>CM060912.1:693284098-695784098 GCA_030737875.1 Allium sativum | reverse complement strand
TAAAAGATTTATCGAACGAGGATTTCAAATGTAAGAAACGGTTTATAAAACCATACTTGAAATCGAGATGGCAAATGAGATTTTGGTAAAATGGTTAAGTGACGAACTGACGTTATTCTGAGATAAGAGCGTTGTCGATTAAGGTCTGAGATGTAAATAGAATGCCCCAACCTGAACAGCTTCACTATTATCGAGGAATAGTATTAGTTTGGAACGAGTGGAGGTGTTAAGATTAGTTTACCCTGTACAAGGGATATCGAACTCTAGTACAAGATTTTGGGAAATAAATAATATTGAAATATTAGTTTCAAAGGAAATAAGAATATTGATTTCAAATTATATCGAATATTTGTTATTCAGTTAGAGTTGATCAAATACAGTATTTGAGTTAGAGTTAGTCAAACATAGTTATTCAGAAAGAGTTACCATTGCGTACGACTGCTAGCGTAATTCGCAGGGCTGCAGATAGCCTACGGCGGTCGGATGTTTCCTGAGGGAATTAGGCGTAACCATTGTGATCGCTGCAATCTAGAGTCGAGCGAATGGAGTTAAGTCGAGTATTAGTTAATCGATAAAAGTAATCAAATCAAGTTAGTCCTGTTGAGTTAAATAAGTGGAGTTAGTCAAGTTAGAGTTAATCAATCAAAGTAAATCAGTCAGAGTTAGTCAAAAAGAAATTTTGTTAAATATATTTTAAAGAGGTCAAGTTGTGTCAAGTGCTGAATCAGCAAACTCATTGTGTTCACACTATTGTTATTTGATAGTTAAAACACCGACTATCAAACCAGACCAATACGATTTTTGGTACGGAAAGACCGGGATCGAATTCATATTCGAAAACCATTCCGACCAGCAAATACATGGAGAAGTCGATTGAAGACGGAGCAAGTGAAGACCGTGGATCTTCATAAGCGGAAGGACTACTGGTTGAATTTCTCTGGCTTGCAACCAGAGTTATTTGATTTGTGATTCTGTCGTGGTTGAATCCACGGATTTGCAAGGACTTCTCGCTACTAATCCTTGGGGTGATTTCTATAAGGATGCGGTAGGAGAGTGCCTTCGAGTCATCCTGTTCCTGGATGACTTGTATGGACGAATGTCTGACAGAGTATTTCCAAAAGACCACGTACGTTGATTTCTTCAAACGTATTATAGTTGGTTAGCTCCCAACTAGAGTATTTTTGTGGACGTCAATTAGTGATATCCAGAGGATCTAACGATGTGGCATTCAAAGTAATGATGGCCAGATGTTTTAAAGAGATTCTAGCCTCAGGCCTCATCAACCAGGAAATGACAAAAATCAGGCAGGCAGCATGGCTATGTGGGTCGCTCCCATTAGGGTGTATGATCACCTACCTAGAGAAATTCCATTTGCTTCTTTAATCTATATTCGATGCTGTCCCTTTTCGAGAGGCGGTTGCTGATCCCAACCGTTGGTGATATACATTCGATACACTCAAGCGAAATGAGTGGTCGGTCATGTGAGGGCCGGGTTGCAAGACGTTCTTGTTAAACCCAGTGTATTCGTCTCTAGAGATAAACATTCGGAAGGTGGTCCCATACCTTGTCAAGTTGGAAATCCAATATTCAATAAGCGCCCGCGGTTTTGATTGTATAATATATATGGGGAGCGTGAGATGCAAGCGTTCCGCTAGATTGTTATTTACTTGTATTTAGACACTATGATAATATCAGAACAAAGTATGATTTCAAAAATGTTTTTGGGTTATAGTAACGTAAAAACCGTTCGTGTTTATGTGTGGGCTGGTATTACTATTTTCTTTTGATTTCAGAAAGGATTTTCCAAAGTTAAACAAGTTGTGTGTGTGCTGTGAATTTATCACTGATAGTATTCCAGACTGACCCGGTGTATTTTGCTTTAAATCAAATGTGCTTGGGTCAGACCGAGTATGTTCCAGGTTAGGTTTCGCTTGGAGTTCAGGTGTTGGAAGCAGGCGGCTTCACCACTAATTATATACAGTTATTTCCACTGTGATTGATATCTGTTAAACTCTGATGATTGGTATGTATATACAGTTTCTTTTGTATAAAAAGATTTGTTATATTATATTTTTTTCGTTCCGCTGTGAGATTCTGATGTGTTCTTCTTCTTTCTTCTATTCTCATACTTCTTTCTTTCTATTCTCACCCTCTAAATTCTTTCTCGTGACAATCTGGGGGTTCGATACTTGGGTTTTTGGCAAGTGATACGGGTTTATGTATTGTTGTCGAAGACTCAAGTGTTGACCTTTTCCCCGGGTCGTTACATCTCTGATGAATTCTTTCGTTTGGTTCTAATGTGTCTTGTTCTCGAGCTCTGTAAACCAAAGCTCTGATACCACTGTAAGAACCCGTAACTTCCCCGGTCACCGAAGAGAAGGGAAAGAACGAATTGCTTTAAGGACAAGACAAATCAGAACACAAACAGAAGATCATTTCATTTCTTATTACAACAATTCCATCATAATACAAGAATATACAGGGAAAGAATAAATATTACACATTTGATAAATATCAGAGATTTAAATTACGTTTAAATTACATAGCAGCGGAAAAATAATACAACACACAACTGAAAGAAATAAACGGATACAGAGCTTTTCGAGTATCGTTCCAGCTATAAACCAGGATCCTGTGAATATAAATCTGCAAAACCAAAACTACTAGCTGCCTGTGCGGAAAATAAGGGCACCCAGAGTTTAGGTTAAAACAATAAACTCCAGGTCAGTCATGTGACTGGTGTGAGAACTAAAACAGTTATTAATCTTTATTTTTAAGTTAGGTAAATCAAGGGACCACGCCGTATAACACGGAACGGGTTTCCTCCTAAGAATACCAGTGCATAAAACAAACAGTGCAATGCTAAATAAAGAAAAAATGAAGCTATTATAAGACCCAGGTCCCATCACACAATGCAACGCAAGCCGGAGGATAGGGTTTTACCTTATAATAGCCAAAAATGCTTGGTACGTTTAAAACAAATAACTTGATACTATTATAAGTGTATAGTGTCAAAAACAACTTCGAATATAAATGTACCAATTATAGACGGCATAATATCCCATGCTACTATGTCGCCATACTAGGCTCTACAAATAAAACCGAATGTCACGTATTGGAAATTGGATTTCCGTCATGAGTTGAGGCAAGGGGAAGCTCCTCTCCGTTCAAGACACTCTAGCAAATGTCTCAGGGCCACACATAGCGATCCTGGATCTTCAGGGCGGTCCTCTCTTACTTTTGAGGATTAGCAATTCCTGAACACACGTTTCCCGGTCCTAACAAACCTATATCCAAGGCGCCTCACATCCAACAACCACACAAGTAAAAAGTATATAAATGTCAGGGCTGGTAGGTCACTGACATCACCCATAGCTAGAAAGAAACGTCGTGCTCTCCCTGTAGTCACTATCCCATTTTTGACTCATACCGAGGTGTGAGGCTCGCGAATTAATGCTATTGTAACAACCCGAAAATCTGGGCCAGTTTAAAAATTTTAAATTGGCGTTTTTAATGAATTTTAAATATTTAAAATGGATTATCTTAAATAATATCGACGAGAAATTTATTTTGAATAGAATTCGAACGTATATATTTATATAGATCGTCGTTAGAATATAAATATTTATTTTACATTATAAAAGGAATTGAAAATGGCGCGGTAGTTCGATAATTCGATTTCAAACTTCAAATGAATGTACAGGATTCAAAATAAACCGGAATTTAGCGAATCCAAAAATATTTGAATCTATTTGAGAATATCTTTCCAACGAATCCGGAAAATCAAAATTTCATAGCAGAAATCTAAAGATATGTCCAGTTGAAAATTCAGAATAGTCGCTATGGAATTTTGGCCCTTAAAAATTGAAATTTTGCAAACGACCTCGGATTTCGACGAAACCACTTTTATTGGATCCGTGATGTCAAGTTATTGCTAGGTTTCAAATTTCATAATTTTTCGGATCAATATGGGAGCGTGGCAAAGGAAAACGTGTTTGACCAGTTTTAGTTGATTTTAATCGACTGGAAAATGACCATTTCTCAAACGATCTCAGAATTTGACGAAACTAGTTTTGTTAGGACCGTATCGTCAATACGAAGCTAGAAAATATTTTTCGGGAATTTTTCGAGCTAGTATGTGACCCCAGTAAATTGAAATAAGCATTCAAATTCAATATATAGAGTTATATGTTGATTTTAACAGAGACTGATCGAAACGATCGAATCAGCTTACGATACATATACCATTGTGTACGGAATGGGGGCAATTAGCTATGGACGACAGTCGGTGGGCCTCGTTTCGAAGTCAAAATAAAAAGGTTGCTTTTTGAAATTAAATAATTAAATATATATATATATATAATAATAATATAATTCCTCCTCCCCCCTTCATTCGTTCAGAAGAAATTAGAAAAAAAACAAAATAAAGACGCCGGATCTCACTCCCCCAACGACCGCTCCCTCCTCCTCCGCCACAGTCGAAGTCGCGACCCTCCCCCTTTGGCCCCGACGCCTCCGCCCAGACTCCCACCTCGTCCACCTTCATCCGCGAGCCCATACACAAAGCTATGCCACATAGGCCGTGCTTTGATCATCAACCACAAGACTTTGCTTTTCAACAAAAGCCTTGATCATTTGCCACTTAGGCATGCCACATAGGCAATTCATGCCATGCGATTGATATCTATCGATATATAATCTCTAAGCTCGTACGTCTCAGAGAATGGCGTTAAGAAAGAGAATAAATTCTCCACCGCCAAACAGGTATATATTTAACTGAAATCAATCACACAGAATAAAATCCAATGTCAGACACACAGTCCATTTACAAGTTCGTTCTGGGTCTGAACGAAACCGGAGGAACCTTATTCCTTGCATATCCATCGATCTCCAAGTATGTCTGGACGATCACCAACTGATTCCCTCCTCTTGGGTGTACAGCCCAATCAAGATCATCAATAATCATCCAAACGACGTGAAGACCTCCGGTCTTCAACCACCGTCTTCATCTTCGACTTATCGTCGAATCGGTTATTCAGAATGGGTACAAACCCGGCCTTTCCGAATAACCCGCGTATATAATAAACAAGTGTTACACAAACACAATATACGCCTCATTCCAATTAAGAATATTCATTTATTCAAATATTCACATTCTTTGGGAAAGGTTCCCATTAATTTTATCAAAGATAAATTCTTTTAAATTTATTCTTTAATCTTCCTTTGGATATCATTTCAAACCATGTTAAGGTTTTCCATACTAGTCAGGATTAGCGAACCACACCGAAGTAATTATTTATTTTATTTCCCAATCCCAACCTATTCATCCCATCGAGCAAAACTGGTAATACTCCATATCAAACACCATGGTGTTATCGGTAAATATTAATTACCATTTCACGTTCAAATCTAATTAAAGATTTAACTATCGCTTTGGAGCAAAACTGGTGATACTCCATTCTCGGTCACTTTAATCTAATTAAAGATTCATTAAAACTCCACTTAGTTTTAATCTTCCCAAAAATAATATCTTGTCTTTAACTGGGTTAAAGAACCAATGTCATCTAAAACACGATTCACGATAAACCAAAAATCACTTCCCATTGTTAATCGGGTTAAAGAACAGGTGTTATTCAAAATACCGCTCACGATAAACCCAAAAACCAATTTAAATTCAATTCTAGTTAAATACTAATTAACCGGACAATTTCACTAAATCTTAATTAAAAGATTTATTCTTTTTCTAAACTGGGTTCAAGAACAGTGTTATTTAAGACACCATTCACGATGAACCCAAAATCCCATTTGATATTAAATACAAGGCTCTGAATAGAAAATATATCGGCTTATATTCAATATCAAATTCTGAAACCAACAAATATCGTATTGGAAATAAAGATATAAATATATCTTTCAAATTTCCACAACCATATCTGTATAATCACAAAATCCAACATCGAAATGTTCCGAAGATAATTTCGATTCAAATCCATTCCAAATCACGTATTGGAAATTCTGATTATTTTTAAAACCACTTCAAATCCAATTTATTTATTCAAAAACATTGGATTATAATTCTAGTTCATAACTAGTTCGTTTCGATAAAAATATATTTTTATCTTTTCAAATGTGGAATTTTTCATCCTAGTTCTTTCCAATTCATATATTATGATTTTACACAAATTATTAATATTTTTAATAGTTTTATCAAGGCCCGTACAGTCGGTTTTCAATAACGGCCACCGAACTGCACTTACAACGACCTTTTCCAAATTTGATTTGGACATAATTCCAAATCCAACCGTTAGATTTCAAATTTCTAATATTCATTGGAAAGCTCTTTTCGATACGAACCCAACGGTTCCGGTTCCAGGAGAATCCGACGGTCGAATCTCCCGCAACATCAATTCGAAGTCAATGGTCGAAATTCGCAAATGCTAGCGGCGCGGCGCGACGCGTTCTATTCAGGCCATTTAATATATAATATATATATATATATTATATATACTTCACCGATTTCAATTCTAAACGTATTTTTTAAATCGTTTTAAATTCTTTTTAAAAACGATTTCAACTACATATTCAGTTTTAAATCAAAATTGAATATTCCATATCATTAACATATAAATGATAATATTATCAAAATATTAGATTTTGAAATCACTTCCTTTTCTATATTCATTATAAAAACGAATATAATCGATATGAATATCGTTCCCGTCGAAATGGCGCATCTCTAATCAACACGGCTTTATATATTTCAATTACTTCGTTATTCTATTCAACAAATGAATATTTTCTTCAACACATGAATATATATTTCTTTCAACACATGAATATTCTCAACACATGAGTATCGTCAACACATGACTATTTTGTTATTTAATATATTTCATAAAATTATGATTTCTATCGTTTAATTTTTAATCAGACTCCAATCGTAAATTAGTAAGAGAACGATTCCCTAAGCATTAACCCCGAAGGCCAAAACAAACATCAGATCAATACCCAGGAAACCACTCATCTTAGCTAGTTTCCAGTTAGTTTCTAATTTTATATATGATAAAGATGTGAATTTTATTGTTAAAATATTTCGTTCAACACATGATAAGTTTCAACACATGAATATTCTCAACACATGAGTATCGTCAACACATGACTATTTTTGTTCTATTCAACACATGAATCTTTATTTTCCAAATTGGAATGAGGTCCAATCAATTACCATATAATGTTAATTATATGGATTCCATACAACACATGTATATAATAGCAATGATAAATAATCAACCATCATCCAAAGTGCACCACACAACTGCATATGCATTAAATATAAATAATTAACGCTTACACAGTCTGTCGACCAATCGATCGACATACAACTAAATAATCGGGATTAGTGTACGCCAAATATCATCCCAACACCCGTGTGGGGTTTCAAATCAACAAACACTGAATATTATTTGTGCAGTTGGGCGATGTGTAAAATTTATCCTCCCAATCAGTATCCTTCAAATGGGTGTACATAAACAAATCGTCTGATTTGTAAATGAATATTTATTTATTCACATTCACGTTAATTTTATATTTTTAACGATAAATAATTTATTTCAACACATGAATATATTTCCTATTTAACACAGAAATATATTTCCATCTATTCCACATCACAATCAATTTTCACCACACAACAAAATCAAACAAGTCGTCGATGGTTTGTGGACAACGGGTGTTGGGTGCTGCTTAGCACCGTCTACATCCTAGTATATATTTTTAACTAGAAAACAAGAATTAAAGTGAGAAGTTCTCACCCATAAGCTAAACCAATTCGTCGCGATTCTTCTAATATAGAAAATCTTTGTCGCCGCGCTCGCTTTTGTCGTTCTCCGCACTCGAGTTCGCCTCTTTGGCTCTAGAACTTGTATACGGCCTCCAAACTTCAGCAAACTTTGTCACTAACCTAAATGCCCCATTCCGGACATCTTTGGTCTAGGGGACTTTCTTCCAAAACTGCACCAATTCGTTGGAAATTGCCAAAAACAGCAGCAGGTCCGTCGACTTCGGACGCGTTTTCCGGACAGCTCCGCAATACAAAATATGACTTCCATATAGCCAAATCGAAGAGGAGAGAGTGCTCTTCGACTTTGGTCTGGAGTCTTGACTAAAATTGCATGGTTTGTGAGTTATTGGCGAAATAGTGACAGGGTGTTATTTGCAAAACGAGAAATTTGTGAAACATGTGATTTTTGAGGAGGAGGGGCCCACGGCCGGAGCTAGGTGGCTGGAGGGGGGCGCTGGACCTGATAGATGTGGGGGAGGCCGCTGGTGGCGGTGGTGGGGCCCGGAGTGGTGGCGGTGGTGGTGTTTGGGTGTAGGGTTTTGAAAGAGGGCAGATAGAGAGAAAGAGAAGAGGAGAGAGAAGAGGAGGAGGAGAGGGAGTGGCCTGAGGTAGGTGGGGTGTGGCCTGAGGGGGGGTGCGGCAGCCAAGGGGAGGGAGGAGCTCTCTATTTTTTAGTTTTTAGAAGGTAGGAGGAAAAGAGAAATAATGAAGAGGAAAAAGGAAGTAAATTGATTATATGCTCGTATCTCACCTATCGTCCGAACGCCGATGATATCCAATTGCCACGGATTTCGGACACAACATAATAGACGTGAAGACGAGTCCAACGAAACAAGTTTCGTCGAATTCCGAGTTCATTTGACCATCCGTTAAAATTCTCAAAAATGCTCAGATAAGCTCTAAAAATGCGATTTTGGCGCACCTTTTCTTCTTGCACGCTCACATGCTAACTCCAAAAATCATGCCCTTTTGGATTTAACCATTATTAGACGATACGAAACCAGAAAAAAAAACGGAATCGAATTCTGAGGTCGTATCAATAACGTTCCGTTGTAAAATGACTACCTGTTTTACCCTGAACTGTTTTAGCTCGCACGTCCACATACTAACTCCGTTCGACGCGCCCTTTGGAACTCAACAATGATTTGTCATTATGAATTCAGAAAAATTTATCTCGTCGAATTCTGAGCTCATATGCAAAATTTCTCTTTTTAAGAGCTATGTATTGCTAACCGAAAACCCCAGCCAATTGCCACTATTCTGGATCTCGGAATATATCGAAGCTTATACTTTTTGGAGTTGTAAACGGCATTTTGAACTCAATGGAAGTGGTTTCGAGTTCAAATTCATCTGTATGCAAAATTGCTATTTTTAAGGGCTATATTTCCATAGCGACTATTCTGAATTTTCAACTGGACATAACTTTTTATTCCCGCTATGAAATTTTGATTTTTCGGATTCGTTGGAAAAATATTTTCAAATAAATTCTAATATTTTTGGTTTCGCTAGAATCCGGTTTATTTTGAATCTTGTACATTCATTTGAATTTTGAAATCGAATTTTCAAACTACCGCGCCATTTCCAATTCCTTTTATATTTAAAATAAAATATTTATATTCTAACGACGATTCGAATAAATATATACGTTCTAATTCTATTCAAAAAAAATTTCTCGTCGTCGTTATTTAAAATAATTCATTTTAAATATTCAAAATTCATCGAAATTGCGAAAATAAAAAAATTAAATTGGCTCGGATTTTACGGGTTGTTACAATTATCATCATTCTTTACGTTAAACTTTATTATTAGTTGGGAATAATCCATATTTGAATATTTTGAATAATATAAATATCCCTAACAAGGGTGACCAAATTCCGAGTTATTACACAAAATTAGAGGGTACAACTATTGGGTAATAAGGATTATGATGGCGTGGCTCATGATGGGTTGTACTTATTTGTTATGGGTCGGTACCAATCCATACGGGATGCATCGACATCGATCCATCTACTAAGCTTATTTTCAGTTCGTTCAGGTTCAAGAGGAAAATCCATCCATAACTCCTTCAATACCTAATTAAATTATTTGAAACTTCATATACGAAATGCATATGGGTAGTAGGCCCTTTCATATGAGCCATAAGCCATGAGGTCCACTCCTCATAGGTTGGACTATAACTATAGAACATGATAAATTCAAAGAACATCCATCCATTACCCACTCAATACATTTTCAGTTGACATGAAACTCCAATGGTGCACTCTATATGTAACGACACGGATTTTGCCCGGACTTAATCGATCGCAAAATCGACCAAGACCGTTCAATTCCCGCATACGTTAACTTTGGGAATACAATACATTAGAACAATAACAGCAGACTTTTATTACATCATGATAATATAACATCAGAGTACAGAATATCAGAGTACATCGAAAGAAAGAAATAATACAACGGAAGATAAATTACAATGAATTTAATACATTGCAGCGGAAGACTATCAATGCTCTGGACACAGCTTTAAGCTTCGATCCAGGATCCTGCTAAAAGAATAGATATCTGCAAACAAGCTACTCGACTGCCCGTGTGAAAAATATGGGCACCCGAGTTTGCCAGTGAAACAAACTACAGGTCAGTCATGGGACTGGTATGAGAAATCTAACTTAACTAATCTAATAATAAGGCTAATCACAGGACCAAGCCGCTAACGCAGAACAGGTTTACTCCATTGGATTGCCAGTGCATAAAATAAGGTAAATCGTTAAACAACGCAATGCTTTTTTTAGAAAAATGAAACCATTATAAGACTCAAGTCCCATCACACAATGCAACGCAAACCGCAGGATAGAGTTTTACCTTATAATGGTCAAAAATGCATGATACGATAAAAACGGATTTGATATTATCATTAGTGTATATATGTTTTAAAAACATTTTCAATCATAATATATCAATCATAGACGGCATGGGTACCATATATCATGTCGCCATACTAGTTCTACAATCAAAACCGCATGTTGTCGTATTGGAAATTGGTTTTCCATCATGAAATCGAGGCTAGGGATAGTCCTCTCCGATTCGAGACACTCTACCAAATGCCTCAGGATCACACCTATGGGCAACCCTTGGAGCGGTAGGGCCGGTCCCCACCTAACGGTAGTGGATTAGTTATGCCTGAACACACGTTTCCTGGTTCCTTTGAACCTATAGTATGACCACTTCCGGCCTATAAAACCCGAGGTACCTCAATCCATCATCCACATAAGTAAAATGCCAGCCAGTTTAAGCACTAACACTACTCCTAGCTAGAAAGAAATGTGTGCACTCCCTATGGTCCATATCCCGTTTTTGACTCATACCGGGGTGTGAGGATCGCGAAGTCACACTATACACAAAGCTACGCCTATACAGGCTATGCTTTGATCATCCCACAAGGCCCTGCTTTTCAACAAAAGCCTTGATCCATGCATCTTGGCATGCCATATTGTCAATCCATACTACACCATTGATTTTCTACCAATATATAACCTCTAAGCTCGTACGTCTTAGAGAAGGGTGTTAACCACCAAACAGATATATATTTAGCAGAGATCAACGAATACAACATAAAGGAATACAACGTCAGACATACGATCCATTTATAAGTCCGTTCTGGGTCTGAACGAAACCGGAGTCGCCTTATTCCGCCCCCCATATATCCAATACAGAGGTGAGGTGCTCGCATATCCGACAATCAACAAGTACGGCCGGATGGCTAACACTGAAGCACCTTCAAGGTAGCTACTCCCATCATGGGTCTCAATAGCAACACATCCATTCGATGTGAAGACCGCCGGTCTTCAATCACCGTCTTCAAATCTCTTCGACTGTTAGTCATCGCTTTCATTATTCAGAATGGGTTAAACCCGGTCTTTCTGAATAATTCGCATATTACATAGTCAAAAAAAATCAAGGGTTGCTAAAAGCGCATCAACGCCTCATTCCAATTCAGAATATTCTATCAAAGATAAATTCTTGAAATTTGTCCTGAAATCTTTCTTTTAAAGATTTATTAAAAACTCCAATTTGTTTTAAATATCAAAATCATTATTTAATGATTATTTAAATTTAAGAGATAAATCTTATCCTTAACTGGGTTAAAGAACTAATGTCCTTCAAAACATAGTTCACGGTAAACCCAAAATCATCTTCCATTGAATATGGAATTTTCACAGAAATCAACTCAATATATAATCGATATAAATTTTCTGTATCCGACCAATAATATAAATGGAATAACGGCAAAGCCTTTTAAATTCCATATATAGTAACGGTCTTCTTTTACATAAGCTTATCTCGATTACTATCAAATCAAATTTCCACTCGATTCCAATTTAATATATTAAATTGGAAAACTTTAGTTTGGAACATTTTCTTTTTAAATCTTAATAAAAGATTTATAAACTCCAAATTATATTTTCACTGTAAATCGGGTTAAAGAACGAATGTTGTTTAAAACACAGTTTGTAACAACCCGAAAAACTGAGCCAGTTTGAAAATTTTATTTTGGCAATTTTATTGAATTTTGAATATTTAATATGAATTATTTTAAATAAAAACGACGAGAAATTTATTTTGAATAGAATTAGAATGTATATATCTATATAGATCGTCGTTAGAATATAAATAATTATTTATAATTATAAAAGGAATTGAAAATGGCGTGGTTGTTCGATAATTTGATTTCAAACTTCAAATGAACATACCGGGTGCAAAGTAAACCGGATTTCAGCGAAACCAAAAATAATAGGATCTAATTGAGAATATCTTTTCAACGAATCCGAAAAATCAAAATTTCATAGCGGGAATCAAAAGATATGTCCAGTTGAAAATTCTAAATAATTGCTATTGAATTCAGGCCCTTAAAAATGGAAATTTTGCAAACGACCTTGGATTTCGACGAAACCACTTTTGTTGGATCCGTGATGTCAAGTTATTGCTAGATTGCAAATTTTATAATTTATCGAATCAATATGTGAGCGTGGCAAAGGAAAACGCGTTTGACCAGTTTTAGTTGATTTTAATCGACTGGAAAATGGCCATTTTTCAAACGGTCTCAGAATTCGACGAATCTAGTTTTGTTAGGACCGTATCGTCAATACGAAGTTAGAAAATATTTTTCGGGATTTTTTCTAGTTAGCATGTGGCCCCGGTAAATTGAAATGCGCATTCAAATTCAATATATAGAGTTATATGTTGATTTTGATGAAAACCTATCGTAACAAGCGAATTGGCTTGCAATACCTATCCCATTGTGTTCAGAATGGGGGTATTACGCTAGGGGTGACAGTTGGTGGGCTCAATTTTGAATTCGAATTTAAAATGTAACTTTATGGGAATAAATAATTAAATAATAATTAAAAAAATCCTTATACCCCTTTTCCTTCCCTCGTTGACCTCAGTCTCTCCCTCGATATAAAAAAAAGGAAAACCCAAAAATAAATCGCCCCCCTCTCGATTCATTGCCGCCGCGCCATCCACCGCCCCCCCTCAATCGCAACCCCTCCTCCTCCGCCTACCTTCCCCTCCCTCCGCGACCTCTCCCTCTCTCCATCCTCTCGATCCCAGCACAGCGAAACCCCCTCTCCGACCCATCAGAAGACCGCAAATTCCCCCTTTCTTTAAGAGACGCCGTCGCGGCTGAGGAGCTCCACCACGGCGATCTTGACCGTGACCCCCCCCACTCGTCCAGCGCTCCCTCTTTCCTTAGCCCCCAGCCCGTACGAACCTCCGCAACCCCCTGAGCTCGAATCCGACGATGTCCCCTTCTCCTTTGAAAAGAAACGACTTTCTACAATAAAAAGGTGCGTTTTATTTATTTTTTTAATTAAGATAATTAGTTTAAAATAAAAATCAGCTTTATTTCTATGTATTGGCGAAGAAAGATTTGAACTTTATGTGTATAATCTGAAAATAAAGCTAAGATTTTTGTTAGCAAACAAAGGTCGGATTTTTAAATATGATCTTAGCGAAGGAAGGTTGGATTTTTAATGAAGTAGTGTGTATAAAAAGATTCGATTTTTATTGTCGAAATGGCAAGGTTAAAAATATTTTTTTTTATATTATAGAAAGGTTAAAAATATAATTTTTATATTATAGAAAGGTTAAAAATATAATTTTTATATTATAGAAAGGTTAAAATTTTGATTTTTATATTATAGATAATAAAAATTTGATTTTTACATTATAGAAGTGTTAAAGATTTGATCTTTATTTTGTAGAAGGAGCAAAGATGTGATTTTTATATAAGTGGCGAAATAAAATTATAATCTTTATTATATGAATACCGTTGTAAAAATAGAATTTTTATCTATATGATAGCGAAATAAAAATATGATTTTTATTATATATTTGTTGAAATAAAAATGTGATTTTTTTTAGCGATGAAATAAAAATTCGATCTTTATATAAGAAATAGAAATATAAAAATATAATTTTTATATAGAAATAAGCGTTGAAAAAATATACGAAGTAGAAATAAAAATACGATTTTTATTTATTGAATGAAGCAGTAAAAATATAATTTTATTTGAACAGCGTGAAAAGGACTGCAATTGGAATATCAATACGATCCAGACGGTTCAGCAGTTCAAAAGCAAAGCACGGCGGAGTGGAACCCTCTGTGAGAACTCCTCACCTTTAATTTAAATTTCTAGTTAAAAATATATACTAGGATGCAGACGGTGTTTAGTAGCACCCGACACCCGTTGTCCACAGACCATGGACGGCTTGTATGCTTGTTTGTTTGATTTTGATGTGTAGTTGATTGTGTGATGTGATGTGAAATGAAATAAAATATTTTATAGTTAAAAATAGAATTTCTAACGTGTATATAAAATAAATATTTATAAACAAATCGGAGATTTGTTTATATACATTGATTTGATTGATATTGATTAGGACGATAAATTTTACATATCGCCTAACTGCACAAATAAATTCTGTGTTTGATTGTTTGAAACCCCACACGGGTATTGGGATGATACATGACATACACTAATCCCTATAATTAGTTGTATGTCGATCGATTGATTGACAAACTGTTATAAGCGTTAAATATTTATATTTGATGCTTATACAGTGTAGAATGCACTTTGGATGATGGTTGATTATTTGTCATTGTTGATATATACATGTGTTGTCGAAAACCCATATAATCAACATTATAATATAATTGATTGGGCCTCATTCCAGTTTTGAATAGAAATATTTGAAAAAGGAATATTTGAAATAAAATAATTGAAAATAGAAATATATGAAGCCGTGTTGATTAGGTTGACGCCATTTTGACGCGAACGATATTTATATCGATTTTTTTCATTTTTCAATGAATATCGAAAGTGATTTCAAAATCTGATAAATTGAATAGAAATGAATTCGAATTGAAATTGAATAGAAATGAATTCGAATTGATATTGAATAGAATTGAATTCGAATTGAAATTGAATAGAAATGAATTCGAATTGAATTTGAATAGAGTTGAATTCGAATTGAATTGAATAGAAATGAATTCGAATTGAAGTTGAATAGAATTGAATTCGAATTGAAATTGAATAGAAATTAATTCGAATTAAATTGAAATGAATTGAAATTCGAATTAAATTGAAATTGAATTGAAATCGTTTTGAAATGAAATTAAAACGAATTTGTATTGGAATATTCAATTTTGATTAGAAATTGAATATGATGTTGAAATCGTTTCGAAAACGAATTTAAAACGATTTATAAAATACGTTTTGAAAGGAAATCGACGATATATATATATATATATATATATATATATATATATATATATATATATTATATAATGGCCTGAATAGAAAGCGCCGCGCCGCGGTAGTTCGCGAATTTCGACCATTGACTTCGAATGGACATTGCGGGAGATCCGACCGTCGGATTCTCCTAAAACCGGAACCGTTGGGTTCGTATCGATAAGAGCTTTCTAACGAGTATTAGAAATTAGAAATATAACGGTTGGATTTGTAATTATGTCCAAATCAAATTTGGAAAAGGTCGTTGTAAGTGTAGTTCAATGGCCGTTGATGGAAATCGACTGTACGGGCCTTGATAAAATTATTAAAAAAATTAATAATTTGTGTAAAATCATAAGAAATGATTTGGGAAGAATTGGGATGAAAAACTCCATATTTGAAAAGATAAAAATAGATTTTTATCGAAATGAACTAGTTTTGAACTAGAATAATAATTTATTTATTTTTAAAATAAATAAATTGGATTTGAAATGGTTTTGAAAATAACCAGAAATTCCAATAACTGAATTGGAATGGATTTGAATCGAAATTGACTTCGGAATATTTCGATGTTGGATTTCGTGATTATACAGATATTGTTATGGAAATTTGAAAGATATATTTATGTCGTTATTTCCAATACGATATTTGTTGGTCGTAGAATTTGATATTGAATATAAGCCGATATATTTTCTATTCAGAGCCTTGTATTTAATATCAAACGTGATTTGGGTTTGTCGTGAATGGTGTCTTCATTAACACTGTTCTTAAGCCCAATGGAGAAAAAGATTAAATCTTTTTATTTAGATTTAATGAAGTGTACCAATTAAATAATATTTAGTTGGAACTGAATTGGTATTGATTTTTGGGTTTATTGTGAATAGTGTTTTAAATAACACTTGTTCTTTAACCCGATAATTAATGGAATGTGATTTTGGGTTTATCGTGAACCGTTTTTTAAATGACACTGATTCTTTAACACAGTTAAAGATTAAAACTAAGTGGAGTTTTAATGAATCTTTAATTAGATTGAAAAGATCGAGAATGGAGTATCACCAGTTTTGCTCCAGGCGATAGTTAAATCTTTAATTAGATTTGAACGTGATATGGTAATTGAATTTACCGATAACACCGTACTTCATGGGATGAATAGGTTGGGATTGGGAAATAAAATAAATGATTACTTCGGTGTGGTTCGCTAATCCCGACTAGTTTGAATTGATATTCAAAGAAGATTAAAGAATAAATTTAAAGAATTTATCTTTGATAAAATTAATGGGAACCTTTCCCAAAGTATAAGAATATTTGAATAAAAGAATATTCCGAATTGGAATGAGGCGTATGTTGTGTTTGTGTAACACTTGTTTAATATATACGTAAGTTATTTAAAAAGACCAGATTTATCCCATTCTGAATAACTGATTCGACGTGGTGTCGAAGATGAAGATGGTGGTTGAAGACCGGAGGTCTTCACGTCGTTTGGGTGATTACTGATGATCTTGATTGGGCCGTACACCTAAGAGGAGGGAATCAGTTAGTGATCGTCTAGACATACTTGGAGATCGATTGATATGCGGGGTACTAGGTGCCTCCGGTTTCGTTCAGACCCAGAACAAACTTGTAAATGGACTGTGTGTCTGACATTGGATTTTGGTTTGTGTGATTGATTTCTATTAAATATATTTCTGTTTGGCGATGGAGAATTTATTCTCTTGCTTAACGCCCTTCTCTGAGACGTACGAGCTCAGGGGTTATATATTGATGGATATCAAAAGCATGGAGTGAATTGCCTGTGTGCCATGCTAAGATGCAAATGATCAAGGCTTCTGTTGAAAAGCAAAGTCTTGTGGTTTATGATCAAAGCACGACCTTTGTGGCGTAGCTTTGTGTAGCGTGAATTTGCGAGCCTCACACCCCGGTTGTGAACCAGAAACGGGAGAGGACATCAGGGAGGGCATGCGTTTCCTTTTAGTTAGAAGTGGTATCAGTGGTTTTACACGCCTTGACGAGTTTGACTTATATGGTTGTTGCTGATGCGAGGCGCCTCGGATATATCGGTGACTTTGTGAAGCCGATGGAGTCATTCGTTGGCTCATTGACACCCCAAAGGGTGGGGAAACGTAGTGTTCAGGCATAATAATCCACATCGGTGGACCGGCCCTGATGATCCAAGGCGCAGTTGCGGCTGTTCCCGAGACACGGGCTAGAGCGTCTCGAATTGGTAGAGGACTATCTTTTTTCTCGGTTCACAGATGGAAATCCAACTCCCAATACGTGACATTTCGGTTTTAGTTGTAATCCTATATATGGCGACGTGATATATGGTACCCATGCCGTCTATGATTAATACTTATGATTTGAAGTTGTTTTATACACTATACACTATACACGTATATTAATAATAAAAGATGAAATTTAGCGTATCAAGCATTCTTTGGCTATTATAAGGTAAAACACTATCCTCCGGCTTGCGTTGCATTGTGTGATGGGACCTGGGTCTTATAATAGCTTCATTTTTCTTTATTTAGCATTGCGCTGTTTGTTTTATGCACTAGTATTCTTGGGAGGAAACCCGTTCCGTGTTACGGCGTGGTCCCTTGATTTACCTAACTTTAAAATAAAGATTAATAACTGTTTTTGTTCTCACACCAGTCCCGTGACTGACCTGGAGTTTATTGTTTTAACCTAAACTCTGGGTGCCCTTATTTTGACACGGGCAGCTAGTAGTTTTGGTTTTGCAGATTTATATTCGCAGGAACCCGGTTTACAGCTGGAACGATATCCGGAAAGCTTTGTATCCATGTATCTTCTTCAGTTGTATTTTGTATTATTTTTCAGCTGCTATGTAATTTATTGTAATCTCTGATATTTATCGAATGTGTAATATTTATTCATACTCTGTATATTCTTGTATTCTGATGGAATTATTGTAATATACAATGAAATGTTCTTCCGTCTGCATTCTGTTGTGGCTTGTTCTCGACTCAATCCGGCCTTTCCTAACCGGGGAAGTTCGGGTCGTTTCAGCTGTTATCAGAACGAGGTTTACAAAGCTCAGAGAACAAGACACATTATAACCATACGAAAGAATTCATCAGAAATTGGATTAGTAATATCCAATGAGAATGACTCGTTAAAGATGGGATCGGTAGTATCCTAGAACGAGTGTGAAGAGTATATCTTTAAAGTGAAAACAATTTCTGTTTTGAAAATTTAAATCAATTATTCGTATTTGATTATTTATTTTAAATTGACTTGGACAATCCAATATATAAAGATTTTGCATATACGCCTTACAAACGTATATTCGAAGTTTTAATATATTGGATGGATATAGAGTCATACTCTAGTCGCCCGGGGATAATTCTGATGATGCGGCCGCATCATCAGTATTTATATTCGAGTGCCGAAAGTGTGATGTCTATATATTTCCTATTGACTGGTGTGAGAACCAAAATTAGATAGGGCCTATTGTTGTGATTTGGCACCAAAAATGTGATTTTAGACTATATATCAAAATTATGAGTTTGAAACGATAATCAACTAATTGATTGCTGGTTGTGATGTTTGATTATTGTTTGTTTAATTGAATGTTGAACCTTTAGTCAAATTGAACCAAATAGTAGATTGTATTGAAAATTAGTCGCATTTGCATGCATGTACATATATATACATTGAACAGGTCATGCAAGGAGGCTAGAGAAGAGGAATAAAATTGTTTGTCCGACAAATAGGTACATGTTTATTGTATTTCTTGAGTTTTGGGTGATTTTATGAGCCGATTGGCTTTTTCTTTTTCTTTTGGATTGAAGAAGGCCATGGGAGGCTATATGAAATATCTCAAAGTCCCCAGTGCAGGGGAGGTTATGGCGAATTTTTTCGAAAATTTAGGGTGTTAGCCAAATTTTTGAAAATTTTGAAAAGTTCTTAGAAACTGAAAAGTTGAAGAACTTAAGTCGTAATGAAAATAGTGAAAGTTGAGTTGATTAGTTAAACAACTTTTGGCTTTGTTCCTTTTCGAGGACGAAAAGTTTTAAGTGGGGGAGATTGTAACAACCCGAAAATCTGAGCCAGTATGAAAATTTTATTTTGGCAATTTTATTGAATTTTGAATATTTAAAATGAACTATTTTAAATAAAAACGACGAGAAATTTATTTTGAATAGAATTAGAACGTATATATCTATATAGATCGTCGTTAGAATATAAATAATTATTTATAATAATAAAAGGAATTGAAAATTGTGCGGTAGTTCGATAATTCGATTTCAAACTTTAAATGAACATACCGGGTGCAAAGTAAACCGGATTTTTGCGAAACCAAAAATAATAGGATCTAATTGAGAATATCTTTCCAACGAATCCGAAAAATCAAAATTTCATAGCGGGAATCAAAAGATATGTCCAGTTGAAAATTCTGAATAGTCGCTATGAAATTCAGGCCCTTAAAAATGGAAATTTTGCAAACGACCTCGGATTTCGATGAAACCACTTTTGTTGGATCAGTGATGTCAAGTTATTGCTAGGTTTCAAATTTCGTAATTTATCGAATCAATATGTGAGCGTGGCAAAGGAAAACGCGTTTGACCAGTTTTAGTTGATTTTAATCGACTGGAAAATGGCCATTTTTCAAACTGTCTCAAAATTCGACGAAACTAGTTTTGTTAGGACCGTATCGTCAATACGAAGTTAGAAAATATTTTTCGGGAATTTTTCTAGTTAGTATTTGGCCCCGGTAAATTGAAATGCGCGTTCAAATTCAATATAGAGAGTTATATGTTGATTTTAATGAAAACCTATCGTAACAAGCGAATTGGCTTGCGATACCTATCCCATTGTGTTCGGAATGGGGGTATTACGCTAGGGGTGACACTTGGTGGGCTCAATTTTGAATTCGAATTTAAAATGTAACTTTATGGGAATAAATAATTAAATAATAAATAAATAAATAAATAAAAACCCTTATACCCCTTTTCCTTCCCTCGTTGACCTCAGTCTCTCCCTCGATAAAAAAAAGGAAAACCCAAAAATAAACCCCCCCTCTCGATTCAGCGCCGTCACTGCTCCATCCACCTCCCCCCCCCCAGTCGCGACCCCTCCTCCTCCGCCTACCTTCACCTCCATCCACGACCTCTCCCTCTCTCCATCCTCTTGATCCCATCACCGCGAAACCTCCTCTCTGACCCATTATAAGACTGCCACTTCCCCCTTTCTTTAAGCGACGCCACCGCGCCTGAGGAGCTCCACCACCGCGATCTTGGTCGTGACCCCCCCCCCCCCCCACCCGTCCTGCGCTCCCTCTTTCCTTAGCCCGCAGCCCGTACGAACCTCCGCAACCCCCTGAGCTCGAATCCGACGATGTCCCATTCTCCTTTGAAAAGAAGCGTCTTTCTACAATAAAAATGTGTGTTTTATTTCTGTTTTTAATTAAGATAATTAGTTTAAAATAAAAATCAGCTTTATTTCTATGTATTGGCGAAGAAAGATTTGAACTTTATGTGTGTAATATGAAAATAAAGCTAAGATTTTTGTTAGCAAACAAAGGTCGGATTTTTATATGTGATGTTAGCAAACAAAGGTCGGATTGTTAATTATGATATTATCGAAGGAAGGTTGGATTTTTAATGAAGTAGTGTGTATATAAAGATTCGATTTTTATTGTCGAAATGGCAAGGTTAAAAATATAATTTTTATATTATAGAAAGGTTAAAAATATAATTTCTATATTATAGAAAGGTTAAAAATATAATTTTTATATTATAGAAAGGTTAAAAATTTGATTTTTATATTATAGATAATAAAAATATGATTTTTACATTATAGAAGTGTTAAAGATTTGATCTTTATTTTGTAGAAGGAGCAAAGAAGTGATTTTTATATAAGTGGCGATATAAAAATATAATCTTTATTATATGAATACCATTGTAAAAATAGAATTTTTATCTATATAATAGCGAAATAAAAATATGATTTTTATTATATACACGTTGAAATAAAAATGTGATTTTTTTTAGCGATGAAATAAAAATTCGATCTTTATATAAGAAATAGAAATATAAAAATATAATTTTTATATAGAAATAAGCATTGTAAAAATATACGAAGTAGAAATAAAAATACGATTTTTATTTATTGAATGAAGTAGTAAAAATATAATTTTTATTTGAACAACGTGAAAAGGACTGCAATTGGAATATCAAACCGATCCAGACAGTTTAGCAGTTCAACAGCAAAGCATGGCGGAGTGGAACCCTCTGTGAGAACTCCTCACCTTTAATTTAAATTTCTAGTTAAAAATATATACTAGGATGCAGACGGTGTTTAGTAGCACCCGACACCCGTCGTCCACAGACCTTGGACGGCTTGTATGCTTGTTGGTTTGATTTTGATGTGTAGTTGATTGTGTGATGTAATGTGAAATGAAATGAAATATTTTATAGTTAAAAATAGAATTTTTAACCTGTATATAAAATAAATATTTATAAACAAATCGGAGATTTGTTTATATACACTGATTTGATTGATATTGATTGGGACGATAAATTTCCAAACCCCTTCCCGTACAAAGGAGCTTATGGCGAAATTTTTCGAAATATTAAGGCGTTAGTGAAATATTTGAAGTGAAACGATGTTGAAATTAGTGAATGAACTATATTTGAAATAAATGAATGAACTATATTTATATATATAAATATAAATAGAATTGAAAGGAATCGAAGCCGTGCAGTTCGTGTTTTGAAATCCTAATTTGAATCGATTAGTACGAGAAATCCGACCATCGGATTTTCCCGAAACCGCAACCGCTGGGTTCGCCTTGGAAATATCTTTCCAACGGCACCAACCTTGTAAAAATCCAATGATTGGATTGTCTGGAATGTTTAATTCAAATCTGAAGAAAAACAGCGCCAGAATCGTTTATATTTATATATAAATATAAATATAATTAAATTAAATCGAATAACGACGCTGCAGTTCGAATTTTGAAACCGTAACTTCAAACGACTAGTGTGGAAGATCCGACCGTCGGATTTTCACGAAACTGGAACCGTTGGGTTCGCTTTGCGAATATCTTCCCAGTGGTATAGACTTTGTAGAAATCCAATGGTTAGATTTTCCGATATGTGTAGAACAAATTAGGGGAAAAACAATGCCAGTGCCACGGCACGACCTGAAACGTCGTTTAATTAAATATGGCCATTTTTAAATAAATAAAAATGGCGAAAAATCGTTATAAAATATTATAAGCAACATAGATTGGAAATAAACCAGTTTGGCTTGATCTGCTTGATATTTGATGGTTGTATGTGTTTGACACGAAAATTATTCTAAAGAACTGGAGTATGAATGTCGAATAATATAACCACGGGAAGAATTGATTTGAATTCTAATTACGTGAATTATTTGAAAAGGCCGAGCTAACCCTCATTTCAAATAATTGATCGAATGATTTGTATTGGAAAATACAAAGACGACTCAAGACCGACGATCTTCGTATCGGTTGGATGGGCGCTGCTGAGGTTCCTGATTGGAGTAGCTACCGGGAAGGAACGGAAGTAGTAGCCGTCTGAACATAAGTGTTGATTGGACGGATATACGAGGAATTTGACGCCTCCGGTTTCGTTCAGACCCAGAACGGACTTGTAAATGGACTGTTTGTCTGACATTGGATTTTGTTCTATACTGATTGATCTCTGTTAAATATATATCTGTTTGGCGGCGGAGAATTTATTCTTTTGCTTAACGCCCTTCTCTGAGACGTACGAGCTCAGAGGTTATATATCGATAGAAATCAGTCGTATAGAGTGGATTACCTATGTGGCATGCCAAGAAGCTGTGATCAAGGCTTCTGTTGCAAAGCAAAGTCTTGTGTTTGATGATCAAAGCACGGCCTACGTGGCCTGGCTTTGTGTATAGCGTGGATTTGCGAGCCTCACACCTCGGTATGAGTCAAAAACGGGATAAGGACCCAAGGAGTGCATGACGTTTCTTTCTAGCTATGGTGGTGTCAGTGACCTACCAGCCCTGACATATATATCTACTTTTCACCTATGTGGTTGTTGGAATGTGAGGCTCCTCGATTTTAGGTCTGTAAGGACCGGGAAACGTGTGTTCAGGAATAACTAATCCTCAAACGTAAGAGAGGACCGGCCTTGGAGGATCTAAGGGTTACCCAGAGTGTGTAGTCCTGAGGCATTCGCTAGAGTGTCTCGAAGCGGGGAGGAGCTTGCCCCTTGCCTCGACTCATGACGGAAATCCAATTTCCAATACGAAATAACGGATTCGATTGTAGAACTAGTATGGCGACATAGTAGATGGTAGCTATGCCACGTATGATTGATATTTATGATGCTATTCGTTTTTGAAACATATATGCACTAGTAATAATATCAAATGATTTTGCTTTACACTTATTAAGCATATTTGGGCATTATAAGTTAAAACTCTATCCTCCGGCTTGCGTTGCATTGTATGATGGGACTTGAGTCTTATAATGGCTACATTCTTTTTAAAAGATTTGCGTTGTTTTAAAGAATTTACTTTGTTTTAAATGCACTAACAATCACTGGAGTAAACCCATTCCGCGAAAGTGGCGTGGTCTTATGATTTGCTATTACTGTTGTTTAAGCTATTAAGTAGATTTCTCACACCAGTTCCCATGACTGACTCGTTGTTTGTTTCACTTTGCAAACGCGGGTGCCCTTATTTTCACACGGGCAGCCTAGTTCACAGGTGACAAGTTGTTTTGGCTCAGCATTGTAGTATGGAGTGCATTTTTGGCTCATGGCGAGGCTGACTTCACCGAGATGACTTTGACATTTTCCGCCATTATTTTATTTATATTATGATTCCGCCACGGGCGATGCAGACTTCTTTACTTCCAGTACTTATTATCATATGTATATGTACCGCCTTCGGCGATGTAGACTGATACCCTTATTATGTCTCACTGCATGTATATATTCTGCCTCTGGCGATGGTGACTGATCATTTCCCTTTTATTTACTAAGTTGTATCCTACGTTGTGCTATTCTGATGTTGTTACATGTTGTGATTCCACTGTCATATCCATGTAAAATTATTCTATTTATTGTTTTTGCTATTATCTGCACTCTACTGATGATTGATGTGTTATATTCCGATGATTATCCTTAATACCATCACACGGATTTTGGCATCGTCATAGTTGGTATCAGAGCTTTGGTTAACCTTAGTTCCAGAGTCTAACACATTAAACACCTCGTCAGAATAGAATCAGTAGTGTTCTTAGGTGAGTAGCTCATTAGAGATAGGATTAGTGATGTCCTAGAATGAGCTAAGCAGATTAGAGAAACAATTTGATCAGTACATCATTACCTTTCCTTATGTTCCCCTGCTTTATCATATATGAAAGTTATCATTTCTGTGAGCTTGACTCTTTTCTTGCTTATACAGTACTCTATCTGATGGCTACACGAGCAGCAGCCAGAGGTGGCCGTGAAGGCCGAGCAGGCATAGCAGGAGGACGGGGGAATATCCCCGTAGCTGAGGAGGGCCCTATTATACAGCCACCAGCACCCCAGGACTTTGAGCTAGACAGAGTATCAAAGAGATATAGGAACCTGGGGGGAAAACCCTTTTCTGGCCTTGGTACAGTGACAGAGGCTATTGCTTGGTTGAAGACCTGTGAAAAGATTTTTGAGGGCATGGGATTAGGGACCAACAACAAAGCACGTCTAGGTATTTGGCTCTTAAAGGAAGAAGCAGAGTTGTGGTGGGATGCCATCACCTCAGAAGATGTGGCAGGTACTGTTAGGACCTGGGAGCAATTCAAGACCATGTTCAACGAGAAGTTTGTACCTGAGCAGGCCTTAGAGCAGATGCGAGAGCAGTTTGCTAATCTCCAGCAGGGAGATCTCTCTATCCAAGATTACCTCAATAAATTCACTCAGCTGTCGCGCTATGCTCCGGAGCTTATTATGACCAACAAAGCTAAGAACAAGAGGTTTATATTTGGGCTACGGCGCAAGTACAATGACAGGGCCATGAGCAACATCAAACTCTCATTCTCAAAATTAGTAGAAATGGCCTGCAATTATGAAGATATGGATGAAAGACAATCCAACCAAGTCCGCGCCAAAAGCCAAGCTGGAAATAAGCGCAAGGCTTCAGCAGATCAGCCAGAGTCCAACATTTCAGCGGCCGCTACTCAGCAATCTGGGAAGATACCCAAAGGAAGCTGCTACAACTACGGAAAGACAGGGCATTTTGCTAATGTCTGCAAAGCCCCAAAGAAGCTAAAGGCAAATCCAGACCGCAGCTCAGCCGAATGCTACAACTGCCATAAGAAAGGGCACTATAGCAGGAATTGTCCTCTGAAGCAGAATGCACAAGTGGCTCATGTGTATGACGGGGAGACCCCGCCAGCTATCACCGATGGATCAGGTAAACCCGACGTCTTGGGAGATACCCTTACCATTAAAAATATTCCTGTTTCTGTGCTTTTTGATACTGGTGCATCACGTAGCTTCATTTCTAGTAACACTGTTAGTAAGTTAAAGTTAAAAGTAAGAGATCTTAAGGAATCAATTAAAGTTCAAAACCCGATAGGAGGTTCTACTGTTCTTAGTTCATACTGTAGAGTGCCTATCTCCTATTCTTTCTACAAGTTGCCCATCAACTTAATAGTCATGAATTTATCTGAATTCGATTTTATTCTCGGTTTGGAATGGTTAACCAAATATAAGGCTGAAGTTAGATGTGCCGAAAGAATCGTGAAAGTTAAAACAAAATTGGGGCATATCACTATACCATGTCTCGGTTCAGATCCCAATAGAGAAGAATTTTGGTCTTCTTTGGAATTTATTCCCACTTCATTAGAAAAGATACCGGTCGTTAAAAACTATGCGGATGTGTTTGAAGAAGTAGAAAACTTGCCGCCGCAAAGAGAAACTGAATTCAGAATAGATCTAATTCCAAATGCCCGACCAGTAGTACATCCAGTTAGAAGAATGGCCCCGAAAGAAAAAGAAGAGTTGGGTAGCCAAACTCAAGAATTTCTTTGGAAAGGTCTGATCAGACCGAGCTTTTCAGCTTGGGGAGCAGCAGTAGTGTTTGTCCCGAAATTAGACGGTACTCTACGACTTTGTGTTGATTACCGAGATCTCAATAAGCAGGCACTGAAGAACAAATATCCCTTGCCACGTATAGATGACCTGTTAGATCAGTTAAAAGGGGGCAACAGTATTCTCCAGGATGGACCTAGCTACAGGTTTCCACCAATTACGTATAGCCGAAGACTGTGTTCCTTTAATAGCCTTCAGGGGCCCTGATTTATTCTACGAATAGTTAGTAATGCCGTTCAGCTTGTGTAACGCTCCGGCATATTTCGTCGATCTTATGAACAGAGTGTTCCGTGGTGTATTGAATAAATTTGTTCTAGTCTTCATCGATGACATTTTAATCTACTCCAAGTCGGAAGGCGAGCATGCAAAACATTTAGAACAAGTGTTGATAATTCTGAGGAGAAATGTCTTAAAAGCTAAATTTTCTAAGTGTGTCTTCTAGCAGGATGAAGTTAAGTTCCATGGCCATGTTGTATCAAAGGAAGGGATTGCTGTAGATCCAAGCAAAATTACAGCGATTCAGAACTGGAAACAGCCTACTACCCCCACCGAAGTTCGAAGTTTCCTTGGATTGGCTAGTTACTATAGGAAATTCGTTCAGGATTTTTCAAAGATATCTGGTGTATTGATAAAGCTTACAAAGAAGCATGAGAAATTCAAATGGACTCCCGAATGTGAAGAAGGTTTCCAGGAGTTGAAACTGAAATTGACAACGGCTCCGGTATTGACAATTATAGAAGGCAACCAGGACTTGACTGTACGGACAGATGCTTCTATTAGAGGGCTTGGCGCAGTATTAATGCAAAAAGGCCAAGTAGTCGCTTATGCCAGCCGTCAGCTGAAGCCGCATGAAAGAAATTATGCAACTCATGATCTTGAGTTGTTAGCTATCGTGTTTGCTTTAAGAATCTGGAGGCATTATTTATTGGGCGAGAAGTTCGAACTATTTACCGATCATCAATCATTGAAATATCTATTCACTCAGAAAGATCTAAACTTGAGACAACAGCATTGGTTAGAATTCCTTGCAGCATACGATTTTGAGATTCTATACACTCCGGGGAAAGCCAATGTTGTCACAGATGCGCTCAGTAGAAAGAATGAAATCAACGCTAGCTTTATCATCACGTCTTCATTGATAGACAAGATTTCGGACCTTCAGAAAGACGATGAATTTATTCAGAGAATCAGTCAGAGAGTCAAGGGAGGTGAATCCACAAGTTTCCGACTCAATGACAATGGAGTTCTTAGATTAAAGGGCAGAATATGCATCCTAAATCTTCCAGAGCTTCGAAGAGAAATACTTGATGAACAAGTCCAAACTAAGCATCCATCCCGGTGTGAGAAAAATGTATAACGATATCAAGCGCACATTCTGGTGGAGGGTTTTGAAAAGAGATATTTCATTATACGTTAGCAGATGCTCCACTTGTCAGCTAGTTAAGAACGATCAGCAGAAATTGGCTGGACTATTACAACCATTAGAAATTCCAAGATGGAAGTGGGAGTAGTTTTCGATGGACTTCGTTGATGGTTTTCCTCGAACTAAGAAAGGAAACGACAGTATATGGGTGGTCGTAGATCGCTTCAAGAAGACTGCCCATTTCATACATGTCCGATCCAACAGAACGGCTCAAAGTTTAGCACAGATTTACTTCAAAGAAATAGTTAAACTACATGGAGTGCCGCTCAGTATAGTCAGTGATAGAGATCCCCTATTTACTAGCAAATTCTGGGAAGCATTCTAGATAGAATTGGGAACCAAATTGAATCTAACCACCGCTTATCACCCTCAGACAGACGGCCAAACTGAGCGGGTGAATAGAATCCTAGAAGATTTACTACGGGCTTGCATTATTGATTTTGGCGGCTCATGGGAAGATCACTTACATTTAGCTGAATTCTCTTATAACAATAGCTATCAAGCAAGTTTGGGAATGTCTCCATTTGAAGCATTATACGGTAGACCGTGCAGATCTCCCGCGTGTTGGGTAGAACCTGGCAATAGACTTGTGTTGGGGCCCGATATGATTCGAGAAGCATCCGATAAAGTCGATTTCATTAAGAAGCGATTGAAAACCATACAAAGCCGACAGAAAAGTTATGCTGATGCGAGAAGAAGAGATTTATCATTTGTCGTTGGTGATTATGTTTATTTAAGAGTTTCTCCGATGCGGGGAGTAATCAGATTTGGCAAAACTGGGAAGTTGGCACCGAGATTCAATGGTCCCTTTCCTATACTTGAACGGATTGGAACTCTTGCATATAGGGTTTCATTACCTGATTGGTTGCCTGGTGTACATGACGTGTTCCACGTGTCTCAACTAAGAAAACATGTGCATGATCCGGATCTTGTTGTAGAAGAAGCAGCACAACAAGACTTGGAAATAACTCCAGAATTAGATGTCATAAGAGAGCCACCGAAGATCGTTAGCAAAGAAACTAGAGAGCTAAGGAGCAAAAAGATTCATTTAGTTAAAGTGCAGTGGAGTAGTGATCCGAGAGACTGTACTTGGGAGACCGAGGAAAGCATTAAACAAGCCTACCCCAAATGCAGTGTGGACATCTCTGACTAACTCCGGTGCAAGGTACATTTACAATACTTTGCATTTACATTTTGTTTCCTACTTTGCTGTTGTTTCCTTTTCGAGGACGAAAAGGTTTAAGTGGGGGAGATTGTAATAACCCGGAAAATGTGAACCAATTTAAAATTTTTAAAATTGGTTATTGTCAAAGAATTTGAACAATTGAAATAGCATATTTCAAAAAAATAATGAATTGGGAATAGTGAGGCAGTTTGAAAATTTGAATACAAACTTTGTCTGACTGTACCGGGTGGAAATATAACAGATTTTAGTGAAACCAAAAATATTTAAATCTGTTTATGAATTCCTTTCTAACGAATCTGAAAAATCGAAGTTTCATAACAGGAATCAAAAGTTATGGCCAAATGAATTTTCAGAAAGGTCACTATATAGAATATATAGCCCTTGAAAATAGATATTTTGCATACAACCTCGGATTTCGACGAAACCACTTTTGTTGGATCCGGGATGTCAAACTACTGCTAGGTTTCAAATTTCATAATTTTTGAAGCTAGTATGTGAACGGGGCAAAAGAAAATGTGATTGGTCAATTTCTGTTAAAATGGGTTGACCTGAAAATGGACATTTTGCATACGATCTCAGAATTCGACGAAACTGGTTTTGTTGCGACCGTATCGTCAAAACAAAGCTAGATTTATTTTTCTGGAATTTTTCGATTCAGTTTGTGACCCTGGCAAATTGAAATGTACGTTCAAATTGAATATTAAATGTTTTATACTTTGATTTGAAAAATAACTGACTGTAACAGTCGAATTGGCCAACGAAACATATCCCATTGTGTCCGGAATGGGGGTATTTAGCTAGGGGCGCAGTCGTTGGGTTGAAATTGGTGTACGTTGGTGAGAAAGGATATTTTGGGAATTTAAAATTTAAATATAATAGAAAATATCTTCATATTTCTCTCTCATCTAAAAAATCTGGTCAACCCTCACGAACGAACAGCGAAACCCGCTCGAAATTTCCAAGCCGGATCGCCGCCGCCACAGGCGATTTCGCCACCCCCTCCAGTCGGCTTTTCCGATCGCCTTCCTCCCCTCTTTCAATCAACCCCAGCCTTGTCTGAAACCATTGACTATTGAGGTCGAATTTCACCCAGGAAGTCTTCACCTTTGGAGCGTCGCCGATCATCACCGGAGCCGCCGAGTTCGCTGCCACCACAGGCGCTGGGAAGCCTGCTCGAAGCTCTTCGACGTCGCAGCATCCGATCGTGACGAAACAGCATGGATTGATCGTGAATCTAAAACCTAGTTTCGAAGGTTTGAAAAACATTTTGCTTTGAAATTTCTGAATTGAAAATAACACTTTTAAGTGTTGCAAAACTTTGAAAAATCATATCTTTTTAATGTGTTAACGAAATTTGATGAAACAGGAAACATCGGGACCGCAGGGAGGCTCTCTACCATCTAGCAGAAGCCGCGGATTTTTCTGATCTTCATACGATTTTTAGCACTTCAAAAACCAATGTGAGGAATCTAAATTAAATTGTGTGAATGGAATCGTGTTGTATAAATTATATAAGCGAAGTGTAAATTATATATGCATTGTATACCTCATGTACATGTGTTGTATAAGTTATATTAGCGATGTATAAATTATACAAGTGTTGTATGAAACATATATGCTTTGAATAGTGATGAAATGCAAGTGAATTATAGAAATAATATATATATATATATACATATATACTCCCCTCGTCCACAGACCATGGACGATATTTATTGCTTGTGATTGGCGTGATATTATATGGTATGACGAATGGTTGGAAATAATTGTTTGTGGTTGATATTGTGGTTGAAAAATACCCTCTTATGGTTGAAACAAATTAGAATAGGATTGTGGAAATGAAAATAAAACATGTCGCCTGCGTGCGAACTAGATGCACGATCCCTATTGTCAAAAACCGCGAGGTTTTAAGGTACAGCGAGGAGCCGTACTAGGGACGGTCCTGGTTTTAAATACCCTGCCATTATGCTGCCGAAATTTTCTGAAATATTCATGTGTTAGAATAATTTTCATTTGTTGAAATTAATTACATATGTTGAAACCAATATTCATGTGTTGAATTGAAATTCATTCGTTGAGTCGAAATTCATGTGTTGAATATTATTCAAATTTTAAATAAATAGATTTAACGATAAAAATCACATTTTTATATATATACAAACTATAGAGAATATTCATGTGTTGAATTGAAATTCATTCGTTGAATCGAAATTCATGTGTTAAATATTATTCGAATTTTAAACAAATAGATTTAACGATAAAAATCACATTTTTATATATATACAAACTATGGAGAATATTCATGTGTTGAATTGAAATTCATTCGTTGAATCGAAATTCATGTGTTGAATGTTATCGTATTTTAAAATAAAATGAATAGACAATAAAAACTACATTTTTATTGTGAATATGAAGTGTTAAAAACATTCATGTGTTGAATAAATATTTTTGATGATAAAAATATTTCTTTTATCATGTATACGCTTTGATAAAAAATACACACGTGTTGAAATAAATATTAGTTCGCTAGAAATATTATTATTAGCTTTGTTCTGCATATATATACATGTGTTGAACAGGGAAAATGGATTAGCTGTAGAGTAAAGAAATTATTTGCATGCCCGACAAATAGGTAAGCCTTGATGAGTTGGCTGCGCAATTTTATTTTTATATCAACTCCTGTGAATGCCAATAGATGCGGAGTGCTGGTTATTCTGCGTGAAATAATAAACATCGCCATAGGATAGTAACAATTAATTTTGAACTACACTACATGGCATACTCCTTGACGATAGGCATACGTCATCATATTCCACATAAGCATTTGGAGCTTGTGTGACGAGGTGGAAGATTTACCATACGAGCGAGAGGCTTGTATGGCGATGATTATATACTACAGGTTGAAATGATGACTGATATGGACTATATAAAATATAACGATAAATTGCCAGATTAATAAAAACCCCACACGGGTCTGGAGTTGACAATAATCACGTCTCTCTAGTCATTAGATACGGCACATGGACTATTTATTCCCACACGGGACGAGGTGACGAGGATTTATCCTCTGGAGTAATTAAAAATACACGCTCCCTCAAGCTTGACAGGGTGACGAGAATTTATTCTCTAGAGTTATTATCTATACACGCTCCCCTGTAAACACCAGAATATATCACTATAAATATGTGGATGCTTTATAGGATTTATTGGGTACCTAACATGGCCCAATAAATTTCCAAACCCCTTCCCGTACAAGGGAGGTTATGGCGAAATTTTTCAAAATATTAAGGCGTTAGTGAAATATTTGAAGTGAAAACGATGTTGAAATTAATGAATGAACTATATTTGAAATAAATGAATGAACTATATTTATATATATAAATATAAATAGAATTGAAAGAATCGAAGCCGTGCAGTTTGTGTTTTGAAATCGTAATTTGAATCGATTAGTACGAGAAATCCGACCATCGGATTTTCCCGAAACCGCAACCGCTGAGTTCGCCTTGGAAATATCTTGCCAACGACACCAACCTTGTAAAAATCCAACGGTTGGATTGTCTGGAATGTTTAATTCAAATCTGAAGAAAAACAGCGCCAGAATCGTTTATATTTATATATAAATATAATTAAATTAAATTGAATAACGACGCTGTAGTTCGAATTTTGAAATCGTAACTTCAAACGACTAGTGTGGAAGATCCGACCGTCGGATTTTCACGAAACTAGAACCGTTGGGTTCGCTTTGGGGATATCTTCCCAGTGGTATAGACTTTGTAGAAATCCAACGGTTAGATTTTCCGATATGTGTAAAACAAATTAGGGGAAAAATAGCGCCAGTGCCACGGCATGACCTGAAACGTCGTTTAATTAAATATGGCCATTTTTAAATAAATAAAAATGGCGAAAAATCGTTATAAAATATTATAAGCAACATAGATTGGAAATAAACCAGTTTGGCTTGATCTGCTTGATATTTGATGGTTGTATGTGTTTGACAACAAAATTATACTAAAGAACTGGAATATGAATGTCGAATAATATAACCTTGGGAAGAATTGATTTGAATTCTAATTACGTGAATTATTTGAAAAGGTCAAGCTAACCCTCATTTCAAATAATTGATCGAACGATTCGAATTGGAAAATACAAAGATGATTCAAGACCGACGATCTTCATATCGGTTGGATGGGCGCTGCTGAGGTTCCTGATTGGAGTAGCTACCGTGAAGGAACGGAAGTCGTAGCCGTCTGAACGTATGTGTTGATTGGACGAATATAAGAGGAATTTGACGCCTCCGGTTTCGTTCAGACCCAGAACGGACTTGTAAATGGACTGCGTGTTTGACATTGGATTTTGTTCTATACTGATTGATCTCTGTTAAATATATATCTGTTTGGCGGCGGAGAATTTATTCTTTTGCTTAACGCCCTTCTCTGAGACGTACGAGCTCAGAGATTATATATCAATAGACATCAGTCGTATGGAGTGGATTGCCTATGTGGCATGCCAAGATGATGTGATCAAGGCTTCTGTTGCAAAGCAAAGGCTTGTGTTTGATGATCAAAGCACGGCCTACGTGGCCTGGCTTTGTATAGCGTGGATTCGCGAGCCTCACACCTCGGTATGAGTCAAAAACGGGATAAGGACCCAAGGAGTGCATGACGTTTCTTTCTAGCTATGGTGGTGTCAGTGACCTACCAGCCCTGACATATATATCTACTTTTCACCTATGTGGTTGTTGGAATGCGAGGCTCCTCGATTTTAGGTCTGTAAGGACTGGGAAACGTGTGTTCAGGAATAACTAATCCTCAAACATAAGAGAGGACCGGCCTTGGAGGATCCAAGGGTTACCCAGAGTGTGTAGTCCTGAGGCATTTGCTAGAGTGTCTCGAAGCGGAAAGAAGCTTGCCCCTTGCCTCGACTCATGACAGAAATCCAATTCCCAATACGAAATAACGGATTCAATTGTAGAACTAGTATGGCGACATAGTAGATGGTAGCTATGCCGCCTATGATTGATATTTATGATGCTATTTGTTTTTGAAACATATATGCACTAGTAATAATATCAAATGATTTTGCTTTACACATATTAAGCATATTTGGCCATTATAAGGTAAAACTCTATCCTCCGGCTTGCGTTGCATTGTATGATGGGACTTGAGTCTTATAATGGCTACATTCTTTTTAAAAGCATTGCGTTGTTTTAAAGAATTTACTTTGTTTTAAATGCACCAGCAATCACTGGAGTAAACCCGTTCCGCGAAAGTGGCGTGGTCTTATGATTTGCTATTACTGTTGTTTAAACTGTTAAGTAGATTTCTCACACCAGTCCCCATGACTGACTCGTTGTTTGTTTCACTTTGCAAACGCGGGTGCCCTTATTTTCACACGGGCAACCTAGTTCACAGGTGACAGGTTGTTTTGGCTCAGCACTGTAGTATGGAGTGCATTTTTGGCTCATGGCGAGGCTGACTTCACCGAGATGACTTTGACATTTTCCGCCATTATTGTATTTATATTATGATTCTGCCACGGGCGATGCAGGCTGCTTTACTTCCAGTACTTATTATCGTATGTATATGTACCGCCTTCGGCGATGTAGACTGATACCCTTATTATGTCTCACTGCATGTATATATTCCGCCTCTGGCGATGGTGACTGATCATTTCCCTTTTATTTACCAAGTTATATCCTACGTTGTGCTATTCTGATGTTGTTACATGTTGTGATTCCGCTGTCATATCTATGTAAAATTATTCTATTTATTGTTTTCGCTATTATCTGTACTCTGCTGATGATTGATGTGTTATATTCCGATGATTATCCTTAATACCGTCACACGGATTTTGGGATCGTCACATGAATTTTATGTTTTAGTTGTAATCCTATATATGGCGACATGATATATTGTACCCATGCTGTCTATGATTGATACTTATGATTTGAAGTTGTTTTATACACTATACACGTATAGTAATAATAAAAGATGAAATTTAGCGTATCAAGCATTCTTTGGCTATTATAAGGTAAAACCCTATCCTCCGGCTTGCGTTGCATTGTGTGATGGGACCTGGGTCTTATAATAGCTTCATTTTTCTTTTTTAGCATTGCGCTATTTGGTTTATGCACTGGTATTCTTGGGAGGAAACCCGTTCCGTGTTATATGGCATGGTCCCTTGATTTACCTAACTTTAAAATAAAGATTAATAACTGTTTTAGTTCTCACACCAGTCCCATGACTGACCTAGAGTTTATTGTTTTAACCTAAACTCTAGGTGCCCTTATTTTGACAGGGGCAGCTAGTAGTTTTGGTTTTGCAGATTTATATTCGCAGGAACCTAGTTTACAGCTGGAACGATATCCGGAAAGCTTTGTATCCATGTATCTTCTTCAGTTGTATTTTGTATTATTTTTCCGTTGCTATGTAATTTATTGTATTCTCTGATATTTATCGAATGTGTAATATTTATTCATACTCTGCATATTCTTGTATTCTGATAGAATTGTTGTAATATACAATGAAATGTTCTTCCGTCTGCGTTCTGTTGTGGCTTGTTCTCGACTCAATCCGGCCTTTCCAAACCGGGGAAGTTCGGGTCGTTTCACAGTTCACAATAAACCCAATTTACATTTTATTTTATTCCAATTATTAAATATAATGGGAAACTCTAATAATCTCAATTAAAAGATTTATTCTTTTCTCAATTGGGTTTAAGAACAGTGTTATTTAAGACACTACTCACGACTAACCCAAAAATTAAATTTATTTTATTTAATTAAAAAAAACACTAGATTATTATTCTAAATAATAACTAGTACATTTTGATAATAAAAAAAATTATCTTTTCAAATATGGAATTTTCCATCCTAATTCTTTCCAAATCATTTATTATGATTTTACCTAATTTTTCCATGCTTTTAATAATTTTTATAAAATGATTATAAAACGATTCCAGCTTTATTTCAATTTTAAATCCTTTATTTTAAAATATCTTAATTTTAAAATATCTCCTATTTTAAAATATAGCTTTATTAAAATATTCTACATAATAAAAGTATGATTTTTTTATTAAATTGTTAAAAATACTTTGTTTCCAAATGTCCTAACTTACAATTAAATTTTTAATAAAAGTTGAACTTTCCATATTATTATAATGTAATAATAAAAATCCTTTTAAAATGTTCAATTCTGAAATCAATCTTTTTATTTTAACATATGACAATTAAAAGTGTAATCTTTTAATTTAACCCTTTTTATGGTAACTTTTTAACAATAAAGATATAATCTTTTTAATTGTCTATATCAAAACCATCATTTAATAACCTAATTGAATACTAGATTAAAATATTCTTTTAATCCAAAATTGGAATGAGACCCAAACAATTTCCATATAATTTAATTACATGGATTCCACACATTGCATTAATTCCATAATAATGACAAATCATTCAAATACAGCCAAAGTGCAATTTACAACTAAGTACAAGTGTGATGTGTAGTCAAATATCAACCCAAGACCCGTGTGGGGTTTCAACCAACACAAATTCGAATAATATATTATTAATTGTGCTTTTGGACGATGTGTAAAAATTTATCGTCCAATCAACAAAAACAAGTCGGGAAACTTGTTATGGCTGTGTAAACATGTTTTCTATATATATTCATGACAAATAAATGAATGTTTCATTTGTTAACAATTTTCTATATTTATTAATGACACATAATTGAATGTTCCATTTGTAAACAATTTTCTATATTTATTAATGACACATAAATGAATGTTCCATTTTAACACTTTTCTATATTTATTAATGCCACATAATTGGATGTTCCATTTTAACACTTTTCTGTATTTATTAATGCCACATAATTGAATGTACCATTTGTAAACAATTTTCTATATTTATTAATGACACATAAATGACTGTTCCATTTTAACACTTTTCTTTATTTATTAATGCCACATAATTAAATGTTCCATTTGTAAACAATTTTCTATATTTATTAATGACACATAAATGACTGTTCCATTTTAACACTTTTCTATATGTATTAATGACACATAATTGAATGTTCCATTTGAAAACAATTTTCTATATTTATTAATGACACATAAATGACTGTTCCATTTTACACTGCTGATTTTAATCTAATAAAACATTTCATAATGAAATGGTATTTTTTTATTATATGTAACATTTTATAACAAAAACTTTACTTTTATTCTAATTCAACATTTTATAACAAAAATGTACTTTTATCCTATTTCAACATTTTATGACAAAAATGTACCTTTATTCTATTTTAACATTTTATGACAAAAATGCACCTTTATTCTATTTTAACATTTTATGACAAAAATGCACCTTTAGTTTATTTTAACATAAAATGTAACCTTTTATGATAACATGTTTTCTAATATGATGGTGTTTTTTTTTTTTTACTAAAATGACAATTTTAAATAAATGACATTTTTCTACTAAAATGTTATTTCTAAGTTGTTAATGACAAATTAAAAAGAAAGGTTCCTACTTGACATAACATGTTTAATGTCCTAATAACAAATTAAAAAAAAAGAAGAATTGTTTTATTTTCATAACATGTTCCATGTTTCTAAAAATAAAAAGAGAAATTATTCACATGCCATGTTTATTCAAAAAATAGGTGTTCTACATAAACGACCTCATTTATTTATAAAATATGTTCTCTATATAAATGACATATTTATTTATAAAATATTTTCATTTTATATACACAATAAAAATATAATTTTTATTGTAATCCTATTCTATTTAAACAATTTTAATCTCGACAAAAGGACATTTTTATTTAGACGATGTATATTTTCCACAAATCATACTTGACATAAAAATGAACTCTTTTCATGTTTCAATATTTTTATGTATACAATGTATAGTTTTCATGATGTAAACATTTCATATATTTCGTATCATCCATAAACACAATAATGTCAATCCACCACAATACAGACAATTCAAACAATCCAAAATTCACACAGTGCATATATTTGCTATTACAAACACAATCAACATAAATATATATATATATATATATATATATATATATATATATATAAATATATATATAAGATTTTTAATCTTAAACTTAAAAACGAGAAATCTCACCTTGTTTTCTGAATTAGATCTAAAACTCAAAAGGGTTCAGAATGTGTTTGCTGCTTTCAGAAAACTACTATCACGTTTTTCTCGATTTTTCCGCTGCCTCGATCCGATTCAAGCCAAGCACTTCAAAGTAAAGTTGTTCGTCTTTCTCTCCTCTACAATTTCTCCAACTGGGCCATCGCCTAATTCTCAATGGTTTGGCCGGAATTCACCAAAATCTGAAACTGAAATTTTCTGTTCAATCTCTGATCCCGGCGAATCCGCACGACAATAGGTCTTGAATTTTTTTTGTGGTAGGTAGTGGTTATTGATATGAACAAAACCCAGAAAGGGTTTGGTCTGATTTAGTTCTAATTTGGAGTTATAAATTATTGAATTCTAGGGTCAAATTTTTGGAGGAAGAAGGAGTGTAGCCGCCATGAAAATGAAGGAGAGATTAGGTTTTAAAATTAGGTTAGGGTGGGCTAATAAGATATTATATAGACTTTAGGAAATTGTTTTAACACCCCTGAGTATTTAATCTTTTCATGGCAAATAATTACTCTCTTCATGGCAATGTTCTAAATTCATACCATTAGTATATATAGCATGAAGTCAATTAATTAGAAATTTAACATGTAGTCAATTAATCATACTTCAATTCTACCATTCATACATGTAGCATTTGCTAAATATATAGTATTTATTATTATTATTATTTTTGTAAGCAATGTTCTAAATGCATACCATTAGTATATATATATATATATTAATATTGTTTTCAATTTCTTTAGTTTCATTCCCCTAATGTGTCTATTACAATATAGTAGGTTACCAAGGATTTAATTAGCTGACTAGGCGTGATGGGACCACACTTATTATATATATTTTTATTCAAATTTCGAAAATAAATTGCAAAGAGAGAGAGAGGATAAAATGGAAAGAATTAATGCTAGATTAATGCTATTTGTTTATGAACATGCAGTCTACGTTTGGAATTTCTAAAAGTTAAATTTGAATTGACAGGGGAAATATTTAAGAGGACAGCCAAAGATATGTACATATATACACACACACACACACACACACACATATATATATATATAAATGTATTGTCAAAATTTATTTCATTTATAACCTACACTTTATTTTCAATCAATAAATTAATAAATGTCATTAAAGTTCCTACGTAACGTTAAAAGAATAAAATTTTAATGTCATTAAAGTTCCTACGTGACGATGAAAGAATAAATTTTTAATGTCATTAAAGTTCCTACGTGACATTAAAAGAATGAAATTTTTATGTAAAATATTTCATGTTTCTATATGACATTAAAAGATTACTTTTTTAATGTTAACCAAATTCATGTTCTTACATGACATTAAAAAGTTAGACTTTTAGCACTAATCAAAATATGTTCATTTTTATTAAAAAGAATAACTTTTAGCTCTAAACAAAATATGTTCATTCACTTAAAAAAGAATAACTTTTTAATGTAAACCATTTTTATATTCTTACATTTAAATAAAGACTAACTTTTATTTTAAAACATATTTCATTTTTTTTATTCTGATGCATTTTCTAACAAAGTTTCCTTAAAATAAAATTTTGAATTGGCTCCAAAATTTCCGGGTTGTTACAATCTCCCCTACTTAAAATCTTTTCGTCCTCGAAAAGAAACGAAGCTAAAAGTTGTTTAATTAACCAACTAAATTTCATTCCTTTATGGATTTCAATAATTTTATTAGTTGATTAACTTTTAAAATATATAACTTTTATATATTCAAAAATCATATTTTCTATGATCGGATTATATATAAAATCAAATTACGTTAATTATAAAATTGTTACTCCCAACTCATTCTAGGGCATTTCTAACTCCATCTCTAATGAGTTTTCTCATTCTAGGATACTACTGATCCTATCTTTAATGAGTATTCTTATTGGATATTATTAATCCAATCTCTGATGAGTCCTTTGTTCAGTTCTAACGAGTTGTACCCCAAATATTTGAGCTAACCAGAGCTCTGATACCAACTGTAACGACACGGATTTTGCCCGAACTTAATCGATCTCAAAATCGACCAAGACCGTTCAATTCCCGCATACGTTAACTTTGGGAATACAATACATTATAACAATAATAGCAGACTTCTATTACATCATGATAATATAACATCAGAGTACAGAATACCAGAGTACATCGAAAGAAAGAAATAATACAGCGGAAGATTAATTACAATGAATTTAATACATTGCAGCGGAAGACTATCAATGCTCTGGACACAGCTTTAAGGTTCGATCCAGGATCCTGCTAAAAGAATAGATATCTGCAAACAAGCTACTCGACTGCCCGTGTAAAAAATATGGGCACCCGAGTTTTCCAGTGAAACAAACTACAGGTCAGTCATGGGACTGGTATGAGAAATCTAACTTAACTAATCTAATAATAAGGCTAATCACAGGACCACGCCGCTAACGTGGAACGGGTTTACTCCATTGGATTGCCAGTGCATAAAATAAGGTAAATCGTTAAACAACGCAATGCTTTTTCTTAGAAAAATGAAACCATTATAAGACTCAAGTCCCATCACACAATGCAACGCAAACCAGAAGATAGAGTTTTACCTTATAATGGTCAAAAATGCTTGATACGATAAAAACGGATTTGATATTATCATTAGTGTATATATGTTTTAAAAACATTTTCAATCATAATATATCAATCATAGATGGCATGGGTACCATATATCATGTCGCCATACTAGTTCTACAATCAAAATCGCATGGTATCGTATTGGAAATTATTTTTCCATCATGAAATCGAGGCTAGGGATAGTCCTCTCCGATTCGAGACACTCTAGCAAATGCCTCATGATCACACCTATGGGCAACCCTTGGAGCGGTAGGGCCGGTCCCCACCTAACGGTAGTGGATTAGCTATGCCTGAACACACGCTTCCTGGTTCCGTTGAACCTATAGTATGACCACTTCCGGCCTATAAAACCCAAGGTACCTCAATCCATCATCCACATAAGTAAAATGCCAGCCAGTTTAAGCACTGACACTACTCCTAGCTAGAAAGAAACGTGTGCACTCCCTACGGTCCATATCCCGTTTTTGACTCATACCGGGGTGTGAGGCTCGCGAAGTCACGCTATACACAAAGCTACGCTTATACAGGCTATGCTTTGATCATCCCACAAGGCCCTGCTTTTCAACAAAAGCCTTGATCCATGCATCTTGGCATGCCATATTGTCAATCCATACTATACCATTTATTTTCTGCCAATATATAACCTCTAAGCTCGTACGTCTTAGAGAACGGTGTTAACCACCAAATAGATATATATTTAGCAGAGATCAACGAATACAGCATAAAGGAATACAACGTCAGACATACGATCCATTTACAAGTCCGTTCTGGGTCTGAACGAAACCGGAGTCGCCTTATTCTGCCCCCCATATGTCCAATACAGAGGTGAGGTGCTCGCATATCCGACAATCAACAAGTACGGTTGGATGGATACCACTGAAGCCCCTTCAAGGTAGCTACTCCCATCATGGGTCTCAGTAGCAACACATCCATTCGATGTGAAGACCGCCGGTCTTCAATCACCGTCTTCAAATCTCTTCGACTGTTAGTCGTCGCATTCATTATTCAGAATGGGTTAAACCCGGTCTTTCTGAATAATTCGCATATTACATAGTCAAAAAATAATAATAATCAAGGGTTGCTAAAAGCTCATCAACGCCTCATTCCAATTCAGAATATTCTATCAAAGATAAATTCTTGAAATTTGTCCTGAAATCTTTCTTTTAAAGATTTATTAAAAACTCCAATTTGGTTTTAAATATCAAAATCATTATTTAATGATTATTTAAATTTAAGAGATAAATCTTATCCTTAACGGGGTTAAAGAACTAATGTCCTTCAAAACATAGTTCACGGTAAACCCAAAATCATCTTCCATTAAATATGGAATTTTCACAGAAATCAACTCAATATATAATCGATATAAATTTTCTGTATCCGACCAATAATATAAATGGAATAACAGCAAAGCCTTTTAAATTCCATATATAGTAACGGTCTTCTTTTACAGAAGCTTATCTCAATTACTATCAAATCGAATTTCCACTCGATTCCAATTTAATATATTAAATTGGAAAACTTTACTTTGGAATATTTTCTTTTTAAATCTTAATAAAAGATTTATAAACACCAAATTATATTTTCACTGTGAATCGGGTTAAAGAACGAATGTGTAATAACCCGCAAAATCTGGGCCATTTTAAAATTTTTATTTTGGCGATTTTAGCGAATTTTGATTATTTAAAATAGATTAATTTAAATAATATCGACGAGAAAATTTAGTTTGAATAGAATTCGATCGTATATATATTATATACGTCGTCGTTAGAATATAAATATTTATATATAATTATAAATAGAATTGAAAATGGCGCGGTAGTTCGATAATTCGATTTCAAACTTCAATTGAACATACCGGGTGCAAAACAATCCGGATTTTAGTAAAACCAAAAATATTGGAATCTAAATGATGATATCTTTCCAACGAATCCGACAAATCAAGATTTCATATCAGGAATCAAAAGATATGTCCAGTTGAAAATTCTGAATAGTCGCTATGGAATTCAGGCCCTTAAAAATGGACATTTTGCAAACGACCTCGGATTTCGACGAAACCAGTTTTGTTGGGTCCGGGATGTAAGGTTATTGCTAGGTTTGAAATTTCATAATTTTTCGAATCAATATGTGAGCGTGGCAAAGGAAAACGCGTTTGACCAGTTTAAGTTGATTTTAATCGACTGGAAATTGGCCATTTTTCAAACGGTCTCAGAATTCGACGAAACTAGTTTTGTTAGGACCGTATCGTTAATACGAGGCTAGAAAATATTTTTCTGGAATTTTTAAAGTTCGTATGCGACCCCGGTAATTTGAAATGTACGTTAAAATTCAATATAGTGATTTAAATGTAAATTCAACGGAAACTAATCGAAACGATCAAATCAGCTTGCGATACATATCCCATTGTGTTCAGAATGGGGGTAAAACGCTATGGACGACAGGCAGTGGACCCCGTTTCGAGGTCGTATGTAAAAGTCCACTTTTTACAAATAATTAAATTAAATAAAAAAAAATCTCTCTTCCTCCCTTTATCGTTCTGCCCCCCCCCCCCCCACGTTCATTCTGAAAATCAAAAAAGAAAAAAAAAACCCCACGAGCAGAACCCGCCGCCCACCCTCCTCCCTCTCCATCGTCGATCGCGCCACCGCCCTCCACCCTGCCTCGCACCCTCTCTCCCCGCCTCCTTCTTCTTCCTGCTCTCCTCCTTCCCCCAAGGCGCCGCGACGGCGAACCCCCCCCCCCCCCCCCAAGCGCCATTGAGCACCGCGAAGCCCCCCTCGCCTGACCTCCACCGTGCCGCCACCAACCCGCAAACCCTCACCGCCCAGACCCCCTCCGAGCCGCCGACGAGCCCCCCCTGTAAGTTCCTAAACTGTTTTTTTTATTATTTATTTACTTTAAACTGTTTATTTTAATTTATTTTATTTTACTAAAAAAAAACTGATTTGTTAAAGATTTATAAACTAATTTTTTTCAGTTTTAAAAAACTGATTTTATGTTAATTTTAAAAAACTGATTTTATGTTAATTTTAAAAAACTGATTTTATGTTAATTTTAAAAAACTGATTTTATGTTAATTTTAAAAAAACTGATTTTATGTTAATTTTAAAAAAAAACTGATTTTATGTTAATTTTCAAACTGATTTGAAAAAGGTATTGAAAACTTTAAATAGAAAAAGGTTAAAACTTTAAATAGAAAAAGGTTAAAACTTTAAATAGAAAAAGGTTAAAACTTTAAATAGAAAAAGGTTAAAACTTTAAATAGAAAATATAAATTTGAAATGATTTTTACATATAAAAATTAGCATTGTTGAAAATATATCTATATCGCAAGGTTTTGAAAATATATGGGAATGTTTTAAAAATATATATCATATAATTTTTATATTGAACTTCGAAGTAAAAATAGGATTTTTATATATTGAATAGCGAAGTAAAAATTCGATTTTTACATAGGTAGTGAAAGCGGGCAACGAAGATGACGAAGATGCGATAGTGATGAAGATTTCTATCAATGAAGTGCCGTGGAGCTAGGATAGCTATATGTGAGAATTTCTCACCTTTCAATTTCTTTTCTAATTATATATATATACTAGGATGCAGACGGTGCTTAGTAGCACCCGACACAATCGTCCACAGACCATGGACTTGTTTGTTTGGTTGCATAGGTTAGTTATATATTTTGATTTGAATTTGGTTGTTTGGTGAACTTGAATTGATTAGAAATTGGTTTGATTGATGTGTGAATGGCGTGGGCCTTCACTAGACCGGGGATAAGGCTAGGCCTCGTCCTGTTTCTAGTATCGTGCCGTTATGCCGCCGAAATTTTCTAAAATAATGTTAGAAAAAGGAAAATATCATTTTTATTGTGTAAATGAAATGAATAGAAATTCATGTGTTAGAATAAAATATATTATCATAAAAAATATAGTTTTAACGTGAAAGTGAATAAATAAAATATTCATTTACAAACCAGACGGTTTGTTTATGTACACTGATTTGACTGATATTGATTGGGTCGATAAATTTTACACATCGCCCAACTGCACAACTAAAATCTGTGTTTGATTGTTTGAAACCCCACACGGGTGTTGGGATGAAAATATGAATTTCACTCATCCTGATTGATTAAATATGTCGATCGATTGATTGACAGGCTGTTATAAGCGTTGAATATCTATATTTGATGCTTATACAGTGTAGTGCACTTTGGTTGATGGTTGATTATTGTTCAATGCTATTATATACATCTGTTGTATGGAAATCCATATAATTAATTTTATATGGTAACTGATTGGGCCTCATTCCAATTTGAAAAATAAAGAAAATTTGAAAATAGAAATTTATGAAGCCGTGTTGATTAGATTGACGCCATTTTGACGTGAACGATATTTATATCGACTTTATTCATTTTGAAATGAATATTGAAAAGTGATTTCGGAATCGACGATTTCAAAATGAATTGAATTGAAAACGATTTCGAAATGAATTGAATTGAAAACGATTTCGAAATGAATTGGATTGAAAACGATTTCGAAATGAATTGAATTGAAAACGATTTCGAAATGAATTGAATTGAAAACGATTTCGAAATGAATTGAATTGAAAACGATTTCGAAATGAATTGAATTGAAAACGATTTCGAAATGAATTGAATTGAAAACGAATTCGAATTGAATTGAAAGTGAATTGAAATGAATTCAAATTGAAATTTGAATTGAATAGAAATGAATTTTAAATCGAATTTATAAAGAAGAATTCAATTTTGATTTGAATTGAAATGGAAGTTGAAAATGTTTTTGAAACGAATTCAAAACTATTTATATAATTCGTTTTAAATAGAAATCGACGAAGTATATATTATATATATTATATATATAATATAATGGCCTGAATAGAACGCGCCGCGCCGCGGCAGTTCGTGAATTTCGACCATTTATTTCAAACGGACATTACGGGAGATCCGACCGTCGGATTCTCCTAAAACCGGAACCGTTGCGTTCGTATCGAAAAGAGCTTTCTAATGAATATTAGAAATTTGAAATCTAATGGTTGGAGTTGGAGTTACGTCCAAATCAAATTTGAAAAAGGTCGCTATAAGTGCAGTTCGATGGCCATTGATGGAAATCGACTATACGGGCCTTGATAAAATTATTAAAAATAGTAATAATTTGTGTAAAATCATAAGAAATGATTTAGAAAGGATTGGGATGAAAAACTCCATATTTGAAAAGATAAAAATAGATTTTTATCGAAATGAACTAGTTTTGAACTAGAATTAAAATTCTATTTATTTTTAAATAAATAAATTGAATTTGAAATGGTTTTGAAAATAACCAAAATTTCCAATGATTGCATTGGAGTGGATTTGAATCGAAATTGTCTTCAGAATATTTCGATGTTGGAATTCGTGATTATACAGGGGTTGTTATGGAAATTTGAAAGATATATATTTATATCGTTATTTCCAATACGACATTTGTTAGTCGTAGAATTCGATATTGAATATAAGCCGGTATATTTTCTATTCAGAGCCTTGTATTGAATATCGAATGTGATTTGGGTTTGTCGTGAGTGGTGTCTTCACTAACACTGTTCTTGAACCCAGTTGAGAAAAGGTTAAATCTTTTTATTTAGATTTAATGAAGTGTACCAATTAAAGAATATTTAATTGGAATTGAATTGATATTGATTTTTGGGTTTATCATGGACAGTGTTTTTAAATAACACTCGTTCTTTAACCCGATAATTAATGGAATGTGATTTTGGGTTTATCGTGAACCGTGTTTTAAATGACACTGATTCTTTAACCCAGTTAATGATTAAAACTAAGTGGAGTTTTAATGAATCTTTAATTAGATTGAAAAGATCGAGAATGGAGTATCACCAGTTTTACTCCAGGCGATAGTTAAATCTTTAATTAGATTTGAACGGGAAATGGTAATTGAATTTACCGATAACACCGTGGTGTTAGATATGAAGTATAACCAGTTTTACTTCATGGGATGAATAGGTTGGGATTGGGAAAATAAAATAAATGATTACTTCGGTGTGGTTCGCTAATCCCGACTAGTTTGAATTGATATTCAAAGGAGATTAAAGAATAAATTTAAAGAATTTATCTTGGATAAAATTAATGGGAACTTTTCCCAAAGTATAGGAATATTTGAATAAAAGAATATTCTGAATTGGAATGAGGCGTATGTTGTGTTTGTGTAACACTTTTATAATATATATGCGAGTTATTCAGAAAGACCGGGTTTATCCCATTCTGAGTAACTGATTCGACGTGGTGTCGAAGATGAAGACGATGGTCGAAGACCGGAAGTCTTCACGTCGTTTGGGTGACTACTGATGATCTTGATTGGGCTGTACACCCAAGAAGATGGAAACAGTTGGTGATCGTCCAGACGTACTTGGAGATCGATGGATATGCGGGGTACTAGGTGCCTCCGGTTTCGTTCAGACCCAGAACGAACTTGTAAATGGACTGTGTGTCTGACATTGGATTTTAGTCCGTGTGATTGATTTCTATTAAATATATATCTGTTTGGCGGCGGAGAATTTATTCTCTTGCTTAACGCCCTTCTCTGAGACGTACGAGCTCAGGGGTAATATATTGATGGATATCAAACGCATGGAGTGAATTGCCTGTGTGGCACGCCTAAGTGGCAATTGATCAAGGCTTCTGTTGAAAAGCAAAGTCTTGTGGTGATGATCAAAGCACAGCCTGTGTGGCACAGCTTTGTGTAACGTGAATTCGCGAGTTTCACACCCGGTATGAACCAAAAACGGGAGACGGACCTCAGGGAGGACTTGCGTTTCTTTCTAGCTAGAAGTGGCGTCAGTGGTTTTACACGCCCTGACGAGTTTGACTTATGTGGTTGTTGCTGTTGCGAGGCGCCTCAGATTGATCGGTCGTTCTCGAACCGATGGAGTCATTTAGTTGGCTCATTTACGCCCCAAAGGGCGGAGAAACGTGTTGTTCAGGCACTATAATCCACATCGGTGGACCGGCCCTGACGATCCAAGGGGCAGTTGCGGCTATTCCGGAGACATGGGCTAGATTGTCTCGAATCGGTTGAGGACTATCTTTTGCCTCGGTTCATAGACGGAAATCCAATTTCCAAATACGTGACATTTGCGGTTTTAATTGTAGAACTAGTATGGCGACATGATATATGTACCCATGCCGCCTATGATTGATACTTATGATTTGAAGTTGTTTTATACACTATGCACTTATTGTAGTATCAAATGATTTGTTTTAAACGTATCAAGCATTCTTTGGCTGTTATAAGGAAAAACCCTATCCTTGACTGCGTTGCATTGTGTGATGGGACCTGGGTCTTATAACAGCTTCATTTTTCTTTATTTAGCATTGCGCTGTTTGTTTTATGCACTGGTATTCTTGGGAAGAAACCCGTTCCATGTTATACGGCGTGGTCCCTTGATTTACCTAGCTTTAAAAATAAAGATTAACTGTTTTAGTTCTCACACCAGTCCCATGACTGACCTGGAGTTTATTGTTTTAACCTAAACTCTGGGTGCCCCTATTTTGACACGGGAAACTAGTAGTTTTGGTTTTGCAGATTTATATTCACAGGATCCTGGTTTACAGCTGGAATGATATCCGGAAAGCTTTGTATCCGTATATCTCCTTCTAGTTGTGTATTGTATTATTTTCCGCTGCTATGTATTTAAATGTAATTTAAATCTCTGATATTTCTGTGTAATATTCAATTATACTCTGTATATTCTTGTAATCTGGTGCATTGTTGTAATATACAATGAAATGTTCTTCTGTATGCGTTCTATTTTGTCATGTTCTCAAACGATAGGGTGTTTCGAACGGCCTGGATCGGTTTAGCGACTGGTTCGGACTGAGCGAAATTCCATTTCGTCACAGTTGGTATCAGAGCTTTGGTTTACAAAGCTTAGAGAACAAGGCACATTAGAACCATACGAAAGAATTCATCAGAAACTGGATTAGTAATATCCAACGGGAATGACTCGTTAGAGATGGGATCAGTAGTATCCTAGAACGAGTGTGAAGAGTATATTTTTCAAATGAAAACAAATTTTGTTTTGAAAATTTAAAATCAATTATTCGTATTTGATTATCTATTTATATTGATGTGGACAATTGTAACAACCCGGAAAATCTGGGCCAGTTTAAAATTTTTATTTTGGCAATTTTAGCGAATTTAGTATATTTAAAATAGAGAATTTTAAATAATATCGACGAGAAATTTATTTTGAATATAATTCGAACGTATATATTATACGCGACGTCGTTAGAATATAAATATTTATATATAATTATAAATAGAATTGAAAATGGCGCGGTAGTTCGATAATTCGATTTCAAACTTCAATTGAATGTACCGGGTGCAAAACAATCCGGATTTTAATGAAACCAAAAATAATGGAATCTAATAGTGAATATCTTTCCAACAAATCCGAAAAATCGAAAGTTCGTAGCGGGAATCAAAAGATATGTCCAGTTGAAAATTCTGAATAGTCGCTATGGAATTCAGGCCCTTAAAAATGGACATTTTGCAAACGACCTCGGATTTCGACGAAACCAGTTTTGTTGGGTCCGTGATGTTAAGTTATTGCTAGGTTTCAAGTTTCATAATTTTCCGAATCAGTATGTGAGCGTGGCAAAGGAAAACGCGTTTGACCAGTTTCAGTTGATTTTAATCGACTGGAAATTGGCCATTTTTCCAACGGTCTCAGAATTCGACGAAATTAGTTTTGTTAGGACCGTATCGTCAATACGAAGCTAGAAAATATTTTTTGAGAATTTTTCTAGTTAGTATGCGACCCCGGTAATTTGAAATGTACGTTTAAAATTCAATATGGAGATTTAAATGTAAATTTAACGGAAACCGATTGTAACAGCCGAATCAGCTTATGATACATATCCCATTGTGTTCGGAATGGGGGTAATACGCTAGGGACGACAGTCGGTGGTCTTGATTTCGAGGTCGAAATAAAAAGATGCTTTGTGAAAATAAATTAATAATTAAATAATTTTTATATACATTTTCATATAACCCCCCCCCCCCCCGTTCACTTTTTCAGGATCAAAACAAAATAAAAAAAAAGAGAAAAGGGGGAAGAGAGAAAGCGGCGACGGAGGGCCGTCGATGACGCCGCCGGAGGCGCCCCACCTCCGTTCACCCCACCGCCGACAGAAGCCCCCCCTCTCGCTCGCGATGCAGTTCGAAACTCCCCCCCCCCCCTCGTGAAAACCACCGACAATTTGGGCACAGGTGCGGCATTCGATGGAGGTCTCGTGGGGTCCTTGGATCTAACTCCGGCGCCTCGGTTCGAGCAGATTGAAGCTGTAGGTGCTGAGGTCATTCGAAGCACCATTTGAAGCTGGAGCAGTAATCAACGGGGAAGACGCAGTGAGTATTTTTGGGTTTAAATTCAAATTAAACACTGGATGTTTTTAAATGATATAAAAAAACTGATTTTTATGTTTTTAAAAACTGATTTTTGTTTAAAGAAAATAAAACTGATTTTTGTTTAAAGAAAATAAAACTGATTTTAGTTTAAAGAAAATAAAACTGATTTTAGTTTAAAGAAAATAAAACTGATTTTTGTTAATGTTAAAAACTGAATTTTTTTGTAAATGTTAAAACTGATTTTTGTTTAAAAGGAAAAAAAATTCGATTTTTATATATTGAACTTCGAATTAAAAATATGATTTTTATATTTTTAAAGTATTAAAAATATAGTCTTTACTATATAGCGATTATAAAAATATGCTTTATATATTTTTAAAGTAGTAAAAATATAATCTTTTACATTGTAGAAAGGTAAAAATATGATCTTTGCATAGTAGTAACTATAAAAATATCATCTTTGTATATGTAGCAAAATAAAAATCTGATTTTTTATTATACGTTGAAATCAAGTGATGATTTTTATAAAGGCGAAATCTTTAATTTAGAAAAGGCGAAATCTTTATTTTAGAAAAGGCGAAATTTATATTTTTATAAGGGCGAAATCTATATTTTTGAAATGGGATTTTTATATATTGAATAGCGAAGTAAAAATTCGATTTTTATATATTGAATAACATGGTAAAGATTCAATTTTTATATAAAGTATAACGAAGTGAAAATTCTATTTTTACAAATATGAAATAGCGATGAAAATTCTGTTTTCACAATATGAAGTTAGCGATAAAAATATGATTTTTATCTAATAGAGAATATAAAAATGTGATTTTTATATATATAGTGACTACGGGCAACGAAGATGACGAAGATGCGATGAAGATGAATATTTCTATCAAAAGAAGTGCCGTGGAGCTAGGATAGCTATCTGTGAGAATTTCTCACCTTTCAATTTCTTTTCTAGTTATATATATATATACTAGGATGCAGACGGTGCTTAGTAGCACCCGACACAATCGTCCACAAACCATGGACTTGTTTGTTTAGTTGCATAGACTAGTTTGATTATGTGATTGAATTGAATTGTTTGGGTGAAATTGAATGGTTTGATTGATGTGTGAATGGCGTGGGCCTTCACTAGACCGGGGATAAGGCTAGGCCTTGTCCCGTTTCTAGTATCGTGCCGTTATGCCGCCGAAATTTTCTAAAATATGTTAGAAAAAAAAAATATCATTTTATTGAATAAATAAATTGAATAGGAATTCATAGGTTGAAATAAAATGTTTTATCGTTAAAAATATAATTTTTAACGTGAATATGAAAATAGTGAAGTGAATAAATAAATATTCATTTACAAACCAGATGGTTTGTTTATGTACACCAATTTGAATGACATTGATTGGGACGATAAATTTTACACATCGCCCAACTGCACAAACAAAATATGTGTTTGATTGTTTGAAACCCCACACGGGTGTTAGGATGAAATATGCAGTTCACTCATCCTGATTGATTAAATATGTCGATCGATTGATTGACAGGCTGTTATAAGCGTTAGATATCTATATTTGATGCTTATACAGTGTAGTGCACTTTGGTTGAAGGTTGATTATTTTTCAATGCTATTATATACGTGTGATGTGTGAAAATCCATATAATTAACGTTATATGGTGATTGATTGGGCCTCATTCTTTAGAAAAATAAAGAATATATAAAATAAAAGTTCATGTGTTGACTGTACTCATCCGTTGAGATTAGTCATGTGTTGAACGAAATATTTTTATAATAAAATTTACATCTTTATCAATATAAAATAAAGGTTCATGTGTTGACAGTACTCATCCATTGAGATTGGTCATGTGTTGAACAAAATATTTTGATAACAACTATTTTGAAAAAGAAGTATTCGAAATAGAATATTTGAAAATAGAAATTTATGAAGCCGTGCTGATTAGATTGACGCCATTTTGACGTGAACGATATTTATATCGATTTTATTCATCTTAAAAATGAATATTGAAACTGATTTCGAAATCGAATATTTTGAATTGAATTGAAAACGATTTCGAAATGAATTGAATTGAAAACGATTTCGAAATGAATTGAATTGAAAACGATTTCGAAATGAATTGAATTGAAAACGATTTCGAAATGAATTGAATTGAAAACGATTTCGAAATGAATTGAATTGAAAACGATTTCGAAATGAATTGAATTAAAAACGATTTCGAAATGAATTGAATTGAAAACGATTTCGAAATGAATTGAATTGAAAACAATTTTGAAATGAATTGAATTAAAAACGATTTTGAAATGAATTGAATTGAAAACGATTTCGAAATGAATTGAATTGAAAACGATTTCGAAATGAATTGAATTGAAAACGATTTCGAAATGAATTGAATTGAAAACAAATTGAAATGAATTCAAATTGAATTGAAATTTGAATTGAATGAAATTGCTTTTGAAACGAATTTAAAACTATTTATATAATTCGTTTTAAATAGAAATCGATGAAATATATATTATATATAATATATATATAATATAATGGCCTGAATAGAACGCGCCGCGCCGCGGCAGTTCGCGAATTTCGACCATTTATTTCAAACGGACATTACGTGAGATCCGACCGTCGGATTCTCCTAAAACCGGAACCGTTGGGTTCGTATCGAAAAGAGCTTTCTAATGAATGTTAGAAATTTGAAATCTAACGGTTGGATTTGGAATTATGTCCAAATCAAATTCGAAAAAGGTCGCTGTAAGTGCAGTTCGATGGCCGTTGATGGAAATCGACTGTACAGGCCTTGATAAAATTATTAAAAATTGTAATAATTTGTGTAAAATCATAAGAAATGATTTAGAAAGGATTGGGATGAAAAACTCCATATTTGAAAAGATAAAAATAGATTTTTATCTAAATGAACTAGTTTTGAACTAGAATTATAATTCTATTTATTTTTAAATAAATAAATTGAATATGAAAAGGGTTTTAAAAATAACCAGAATATCCAATGATTGCATTGGAGTGGAATTGAATCGAAATTGTCTTTGGAATATTTCGATGTTGGAATTCGTGATTATACAGGTGTTGTTATGGAAATTTGAAAGATATATATATATCGTTATTTCCAATACGACATTTGTTAGTCGTAGAATTCGATATTGAATATAAGCCGATATATTTTCTATTCAGAGCCTTGTATTGAATATCGAATGTGATTTGGGTTTATCGTGAATGGTGTCTTCACTAACACTGTTCTTGAACCCAGTTGAGAAAAGATTAAATCTTTTTATTTAGATTTAATGAAGTGTACCAATTAAATGATATTTAATTGGAATTGAATCGATATTGATTTTTGGGTTTATCGTGAACAGTGTTTTTAAATAACACTCGTTCTTTAACCCAATAATTAATGAACGTGATTTTGGGTTTATCGTGAACCGTGTTTTAAAATGACACTGATTCTTTAACCCAGTCGAAGATTAAAACTAAGTGGAGTTTTAATGAATCTTTAATTAGATTGAAATGATCGAAAATGGAGTATCACCAGTTTTGCTCCAGGCGATAGTTAAATCTTTAATTAGATTTGAACGTGAAATGGTAATTGAATTTACCGATAACACCGTGGTGTTAGATATGAAGTATGACCAGTTTTACTTCATGGGATGGATAGGTTGGGATTGGGAAATTAAAACAAATGATTACTTCGGTAAGGTTCGTTAAATCCCGACTAGTTTTGAATTGATATTCAAAAGTAGATTAAAGAATAAATTCAAGGAATTTATCTTTGATAAAATTAATGGGAATCTTTCCCTATGAATGTGAAATTTAGAAACTAACTGTCGGTTGGCCAAGCAGAATGGTTTTCTGGATATTGATCTGATGTTGTATTCGGCCTTCGGGGTTAATATTTGGGGAATTATTCTCTTGATTAATTTACGGTTAGTGACTGATGAATTGGAATGAGGCGTATGTTGTGTTTGTGTAGCACTTATTTAAAATATACGCGAGTTATTCGGAAAGACCGGGTTTACCCCATTCTGAATAACTGATACGACGATAAGTCGAAGATGAAGACGATGGTCGAAGACCGGAGGTCTTCACGTCGTTTGGGTGATAACTGATGATCTTGATTGGGCTGTACACCCAAGAAGATGGAAACAGTTAGTGATCGTCCAGACGTACTTGGAGATCGATGGATATGCGGGGTACTAGGTGCCTCCGGTTTCGTTCAGACCCAGAACGGACTTGTAAATGGACTGTGTGTCTGACATTGGATTTTAGTCCGTGTGATTGATCTCTATTAAATATATATCTGTTTGGCGGCGGAGAATTTATTCTCTTGCTTAACGCCCTTCTCTGAGACGTACGAGCTCAGGGGTTATATATTGATGGATATCAAACGCATGGAGTGAATTGCCTGTGTGGCATGCCTAAGTGGCAATTGATCGAGGCTTCTGTTGAAAAGCAAAGTCTTGTGGTGATGATCAAAGCACGGCCTTGGTGGCGTAGCTTTGTGTAACGTTTGCTTCGCGAGTTTCACACCCGGTATAAACCAAAAACGGGAGGGGTCATCAGGGAGGACTTGCGTTTCTTTCTAGCTAGAAGTGGCGTCAGTGGTTTTACACGCCCTGACGAGTTTGACTTATGTGGTTGTTGCTGTTGCGAGGCGCCTCGGATTGATCGGTCGTTCTCGAACCGATGGAGTCATTTAGTTGGCTCATTTACGCCCCAAAGGGCGGGGAAACGTAGTGTTCAGGCATAATAATCCACATCGGTGGACCGGCCCTGACGATCTAAAGGGTTGATGCGTTCTGATCATGTGGCTCGGGCTAGAGAGTCACGAATCGGTTGAGGACTATCTTTTGCCTCGGTTCATAGACGGAAATCCAATTTCCAAATACGTGACATGTGCGGTTTTATTTGTAGAGCCTAGTATGGCGACATAGTGGGATGGGGCGCTCATGCCGCCTATGATTGATACTTATGATTTGAAGTTGTTTTATACACTATGCACTTATTATAGTATCAAATGATTTGTTTCAAACGTATCAAGCATTCTTTGGCTGTTATAAGGGAAAACCCTATCCCCCGGCTTGCGTTGCATTGTGTGATAGGACCTGGGTCTTATAACAGCTTCATTTTTCTTTATTTAGCATTGCGCTGTTTGTTTTATGCATTGGTATTCTTGGGAGGAAACCCGTTCCGTGTTATACGGCGTGGTCCCTTGATTTACCTAACTTTAAAATAAAGATTAACTGTTTTAGTTCTCACACCAGTCACATGACTGACCTGGAGTTTATTGTTTTAACCTAAACTCTGGGTGCCCTTATTTTGACACGGGCAGCTAGTAGTTTTGGTTTTGCAGATTTATATTCACAGGATCCTGGTTTACAGCTGGAATGATATCCGGAAAGCTTTGTATCCGTATATCTCTTCTAGTTGTGTATTTTATTATTTTCCGCTGCGATGTATTTAAATGTAATTTAAATCTCTGATATTTCTGTGTAATATTTATTTATACTCTGTATATTCTTGTAATCTGATGCATTGTTGTAATATACAATGAAACGTTCTTTTATATGCGTTCTGTTTTGTCGTGTTCTCAAACGATAGGGCGTTTCGAACGGCCTGAATCGGTTTAGCGACTGGTTCGGACCGAGCGAAATTCCGTGCCGTCACAGTTGGTATCAGAGCTTTGGTTTACAGAGCTCGAGAACAAGGCACATTAGAACCATACGAAAGAATTCATCAGATATTGGATTAGTAATATCCAATTAGAATGACTCGTTAGAGATGGGATCAGTAGTATCCTAGAACGAGTGTGAAGAGTATATTTTTAACGTGAAAACAAATTTTGTTTTGAAAATTTAAATCAATTATTCGTATTTGATTATCTATTTATATTGAGTTGGACAATCCAGTATATATAGGTTTTGCGTATACGTCTGATCCGCGTGTATTCAAAGTTTTAATATATTGGGTAGATATAGAATCACATTCTAGTTGCCCGGGGATGATTCTGATAATGCTGCAGCGTTACCAGTATTTATTTTCGAGTGACGAAGGTGTGATATCTATATATTTCCATTAGGCTGGTGTGAGAACCAAAATTAGATAGGGCTTATTGTTGTGATTTGGCATCAAAAACATGATTTTTTGTGTATGTATCAAAGTTATGGATTTGAAACTCTAATTCACTAATGGATTGATGTTTGTGTGGTTTGTTTATTTGTTTGCTAAATTTTAACCATTTTGCCTAATTCAACCAAATATTGAATTGTATTGGAATTTGGTCGCATCTGCTTGCATATACATGTATATCATTGAACAGGTCATAACAAGGTGGCTAGAGCCAGAGAATAAAATTTGTTTGCCCGACAAATAGGTACATGTTTACTACATAATTTCCTGTTTTGTTTGGGTGATGATGATTTTGTGAGCCTATTGGCTAGCCGCTTGGCTTTTTCTTTTTCTTTTTGAGATCTGAAGGACCGGGGAAGCTATTTGAAATTCCCCGATGCTCCCGGTGCAGGGGAGGTTATGGCGAAATTTTTCAAAAATTTAGGGTCTTAGCCAAATTTTTGAAATTTTGAAAATTCTCAGAAACTGAAAAGTTGGAGAATGGAAGCCAGATCGAACGTAGAGCTGAATAATCAAACCACTTTCGACTTTGTTCCTTTTCGGGGACGAAAAGTTTTAAGTGGGGGAGATTGTAACAACCCGGAAAATCTGGGCCAGTTTAAAATTTTTATTTTGGCAATTTTAGCGAATTTAGTATATTTAAAATAGAGAATTTTAAATAATATCGACGAGAAATTTATTTTGAATATAATTCGAACGTATATATTATACGCGACGTCGTTAGAATATAAATATTTAAATATAATTATAAATAGAATTGAAAATGGCGCGGTAGTTCGATAATTCGATTTCAAACTTCAATTGAATGTACCGGATGCAAAACAATCCGGATTTTAATGAAACCAAAAATAATGGAATCTAATAGTGAATATCTTTCCAACAAATCCGAAAAATCGAAAGTTCGTAGCGGGAATCAAAAGATATGTCCAGTTGAAAATTCTGAATAGTCGCTATGGAATTCAGGCCCTTAAAAATGGACATTTTGCAAACGACCTCGGATTTCGACGAAACCAGTTTTGTTGGGTCCGTGATGTTAAGTTATTGCTAGGTTTCAAGTTTCATAATTTTCCGAATTAGTATGTGAGCGTGGCAAAGGAAAACGCGTTTGACCAGTTTCAGTTGATTTTAATCGACTGGAAATTGGCCATTTTTCCAACGGTCTCAGAATTCGACGAAATTAGTTTTGTTAGGACCGTATCGTCAATACGAAGCTAGAAAATATTTTTCGAGAATTTTTCTAGTTAGTATGCGACCCCGGTAATTTGAAATGTACGTTTAAAATTCAATATGGAGATTTAAATGTAAATTTAACGGAAACCGATTGTAACAGCCGAATCAGCTTATGATACATATCCCATTGTGTTCGGAATGGGGGTAATACGCTAGGGACGACAGTCGGTGGTCTTGATTTCGAGGTCGAAATAAAAAGATGCTTTGTGAAAATAAATTAATAATTAAATAATTTTTATATACATTTTCATATAACCCCCCCCCCCCCCCGTTCACTTTTTCAGGATCAAAACAAAAAAAAAAAAAAGAGAAAAGGGGGAAGAGAGAAAGCGGCGACGGAGGGCCGTCGATGACGCAGCCGGAGGCGCCCCACCTCCGTTCACCCCACCGCCGACAGAAGCCCCCCCCTCTCGCTCGCGATGCAGTTCGAAACCCCCCCCCCCTCGTGAAAACCGCTGACAATTTGGGCACAGGTGCGACATTCGATGGAGGTCTCGTGGGGTCCTTGGATCTAACTCCGGCGCCTCGGTTCGAGCAGATTGAAGCTGTAGGTGCTGAGGTCATTCGAAGCACCATTTGAAGCTGGAGCAGTAATCAACGGGGAAGACGCAGTGAGTATTTTTGGGTTTAAATTCAAATTAAACACTGGATGTTTTTAAATGATATAAAAAAACTGATTTTTATGTTTTTAAAAACTGATTTTTGTTTAAAGAAAATAAAACTGATTTTTGTTTAAAGAAAATAAAACTGATTTTAGTTTAAAGAAAATAAAACTGATTTTAGTTTAAAGAAAATAAACCTGATTTTTGTTAATGTTAAAAACTGAATTTTTTTGTAAATGTTAAAACTGATTTTTGTTTAAAAGGAAAAAAAATTCAATTTTTATATATTGAACTTCGAATTAAAAATATGATTTTTATATTTTTAAAGTATTAAAAATATAGTCTTTACTATATAGCGATTATAAAAATATGCTTTATATATTTTTAAAGTAGTAAAAATATAATCTTTTACATTGTAGAAAGGTAAAAATATGATCTTTGCATAGTAGTAACTATAAAAATATCATCTTTGTATATGTAGCAAAATAAAAATCTGATTTTTTATTATACGTTGAAATCAAGTGATGATTTTTATAAAGGCGAAATCTTTAATTTAGAAAAGGCGAAATCTTTATTTTAGAAAAGGCGAAATTTATATTTTTATAAGGGCGAAATCTATATTTTTGAAATGGGATTTTTATATATTGAATAGCGAAGTAAAAATTCGATTTTTATATATTGAATAACACGGTAAAGATTCAATTTTTATATAAAGTATAACGAAGTGAAAATTCTATTTTTACAAATATGAAATAGCGATGAAAATTCTATTTTCACAATATGAAGTTAGCGATAAAAATATGATTTTTATCTAATAGAGAATATAAAAATGTGATTTTTATATATATAGTGACTACGGGCAACGAAGATGACGAAGATGCGATGAAGATGAAGATTTCTATCAAAAGAAGTGCCGTGGAGCTAGGATAGCTATCTGTGAGAATTTCTCACCTTTCAATTTCTTTTCTAGTTATATATATATACTAGGATGCAGACGGTGCTTAGTAGCACCCGACACAATCGTCCACAAACCATGGACTTGTTTGTTTAGTTGCATAGATTAGTTTGATTATGTGATTGAATTGAATTGTTTGGGTGAAATTGAATGGTTTGATTGATGTGTGAATGGCGTGGGCCTTCACTAGACCGGGGATAAGGCTAGGCCTTGTCCCGTTTCTAGTATCGTGCCGTTATGCCGCCGAAATTTTCTAAAATATGTTAGAAAAATAAAAATATCATTTTATTGAATAAATGAATTGAATAGGAATTCATAGGTTGAAATAAAATGTTTTATCGTTAAAAATATAATTTTTAACGTGAATATGAAAATAGTGAAGTGAATAAATAAATATTCATTTACAAACCAGATGGTTTGTTTATGTACACCTATTTGAATGACATTGATTGGGACGATAAATTTTACACATCGCCCAACTGCACAAATAAAATATGTGTTTGATTGTTTGAAACCCCACACAGGTGTTAGGATGAAATATGCAGTTCACTCATCCTGATTGATTAAATATGTCGATCGATTGATTGACAGGCTGTTATAAGCGTTAGATATCTATATTTGATGCTTATACAGTGTAGTGCACTTTGGTTGATGGTTGATTATTTTTCAATGCTATTATATACATGTGTTGTATGAAAATCCATATAATTAACATTATATGGTAATTGATTGGGCCTCATTCCACTATGAAAAATAAAGAATATTATAAAATAAAAGTTCATGTGTTGACAGTACTCATCCATTGAGATTGGTAATGTGTTGAACGAAATATTTTAGTAATAAAATTTACATCTTTATCGATATAAAATAAAGGTTCATGTGTTGACAGTACTCATCCATTGAGATTGGTCATGTGTTGAACGAAATATTTTGATAACAACTATTTTGAAAAAGAAGTATTCGAAATAGAATATTTGAAAATAAAAATTTATGAAGCCGTGTTGATTAGATTGACGCCATTTTGACGTGAACGATATTTATATCGATTTTATTCATCTTAAAAATGAATATTGAAAACTGATTTCGAAATCGAATATTTTGAATTGAATTGAAAACGATTTCGAAATGAATTGAATTGAAAATGATTTCGAAATGAATTGAATTGAAAACGATTTCGAAATGAATTGAATTGAAAACGATTTCGAAATGAATTGAATTGAAAACGATTTCGAAATGAATTGAATTGAAAACGATTTCGAAATGAATTGAATTGAAAACGATTTCGAAATGAATTGAATTGAAAACGATTTCGAAATGAATTGAATTGAAAATGATTTCGAAATGAATTGAATTGAAAACGATTTCGAAATGAATTGAATTGAAAACGATTTCGAAATGAATTGAATTGAAAACAAATTGAAATGAATTCAAATTGAATTGAAATTTGAATTGAATGAAATTGCTTTTGAAACGAATTTAAAACTATTTATATAATTCGTTTTAAATAGAAATCGACGAAATATATATTATATATATTATATATATAATATAATGGCCTGAATAGAACGCGCCGCGCCGCGGCAGTTCGCGAATTTCGACCATTTATTTCAAACGGACATTACGGGAGATCCGACCGTCGGATTCTCCTAAAACCGGAACCGTTGGGTTCGTATCGAAAAGAGCTTTCTAATGAATGTTAGAAATTTGAAATCTAACGGTTGGATTTGGAATTATGTCCAAATCAAATTCGAAAAAGGTCGCTGTAAGTGCAGTTCGATGGCCGTTGATGGAAATCGACTGTACAGGCCTTGATAAAATTATTAAAAATTGTAATAATTTGTGTAAAATCATAAGAAATGATTTAGAAAGGATTGGGATGAAAAACTCCATATTTGAAAAGATAAAAATAGATTTTTATCTAAATGAACTAGTTTTGAACTAGAATTATAATTCTATTTATTTTTAAATAAATAAATTGAATATGAAAAGGGTTTTAAAAATAACCAGAATATCCAATGATTGCATTGGAGTGGAATTGAATCGAAATTGTCTTCGGAATATTTCGATGTTGGAATTCGTGATTATACAGGTGTTGTTATGGAAATTTGAAAGATATATATATATATCGTTATTTCCAATACGACATTTGTTAGTCGTAGAATTCGATATTGAATATAAGCCGGTATATTTTCTATTCAGAGCCTTGTATTGAATATCGAATGTGATTTGGGTTTGTCGTGAATGGTGTCTTCACTAACACTGTTCTTGAACCCAGTTGAGAAAAGATTAAATCTTTTTATTTAGATTTAATGAAGTGTACCAATTAAATGATATTTAATTGGAATTGAATCGATATTGATTTTTGGGTTTATCGTGAACAGTGTTTTTAAATAACACTCGTTCTTTAACCCAATAATTAATGAACGTGATTTTGGGTTTATCGTGAACCGTGTTTTAAAATGACACTGATTCTTTAACCCAGTCGAAGATTAAAACTAAGTGGAGTTTTAATGAATCTTTAATTAGATTGAAATGATCGAAAATGGAGTATCACCAGTTTTGCTCCAGGCGATAGTTAAATCTTTAATTAGATTTGAACGTGAAATGGTAATTGAATTTACCGATAACACCGTGGTGTTAGATATGAAGTATGACCAGTTTTACTTCATGGGATGGATAGGTTGGGATTAGGAAATTAAAACAAATGATTACTTCGGTAAGGTTCGTTAAATCCCGACTAGTTTTGAATTGATATTCAAAAGTAGATTAAAGAATAAATTCAAGGAATTTATCTTTGATAAAATTAATGGGAATCTTTCCCTATGAATGTGAAATTTAGAAACTAACTGTCGGTTGGCCAAGCAGAATGATTTTCTGGATATTGATCTGATGTTGGTTTCGGCCTTCGGGGTTAATATTTGGGGAATTATTCTCTTGATTAATTTACGGTTAGTGACTGATGAATTGGAATGAGGCGTATGTTGTGTTTGTGTAGCACTTATTTAAAATATACGCGAGTTATTCGGAAAGACCGGGTTTATCCCATTCTGAATAACTGATACGACGATAAGTCGAAGATGAAGACGATGGTCGAAGACCGGAGGTCTTCACGTCGTTTGGGTGATAACTGATGATCTTGATTGGGCTGTACACCCAAGAAGATGGAAACAGTTAGTGATCGTCCAGACGTACTTGGAGATCGAGGGATATGCGGGGTACTAGGTGCCTCCGTTTCGTTCAGACCCAGAACGGACTTGTAAATGGACTGTGTGTCTGACATTGGATTTTAGTCCGTGTGATTGATCTCTATTAAATATATATCTGTTTGGCGGCGGAGAATTTATTCTCTTGCTTAACGCCCTTCTCTGAGACGTACGAGCTCAGGGGTTATATATTGATGGATATCAAACGCATGGAGTGAATTGCCTGTGTGGCATGCCTAAGTGGCAATTGATCGAGGCTTCTGTTGAAAAGCAAAGTCTTGTGGTGATGATCAAAGCACGACCTTGGTGGCGTAGCTTTGTGTAACGTTTGCTTCGCGAGTTTCACACCCGGTATGAACCAAAAACGGGAGGGGACATCAGGGAGGACTTGCGTTTCTTTCTAGCTAGAAGTGGCGTCAGTGGTTTTACACGCCCTGACGAGTTTGACTTATGTGGTTGTTGCTGTTGCGAGGCGCCTCGGATTGATCGGTCGTTCTCGAACCGATGGAGTCATTTAGTTGGCTCATTTACGCCCCAAAGGGCGGGGAAACGTAGTGTTCAGGCATAATAATCCACATCGGTGGACCGGCCCTGACGATCTAAAGGGTTGATGCGTTCTGATCCTGTGGCTCGGGCTAGAGAGTCACGAATCGGTTGAGGACTATCTTTTGCCTCGGTTCATAGACGGAAATCCAATTTCCAAATACGTGACATGTGCGGTTTTATTTGTAGAGCCTAGTATGGCGACATAGTGGGATGGGGCGCTCATGCCGCCTATGATTGATACTTATGATTTGAAGTTGTTTTATACACTATGCACTTATTATAGTATCAAATGATTTGTTTCAAACGTATCAAGCATTCTTTGGCTGTTATAAGGGAAAACCCTATCCCCCGGCTTGCGTTGCATTGTGTGATAGGACCTGGGTCTTATAACAGCTTCATTTTTCTTTATTTAGCATTGCGCTGTTTGTTTTATGCATTGGTATTCTTGGGAGGAAACCCGTTCCGTGTTATACGGCGTGGTCCCTCGATTTACCTAACTTTAAAATAAAGATTAACTGTTTTAGTTCTCACACCAGTCACATGACTGACCTGGAGTTTATTGTTTTAACCTAAACTCTGGGTGCCCTTATTTTGACACGGGCAGCTAGTAGTTTTGGTTTTGCAGATTTATATTCACAGGATCCTGGTTTACAGCTGGAATGATATCCGGAAAGCTTTGTATCCGTATATCTCTTCTAGTTGTGTATTTTATTATTTTCCGCTGCGATGTATTTAAATGTAATTTAAATCTCTGATATTTCTGTGTAATATTTATTTATACTCTGTATATTCTTGTAATCTGATGCATTGTTGTAATATACAATGAAACGTTCTTTTATATGCGTTCTGTTTTGTCGTGTTCTCAAACGATAGGGCGTTTCGAACGGCCTGAATCGGTTTAGCGACTGGTTCGGACCGAGCGAAATTCCGTGCCGTCACAACAATCCAGTATATACAGATTTTGCGTATACGTCTGATCCGCGTGTATTCGAATTTTTAATATACTGGATAGATATAGAATTACACTCTAGTCGCCCGGGGGTGGTTCTGATGATTGATCGATCATCATCCGAATTTAAGTTCGAGTGACGAAAGTGGACTTTCTATATATTTCCTATTGATTGGTGTGAGAACCAAAATTAGATAGGGCCTATTGTTGTGATTTGGCATCAAAAATTTGATTTTTGTATATGTATCAAAATTTATGAATTTGAAACTCTAATTCACTAATTGATTGATGATTGTGTTGTTTGTTTAATTGTTTGATAATTTTAAACCATTTAGCCTAATTGAATCAAATACTGAATTGTATTGAAAATTGGTCGAATTTGCTTGCATATACATATATATCATTGAACAGGTCATAGCAAGGAGGCTAGAGCCAGAGAATAAAATTTGTTTGCCCGACAAATAGGTACATGTTTACTACATAATTTACTATTTTGTTTGGGTGATGATGATTTTGTGAGCCTATTGGCTAGCCGCTTGGCTTTTTCTTTTTCTTTTTGAGATCTGAAGGACCGGGGAAGCTATTTGAAATTCCCCGATGCTCCCGGTGCAGGGGAGGTTATGGCGAAATTTTTCGAAAATTTAGGGTGTTAGCCAAATTTTTGAGATTTTGAAAAGTTCTTAGAAACTGAAAAGTTGAAGAACTTAAGCCGTAATCGAAACAATGGAAGTTGAGTTGAATTGTTAAACAACTTTCGACTTTGTTCCTTTTCGGGGACGAAAAGTTTTAAGTGGGGGAGATTGTAATAACCCGCAAAATCTGGGCCAGTTTAAAATTTTTATTTTGGCGATTTTAGCGAATTTTGATTATTTAAAATAGATTATTTTAAATAATATCGACGAGAAAATTTAGTTTGAATAGAATTCGATCGTATATATATTATATACGTCGTCGTTAGAATATAAATATTTATATATAATTATAAATAGAATTGAAAATGGCGCGGTAGTTCGATAATTCGATTTCAAACTTCAATTGAACATACCGGGTGCAAAACAATCCGGATTTCAGTGAAACCAAAAATAATGGAATCTAAATGATGATATCTTTCCAACGAATCCGACAAACCAAGATTTCATATCAGGAATCAAAAGATATGTCCAGTTGAAAATTCTGAATAGTCGCTATGGAATTCAGGCCCTTAAAAATGGACATTTTGCAAACGACCTCGGATTTCGACGAAACCAGTTTTGTTGGGTCCGGGATGTAAGGTTATTGCTAGGTTTCAAATTTCATAATTTTTCGAATCAATATGTGAGCGTGGCAAAGGAAAACGCGTTTGACCAGTTTCAGTTGATTTTAATCGACTGGAAATTGGCCATTTTTCAAACGGTCTCAGAATTCGACGAAACTAGTTTTGTTAGGACCGTATCGTTAATACGAGGCTAGAAAATATTTTTCTGGAATTTTTAAAGTTCGTATGCGACCCCGGTAATTTGAAATGTACGTTAAAATTCAATATAGTGATTTAAATGTAAATTCAACGGAAACTAATCGAAACGATCAAATCAGCTTGCGATACATATCCCATTGTGTTCAGAATGGGGGTAAAACGCTATGGACACAGGCGGTGGACCCCGTTTCGAGGTCGTATGTAAAAGTCCACTTTTTACAAATAATTAAATTAAATAAATAAATAAAAAAATCTCTCTTCCTCCCTTTATCGTTCTGCCCCCCCCCCCCACGTTCATTCTGAAAATCAAAAAAGAAAAAAAGAAAAAAAAAAACCCACGAGCAGAACCCGCCGCCCACCCTCCTCCCTCACCATCGTCGATCGCGCCACCGCCCTCCACCCTGCCTCGCACCCTCTCTCCCCGCCTCCTTCTTCTTCCTGCTCTCCTCCTTCCCCCAAGGCGCCGCGACGGCGAAACGCCCCCCCCCCCCCCAGCGCCATTGAGCACCGCGAAGCCCCCCCTCGCCTGACCTCCACCGTGCCGCCACCAACCCGCGACCCCTCACCGCCCAGACCCCCTCCGAGCCGCCGACGAGCCCCCCCCCCTGTAAGTTCCTAAACTGTTTTTTTTTATTTATTTACTTTAAACTGTTTATTTTAATTTATTTTATTTTACTAAAAAAAAACTGATTTGTTAAAGATTTATAAACTAATTTTTTTCAGTTTTAAAAAACTGATTTTATGTTAATTTTAAAAAACTGATTTTATGTTAATTTTAAAAAACTGATTTTATGTTAATTTTAAAAAACTGATTTTATGTTGATTTTAAAAAAACTGATTTTATGTTAATTTTAAAAAAACTGATTTTATGTTAATTTTCAAACTGATTTGAAAAAGGTATTTAAAACTTTAAATAGAAAAAGGTTAAAACTTTAAATAGAAAAAGGTTAAAACTTTAAATAGAAAAAGGTTAAAACTTTAAATAGAAAAAGGTTAAAACTTTAAATAGAAAAAGGTTAAAACTTTAAATAGAAAATATAAATTTGAAATGATTTTTAAATATAAAAATTAGCATTGTTGAAAATATATCTATATCGCAAGGTTTTGAAAATATATGGGAATGTTTTAAAAATATATATCATATGATTTTTATATTGAACTTCGAAGTAAAAATAGGATTTTTATATATTGAATAGCGAAGTAAAAATTCGATTTTTACATAGGTAGTGAAAGCGGGCAACGAAGATGACGAAGATGCGATAGTGATGAAGATTTCTATCAATGAAGTGCCGTGGAGCTAGGATAGCTATATGTGAGAATTTCTCACCTTTCAATTTCTTTTCTAATTATATATATATACTAGGATGCAGACGGTGCTTAGTAGCACCCGACACAATCGTCCACAGACCATGGACTTGTTTGTTTGGTTGCATAGGTTAGTTATATGATTTTATTTGAATTTGGTTGTTTGGTGAACTTGAATTGATTAGAAATTGGTTTGATTGATGTGTGAATGGCGTGGGCCTTCACTAGACCGGGGATAAGGCTAGGCCTCGTCCCGTTTCTAGTATCGTGCCGTTATGCCGCCGAAATTTTCTAAAATAATGTTAGAAAAAGGAAAATATCATTTTTATTGTGTAAATGAAATGAATAGAAATTCATGTGTTAGAATAAAATATATTATCATAAAAAATATAGTTTTAACGTGAAAGTGAATAAATAAAATATTCATTTACAAACCAGACGGTTTGTTTATGTACACTGATTTGACTGATATTGATTGGGTCGATAAATTTTACACATCGCCCAACTGCACAACTAAAATCTGTGTTTGATTGTTTGAAACCCCACACGGGTGTTGGGATGAAAATATGAATTTCACTCATCCTGATTGATTAAATATGTCGATCGATTGATTGACAGGCTGTTATAAGCGTTGAATATCTATATTTGATGCTTATACAGTGTAGTGCACTTTGGTTGATGGTTGATTATTGTTCAATGCTATTATATACATGTGTTGTATGGAAATCCATATAATTAATTTTATATGGTAATTGATTGGGCCTCATTCCAATTTGAAAAATAAAGAAAATTTGAAAATAGAAATTTATGAAGCCGTGTTGATTAGATTGACGCCATTTTGACGTGAACGATATTTATATCGACTTTATTCATTTTGAAATGAATATTGAAAAGTGATTTCGGAATCGACGATTTCGAAATGAATTGAATTGAAAACGATTTCGAAATGAATTGAATTGAAAACGATTTCGAAATGAATTGAATTGAAAACGATTTCGAAATGAATTGAATTGAAAACGATTTCGAAATGAATTGAATTGAAAACGATTTCGAAATGAATTGAATTGAAAACGAATTCGAATTGAATTGAAAGTGAATTGAAATGAATTCAAATTGAAATGAAATTTGAATTGAATAGAAATGAATTTTAAATCGAATTTATAAAGAAGAATTCAATTTTGATTTGAATTGAAATGGAAGTTGAAAATGTTTTTGAAACGAATTCAAAACTATTTATATAATTCGTTTTAAATAGAAATCGACGAATTATATATTATATATATTATATATATATAATATAATGGCCTGAATAGAACGCGCCGCGCCGCGGCAGTTCGTGAATTTCGACCATTTATTTCAAACGGACATTACGGGAGATCCGACCGTCGGATTCTCCTAAAACCGGAACCGTTGGGTTCGTATCGAAAAGAGCTTTCTAATGAATATTAGAAATTTGAAATCTAACGGTTGGATTTGGAGTTACGTCCAAATCAAATTTGAAAAAGGTCGCTGTAAGTGCAGTTCGATGGCCATTGATGGAAATCGACTATACGGGCCTTGATAAAATTATTAAAAATAGTAATAATTTGTGTAAAATCATAAGAAATGATTTAGAAAGGATTGGGATGAAAAACTCCATATTTGAAAAGATAAAAATAGATTTTTATCGAAATGAACTAGTTTTGAACTAGAATTAAAATTCTATTTATTTTTAAATAAATAAATTGAATTTGAAATGGTTTTGAAAATAACCAAAATTTCCAATGATTGCATTGGAGTGGATTTGAATCGAAATTGTCTTCGGAATATTTCGATGTTGGAATTCGTGATTATACAGGGGTTGTTATGGAAATTTGAAAGATATATATTTATATCGTTATTTCCAATACGACATTTGTTAGTCGTAGAATTCGATATTGAATATAAGCCGGTATATTTTCTATTCAGAGCCTTGTATTGAATATCGAATGTGATTTGGGTTTGTCGTGAGTGGTGTCTTCACTAACACTGTTCTTGAACCCAGTTGAGAAAAGGTTAAATCTTTTTATTTAGATTTAATGAAGTGTACCAATTAAAGAATATTTAATTGGAATTGAATTGATATTGATTTTTGGGTTTATCGTGGACAGTGTTTTTAAATAACACTCGTTCTTTAACCCGATAATTAATGGAATGTGATTTTGGGTTTATCGTGAACCGTGTTTTAAATGACACTGATTCTTTAACCAAGTTAACGATTAAAACTAAGTGGAGTTTTAATGAATCTTTAATTAGATTGAAAAGATCGAGAATGGAGTATCACCAGTTTTACTCCAGGCGATAGTTAAATCTTTAATTAGATTTGAACGGGAAATGGTAATTGAATTTACCGATAACACCGTGGTGTTAGATATGAAGTATAACCAGTTTTACTTCATGGGATGAATAGGTTGGGATTGGGAAAATAAAATAAATGATTACTTCGGTGTGGTTCGCTAATCCCGACTAGTTTGAATTGATGTTCAAAGGAGATTAAAGAATAAATTTAAAGAATTTATCTTGGATAAAATTAATGGGAACTTTTCCCAAAGTATAGGAATATTTGAATAAAAGAATATTCTGAATTGGAATGAGGCGTATGTTGTGTTTGTGTAACACTTTTATAATATATACGCGAGTTATTCAGAAAGACCGGGTTTATCCCATTCTGAGTAACTGATTCGACGTGGTGTCGAAGATGAAGACGATGGTCGAAGACCGGAAGTCTTCACGTCGTTTGGGTGACTACTGATGATCTTGATTGGGCTGTACACCCAAGAAGATGGAAACAGTTGGTGATCGTCCAGACGTACTTGGAGATCGATGGATATGCGGGGTACTAGGTGCCTCCGGTTTCGTTCAGACCCAGAACGAACTTGTAAATGGACTGTGTGTCTGACATTGGATTTTAGTCTGTGTGATTGATTTCTATTAAATATATATCTGTTTGGCGGCGGAGAATTTATTCTCTTGCTTAACGCCCTTCTCTGAGACGTACGAGCTCAGGGGTTATATATTGATGGATATCAAACGCATGGAGTGAATTGCCTGTGTGGCACGCCAAAGTGGCAATTGATCAAGGCTTCTGTTGAAAAGCAAAGTCTTGTGGTGATGATCAAAGCACAGCCTGTGTGGCACAGCTTTGTGTAACGTGAATTCGCGAGTTTCACACCCGGTATGAACCAAAAACGGGAGACGGACCTCAGGGAGGACTTGCGTTTCTTTCTAGCTAGAAGTGGCGTCAGTGGTTTTACACGCCCTGACGAGTTTGACTTATGTGGTTGTTGCTGTTGCGAGGCGCCTCGGATTGATCGGTCGTTCTCGAACCGATGGAGTCATTTAGTTGGCTCATTTACGCCCCAAAGGGCGGAGAAACGTGTTGTTCAGGCACTGTAATCCACATCGGTGGACCGGCCCTGACGATCCAAGGGGCAGTTGCGGCTGTTCTGGAGACATGGGCTAGATTGTCTCGAATCGGTTGAGGACTATCTTTTGCCTCGGTTCATAGACGGAAATCCAATTTCCAAATACGTGACATTTGCGGTTTTAATTGTAGAACTAGTATGGCGACATTATATATGGTACCCATGCCGCCTATGATTGATACTTATGATTTGAAGTTGTTTTATACACTATGCACTTATTGTAGTATCAAATGATTTGTTTTAAACGTATCAAGCATTCTTTGGCTGTTATAAGGGAAAACCCTATCCTCGACTGCGTTGCATTGTGTGATGGGACCTGGGTCTTATAACAGCTTCATTTTTCTTTATTTAGCATTGCGCTGTTTGTTTTATGCACTGGTATTCTTGGGAAGAAACCCGTTCCGTGTTATACGGCGTGGTCCCTTGATTTACCTAGCTTTAAAAATAAAGATTAACTGTTTTAGTTCTCACACCAGTCCCATGACTGACCTGGAGTTTATTGTTTTAACCTAAACTCTGGGTGCCCCTATTTTGACACGGGCAGCTAGTAGTTTTGGTTTTGCAGATTTATATTCACAGGATCCTGGTTTACAGCTGGAATGATATCCGGAAAGCTTTGTATCCGTATATCTCCTTCTAGTTGTGTATTGTATTATTTTCCGCTGCTATGTATTTAAATGTAATTTAAATCTCTGATATTTCTGTGTAATATTCAATTATACTCTGTATATTCTTGTAATCTGGTGCATTGTTGTAATATACAATGAAATGTTCTTATGTATGCGTTCTATTTTGTCATGTTCTCAAACGATAGGGCGTTTCGAACGGCCTGGATCGGTTTAGCGACTGGTTCGGACCGAGCGAAATTCCATTTCGTCACAGAATGTTGTTTAAAACACAGTTCACGATAAACCCAATTTACATTTCATTTTATTCCAATTATTAAATATAATCGGAAACTCTAATAATCTCAATTAAAAGATTTATTCTTTTCTCAACTAGGTTTAAGAACAGTGTTATTTAAGACACTACTCACGACAAACCCAAAAATCCAATTTATTTTATTTAATTAAAATAAACACTAGATTATTATTCTAAATAATAACTAGTACATTTCGATAAAAAAATATTTTTATCTTTTCAAATATGGAATTTTCCATCCTAATTCTTTCCAAATCGTTTATTAGGATTTTGCCTAATTTTTCCATACTTTTAATAATTTTTATAAAATGATTATAAAACGATTCCAACTTTATTTCAATTTTAAATCCAAATTGAATATTCTATCTATTATCATATTAAATAATATTATTATTTCCAAAATATTCATTTTGAAATTAGCTCTTTTAATATTCATTATAAAATGGATAGAATAAATTGATAAACACATTCGGGTTAAAATGGTGTTGTTATTTAAAGCAGATTAAATAGCCCAATTCCTTATCTTATTCATTTATATTTTATACTGGGCCAGACCTCCCACATCAAGCCTGCGACTTGCGGATGCTGGATATGCCAGTTGGTTCCGGGCAGATTTATCCCACAAGTTGGGCTTAACCTCGTGTCATGGCCCGTTTCGTATTTGTGCACTTGGACCCCACACATTAGGCCCAACGTTTGTGGCTGCTGGATATGCCGGTTGGTTTCGGGCGGACTTCCACTACAAATGTAACCTAACCTCGTGTCCAAATACAATTGTAATTTATAATTATTTCATTGGGAAAAATTATTTTAAAACATCCTTTATTTTAAAATATCTTAATTTTAAAATATCTCCTAATTTAAAATATAGATTTAATAAAATATTCTACATAATAAAAGTATGATCTTTTTATTAAATTGTTAAAAATACTTTGTTTCCAAATGTCCTAACTTACAATTCAATTTTTAATAAAAGTTGAACTTTCCATATTATTATAATATAATAATAAAAATCCTTATAAAATGTTCAATTCTGAAATCAATCTTTTATTTTAACATATGACAATTAAAAGTGTAATCTTTTAATTCAATCCTTTTTATGGTAACTTTTTAACAATAAAGATATAATCTTTTTAATTGTCAATATCAAAATATCATTTAATAACCTAATTGAATATTAGATTAAAATATTCTTTTAATCCAAAATTGGAATGAGACCCAAACAATTTCCATATAATTTAATTACATGGATTCCACACATTGCATTAATTCCATAATAATGACAAATCATTCAAATACAGCCAAAGTGCAATTTGCAACTGAACATAAGGGTGATGTGTAGTCAAATATCAACCTAAGACCCATGTTGGGTTTCAACCAACACAAATTCGAATAATATATTATTAATTGTGCTTTTGGACGATGTGTAAAAATTTATCGTCCAATCAACAAAAACAAGTCAGGAAACTTGTTATGGCTGTGTAAACATGTTTTCTATATATATTCATGACAAATAAATGAATGTTTCATTTGTTAACAATTTTCTATATTTATTAATGACACATAATTGAATGTTCCATTTGTAAACAATTTTCTATATTTATTAATGACACATAAATGAATGTTCCATTTTAACACTTTTCTATATTTATTAATGCCACATAATTGGATGTTCCATTTTAACACTTTTCTATATTTATTAATGCCACATAATTGAATGTTCCATTTGTAAACAATTTTCTATATTTATTAATGACACATAAATGACTGTTCCATTTTAACACTTTTCTATATTTATTAATGCCACATAATTGAATGTTCCATTTGTAAACAATTTTCTACATTTATTAATGACACATAAATGACTGTTCCATTTTAACACATTTCTATATGTATTAATGAGACATAATTGAATGTTCCATTTGTAAACAATTTTCTTTATTTATTAATGACACATAAATGACTATTCCATTTTACACTGCTGATTTTAATCTAATAAAACATTTCATAATGAAATGGTATTTTTTATTCTATGTAACATTTTATAACAAAAACTTTGCCTTTATTCTAATTCAACATTTTATAACAAAAATTTACTTTTATCCTATTTCAACATTTTATGACAAAAATGTACCTTTATTGTAAGGACCCGTAACTTCCCCGTGAAGGAAAGCACGAGTACTTTGAGAACAACACACAAATGAGCGTATACGGAAGAACATTTCATTGTTATTACAACAATTCCATCAGATACAAGAATATACAGAGTATAAATGAATAAATTACATTCGATAAATATCAGAGATTACAATAAATTACATAGCAGCGGAAAATAATATAAAATACAACTGAAAGTGATACACGGATACAGAGCTTTCTGAGCATCGTTCCAGCTGTTAATCAGGACCCTGTGAATATAAATCTGCAAAACCAAAACTACTAGCTGCCCGTGTGGAAAATAGGGGCACCCAGAGTTTAGGTTAAAACAATAAACTCCAGGTCAGTCATGTGACTGGTGTGAGAACTAAAACAGTTATTAATCTTTATTTTTAAAGTTAGGTAAATCAAGGGACCACGCCGTATAACACGGAACGGGTTTCCTCCCAAGAATACCAGTGCATAAAACAAACAGCGCAATGCTAAATAAAGAAAAATGAAGCTGTTATAAGACCCAGGTCCCATCACACAATGCAACGCAAGCCGGAGGATAGGGTTTTTACCTTATAACAGCCAAAGCATGCTTGATACGTTTAAAACACATTATTTGATACTAATATAGGTGCATAGTGTCAAAACAATTTCACATCATAAATATCAATCATAGGCGGCATTAATGACCCATACCACTATGTCGCCATACTAGGTTCTACAAATAAAACCGCACTATCGCGTATTGGAAATTGGATTTCCGTCATGAGTCGAGGCAAGGGGCAAGCTCCTCTCCGCGTTCGAGACACTCTAGCAAATGTCCCAGCACCCCACTATGATCCTTGGATCTTCAGGGCCGGTCCTCTCTTACTTTTGAGGATTAATTATTCCTGAACACACGTTTCCCGGTCCTTACAGACCTATATCCGAGGCGCCTCGCATTCCAACAACCACACAGGTGAAAAGTATATAAATGTCAGGGTTGGTAGGTCACTGACACCACCCTAGCTAGAAAGAAATGTCGTGCTCTCCCTGCAGTCACTATCCCGTTTTTGACTCATACCGAGGTGTGAGGCTCGCGAATTCACGTTATACACAAAGCTACGCCACACAGGCCGTGCTTTGATCATCAACCACAAGACTTTGCTTTTCAACAGAAGCCTTGATCAATTGCCACTTACGCATGCCACACTGGCAATTCACTCCATGCGACTGATGTCCATCGATATACAACCTCTGAGCTCGTACGTCTCAGAGAAGGGCGTTAAGCAAGAGAATAAATTCTCCGCCGCCAAACAGATGTATATTTAATAGAGATCAATCAACACAGAATAAAATCCAATGTCAGACACACAATCCATTTACAAGTTCGTTCTGGGTCTGAACGAAACCGGAGGCACTTTCCTCGCATATCCATCCATCTCCAAGTACGTCTGGACGATCACCAACTGTTTCCCTCATCCTGGGTGTACAGCCCAATCAAGATCATCAGTAATCACCCAAACGATGTGAAGACTTCCGGTCTTCGACCACCGTCTTCATCTTCGACATCTCGTCGAATCGATTATTCAGAATGGGTATAAACCCGGCCTTTCTGAATAACCCACGTATATAACAAAACGAATGTTACACAAACACAACAAACGCCTCATTCCAATTCAGAATATTCTTTTATTCACAAAATCACATTCTTAGGGAAATGTTCCCATTAATTTTATCAAAGATAAATTCTTCTAAATTTATCCTTTAATCCTCCTTTGGATATCATCTCAAACTAGTCGGGATTAGCGAACCACACCGAAGTAATTATTTATTTTATTTCCCAATCCCAACCTATATATCCCCTGGAGCAAAACTGGTGATACTCCATATCTAACACCACGGTGTTATCGGTAAAATTAATTACCATTTCACGTTCAAATCTAATTAAAGATTTAACTATCGCTTTGGAGCAAAACTGGTGGTACTCCATTCTCGATCACCTTTCAGATTTGATAATTTAAATTATCAATTCACATTTTAATCTAATTAAAGATTCATTAAAACTCCACTTAGTTTTAATCTTCACAAAAATCAACATTCTGTCTTTAACTCGGTTAAAGAACCAATGTCTTCTAAAACACGATTCACGACAAACCCAAATCACATTTGATATTAAATACAAGGCTTTGAATAGAAAATATATCGGCTTATATTCAATATCAAATTCTGAAACCAACATATATCGTATTGGAAATAACGATATAAAATATATCTTTCAAATCCCCATGACATTATCTGTATAGTCACGAAATCCAACATCGAAATATCCCGAAGATAATTTCGATTCAACTCCAGTCCAATCCACGTATTGGAAATATTGATTATTTTTAAAATCACTTTCAAATTCAATTTATTTATTTCAAAAATAAATTGATTTTAATTCCAGTTCAAAACTAGTTTATTTCGATAAAAATCTATTTTTATCCTTTCAAATGTGGAATTCTTCAGCTCAATTTTTCCCAAATCATATATTATGATTTTACACAAATCATAGATATTTTTAATAATTTTATCAAGGCCCGTACAGTCGATTTCCATCAACGGCTATCGAACTGCACTTATAGCGACCTTTTTCGAATTTGATTTGGACATAATTCCAAATCCAACCGTTAGATTTCAAATTTCTAATATTCATTGGAAAGCTCTTTTCGATACGAACCCAACGGTTCCGGTTTTAGGAGAATCCGACGGTCGGATCTCCCGCAATGTCCGTTTGAAATAAATGGTCGAAATTCACGAACTGCTGCGGCGCGGTGCGTTCCATTCAGGCCATTATATTATATATATAATATATATAATATATATTTCGTCGATTTCTATTTAAAACGAATTATATAAATAGTTTTAACTTCGTATCAAAACCATTTCAACACTATTTCCATTCAAAGCCAAAATTGAATTCTTCTTTATAAATTCGTTTTAAAATTCATTTCTATTCAATTCAAATTTTAATTCAATTTGAATTCATTTCAATTCACTTTCAATTCAATTTGAATTCGTTTTCAATTCATTTCGAAATCGTTTTCAGTTCAATTCATTTCGAAATCGTTTTCAGTTCAATTTATTTCGAAATCGTTTTCAATTCAATTCATTTCGAAATCGTTTTCAATTCAATTCATTTCGAAATCATTTTCAATTCAATTCATTTTGAAATCGTTTTCAATTCAATTCATTTCGAAATCGTTTTCAATTCATTTCATTTCGAAATCGTTTTCAATTCATTTCGTTTCGAAATCGTTTTCAATTCATTTCATTTCGAAATCGTTTTCAATTCATTATACAACGAATAAAATCGATATAAATATCGTTCACGTCAAAATGGCGCAAAACTAATCAACACGGCTTTATATTTTTCACAACTTCTTTATTTTATTCAACAAATGACTAATCTCAACACATGAGTACTGTCAACACATCACTATTTTTGTTATGTAAAATATTTTATAAAACTATGGTATCTATCGTTTGATTTTAAATTAGACTTCTACTGGGAAGTAGTTCTAATATTAAATATGATAAAGATGTAAATTTTATTATATAAAATATTTCACTCAACACATGAACATCGTCAACACATGACTATTTTTATATTCAACACATGAATTTTCTTTTATAATATTCCTTATTTTCCCGATTGGAATGAGGCCCAATCAATCACCATATAACGTTAATTATATGGATTCCATACAACACATGTATATTATAGCACTGAAAAATAATCAACCATCAACCAAAGTGCACTACACTGTATAAGCATCAAATATAGATATTCAACGCTTATAACAGCCTGTCAATCAATCGATCGACATATTTAATCAATCAGGATGAGTGAAATTCATATTTTCATCCCAACACCCGTGTGGGGTTTCAAACAATCAAACACAGATTTTAGTTGTGCAGTTGGGCGATGTGTAAAATTTATCGACCCAATCAATATCAGTCAAATCAGTGTATATAAACAAATCGGCCGATTTGTTTATAAATATTTATTTATTCACTTTCACGTTAAAAATTATATTTTTAACGATAAAACAATTTATTTTAACACTTGTATTTCTATTCAGTTCATTTATTCAATAAAAATGATATTTTTATTTTTCTAACATATTTTAGAAAATTTCGGCGGCATAACGGCACGATACTAGAAACGGGACAAGGCCTAGCCTTATCCCCGGTCTAGTGAAGGCCCACGCCATTCACACATCAATCAAATAAATTTCGTTATACAAACCACAAAATTTGGAGTAAGAGTCTAACCTAGCCTTACTCCTTCGCCTTATAACGGCGCACGTCTAATCCTAACCAATTTATCGATTCGATTTTTCACACCACAAACCACATTCAAACCAATATCGCAATCAATCACCAAACAGCCAAACAAACAAGTCCATGGTCTGTGGACGATTGTGTCGGGTGCTACTAAACACCGTCTGCATCCTAGTATATATATATATATATATATATATATATATATATATATATATATATATATAACTAGAAATTTAAATTGAAGAGTGAGAAGTTCTCACCAAAGCTATCCTAGCTCCACGGCACTTCCTTTGCAGGAAATCTTCATCGTTATCCCATCTTCGCTATCTTCTTTGCCCGTAGCCACTACATATATAAAAATCACACATTTTTATATTTCGTTGTCTTTGAAATAAAAATCACATTTTTATTTATTCACTAAAATCCGGATTGTTTTGCACCCGGTACATTCAATTGAAGTTTGAAATCGAATTATCGAACTACCGCGCCATTTTCAATTCCTTTTATAATTATATATAATTATTTATATTCTAACGACGACGTATATATTATATACGTCGAATTATATTCAAAATAAATTTTCTCGTCGATATTATTTAAAATAATCTATTTTAAATATGCAAAATTCATTAAAATTGCCAAAATAAAAATTTTAAACTGGCCCAGATTTTGCGGGTTATTACATTTATTCTATTTTAACATTTTATGACAAAAATGCACCTTTATTCTATTTTAACATTTTATGACAAAAATGCACCTTTATTCTATTTTAACATAAAATGTAACCTTTTATGATAACATATTTTCTAACATGATGGTGTTTTTTTAACTAAAATGACAATTTTAAATAAATGACATTTTTCTACTTAAATGTTATTTCTAAGTTGTTAATGACAAATTAAAAAGAAAGGTTCCTACTTGAAATAACATGTTTAATGTCCTAATAACAAATTAAAAAAAAAGAATTGTTTTATTTTCATAACATGTTCCATGTTTCTAAAAATAAAAAGAGAAATTATTTACATGCCATGTTTATTCATAAAATAGGTGTTCTACATAAATGACCTCATTTATTTATAAAATATGTTCTCTATATAAATGACATATTTATTTATAAAATATGTTCATTTTATATACACAATAAAAATATAAATTTTATTGTAATCCTATTCTATTTAAACAATTCTAATCTCGACAAAAGGACATTTTTATTTAGACGATGTATATTTTCCACAAATCATACTTGACATAAAAATGAACTCTTTTCATGTTTCAATATTTTTATGTATACAATGTATAGTTTTCATGATGTAAACATTTCATATATTTCGTATCATCCATAAACACAATAACGTCAATCCACCACAATACAGACAATTCAAACAATCCAAAATTCACACAGTGCATATATTTGTTATTACAAACACAATCAACCTATATATATATATATATATATATATAAGAATTTAAATCTTAAATTTAAAAACGAGAAATCTCACCTTGTTTTCTGAATTAGATCTAAAACTCAAAAGGGTTCAGAATGTGTTTGCTGCTTTCAGAAAACTACTATCACGTTTTTCTCGATTTTTCCGCTGCCTCGATCCGATTCAAGCCAAGCACTTCAAAGTAAAGTTGTTCGTCTTTCTCTCCTCTACAATTTCTCCAACTGGGCCATCGCCTAATTCTCAACGGTTTGGCCGGAATTCACCAAAATATGGAACTGAAATTTTCTGTTCAATCTCTGATCCCGGCGAATCCGCACGACGATAGGTCTTGAATTTTTTTTGTGGTAGGTAGTGGTTATTGATATGAACAAAACCCAGAAAGGGTTTGGTCTGATTTAGTTCTAATTTGGAGTTGTAAATTATTGAATTCTAGGGTCTTATTTGCAAAGAAATTTTTGGAGGAAGGAGGAGTGTAGCCGCCATGAAAATGAAGAAGGAGAGATTAGGTTTTAAAATTAGGTTAGGGTGGGCTAATATGATATTATATAGACGTTAGGAAATTGTTTTAAAACCATAAGTATTTAATATTTTCATGGAAAATAATTACTCTCTTCATGGCAATGTTCTAAATGCATACCATTAGTATATATAGCATGAAGTCAATTAATTAGAAATTTAATATGTAGTCAATTAATCATACTTCAATTCTACCATTCATATATGTAGCATTTGTTAAATATATAGTATTTATTATTATTATTTTTTTGTAAGCAATGTTATAAATGCATACCATTAGTATATATAAACATATTTTAATACTGTTTTCAATTTCTTTAGTTTCATTCCCCTAATGTGTCTATTACAATATAGTAGGTTACCAAGGATTTAATTAGCTGACTAGGCGTGATGAGACCACACTATTTATTATTATACATATTTTTATTCAAATTTCGAAAGTAAATTGCAAAGAGAGAGAGGATAAAATGGAAAGAATTAATGCTAGATTAATGCTATTTGTTTATGAACATGTAGTCTACGTTTGGAATTTCTAAAAGTTAAATTTGAATTGATAGGGGAAATATTTAAGAGGACAGCCAAAGATATGTACATATATATATAAATGTATTGTCAAAATTTATTTCATTTATAACCTACACTTTATTTTCAATCAATAAATTAATAAATGTCATTAAAGTTCCTACGTGACGTTAAAAGAATAAAATTTTAATGACATTAAAGTTCCTACGTGACGTTGAAAGAATAAAATTTTAATGTCATTAAAGTTCCTACGTGACGTTAAAAGAATAAAATTTTAATGTAAAAGATTCAATGTTTCTAAATGACATTAAAAGATTACTTTTTTAATGTTAACCAAATTCATGTTCTTACATGACATTAAAAAGTTATACTTTTAGCACTAATCAAAATATGTTCATTTTTATTAAAAAGAATAACTTTTAGCGCTAAACAAAATATGTTCATTCACATTAAAAAGAATAACTTTTTAATGTAAATCATTTTTATATTCTTACATTTAAATAAAAACTAACTTTTATTTTAAAACATATTTCATATTTTTTTAATTCTTATGCATTTTCTAACAAAGTTTCCTCAAAATAAAATTTTAAATTGGCTCCAAAATTTCCGGGTTGTTACACTATACCATGTGTGGGACCAACCCTCTGGATCGTAGATGGTGCTGCTCAACGTAAATGGGTCTGGTCCAACCCATAGTGTATGGGCCAGTATTGGCTCACAAGATCTTATCTAAATTAATCCATTTTTTTGTGATCCTTCATTTATAGCTTCCAAGTGTTGCCTCTTTCAAGTAAATTCGAGTTTGTGTGTGTCCTCTACATTCAGTTGGCTATTTGATAAAAAACGGTAAATAATTTAAATATGTTTTTAATATTTACTCATGGATTTTTCAAAATGGATTAAAATTATAAACATGCTTTTTGCCTTTAGTATATTATAAAGTAATTATTTTAATTTATATTTTACATAGATATTTAAAACCTACTTGTATGTAATTTTGTAGATATAAGTTCCAAAAAGTAAGTTATTTTCCTAAAGAATAAGTAGTGGTTTTCAATTATAACACTTATGTTATAATAATGGTTTTGCAAATTTAGTAATAAGTATATTACCTTGCTTAGTAATTGTAGACATACTCAAATCATTACAAAGAACGTTTTAAATATAATAACAAGTATGGAATGCTTTTGGTTTTGTTCTAACAATTGTTAATATCATTTGTCCTTAACACTTTTTTATTATATCTTTAAATGTAAATAGATATTTGATAATAATGTTTTAAAGATGAGCATAAGTGAAATGGTTTTGGGGTTGTTGTTACAGTGTTTAAGTAAAATTAGTCTTAAGCCTTTTTGAATAGACTTGTGAGTGTACTTAAATCCTTAAATGGTTATTTAAAAGTAGTTAACAAGAAAAAAAATCTTTTGTAATAAAGGTAGGAAAAAGTAATGGTCTTAGTAACGATGCATGTTAAGGATTTGTCAATATACTTATAACATAGAGATAAGTGTATGGATACATTTTTAAGTATTGAAAAGAATATAAATGAATAGTGAAATAGTGCAATACAAGTATATACCTTCTAAAGAGAGAAACTAAATATATATACAAGTATATGAAGGTTGTTTAACTAATTAGAAGTTTTGACTAATGAAAGATTTTTTAACAAATAAAAGGTGTTTCATTAATAAAAGAGGTTTAGTTAATAAATTATTAATTAAAAAAAAGAGAATTAAAAGTCATTTATGTTATTTTATTGTGCTTTGCTTATGTTAATCATGCTTCTTATGCTTACTTGTTTATAAAAGGTATTTAGTCATTTGCTTGGCACTAACAGCCATTGATGTAGACATGATTCTACTTGTGTGAGTTAAGAATGATGATTCGAGTAAGGCATTGAAGCAATAGTGATCTAACTTACATGGTTTCACTCTTGACCAAGGGATAGTGGAAGTTGAAAAGGTTGTAAACTTGATAAGTGTATGAGACTTGGTTTCAATTTACAATCTTAATTTTGAATTTGATAGTTGATTATTCAACTATCGAACTTGACTAGAAATTCATCAATTTTGCTATGAAAAGACCGATAAGTATTTTAACTATCGAAAATCCCATCAAAATTGATATACAAGTTTAATATGTTAAAGACTGTTGTGAGTTGGAATGTTACATTACTGAAATGTCTGCTCTAAGGTTAAGTTCAAGTGAGTGGTCAACATTAGAATTTTTATCGGGACTTGCATGGGAATCTATTTTCTTATTCGAGATTTGCTCGAGATGCTAGAACCCATGTAGAGATCCATGACATTTTAAATACATTGGAATTCATTTGAGGGTTCATGTTATATAAAGACCTATGTAAGAGACGTTAAGCATAGCATCGACAATGGAAATGGAATGAAATAGAGTAAGGGCATAGTTCAGAGTTTAGCTAAATGGCGATAGGGTATATCAACTCCAAATCTAAAGTGTGTGTATCAATGTTGCATATAGGAGTTAATGATATTTAAGATTACATTTACCAACTATATTTACCTTATTGTATACTCTATTTAGAGATATATGATGCTCAGAGGTAGGATCTAGCTATATACATAAGATTGGATGCCTTGACCAAAGAGATCGCTATGGAAAATCCATTATGCGATCGTACCTTAGAGGTTTTGATTCTTCCATCAATATTATTGTGGTTGATCAAATTAAGCATCACAACTATTTTGGATTTATATTTTATACCTAGACATTATCTATTATGTTGTCATTTGTATTTCTTAGATGGTGGTGCTTTTAAAGGAATAAACCTTTATGGTATTCCACATGGTTCCAAACGTACTATTTTGTGTCGACCGCACATTTTCTGTGTCTCTCATACCAAACTTACGTATGATGCTTGTTTTTTCTTTTCCTTAAATTCCTCGTGTGCGCTTTTGAGTGTTTAAGAAAGGTAGATTTTTTTAATGTTCACTAGAGCTTAATGAGATGAATTAGATGATTCACCTACTTTAGTATTCTTATCTTCGCTGCATTATGTATTATATATATGTATATATACATATAATTTGAGAACATGTTATTTCAATTGTCCACACTAATGATATTATTTATAATTATAACTCTCAAATGTTATGTATCTTAGATAATAATGTATATTATCATGTGCAGTTATATGTTATCATTCAACTCTGATATTCATATAACACGTTCTCTAATTTCTTATTATTTTTTTCTCTTATAATTCATCTTTTTGGCACTTTGAAGCTTTACACATGAATAATGTAGATGTACTTATGTTAATATTCAGGGTCTAAATGGTAGTTCATTACATTTAGTTATTAAAGTATTGTTTGTGTCATGTAAATATATGGAAGAGGCTTCTCTTGGTGGGGACTGTTGGAACAAACATACACCTTTAGGTCTCTGTAACACCCCGCCTCCGCTAGGGTCACTCGCAAAGGAATGCACTAGCTTTAGAGGGGCATTATTGGTAAACATGCACAGAAATATCACAAGACAGAACATATAAAATAGCGGAAGTAAAATCGAACTTTCATAAACATTAATAATTAAGGTCTAAAGCCTTTTACATCAGAGTACATCAAAACCTGTCTTGCAATAATAAAGAAGCATTAAGACTTTTCCATAAATTATTCCCCAAATAAAACAGTAAAGTAGCCATAGCCAAGAAAAGTCCAAGCCATCCATGATGACCTTCAAGCAGAAGAAGTCTGAACTAAACAACAGTATTTCCTCCCTGTAACCTGGGGGGGAAACGGAAGACAAGAAGCGAAAGAAAACGGGGTCAGTCATAAAGACTGGTAAGCCCTATCTACTATCAGCATATAAACTAGTAAAGTTAACTGGCATGAGGAACTGAGATGAACATAAGCATGATAACAAGATAGATAAGCTAAATCAGAATAACAGGATAACTACTGAACTAAGGTATCATGATAAACTACGGTGTCATGATAAATCAAGGTATCATATCGTCAGACTTCTATCAAGTATACTATCCAAAGGTATCTACCCCGTCTAACATCCCACGGTATCTATTCCGTATATTCTTCCTGGTTCTAACATGTATATTTGCTCTGCACCCTCCGTACTAGTATCCCAGCCTTGTTATGTGTTAACCATGAATGTCCCTTACTCAAAATCGTGTAATGGTCCATGTCAACCTAACATATCGCATATATAGGTTACTCAAATCATATGTTTCTTTCCATGTATATAAGTTCAGTCCTTTGCCGTACCTCGTACGGGCTTCCTCATGTCGTATTATCCTTGAAATCGTTTTGACTGTCACCCTTGTTCTAGCTAGGCTCTTCCATATGAATCATCGTTTGAACTACTAGGACTTACGCCACCTAGCACCACAAGGGATTACGCTTACCTATTGCACGCTTTCGTATTTCGGTTTGGGTTAAACCACCTAGGCCACTAGGGATTACGCTAACCCTCAACCGCGCCCTTTTTCCCACGCATTCATCGTGAATCGTTTTTCTATAACTGTATGCACATGTATCACATCGTGTCATCCGAGTCCTGTCACAGGGCAAACCAAGAAATACAGGACTCGGTCGGGAGCTTTAGATTTATCTGCCGATGCAGATACTAAGGTCTGCTTTTCTACACGTGGCTATGGTCCCACGAGACCCCTCCCTCAACTAGTGAAAGGCAACACAAGAGAAAATCTTGCATGAGAACTACACTCCGGCCAGCCCACATCCTACGGCCTACCTCACCCATAATTAGATAGCAATTATGGTCTGTTGGGTGTTCCCTGCCTTTCCGTACGTACACGCTTGACTCAAGATGGTAGATGATCGACGAACTTGCTATCTCGGGCACCTTATGTATTCGTCGACTCACTGCTATCCACCCCAGTCTTTAGGTCGCTCGCATAGCAACCAAGGCATATTCTTGGTTCTTCTACCGCAGACCTCAACCTCTCGTGAGCCTAGTATAATGACCAGGCAGCTCACAGAGGGATCCCAAGAATATCCTCACGTTCCCCGAAGCCGCTGCTTCGTTACCCAGTTCGTTGGAGCCTTTATCTAAATCAGATAGCCTGCTCCTACACGCATTCTTAAACGTTGACCTAACGTATCGGGTTACTAATTTATCTAAGAAATGGTCCAAATTCCCTTGACTAAGAATTATTACTTAGTTTCCCTTAACTAAGGTTTACCACTTAGCCTTATTTCCATAATCCTTGTTAACTATGGTTATTTACCTAGTCCTCCGAATTAGGGTTTATCTAATGGGTTAAGTGTTACTTAAGTTCATAACTTAGCCCGTCTACAAACCATGTCAAAATTGGCTAAGTATACAAGTCCAAGACTTAACCCTACAAACCATGTGTCAAGTTGGTTAAGTATATCAAGGAATCCATGACTTAACCTCGTCTAATTATCATTTTAGATTGGTTAATTATATAATTTAACTTGACCTTGTCATCAAATCGGTCAAGCGTATTCAAGTGATTCGTGACTTAGCCTTATCATGTTTTCACGTTGGATTGGTTAAGTATAGATTAACTTAACCTCATCAAATTAACGAGTTAGATTGGTTAAGTATAGGTCACTTAACCTCATCAAATCATCGTGTTAAATTAGTTAAGTGTTTAACTTAACCCCATTAAATTACCAAGTTGGATTAATTAAGTCTAGGCTAACTTAACCCCATCCGATTACCATGTTTAGATTAGTTAAACCTAATCTTAACCCCATCCATTAACTGTATTATACGGTTAAGTGTCATTAAGAAAATTTACTTAACCTTATCACGTTATCGTGTTGGATTGATTAAGTGTTGGTTAACTTAATCCCGTCCACTAGTCGTATAAAAATGGTCAAATGTCATTAGGCAAATCAAGTTAATTAACCTACCCAAGCTTATCATGTTTTTTTAAGTATCATTAGCCTAATCAAATTACTTAACCCATTTGTCCATATCATATTTGGTTAAGCCTCATTAATCAAATTAACTTAACCCTATTATGTGGCATTAATTTAATTAATGCACCCTCAACCTCTCACATTAGACCTTGTTGTGGTTACTAGTTAAGCCGGGCGGGTCCAGGTAGATTTATACCACAACCTAGTCTAACCTCGGGTCTTAAGCGCGACATGACCAACTTCTCACATTGGGTCCTATTGTTTGCAACTACTAGTTAGGCCGGTCGGTTCCGGGTAGTTTTACGTTGCAAACTCAACCCAACCTCGAGTTGGCCATACTTATATTATCTAAGTTCATCATGTTTCCAAAACATGTTACAAGTTTTCAAGCATTTGGGTAGACCTAACTTAATAGATAAATTCCCAAAGGGTAGACCTAACTTAATAGGTAAATTCCCAAGCTCATGTTTTTATGCATACTTACATGTCAACTTTCATGTTATATTTCAAGTCATGTTTTCAAGTTGTATTTTCATGCCATTAGAAATTACCCATAACATAACCCAACGCTTTTAAACTCGCATATACGTTCGCAACAACGTAATGGATTAAAAGAAGAGACTTGGGAAAAGCATGACAAAGATGGATATTAAGCCACAAATTAATCATGGTGGCGAATGAGGCACAAATGTGTTCATTAGCTTGCATATACCATTGTTAAGCCTCAAAAACATGCATAAACCCAAACTTGGCACATAAGCGAATCATGGTGATAAACAACATGGAATGATGACAAGTAACTCACATATGACCTCACATAAGGGTTATGGCTTCATATGCAAGTTGACATGAAGGTTATAAGGGTTCTCATGTTGCATAATGCAACATTTCAACATAAAGGTCAAAGCTTTATGACCACAAGACCAAGGTAATGACTTTATAAGCTTGCATAAGATGATAGCATGCTACATACTAATGTTTAAACCCACTTACAACATGTCATATTAAGTTTAAAGTTCATATCTAATAGTAGGAGAAGGGCTTACCTTGCTATGAAGGCCTAAATCGATTAAACCAAAGCTTATGATGAAGCCTATGCATGCCATCACCCAAAAACCCAAAGATGGATGCACCAAATCACTAAAAACACCATCTTTATGAACAAAGATCATAGCTTTTGCCTTGAAATCAACTTGAGAAGCTCTCATACTAACATAGGGACTCTCTAACACTCTCATGATCATGAAACCTCTCATAGAAATGAAGTGGAGGCTAGGATAGTTGAGTGGAGGCCATGAGAGTAGAAATTTGGCCATAGTTTAGTTACATGAGTGAATAATGAGGGTTTAGGGTAGGTTAGGGTCTTATTTATAGATTAGGCAAGTGTTTTAGGCCATAGGATTAAACCTAGATTCAATCCAAGCCATCAAAGCATGTCTTGGGGAAGAAGTCAAGTGTAGGAACCATCTAGGGCCTTTAGATTAAAGATGAACCATGAGAACCATCCAAATGCAAAATCTGCATTTGAGCGAATCGGCCCACGGGTTGACAGCCAAACACCCTGGATTAACCCCTAGTCGACCCAGCAGGCTCGGGTCGACCTCAAAAATCGGCCGGTTCGGCTATTCCCCTCTCCCAATTCGCTGTTTTGAACATTTTTGCATATTTATTTATTAAATTTTCAATTATATATATATATATATATATATATATATCAATATATATATATTTCTCTGCGCAACCCATTTCACTTAATTAAGTATACTTTAATTTGGGAATTTTTCGTGAAACTTCGCGAGGCCATATCTTGGTCATACGGACTCCGATTTTCGAAAACTCAAACTCTATTTCGCGTATTTTTCCGAGACGAACGCAATGGCATAGCCCGTTTCCCTTGATTCAGATTTTACAGTTTAATTCTGCCTCCATTTATGTTATAATAGGTTATTGAAAATACGGGTTGTTACATTCTCCCCACCTTTTAGGATTTCGTCCCCGAAATCTCCAAGTTAGGAAGAACATATCCTACCATCCATCATCCATCTACTCAAAACATCATCCACAAGCAACCATTGTCCTTAGATGATTTCTAAAGCTGTATGAATATATGCAAAACGTGTGTGTACATGTTCCTTAGCTAATGCTAATGATCAGGCCTGAATAATCTTTCTAATGCAAAATATGTATAGTGCCATGAATCCAACATGTATGAAAATAGTCCTAGCCATATAGGTACTATATGCGTGCACAATCATTCATTCATATGCAACAACCACATGATAATACATTCGATTTCATCCATAAACAAGTATAAATACTCGTGCATATGCAATATGAAATGTGACCGAGTCGAGCTAGTATCTAATGTGTATTCGCGCATCCACGAGCAACCACTTGCAACCATATCAATCATAACATGTTTCAAATACATGTTTACATCCATAGGGTTCTACCTAGGATTCCCTGGAACAGGGTCGAGAAGAAAAACAAGACAAACTCCTTACGGGGTTTGTAACAGAAAATAGGACCGAGAGGATGCCCACAAAAGATAGCCTACAAGTAAGCTCTACAGAAAACAGGGATCAAGGATATACTCCCAAAAGAGATATCATGCGCGTATATAGTCTTTGACCATCAGAGTCGTATTTCCTCGAGCTTAATTCCATTGTGCCTTGACCGTCTTTTGACTTCATGATTTCGTAGTTCCTTGCTTCCTATTTCCAAGGTGTGAGTGGAACTCATTTCACTGTCGCCTCTCGTTTCACTTATTCTTTCCCTAGTATGCTTGGCTCAAACATATCTGCGTACTCATGCAAGCTCTCCAAAATTCACTAGTGAATTCTGGATCTCGTTTTCCGATGCCAATCCATGTTGCCAAGAGTTCTTACTAGGGTGATTCCCATAACTCATGCATAATCGAAACGAACCATCCGCCTTAGCGGCGAATCCTATTTGAACGGATTACCAACAAATGCATCCCGGGATTCTGGGTAACTAACCATGACAGAACCCAAAAAGGGTTTCACGAGACTTCGAGGGTATCACCAAGGCAAGTCAAGAATCCAATCACCCTCTTTCTAAAACCGAGAATGGTATCCCTTACTGGATAACCACTTTACCCCTAGAATCCATCCGCAACTTATAAACATAAGCATTATTTCCAAGCTCAACACTTGATATAGACATTCTCAAATCCAAACAAGCCATGAGTAAATGGACCGATCTTCCAATAGGACTTGAGACAAAAACGGGATCCTCTACTACGCTAGTACTAAGGTGCAGAGACTCAACTATCGAAGCGGACTTAAAAGATGCGGTGATCAAAACAAAGTCCCGACAGGATGATAGAGAAGAAAAGCTAAACCTTTAACAAGATCGTTACCCTCCTTCTGAGGTACCCTAGAAATGAGAGCATACTATTGCCCTCCCGATGATCTTGTCCTTGTCCCATGATACTTAACTATCCGTCCCGTTCCACCATGCCAAAGGTACTCTCCCGTCATGGGTTTCATTGTTCATCTTTCTCCCTCATTCTGAGTTGAGCCATACCAACAAGTTGCTCATCCTTAAACTCGTATCCTTTATCCTCTTTCTCACTATCCTTTCTTATAACGCGGCCACTGGTCTCTCGAGAACAGCCTCCATCGCATGGAAAGCACTTTCGAAGATAGAAAAGACTAGTCGCAGTTAAAACCACTGTGACTACAGATGGAGGAAAGAAAGGAAAAGAGATTCAATTAAGAAAACAAGGATAATGCTAATGGCCTTTGGGGAATAGCCTTTTCTTTTTAAAAGAAAACTTTCTTGAAAAATGCTTCTTTATAAACGATTTTCAAATAGTTTTCAGAAGGTCTTTAAAAACTTTTGCCCAATCTGGTAACCTTCTGCTCTGATACCAAATGTAACACCCCGCCTCCGCTAGGGTCACTCGCAAAGGAATGCACTAGCTTTAGAGGGGCATTATTGGTAAACATGCACAGAAATATCACAAGACAGAACATATAAAATAGCGGAAGTAAAATCGAACTTTCATAAACATTAATAATTAAGGTCTAAAGCCTTTTACATCAGAGTACATCAAAACCTGTCTTGCAATAATAAAGAAGCATTAAGACTTTTCCATAAATTATTCCCCAAATAAAACAGTAAAGTAGCCATAGCCAAGAAAAGTCCAAGCCATCCATGATGACCTTCAAGCAGAAGAAGTCTGAACTAAACAACAGTATTTCCTCCCTGTAACCTGGGGGGAAACGGAAGACAAGAAGCGAAAGAAAACGGGGTCAGTCATAAAGACTGGTAAGCCCTATCTACTATCAACATATAAACTAGTAAAGTTAACTGGCATGAGGAACTGAGATGAACATAAGCATGATAACAAGATAGATAAGCTAAATCAGAATAACAGGATAACTACTGAACTAAGGTATCATGATAAACTACGGTGTCATGATAAATCAAGGTATCATATCGTCAGACTTCTATCAAGTATACTATCCCAAGGTATCTACCCCGTCTAACATCCCACGGTATCTATTCCGTATATTCTTCCTGGTTCTAACATGTATATTTGCTCTGCACCCTCCGTACTAGTATCCCAGCCTTGTTATGTGTTAACCATGAATGTCCCTTACTCAAAATCGTGTAATGGTCCATGTCAACCTAACATATCGCATATATAGGTTACTCAAATCATATGTTTCTTTCCATGTATATAAGTTCAGTCCTTTGCCGTACCTCGTACGGGCTTCCTCATGTCGTATTATCCTTGAAATCGTTTTGACTGTCACCCTTGTTCTAGCTAGGCTCTTCCATATGAATCATCGTTTGAACTACTAGGACTTACGCCACCTAGCACCACAAGGGATTACGCTTACCTATTGCACGCTTTCGTATTTCGGTTTGGGTTAAACCACCTAGGCCACTAGGGATTACGCTAACCCTCAACCGCGCCCTTTTTCCCACGCATTCATCGTGAATCGTTTTTCTATAACTGTATGCACATGTATCACATCGTGTCATCCGAGTCCTGTCACAGGGCAAACCAAGAAATACAGGACTCGGTCGGGAGCTTTAGATTTATCTGCCGATGCAGATACTAAGGTCTGCTTTTCTACACGTGGCTATGGTCCCACGAGACCCCTCCCTCAACTAGTGAAAGGCAACACAAGAGAAAATCTTGCATGAGAACTACACTCCGGCCAGCCCACATCCTACGGCCTACCTCACCCATAATTAGATAGCAATTATGGTCTGTTGGGTGTTCCCTGGCTTTCCGTACGTACACGCTTGACTCAAGATGGTAGATGATCGACGAACTTGCTATCTCGGGCACCTTATGTATTCGTCGACTCACTGCTATCCACCCCAGTCTTTAGGTCGCTCGCATAGCAACCAAGGCATATTCTTGGTTCTTCTACCGCAGACCTCAACCTCTCGTGAGCCTAGTATAATGACCAGGCAGCTCACAGAGGGATCCCAAGAATATCCTCACGTTCCCCGAAGCCGCTGCTTCGTTACCCAGTTCGTTGGAGCCTTTATCTAAATCAGATAGCCTGCTCCTACACGCATTCTTAAACGTTGACCTAACGTATCGGGTTACTAATTTATCTAAGAAATGGTCCAAATTTCCTTGACTAAGAATTATTACTTAGTTTCCCTTAACTAAGGTTTACCACTTAGCCTTATTTCCATAATCCTTGTTAACTATGGTTATTTACCTAGTCCTCCGAATTAGGGTTTATCTAATGGGTTAAGTGTTACTTAAGTTCATAACTTAGCCCGTCTACAAACCATGTCAAAATTGGCTAAGTATACAAGTCCAAGACTTAACCCTACAAACCATGTGTCAAGTTGGTTAAGTATATCAAGGAATCCATGACTTAACCTCGTCTAATTATCATTTTAGATTGGTTAATTATATAATTTAACTTGACCTTGTCATCAAATCGGTCAAGCGTATTCAAGTGATTCGTGACTTAGCCTTATCATGTTTTCACGTTGGATTGGTTAAGTATAGATTAACTTAACCTCATCAAATTAACGAGTTAGATTGGTTAAGTATAGGTCACTTAACCTCATCAAATCATCGTGTTAAATTAGTTAAGTGTTTAACTTAACCCCATTAAATTACCAAGTTGGATTAATTAAGTCTAGGCTAACTTAACCCCATCCGATTACCATGTTTAGATTAGTTAAACCTAATCTTAACCCCATCCATTAACTGTATTATACGGTTAAGTGTCATTAAGAAAATTTACTTAACCTTATCACGTTATCGTGTTGGATTGATTAAGTGTTGGTTAACTTAATCCCGTCCACTAGTCGTATAAAAATGGTCAAGTGTCATTAGGCAAATCAAGTTACTTAACCTACCCAAGCTTATCATGTTTTTTTAAGTATCATTAGCCTAATCAAATTACTTAACCCATTTGTCCATATCATATTTGGTTAAGCCTCATTAATCAAATTAACTTAACCCTATTATGTGGCATTAATTTAATTAATGCACCCTCAACCTCTCACATTAGACCTTGTTGTGGTTACTAGTTAAGCCGGGCGGGTCCAGGTAGATTTATACCACAACCTAGTCTAACCTCGGGTCTTAAGCGCGACATGACCAACTTCTCACATTGGGTCCTATTGTTTGCAACTACTAGTTAGGCCGGTCGGTTCCGGGTAGTTTTACGTTGCAAACTCAACCCAACCTCGAGTTGGCCATACTTATATTATCTAAGTTCATCATGTTTCCAAAACATGTTACAAGTTTTCAAGCATTTGGGTAGACCTAACTTAATAGATAAATTCCCAAAGGGTAGACCTAACTGAATAGGTAAATTCCCAAGCTCATGTTTTTATGCATACTTACATGTCAACTTTCATGTTATATTTCAAGTTATGTTTTCAAGTTGTATTTTCATGCCATTAGAAATTACCCATAACATAAACCAACGCTTTTAAACTCGCATATACGTTCGCAACAACATAATGGATTAAAAGAAGAGACTTGGGAAAAGCATGACAAAGATGGATATTAAGCCACAAATTAATCATGGTGGCGAATGAGGCACAAATGTGTTCATCAGCTTGCATATACCATTGTTAAGCCTCAAAAACATGCATAAACCCAAACTTGGCACATAAGCGAATCATGGTGATAAACAACATGGAATGATGACAAGTAACTCGCATATGACCTCACATAAGGGTTATGGCTTCATATGCAAGTTGACATGAAGGTTATAAGGGTTCTCATGTTGCATAATGCAACATTTCAACATAAAGGTCAAAGCTTTATGACCACAAGACCAAGGTAATGACTTTATAAGCTTGCATAAGATGATAGCATGCTACATACTAATGTTTAAACCCACTTACAACATGTCATATTAAGTTTAAAGTTCATATCTAATAGTAGGAGAAGGGCTTACCTTGCTATGAAGGCCTAAATCGATTAAACCAAAGCTTATGATGAAGCCTATGCATGCCATCACCCAAAAACCCAAAGATGGATGCACCAAATCACTAAAAACACCATCTTTATGAACAAAGATCATAGCTTTTGCCTTGAAATCAACTTGAGAAGCTCTCATACTAACATAGGGACTCTCTAACACTCTCATGATCATGAAACCTCTCATAGAAATGAAGTGGAGGCTAGGATAGTTGAGTGGAGGCCATGAGAGTAGAAATTTGGCCATAGTTTAGTTACATGAGTGAATAATGAGGGTTTAGGGTAGGTTAGGGTCTTATTTATAGATTAGGCAAGTGTTTTAGGCCATAGGATTAAACCTAGATTCAATCCAAGCCATCAAAGCATGTCTTGGGGAAGAAGTCAAGTGTAGGAACCATCTAGGGCCTTTAGATTAAAGATGAACCATGAGAACCATCCAAATGCAAAATCTGCATTTGAGCGAATCGGCCCACGGGTTGACAGCCAAACACCCTGGATTAACCCCTAGTCGACCCAGCGAGCTCGGGTCGACCTCAAAAATCGGCCGGTTCGGCTATTCCCCTCTCCCAATTCGCTGTTTTGAACATTTTTGCATATTTATTTATTAAATTTTCAATTATATATATATATATATATATCAATATATATATATATATATTTCTCTGCGCAACCCATTTCACTTAATTAAGTATACTTTAATTTGGGAATTTTTCGTGAAACTTCGCGAGGCCATATCTTGGTCATACGGATCCGATTTTCGAAAACTCAAACTCTATTTCGCGTATTTTTCCGAGACGAACGCAATGGCATAGCCCGTTTCCCTTGATTCAGATTTTACAGTTTAATTCTGCCTCCATTTATGTTATAATAGGTTATTGAAAATACGGGTTGTTACAGTCTCAACTATCATAACTGACATCAACAACGATGGAGAGCGGTTTCCATTGTTTAGGGCCCTTTTGTAGTAGTAATCAATTTAGACAACTTTATATAAAAACATAAAACATTCCCTAACATTTTTTTCAAAAAGAATACAAAATGGAAAATTTATTTTGGATTAATTTAGAGTGGTTTCATTATCGAAGTAGTTTCCTTCCTATATTATTAGACCAAGGAGTCGTAGTTAAAGTAAATAAAGTTCAATTATTGTTCGCATGTTGAAGCTAGTACATAAATAAAAGTAGCTTGCGGCTTAACTTCCACTTAGTGTAGATGACTCAAAGTTTAGTCAAGATTTTATGGAAAAATAAGTCTTGAAAAATGGGTCTTGTATGTGGCCAATTAGTGTTTGCAAACATACTAAATTTGATTAATAGTGTGCTATTCTTTGTTCTTACTCGATAATGATCATGAATAATACCTTGATTTCACGAATGCTCTGGAAATAGTCTAATCATATAGAAAGTAATCATATTTTATCACTGATAAAGTCGAGTTATAATTTCTTGGAGATTTTATGAGTCACTCCATACTATTGAACATATAACGAATTTACTTCGTCCTATGTATGGAGAGAAATGTGTACTAGATATTTATTAAAAATGTGATCTTATATTGCACTCTGTTGTACCTACTTAATTATTTTTTCAACTTGTTTGTACTCTTTGAACTTTGGTTTTTCCTTTCAAAATACAAGTAGGGTCCCTATTAGAAAATAATCTTATATTAACCTTAATTCCATTCTTATATATATTTTCATAATAATCTCTCTAACCATTCCTTTTGTCGAAGGATCTGTTAAGCTGTTCTTTAATTTTACAAAGTCAACTTTAATTATGTCTATTTTGATTAGTCCTCTAAGGCCCCAATGTCTAAGGCTGAGATGACTATGCTTACCATTGTTAGACTTTTGTACTACTTTATACAAAATGGCTTGGTTATCATAATGTACCATCTTAAGAATATTTTTCCTAAATTGTCATTTATATGTATATATGTATATAATTGATCTCTTAACCTTCATCCTCTTAACATGCCTATACGAGTGCTATAAATTCTTCCAACATAGTTGAATCAGAGTGCATGTTTATTTCATAGAACATAATGATATGAAATCACTGCCTATACAGACCCCATACATGATAATACTAGGTACATCAGCTGTCATTGGCAGGAGTTTATGCTTCCCCGCCCTTACTTGGAAGAGTTACCACCTGATAGACCTTCGATATCTAGCAATAAATTTAGATAGTTTTATAAAATACATTCAATAACAAGACGAGAAAGGTGATGGAATACTACGCCGATAATGACGAAATGTGAAATGATGATATTGCCAAAGATGGTTGCATGAAGCAGTCAACAATGAGTCACATGAAATTTGAATGGGCTAGAAATGGGGGTTCGATTATTATATGTTGAGTGAAGAAATGAACTATGGTATTATAAAGTTTGGTAATCTCATTAGGTTTAGTGTTTTAACTTACGTTGTTAGGAGACACATTTCACAATGCCTTTAGCATTACCATTAACTAATTCCTTGGATCTACGACGAGGTATTGATGGTAACTCAAATATAAAAATGCGATATGATGAGACATAATTCAATAGAGGCAAAGATGGGGATTGATTTATCTTCCCTTAATATCAAAGCGAACCCTTTTATTCAATTCTTTATTTTCAATGAAATAATGAATCAATTAAATCTCCTTGAGTAAGATTCGAACTTATGGCCAATCAATTAATAGCCAATCAGTCTATCAATGAGTTATTGAAAAACAACAAGATAAAGATCTTTAGCTCTACTACAAGTTAGAACCATTCCAAACCTACAAGAATGTCAAGTCATGTAACAACCCGAAAAATTAGAACCAATTTAAAATTTTTATTTTAAGAAATTTTAGCAGAAAATGTGTCAGAAATTAAAAATTCCAATTTTATATAATAACAAAGCTATTAAAGATAGCCATTTTGCAAACGACCTTTGTTTTCGATGAAACCACTTTTGTGGGATCCGGAATGTCAAATTATTGCTAGGTTTAAAATTCCATAATTTTCGGAATTAATATGTGAGCGTGGTAAGTTAAAATGCGTTTGGTAATTTCTGTTGAACGGGATCGACAATTAAAAGGCCATTTTTCAAACGGCCTCCAAATTCGATGAAATTAATTTTGGTAGGACCGTATCGTCAAAACATAGCTAGATTTATTTTTCAGGAATTTTTGGATTCAGTATGTGGCCTCGGTAAATTAAAATGTACATTCAAATTTAATATTGAATGTTTTATATTTTAATTTAAAGAAAATCAGACTGAAGCAGTCAAATAGGCTTACGAAACATAGTCCATTGTGTCCGAAATGGGGGTATTTGGCTAGGGGTGACAATTGTTGGGCTTGATTTGGAGCTCACATAGATTAACCGGTCTTTTAGTGTTAAAGAATTAAAGAATTAAATATTATAAATACCCTAGGAATTAACAAACCCTAATCTCATATCTAAAAGCCGCCGCCTCTAATTTTGAACGATGAAAACCGTTCGTTGTTTCTCCCCTCGATTTCTCTTAAAATACTCAACAAAATTCGAAGGCCCTTTAGAGGAATTTGTAGTACTCTCTACAATCTTCAGATCCATACGAGTTTCACCCTCTGTTGTTGTGTGTATTGGTCACACTACCTCCTCGAAGTCAGGCCGCGTCGAGCTAGTTTCCGCCGCCGATCCACCACCGACCTGGACCCCACCACCAGCGTCCGGCGTGCCTCCCCTAGCCCTCCTACGTGGTGCAACCCGATCGGCTTCACACTTCACGGATTGGAAGAAAATCTAAAACCTAGTTTTGAATCATTCACTAAAGGTATCGGCCTATGTAATTTAAACCATTTTCAACATTTAAAAGCATTACAAATTGTGATTTAATTATAAAAATTATATCTTTTTGATACAATGTCGAAATCACATGAAACAGGAACCATTATGATCGTGACAACGTCTTCTATGTTCTAGAAAAGATTGAGACATATTTGGAGCTTGCTACGAATTTAGGCGAAGTCAAAACCAATGTGAGATTCCTAAATTTAAAATAAAATTTATTGTGATCATGGTGTTAAATTTATATATATATGTTGTGTAAAATACATGTATGTGTTGTATGAAATTGAAATTGATTAATAGTGGTTGCGACGAATTGTTGGATTGAATTGTGTAGTAATGATCAAATATGTTTATACAAAAAAAATCATATTTTTATTATATATGTGAATCAATAAAATGTTCATGTTAGATAAAATATGTTTATCCCAAAAGAGTTGAATCTAATGGCGACTTAATGGTGACCTAATGGCGACTGCGTCATTTTCGTCTTCTCTTTCCATCATCTCTACCTCCTCATTACCCCCTCTTCCATCTCGGTCTTCACCTCTTATTCCTCCAGATCCACCTCCTTTTAGTGCTAATCCAACTTCTCAGCAAGTTCCTCCTGGCTCAGGAATCAATTTGGGAAATCCATCGAGCGCCTCGTTTCCATCTTTTGTGAAACATGACAATGCGTCGATGTTCAAATCTCAACCTCGGAATGCTGGTTCTTATCAACCTCATCAATTTGATATTCATAGGGACGGATCGAAGAATCATATTCCGGATCAGGTCAAATCTGAAGGATTGAAATATTAGAGTGGAATTTTGGTAGGTTTTTTTTCTTGATGGTTCTCTCTCTTTCACTGTTGTCTCGAATTTCTTAAAAAATAAATGGAGACTTCTTGATTCAGTGGACATTAATTCTGATTGCTATAAATTTTACTTTAAGTTTTCTAATGATTCTGATCGAGATAAAGTTTTACATGCTGATCCTTTATTCATTCATGGGAGAATGTTTATTATAACTTCTTGGGATCCATCTATTGGTTGCTCGCAAAGTCAAATCAGGAAAGTGCTAATATGGATTCAACTGTACAGGATTGCAACGATTCTTTGGACATTTATTGGTATTAATTGGCTTGTGAATCATATTGGAAGACTTATTTGTTTTGATATTAGTACGGAGAGGTTAAATAGGTTTAATTACGCAAAAGCTTTAGTGGAAATTTCTCCAGATTTTGAATTGCCTGATAGCATTGTCGTTGATGATTTAGGAGATAAGCGTCCGTCAGTTAAAGTTGCTTATGACTGGAGACCTAGGATTTGATCTTTATGTAAAAAATTTGGTCATGATACAGGATACTGTGGAAGTGTTTCTAATAAGGATAAGGTAGAAATCAACCAGAATCATGAAGACGAGTTAAAGGATCAGATTTTGTAAATATGAATAGGAATCATACGAACATACATACGACCACAACGAATAATACATGGAATTATGTTCAACCTAGACACAAGAAGGAATAGAGAATGAAAGGTCCTAATAATAATTCTCAAAATAATAAAGCTGCTGAAAATAGTAATGTGAATGCCAATCGATATAATGCTCTGGATTCTGAAGATTTGCTGGATGCCTCTGATGTGGGTACAGGTAATAAAGATTGTTCAATTCCTATTGATTTGAACACTGGTACTAATATTGATGTGAATGTTGATTCACATGAAGCTCTAGCATCTGATGGTATGATCAATAATGGTGAAATTGGAGCTGGTTTAGTTACTTCTGCTAAACAAGGTAATGGTGATGATGTTAGTTGTAATTTACATCAGTTTTCTGGTGATGATAACAGAAAGAAATCATCTCTGTATGAGGATAAGACACTGAATGTGGATATGGGAGAAGAGCATCTTTTTGGAAACTTATTTGGTGAAGAAAACATTACTGCTTCTTCTTCCTTTTCTTCTGGTTTGAGTAGCTGTGTTTCCTTTTCTACTATGTCATGTCCTTCGTCTTACAGCTCCAATGTTTCATCGTCATCTGCTTCTGTTCATTCTTCTTTTGCAAGGTCTACATTAGGGGCAGAGTTACCTAAAGTGAATGGATCTCCTTATTCTCACCTTAAACCTCCTACACTTGTAACTCTGCCTCCTCCTAACCTTCACAGTGGCTTATCATCTTCATCCAGACTGACTGGCAAATTTTGGGCTGATGAAGATGATAAGGAACCTTCGGCTTCTGCAAAGAACAATAAAGGACGAGGAAAAAAGAAAAAGAAGAAATTTAATGTGAAATTTTGTAACGACCCAGATTTCTGATAGACAGATATATAAAATATTTTATTTTTGAATATCGATTTAGAATTTTAAATGGATTTACTATATATAATTTGTTTATTAAATAATATATAGACGTATAATATATATATGATTATAAAAGGGTTTTTATATAAATATATTATCATTTATAAACCCAGAACTTTAAAATGTTGAGCTCTAAATTTGTATTGAAGTTGTTTGCTTTAATACGATGATATTAATTTATTATAGTCATTTGAGAACTTAATTTAAGGTGTATTAAGGTTATATGAGATTTAAATGGTAAACCAACTTTAAAAAAGGTTGCGCTAGAAAAGGGTCACGCCTTAAACAACTTGAAACATGAATATACTACACTTGTCAAATAAGGAAAGATGTCGCCATAAACATGAACATACAAAAAATAATAAACTGAAACATGTATATATGAACTTCAAGTACGACATACCGCATTGGAATGAATCTTTGTTTCCTTTTAGTCAAACTACATGCTACTATATAAATATATAATATTCACATACGACGCAAATGAAAACTTAAAGAGGGCAAACCACTTATTTTAAATTCAATTTTTGTGTGCCCTTGTAAGCAAGGGTAAAACTCAAAATTTTCCATAGACTTTGACAATGAACAGATAATTTTATTTACATAAATAGTGGAATTCATATACAAGATTGAACCAAGTACAATTTTCAAAACTTTAAAATGAATAGACAGTTCACAGCTAATACACATGTATTCTTATTTTCACATGCTTTCACTATTGCCATGTACTTCAAATGGAGCGATGAACCAAAGTGTCCCATAAGCGAGATCTTTTGCTTGATCATGAACTGCAAGGAAAAGCAGAAAGCCTATTAGTATATATAAAAACAATGTATACATCAAAGCTGTAAGAAAAAGGGAAAAAGATAAGAAGAAGTAGCCCGAACAGTAAATTGTACTCAAGTAAATGTTCACATTTATATTCAGGGAATAGTTGAAATTATTCAAACATCAAATCTGTTCAGCATAGGAACAGCTATGGAACAGACATCACATAGCTAAAGCAACTAGATAGATCAGGGAACAACTAAGAGAAAATATTAAAGAAGAAAAAGAACAATCAATTAAATCAGAACAGCTAAGAAATAGTGATGAACAGCTAACAAGAAAGGGACAAGGCATAGCTAAACCATATAAATCTATTTCAAATCGTTTGCATTGAAAATAAATAACTAGGATATATAGCTATACAGCTATACAACTAAGATATGTATATACTGATTCAGCAAACCTATACACACAAATCAATACAGCCTAGCGTATTCATATACACAGGAATGAACAACTAAAAGTACAATGTATAGTGAAGAAATAGGACTATTGATATATCAAATCCACAGAAAATGAATTGATATATCTATTCATACATACACTCATGGCCAACTTCATGAACAAATGCAATACAAGGACTGCTGCAATATATTTTAAGATCTGTACACAGAACCTATAGAGATATTGTACAGATTTCAGATCTTTGGATTGAAATAGACTAGTCATAGCCTAAACCTAAATCTAACTCATCAAATCTCGATCAAAACGAGTTGCAGTGACCAATACCCATCACAATTCTGTCACCAATACACTGATTTACCAATACACTGATCTGAAAGGAGAAAAGAAAAACCCAATGGCCTATAACATAGCTGAGCCTACCTAGGGTAAACAAAGATAGAGGTTGATCATATCCAAACTAAAATGAACACTATAAATAGACGCGTTCACATAGTGATGTTTCACCATTTTCAGAAAGCAATTCGAACAAATACAGTAAACAAAATCATTCAACCACTTATCGAAAATCAAAGAAAAAAAGAATTGAGTTAACATACTTAGCTTTGGTGCCTGCGCTTCGGATCCGTGTAAGCTCGATGGATCCACTATTGTTCAACTTGAACCAAAGCTTAGGGTTCGGGAGAACTTCGATTGGAAGCCTCAGGTGACTTGTGGTGGCTTCCGAAGTCGTGGGGGTTGTCGCAGTGGGGATCGATGGCTCTAGGAATAAGCGGCATCGGTTTAAAGGTGAAAGGCGGGTAGGGTTTCTTCCATGAACGAATCTTCTGGAGGAAGTGTTTTGTGAGGCGGTTGAATGATGAAAGAGGGATTGGAAATAGGGTTTTAAAGGGGACGGGTCGGATCCTTGTTAATGGGCTGGCGGTTGAGGTAAAGGCCCATTCTTTTATATAAAATGTAAGATTTAAAAATTTAATTACTTTACCAATTTGTTTAAGCGATATCTCTCACGTACTTAAACAGATTTAAACACGGTTGGTTCCGTTAGAACCCTAGAGACGTGAGGATCGAGATGGGGCAATGTCTGTCAGGACTGGAAGGACGGAAAACTTTTAATTAAATTAAATGTTGTTTAATTTAATTAAAAACCAGCACTGAACGACTCAACCAATCAAAGTGAGTTAACCTCACTCAGTTTCTTCCCGTTTATATTTCATATAAATTGGGTTTTTTTCCTGTGTGCTCTGATTTCTAGCAGTTGACCATCTGCTAGTTATAGATATTTAATTTTTGATTTAATCGGTGGAATTAAATGGACATTTAATTCCAGTAAGTCATCAAACCTTGTTCGAATTCAATAAAGGAAATTTCCCCTTGATTGTTCATGTTTATAAAACGAACGTGATTGAAATGGTTTGAATTGTTTGTGGTATCTGTTTGCTAATTGATGGTTGTTATTGTCAAATAAGGGAAATAGTTGTGATTAGGCAAACTGTTTGGATCGATAACAGTTGAATTGAAATTCAACATCTAGTTTGGTCAGCCAGTAGGATTATTGGTTGGATAATCTGGCATCACATCGTCTATAAACCAGTCATGATACACATACGGATTTTTATCTGCAAGTGGGTCGACCTTTACGAGGATTACAAATTTATTTTAGGCTTTAAATATATTATTTTGAATAGAGTAGTTTTAAAGAAGAAAAAGAAAAAGGTATAACTATTATTCAAGGGTTCATAAGTTATTATTAAATTGTTTTGATAAAGTAAATACTTGTGTTCGTAGAATATGTAAGCAGATGAGATGAGTATAACCTAATGGTTGAAAATTCAATTAATTGTTTCCTAAGAACAGTTAAATAAAATTATTTAAATTAATTATATTTTTAATTAATTTAAAAGAGGAATTGACTAGAATGGGCTATGGAGATAGTAAGGTTTGAATTGTCCTAGTGAGTTTTGGAAAGAAGTTATAAACAAGTTATATTTGAACTCGGGTTTTAAAATAACGTAATAAAAGGTTCTAAACGAATGTGACTGGGTAAATGGAGATGTTACTTAATATTTGAATTGGGTAAAAAGAGATGTAAATGTAAAGGGTTTATTTAAAACTGAAATTTATAAACAAGGTTTATAAATGGAACGTGAGTTAAACGTTGTGTTAGATTGGAAATACTTGATCATGGTATTAAGTTGAATCAAATTGAAAGGGAATTTCCCGAAAGGAAAAGGGGATTGAAAAGGGGTTTGTTTTGAGCTTGGTAAACCAGGTTGGAAATAGGTTTTGTAATTCAGTTTGTGAAACAATGTTATTTAATAAGTCGAGAATTTATAAAAGGGATGTTTTAGTAAGAAATTATCTAATTAAGCGATATTAATTATAAAAGGGAAACCTCCAAAAATATAAGCAGAATTGTAAAACCATATTTTAAACTGGCGAGAAGTGTTAAATATAAGATTTACAACTCGTATTTATCTGAAGATAAGAACGTTGTTGATCGAGGTCTGAGAGGTAATTAAAATGCCCCAACTTGAACCACTCCGGGACTATCAAAGGATGATACCAGTTGGTAATGGCAAGAAGGTGTTATAAGATTTCCAAGGTAAAGGAAATAAAATGAGATGATCTTTACCTAGTAACAGAATTTAAAAGAAGATTGTGCGATGAATCGAAGCGTAAGGGAATGAGATATAAAAAGGATTATTCTATAAGAATAAGAATTAGATATGTTTTTCCCAAGTGACGTAAACAAATGAGTTGGCCTAACGTCGAATAGTGAGTGGAAATGATCTCTCGGTTATAATAAAGGAAAGGTTATAGAAAATGTTTTGGAAATAATAATCGAGTGGAATTATTAGACATCGTTTATATATATTCTTTCAAAATAAAAAAAATGGTTTTTGCAGATATCAGTATATTAAGTAACGAGTGAAATATTATCCCAATATTTGGATATTCAAGTTATTAATTTTGATTAAGCCGAGTGATGCTGAACCAGTAATTCTGTTTTTATGGGTTCATGGATGTTTGCTTGATAGTTAAATAACCGACTATCAAGTCTGACCCTTACGGTTGTTGGTATGGAAAGATCGAGATCGAATGTATATTCGAAAACCATTACGACCAACAAATACGAATATATAGAAGATCAGACGATGATCAAGATGGAGCATGTGAAGACCATAGATCTTCGTAAAGCGGAAGAACCACTTACAATCTCTGATTCGACCCGGAGATATACTGGGGTTCGGTCGTGGTTGGAATCTGTGGATTGCAAGGACGATCGCTACTGATCCATGGGGTGATTCCTATATTGGATGCAGTAGGAGAGTACCTTCGGTTCATCCTGTTCCTAGATGACTTGTATGCATGAATGTTTGACAGAGTATTTCCAATGGGCCACGTATGTTGATTTCTTCAAACGTATCATAGTTGGTTAGCTCCCAACTTGGGTATTTTTGTGGGCGTCAATTAGTGATATCCAGAGGATCTGACGATGTGGCATTCAAAGGAAAGGATGGCCAGATGTTCTGGAAGTAAATTCTAGCCTCAAGCCTCACAACCAGGAGATGATAAAAATCGGGCAGGCAGCATGGCTATGTGGGCCGCTCCCGTTAGGGTGTATAATCACCTATCTAGAGAAGTTCCTTTTGTTCCTTACTTTATCGATTCGGCCCATTCGGGAAACGGTGGTTTGAGTCCAACCGTTGGTTATATACATTCAATACACTCAAGCGAAATGAGTGGTCGGTCATGTGAGGGCCGGGTTGCAAGATGTTCTTGTTAAACCCAGTGTATTCGCCTCTAGAGATACACGATCGGCAAGTGGTCCCATACCTTGTCATAGTTGGAATCCAATCTCCAATAAGTGCCCACGGTTTTGTTTGTATATATATATATACGTGGAGCGTGAGATGCAAGTGTTCCACTAGATTGATATTTAATTGTATTTAGACACTATTATAATATCAGAAAAGATATTGATTTCGAAAACTGTTTTGGGTTATCGTAAGGTAAAAACCATCCGTGTTTATGTGTGGATCGGTCTTACGATTATCCTTTCCTTTCGAAAGGATTTTAACTTAAAAATCAAGATGTGTGATACCCTAAATGTTGTGCGAGTTTTCTCACTCTGGTTCACCAGACTGACCCGGTGTTTTGTAAATGCTCGGGTTAGCCCGGGGTGTACAGGTTCAGGTTATCAGGTACTGAGAAGTCCAGAGACGAGCTGAAGATGTTCAGACAAATGATATCCCGCTGTGTGATTATATATATGAGGACAGATTATCAAAACTGTCCAGATGTGTGTTGTACTCTGATATTGAAGGTATTTTCAAAAGCTCTCAATAAAGATTTATTTCAGTATTATATTTTGTTCCGCTGCGATGTGAGACTCTGTGCTGTACTTCTTCTTCTTCTATTCTAACTTTCTTTCTTTCTTATCTCACCCTCTAATTTCTTTCTATAAACATTCCAGTGTTTTCGGAGTTGTAAAGTTGGCATGAGTACAGTAAAGGGTATTTATGTCGATTTTCGGGGCCGGAAATCCCTGGGTCGTTATAGTGGTATCAGAGCTGGTTGCTTAATTGGTACGGATGATAGGGGGTTCTCGCTTCGCGTTTGATGGCGAATGGGAGAATCTTACCCCTACATCTCCCGACAATGTGGGTTGGTCGAGTCGAGAGGATGGCCGTAAAAGCAGTTCTGAGGTATCTCTATAAGCCACGGGGGGAGGTTATCCCTCTGCCATGGGGGAGGAGAGGATGGTTGAAAAGCCTACGCGAATCCCAGGGTCGTTACAGTGGTACCAGAGCTATTGGTTGAGTAGTAACCTTGGCTCTGTGGTGTAACTCAATAGAGATGGGGTTAGTAACACCTCAGATTGAGTTTAAGTGTTTATATATATATGAGAGCGTATTTGTAAATTCTATATAAAATTATTTTGTATTGTGTTATTTGACTAGTTCGATTTTAAACTGGAAACTGTCAAAATAAGGTTTTGTAAAAAAAAATGTCAAATAAATTAATTTTGGCTATAGTATACTTTTGTATATAAAAGGAATAATTTTATGATTGATTTTGAGTTGTTTGATTATTTGAATCAAAGTCGAGTTAGACTATGAATTTGAAATGGTCTAATATAACTCAAATTTTCATATATGAAATTAGGAAGGGAAAAATGTGTAATATTTGAAATAGAAATCAAAATTGAATTTGAAATGAAGATATATAAATTAGAGAAGAAATAGTAAATCCAATATGATTTGGAAACTTAACGTGGTTAAGAGTTGAATATAGAAATTGGAAGTTGGAATTTAGAAATAAAAATTGTTTGGTTTGGTTAGATAGATTGTGCATTGTCGATTGGTTGTTGGGAGGATGGATTGGTGATTTATAACCCTGAAAGGGTACTCGTTTGGATTCTTGTTTCCTTGAATCGAAGTTAGGCCCAGAATGACATTTACAGTTGGTTTGGTCGGGCAACTCAATGGAGATGCTGGCGGATCCTTAGTAAAATTTTATAACTTAGAATTTGATAATAATTCCATAATTATTTTGAAAATAATTGGGATGAGAACATTCCTCTTACTTAGCAATTTCGAGGAGGAAATTATTTTAAGGGGGAATGAATGTAACGACCCAGATTTCTGATAGACAGATATATAAAATATTTTATTTTTAAATATCGATTTAGAATTTTAAATGGATTTACTATATATAATTTGTTTATTAAATAATATATAGACGTATAATTTATATATGATTATAAAAGGGTTTTTATATAAATAGAATATCGTTTATAAACCCAGAACTTTAAAATGTTGAGCTCTAAATTTTTATTGAAGTTGTTTGATTTAATACGATGATATTAATTTATTATCGTCATTTGAGAACTTAATTTAAGGTGTATTAAGGTTATATGAGATTTAAATGATAAACCAACTTTAAAAAAGGTCGCGCCAGAAAAGGGTCGCGCCATAAACACCTTGAAACATGAATATACTACACTTGTCAAATAAGGAAACATGTCGCCATAAACATGAACATTCAAGAAAATAAATAAACTGAAACATGTATATATGAACTTCAAGTACTACATACCGCACTGGAATGAATCTTTGTTTCCTTTTAGTCAAACTACATGCTACTATATAAATATATAATATTCACAAACGACGCAAATGAAAACTTAAAGAGGGCAAACCACTTATTTTAAATTCAATTTTTGTGTGCCCTTGTAAGCAAGGGTAAAACTCAAATTTTCCATAGACTTTGACAATGAACAGATAATTTTATTTACATAAACAGTGGAATTCATATATAAGATTGAAACAAGTACAATTTTCAAAACTTTAAAATGAATAGACAGTTCACAGCTAATACACATGTATTCTTATTTTCACATGCTTTCACTATTGCCATGCACTTCAAATGGAGCGATGAACCAAAGTGTCCCATAAGCGAGATCTTTTGCCTGATCATGAACTGCAAGGAAAAGCAGAAAGCCTGTTAATATATATAAAAACAATGTATACATCAAAGCTGAATGAAAAAGGGAAAATGATAAGAAGAAGTAGCCCGAACAGTAAATTGTACTCAAGTAAATGTTCACATTTATATTCATTGAATAGTTAAAATTATTCAAACATCAAATCTGTTCAACATAGGAACAGCTATGGAACAGACATCACACAGCTAAAGCAACTAGATAGATCAGGGAACAACTAAGAGAAAATATTAAAGAAGAAAAAGAACAATCAATTAAATCAGAACATGTAACAACCCGAAAATCTGAGCCAGTTTAAAATTTTTATTTTGGCGATTTTAGCGAATTTTGATTATTTAAAAGGGATTATTTTAAATAATATCGACGAAAATTTATTTTGATTAGAATTCGAACGTATATATTTATACACGTCGTCATTAGAATATAAATAATTATATATAATTATAAATAGGAATTGAAAATGGGGCGGTAGTTCGATAATTCGATTTCAAACTTCAATTGAATGTACCAGGTGCAAAACAATCCGGATTTTAGTGAAACCAAAAATAATAGGATCTAATTGGGAATACCTTTCCAACGAATCTGAAAAATCAAAATTTCATAGCGGGAATCAAAAGATATGTCCAGTTGAAAATTCTGAATAGTCGCTATGGAATTCAGGCCCTTAAAAATGGGAATTTTGCAAACGACCTCGGATTTCGACGAAACCACTTTTGTTGGGTCTGTGATGTCAAATTATTGTTAGATTCCAAATTTCATAATTTTTCAAATCAATATGTGAGCGTGGCAAAGGAAAACGCATTTGACCAGTTTGAGTTGATTTTAATTGACTGGAAAATGGCCATTTTCCCAACGGTCTCAGAATTCGACGAAACTAGTTTTGTTAGGACCGTATCGTCAATACGAAGTTAGAAAATATTTTTCTGGGATTTTTAGAGTTCGTATGTGACCCCAGTAAATTGAAATGCGCGTTCAAATTCAATATATAGAGTTATATGTTGACTTTAACGGAAACTGATTGTAACGATCGAATCAGCCTACGATACATATCCCATTGTGTTCGGAATGAGGGTAATTAGCTATGGACGACAGGCGGTGGGCCTCATTTAGAGGTCGTATGTAAAAGTCAACTTTTAAAGGGAAAATAATATTAAATTATTATATTATATATATAAAACACCCTCACTTAACCCCCTCCCTCTCTCTTCAGTTACAATCAAAAGAAAATAATAATTTAAAAACCCCGTAGCCCTAGTTCTCGCCGCCGCTCCAGGCTGCCGTTCGCCCCTATCGCCGTCGCAAGTCCGGCGCCTCCGCCGTTAGCCGATCGCCCTCCTCTCAGATCCTCCTCAAACCCCGCAGCCTCTCTCGAAACCCCAAAACGTCTCCTCCCTTGGAAGCCCTAGCTCGAGCGTTGCCACCCATGGCCAGCGCCGCCTACCCGCGACCATCAGACCCCCCTCTTCCGACTGACGCGCACCAGACGACAGCACCCCCACTCTCTTCTCCAGACTCCGACTGTGAGCTCTTTTCCTTTCCTGTTTTTTTTATATACAACATTTCTTTTATTAATTCAGTTTAATTATAAATTAAATTAAAAAGAGAATTCAGATCTGATTTTTTTTATATATCATTGTGAAAGAAAAGTCGATTATTATTATATGAAGAGATTTGATTTTTACAATGTAAACATCGCTAAAAGGGATGATTTTTTACTCGCTAAAAGGAATGATTTTTACTCGCTAAAAGAAATGATTTTTACTCGCTAAAAGGAATGATTTTTACTCGCTTAAAGAATATGGTTTTCATTGTTAAAGAATATATGGTTTTCATTGTTAAAGAGTATATGGTTTTCATTGTTAAAGATTATATGGTTTTCATTGTTAAAGAGTATATCGTTTCATTGTTAAAGAATATATGGTTTTCATTGTTAAAGAATATGGTTTTCATTGTTAAAGAATATATGGTTTTCATTGTTAAAGAATATGGTTTTCATTGTTAGAGAAAATATGGTTTTCATTGCTAAAGAATAAGATTTTCATTGTTTAGGAAGTATGATTTCGTTGTTAATGATATAAAAATATAATTTTTATAATATAGAAGGGGTATAAAGAATATAATTTTTATATCATAGAAAGGATAAAAATATAATCTTTATATTATAGAAAGAGTAAAAATATAATTTTTTATATGTGTAGTAAGATAAAAATTCGATTTTTATATACGTGATGTGAAAATAAAAATTTGATTTTTATGTATTGAATAGTAAAGTAAAATTCGATTTTTATATATTGAATAGCGAAGAAAAATTAGATTTTTATATATTGAATAGCAAAGAAAAAATTAGATTTGTATATACTGAATAGCAAAGTAAAAATTCGATTTTTACATATGTAGAGAATACGGGCAACGAAGGTGACAAAAAGGCGAGAACGATGAAGATTTCTCTAAATGAAGTCGTGGTATTGGATTAGCTATCGGTGAGAACTTCTCACTCTTCAATTTCTTTTTCTAGTTATATATATATATATATACTAGGATGCAGACAGTGTTTAGTAGCACCCGACACCCGTCATCCATAGACCATGGATGGCTTGTTTGTTTGATTGATATGTTGTGAAAATTTGTTTGTGAAGTTGATGTGAAATAGATAATGAAATATATTCATGTGTTGAAAGGAAATAAAATATTTATAGTTAAAAATTAATTATCGTTAAAAATATAATTTTAACGTGAATGTGAATAAATAAATATTTATAAACAAATCGGCCGATTTGTTTATATACACTGATTTGACTGATATTGATTGGGTCGATAAATTTTACACATCGCCCAACAGCACAAATAAAATCTGTGTTTGTTGATTTGAAACCCCACACGGGTATTGGGATAAAATACGGCATACACTAATCCCAATAATTAGTTGTATGTCGATCGATTAATTGACAGGCTGTTATAAGCGTTAGATATCTATATTTGATGCTTATACAGTGTAGTGCATTTTGGATGATGGTTGATTATTTATCGTTGCTATTATATATATGTGTTGTATGGAATCCATATAATTAACTTTATATGGTAATTGATTGTGCCTCATTCCAATTTAGAAAATAAAGAATATTATAAAATAAAGGTTCATGTGTTGACCGTACTCATCCGTTGAGATTAGTCATGTGTTGAACGAAATATATTGAATAACAAAAATAGTCACACGTGGACAGTACTCATTCGTTGAGATTAGTCATGTGTTGACAGAAGTATAGATTCACGTATTGAATAAAATAAATATTCATTTGTTGAATAGAATAACGGAATCATTGAAATATATAAAGACGTATTAATTAGAGATGCGATATTTTGACGCGAACGATATTTATATCGATTATATTCATTTTTATAATTGAATTGAATCGAATGGAAAACGAATTTGATTTCAATTGAATATATAACGAATTTGATTTCAATTGAATATATAACGAATTTGAGTTGAATTGGATAGAAAACGAATTTGATTTGAATTGGATAGGAAAAAGGAATTTGATTTAATTAGAAAACGAATTGAATTTGATTTGAATAGAAAACGAATTTGATTTGAATTGAATATATAACGAATTTGATTTCAATTGAATATAAAACGAATTGAATTTGAATTGAATAGAAAACGAATTTGATTTGAATAGAAAAGAATTGAATTTGATTTGAATAGAAAACGAATTTGATTTGAATTAGATAGAAAGCGAATTTGATTTGAATTGGATAGGAAAACGAATTTGATTTAATTAGAAAACGAATTGAATTTGAATTGAATAGAAAACGAATTTGATATGAATAGAAAACTAATTGAATTTGATTTGAATAGAAAACGAATTTGATTTGAACTGGATAGAAAGCGAATTTGATTTGAATTGGATAGGAAAACGAATTTGATTTGAATTGAATAGAAAACGAATTTGAATTGAATTGAAAAGAAAACGAATTCGAATCGAATTGAATTGAAAAGGAAATGAATTCGAATCGAATTAAAATTGATTTGAATTGAAATCAAATAGAAATGAAAGTAAAAAGGATTTATAATAGAAAATTCAATTTTGATTTGAATTTGAAATAAAGGTTGAAATTGTTTTTGAAACGAATTCAAAACTATTTATAAAATTCGTTTTAAATAGTAATCGACAAAATATATATTATATATATTATATATATAATATAATGGCCTGAATAGAACGCGCCGCGCCGCGGCAGTTCGTGAATTTCGGCCATTTATTTCAAACGGACATTACGGGAGATCCGACCGTCGGATTCTCCTAAAACCGGAACCGTTGGGTTTGTATCGAAAATAGCTTTCTAATGAATATTAGAAATTTAAAATCTAACGGTTGGATTTAGAGATACATCCAAATCAAATTTGGAAAAGGTCGCTGTAAGTGCAGTTCGATGGCCGTTGTTGGAAGTCGACTGTACTGGCCTTGATAAAATTATTAAAAATAGTAATAATTTGTGTAAAATCATAAGAAATGATTTGGGAAAAATTGGGATGGAAAACTCCATATTTGAAAAGATAAAAATAGATTTTTATCGAAATGAACTAGTTTTGAACTAAAATTAAAACCCATTTATTTTTAAATAAATAAATTGGAATTGAATTAGAACTGATTTATTTGGGTTTATCGTGAACTGTGTTTTAAATGACATTAGTTCTTTAACCCAGTGAAAGGAGTTTTAATGAATCCACAATTAGATTGAAATGTGAATTGATAATTTAAATTATCAAATTTAGAAAGTGAGCGAGAATGGAGTATCACCAGTTTTGCTCCAAAGCGATAGTTAAATCTTTAATTAGATTTGAACGTGGAATGGTAATAAATTTTACCGATAACACCGTGGTGTTAGATATGGAGTATTACCAGTTTTGCTTCATGGGATGAATAGATTGGGAAATAAAATAAATAATTGCTTCGGTGTGGTTCGCTAATCTCGACTAGTTTGGAAAACCATAATTTGGTTTGAAATGACATCCAAAGGAAGATTAAAGGATAAATTTTAAAGAATTTATCTTGGATAAAATTAATGGGAACCTTTCCCTAAGAATTGAAATTTAGAAACTAGCTGAAGGTTAGTTAAGAAGAATGGTTTCCTAAGTATTGATCTGATGTCGGTTTCGGGGTTAATATTTGGGAAATTGTTCTCTTGCTAATTTACGGTTAGTGACTAATGGATTGGAATGAGGCGTATGTTATGTTTGTGTAACATTTGTTTTAATATACGCGAGTTGTTCGGAAAGGCCGGGTTTATACCCATTCTGAATAACCGATTCGACGATATGTCGAAGATGAGGATGGTGGTCGAAGACCAGAAGTCTTCATATCGTTTGGATAATTATTGATGATCCTGATTGGGTTGTACACCCAAGAGGATGGAAATAGTTGGTGGTCATCCAGACGTACTTGGAGATGGATGGATATGCGAGGAATGTGCCTCCGGTTTCAATCAGACCTAGAACGAACTTGTAAATGGATTGTGTGTCTGACATTGGATTTTATTCTGTGTTGATTGATTTCTGTTAAATATATATCTGTTTGGCGGCGGAGAATTTATTCTCTTGCTTAACGCCCTTCTCTGAGACGTACGAGCTTAGAGGTTATATATCGATAGATATCAATCGCATGGCATGAATTGCCTGTGTGGCATGCTGAGTTGCATGGATCAAAGCTTCTGTTGAAAAGCAAAGTCTTGTGGTTGATGATCAAAGCATGGCCTTTGTGGCGTAGCTCTGTGTATAGCGTGGATTCGCGAGCCTCACACCTCGGTATGAGTTAAAAACGGGATACGGACCGTTGGGAGAACACGATGTTTCTTTCTAGCTTTGGTGGTGTCAGTGACTTACCAGCCCTGACATTTATATACTTTTCACCTTTGTGGTTGTTGGAATGAGGCGCCTCGATTTTAGGTCTGTAAGGACCGGGAAACGTGTGTTCTGGAATAACTAATCCTCAAACGTAAGAGAGGGCCGGCCCAACCGATCCAGTGGCTGCCCAGAGTGCGTAGTCCTGAGCATTTACTAGAGTGTCTCGAAGCGGAGAGGAGCTTGCCCCTTGCCTCGACTCATGACAGAAATCCAATTTCCAATACGTGTAATTCGGTTTTATTTGTAGAGCCTAGATGGCGACATGATAGATGGTACCCATGCCGCCAAGGATTGATATTTATGATTGAAATTGTTTTGACACTATACACCTATTATAGTATCAAATGATTTGTTTTAAACGTACCAAGCATGTTTGGATATTATAAGGGAAAACCCTATCCTCCGTCTTGCGTTGCATTGTGTGATGGGACCTGGGTCTTATAATAGCTTCATTTTTCGAAAAAGCATTGCGCTGTTTATTCGATGCACTGGTATTCTTGGGAGGAAACCCGTTCCGTGTTATACGACGTGGTCCCTTGAATTACTCTCTTTTAAAGTAAAGTTTTAAATAACTGTTTTAGTTCTCACACAAGTCACATGACTGACCTGGAGTTTATTGTTTTAACCTAAACTCCGGGTACCCTTATTTTCGACACGGGCAGCTAGTAGTTTTGGTTTTGCAGATTTATATTCACAGGATCTTGGTTTACAGCTGGAATGATATCCAGAAAGATCTGTATCCGTATATCACCTTCAGTTGTGCTTTGTATTATTTTCCCGCTGCTATGTAATTTATTGTAATCTCTGATATTAGTCGAATGTAATTTATTCAATTAAACTCTGTATATTCTTGTATCTGATGGAATTGTTGTAATAAACAATGAAATGTTCTTCCGTCTGCGTTCATTTGTGTGTTGTTCTCAAAGTATTCGCTCTTTCCTTTACGGGGAAGTAACGGGTTCTTACAGAACAACTAAGAAATAGTGACGAACAGCTAACAAGAAAGGGACAAGGCATAGCTAAACCATATAAATCTATTTCAAATCGTTTGCATTGAAAATAAATAACTAGGATATATAGCTATACAACTATACAACTAAGATATGTATATACTGATTCAGCAAACCTATACACACAAATCAAGACAGCCTAGCGTATTCATATACACAGGAATGAACAACTAAAAGTACAATGTATAGTGAAGAAATAGGACTATTGATATATCAAATCCACAGAAAATGAATTGATATATCTACTCATACATATACTCACGGCCAACTTCATGAACAAACGCAATACAAGGACTGCTGCAATATATTTTAAGATCTGAACACAGAACCTATAGAGATATTGTACAGATTTCCGATCTTTGGATTGAAATAGACTAGTCATAGCCTAAATCTAAATCTAACTCATCAAATCTCAACCAAAACGAGTTGCAGTGACCAATACCCATCACAATTCTATCACCAATACACTAATTTACCAATACACTGATCTGAAAGGAGAAAAGAAAAACCCAATGGCCTATAACATAACTGAGCCTACCTAGGGTAAACAAAGATAGACGTTGATCATATCCAAACTAAAATTAACACTGTAAATAGACGCGTTCACATAGTGATGTTTCACCGTTTTCAGAAAGCAATTCGAACAAATACAGTAAACAAAATCGTTCAACCACTTATCGAAAATCAAAGAAAAAAAGAATCGAGTTAAAATACTTAGCTTGGGTGCCTGCGCTTCGGATCCGTGTAAGCTCGATGGATCCACTGTTGTTCAGCTCGAACCGAAGCTTAGGGTTCGGGAGATCTACGATTGAAAGCCTCAGGTGACTTGTGGTGGCTTTCGAAGTCGGGGGGGTCGTCGCAGTGGGGATCGATGGCTCTAGGAAGAAGCGGCGTCGGTTTAAAGGCGAAAGGCGAAAGGCGGGTAGGGTTTATGCCATGAACGAATCTTTTGGAGGAAGTGTTTTGTGAGGCGGCTGAATGATGAAAGAGGGATTGGAAATAGGGTTTTAAAGGGGACGGGTCGGATCCTTGTTGATGGGCTGGCGGTTGAGGTAAAGGCCCATTCTTTTATATAAAATGTAAGATTTAATAATTTAATTACTTTACCAATTTGTTTAAGCGATATCTCTCACGTACTTAAACAGATTTAAACACGGTTGGTTCCGTTAGAACCCTAGAGACGAGAGGATCGAGATGGGGCAGTGTCTGTCAGGACTGGAAGGACGGAAAACTTTTAACTAAATTAAACGTTGTTTAATTTAATTAAAACCAGAATGACCCAACCAATCAAAGTAAGTTAACCTCACTCAGTTTCTTCACGTTTATATTTCATATAAATTGGTTTTTTTTCTATTTGCTCTGATTTCTAGCAGTTGACCATCTGCTAGTTATAGATATTTAATTTTTGATTTAATCGGTGGAATTAAACGGACATTTAATTCCAGTAAGTCATCAATCCTTGTTCGAATTCGATAAAGGAAATTTCCCCTTGATTGTTCATGTTTATAAAACGAACGTGATTGAAATGGTTTGAATTGTTTGTGGTATCTGTTTGCTAATTGATGGTTGTTATTGTCAAATAAGGGAAATAGTTGTGATTAGGCAAATTGTTTGGATCGATTACAGTTGAATTGAAATTCAACATCTAGTTTGGTCAACCAGTAGGATTATTGGTTGAATAATCTGGCATCACATCGTCTATAAACCAGTCATGATACACATACAGATTTTTATCTGCAAATGGGTCGACCTTTACGAGGATTACAAATTTATTTTAGGCTTTAAATATATTATTTTGAATAGAGAAGTTTTAAAGAAGAAAAAGAAAAAGGTATTACTATTATTCAAGGGTTAATAAGTTATTATTAAATTGTTTTGATAAAGTAAATACTTGTGTTCGTAGAATATGTAAGCAGATGAGATGAGTATAACCTAACGGTTGAAAATTCGATTAACTGTTTCCTAAGAAGAGTTAAATAAAGTTATTTAAATTAATTATATTTTTAATTAATTTAAAAGAGGAATTGACTAGAATGGGCTATGGAGATAGTAAGGTTTGAATTGTCCAAGTGAGTTTTGGAAAGAAGTTATAAACAATTTATATTTGAACTCGGGTTTTAAAATAACATAATAAAAGGTTCTAAATGAATGCGACTAGGTAAATGGAGATGTTACTTAATATTTGAATTGAGTAAAAAGAGATGTAAATGTAAAGGGTTTATTTAAAACTGAAATTTATAAACAAGGTTTATAAATGGAACGTGAGTTAAACGTTGTGTTAGATTGGAAATACTTGATCATGGTATTAGGTTGAATCAAATTGAAAGGGAATTTCCCGAAAGGAAAAGGGGATTGTAAAGGGGTTTGTTTTGAGCTTGGTAAACCAGGTTGGAAATAGGTTTTGTAATTCAGTTTGTGAAACAATGTCATTTAATAAGTCGAGAATTTATAAAAGGGATGTTTTAGTAAGAATTTATTTAATTAAGCGATATTAATTATAAAAGGGAAACCTCCAAAAAGATAAGCAGAACTGTAAAACCATATTTTAAACTGGCGAGAAGTGTTAAATATAAGATATACAACTCGTATTTATCTGAAGATAAGAACGTTGTTGATCGAGGTCTAATAGTTACTTAAAATATCTCAACTTGAACAACTCCGGGACTATCCAAGGATGATACCAGTTGGTAATGGCAAGAAGGTGTTATAAGATTTCCAAGGTAACGGAAATAAAATGAGATGATCTTTCCCTAGTAACAGAATTTAAAAGAAGATTGTGCGATGATTCGAAGTGTAAGGGAATGAGATATAAAAAGGATTATTCTATAAGAGTAAGAATTAGATATGTTTTTCCCAAGTGACGTAAACAAATGAGTTGGCCTAACGTCGAATAGTGAGTGGAAATGATCTCTCAGTTATAATAAAGGAAAGGTTATAGAAAATGTTTTGGAAATAATAATCGAGTGGAATTATTAGATATCGTGTATATATATTCTTTCAAAATAAAAAAATGGTTTTTGCAGATATCAGTATATTAAGTAACGAGTGAAATATTTTCCCAATATTTGGATATTCAAGTTATTAATTTTGATTAAGCCGCGTGATGCTGAACCAGTAAATCTATTTTTATGGGTTCATGGATGTTTGCTTGATAGTTAAATAACCGACTATCAAGTTTGACCCTTACGGTTGTTGGTATGGAAAGACCAGGATCAAATGTATATTCGAAAACCATTGACCAACAAATACGAATATATAGAAGATCAGATGATGATCGAGATGGAGCATGTGAAGACCACAGATCTTCGTAAAGCGGAAGAACCACTTACAATCTCTGATTCGACCCGGAGATATACTGGGGTTCGGTCGTGGTTGGAATCTGTGGATTGCAAGGACGATCGCTACTGATCCATGGGGTGATTCCTATATTGGATGCAGTAGGAGAGTACCTTCGGTTCATCCTGTTCCTGGATGACTTGTATGGACGAATGTCTGACAAAGTATTTCCAATGGGCCACGTACGTTGATTTCTTCAAACGTATCATAGTTGGTTAGCTCCCAACTAGGGTATTTTTGTGGGCGTCAATTAGTGATATCCATAGGATCTGACGATGTGGCATTCAAAGGAAAGGATGGACAGATGTTCTGGAAGTAAATTCTAGCCTCAAGCCTCACAACCAGGAGATGACAAAAATCGGGCAGGTAACATGGCTATGTGGGTCGCTCCCATTAGGGTGTATAGTCACCTATCTAGAGAAGTTCCTTTTGTTCCTTACTTTATCGATTCTGCCCATTCGGGAAACGGTGGTTTGAGTCCAACCGTTGGTGATATACATTTGATACACTCAAGCGAAATGAGTGGTCGGTCATGTGAGGGACGGGTTGCAAGACGTTCTTGTTAAACCCAGTGTATTCGCCTCTAGAGATACACAATCGGCAGGTGGTCCCATACCTTGTCATAGTTGGAATCCAATCTCCAATAAGTGCCCACGGTTTTGTTTGTATATATATATACGTGGAGCGTGAGATGCAAGCGTTCCACTAGATTGATATTTACTTGTATTTAGACACTATTATAATATCAGAAAAGATATTGATTTCGAAAACTGTTTTGGGTTATCGTAAGGTAAAAACCGTCCGTGTTTATGTGTGGATCGATCTTACGATTATCCTTTTCTTTCGAAAGGATTTTAACTTAAAAATCAAGTTGTGTGATACCCTAAATGCTTTGCGAGTTTTCTCACTCTGGTTCACCAGACTGACCCGGTGTTTTGTAAATGCTCGGGTTAGCCCGGGGTGTACAGGTTCAGGTTATCAGTTACAGAGAAGTCCAGAGACGAGCTGAAGATGTTCAGACAAATGATATCCCGCTGTGTGATTATATATATGAGGATATATTATCAAAACTGTCCAGATGTGTGTTGTACTCTGATATTGTAGGTATTTTCAAAAGCTCTCAATAAAGATTTATTTCAGTATTATATTTTGTTCCGCTGCGATGTGAGACTCTGTGTTGTACTTCTTCTTATTCTATTCTAACTTTCTTTCTTTTTTATCTCACCCTCTAATTTCTTTCTATAAACGTTCCAGTGTTTTCGGAGTTGGAAAGTTGGCATGAGTACAGTAAAGGGTATTTATGTCGATTTTCGGGGTCGGAAATCGCTGGGTCGTTACAAATTTGAAGACTTGGATGAGGGTATAGATTATGATAGGATGTAATACCGTCTGGTGGTAATTTTAAATCTTACAAGAGGCATACGAGGAATATTAATCCTCAGTATTGAGTTCTGGTGAGATTCTTGATTGGGTTTTTATGTAAGTGATTTTTGTTGCTATGGTATTATGATCTTGCAAGAAGTTTCAGTGCGGGTTTAAGGATGCTATGTCACTAGCAGCTAGGATTTAGTTGAGGTTAATGAGGCATATTGTCTATAGTAGTTTTGAGTTTTTTTTGTACTTCATTGTATACATGTAAATGATTTTTTTCTCATTACTACGTGAAAAGTGTTATAGTAATTGTATAGTGTAAGGAAAGTTGGAGTTGTATACTTTCTCTCCTTGTAATCCTTATGAGGTAATAAATATTAATTGCCTTTCAAAAAAAGATATGTTTATACAATAAAAATCTTATTTTTATTGTATATGTGAATCAATGAAATGTTCATGTTAGATAAAAATAGGTTTATACAATAAAAATCATATTTTTATTGTATATGTGAATCAATAAAATGTTCATGTTAGATAAAATATGTTTATACAACAAAAATCGTATTTTTATTGTATATGTGAATCAATAAAATATTCTTGTTTGATAAAATATGTTTATATAATAAAAATCATATTTTTATTGTATATATGAATCAATGAAATGTTCATATTGGATAAAAAATGTGTATACAATAAAAATCATATTTTTATTGTATATTTGAAAATAAAATATTCATGTCTAAAAGATATTTTTTTATAATAAAAATTATATTTTTGTTGTATGTTTAAGTCATTAAAAATATTTATGGTTTGATAAGAAAATGTTTATACAATAAAAATCACATTTTTATTGTATGTATGAATAAATAAAATATTCATTGTTTGAAATAAAACATGTTAACAATAAAAATATACATTTTTATTGTGTATGTAATGATTGAAAATATTCATTGTTTGAATAAAATAGGTTAACAATAAAAATTATATTTTTATTGTATTATTGATTCGTTAAAAGAATCATGTTTTAAAGAAAATGTTTAAAACATTATCATTTACATGTTAGCAAAGTAGAAAAATGATCATTTGTTAATACTTGTTTTGTTTATAAAAATGTAATCATTTACATATTAGCGAAGTAGAAAAAAAAAGAATTATATGTTAATACATGTTTTGTTTATAAAAATGTAATCATTTACATGTTAGCAAAGTAGAAAAATGATCATTTGTTAATACATGTTTTATTTATAAAAATGTAATCATTTACATGTTAGCAAAGTAAAAAAATGGTCATTTGTTAATATATGTTTGTTTATTAAAACATTATTATTTGCATGTTAGCGAAGTAGGAAAATAATAATATGTTTTGACTCATTAATATCATGTCATTTACATGTTAGCGATGTTAATAGTTAAATATGTATTGACTCATTAGAATAATGTCATATACATATCAGCGAAGTAGAAAAAAAAAAGAATTATACGTTAATACATGTTTTGTTATTAAAAATGACATTTTCAACAGGTTAGATTAGAATAAAAAGAATTACATGTTTGTAAAGACCCGGAATTTTGGCGACCTTGGTTATCCGATATACAACACATATCGAACATCCAAAGGTCGTAAATACCGGTCATAATGAAAGAAAACAGAGGGTGAGGATAGATAAGATAGGAACTTAGAATAGAAGAAGAAGAAGAAGAACACAACATCAGAGTAACACGAACCTCACAGCGGAAAGAATAACATATAATATATATAACATAACTTGAAATATACATCTATACTTGAATATACATCATTATCAAAGTACAACACTTACAACACAGCGGAAATAACTATAGCTATATGATCCTGAAGCCTCCTGCTCCAAGCTCTTCCAGCATATCTGTAAATCCTGACTACTTGACTGCCCGTACAAAATTAGGCACCCAAGAGTTTAGGGAAACAAAACAAAATAAACTCTGGGTCAGTCGTGGGACTGGTATGAGTAAAACGGTTTAAAATAGCTCGAACAATTAAACGATATCTCATAAGACCACACCGTATAACAGAACGGGTTTTTCCCTTATGAGAATCCAAAATATCTTTATATCAAAAACCTTTTGATATTATAATAATGTCTATCAACCACAACTATAATAATCATCTAAAAGAAACGCTTTCATCCCACGTTCTACATATATATAGTATACAATCAAAACCGTAAGCACGTATTCGGTAATGGATTTCCAACTATGACAAGGTATGGAACCACCTTTCGCTAGTGTACCTCTAGAGAGGAATACACTGGGTTCAACAAGAACATCTTACAACCCGGCCACACATGACCGACCACTCATTTCGCTTGAGTGTATCGAATGTATATCACCAACGGTTGGGAGCAGCAACCGTTTCCCGAATGGGACAACATCAACAATAGATTTTTAGAAATAAATGAAACTCTAGATCAGGTGATTATACACCCTACTTCGGAGCGACCGACTTAGCCGTGCTACTTGCCCGATTTCTATCATTTACCGGTTGATGAGGCTTGAAGCTACGCTTTATCATCACACTAGATTCACTTTGAATGTCACATCATCAAATCCATCCAATCACCGATTGACGTCCTCAACAATATATTATGTGTTAGCTAAAAGAAGTTTCTTTTTTCGCTTCCACTCTTGGTACAGTTGAAGAAATCAATATACGTGATCGTCTGGAAATACTCTGTCAGACATCCGTCCATACAAGTCATCCAGGAATAGGATGAACCGAAGGCACTATTCTGTAAACAGGATAGCCCTTTCATAACTCCGTCTTCAATTTCCTTTGGCATATATGATTCGCAATGCTTATGCCAATACAGAGTGGTTCTTTGGATAATAATCCAACCAGTCTCTCCATATTAACAACATTAAAATGGTCAAAAACTTTGATAGTCTGTGATTTAAATATCGAAGAAAAACAGGTGTGCAAACAACGATATTATTTCCAAATGGAAATTTATATCGATCAAACATCATTCCACATTTATCTCTTTATTTCATTAATTTACTTATCTCATGTTTCCCTATATTCAATATTTCTTATTTTCTAAAATTTGGAAAATATACGTTATTAACAATGGAAAACATTTCCATTTCTGGTTTTCTTTATTAGAAAACATTTCTGGTTTCTTATTTGGAAAACATTTCCAAAGCTTCTTCGTTGGACTTAGACAGATGTTTTAAACAAGCCATCGCGATGCCAACTCAAACCATTTCCTTTAATTACTAAATTCACTTAACCATCCTTTACTATCGAACCTTAACCATTCCTTAGTTAAAAATGAAGTCAATCAAGTTGGGGTAATACTACCTCTCAGACCTTAACTGAACAACATTTCTTACCTTGAAATAGGCAAAGTTCACTTTAAATTTCTTTATCTAACTTCCTTACTTAACCTTTCTTTCGAATAACTATATTCGATTAACTCTTTTCGCTTAACTCTATTCAATTAACTCCTTTGGATTAACACTATTAGATTAACTCTATTTGATTTAAGTCTAGTCGATAACTCCTTTAACTCTGTTCGAATAAACCAAATTCGATTTAACTCCTTTAACTCCATTCGAATAAACAATATTCGATTTATTCCTTTAATTATATTTAACTCTATTCGAATAACTAATATTCGATAACTTTATTTAACTCTTCTTCGAATAACTAATATTCGATAACTCCTTTTACTTTATTTGAATTACTAATATTCGATTAACTCCTTTATTTTAACTCTATTCGATTTATTCTATCTGGTTAACTCTTATTCGAATAGAAAATATTCGATTAACTCTATTCAGCTAACTCGACTTGACTAACCCCTTTTTGAATAACATATTCGATTGACTCCCTTATTTTAACTCTATTCGATTAATTCTATCTGGTTAACTCTTATTCGAATAACAAATATTCGATTAACTCTAGCTAACTCGACTCGACTAACCCCTTTTCGAATAACATATTCGATTTACTAACTTTCGAATACCTTATTCGATTGACTTCCTTCGAATACCATATTCGATTTAACTCTATTCGAATAACTAAATTCGATTAACTCCTTTTCGAATAAACTATTCATTTATAAAGATTTACTTTTAGTAACGGTTCTTCACTTTACAAATGATTTCCCTTTTAGTAACGTTTTCCTTTTTATAACGTTTTCCTTTTTATAACATCCTATTCGGTTATAAACAAATTTCCTTTTTATAACTCTATTTATTTTCTAAATATTTCCTTTTTATAAAATCTCCTTTGATTGTTATAAATATTATCTCTTTTATAAAATCCTGTGATTTTGTAAATAATCTATTTTCAATATTCATTTTGAAAATCCCTTTTTCACCATTCCGGTATGTTATGGTATTTAACATACCATATAACAACGATAAATATCGTCCAAACACACATAATCAACAACAGATTATATATCACATCATATACCACAATATATGAAACAACAGTAAAATAAATGTTGAGGAATCCAGTCGGATCCCTCCAACCTGTTTCCCTGCATCACAGATGTTAAACAATATAGATAACATCCCTTTCAGTTCCATACGATATATATTGTTAAACAGAATCAATATAGAAATTCAACTGACTGACTAGCAGTTCAATTAATCAGTCAACACACAGTCAATCAGACAAATTCTAACAGTTCTAAAAATACAACATGAAATTATAAACTGTTCAGAGTTAGTGAGATTTACTCTCTTTGGACTATCATCGTTAATAACGATAATTGTCATTGATTCAGATGGACAATTGATTTTGCAATAAATTGTAACGAGCTCGGATTCACTCCCTGTCAGTCTCATTGTGTTGCTCCCGTCCATACGATCCCAATGCAACTTACGGTTCTCGATTCTGACCTCGTATGGATGAGATATCACATTTACAAGCTATACAATTATTTAAATACATAATTGCTTAATTTATTTACAAACGGGCCTTAACCTTTATCTCCTCTTAGGCCATGAACAAAACCCATACCCGCTTCCTTACAAACCGTATCCTTCTTCTCCCTATACACTTCCGCTCCTCCTCCCAGTTTCTTCAAATCGTGGCCGATCTTCCACCACACAAATCCCATCCAATGTTCCACCGAAACTAAATGAAAACCACCCTTAAACTCATCATCGGATTCTTGTTCTATCAAGCACCACCAAGTCGGACTCGGTCACCGTTTTCTGCTCGCGAGCTACAGCACTCGACGACGCTGATACCGACACCAATTCAAACAAAAAACCACCAAAATCCCACAAATCACTCCTTTAATTCCCTTAATCCTGATTATATACTCTAAATCACAATCGAATACCTTAATTCCGAGATTATCCAAACCCTAGCTGTCGCTGGGTAAAACCCATGAACCCAAAACTGCGATCGCACCTTTCACAAACGGTATGAAATCGAAGAGCGATCCTCGAGGATCTTTAACATATAGATTACTTGATTTTAGGATTTTTCCTTGTATTGTTTTGATTTTTCCAACCCTCTTTCTCTTTTCTGTGAAATGAAGAACAGCGGCGCTATAAAACATTGACCAGAGGATGAGGTAGTTTAGGGTTTAGAAGAGTTGTAGGGTATTTATAGGAAATTTAAATAATTATTTTATTTGATTATTTAATTTATTTTTAAGCAAACGCTATAGAAATTCATTGTTAAAAATTCCTATAATCACACGTGATACCCAAAAAATCACAAAACTGGACATACGACTAGAGTTTGACATTACGGTCCCAACGAAACTGGTTTCGTCGAATTCCGACTCCGTATGCTCACACAACGTATTTTTAACCCTCAAAATACTGACTGTTTCTCACTCTAAAAATCCGTACGACCACACAGTGACTCTAAAAATCACGAAACTGGAAATCTAACAACTATTTGACATTGCGGATCCAATAAAATTAGTTTCGTCGAATTCCGACTTCGTTTGCAAAAGTGGCTATTTTTAAAGTCCTAAATAACCCATTTAAATATATAAATATATTTAAATATAATTAAATTTAATATTTATAAATAAATATTATCGTATATATTCACAGTGGAATACCATACAGCTCAGAATAAATCCTATATGGATTTCTACTCGATATTTCGATCTGGGTCAACCCGATATTCGATTTATATTGAAATTCCTTTTTAAAATATAAATAATTCCTTTGTAAATTATAAAGGAATTCCACAGCGACTTTTCTAAATTTTGATTTGGACGTAAATCAAAATCTACCCGACGAAATCCCGATTTTCCTCTTCCACTAGAAAGATATACTCCACCAGCTCTACACGTTTCTTGTTTCACAGAAATCCGGCTTAAAACGAATCCTGTACATTCAGTTGAAGTTCAAATCACCAATTAACGAACTACCGCGCCATTTCAAGCTCGATTTTAATTATAATATAATTATACGTTCAAACTGTCGTTTATATAATATATTCGTTATTCAAATTATATTCCTAGCTGAATTAAATATCACAGATGATCTAGTTCACACCATATCGCCATTTCAGCCAATTCTGGTTATTTCAGAGTTAAATATATTATTTAATTTATTATTTTAATTAAATATTCACCATTATTAAATTCCACTACCTTTAAATCCTTTAATTCACTAATTAAATAAATTAATTATTATACCTCTGCCAATGCGGGTCATTGCAATCTTTCCCAATTAAAATAATTTCGTCCTCGAAATTGCTAAAGCTAGAAGACGACCCTATCTACTGGTTAAAACATATTTGTTCTCTTCTAATCTTCAGTTTCAACTGAACCAAATTTGATTTCAATTAAAATATTAATTAATTCTTATCAACGAAAATTTTCAAAAATCCTGAAAATTTTCTAACGCCTTAATTTTTTCCGAAAAATCTCGTCAGCACCTCCTTTGTACAGCCCTATCAGTAAAACCACAACTCGCCTCTCTAAGCCATCTCCAACCCAAAAGAAAATCAAACAGCCAAGCGGCTTGCCAATTCGGCTCATCAAAATCTCATATCATATGAAATATAAACTTGTACCTTTTTGTCGGGCATATCAACTCTATTACTTCCATATGCTATCAACTCAGCATATACCAATGTTATCACAATCAAATTATGAAATCACTTTTATCCCCACTACAACCATTCGCTTATCCAAGCCACATTTCATTTCAAACTCAAATTTTATTCTTGATTCCACTCTCTTATCAATCCTACTTACTTGATTTTCACATTACACTTCAAATTTGAATCTCACAATCCAATTTATCTTGATATCATTCTAATTCAACCTCAGTTACCACTTTACTGGCTTTACTTTAATTCAATTTTTCTTTCACAAATTTCTGTTAAATTTGTGTTTAACTCAAACAGTCTTTCCCTGGGAGTTTTTAAACAGTTTACTCTTTACAAAAATCAAATTTTCCTTTTGAACATGTCACTGAGCCCTTAATTAATATTCCATTAGTTAAATCACTTCTCTATTTCTTTATCAATATTTGTTAACCAAATATTTTCAATAACCATATTGGCCTTTTATGTTATTTGGAAAACATTTCCGAATATCGCCTTCCTTTATTTTCTAAACTTTAGAAAATATATGCTATTTATAATTGGAAAATATTCCAATTACTTATCTCTTTCCCAATCTCGTTTATTTCTATACTTAGGAACTATTCTTTATTATATTTCCAAGCTTACACTTATTTGGGTTAAAACGGATGTTGTGTAAAACATCGTTACGACAACACAAATACTATATTCAACTAACTCTTATTCAACATTGATCTTCGAGCCTAAAATCTTACTATTTATTTGTTAATAATGAAATCAATCAAGTTGGGGTATAACTACCTCTCAGACCTTGATTGAATAACATTTATACCGTCAATACAGATATGACTACTTACTCGAATAATCAATACCATACAACTAATTCTTCACATTTAAACACGTATACGCTTCCTCTTTCTATTCTTACTAGATTTTATTCTTAGTCTTCCTTTTTGATTTTACTGTTCTATTTCTAAGTTCGTTTCCTTATCGACTTCTATATATATATATATATATATATATATATATATATATATATATATATATATATATCGATATGTTGATTTCTAACTATCAAATTATCTTAAAAATATTCTAACTCCTTAAATTCCCGGATAAATTCGCCATAACCTCCTTTGTACTAGGAGCATCGGGATATTTCAAATAGCCTCTCATGGCCCTGACTAATCCAAAAGAGAAAGAAAAAGCCAAGCGGCTAGCCGATATGGCACATAAAATCTCATATATGAATTAAATACATACCTTTTTGTCGAGCATTCTATTTATATACCTTCATACCTTATCCATACCTATCTCAAGTATATTTATACCTGCCCAACCTATTTTAACTATACCTGATCGTTTTAACTCAATTCGTTAATTAATTTGTTAATTAACTCTTTAGTCTATTTCACTTTTATATTTGAACATGACATGTTCAAATATATTTTAACTTGCTTATTAACTAATTTGAATCCAAATTTCAAATTTAAGTTCTATATTCGATTTCGAATATCCATTTACAAATCCAATTCACCTTTCAAAGTTCAACTTTGAATTCAAAACTCGATTAACTAATTCCTCTTCGACTTAGTTAATTCTATTCAATTTCTATTAAAATTTTATAGTTTAAATTCCATTTGAATTCTATATTCAAATTCCATTTGAATTTCTATATTCAATTTCTATTTCAATTCCATTGAATTTCATATATTCAAACTCCCTTTTCAACTCTATTTAAATTCTATATTCAAATTCCATTTTCAACTCTCCATTTAAATTTCTATATTCAGATCTATTTGAATTCTCTTTATTTCATTTCAATTCTATTTGAAACTTCTATATTCAAATTTCAAATTCAACTCTATGCATTATAAATCCTATTTGAAATTCAACACAACTTGTCTTTCCCAAAACAAATTCAAAACAGTATCTCTGGTAGTAATTCGTCACTTGCAACTCGAAAATGAATACTGATGATGCAGCTGTCATCATCAGAATCTATTTTCCAGCGATCGATGTGAGTTCAATACTATAAAACCATTTCTAAATATTTTCACTTTGAAATTCATTTCAAAATATAATTCACAATGCTTGCAAAACAATTTAAAATCTCCCAGGATCTTAAATTTTCCTTATTTTTAATCCTAATCCATTTACAAACACTTATCCAATTCTCCAGAATTTTAACTCAATTTCTGGTTTAAATTTTAGATTTAACTCATCTGATTCACGTATTTCACTTATATAAATTCTGATTGGTTATTTACATAACCATTCAATTTATAATCTTACTCGATTATAATAACAACCAATATATCCAATATATTATAATTTCGATATATATATATATCTTCTCTATATCAAGATATACCTTGGGTAAACTTATTTTAATTTACCCCTTTTCAAAACATATCGTGTCGACCCATCTTATTCGAGTGTTTATAAACTCCTACCGATACAGTGGAACAAACTGATCGACCAGAACTCATAAACAACTCAACCAATAAATCACGACAATATAAAACAATTTTTATATCAATAAAAAATACGTCCACTCGTATATATACACTCGATCTAAGTCTAGGTTATTACTAACCCTATCTCTACCGAGTCACACCACAGAGCCAAGGTAAATCACTTAACTTAAGCTCTGATACCAACTGTAACGACCCGGAATTTTGGCGACCTTGGTTATCCGATATACAACACATATCGAACATCCAAAGGTCGTAAATACCGGTCATAATGAAAGAAAACAAAGGGTGAGGATAGATAAGATAGAAACTTAGAATATAAGAAGAAGAAGAACACAACATCAGAGTAACACGAACCTCACAGCAGAACGAATAACATATAATATATATAACATAACCTGAAATATACATTTGTACTTGAATATACATCATTATCAAAGTACAAAACTTACAACACAGCGGAAATAACTATAGCTATATGATCCTGAAGCCTCCTGCTCCAAGCTCTTCCAGTATATCTGTAAATCCCGACTACTTGACTGTCCGTACAAAATTAGGCACCCAAGGGTTTAGGGAAACAAAACAAAATAAACTCCGGGTCAGTCGTGGGACTGGTATGAGTAAAACGGTTTAAAACAGCTCGAACAATTAAACGATATCTCATAAGACCACGCCGTATATAGGAACGGGTTTTTCCCTTATGAGAATCCAATATATCTTTATATCAAAAACCTTTTGATATTATAATAATGTCTATCAACGACAACTATAATAATCATCAAGTAGAAACGCTTTCATCTCACGTTCTACATATATATAGTATACAGTCAAAACCGCAAGCACGTATTCGGTAATGGATTTCCAACTATGACAAGGTATGGAACCACCTTTCGCTAGTGTACCTCTAGAGAGGAATACACTGGGTTCAACAAGAACATTTACAACCCGGCCATACAAGACCGACCACTCATTTCGCTTGAGTGTAACAAATGTATATCACCAACGGTTGGGATCACCAACCGTTTCCCGAATTTGACAGCATCAACAATAGATTTTTAGAAATAAATGAAACTCTAGATCACGTGATTATACACCCTACTTCGGAGTGACCGACTTAGCCATGCTACCTGCCCGATTTCTGTCATTTACCGGTTGATGAGGCTGGAAGCTACGCTTTATCATCACACCAGATTCACTTTGAATGTCACATCATCAAATCCATCCAATCACCGATTGACGTCCTCAACAATACATTATGTGTTAGCTAAAAGAAGTTTCCTTCTTCGCTTCCACTTTTGGTACAGTTGAAGAAATCAATATACGTGATCGTCTGGAAATACTCGGTCAGACATCCGTCCATACAAGTCATCCAGGAATAGGATGAACCGAAGGCACTATTCTGTAAACAGGATAACCCTTGCATAACTCCGTCTTCAATTTCCTTTGGCATATATGATTCGCAACGCTTATGCCAATACAGAGTGGTTCTTTGGATAATAATCCAACCGGTCTCTCCATATTAACAACGTTAAAATGGTCAAAAACTTCGATAGTCTATGATTTAATTATCGAAGAAAAACAGGTGTGCAAACAACGATATTATTTCGAAATGGAAATTTATATCGATCAAACATCATTCAACATTTATCTCTTTATTTCATTAATTTACTTATCTCATGTTTCCCTATATTCAATATTTCTTATTTTCTAAAATTTGGAAAATATACGTTATTAACAATGGAAAACATTTCCATTTCTTGTTTTCTTTATTAGAAAACATTTCTGGTTTCTTATTTGGAAAACATTTCCAAAGCTTCTTCATTGGACTTAGACAGATGTTTTAAACAAACCATTGCGATGCCAACTCAAACCATTTCCTTTAATTACTAAATTCACTTAACCATCCTTTACTATTGAACCTTAACCATTCCTTAGTTAAAAATGAAGTCAATCAAGTTGGGGTAATACTACCCCTCAGACCTTAACTGAACAACATTTCTAACCTTGAAATAGGAAAAGTTCATGTAACAACCCGAAAATCTGGGCCAGTTTAAAATTTTTGCTTTGGCAATTTTAGCGAATTTTGAATATTTAAAATAGATTATTTTAAATAATATCGACGAGAAAATTTATTTTGAACAGAATTTAGAACGTATATAGTATATACGTCGTCGTTAGAATATAAATAATTATATATAATTATAATAGAATTGAAAATGGCGCGGTAGTTCGATAATTCGATTTCAAACTTCAATTGAATGTACCGGGTGCAAAACAATCCGGATTTTAGTGAAACCAAAAATATTAGGATCTATTTGATAATATCTTTCCAACGAATGCGACAAATCAAAATTTCATAGCGGAAATCAAAAGATATGTCCAGTTGAAAATTCTGAATAGTCGCTATGGAATTCAAGCCCTTAAAAATGGAAATTTTGCAAACGACCTCGGATTTTGATGAAACCACTTTTGTTGGATCCGTGATGTCAAATTATTGCTAGGTTTCAAATTTCATAATTTTCTGAATCAATATGTGAGCGTGGCATAGGAAAACGCGTTTGACCAGTTTCAGTTGATTTTAATCGACTAGAAATTGGCCATTTTTCCAACGGTCTCAGAATTCGACGAAACTAGTTTTGTTAGGACCGTATCGTCAATATGAAGCTAGAAAATATTTTTCTGGAATTTTTCTAGTTAGTATGTGGCCCCGGTAAATTGAAACACGCATTCAAATTCAATATATAGAGTTATATGTAGATTTTGACGGAAACTGATTCAAACGATCGAATCAGCTTGCGATACATATTCCATTGTGTTTGGAATGGGGGTAAAACGCCATGGACGACAGGCGGTGGGCCTCGTTTAGAGGTCGTATGAAAAAGTCAACCTTCATGGATTTAAAAATTAAAAATAAATAAAATAATATAAACATTTACATACCCCCCCTCTTCTTTCTCTTCCCCGAATCAGAAAAAAAAAGAAAAAAAGAAAGGGCGAACGACGGGGGGGCCAGGCCGCCGCCGCCGCTGCCACCAGGGTCGCCGCGCCCTGGCGCCGTCCACCAGGACTCCCCTCCCCTCCTCTTCTCCACCTCGCGCCCTTCCTCCTTCTCCTCCTCTTCTTATCAAACTGCGCCGCCCAGACCTCCACCCTCCACCGATCGCCTCCCCCACCGCCTGCTCCTCCGCCTCTTCTTCTCCTCCCCTCCACTTCCTCTCCCCTTTCGAAAACCGTACACTCCGAGCCCCTCCACGCCACAACCCGCCGCCGCCGCCCCTGAAACCCTAACCCCGACCCTCGACGCCGACCACCACTCCGCCCGCGCAGTCCCCCTCCTCTGCAAAACGCTGTAAGCCCCCTTCTATTTTATTTTTATGTAATTAATCAGTGAGTTTTAATTTGCAATTTATTTTCTTTACAGTTTTATTTATGTTGGAACCTTGATTAACATTTGTGCGATTTTTATTTATATGAAGAGGTTGAAAATATGATTTTTATATTTTTAAAGTATTAAAAATATAATCTTTACTATACAGAAGATGTAAGAATATGATTTTTGTTTATGAAGAGAATTAAAAATATAATTTTTACATGATAGGAATATTAGCAATGTCATATTTATTGGAAAATGGGCGAAATCTTTATATAGTATCGAAGTGAAAATTCGATTTTTATATATTGAATAGCAAAGTTAAAATTCGATTTTTATATATTGAATAGCAAAGTAAAAATTCGATTTTTATATATTGAACAGCAAAGTAAAAATTCGATTTTCATATATTGAATAGCATAGTAAAAATTCGATTTTTAAATATATGAAGTGATTATAAAAATATGATTTTTAAATTGAAAGTGAACAAATAAAAATGTGTTTTTTATATATGTAGTGGCTACGGGCAACGAAAGCGACGAAAGGCGAGAATGACGATGATTTCTCTAAAAGAAGAGTCAAGATGATTGGATAGCTATCGGTGAGAACTTCTCACCTTTCAATTTCTTTTTCTAGTTATATATATACTAGGATGCAGACGGTGCTTAGCAGCACCCGACACCCGTCATCCACAAACCATGGATGGCTTGTATGCTTGTTTGATGTGTTGTGAAATTTGTTTGTGATGTTGATGTGAAATCGATAATAAAATATAGATGTGTTGAAATAAATATTTTATCGTTAAAAATATAATTTTTAACGTGAAAGTGAATAAATATTTATAAACAAATCGGCCGATTTGTTTATATACACTGATTTGACTAATATTGATTGGGTCGATAAATTTTACACATCGCCCAACTGCACAAATAAAAATATGTGTTTGTTGATTTGAAACCCCACACGGGTGTTGGGATGATATTTGGGTACACTAATCCCAATTATTTAATTGAATGTCGATCGATTGGTCGACAGACTGTGTAAGCGTCGATTATTTATATTTGATGCTTATGCAGTTGTGTGGTGCACTTTGGATGATGGTTGATTGTTTGTCATTGCTATTATATACATGTGTTTTATGTAATCCATATAATTAACGTTATATGGTGATTGATTGGGCCTCATTCCAATCGGGAAAATAATGAATGTTATAAAAGAAAATTCATGTGTTGAATATAAAAATAGTCATGTGTTGACGATATTCATGTGTTGAAACTATTTATGTGTTGAGTAGAATATTTTAATATTAAATATACATCTTTATCATATTTAAAATTAGGACTACTTCACGGTGGAGTCTAATAAAAAAATCAAACGATAGATACCATAGTTTTATAAAATATTTTACATAACAAAAATAGTGATGTGTTGACAGTACTCATGTGTTGAGATTAGTCATGTGTTGAAAGAAATATAGATTCATGTGTTGAAAGAAATATATATTCATGTGTTGAATAGAATAAATATTCATTTGTTGAATAGAATAACGAATTTATTGAAATATATAAAGCCGTGTTGATTAGAGTTGCGCTATTTTGACGTGAACGATATTTATATCGATTATATTCGTTTTTAAAATGAATATAGAAAAGAAGTGATGTCAAAATATAATGTTTTGAAAATATTATCATTTATATAGTAATGATATGAAATATTCGATTTTGATTAGAAATTGAATATAGTGTTGAAATGGTTTTGAAAACGAATTTAAAACGATTTATAAAATGCATTTTAAAAGGAAATCGATGAAATATATAATATATATTATATATATATATATATATATAATGGCCCGAATAGAACGCGCCGCGCCGCAGCAGTTCGTGAATTTCGACCTTTGACTTCAAATTGACGTTGCGGGAGATCCGACCGTCGGATTCTCCTAAAACCGGAACCGTTGGGTTCGTATCGAAAAGAGATTTCCAATGAATATTAGAAATTTGAAATCTAACGGTTGGATTTGGAATTATGTCCAAATCAAATTTGGAAAAGGTCGCTGTAAGTGTAGTTCGATGGCCGTTGATGGAAATCGACTGTACGGGCCTTGATAAAATTATTAAAAATATTGATAATTTGTGTAGAATCATAAGAAACGATTTGGGAAAAATTGGGCTGAAAAATTCCACATTTGAAAGGGTAAAAATAGATTTTTGTCGAAATGAACTAGTTTTGAACTAGAATTAAAATCAATTTATTGTTGAAATAAATAAATTGAATTTGAAAGTGATTTTAAAGATAATCAATATTCCCAATACCTGTATTGGACTGGAGTTGAATCGAAATTATCTTCGGAATATTTTGATGTCGGATTTCGTGACTATACAAATATTGTTATGGGGATTTGAAAGATATATTTAATATCGTTATTTCCAATACGATATTTGTTGGTTTCAGAATTTGATATTGAATATAAGCCGATATATTTTCTATTCAGAGCCTTGTATTTAATATCAAATGTGATTTGGGTTTTTCGTGAATCGTGTTTTAGATGACATTGGTTCTTTACCCCAGTTAAAGGCAAGATGTTTATTTTTGAAAGGATTAAAACTAAGTGGAGTTAATTAGATTGAAATGTAAAATGATAATTTAAATTATCAAATTTGAAACGTGATCGAGAATGGAGTACCACCAGTTTTGCTCCAAAGCGATAGTTAAATCTTTAATTAGATTTGAACGTGGGATGGTAATTAATTTTACCGATAACACCGTGGTGTTAGATATGGAGTATTACCAGTTTTGCTCCATGGGATATATAGGTTGGGATTGGGAAATAAAATAAATAATTACTTCGGTGTGGTTCGTTAATCCCGACTAGTTTGAAATGATATCCAAAGGAAGATTATAGGATAAATTTAGAAGAATTTATCTTGGATAAAATTAATGGGAACCTTTCCCTAAGAATGTGATTTTGTGAATAAAAGAATATTCTGAATTGGAATGAGGCGTTCGTTGTGTTTGTGTAACAGTTGTTTATTATATACGTGGGTTATTCAGAAAGGCCGGGTTATACCCATTCTGAACAACCGATTCGACGAGATGTCGAAGGTGAAGACGGTGGTTGAAGGCCGGGAGTCTTCACATCGTTTGGGTGATTACTGATGATCTTGATTGGGCTGTACACCCAAGATGAGGGAAACAGTTGGTGATCGTCTAGACGTACTTGGAGATGGATGGATATGCGAGGAAAGTGCCTCCGGTTTCATTCAGACCCAGAACGAACTTGTAAATGGATTGTGTGTCTGACATTGGATTTTATTCTGTGTTGATTGATCTCTATTAAATATACATCTGTTTGGCGGTGGAGAATTTATTCTCTTGCTTAACGCCCTTCTCTGAGACGTACGAGCTTAGAGGTTGTATATCGATGGACATCAGTCGCATGGAGTGAATTGCTAATATGGCATGCGTAAGTGGCAATTGATCAAGGCTTCTGTTGAAAAGCAAAGTCTTGTGGTTGATGATCAAAGCACGGCCTGTGTGGCGTAGCTTTGTGTATAACGTGAAATCGCGAGCCTCACACCTCGGTATGAGTCAAAAACGGGAGACGGACCGCTGGGAGAGCACGACGTTTCTTTCTAGCTAAGGTGGTGTCAGTGACCTACCAGCCCTGACATTTATATACTTTTCACCTGTGTGGTTGTTGGAATGCGAGGCGCCTCGGATATAGGTCTGTAAGGACCGGGAAACGTGTGTTCAGGAATAACTAATCCTCAAAAGTAAGAGAGGACCGGCCCAGCCGATTCCAAGGATCAAAGTGGGGTCCTGAGGCATTTGCTAGAGTGTCTCGAACGCGGAGAGGAGCTTGACCCTTGCCTCGGCTCATGACGGAATCCAATTTCCAATACGTGATATTGCGGTTTTAATTGTAGAACTAGTATGGTGACATGATAGATGGTACCCATGCCGCCTATGATTGATATTTATGATTTGAATTGTTTTGACACTATACACTTATAATAGTATCAAATAATGTGTTTTAAACGTATCAAGCATGCTTTGGCTGTTATAAGGTAAAAACCCTATCCTCCGGCTTGCGTTGCATTGTGTGATGGGACCTGGGTCTTATAACAGCTTCATTTTTCTTTATTTAGCATTGCGCTGTTTGTTCTATGCACTGGTATTCTTGGGAGGAAACCCGTTCCGTGTTATACGGCGTGGTCCCTTGATTTACCAAACTTTAAAACCAATATTAATAACTGTTTTAGTTCTCACACCAGTCACATGACTGACCTGGAGTTTATTGTTTTAACCTAAACTCTGGGTGCCCCTATTTTCCACATGGGCAGCTAGTAGTTTTGGTTTTGCAGATTTATATTCACAGGGTCCTGATTAACAGCTGGAACGATATCCGGAAAGCTCTGTATCCGTGTATCACTTTCAGTTGTGTTTTGTATATTTTTCCGCTGCTATGTAATTTATTGTAATCTCTGATATTTATCGAATGTAATTTATTCATTTATACTCTGTATATTCTTGTATCTGATGGAATTGTTGTAATAAAAATGAAATGTTCTTCCGTCTACGTCCTTTTGTGTGTTGTCCTCAAAGTATCCGCTCTTTCCTTCACGGGGAAGTAACGGGTTCTTACAGTTCACTTTAAATTTCTTTATCTAACTTCCTTACTTAACCTTCCTTTCGAATAACTATATTCGATTAACTCTTTTCGCTTAACTCTATTCGATTAACTCCTTTGGGTTAACACTATTGGATTAACTCTATTTGATTTAACTCTAGTCGATAACTCCTTTAACTCTATTCGAATAAACCAAATTCGATTTAACTCCTTTAATTCCATTCGAATAAATTATATTCGATTTATTCCTTTAATTATATTTAACTCTATTCGAATAACTAATATACGATAACTCTATTTAACTCTTCTTCGAATAACTAATATTCGATAACTCCTTTTACTTTATTTGAGTTACTAATATTCGATTAACTCCTTTATTTTAACTCTATTCGATTTATTCTATCTGGTTAACTCTTATTCGAATAACAAATATTCGATTAACTCTATTCAGCTAACTCGACTCGACTAACCCCTTTTTGAATAACATATTCGATTTATTCTATCTGGTTAACTTTTATTCGAATAACAAATATTCGATTAACTCTATTCAGCTAACTCGACTCGACTAACCCCTTTTTGAATAACATATTCAATTTACCAACTTTCGAATACCTTATTCGATTGACTCCCTTATTTTAACTCTATTCTATTAATTCTATCTGGTTAACTCTTATTCGAATAGCAAATATTCGATTAACTCTATTCAGCTAACTCGACTCGACTAACCCCTTTTCGAATAACATATTCGATTTACTAACTTTCGAATACCTTATTCGATTGACTCCCTTCGAATACCATATTCGATTTAACTCTATTCAAATAACTAAATTCAATTAACTCCTTTTCGCATAAACTATTCATTTATAAAGATTAACTTTTAGTAATGGTTCTTCACTTTACAAATGATTTCCCTTTTAGTAATGTTTTCCTTTTTATAACGTTTTCCTTTTTATAACATCCTATTCGGTTATAAACAAATTTCCTTTTTATAACTCTATTTATTTTCTAAATATTTCCTTTTTATAAAATCTCCTTTGATTGTTATAAATATTATCTCTTTTATAAAATCCTGTGATTTTATAAATAATCTATTTTCAATATTCATTTTGAAAATCCCCTTTTCACCATTTCGGTATGTTATGGTATTTAACATACCATATAACAACGATAAATATCGTCCAAACACACATAATCAACAACAGATTATATATCACATCATATATCACAATATATGAAACAACAGTAAAATAAATGTTGAGGAATCCTGTTGGATCCCTCCAACCTGTTTCCCTGCATCACAGATGTTAAACAATATAGATAACATCCCTTTCAGTTCTATACGATATATTTTGTTAAACGGATTCAATATAGAAATTCAACTAACTGACTAGCAGTTCAATCAATCAGTCAACACACAGTCAATCAGACAAATTCTAACAGTTCTAAAAATACAACATGAAATTATAAACTATTCAGAGTTAGTGAGATTTACTCACTTTGGACTATCATCGTTAATAACGATAATTATCATTGATTCAGATGGACAATTTATTTTGCAATAAATTGTAACGAGCTCGGATTCACTCCCTGTCAGTCTCATTGTGTTGCTCCCGTCCATACGATCCCAACGCAACTTACGGTTCTCAATTCTGACCTCGTATGGATGAGATATCACATTTACAAGTTATACAATTATTTAAATAAATAATTGCTTAATTTATTTATGAACGGGCCTTAACCTTTATCTCCTCTTGGGCCATGAACAAAACCCATACCCGCTTCCTTACAAACCGTATCCTTCTTCTCCCTGTACACTTCCACTCCTCCTCCCAGTTTCTTCAACTCGTGGTCGATCTTCCACCACACGAATCCCACTCCAATGTTCCACCGAAACTAAATGAAAACCACCCTTAAACTCATCATCGGATTCTCGTTCTGTCAAGCACCACCAAGTCGAACTCAGTCACCGTTTTCTGCTCGCGAGCTACAGCTCTCGACGACGCTGATACCGACACCAATTCAAACAGAAAACCACCAAAACCCCACAAATCAGTCCTTTCATTCCCCTAATCCTGATTATATACTCCAAATCATAATCGAATACCTTAATTCCGAGATTATCCAAACCCTAGCTGTCGCTAGGTAAAACCCATGAACCCAAAACAACGATCGCACCTTTCACAAACGGTATGAAATCGAAGAGCGATACTCGAGGATCTTTAACATAGAGATTACTTAATTTTAGAATTTTTCCTTGTATTGTTTTGATTTTTCCAACCCTCTTTCTCTTTTCTGTGAAATGAAGAACAGCGGCGCTATAAAACATTGACTAGAGGATGAGGTAGTTTAGGGTTTAGAAGAGTTGTAGGGTATTTATAGGAAATTTAAATAATTATTTTATTTTATTATTTAATTAATTTTTAAGCAAACGCTATAGAAATTCATTGTTAAAAATTCCTATAATCACACGTGATACCCAAAAAATCACAAAACTGGACATACGACTAGAGTTTGACATTACGGTCCCAACGAAACAGGTTTCGTCGAATTCCGACTCCGTATGCTCACACAGCGTATTTTTAACCCTCGAAATACTGACTGTTTCTCACTCTAAAAATCCGTACGACCACACAGTGACTCTAAAAATCACGAAACTGGAAATCTAACAACTATTTGACATTGCGGATCCAACAATATTAGTTTCGTCGAATTCCGACTTCATTTGCAAAAGTGGCTATTTATAAAGTCCTAAATAACCCATTTAAATATGTAAATATGTTTAAATATAATTAAATTTAATATTTATAAATAAATATTATCGTATATATTCACAGTGGAATACCATACAGCTCAGAATATGTAAAGACCCGTAACTTCCCCGGTGAGGAAAGTGCGGATACTTCGAGAACAAGCCACAAAAGAATGCAGACAGAAGAACATTTCATTGCTTATTACAACAATTCCATCAGAATACAAGAATATACAGAGTATGAATGAATAAAATACATTCGATAAATATCAGAGATTACAATACATTACATAGCAGCGGAAAATAATACAATACACAACTAGAAGTAATACGCGAATACAAAGCTTTCCGAGTATCGTTCCAGCTGTAAATCAGGATCCTGTGAATATAAATCTGCAAAACCAAAACTACTAGCTGCCCGTGTCAAAATAAGGGCACCCAGAGTTTAGGTTAAAACAATAAACTCTAGGTCAGTCATGTGACTGGTGTAAGAACTAAAACAGTTATTATTCTTTATTTTAAAGTTCGGTAAAACAAGGGACCACGCCGTATAACACGGAACGGGTTTCCTCCCAAGAATACCAGTGCATAAAACAACAGCGCAATGCTAAATAAAGAACAATGAAGCTATTCTAAGACCCAGGTCCCATCACACAATGCAATGCAAGCCGGAGGATAGGGTTTTTACCTTATAATAGCCAAGAATGCTTGATACGTTTAAAACAAATCATTTATTATTACTATAAGTTATAGTGTATAAAACAACTTCACATCATAAGTATCAATCATAGACGGCATAAGTGCCCCATCCCACTATGTCGCCATATATAGGATTACAACTAAAATCGAAACGTCACGTATTGGAAGTGGATTTCCATCTGTGAACCGAGGCAAAAGATAGTCCTCTACCGATTCGAGACTCACTAGCCCGAGTCTCAGGGCAAGTACTCAGTCAAGCCACTTGGATCGTCAGGGCCGGTCCACCGATGTGGATTAAAATCCTGAACACTGCGTTTCCCCGCCCTATGGGGCATAAATGAGCCAACGAATGACTCCATCGGTCCCGGATCGACCGATATATCTGAGGCGCCTCGCAAACCAACAACAACATAAGTCAAACTCGTCAGGGCGTGTAAAACCACTGACGCCACTTCTAGCTAGAAGGAAACGCATGCCCTCCCTGAGGTCCTCTCCCGTTTTTGGTTCACACCGGGGTGTGAGGCTCGCGAATTAATGCTACACAAAGCTATGCCACAAAGGCCGTGCTTTGATCATCAACCACAAGACTCTGCTTTTCAACAGAAGCCTTGATCATTTGCATCTTAGCATGCCACACAGGCAAACCACTCTATGCAACCGATATCAGTCACACAGAATGAAATCCAATGTCAGACACACAGTCCATTTACAAGTTCGTTCTGGGTCTGAACGAAACCGGAGGCACCTAGTACCCCGCATATCCATCGATCTCCAAGTACGTCTAGACGATCACCAACTGTTTCCATCTTCTTGGCTGTACAGCCCAATCAAGATCATCAGTAATTATCCAGACGACATAAAGACCTCCAGTCTTCAACCACCGTCTTCACCTTCGACTTATCGTCGTATAAGTTATTCAGAATGGGATAAACCCTGTCTTTCCGAATAACTCGCGTATATAATAAACAAGTGTTACACAAACACAACATTCGCCTCATTCCAATTCATCAGTCACTAACCGTAAATTAATCAAGAGAATAATTCCCCTAATATTAACCCCGAAGGCCGAAACCAACATCAGATCAATATCCAGAAAATCCATTCTGCTTAGCTAACCGATAGTTAGTTTCTAAATTTCACATTTTTAGGGAAAGGTTCCCGTTAATTTTATCAAAGATAAATTCTTTTAAATTTATTCTTTAATCTCCTTTTGAATATCAATTCAAACAGTCGGGATTAGCGATCCACACCGAAGTGATCCTTTATTTTATTTCCCAATCCCAACCTATTCATCCCATGAAGTAAAACTGGTAATACTTCATATCTAACACCATGGTGTTATCGGTAAATTCAATTACCATTTCATGTTCAAATCTAATTAAAGATTTAACTATCGCCTGGAGCAAAACTGGTGATACTCCATTCTCGATCTTTTCAATCTAATTAAAGATTCATTAAAACTCCACTTAGTTTTAATCTTTGACTGGGTTAAAGAATCAGTGTCATTTAAAACACGGTTCACGATAAACCCCAAAATCATATCACAATTCAATCAGTCCCTAACCGTAAATTAGCAAGTGAGCAATTCCCTAAGTATTAACCCCGAAGGCCGAAACCAACATCAGATCAATACCCCAGAAACAATTCAACTTAACTAATCTCCAGTTAGTTTCTGATTTTCTTAACTCCTTTGGGTCAAAGAACAGTATTATTGAAGATACCGTTCACGACAACCAAAAATCACATTTCATTGATTATCGGGTTAAAGAACTAGTGTTATTTAAAACACTGTTCACGATAAACCCAAAAATCAATACCAATTCAATTCCAATTAAATATCATTTAATTAGTACACTTCATTAAATCTAAATAAAAAGATTTAATCCTTTTCTCAACTGGGTTGAAGAATAGTGTTAATGAAGACACCATTCACGACAAACCCAAATCACATTTGATATTAAATACAAGGCTCTGAATAGAAAATATATCGGCTTATATTCAATATCAAATTCTACGACCAATAAATATCGTATTGGAAATAATGATATAAATATATCTTTCAAATTTCCATAACAATATCTGTATAATCACGAAATCCAACATCGAAATATTCCAAAGACAATTTCGATTCAAATCATTCCAATTCAATTATTGGAAATTCTGGTTATTTTCAAAACCATTTCAAATCCACTTTATTTATTTTAAAAATAAATAAATTATTATTCTAGTTCAAAACTAGTTCATTTCGATAAAAAACTATTTTTATCTTTTCAACTATGGCGCTTTTCGTCCCAATTCTTCACAAATCATTTCTTATGATTTTACACAAATTATTGATATTTTTAATAATTTTATCAAGGCCCGTACAGTCGATTTCCATCGACGGCCATCGAACTGCACTTACAGCGACCTTTTCCAAATTTGATTTGGACATAATTCCAAATCCAACCGTTAGATTTTCTAATTTCTAACATTCGTTAGAAAGCTCTTTCCGATACAAACCCAACGGTTCCGGTTTTAGGAGGATCCGACGGTAGGATCTCCCGTAATATCCATTCGAAGTCAATGGTCGAAATTCGCGAACTGCCGCGGCATGGCGCGTTCTATTCAGGCCATTATATATATAATATATATATATATATATTATATATTTCGTCGATTTCCTTTTAAAACGTATTTTATAAATCGTTTTAAATTCGTTTTCAAAACGATTTCAACTTCATTTTCAACTTCAAATCAAAATTGAATTTTCCCTTTCAAATTCGTTTTAAATTCATTTCAAATTGATTTCAATTCAAATCGATTTTTAATTCAATTTCAATTCGTTTTCAATTCAATTTCAATTCATTTTCAATTCAATTTCAATTCGAATTCATTTCTGTTCAATTTCAAATCATTCCTGTTTATTTCGAATTTCAAATCGATTCAATTTAATTCGAATTTCAAATCAATTCAATTTAATACAAATTTTAATTCACTTCAATTTAATCCGAATTTCAATTCACTTCAATATTCATTTCAATTTGAATAAAATCGATATAAATATCATTCACGACAAAATGGCGCAAATCTAATCAACACGGCTCTATATATTTCTATTTTCAAATATTTCTATTTCAAATATTTCTATTTAAAATATTCCTATTTCAAAACTGGAATGAGGCCCAATCAATTTCCATATAATGTTAATTATATGGATTTTCTACAACACATGTATAAAACAACAACGATAAATAATCAACCATCATCCAGAGTGCACCATACAACTGCATAAGCATTAAATATAAATAATTAACGCTTACACAGCCTGTCGACCAATCGATCGACATACAACTAAACAATCGGGATTAGTGTACGTCAAATATCATCCCAATACCCGTGTGGGGTTTCATACAATCAAACACAGATTTTATTTGTGCAGTTGGGCGATGCGTAAAATTTATCGTCCCAATCAATATCAGTCAAATGTGTGTATATAAACAAATCCTTCGATTTGTTTATATTTATTTCATTTTAAATACACGTTAAAAATTCTATTTTTAACTATAAAATGTTTTTAACTATATAAATATTTTATTTCATTTCACATCACATCACACAATCAACTACATAAATATTTTATTTCATTTCACATCACACAATCAACTACACATCAAAATCAAACAAACAAGCATATAAGCCGTCCATGGTCTGTGGACGACGGGTGTCGGGTGCTACTAAACACCGTCGGCATCCTAGTATATATTTTACTAGAAAATTTAATTAAGAGTGAGAAGTTCTCACCAAAGCCATCCCAACTCCACGACACTTCTAATGTAGGAAATCTTGTAGTTCCCACCTTTTGTCACTTTCGTTACCCGCTTTCACTACATATATAAAAATCACATTTTTATACTGCTGTCTTTAAAATAAAAATCACATTTTTATTTGTTCACTTTCAATTTAAAAAATCATATTTTTTATAATCACTACATATGGATAAAAATTCTATTTTTATAACGGTGCTCATAAAATAAAGATTATATTTTTATGTCGCCACTCATACAAAAATCACATCTTTGCTCCTTCTACCTAATAAAGATCCAATTTTTAACACATCTCTAATATAAAAATCATATTTTTAACCTTCTACTAATGTAAAAATTATATTTCTATCCTTTCTTTATATATAAAAAAAATTATATTTTTATTTTCTCTATTATATAAAAATCCGACCTTTCTATATTTAAAAATATGATCTTTCTATATTTAAAAACACGAGCTTTCCCATTCACAATCACCACCCTTTCCTAAACAAAAATCATAGCTCTTCGCTTTTACATTATAAAAATCATACCTTTATGAAATATAAAACTTTTTAGTGCTATATAAAAACTGATTTTACTTAATTCCTAAAATCTATTTAAGCTATATAAATAAATAAAGTAAAATAAAAATCTTACCTTTTCGATTTTCAGCGAAGGGGAAGGTTTGAATCGAAGAAAGGGAGGGTTGGGGAAGAGAGAAGGGATCGGTGGTGGCTTTTTTTGAGGGGCGTCGGGTCTTAACAGGGGGGTGCGCTAACGCGATTGGAGGGGGAGGCGAAAGGAGGAAGGGTGGTTGAGGGTTTCAGAAGGGGGCGCGGCGTTCTCGTCTGAAGGAGGGTGGCGCGGTAGGTGGGGGCGGTGGTTGGTGATGAGCGCGGCGGTGGACTGAACGGGGGAGGGGGGAGGGGTTCTGGAGACACGGCGGCGTCGCCTAGGGGGCCGCGATCTTGATTTAGGGTTCCTTTTTTTTTTCCAGTTCGTTTGAACGATAGAAGAGGGGAGGGGTTAAGAAGAGAAGGGTTTATTTTAATTTATTTATTTTATTATTTTTAATTTCAAAAAGCAACTATTTATTTCGAACTCGAAATCGAACCCATCGACTATTGCCCCTAGCTAATTACCCCCATTCCGAACACAATGGGAAATGTATCGTCAGCTGATTTGATCGTTTCGATCAGTTTTCGTCAAAATCAAAATATAACTCTATATATTGAATTTGAACGCATATTCCAATTTACTGGGGGCACATACTAACTCTAAAAATTCCAGAAAAATATTTTCTAGCTTCGTATTGACGATACGGTCCTAACAAAACTAGTTTCGTCAAATTCTGAGACAGTTTGAAAAATGGCCATTTTCCAGTCGATTAAAATCAACTGAAACGGGTCAAACGCGTTTTACTTTGCCACGCTCACATATTGATTCGAAAAATTACGAAATTTGAAACCTAGCAATTACTAGACATCCCAGATCCAACAAAAGTGGTTTCGTCGAAATCCGAGGTCGTTTGCAAAATTTCCATTTTTATGGGCCGAAATTCCATAGCGACTACTCTGAAATTTCAACTGGACATAACTTTTGATCCCTGCTATGAAATTTTGATTTTCCGGATTTGTTGGAAAGATATTCTCAATTAGATTCAAATATTTTTGGTTTCTCTAAAATCCGGCTTCTTTTGAATCCTGTACATTCATTTGAATTTTGAAATCGAATTATCGAACTACCCGCCATTTTCAATTCCTTTTATAATTATAAATAAATATTTGTATTCTATCGTCGATTCAAATTAATATATACATTCGAATTCTTTTCAAAATAAATTTCTCGTCGATATTATTTAAAATAATTCATTTTAAATAATCAAAATTCACTAAAATTGCCAAAATAAAAAATTTAAATTGGCTTGAATTTCCGGGTTATTACAGAATAAATCCTATATGGATTTCTACTCGATATTTCGATCTGGGTCAACCCGATATTCGATTTATATTGAAATTCCTTTTTAAAATATAAATAATTCCTTTATAAATTATAAAGGAATTCCACAGCGACTTTTCTAAAATTTTATTTGGACGTAAATCAAAATCTACCCAACGAAATCCCGATTTTCCTCTTCCACTAGAAAGATATACTCCACCAGCTCCACACGTTTCTTGTTTCATAGAAATCCGACTTAAAACGAATCCTGTACATTCAGTTGAAGTTCAAATCACCAATTAACGAACTGCCGCACCATTTTAAGCTCGATTTTAATTATAATATAATTATACGTTCAAACTGTCGTTTATTTAATATATTCGTTATTCAAATTAAATTCCAAGCTGAATTAAATATCATAGATGATCTAGTTCACACCATATCACCATTTCAGCCAATTCTGATTATTTCAGAATTAAATATATTATTTTAATTAAATATTCACCATTATTAAATTCCACGACGATTAAATCCTTTAATTCACTAATTAAATAATTAAATTAATTAATTATTATACCTCTGCCAATGCAGGTCATTACAATGTTAAAATAGGTTTTGTCATTAAAAATGTCACTTTTAACATGTTTGTTTAGATAAAAAGAATTACATGTTAAAATAAGTTTTGTCATTAAAGATGTCACTTTTAACATGTTTGTTTAGATAAAAAGAATTACATGTTAAAATAGGTTTTGTCATTAAACATATCACTTTTAACATGTTTGTTTAGATAAAAAGGAATTATATGTTAAACATGTTTTGTCATTAAAAAATGACACTTTTAACATGTTTGTTTAAATAAAAAGGAATTATATGTGAAACATGTTTTGTCATTAAAAATGACATTTTCATCATGTTTGTTTAAATAAAAAGGAATTATATGTTAAACATGTTTTGTCATTAAAAACGAACCTTTCATCATGTTAGCTAGAATAAAAGGAATTATATGTTAAAACATGTTTTGTCATTAAAAATTATATTTTTTATCATGTTAAATTAGAATAAAAGAATCATATGTTAAAAATGTTTTATTATATAAAAACATCATCTGTAACTTGTTAGTGAAGTGGTATAAAGGAATCAAATGTTATAATATTTTTGGTTAGATTTATATATATACGTTGTGTAAAGTACATGTACGTGTTGTATGAAATTGAAATTGATTAATTGTGGTTGCGATGAATTGTTGAATTGAATTGTGTAGTAAAGATAAAATATGTTTATATAATAAAAATCATATTTTTATTGTATATGTGAATCAATAAAATGTTCACGTTACATAAAATATGTTTATACAATAAAAAACATATTTTTATTGTATATGTGAATCAATAAAATACTCATGTTAAATATAATATGTTTATACAATAAAAATCATATTTTTATTGTATATGTGAATCAATAAAATGTTATGTTAGATAAAATATGTTTATACAATGAAAATCATATTTTTATTGTATATGTGAATCAATGAAATGTTCATGTTAGATAAAATATGTTTATACAATAAAAAACATATTTTTATTGCATATGTGAATCAATAAAATGTTCATGTTAGATAAAATATGTTTATACAAAAAAAATCGTATTTTTATTGTATATGTGAATCAACAAAATATTCATGTTTGATAATATATGTTTATACAATAAAAAACATATTTTTATTGTACATATGAATCTATGAAATGTTCATGTTGGATAAAAAATGTGTATACAATAAAAACCATATTTTATTGTATAATGAAAATAAAATATTCATGTTTAAAAGATATATTTTTTTACAATAAAAATTACATTTTTGTTGTATGTTTAAATCATTAAAAATATTCATGGTTTGATAATAAAATGTTTATACAAAAAAATCACAATTTTATTGTATGTATGAATAAACAAAATATTCATTATTTGAAATAAAACATGGTAACAATAAAAATATATATTTTTATTGTTTATATAGGAATGATTGAAAATATTCATTGTTTGAATAAAATAGATTAACAATAAAAATTATGTTTTTATTGTATTATTGATTCATTAAAAGAATTATGTTTTAAAGAAAATGTTTAAAACATTATCATTTACATGTTAGCAAAGTATAAAAATGATCATTTGTTAATACCTATTTTGTTTATTAAAATGTAATCATTTACATGTTAGCAAAGAAGAAAAATGATCATTTGTTAATACCTGTTTTGTTTATAAAAATGTAATCCTTTACATATTAGCGAAGTAGAAAAAAAAGAATTATATGTTAATACATGTTTTGTTTATAAAAATGTAATTATTTACATGTTAGCAAAGTAGAAAAATGATCATTTGTTAATACATGTTTTGTTTATAAAAATGTAATCATTTACATGTTAGCAAAGTAGAAAAATGGTCATTTGTTAATATATGTTTTTTTATTAGAACATTATTATTTGCATGTTAGTGCAGTAGTAAAAAATAATATGATTTGACTCATTAAAATCATATCAATTACATGTTAGCGATGTTAATAGTTATATATGTATTGATTCATTAGAATAATGTCATTTACATATTAGCGAAGTAGAAAAAAAAGAATTATGTGTTAATACATGTTTTGTTATTAAAAATGACATTTTCAACAGGTTAGATTAGAATAAAAAGATTTACATATTAAAATAGGTTTTGTCATTAAAAATGTCACTTTTAACATGTTTGTTTAGATAAAAAGAATTACATGTTAAAATAGGTTTTATCATTAAAAATGTCACTTTTAACATGTTTGTTTAGATAAAAAGAATTACATGTTAAAATAGGTTTTGTCATTAAAAATGTCACTTTTAACATGTTTGTTTAGATAAAAAGGTATTATATGTTAAACATGTTTTGTCATAAAAATAACACTTTTAACATGTTTGTTCAAATAAAAAGGAATTATATGTTAAACATGTTTTGTGATTAAAAATGACATTTTTATCATGTTTGTTTAAATAAAAAGGAATTATATGTTAAATATGTTTTCTCATTAAAAATGAAACTTTCATCATGTTAGTTAGAATAGAAGGAATTATATGTTAAACATGTTTTGTCATTAAAAATGACATTTTTATCATGTTAAATTAGAATAAAAGAATCATATGTTAAAAATGTTTTATTATATAAAAACATCATCTGTAACATGTTAGTGAAGTAGTATAAAGGAATCAAATGTTATAATATTTTTGGTCGGATAAAAATATTATTTTTAACATGTTAATGAAGTGAATTAAATAGACATATCCTAAAATATAAGTTTGTATGTTAAAAACATAATTTTTAACATGAATATGAATTGTATAAATTTATATGTAATAGAATAAATGGTGTTGAAATTGTCGAACGAATTATATATATATATGTTACATATATATATATATATGTTACATATATATATATATATATATGTTACATATATATATATATATATATATTAAAATAAAACGAATCGCATGTGGTAGTTCGCGTTTTGGAATCGTAATTTAAATGATTATACCGAAAGATCCGACCGTCGGATTTTCCCAAATCTGGAACCGTTGGGTTCGCTTTGGAAAGATCTTTCCAACGATATTAAATTTGTTAAGGTCTAGTGGTTAGTTTTCGACAAATGAGTAATTCAAATTTGGATAAAAACAACGCTAGGGCCGCGTAATGACCTGAAGCGTCGTTCGAATTAAATGGGCTATTTTTATATAAATAAAAATAGCGATAAATCCTTATAAAATATTATAAATGATATGGAATGGAAATAAACCAATTTCCCCTTGGTTTATAAAGTAATGTGGACAGTTAGATTTATTTAACATTAATTTGTAGAATTGAGTTAAATCTAACCAAAGAAAGAAATGATTTGAATTCTATATATTCGAGAATTAATTGAAAAGGCCGAGTTAAATCTCATTTCAAATAATTATACGATGGTTTAAAGTCGAAGACATCGAAGACGGTGGTTGACAACCGGCGAACTTGTAACAACCCGGAAAACCAAAACCAATTAAAAATTTTTATTTTGGTTATTTTAATGAATTTTGAATATTTAAAATGAATTATTTTGAATAATAACGACTAGAAATTTATTTTGAATAGAATTAGAACGTATAAATTTATTTGAATCGAAATTAGAATATAAATGTTTATTTTAATTATAAAAAGGATTTGGAAATGGCGTGGTAGTTTGAAATTTCGATTTCAAATTTCAAATGAATGTACAGGGTTCAAAATAAACCGAATTTTAGTGAAATCAGAAATATTTGAATCGGTTTGAAAATATCTTTCCAACGAATCCAAAAATCTAAATTTCATAGAGGGAATAAAAAGTTATGCCCAGTTGAAAATTCAGAATAGTCGCTATGGAATTTTAGCTCTTAAAAATGGAAATTTTGCAAACGACCTCAGTTTTCAACGAAACCACTTTTGTTGGATCTAGGATGTCAAATTATTGCTAGATTCCAAAATTCATAATTTTTGAAATCAATATATGAGCGTAGCAAAGGAAAACTTGTTTTGACAGTTTCAATCAATTTGGATCGATCAGAAAATGGTCATTTTTCAAATGGTCTTCAAATTTGACGAAATTAGTTTTGTTAGGACCGTATCGTCAATACGAAGTTAGAAATAATTTTTCTGGAATTTTTAGAGTCAGTATGTGGCCCTAATAAATTGAAATGTACGTTTAAAATTGAATATATGGATTTATATTTTAATTTAAATGAAAACTGATCGAAATGATAGATTTGGCTTGCGAAACATATCCCATTGTGTATGGAATGGGGGTAATTAGCTAAGGGCGACAGTCGTTGGGTTTGATTAGGAGTTCGAAATAAAAGTCAACCTTTTTGTGAATTAAACAAATAAATAAATAAAATAATAATTACAAAGCCCCCATTCTCTTTCCCCAAATCTTTCAGATCAAAAAAAATGTAAAAAAAAGAAAAAAACTGCTTTTGTCGATGGATCTCGCCACCCCCATCGGCGCCGCTGCCGCAGCTTCCAGGTGCGCCGCCCGCCTTTGTTCACCACCTCCCTCCTCTGGCCATCCTCCTCCCTCTTCCCCTCCTCTCACTCATCTCCTACCCCGAATACCACCCCAAACCCGCCAAGAATTCCCACGCCGACCACCGCAGGGTCTGCCGCCGGCCACCCAAGCCCTCCCCGACCCTGATACACTCCGACGACCACCAGTAAACCCCCTCCGCTCCGTTACTATAAATTCTTTTTTTTTATTAATTTATTTTTATTCTATTCTTTTTAGTTGTTTAGTTTATTTAAAAGTGATTAGTTTATTAGAAATAAAAATAGGGTTTTTGTATTATTTTCGAAAACAAAAAGATTTGATTTTTAACAACAAAAAGATTTGATTTTTAATTCATGAAAGATACGACTTTTAGTAAGAAAAAAAATAAGATTTTTAGTATATAAAAATATGATTTTTATATATGTAGAGAGTATAAAAATATGATTTTTATATATGGAGTAGCGTGTTAAAAATATGGTTTTTATATGAAATAGTCTTGTTTTAAAGACATGATTTTTATATAAAGAACATTATTATAAAAATATAATTTTTATAGGAATGTCATAGAATAAAGATTTTATTTTTATATGTAAATGGCAAGAATAAAGATACGATCTTTAGTTAGATAAAAATTTGATTTTTAGTTATATAAAAAATCGATTTTTAATTGGATAAAAATATGATATATATATATATATACTTTTAAAATATGATTTTCATACATATGTTTTTGAAAATAAAAATAGCTATGTTTTGGAATTGAAATTAGCATTGTTTTTTTTATATAAATATAAATATATATATATATATAAGTCAGCAAAATAAAAATGTGATTTTTTATTTTAGATGTAGCGATATAAAAATTTGATTTTTATATATTAGCGTTATGATAAAAATGTGGTTTATATACATATACATATACATACATACATATACATACATACATACATACATATATATATATATAGATGGCTTTGTACAGAAATGTTATTTTTAATATAAATAGCGTAATTAAAAATTTCGTGAAATAGATTGCGTTGAAATCAGAATAGTGAATCTGAGCGACGTTAAGGACTGAAGGAGTGGATCCCAAAGGTGAGAACTCCTCACTGAAGTTATTTCTATACAGTTATTTATTTTATAACTGCATATATGAGCTGCTCCCCGTCGTCCACAAACCATAGACGACTTGTTTGGTTGTGTTTGGATAGGTTTGTTTGTGTGAATTTGGTTTGTGATATAGAATGGAAAACAAAATATTTTATCGTTAAAAGTATAATTTTTAACGTGTATATGAATAAAATAAATATTCATTTACAAATCGAACGATTTGTAAATGTACACTCATTTGATTGATATGGATTGGGATGATAAATTTCACACATCGCCCAACTACACAAATAAAATCTGTGTTTGTTGTTTGAAAACCCCACACGGGTGTTGGGATGATATTTGATGTACACTAATCCCAATTGTTTAGTGGAATGTCGATCGTTTGGTTAATAGACTATGTAAGCATGAATTTTTTATATATAACGCTTATGCAGTGTAGAATGCACTCTGGATGATGGTTGGTTGTTTATGATTATTGTTCGATACATGTGTTGTATGAAATCCATATAAATAACATTATATGGTAATTGACCGTGTTTGATTCCAGTTCAGAAAGAATGAATATTTTAAAATAATGAATATTTTAAAATAATATTCAGTAAAAGATCAAAATCTGATTTTGATGTCCGATTTGGGATGGACACGAATATATTTAAATATATAAAGCCGTGTTGATTAGATTAACGTCATTTTGACGTGAATGATATTTATATCGATTTTACTCATTTTTATGATGAATATCGAAAAGGAAATGATTTCAAAATCTAATGTTCTGGAAATATTATCATTTATATGTTAATGATATGGAATATTCAATTTTGATTAGAAATTGAATATGAAGTTGAAATCGTTTTGAAAACGAATTTAAAACGATTTATAAAATACGCTTTAAATGGAAACCGATGAAATATATATTATATATATAATATATATAATATAATGCCCTGAATAGAACGCGTCACGCTGCGGTAGTTCGCGAATTTCGACCATTGACTTCGAATGGACATTACGGGAGATCCGATCGTCGGATTCTCCTAAAACCGGAACTATTGGGTTCGTATCGAAAAGAGCTTTCTAACGAATATTAGAGATTTGAAATCTAATGGTTAAATTTGGAATTATGTCCAAATCAAATGTGGAAAAGGTCGCTGTAAGTGCAGTTCGATGGCCGTTTATGGAAATCGACTGTATGGGCCTTGATAAAATTACTAAAAATATCAATAATTAGTGTAAAATCATAAGAAATGATTTGGAAAGAATTGGGATAAAAAAATCCATATTTGAAAAGATAAAAATAGATTTTTTATCGAATTGAACTAGTTATGAACTAGAATTATAATCCAATTATTTTTAATTAAATAAATTGGATTTGAAATGGTTTTAATAATAACCAGGATTTCCAATATATGAATTGGAATGGATTTGAATCGAAATTATCTTCAGAATATTTCGATGTTGGATTTCGTGATTATACAGATATTGTTATGGAAATTTGAAAGATATATTTATATCGTTATTTCCAATACGACATTTGTTGGTTGTAGAATTTGATATTGAATATAAGCCGATATATTTTCTATTCAGAGTCTTGTATTTAATATCAAATGGGATTTTAGATTTTTCGTGAACGGTGTCTTTAGTATGAGACGTCCCCAAACCCCGTCTGACGGCGAGAAGGGTAATCCGTGGAATATAACACAGAAACAGATAATAGCAGAACAAGAATAAATAAACACACCGGAAAATGAACAATAGAATATACTGGATAAAAGTAATCATCAGAATTACACAGTATACAGGATCTTACTTAGTACAAATACAGTTCCGCTATACATAAATGTCTACAGCGGAAATAAACAAAATATGTACAATAGGAGCTGAACAGCATAAAAAGAGATAAATAATAGAATCCATCTTCAGCTCCAGCTATCCAGAAAGAACCATCTAAACCTGAATACAAGGCTGCCCGTGTAGAAAAAGGGGCACCCGAGTTTGAAAGTGAAACAAACTACGAGTCAGTCATAGGACTGGTATGAGAAATCTATTCAACACATATATAATATGGCCAATCACAGGACCACGCCACTTTCGTGGAACGGGTTTACTCCATTGGATTGCCAGTGCTTTAAAACAAATCTTTCTTTTAAACATCGCTATGCTTTTTGTAAAAATGAAGCCATTATAAGACTCAGATCGCATGATGTCGTATTTGGAAATTGGATTTCCATCATGAACCAAGGCAAAAGATAGTCATTACCGAATTCGAGACGCTCTAGCCCATGTCTCAGGAACAGCCGCAACTGCCCCTTGGAGCGACAGGGCCGGTCCACCGATGTGGATTATTATGTCTGAACTCTACGTTTCCCCGCCCTTTGGGGCGTCAACGAGCCAACGAATGACTCCATCGGACCCGGATCGTCCGATCAAACCGAGGCGCCTCGCAACAACAACAACCACATAGGTGAAAAGTATATAAATGTTAGGGCTGGTAGGTCACTGACACCACCCTAGCTAGAAAGAAATGCATTCCCTCCCTGAGGTCCTTCTCCTGTTTCTGGTTCATACAGGGGTGTGAGGCTCGCGAATTCACATTATACACAAAGCTACGCCACACAGGCGGTGCTTTGATCATCACCACAAGACTTTGCTTTTCAACAGAAGCCCTGATCATTTGCCACTTAGGCATGCCACACTAGCAATTCATGCCATGCGACTGATGTCCATCGATGTACAACCTCTGAGCTCGTGCGTTTCAGAGAAGGGCGTTAAGCAAAAGAATAAATTCTCCACCACCAAACAGATGTATATTTAATAGAGATCAATCTACACAGAATAAAATTCAATGTCAGACACACAGTCCATTCACAAGTCCGTTCTGGGTCTGAATGAAACCGGAGGCACTAAATACCTCGCAAACCCATCGATCACCACGTACGTCTGGACGATCACAACTCATTATCCATATTTCGGGATGCCTCCCAATCAGGACCTCGGTTACCATCCAAACAAGGTGAAGATCTCCGGTCTTCGACCACCGTCTTCATCTTCGACTTTCAACCGTCGGTCAATTATTTGAAATGAGAATTAACTCGGCCTTTCCAAACGATTCACGTATACTTAGAATTTCAAATCAATTTATTTCAATGGTGAAATCATTCGACAACACCAATTTTGTTCTTCAATGTAATTTTCACACCGAACACATTCAACCATCAAATACCACATAAATCGAGCAAATTCAGTTTATTTCCATTCCATATCGTTTATGATATTTTATAACGATTTATCGCTATTTTTATTTATTTTAAAATAGCCAATTTATTCAAAATGACGCTTCAGGCCATAACGCGGCCGTGGTGCTGTTTTTCTTCAGATTTGATTTACACATATCTAAAAATCCAACCGTTGGATCTTCACAAAATTTACATCATTAGAAAGATCTTTTCAAAACGAATCCAACGGTTCCAGTTTCGGGAAAATTCGACGGTCGGATCTCCCGATACAATCGTTTGAAGTTTCGATTTCAAAATACGAACTGCAACGTCGTTATTCGATTAAATATAATTATATATATATATATAAATATAATAGTTTCTGGCGCTGTTTTTCTTCAGATTTGAATTAAACATTCTAGACAATCCAACCGTTGGATTTTTACAAAGTTGGTGCCGTTGGAACGATTTTTCCAAAGCGAACCCAACGGTTGCGGTTTCGGGAAAATCCAATGGTCGGATTTCCCGCACTAGTTGTTTGAAATCACGGTTTCAAAACACGAACTGCACGACCACGTTTCGTTTTAATTTTACTTATATTTATATATTTATATATTTATATAAATATAGTTCATTCAACAATTTCAATATCGTTTTCACTTCAAATATTTCACTAACGCCTTTAAATTTTGGAAAATTTCGCCATATCCTCCTTTGTACGGGAGGGGCTGGGAAAATTCCCAAATAGCCACATGGGCGTCTCATGTCAAAAAGAGAAAGAAAAAGCCAAGCGGCTAGCCAACAGTCTCATAAAATCATCACCCAAACAAAACAGTAAATATGTACCTATTTGTCGGGCACAAAATTTTATTCCTCTTCTCTAGCCCCTTTGTTATAACCTGTTCAATAAATATGCATGTACATATATATAGTTCTTATCACTTATCATTTTCCATTCAACTTCATATTTGATTCCATTTGGTTTAAAAGGACTATTCACTCTAATGTTGCATGCATAGGTAAAAATCACGTCATTAGCTAATTAAGGAATATTTCAACTCATGCATATTTATTTGAATGAGTTGCTATTTTTAACACTTCACATTTCAACAATTCATGTATATAATAAAAATGTGATTTTTATATTGTAAAACAATTCATTTCAAAACACTATTATTTTATATAGTTTATATAGGTGATAAAAATAGGATTTTTATTATAAAACAATTTATTTCAAAATATGAATACCATCCAACACATGAACTTCTATAGTTTCTATATATAGATAAAAATGTGATTTTTATATTTAAAACGCGAATACCATTCAACACAAGAATTTCTATAGTTTCTATATATAGATAAAAATGTGATTTTTATATTTAAAACGCGAATACCATTCAACACATGAATTTCTATAGTTTCTATATATAGATAAAAATGTGATTTTTTTATTTAAAACGCGAATACCATTCAACACATGAATTTCTATAGTTTCTATATATAGATAAAAATGTGATTTTTATATTTAAAACGCGAATACCATTCAACACATGAATTTCTAATCAACGAATGAATATCGATTCAACACATGAAGGTTTTCTATTCAATGAATAAATATAGTTTCAGCAAATGAAAATAATTCAAACACATGAATATTATTCAAAATTTCGGCAGCATAATGGCAGGGTAGCTAAAACTGGGAACGTCCCTAGTACGGCTCCTCGCTCTACCTTAAAACCTCGCGGTTTTTGACAATGGGGATCATGCATCTAGTTCGCACGCAGGCGGCATGTTTTATTTATTTCATTTCCACAAACTAATCCTATATGGTTTCAACCAAATATTTCTCAACCACAAATGGGTATTTTTCAACCACAATCAATCAATATCAACCACAAACAATCCCAAATAACCATTCGCTATCAATCAATTTTCACACCAATCACAATCAATAAATATCGTCCATGGTTTGTGGACGAGGGGCGTATATATATATATATATTTATATATAGCAATTCACTTCTATTTCAACATATATATAATTTTTACAACGCATATATAACTTATACATCGAACGTACGACTTATACAACGCTTATACAAGAGGTGTACAACGCTTATATAACTCATACATCGACTATGTAATTTATACATCGTCGTTTTTCCATATCGTTTATAAATTAGAAATCTCACATTGGGTTCCACTACACCAAAAATAGCAGAAGACTCAGAAAAATATGCAGTCTCTTCTAAAATGTAGAAGACGTCCACACGAGTCCACTGTCTCTTGTTTCACTGAATTTCGACCAAATAGCAAAAAGATATGATTTTTACAAGGTTTGCAACGCTTTTAAACTGTTGAAATCAGTACAGAATATATAAGCCATTACCTACTTCGTTTTGTTCGAAACTAGGTTTCCACTTTCCTCGAAATCCGCGCAGTTATATGACGATCGACCTTCACCACCTTGAAGGGCTACGAGAGGCGCTCCTATCGAGGTAGGCGCGGTGTCGTGCGATGGCAGGTCTGGCCTGGAATCGAGGTCGACACGGCGCAACCTTCGGGGGCCAAAACTCGACGACGGGGAAGAGATAGGTGGTGCGGTTGGTATTGATTTGAAGGGGAGAAGGAGGGCTTCAAAAAGTTCAACAGAAGGCGGGGCTGAAAGTGGATGTGGTGATCGGAAACGGGGAGGGAAGCTTTGGAGGCTAGCCGCCGTTCAAATCGGGAGAGAGAAAGGGATTTTTTTATAAAAATTTTGATTGGTCGGGGATGTTTTAAAGGGGTTTTCTGACACGACCACCAATCAAAACCCAACGATTGTCGTCCCCAGTGTTTTACCCCCATTCCGAACACAATGGGATATGTTTTGAAGGCCCATTCGAATGTTTCAGTCAGTTTTCCTTCAAATTAAAATATAAAACATTCAATACTAAATTTGAACGTACATTTCAATTTGCCAGGGCCACAAACTGATTCGAAAAATTCCAGAAAAATAAATCTAGCTATGTTTTGACGATACGGTCCCAACAAAACTAGTTTCATCGAATTCTGAGACCGTTTGCAAAAAGGCCCATTTCTGGTCGATCTAATTTAACTGTAATTGACCAAAACACATTTTCCTTTTCCACGCTCACATACTAGCTTCAAAAATTATGAAATTTGAAACCTAGCTATAACTTCACATCCCGGATCTAACAAAAGTGGTTTCGTCGAATTCCGAGGTCGTATGCAAAATGGCCAATTTTCCGGGCTATATAAATTCCATAGCGACCTTTCTGAAATTTCATTTGGCCATAACTTTTGCTTTCAGTTATGAAAATTTGATTTTTCAGATTCGTTAGAAAGGTATTCACTAACAGATTTAACTATTTTTGGTTTCGCTAAAATCCGTTTTGTTTTGCACCTGGTACAGTCCGACAAAGTTTGAATTCAATTTTTGAAACTGCAGCGCCATTTCAGGCCTTGTTTATAATTATAATTAATTATATTCATTTTCAATTGTCGATTCAAACTCAGTTTTCATTGCTATTATTTAAAATATTTATTTTAAATATTTAAAATCCATTATTTTAGCCAATTTCAAAATTTTAAATTGGTTCAGATTTTCTGGGTCGTTACTCAGTAACACTGTCCTTGAACCCCATGTGTAGAGAATAAATCTTTTAATTAAGATTGTTGGAGTTTCCAATTATATTTAATAATTGGAATAAAATGGAATGTGAATTGGATTTATCGTGAGCTGTGTTTTTAACGACATTCGTTCTTTAATCCGATTTACAGTGAAATGTGATTTGGAATTTATAAATATTTTGATAAGATTTAATGGAGATTTTCCAAAGTAAAGTTTTCCAATTTAACATATGAAATTGGAATTGAATGGAATTCGATTTGGTAATAATCGAAGTGAGCTTCTGTAGAGGAAGACTGTTAATATATATGGAATTTAAAAGGCTTTGTCGTTATTCCATTTATATTATCGGTTGTATATGGGAGTTTATATAGATATTATATATATATATATCGATCTGTTTTCCATGAAGATTCCATTGTTAATGGAATGTGATTTTTGGGTTTATCGTGAGCTGTTTTTTAAATGACATTAGTTCTTTAACCCAGTTAAAGATAAGATTAATTTCTTAACTTGTAATAATCATTAAGTAATGATTTTTAGAGATTAAAACTAAATTATAGTTTTAATAAATCTTTAATTAGATTGAAAGGTGAATTTGATAACTAAAATTGTCAAGTTCAAGAAATGACTGAAAATAGAGTACCACCAGTTTTATTCCAGGCGATAGTTAAATCTTTAATTAGATTTGAACCTGAAATGGTAATTGAATTTACCGATAACACTGCGGCATTAGATAGGGAGTACTACCAGTTTTTCTCCATGGGATGAATAGGTTGGGATTGGGAAAGAAAACAAATGATTACTTTGGTAAGGTTCGCTAATCCCGACTAGTTTGGAAAACCTTAAAATGGTCTGAATTGATATCCAAAGAAAGATTAAAGAATAAATTTAAAGAATTTATCTTTCATAAAATTAATGGGAACCTTTCCCAAAGTATAAGAATATTCGAATAAAGGAATATTCTGGATTGGAATGAGGCGTATGTTGTGTTTTTATAGCACTTGTGTATTATATACGTGAGTTATTCAGAAAGACCGGGTTCATCCCATTCTAAATAACTAATTCGACGAAATGTCGAGGATGAGGATGGTGGTTGAAGACCGGAGGTCTTCACATCATTTGGATGATTACTTATGTCATGACTGGGCTGTACACCCAAGACATGGTAATAAGTGGTGATCGTCCAGACGTACTTGGAGATTGACCGGATATCATGGACCTCTCTCTTGTATTGGACATACGAGACGAGGAATAAAGTGCCTCCGGTTTCGTTCAGACCCAGAACGAACTTGTAAATGGATGTGTGTCTGACATCGGATTTTATTCTGTGCGATTGATAGACATCAGTTGCATAGCGTGAATTGCCTGTGTGACATGCTGAGATGCAAATGATCAAGGCTTCTGTTGAAAAGTAGAATCTTGTGGTTGATGATCAATGCATTGCTGTAATATAGCATAGCTTTGTGTAGCATTAATTCGCGAGCCTCACACCCCGGTGTGAACCAGAAACGAGAGAGGACCTCAGGGAGGGCATTCGTTTCCTTTTAGCTAGGAGTGGTGCCAGCGTTTTGCAAGCCATGACGTTTTACTTATATAGATGATGGATAGCGAATCGCCTTGGTTATATCGGTCTATGTGGAGCCGATGGATGATATGGTCTTTATACAGACCAGATTTACACCCCATAGGGCGTGGAAACGTAGTATTCATGCATTTTAATCCACATCGAGTGGACTGGCCCTGACGATCCAAAGGCTTGACAGAGTACTTGCCTGAGACAAGGATAGATTGTCTCGAAGCGGGAAGGACGATCCCTTCTCTTGGTTCACAGACGAAAATCCAAACTTCCAATACGTGACATTTTGATTTTATTTGTAAATCCTAGTATGGCGACATAGTGGGATGGGGAACTATGCCATCTACGATTGATACATTTATATTTGAAGCTTTTTTCATATACGTTACACTATAATAGTATCAAAATGATTTGTTTTGAACGTACCAAGCATGTTTGGCTATTATAAGGTAAAACTCTATCCTCCGGCTTGCATTGCATTGTGTGATGGGACCTGAGTCTTATAATAGCTTCATTTTTCCAAAAAGCATTGCGATGTTTATTCTATGCACTGGTATTCTTGGGAGGAAACCCGTTCCGTGTTATATGGCGTGGTCCCTTGATATACTATATTTTAAAGTTTTAAATAACTGTTGTAGTTCTTACACCAGTCACATGACTGACCTGGAGTTTATTGTTTTAACCTAAACTCTGGGTGCCCCTATTTCCATACGGGCAGCTTGTAGTTTCGGGTTTTGCAGATTTATAATCACAGGATCCTGGTTTACAGCTGGAACAATATTCGGAAAGCTCTATATCCGTATATTCTTTTATGTTGTGTTTTGTATTATTTTCCTCTGCATTGTAACTTGTAAATCTCTGATATTTAGTAAATGTGTAATATTTATCCATACTCTGTATATTCTTGTATTCTAATGAAATTGTTGTAATAAGCAATGAAATGTTCTTCTGTTTGTTTTCTGATTTGTCGTGTTCTTAATTCAATCCGGGCTTTCCTTTATGGGGAAGTTCGGGTCATTTCAGATCTTCACATCGAATGGACGACTACTGATCCCCTGATTTGGGTAGCTCCTAGTAAAGGGTTAAAGTGGTAGTTGTCCGGACATACTTGTTGATTGTCCGGTTATGCGAGAACCTCTCTTCCGTATTGGACATACAGGATGAGGAATAAGGTGTCTTCGATTTCGTTTAGACCCAGAACGGACTTGTTAATGGATGTATGTCTGACATTGGATTTCATTCTATGTTGATTAATTTCTATTAAATATATATATATATATATCCGTTTGGTGGTGGAGAATTTATTCTCTTGTTTAACACCCTTCTCTGAGATGCACGAGCTTAGAGGTTATATATTGATAGACATCAGTTACATGGCGTGGATTATCAATGTGGCATGCTAAGATGCAATTGATTAAGGCTTTTGTTGAAAAGCAGAGCCTTGTGGTTGATGATCAAAGCACAGCTTTAATTAACATACCTTTGTGTATAACGTTAATTTGCGAGCCTCACACCCCTGTATGAGTCAGAAACGGGATAAGGGACCCAAGGAGTGCTTGCGTTTCTTTCTAGCTAGAAGTGGTGTCATGGTATGGAGCCCATACATTTTTTTACTTATGTGGATGATGGATTGTGAGGGCCCTCGGTATATTGGTTGCTACTGGCCAAATGATAGGTCTGATAGGACTGGGAAATGTGTGTTCAGGAATAACTAATCCACTAAAGTATGCGTGGACCGGCCTTAGAGGATCCAAGGGTTCGCCAGCGTCTGAACCCTGAGGCATTTGCTAGAGTGTCTTGAATCGATAAGGAGACCATCCCTAGCCTTGACTCATGATGGAAACCCAAATTCCAATACGACATTGAGTATTTGATTGTAAACTTATATATGGCGACATAGAAGGATGGGGTGCTATGCCGTCTAGGATTGATACATATATATTGAAAAATGTTTTAAACTGACTAGACACTAATAATAATATCAAACGATTATTATGTTATACGAATCAATCATGTTTGACCATTATAAGGTAAAACTCTATCCTCCGGTTTGCGTTGCATTGTGTGATGGGGCTTGAGTCTTATAATGGTTTCATTTTTCTAAAAAGCTTTGCGTTGTTTAAAAGATTTACCTATTTTATGCATTGGCAATCTAATGGAGTAAACCCGTTCCGTGTTAGTGGCGTGGTCCTGTGATTAGCCTTATTATTAGATAAGTTAAGTAAGATTTCTCATACCAGTCCCATGACTGACTCATAGTTTGTTTTCATTTTCAAACTCGGGTGCCCTTTTTTTTACATGGGCAGCCAAGTAAACAGGTAACATGCTTTATTTTGGATATACACCGTAGCATGGAGTGCTCTTTTGGCAAAAGATGAAGACTATCTTTTATCTCTTATTTTGGACATTTAGACATCACCTTATCTATACTATATTTGATGATGTTCTAGACTTATTTTCTATTTGTGGAAACCTTTATGTACTAAGTAGTATCCTGTGTCTGTGCAACTCTGATGTTGATGACATTTATGATTCTACTGCTATGATGATGAGTATTATTCTATGATCTCATGTGTTATGCTATTGTCTATAATCTGCTGATGTGATAAATGTGTTGTATTCCAATGATTATCCTTGCTTCCATGGCACGGGAGTACGGGGTCATCACATTTGGTATCAGAGCCTATACCCAGTCGGAATTCTATGTGTAATGCTGCGGATGTTGGTCGGTGTGGTACTGATGTGGGTTACAAGCACAATGCCTGGGTAGTGAGTGATATGAGCCAACGAGGACATTGGGCTCTTTAAGGGGGGTAGTCTGTAACACCCCTCTCGAAAATCAAACACAAAGATCTTTTAGCATAGTAGTTAGTGCGTGGTGCTGCTTTCCGGGAGGTCGGTGGTTTGAAACCCATAGGTGTCACATGTCAAGTCGAAACCAATCATTTCTTAGCTTAGGAAAAGAAGGAAATAAAAAATAAGTCTCTTCTGCACTTGTAACCTTGACTTCACACCCTATCTTCACTTGCAATAATACCGAGAATTTTCTTTTGGGTAGTAAACCTAAAATTATTAATGCAAAATTCCTAATAGATGAATTCAATAAGGTAAAAATAATAATGTACTTATAATATAGTACAAAATTGTAAAACACACTGCATTTAATTAGCAATATTTAGTATGAATTTTTTTACCAATCCATTATGAGCTTCGTATGATCAAAAATATGAAAAAATTACATTAAGGTTTCTTACACACATTTTGATATTTATATCATATATTATAAAAAAAAAATCAAAGCTACAAGCAGTGTCGACATAATTAAACATAAAGGACGGAAATAAGTAAGCATCAACCAAAAAACTAAAATTGATATTTTACCATTATCTAAATGAATAAGCATCGTATGTGGACCTTACATCTCCTTAAGATGTATGCTCTTTGTGTAACAAAAAAGATAACTATGAATGTAGAGTATAATGAACATTAGCACCATAACCAAAGCGCATAGATTACTGTGTGATATGTACAAAAGGAAGTGGATGTCATTTCAATTGTAGACCAACACAAACATGTTTACTTACATACTTTCTCATTGATTCCACTAAATGAACTAACTCTACAATAAAAGATGAAAAACTAGCCACTAGACTATTTCTTTAATAATTTGCAATCATAATATCTAATATGAATCTGCATCATCTTTGCTAATCCCACTGCTATAAAATGCATATATTTTGATAGAGGGCTGACAGTTTCTGACGGTTAATTCCGACGGCCTTTGATGGACCGTCGATGGCCGTCGGAAACCATCGGAAAATCATGAATTATATAGCAACCCTAGCCCTTCTTCTTCATCCATATTTCTATTTTCCTCTAGCACAAACCCAAATCACAAAAAAACACTAAACTCAAAAATTCAACATCCAAACACCATTTTCTTCATCTTGGAACCTCCCCTAAATCTACGTATGTATAAATTGTTAAATTAGGGCTATTTATCGACTGCAATTGTTTCCAATAGCGTTGTAGTGGTTTATAACATCCGTTTGTGCGAATATTTCATGTGATATTGTTAAATTGAAAAATGTATGTATAAATTGTGGTTATTTGTATATATGTAAATTGTTGTATATATGTGTCGGTGTTACCATTGTACTGTTTTTATTAGAATAAGATAAAATGCAAGCATGAGTTAGGCATGCTGCATGGTACTCATTTTGACTTGTGCAACAAAGACGAATACACGAGTGTAAAAGAGAGTTGAGTTCATTGGAAAATGACAACAATACTAAAGCAGCCGTAAATCAATGAAATGCATTGAACAAATATGAGAAATTAAAACATATATTTCTAAATTAAATCAGATCTTGACTTATGCACGTTATAGAGTTTTTAGCCTCGTCTGATGGGTGGTGTACATGATCTTTATATAGAAGTCATCTTGGTCAGAAACGACCATTTATATCCATCTGGTATAATGCTTGTTGGATTTGTTCAAACAGTTCATAAAATTTCATAGTAAGTTTCCTATTTTGTTCCTACGTAGTGCGTACACACATTTATGTACAATGCAGGAAACAAATGGGAAATGATGCCGAAATTGTGTTGAATCAATTGAAACGAAATAAAGTACGAAATGTAAGTGTTCAATATGTTTGTAATGGGAAGTAGGATGGTTGACCATGGAAAAAAATAACTTATTTTATAACATTTTGTATCGATATGTTAAAAATAAAATGTTCCATATTTAAAAATATTGTTGAATTTATGAAATAGTTATTTAAATTCAAATATTATAAATGTGTAATGCAACCATGAAAATAAGTTTTTTCGAATTTGTATTCTTGAAAATAAATATTTATTTTTCAACTTGTGACTCGTTTTCTAAAATAGGAAAAATTATTGATTATTTTGTTAATTGGAGGAGATGGATATGTCAAAGAAGAGGAATGAGAGGCTCGATAAAAGAAAATTTTTGTAACGGTATAAACGTATTTGTTGAATTCGCTTTAAGTAATAATGGAAATGATCCAGAAATTCGTTGTCCGTGTAGTAAGTGTTGACATTTGAAGTATTTGTTACCTGATATTGTGAAATTCTATTTGTGCAAAAACGATTTTGTACCTAAGTATTATATTTGGGATCGTCATGGAGAAATTATAGTAAATACTTCTATAGAGTCTGAATTAGAAAGTGTTGTTAATGAAACTATTATGACGACCCATATAGAAAATATGGTCGACGATGCAGCACGATTAATGTTTCCTATGGGAAAATGATGGAAATGTTGAAGAACCAAATATTGAAGATTTTTTTATGATTTATTGGATGCTGCTAAGAACGTATTTGGGGTGGTTATAAAAGGGGCCCTCGACTTCAGTAATTGTAGTATACATTGTGATGAAGTCAAAATACAACATCACTGAGAAGGGTTTACGGCTATTGTACAAGCTGCAAAAAGACATATATCGCCCGATAATTTAATGTTTGAAAATAACTATAAAGTTAAAAAAATTATGTTGGCTTTTGGTTTACCTTATCAGAAAGTAGATACATGTTTAAATGGCTGCATATTTTTTTGAAAAGAAGATGTAAAGCTTAAAAATTGTAAAATATGTAATCAGGAAAGATACAAAACAAAAAAAGAAGTGGAAGGAAGTTTCATACAATCGTATGCAATACTTACCCATCACTCTAAGGCTTTGAAGAATATATGTATCTTCTGTAATTGCATCTCATATGAAACAGCATAGTGTGAAAAGAGAGGAAGGGGTTACATTGACACTTCCGACCGATGGATACACATGAAAGCATTTCGATAAAATTCATCGCAATTTTGCAGCACACAGTCGTATTGTTAGACAATGATTATGTACGGATGGGTTTTCACCATTTTATCAGTTTGATTCTAAATGTTCATCCTGGTACATAATACTCACATCATATAATTTACCTCCATGGATGTATATGAAAACGCAATATATATTTCTTATCGTTGCCATTCTTGGCCCCGACGTTCGATGCAAGGAATCAATGTTTATTTACAACCGCTGATTTATGAGTTACAAACACTACGTAACGTAGAAGTAGAAACATATGATGTTTCAAAGAAGAAAACTTTTCGTATGTTTACTTTTTTGTTGCGGACTACAAGTGATTTTCCTGCCTATGCAATGATTTTCAGAATAGAGTACTTCCGCTCATCTAGCATGTCCATATTGCATGGAAGAACATGAGCGTTTTCTTTATCGCATGGTAAGAAAATTTCATGGTTCGATTGTCATCAATGTTTTCTCCATATAAATTATCCCTTCAAAGGAGACAAGAATTTTTTTAGCTAGTAGAGTAGAGTAGAAACCAGATAGCTACCAATGATATGGTCAAGCGAAGACATATATGAACTGGTTAGGGACTATCCAAAGATATATGAAACTGGAGTGCAAACAGAAATTGTAGGAAAATCTCCAGTTCATAATTGGCGCAAATAGACTATTTTTTGGTAGTTGACGTATCAGATATATCTTTTGCTTCATCAAAATATTGATGTGATGCACAAAGAGAAAAATGTATTTGATAATGTTTTTAACACAATTTTCAATGTCAAGGTGAAGACGAAGGATGATTTGAAATCAAGACGCGATATACAAGAATTATGAAAACATCCTTAATTCATACGAAACCAAATGACAATAAAAAACCAAAGGAATGTTACGAATTAGATAATAATCAATTTAAAGTTGTGTTATAATAGGTCGAAGAGTTAACATTTCCTGATGGGATTTCATCAAATTTTAGTAGACGTTTTGACTTAAAAATGGTAGATTGAGCGGAACGAAAAGCCATGACTGTCACATAATGTTGAAAAATTTATTATCCGTTCTATTTAAAGAACTACTACCGTTAAAAGTGTGGAAGGTAGTAATAGAGTTCAGTATGTTTTACAAAGAGCTTTGTTCAACTACTTAAAAGTGAAATGTTTATGTATACTTGAAGTAGATATTAATATATTGCTCTACAAATTGAAGAAAATATTTCCGCCAGGTTTTTTAATGTAATGGAACATTTACTTGCTCATCTCCCATCTGAAGCATGACTTCGAGGTCCTGTCCAATTTGGATGGATGTATCCGTTTGAGAGATATGTAATATGTTACCCAGTAATTTAATTATCATTTCAAAGATGAAGTTAATGTAAAATAATTTTGCATAGATATCTGAATCATCTGAAGAAAAAGTGACACAAAATGAACGAGTTGAAGGTTCGATATGTAAATCTTACATCGAAGAAGAAGCTTCATTCTTTTTCTCTTACTATTTCAGTGATCATCCGAATATATCAATTGAAAGTGTTCCTCTTAATGACAAAGGTGACGACCAAAAGTCTTCTCAAACAATGTTATCTATGTTTAGAAAATATGGTCGAACTTCTGGGAAATGTATAGAAATATCGCTAGACGGTAGAGATCTTCATATAGCACACACTTATATTCTTCTAAATTTTGCCAAGGTTGCCCATTTGCTAGGTAATCTGAAATAATAATTTGTGTTTCATTTATTTCTGTAATGCATGTGTTTGAAGAATTTAATGTAACATTTTATTTGTATGTAAGTGTTTATGAAAGTGAACATCAAAATGGAGATCTCAGTAAAGAATTTTCCAATTGGTTTTCAAATTACGTTTACGAGCCGAAAAGTTGTGTTGTTGACGAATGGTTGAAATATCTTGCGATGGGAACAAAAAGTGTGGTTAAGACATATCCAATATATTACGTTAATGGATATAAATTTAACATTAAAGAATACGGTATAGAAAAATTAACTAATAATACAGGCGTATTTGATAAAGGTAACGACGATCTAGAAAATCACATAAATGATTTTTACGGCGCTTTAATACAATTTTTGCTCATTAAGTTATGGTCCATGAATAGAACATGTTCATGTTGCTCTTAAGTATTTTTTTTCTTGGTAGTCACCTATTTTTGTTGTTGGGTCTGCTTTGGTACAACTGTTTACCAGTTGCACAATACTTGATGTGTCATTGGCATTTTGGTGCTTTTTTAATTGGCTGTTATAATGGTGTTCTTGGTTGTCTGCATGTGACATGGATTCCCTGCAATTGTTTTCTTTGGCCTTGTGATCTGCTCCTTATTGTTGGACTGAATGGTAGTCCCCCAACCCACTATGTAAGCCCTAGATTTAGTGTGTCTTGGGTAAGCCTTCTGTTTTGCTCTTCTTCTATCCTTTCATTGGTCATTTAAAGTCATCATGTGTGATCCCTTACCTGTTTATGTGGTGGTGGCCCCCATGCTATGCTGCATTTATTGAGGTGTTGTAAACTACTACTTGTCCCAATAGTTTGCTTGTTGACACTCGTACTTGAGTTTTTTGGGTGACGTGAAGGTATAGTCAAGTTCTCAAGTGGAATCCTATACAAGGAAGGCAACATGGTGTTGGTCAGTTTGCTTTGTCTCGTTGTTGTTGTTGTTTTTGTGTGTCTCAATGTGCAATGGTATTGTTGTACCAAGTATTAGGACAGTATGTTACTATGTAACTCTTTATCATGTAAGCATTTTTAAGCACTGCCTCCCTACATGGAGCGCCATGTGTAATTTTCTCCTTTGTGGAGTAGGAAATTGTGTAGTCTAGTTACTTTGGATTAGCTCTGGTGCTATAAGCTAGTATAGTTGAAGTTGACGGTCCACTATAAAACCTGTATATGGTGGATGGTCCACCTTAAAAATAGATAGTAGTAAGTTGGTAATTTGCTACTTTTTGTGATATTTGTAATTATTATTTGTTATAATAATAGTGTACTGCTAAAAGCACCTCTGTTTGTGCTTTCTAATACCATGATGTGGTAGCCAAAAGTACAAAATATGGTGCCTTTAGCATTACATCACCATGTGGGACTAAAAGCACCTAGTTTTACGCTTTTAGCTACCAAGCTATGGTGTTAGGAAGCACAAACTTGGGTTCTTTTAGCAGTACACTAATAATAAGTGTTATGGATCACTATAAAAATCTGTCAGCCTTGCCAAAAAAACAAAAATTTTGCAAATGACATACTTCTCACGACCTGTGAAGGCGGTTTTCTATTTAGATGCAATTGTTTCAACAATATGCCTGGTTCTGAAACTAATGTGCATAAGGATTATAATCTTATTGAAATAAAGAATTCATCGCATTATCACAAGTAAGTTACATTTGTACTAACCAAATAAGCACTGAAAAAATATTACCTCTTTATTTGCTTAATTTAGAAATAAATTAATTTAATTTAAAAATAAACAGTAATAATTAGTAGTATATTAAAAGGATAAAAACAGAATTTTGTACAACTAATAATTGGGCCATGAAAGTATTGTAGTTGCGTTCGTGGCGAGATTCTGACCTATTTTCATATTTTATTTTTTGAAATTGGAGTCCGTATGTAAAAGTTATTAATTAAGTTGTATGTATATATTAATACATAAAGGTTTGAATTTCAAATAAATATATATATGCAAGTTGGGAATATATTTAATAGGATAAGAATGAAAAGAATATTCTATTTCATTTCAAACTTATGTGTATATATTCACATAGCAGGGGACAAGAATAAAATAACTAAGGAAAGTAATAAAAAGAATTAATCAAGGAATGATAAAAAAGCAACGTTTTAGAGGAATTTCCTCTTGGCCTAGCCCAAGAAAGTGGTCGACTGCCCCTTTAGGAGAGGTGTCGACCGCCCTCCTATAGGGAAGCCCATTGAGGGTTGTTTTACGTAAGGACTTATTTATAATATATACAATTGGACTGTCCAAATTTAATCAAACAAATATAATGATTAAAAAACAAGATAAAAACTTTAAACAGCCCCTCAAATCCTCATTCTAAACCCTATAGGAATTTCTCTCAACGCCTTTATTCTGCCTTTCTTCTATCTCAAAATCCAGAAAGTTTGAAGGATTAGGTTTCTTCTATTACTCTAAGTCTATTCCAATATATTCTATCTTCTCTGTCTTGTTCTAATATTTAGAATTGATATTTATATGGAATTTAGATTCATACGTGTACGTATATAAGATTCTAATGGTGATTCTTATACATACATATTTAGATCTGAAGGGCTTGGAGCATACGTTCGATATTGAAGGACAAACTGAATTTATGTTTTATTTAATCTTGTTGTTACTCTTCCTAATAGCTTTATGAGTGGAACCCTAATAAGTTACTATTTTCCGTAATCTGATAGTTATGGATTTGTATTGTTGTGCCTTAGGGGATTTTGGATGTACGAAAAGAAAACATGATTAAAACCCCCCAAATCCTTTGTTTATTTTATTGTTCATAGAAATGCTCAATCAAGTTATATTTGTTTAGGTTGTTGTAATAATATAAGGACATAATTCTTTTGTATGATTTTGTATACTGTTAGGATTTTCTATATTGAATTAATTGCTTTTTATTCTATTTTTATTGTAAATTCACATTTTTGGTTTTTGGACAAAAGATTAAAATTTGGATAGTTGTAAATCCAATGGGTTTGAATCTCTATTCCTCGAAATAGAGAATTTGAATGTATTATTTATCGTATATCTAAATATTAATCTTTGCGAATAAACAAACATAAGAAAATGAATCTATTCAAAGTAGAATTTATAAACATATATAGTTAACGATATGTTCATCTTTTATTGTTGCAATAACCAAGTCAAAACCTGGGTTCCAAGTTTATATGTTATTGTGATTGTTTTTCCCATTTTATTTTCATATGCACACTTATGTTATGGATTGAAGAAAATATGGGAAATTGACTTGTATGCCTTAAGAATTTTATAGTATTGACATTTCAATTACATGGTAGGGATGTTAATTCCGTTCGCTGAAATTACATTTATATTTACATATATATAAGTAACGTAATCAACATATATAAATTCGTATTTAGTACATTATAAATACAATTAAATTAGAAATAGAATTTAAATGTTTGTGAGTTAATGGCTTAATTAATATCAATGACACATAGACATGAGGTTAACCGTTACTTGTAGTAGAAGTCTCCCGTAATCGATCGACATATCCAGTGTCTATAAGTAAATATGGTTAATGTGAAAGGCCTAAATGCCATAGGCCATTATAATTAGTATGATATGATGCAAGGTTAGGCCCAACTTGTAGTTGAAGCCTGCCCGAAACCACTCGGCAAATCCAGCATCTACAAGTAGTAGGCCTAATGTGAGATATCTAGTGTGCATATATATATATATATATATATATATATATATATATATATATATATATATATACACACACACGCACACATACACGCGCACACACACACACACACATATATGTATGTATGTATGTATGTTGTGTGTGCGAAGTAGGCCTGCCTAGGAAAAGAGTATTAAGTGGCCGACCTATCTCTTATTGGGTATTAAGTGGTTAGGACCGGGCTCGTTCCTAAGATTCACTCCTTGGTTCAGGATCTAAGTCGTTGGGCCCCACTTTGAGAAGTAAATGGTTTTTGGGTCTGCCTTTCTCCTATAAGGTATTAAATGGTCCTAATAGACAATAATGTGTGTGGGTGCAGTTCTCCAAGTAATGTTTGCTTCTTGTCTAAGGGCTAGTGAGGGTTGACCTTGGGACGGATTATGTATACATAGCCCAACGAACCACCGTCTAAGGGAAGTATTAAGTGGCTAGGAATTCACCCATAGGGACAATTAGGTAGTAACAAGAGGGTTCGCCGGAGGTTCTTCTTATAAGAAGTCGTGTTCCTGACCCGCAACCCGGTAGTAAGTAGTCGTTACTATTTCTTTGCCTACAAGAGAGTTATCATTTATAATGTATTACCATTAGAACGGGGTCTTAAGATGCTTGGGGTCTTCCATTAGGTATTAAGTGACTAGAGGGATGTTCGTCCTAAATAAATATGTTATTAAGTGATTATAGGAAGTGATCCCCCTTAATTTAGTTTTAGGTTATTAAGTGACTTTTAGGACGTTCGCCCTATATGTTTGCCTTGTGTGTTTGTCATGAAGACATAACCTGAAAAGTTTACAATTGCCAATTATAAAGAATAGCCTTCTTAACTTACTTGTATTTGATTCACCAGCACTTTATGTTCTGACCTCCCTCTTCTTAACATTAACAGGACAATAGGTGAAGACAAGTGATTAAGGATGGAGGATGATCCCTTGGAGGATGAGCCTCTTGAAGATCTAGTTATTATGGCTATCACTTGTTTACTACTATTATTATGTAACTGGGATGAATAATGATGATGTACCTTGAAATTTGAGACGTGTTGCAATTCTGATTTGTGGTTTTTAATAATTGGTACATCTTATATTTATGCTATTATATTTTGTCCCATCCGTTATGTGAGTTTTGATTTTCGTTTTAAATTGCTTTGTATATTTGTTTAAGTTAATCCTTATAGGAACCAATGATCTGTTTAGAGTGGCTCTAAGTTCCGATGAGCCTTTTCAAGGTCGGGATTTAAGCTCATTCCAAGCGGGTTGCTACAATTGGTATCAGAGCTTAGTTTACCCGATTACGAGAAAATATACGTCTAAGAGACGTATTTGTTACTTGAAATGATTTTCAAAACTATGTATATATATATATATATGAACTGCACCCCAAAACATACGCAATCATACTAGTAATGTTGGGCCTTGATACTATCGTAGGAAGTCCACTAAAGGGTTTTCCCTTTTTCAAATAGTTGATATGGCCAACAATCAACCCAAAAAGGGAAACCAGGCAAGGCCTCATTACTTGTTATAATGGTTCCAACATTATCGTAGGACCGTGGAACAAGTCCTTGTTGCTAATCCTGCCCTAGTGGAACCAGCCGCTCAGCCTGCTGAACGGGCGCTCAATATCCCATGCCTTTGTAAAGATTTTATAAGCTTAGGAGGCAAGACCATTTTGGTAACTAGGAACATTATGGATGCGAAATCTTGGATTTCGGAGTGTGAAAGGATTTTTGGGGCTATCCAATGGGAAGATGAACTAAAGATTAGGGTATCAGCCTGGCATTGAAGGGGGAGGCCTTGGAACGGTGGAACCTAATTTCTCAAGAGAACATAGGTACAGTATTAACGTAGGCAAAGTTTAGGAATCGTTTCGAGAAAAAATTCCTAACTAATGAAGAGGAGACCCGACAACTAGAAATGTTTATCCATTTAAAGCAAGGAGAGATGGAGCTGAAGGAGTATGTGGCAAAGTTTATTGAGTTGTCTAAGTTTGGTAAGGGGTTGGTGGACATCCCAACTTATAAATCCCTTAGGCTTGTGAAATGGTTAAATTCACCATTGAAGGAGATGATTTTGGCACAAGTTACTTTTGGAGCTACATTTGTGGCTATGGTTGAGGCGTCCATCTTATATTCTGCAGAAAATACTAAGGAAGTTAAGACAACCAATAAAAGAGAGGGTACTTCTGGTGATGGGAAGAATAAGAAAAATAATTACTGGCTTAAGAAGAAGAAGAAGGGCAGTAAATTCAAGAAGGAAGCCAAGACCTTTTTAGGTGCCATAAGAAAGGGCACGAAGCAAAGGACTATTAATTAAACTTGGCAAAGATAGAGTTTAAAGAGAAATGCTTTAACTGCCACAAATATGGACACCTAGCAAAAAAAACTTCCTAAAGCCTAGGACATTACAAGAAGGCAAGAACTATGCAGTAGAAGTTGCGCTAATTCGTAGTCAGCCCCCTAGGGATTAGGGACATCTCACACTGGAAGGTATAATTTATGTTCTGTGGAATTTTTCGTGTACCCTATTTGATTCTAGAGCCACCCACTCATTTATTGGTAGGAAGATTGTAGACTCTTTGAAACTATCCTTATCCTTTGTTAGCCATCCGATAGAGGTGTCCAACCCTATCGGAGGGGCTATGCATCTTTCTGTTGTTTGTAAATACCTAGTATTGGACATCGGTGATATCGACTTCTTTTACGATGTTTAAGGGCTTGACTTTGAGGTGTATGGTCTTATTTTGGGCGTGGACTGGCTATCATTTTATGGGGTCGTCCTCAATTGCGATAGGATAGTGTTCTATTTGAGAAGTCACAAAGGCCGCAACATAGAGATTCCATGTAGGACAAGGACTAGGAGTTAGACCTTATTTTCTCTATCTCTTTATTTTGAAGGACCATCCTCAGTACAGTTATATGTGAGTTCCCGGACGTTTTTGAGGAAGTCATGGGACCCCCACCTCACCGAGAGATATCTTTTATAATAGACTTTGAAAAGTATGCGAGGCCTGTAACATTCCCTTTAAAACACAAAACTTATAAGGAAAGGAGAGAGTTAGACAAGCAAATATTGGAATTATTACATAAGGTGTAACGTCCCATATTTTTACGGTATTGTAAATATTTTATTTAATTATTTAAATAGTGATTTAGAGAATTTAATGGTCGTTTAATTAAATTATATTGAATATTTAATTAATATAATTAATTTAAGAATATATTTAATTCTGAAATAGTTGGAAATAGTGAATTGACAATATTATGTGAATTTGACAATTTAAAATATTTAATTCAGTTTAGAATCGAATTAGAATAACAAATATATTATTTGAACGATAGTTGAATGTATAATTATATTATAATTATAATCCAGCTTGAAATGGCGCGGTAGTTCGCAGTTTGGCGATTCGAACTTTAAATGAACATACAGAATCCGTTTTAAGTCGGATTTCTATGAAACAAGAAATGTTCGGAGCTGGTGAAGTATAATTTTCTAACGGAAGAGAAAAATTGGGATTTCGTCGTATAGATTGTGAGTTATGTCAAATCAAATTTTCAAAAAGTCGCTATGGAATTCCTTTATAATTTATAGCGATTTATTTATATTTTAAATGGTTTTTTCAATATAAATTGAATATCGATTCAACCGGGATTTGAATATCGAGTTATAAATACAATTGGAGCTCTATGATATTCTATTGTGGATATATATGATAATATTTATTTATAAATATTTAATTTAATTATTTTAAAAAATATAAATATTTAAAGGGGTTTATTTAAAGCTGTAAAAATAGCCAGTTTTGCAAACGACCCCCGTTTTCGACGAAACTAATTTTGTTGGATCTAGAATATTAAATTATTGCTAGATTTCAATTTCCGTGATTTTCAAAGTCCTTATGTGGCCGTACAGGATTTTAATGTGAAAAATAGTCAATAATTTGACTTTAAAAATACGCTGGGTGGGCAAACGAAGTCGGAATTCGACAAACTAGTTTCGTTGGCTCCGTAATGTTGAACTGTAGCTACATGCCAATTTTCATAATTTCTGGATATCGTGGGTGATCACGCGGATATTTAGAAGGTAGATATGTATAGCGATAACTATATAAATTGATTTAAAAATGAACGAAGCTTCTCATAGAAGCCACACTTATTCTATAAATAACCCCAATACCTTCTAACCCTTATTATTTTCTTCCTCGGGTCAACAGATAATTCCGCCGTCCTCATTTCTTTACACAGAAAAACCAACGCGAAAAATCCATTTCAAAAATCAACAACAATTCGAACAAAAGTTCTAAAATCACGAAATTTGTGTATTTGCAATCACCATACCACCCTCTTCAATCTCGTGTGCTTATTATCGGGATCGATTGGTATATGTTCACTGGAAAAAAAATCAATTGCGAGCTAGGATTTAAAGTAAGGGGAGACTGAGGCTTCATTGTTTGGTTTCGATGTTGTATTTGGTCTTATTGAGCGATTTAGCACCAGTGTGAGAAGTATGGATGGGCTCGGTTTGCATTGGGTGGTGCGAGTGTCTGTAGATCATGGGTTTCTCCAGTTCGACGCATTTTGCAACTGTAGCGCGAATTGGATGAAAGTCGTATGGGTGGGTAGAGATTCAAAAGAGAAGAACAATGGTGGCATTAGTTTTGAATGTCATGAAGAAATGTGGCGGATTGGAGTTCCTGAAGTTCAAAAATGGGGAGTTCAAAAAAGAAGCAGGTCGCGATGGATGCTTTGGGAAGAAGGGTTACTATTCAACAGGGTTTAAAGAGATGTGCCGACAATTTAAATGGTTTGAGGCCCGTTTGAAATAAATGTTAGTTTTAATTTAATTTAAATTGTTATATAAACTTGTAAATTAAATATCACGTTCATACAACATCAGAATTTCGAATGGTCTAATCCGTTGGGATCGTATGGACAACGACTACACACTGGAACTGATTGGGAGTGGATTGGAGACCGTTACAAATTATGGTGAAATTAAACGCCTGATCAGATATATTAAACGGTTATCGTTATTTAACGACAAACCACCAAAGTGAGTAAATCTCACTAACTCTGCACAGTTATATTTTATAACGTATTTTTAGAATTGATAAATGATGGCTGATTGCTGTGTGTTGACTGTTTGGATAAACTGCTAGTTAATTGGCTGAAAATATAGATATAATTATATATATAAACCGTTGATCAAAATGTTGAAATCTATTGATCAGAATATTTCATGTTGAAATGAAATTGATGTTAATTATATTGTTTAACATCTGTGGATGCAGGGAAATAGGACGGAGGAATCCAACTGGATTCCTCAACATTTATTTTACTGTTTTCATATATGGTGATATATATGATGTGATATGTAATCGGTTGTTGATGATGTGTGTTAGAATGATACTAATCATTGTTATTTGGTATTTTAAACACCATAAGAAATACTGGAATATAAAAAGGGAATTTTCAATGATATATTAAAAAAGAAATATATATATATATATAATCAAAGGATTTTATAAAAAGAGATATTTATAAAATCAAAGGATTTTATAAAAAGAAATATTTTTAAAATGAATAGAATTTTATAAAAGGAATTATTTATATAATAAATAAGATTTTATAGAAGGAAATATTTGAGAAATAAATATAGAATTATAAAAAGAGGATTTCGAATTATAAAAGAAATTTGATATGATTCATTTAAATTAGATATTAAATGAAAATATGTTTTTAACAGATGAATTGAGAATAATAATTTATAAAATAATATTTTTAAATTAAGGAAAATATTTATCATTGGACAAATAAAGATATATAAAACTGAACTTATATAAAGAAGTAAAACAGATAAAGGGAGCAGATTAATTTATAAATAATATTTTATAAATTAAGTTAATTATTTATCAGTGAATTAATGGAATATATAAGTCAGAACTTATATAAGGAAGCAAGAATCTATTTTGACATCGATATTTGAAACTTAATATTAATGTAGTGTTAACGAGAATTTTAGATGGAATTACTAAAGTTTTGAATATAAAATAAGATTTTATATAGATTGTTAATGAATAGAAGTATAGATAGAATATTTAAAATAAGATGTTGTTTTAAATATCAAACCAAACTATTTTAATTATATAAAGAATAGATTATTCATATTGAATATGAATAATGGATTAAGGCAAGCAATTTACAAAGAAGAAGATTATAAAGAAAATGTTATTCATATTTTATACGAATAATAGATTAAATAAATGTTTTGAAAATAAAAACATTTATAAAGAAAATCGGATTTGAAGTAGAAACTCAAAGGGAATTTGAATGAGACAGAAATAGTGTTAAATCTAATATAGTTATTCGAATAAAGCACTCGAATATAGTTATTCGAAAGGAGTTAATCGAATATAGTTATTCAAAAGGAGTTAATCGAATATAGTTTATTCGAAAGAAATTAATCGAATATAGTTTATTCGAAAGGAGTTAATCGATTAGAGTTAATTGAATAGAGTTAATCCAATAGAGTTAATTGATTAGAGTTAATCGAATGGAGTTAATCCAATAGAGTTAATTGATTAGAGTTAGTCGAATAGAGTTAATCCAATAGAGTTAACTGATTAGAGTTAATTGAATAGAGTTATTCCAATAGAGTTAATTGATTAGATTCAATACGGAGAGACCGAGATCACATTCATTATCTGAAAACTACTCTGCATGGACGTTAGCGTTGCGGTCAAATATGATGAAGATAATTGAAGATGGTGTTATGCAAGGGCTGTCCTGTTCACAGAATAGTACCTTCGGTTTGTCCAGTCTCAGGACAACCTGCATGGTAGAATGTCAGACAGAGTATGTTTAATATATCGCGTAAGTTGATCTCTTCAAACGTATTTACATTTGGTGGCGGAGGAATTCATTTCTCTTAGCTGTATACCCGTTGTATTTTTGAGGAAATCAATTTGTGATTTGGCGGGTATGACGATGTGACATTCAAAGTAAATAAAGGTGTGGTCTGTACGTTGTGACCTCTAGCCTCACAACGAGGAAATGGTATAAAATCGGGTAGGTCGCATGGCTAAGTGGTTAGCTTCCAATTTGGGTGTATTGTCACATGATCTAGAGTTTCATTTACTTCTTTAACCTATTTTGATGCTGTCCCTTTCAGGAAACGGTTGCTGATCCCAACCGTCGGTGATAATACATTCGGTACACTCAGGCGAAATGAGTGACCGATCATGTTTAGAATGGGTTACAAGATGTTCTTGCTGAACCCGGTGTATTCCTCTTTAGAGATACACTATTGGAAGGTGGTCCCATACCTTGCCAGTTGGAATTCATTAACCAATAAGCGCCCGCGGTTTTTGATTATATATTATGTATGTGGAATGTAAGATGAAAGCGTTCTGCTAGATGATTATAATATTGAGGTTAATAGACACTTTTATAATATCCAATGATTTTTGATATAAAGGTTATCGTTTCTTTCAAAATGATTTTTGAATGATTGAATCAAGTGTTTTTTATTCTCATAAGGGTAAAACCCGTTCCGTGTGTTTACGGTGTGGTCTTATGAGATATCGTTTATTTTCTCAAACTATTTTAAAGTGTTTACTCATACCAGTCCCATGACTGACCCGAATTTTGTTTTGTTTTGTTTTACCTAAACTTTTAGGTGCCCAAATTTGTACGGGTAGTCAAGTAGTCTGGATTTTACAGATATACTGAGAGCTTGGAGCAGGAATCTTCAGGATTTATATAGCTATTGTTTATTTCCACTGTGTTGTAAGTGTTATACTCTAATAATGTAACTGTATACATATACTGATTTTATTTCAAAGTTATGTATCTATTATATATTGTTCATTCCGCTGTGAGATTCTTGTTTACTCTGATGTTGTATGTTCTTCTTCTTCTATTCTAAGTTTCTATCTTATCTATCCTCACCCTCTAATTTCATTCATGGACTACTTGGTGTTTCCGATGCTTGGATTGTTGACATTGAGTTTATGTCGATTACTCGGGATCGCTTAAACCCGGGTCGTTACAGTGGTATCAGAGCTGAAGGTTAAGTAGTTACCTTGGCTCTGTGGCGTGACTCAGTAGAGATGGGGTTAGTAATACCCTAGATTGAGTTTGAGTGTATATATATGAGCGCCTATTTGTTGTTCAATATAAAATGATTTTATATTATGGAGATTTATCGACTGAGTTGTTTATGGGTTCTGGTCAATCAATTTGATCCACTGTATCTGTAACACCTCGGATTTTTGAATAATCAAATTAACTAAATTAAAGAATAATAAATCTCAAACGTGATAATTATGGGGATTGGGTTGCGCCATTGTGTTCATCTCGTAATTCTAGTGAAGATAGAGTCCGAGTTTGCGGGAAACGAGTACCGGATGAAAGGGTTATGGACGAACGAAGTTTGGTGGCAAAGTAAAGAGAAAAAAAATATAAATGCACTGGCACACTTGGGAAGTGCGCCAGTACATATTAACAATGGCGCACCTGCCAAGCACCTGCCAAGTGCGCCCAGGCCAAGGCTGGAGCCTGCACAGCTTTCTGGTTCAGGCTGACCCGTGTTGTTGAGTCCATTCTGACTTCTTACTGAGTCATTAGGGCTGACTCATCACCCTATCATAATTGAATGGTTTTGATTAACCCTAAGAACATCTGGCGGCTTAAATTAATTCATAACTCTATAAAAAGACCCATAGACACAAACCCTAAATTAGAATTAAAACTAAAACTATAGCCGTCATGCTGTTGTCTTGAGCCCTAGAGCAGCCGCCACCAAATCAAAGAGAAAGAACAGCAACCAAATCAGAACCACTCAACCCTAACAGCGATTCTTCATCAAAGGAGCGCTAATTCAACTCCAGAAATCAGAATTCAGAACTCAAGACTGCTTTTGAGTTGTGAGTTCGATAGTTTTAGCAAAATAATTAGTAATTTAATTAGATTAAGTTATAACGCGGATTGTATGGATGTGATATGAAGTATTGATTTCATGTTGTAGGATTATGATTGAATATCTATGATGTTATGATGTGATGCTATCATGCAAAGTTATGTTGCTATCATCCATGTTGTAATTTTATATACAATCAAATCGTCATGTTTCTTATGCTAGTTTGCGATATTGATTCATATGCTAAATCATTATTAGGCAAGTTTAGATTTTGGGTTCAAACACGAATCATATACATGTTGGGTAGGATTACATGTGACCTTGCATGATTATGGCACCTAGTTTATGTGAGAATTAAATTGAAAGATTAGGCTATGTCATGATACTTTACATGTTAGTTCACACCATTGTTGCGATGCATAAATCACATATGTGAATTTATGAGTTGGACATGAATCATGTTATGTTATTACCTATGCAAGTTTAATCCCTTTAGATATAGGTTCATGACATATGATGTCTATGCAAAATTTGTGGCCATTATTTCATCAAGTTCACACCTTTAGATTTGGGTCTATGTTATACATGATGTTTATGCAAGTTTGTGGCCATTATTTCATCAAGTTCACACCATTAAAATTTGGAACCATGATATATGTTGTTATGAAAGTTGTAATCTTTGCCTATGCAAGTTTTAGATGTAAAACATCATTCACATATGCAAGTTCACCCCTATGTTAGATCTATGCTTTAATTATGTATATATGTGGTGCTTTCTTTTATTCCATGAGTTAGATTATTCGAGTTTAACATATATTTTTACATTAAACGAACAAACGTACTACGTGAGGAAAAAGGAGAACAATATTAAAAATATTTAATTGGCATAATTGCCTTAAAAGGCATAAAATAAAATTGTGGTGAAATTGGTATGATTTTACATACCATAAATAGATGGACATAATTGAGTCAATTATGGACATCACTAAATTTGGAATTGATTGATAATTTGAATAGGGAAAGTAATTCAAATTGGGGGTGATTAATTAGGAGTAATTAATCGTCTAAGACACGAGGTTAGACTCTTTTGTGGTGTAAAACTGCCCGGACCCGCCCGGCAAATCCAGCTGCCACAAATGTCAGTCTAATGTGAGAGGTCTTAGGCATAAACTAAATACGTAACAATTGTAAAGACACGAGGTTAGACTCTTTTGTGGTGTAAGACTGCCCGGACCCGCCCGGCAAATCCAGCTTCCAGAAATGCCAGTCTAATGTGAGAGGTCTTTATGAGGTTACGGTCTTAATGAATTAAGAAACACTTAACCAGATAAGCATGTAGCGGGACATGAGGGGGTTAAGTGGGTGCCTTGGGTGGCATGTGGAATCTAGTGGGTGCCTTTGGTGGCACTTGGAAATACGATTAGAAACACTTAACCGAAATATGAAACATGTAATTGAAACATGAATAAGAAGTGGGTTAAGTGGGATGTACTAGAGGGGACCAAGCTTAGGTGGATAGCTTGTGTCAAGTAAAGGGGGCCTGTTTCAACCAGTAACCCATACGTATCTTTGTGGGCTTGACCCAAGTCGAGGACGTGACACGCATACTGGGCTTGACTGTAAGAGGCCAAACCGGGTTAGCGGTGGCAACGCAAGTCCAACGGGTTCATATGCGTGTGTGGACCCGGGCTGGTAGGTAAGACGTTGTTGCATCGTGTAGGTATAAGCCGTGCATTCTTTTTGTTGTATCGGGTTGCCACTTTGGGGAGTGATACACCCCACTGTGGGGCCAGCACGGGTATCTACGAGTTAGGGAGCCGATCGCTTGGGGGTAGTGGGTACACCTAGTGGAGATAGGGGCAGACGGCACCTATGAAGGAAGCTAGGGGTGCACGAAACTACCAATATCATTATTAAGTCTGTAGGCGGGATCAACCTTAGGGTGACTAGTGGTAGTGCAGTATAGCAATTATCCTATAATGTCGGTGTAGTTTAGTAAATTTATCTTAGCGGGTTAGGTGCGCTTTAACGATATCGTTATTCATCTTGTTTCCTTGTTTACTCTGTCATACTCAATGGTTCATGGTCATTTCCCTATTTTCCAACTTATGCCTTAGCCTAGTTACTTTGTTAATTATATTGTTAGAATTATCGCACTCGCCAGACTTTATGTCTGACCCCCCTTTTCCATCTCTTTGCTTCCCCCCCCCCAGGTGCTCAGGTTGGAACTAGCACCAGTTGAGCTTGATCTTGGACTGCTTTTAGAAGATTTCTTGGACCGCTGAAGTAAAGTTCAACTTCTCTTTATTTATGGCCATTTTAATGTCGGGGATTATGTCTTTCAGTTTATGTACTTTGTTTTATCAAGATGGATATGATGTACTTTACTTTGTTTTATGATTTTGATGATGTAATCAAACATATGGGTTTATCCGCTGCAATGAAATAAAGTTTTAATTTTCAAGTACTTCTCTATATCTGTCTTGTTGTGATTTTCTGTTATATACTTACTTAAAACGCTCCACTGAAGTTAAGGCATTCCCTTTGCGAGTGACTTTAATGGAGGTGGGGTGTTACAGTATCAGTAGGGGTTTATAAACACTCGAATACGATGAACCGACACAATATGTTTTGAAAAGAGGGTAAATGAAATAATTTTACCCAAAATTATATTTTGATGTAAACAAATTGTAGATATTTGAAGTATTATAGTATATTAGATGTGTTGGTTGTGATTATAATCGAATAAAATTATAAGATGTGAAATGGTTATGTAAATAGCCAATCAGAATTCGTATAAGTGAAATACGTGAAATCAGATGAACTAAATATGAATTTAAATCAGAATTGGAATTAAAATCCTGGAAGGTTATAAAAGTGTTTGTAAATGAATCTAGGTTAAATATATGTGAATTTTAAAATTCTGGGAGATTTTAAATTTGTTACAAGCATTGTGAATAATATTTTGAAATGTATTTCAAAATGGAAATGTTTAGAAATGGTTTTGAAAAATGATATAGTGTTGAACTCACTTCGATCGCTGGAAAATAGATTCCGATGATGCGCGCGCCATTATCGGTATTCATTTTCGAGTTGTAAGTGACAGATTACTACCAAAAGATTTTGTTTTTGAATTGTTTTGAGAAAAACAAGTTGGTTTGAAATTCCAGAAAAGGATATTTGATTTTTGGAAAGGCTAATTTATTTGAAACTCCCAGGTAAAGATTGTTTGAAATAAAAACCAAATTAAGTAGAAATTGTGAAAAGCAAACTGAAATTGAAATTGAATTGGATTAGAATGATATCGAGACAAATTGGAATTGTGATATTTGAATTTGAAATGTTATTGGATAATGGAGTTAAGAATTTGGAATCAAGAATGGAACTTGAGTTTGGAATGAAATTCGACTTTGGTATAAGCGAATTGCTGTGTTGAACAGATATTGATTGGAAATTGGTTGAGATAACATTGGTATATGTTGAATTGATAGCAGGTGAAAGTGATAAAGTTGATATGCCCGACAAAAAGGTACCAGTTTATATTATATTGGGTATGATATTTATGAGCCAATTGGCAGTTTTATTTTCTTTTGGGTTGGAGAAGGCCAAGAGAGGCGAGTTGTAGTTTTACCGATTGAGTCGTACAAAGGAGGTGCTGGCGAAATTTTTCGAAAATTTAAGGCGTTAGAAAATTTTCAAGAATTTTTGAAAATTTTCGTTTATAGAATAAATTAATATTTTAATTGGAATAAACTGGTTCAGTGAAACTAGAGTTAAAAAGTAAATAAATAATTTTTAACCCAGTTAGGTGGAGTTTGTTTTCTACCTTAGCAGTTTCGAGGACGAAATTATTTTAAGGGGGAAGATTGTAACGTCTCATATTTTTATGGTATAGTAATTAATTTATTTAATTATTTAAATAGTGATTTAGATAATTTAATGGTTGTTTTAATTAAATTATACTGAATATTTAATTAATATAGTTAATAGAAGAATATATTAATTCTGAAATAGTGGGAAATAGTGAATTGACGATATTGTGTGAATTTGACAATTTAAAATATTTAATTCAGTTTAGAATTGAATTAGAATAACGAATATATAATTTGAATGACAGTTGAACGTATAATTATATTATAATTATAATCGAGCTTGAAATGGCACAACAGTTCGCAATTTGGCGATTCGAACTTTAAATGAATATAAAGAGTCCGTTTTAAGTTGGATTCTATGAAACAAGAAACGTTCGGAGCTGGTAAAGTATATTTTTCTAATGAAAGATAAAAATCGGGATTTCTTCGTATAGACTGTGACTTATGTCCATGTAACGAACCGGAAAATTCGATGCTCGAATTTTCGACACAAATATACCATGTGTCCAAACTCAAGTACCGAAAATCCAGAATGTTAAAGAAAGAAGTTAGAGGGTGAGATAAGAAAGAAATAAATATTAGAATAGAAGAAAAAGAAGAAGAACAACTAAATACAATACATAGAGTCTCACATCGCAGCGGAATAAAATATAATACAAAAATAAATCTTTATTGAAACTTGAAATAATACTTACAATTTATCAGAGTACAACGGACATTCGATTCATTTGAACAGTTATAACAGTCTATCCTCGTCCACAACACACAGCGGAACACTATACATATATCATACGTCTGAACTCCTCCATCTTGCCTCCTAAAATTTGGATCATCTTATCCTGAACCTGTACAACTCGGTCTGACCCAGCAGGGTCTGACCCGAGCATTACAAACGCCAAGGTCAGTCTGGTGAACCAACGTGAGAAAAACTCACTAAATTATTGGTAGCATCCAACTTGATTTTTAAAGTTAAAATCATTTCAAAAGAAAAGGATAATCGTAAGACCAGCCCACACATAAACACGGACGGTTTTTACCTTACGATAACCCAAACTATTGTGGAAATCATAATTATTCTGATATTATGATAGTGTCTAAATACAAATAAATATCAATCTAGCGGAACGCTTGCATCTCACGCTCCACATATATAGTATACAACCAAAACCGCGGGCACGCATTGGAGATTGGATTCCGACTATGACAAGGTATGGAACCGCCTACCGATATTGTATCTCTAGAGGGGAATACACTGGGTTCAACAAGAACGTCTTGCAACCAGGCCCACACATGACTGACCACTTATTTCTCTTGAGTGTATCGAATATATTGTCACCTACGGTTGGATCCAACATAACCGTTCCCGGGAGATACAGAAGCAAAAAGAAGTAACAAAATGAATATTCTCTAGATGGTGACAATACACCCTAATGGGGGCGACCCACATAGCCATGTTGTCTGCCCGATTTTTGTCATTTCCCGGTTGTGATGCTTGAGGTTATAATCGTATCATCTGGCCACCATTCACTTTGAATGTCACATCATCAGATCCATTGGAAATTCACTAATTGATTTTCCCAAAAATACCCAGGTTGTTAGGCTAAAGAAGTTTCCCTTCTTTGCCACCAGCTTCGTACATTTGGAGAAATCAATGTACGTAATCCCTGTGGAAATACTCTGTCAGACATTCATCCATACAAGTTTTCCTGGGACTGAACAAACCGAAGGCACTCTTATACCGCACCTTAGGAATCAACCTATAGATCAATAGCGAGTAGTCCTGGCAATCCGTCGATTTCAATCATGACAGGATCACCATTAGAATATCTACGGCCGCGACTCTAGAGACTCCGACAAGTAGTCCTTTTGCTTTTGAAGATCTACGGTCTTCGCTGCTTCATCTTCAATCATCATCTTCCACGTTTACGTATTAGTTGGTTCGGAATGGTTTTCGAATATATTCGATTCCGGTCTTTCCGTACCAACAATCATATTAGGCCAGATTTTATAGTCGGTTATTTAACTGTCAAACAAAACAACCATTCATCCACAAAAGAAAATTAAATTCATTGATTTAATATTTACCATCGTATTAGCCTCTTTCTAATTAACCATTCGTTAATTCAAAACTTCTCCATTTTTCCACTAATTGGAATAATCATTTTTCTTCTTATATATTTGTATATATAAGCATATTCAAAAGCCCTTTTCATTTTAAAATCCCTTTTAGCCCGTATTTCTCATCTCGGTTATTATTCTCTAACCGTAAACTAGTAAGAGAATAATTCCCTAAGTGACAACCCCGAAGGCCGAAAACAACATCAGATCGACATGAAGAAAAACATTCAACTCGCTAATCCACAGTCAGTTCCTAATTTCCCTTAAATTCATTTCTAAACTTTTAAATGAGACTTTCCAATATTTAGTATCATTTTTATATGTGATGTTGACCATTCAAATTTAGCTTAAAAATAATATTTAAAAACATTACTAGAATCCTAATACAATATTTCCTTACGGTTTGATTTGCAATTGCTAAGTATTAATCTCTAAACTGAAATAGGATTTCTCTTATAGTGATATACTCTCCATTATCCGATTTCATTCCATAACCCAAGTTCTATATCAAGTATTTATTCTATAAATAATTTTTATAAGCAACTATATATGTTTAAAACTTTATTCCATATTATTTATAACTTCTATTCTAAAATATTCGTATTTGCCTATCATTTACAAGTTCTAATAATATTTACTATTTATAAACCATACGTAAAATTCTCTAATAAAATCTATATTACGTTATTCAAATTAATTCTACCTAAATTTAATTAGAATTTAATCTTTCAAAAATCCTTTATAAATTTCTATTTTCACACCACTTACTTTATCCTCTTTATTCACCTTAGTCATGAATAATAATACCAATACAAATCCATACTGGACTTGATTTTGTAAATCAGGTTTCGAGTTTTCAATCCCATTATAACTTCTAAGTATAGAGTTATTTCATAAAATCTTCCTTATATTTCCCTTTCAATTGGAAAAACCCAAATCTAACTAAGTTATTGGTTCCAAACCCGATTTCTATCTTCCATCAATATTTTTCTAAATTCTCCAAAATTAACTTCTCGTCTTATTTGTTAAAATAAATCTTTATCGTCAAATTCTATTTACTTACTAAATAAATACCCTATTGAAAATAAAATTCCCTTTCTATTGGAACATCCTACTTATTTAAAATATTAGTTTAAAACACAATTCTACTTCCAAATTCATGCTCAAATTATAACTTTTTAAACTACTCCAAACATACTGGTTTTCACTTCTTATAATTGTCACTTATAAAATCGCCTCCTTATTTTATTTGTTTAAACAAATGTTTACCTTTACATTCCATTCATTTTGGATTCTAAATAATCATTTCTATTTGAAGTTAAATATCTTTATATAATTCAAATTTCCATTTTCAGCTCGTTTTCTTTAACACCTTTTCACCTCATCCGTGAATAATATTCCTTAATTCATACTTGACTCATTTAGTCAACCCGAATTCATACTTGAAACTTCAATTTTAAATTCTTTTTATAATTTCAAATTGTAAATTTACTTCATATAACCTCTTTTATAATTTTCCTTGAAATTTGAAAATTGATTATTAAAATATCGGCTTACTATACGATTCCTATTCCCCTTTCCAATTCAGAAAATTTACATTTTTCCAAATTTCCCAAATAAAAGTAATAATTCCACTTCTTAAAATGTTGCTTACAAAATCGCCCTTTAAAAATATTTGGTTCAAACAAATATTTACTATTAAATTCTATTTATAATTCGGATTTCAACTAAACATTTCTATTTGAAGATAAATACTTTCTTTGAACTCTTTTCATATTTCAAATTTTATTTTGAAACCCATATATTATTTATGATATCCAAAATATCCACAATCAAGGTCAAGCTCTATTTACACATCCAAACATTCCATAAAAATATCATGGGTTATGGATCATATCAGCATATATGTGAAGATAAATAATCATAAATTATAAATGTTGAGGGATCCAGTTGGATCCCCCAACCTGTTTTCCTGCCTCCACAGATGTTATCAACAATAATAATACCCATCCTGCTTCGAGGCAGGATATCGCGGTATAGAAGGTCGTCCACTATATATATTGTGGTGTGCATAAGGAAATCATCCGCTAATGGTACTGCGGGCATCCGCTAATGGTACTGCGGCAATATCAAATCACCAATATTATTTATATATTATTATTATAATATAATATTATCACTTTATATCAAGCAAGTTATCATCCATCAAGCAATAAATTAAATTTGAACTATTAAAAATAGTTCCCAATAATTTAACTGAGTGAGTTTAACTCACCTCGGTTTTCTCTGACGAATATCCGTTTAAATTTCCATATCGTCTCAACACCGTATTGTCTTGAATTATCTTGAATAAATTTATCTAGCACTTACAATATATTTTTAATTAACGATTAACTATTTATTCATTTTTTTATTTAACTACTTAACAAATAAACATATTTCTATGTTATTTAAATTTCGTTAACATGTATACCTTACTTAGCATGCACACGTCGACCAATTCACGATGCAACTTTGAAATAACCAAACCATTTCAACTGAGATCAACCCCAAAATCCACAGTCCTCCATGGTGGCATTTCATTGAATATTTTGCTGGCAAGTATCATCTCCAAAAATACAGACCGAACTCACCTTTCTTCCCTGGTTAAATTCCAACATCAACCCTTCCTATTATCAGCACATTTCTATCACACAGATAACTCCTCAAATCATCCCAAACCTCCACTGTCTAACGTGTACGTAGTAAATCCATAAGGGAAAACCAAGCTCCACTTCACACTGTTTTTTTCCAAGCCCTCAACTCCACGTTCAACTATTGCACCATCCACAAAATTCAACTACCAATCCTCCTTTATCATCAAAATTTAAACTCCAAATCTCCCCACTTAAAACACTACCAGTATATGCACCTTTCAAACACTGCTTTTCCCAAAAATCCCCAGTCCTTATTCACGCCTGTATATCCCTTCTCATTGCCAACTTCCCCAAATAAAGATTGAACTGAAAAAAGAAAAGAAAAACTTATTGTTGAACCCGTTGACTGCCAGTAAACCACAATACCCCAATTGTAACCAGTACTGCATCATCTATTAAATTCCTTTAATCACCACTGCTGTATTCCACTCCAATCCAACCATTGAACTCGTACCTCACTCACGTTCACTCATTAGTCATCGCATCTCCAATTGCACCTCAAACAACCACCACCTCACTCCAGTACTCGCATCTAATTTAGGATCAAAATCCCCGTAGCATAACTCAAAAGACACTCGATGGAACTCCCTGCGCATCATCTAATCTACGAGCATCAATGTCAACTCCAGCGAAGTCGTGGACTTCACGATGCACCAAATTCGATTTGATTTCCCCTTTTTGAAATCTCTTCTAAATCTAACTTCGCGCTCCTTAATACTGCTCAGAAAACTCCTCCGTACCCTCTTCAGACAGACCCCTACATCCCTTCATAGCACGTGAGCTTCTAGTCGACATCAAGCTTTAGATTTCGAAATTCACGAAATCGAGATATTAGACCGCGACACCTTCTTTCATTTCCTTTGGGTTTGGTCGAGCTTTAGACTTTGAATCCCGATGGAAAGGAAATCTCGATTCCTGTTATGATTTTGATTTCCGATTTCTCCCTTTTTTTAATCGATGGAGTGATTTTCGATTTTAACAGAAGAGGGAAAAATGAAGGAAGTGGAATTAATCGATTTAAGGATGTAGAACAATGGAACGCGAGGGTCGTTTATGTAGGAGAGCGATGAGCGGATAAGAGCGATATCAAACTCAGTAGGATGTAGGAGTAGCCATAACCTCAGTGTACCCGATTGTGAAGCTTAAGGGGGAAGGAAGAAATTTTGACGTAAAGGTGAAAAGAGAGGACGGGGTAGCTTACAGAATAGCATGTGTTGGGGTTATAGGTCGTCACTTATAATTATATTTATTTTATTTCATTTTAATTTTTATTTATTTTAACCGATATACCTTGCATTAAAATATCCTGCGATATCGAACCCCTATTTGAACGCGACAAAAGACATTCCTAGGGTCCTACCCCTATTATGAACACACTAGAACAGTTTTCACGGTCTAATTCGACCATATACAAAAGATATTAAATTAATTAAATGATTTAACCTTAAATTTGATTTAATATAAATTGGCTAAAATAAACAAATAAATTATTATTATTATTGTATAAATATGCACAAACTGAATTTATATAAATTCCAGGATACATTGACTTAAATTTTAAGCCCGATATAGGTTAGTCCAATATTCAGTTTATTTAAAATCGATTTATTTTATTAAATAAATCATTATGGCTTATAAATAATTTCACAATGACTATTTCAAAATTTGATTTGGCTATAACTCTCAATATACCTTACGAAATTCAGATTTTTCTCTTTCATTCGAAATTTATAGTTTAACAGATTTAAATATTTCTTGTTTCAGCGAATTCCGACTTCAAATGGATCCTGCACACTCAACTGAAGTTCAAAACAAAATATTACGAACTATCGTGTCATTTACGAGCTCTTTTAAATTAATATATATTTATATGTTCAAAATTCGATTTAATTAATATAAAATTCCATTTATATTACGAATTCAGTATTTAAACTAATTTAAATATTCAAATATAAATCGATAAAAATGTGAGACGTTATAGTCCAAATCAAATTTTCGAAAAGTCGCTATGGAATTCCTTTATAATTTATAGCGATTTATTTATATTTTAAATGGATTTTTCAATATAAATTGAATATCGATTCAACCGGGATTTGAATATCGGGTTATGAATCCAATTGGAGCTGTATGATATTCTATTGTGAATATATACGATAATATTTAATTAGTTTTAAATATATAAATATTTAAATGGGTTTATTTAGAGCTTTAAAAATAACCAGTTTTGCAAATGACCTCTGTTTTCGACGAAACTAATTTTGCTGGATCCGGAATATTAAATTATTGCTAGACTTCAATTTTCGTGTGGCCGTACGAGATTTTAATGTGAAAAATAGTCAATAATTTGACTTCAAAAATATGCTGGGTGGGCAAACGAAGTCGAAATTCGACGAAACCAGTTTCGTTGGGTCCGTAATGTTGAACTGTAGCTATATGCCAATTTTCATGATTTTTGGATATCGTGGGTGATCATGCAGTTTTTTAGAAGGTAGATACGTATAGCGATAACTATATAAATTAATTTAAAAATGAATGAAGCTTCCCATACAAGCCACACTTATTCTATAAATAACCCCAGAACCTTCTAACCCTTATTATTTTCTTCCTCTAGTCAACAGATAATTCCGCCGTCCTTATTTCTTCACACAGAAAAACCAAGGTGAAAAATCCATTTCAAAAATCAATAACAATTCAAACAAAAGTTCTAAAATCACAAATTTTGTGTATTTACAATCTCCATACCACCCTCTTCAATCTCGTGTTCTTATTATCGGGATCGATTGGTATTTGTTCACTGGAAAAAAATCAATCGCGAGCTAGGGTTTAAAGTAATGGGAGATTGAGGCTTCAGTGTTTGGTTTATTTGGTCTTATTGAGTGATTTAGCAATAGTGTGAGAAGTATGGACAGGTTCGGTTTGCATTGGGTGCCGTGAGTGTCTGTAGATCGTGGGTTTCTCTAGTTCAACGCGTTTTACAAGGGTAGCGTGAGTTGGATGAAAGTCGTATGGGTGGGTAGAGATTCAAAAGAGAAGAACAATGGTGGCATTAGTTTTGAAGGTCATGAAGAAATAGGGCGGATTGGAGGTCCTGAAGTTCAAAAATGGGGAGCTCGAAAAAAAAAGCAGGTCGCGATGGATACTTTGGGAAGAAGGGTTACTGTTCAACTGGGTTCAAAGAGAGGGGCCGACAATTTAAATGGTTTGAGGCCCATTATAAATAAATGTTAGTTTTAATATAATTTAAATTTTTATATAAACTTGTAAATTAAATATCTCGTTCATACAATCAGAATTTCGAACGGTCAGATCCATTGGGATCGTATGGATGACGGCTACACATTGGAACTGATTGGGAGTGGATTAGAGACCGTTACAGTTTATGGATAAATTAAACGCCTGATCAGATATATTGAAGGGTTATCGTTATTTAACGACAAACCACCAAAGTGAGTAAATCTCACTAACTCTACACAGTTATATTTTATAACGTATTTTTAGAATTGATAAATTATGGTTGATTGTTGTGTGTTGACTATTTGGATGAACTGCTAGTTAATTGGCTGAAAATATAGATATAATTATATATATAAATCGTTGATCAAATGTTGATACTAATGATCAGAATATTTCATGTTGAAATGAAATCGATGTTAATTATATTGTTTAACATCTGTGGATGCAGGGAAACAGGTTGGAGGAATCCAACTGGATTCCTCAACATTTATTTTACTGTTTTCATATATAGTGATATATGATGTGATATATAATCTGTTGTTGATGATGTGTGTTAGAATGATATTGATCATTGTTATTTGGTATTTTAAATACTATAAGAAATACTGGAATATAAAATGGGAACTTTCAATGTTATATTGAAAAAGATATATATATATATAAATCTAAGGATTTTATAAAAAGAGATATTTATAAAATCAAAGGATTTTATAAAAAGAAATATTTTTAAAATGAATACAATTTTATATAAGGAATTATTTATATAATAAATAAGATTTTATAGAAGGAAATATTTGGGAAATAAATATAGAATTATAAAAAGAGGATTTCGAATTATAAAAGAAAATTGAGCTGATTCATTTAAATTAGATATTGAAAAAAAATTATAAAATGAATTGAGAAGAATAATTTATAAATAATATTTTTAAATTAAGGAAAATATTTATCTTTGGATAAATAAAGATATATAAGTCTGAACTTATATAAAGAAGTAAAACAGATAAAGGGAGCAGATTAATTTATAAATAATATTTTATAAATTAAGTTAATTATTTATCAGTGGACAAATGGAATATATAAGTCAGAACTTATATAGAGAAGTAAGAATCGATTTTAACATCGATATTTGAAACTGAATATGAACGTTGTGTTAACGAGAATTTTAGATGGAATTATTAAAATGTTGAATATAAAATAAAATTTTATATGGATTGTTTATAAATAGAAGTATAAATAGAATATTTAAAATAAGATATTATTTTAAATACAAAACCAAACTGTTTTAATTATATAAAGAATAGGTTATTCATATTGAATATGAATAATGGATTAAGGCAAGCAATTTGCGAAGAAGAAGATTATAAAGGAAATGTTATTCATATTTATATAAATAATTGATTAAATAATGTTTTGAAAATAAAAACATTATAAAGAAAATCGGATTTGAAGTAGAAATTCAATGGGGAATTTGAATGAGACAAAAATGGAGTTAAATCAAATATAGTTATTCGAATAGAGTAATCGAATATAGTTATTCGAAGGAGTTAATCGAATATAGTTATTCGAAAGGAGTTAATCGAATATAGTTTATTCGAAAGGAGTTAATCGAATATAGTTTATTCTAAAGGAGTTAATCGATTAGAGTTAATCGAATAGAGTTGATCCAATAGAGTTAAATTGATTAGAGTTAATCGAATAGAGTTAATCCAATAGAGTTAATCCAATAGAGTTAATTGATCAGAGTTAATCGAATAGAGTTAATTAAATAGAACTAATTGATAAGAGTAAATCGATTAGAGTTAATCGATTAGAGTTAATTGAATAAAGTTAATCGGCTATAGTTATTTGAAAGAGAGATTATCGAATATAGTTTATTCGAAGGAAAGAGTTATCGAATAGAGATTATTCAAAAGAGAGTTATTTAAGGAAGTTTGTTAAGGATTTAAAAGGTGAACTTTGTCTATTTCAAGGTTAAAAATGTTGTTCAGTTAAGGTCTGAGAGGTAGTTATACCCCCACTTGATTGACTCCATTTTTAACTAAGGGATGGTTAAGGTTCGATAGTGAAGGTTGGTTAAGGGAATTCAGTTAATGAGTGTAATGGTTTGAGTTGGCATAGCGATGTTTTATTTAAACATCTGTTTTAAATCCAATGAAGGAGTTTTGGAAATGTTTTCCAAATAAGAATCAGAAATGTTTTCTAATATCGAAAATAAGAAACGAGAGTAAAAGTGGAAACGTTTTTCCAATATTAATAAGGTATATTTTCTAAATTTAGAAAATAAGAATTTCCATGTATATATATATATGTGGAAATAGGAAATGGGTAAATGAATAAATTAATGATAAATGATTTTAAGAGATAAATGATGATTGATCGATAGAATTTCCATCTGGAAATAATATCATTATTTGTACACATGTTTTTCTTTGATAGTTAAATCACCGACTATCGAAGTTTTTGACCATTTTTCCATCGTCAATACAGAGAGACCGAGATCAGATTCATTATCAGAAACCTACTCTATATGGACGTTAGCGTTGTGGTCAAATACGATGAAGATAATTGAAGACGGAGTTATGCAAAGGCTGTCCTGTTCACAGAATAGTACCTTCGGTTTGTCCAGACTCAGGACAACCTGCATGGTAGAATGTCAGACAGAGTATATTTAATATATCGCGTAAGTTGATCTCTTCAAACGTATTTACGTTTGGTTGTGGAGGAATTTGTTTCTCTTAGCTGTATACCCGTATGATTTTCAAGGAAATCAATTTGTGATTTGGCGGGTATGACGATGTGACATTCAAAGTAAATAAAGGTGGGGTCTATACGTTATGACCTCTAGCCTCACAACCAGGAAATGGTATAAAATTGGGTAGGTCGCATGGTCTATACGTTATGACCTCTAGCCTCACTACTAATTAGGGTGTATTGTCACCTGATCTAGAGTTTCATTTACTTCTTTAACCTATTTTGATGTTGTCCCTTTCGGGTAACGGTTGCTGATACTAACCGTTGGTGATAATACATTCGATGCACTCAAGCGAAATGAGTGGCTGGTCATGTTTAGCCTGGGTTATAAGATGTTCTTTTTGAACCCGGTGTATTCCTCTCTAGAGATACACTGTCGGAAGGTGGTCCCATACCTTGCCAATTGGAATTCATTAACCAATAAGCGCCCGCGGTTTTTGATTATATATTACATATGTGGAACGTGAGATGAAAGCGTTCTGCTAGATGATTATTATATTATGGTTGATAGACACTATTATAATATCCAAAGAGTTTTGATATAAAGATTATCGTTTCTTTCAAAAGGATTTATTGGGCCTTTTCGAATTTCGGATAGGATTGGGAAGATGGCTACCGAGTGGATTTTCTCGAGCGTTTGTCGAGAGTTCACAATGTTTTTCATATTTCTCATCTTCACAAATGACTTCATGATTCATCCTATAGACTCGAGCTTGACGATATTGGGTAAATAAGAAGCCTTGAGTTAGAGTCTATGGTGCCTCATGCCTCCTTAGGAATCGTGGAGGACAAAATCAAACGACTCCGCAACAAATCTATTCGACTTGTCCAAGTTCAATAGGGAGATAACCCTGCAGAGAGCACATAGAAGGCTGAGGAGAAGATTAGACTTACTCATCTAGAGCTTCTCTCAGGATAATTATTTTTCACAATTTATCATATAGAATTGCATCGTGGTTTCTAGATTGGATGGTAGGGTATGGATGTGACACAAATGCACTATGCACTCATATAGAATTAAATGCATGTTAGGATGTTTTGCTTACATATTACATCACTTATTATACTTACATGCTAGGACTGAGCTCATTATAGCAAGTATACTATTCATAATCACTGTGAGTTATAGATGTTTTTAAGATAACATGGGTGTACAACATGGTTGTTTAGAGCGAGTTGTGTTCCTCTCCACTTCAAAAGATTTCAGGGCAAAAACTCTAATATGGGGGAGGGATAAAGTAACACCCCGTAAAATATGCTTAATTAGAAATAGATTCATCTAATTTAAAAATAAACAATAATAATTAATAATATATTAAAGGTTGAAAATGGAATTTTGACTAATTAAGAATTGGACCACGAAAGTATTGTAGTTGCGTTCGTGGCGATATTCTATTCCATTTTCATATTTTATTTTCTGGAAACGGAGTCCGTATGCGAAAGTTATTAATTAATAAACTTATATGTATACATTAATACACAAAGATTTGAATTTAACATAAATATATATATACACAAGTTGGGAATATATTAAATAGGATAAGCATGAAAAGAATATTCCGTTTCTTTTCAAACTTATTTGTATATATTCACACACAGTAGGGGACAAGAATAAACTAACTAAGGAAAGAAATAAAGATAATTAATTAAGCAACGATAAAAAAGTAATGTTTTGGAGGAATTTTCTCCTGGCTTACATGCAGAAGGAGGGTCAACCGCGCCTCTAGGAAGGGTGTCGACCCCCTAGGTTGACCGCCCTCCTAGGAGGGTGTAACAACCCAGAATTTGGCAACATAAATTAATTATTAGAATTTCAAAAATAGGGATTTCTGTAAATGATGGAATGTGACCATGAAACTTTAACCGATGCGTTCGACTCGGAATTCTGGTCAATTTTCATGTTTGGAGTTTCGCGAACGGAGTCTGTATGAAAAGGTTAAGGACGAAGTACGAAAATGGATGGATAATAAATAAAATAGAATATTATATATATAGTAACAAATAATTACCCAGCTACCTCACTGCTAGGTCGAGCAAGCGGTCGGCCGCTGGCTGCAACTGCTTGGTTGAGCCAGGCAGTGACGACTAGGGTTTAGTTAAAAAATATTTTTATATTGACGGACAGATATTTAATAAATCAAATCTAATGGTTCAAGGTCAATTCCACTCCTATAAATAAAGGGGTAAGGCCTCATTCTTTTCCATACAAATCTATAGCAACAGCGGAGCTGTGCCATTTTCCACCCTCTTCTAATCTCATTTCTTAAATATATATATTTATATAATAATAAATATACCAAAAGTGGAGAATCTAGCCATTCTCCAGTGGCTCACAAAAACGATTTTCAGTAAACAGAAACCATGCACACACAATACATAACAATATAAAACAATACCGCAGCAATATAACAACGACAACAGTCATAAACAAGAATGATGAAAACACAGTAGGCTGAGGAGCTGTAAAGCAACTAAGTCTTCACGAGGGAAGACATAGACTGTGAACGAAGGTCAGGAAGGAAGACCCCAAGAGTCGTCCATGGTCTCCAAGAAATCTGATCCTCCAGCTCCCTCTAAACAAGGTGAGAGGCGAATCCAATAGCATGAAAAATGGGGGAATCCTCCTGCTCTACCTTCAATCTCAACATCACCTACTCCAGTGACCCAGCTTTAGAGCATCCAGCAGCTTCTGTCTTACCAAAGCCAACACCTAAAAACCAGGATCTGCACAACTAGAAACGACATAAAACCCATGGGGAGGGAGGGGGAGATAATAATAGAGAAACTAGTTGTAGTGAAGAAGAGAAATTAAAAAACTTGATGAAAAGCCAGAAAACTGAAAACAACAGAACATAAAAACAGAAAAGAAGAAAACAAAACTCAACCGACGCTTGCACTACGAGCGGTGGTCACTGATAAAACATCAAACGTGACAGCCAGCCGTCTAGAGAGGGAACCAATGCCGCCCCTGAAAGGCCTACCCCGGAAAGCAAGGAACACATCGTTCCTTACTTTTCAGATAATGGTAGGATAGTCCATCCTTACATCGTCAAAAACCGCCTTATTCCTGGCATACCAAATGTGCCAGCATACAAGACAAGGAATAAGACGTTAAAGAATAAAGCGTAAAGATTTGGCTGAGTCGCTGGACCACCAGAGATGCAGAAAATCTTCAAATGTAGCGGCATTGCCTCGGCAACCCATCAGATTCCCGAAGTAATTCCAAACAGCATAGGCACAAGAATCGGAAACCAACAAATGAAAGGAGGATTCTTAGCTTCCAGAATTGCAGCACCTACATATGGACACTAATGGGATGCCAATACGCTTAAGATTCTCATTTATGGGTAATCCCTTATACAAGGATTTCCACATGAATAGAGAAACCTTCGGCGGAATACGTACAGTCCAGACATAGCTGAAAATAAGGAGACAAGGGCTAGGAGACCTAATAGAATTCCATGCCACGTTAAGCGAGAAGGGTCTGTCATCCCAAGTCAGACCACCCACAAGAGTATCCGTAATACCCTTCATGGATTGCATCCGTTTCCACATCTCAATGGCGTAGGAAGGCATACCGGTGAAATTCACGACAAAAAGCCTATGGTATTTGCCATGGAGGAACGTAGCCCAAAGGGATTTGTTCGCTCCAAACTGCGCCCAAAGCTTATAGGCAAAGGCCAAACAAATGTCCTTAAGATTACGGAGACCTGGGCCTCCCTCACTTTTGGGACGACAGATGGTGTTCCAAGAAAACCAGTGGTGGCGCGAATCATTGTCCTTACTTCTCCAAAAAAGGAAGAAACTAAGGACCGATAGGAACGGAAGAAAGAAGCAGTGGGAGTCATAGAAACGAAGATATGAGATCCCAGCGAATCGAGGACATACTTGATGAGAGCCAGTTTGTAAGCCTGGGAAATGAGGGAAGCATTCCACCATAAAATCTTGCCTCTGACTCTGTCAGTTAGGGGGTCGAAGATGGCGTTAAGCTTTCTACCTCGGTATAGAACTATACCTAGGTAAGGAAGAGGAAGAGAGGCCACCTTAAATTCAGTCGTCGACTCAATCCAAGAGGATCTAATCGCTGGCAGATCTTTTGCGGTCACGAAGCAGCTTTTAGAGGAGTTAACAAGTTTCCCCGAGCTACTCTCATACTACATAATAAGGGCAATCAAGGAAAAAATAGAACGATGAGAACCATTCGTGAAAATGATGATGTCGTCAGCGAAAGACAAGGAGGACATAACCCCTAAGAATGCCAAATCTATGAATCTGCCCAGCTATCATAAGAGAATGCAGACCTCGAACGAATGCCTCGGCAGCAATGACAAAAAGGGTAGGGGACAAGGGCTCTCCCTTCCGAAGGCCTCTCCATGACCTGACGTACCCTACGGCTGATCTATTGATGAGAACGAAAAACCAGCAGTTGGATATAAGCCTCCAAACAACGTCGATAAGGGGTTCCAGGAAACCAAAATCCCTAAGAACCTGGATGATGAAGAACCATGACATGCGATTGTAAGCTTTGGCCATATCAAGCTTAATGACCACATTAGAGTCGTGGACCTTCTTGTCAATCTGAGAAATCAGTTCCTGGGCAAGAAGGAGGTTATCAATGATCTAATGTCCTTTTACAAACCCGGCCTGTGAAGAAGAAATAACGCACTCGAGAAACGGTGCTAGCCTGGAGGTAAGAACATTAGAAATGGCCTTTTTAGAGAAGTTGCACAGACTAATTGGTCTGATGTCCCTACAAGAACTAGGCTGATCACATTTAGGGATACGAACAAGATTGGTGGAGATCCACCCCGTCGGAAGATCTGCACCAAAGAAGAAGGATTGAATGGCGAGACATAAATCCTCTTGGATGATAGGCCACACACTCCTGTAAAAAAACTCCGTTGAAACCATCTGGCTCACTCACACTGTCCTTGCTAAGAGAAAATATGCAAGCACGTATTTCTTCCGAGGAAGGCGGAGCGGCTGGGTCGGTGCTATCCGACAGAAGAATCAAACGGGTAGAAGGAAAGCAAGGACAGATCATAAACAGAGACCAATGGAGTGCTAAGGAAGGATTGGAAATGAGAAAGAATAGTTTCCCTGACTTCGATAGGAGTCAAAGCCAACGATTGATCCGACCTTCGAATCTGACGAATGGTGAGGATACTATTCTACTTACGAATAGTCGAGTGGAAAAACCTGGAGTTCATATCTCCATCAACTACCCACTTGATCCTACCTATCTGCCTAAGGTGGTCATGTTCGATACGAAGTTCCAAAGAGAAGGCCAGCTAGGCTAGCGCCCATACCTCCCGGTTGGCAGCATTGGGATCTTCATCAAAAGAAGCTTCTACAAGAATAAGTGTAACAATCCGGGTTTTCGCAATCCTGGTTATCGACATAAACTCAATGTCGACTATCCAAGCATCAGAAATACCAGATAGTTAATGAAAGAAATTAGAGGGTGAGAATAGATAAGATAGAAACTTAGAATAGAAGAAGAACATACAACATCAAAGTAAACACGAATCTCATAGCGGAACGAACAATATATAATAGATACATAACTTTTAAATAAAATCAGTATATGTATATAGTAACATTATTAGAGTATAACACTTACAACACAACGGAATAAACAATAGCTATATAATCCCGAAGCCTCCTGCTCCATGCTCTCAGTATCTGCAAAATCCTGACTACTTGACTGCCCGTACAAAATTGGGCACCCAAGAGTATAGGGAAAACAAAACAAATTAACTCTGGGTCAGTCATGGGACTGGTATGAGTAAAACCATTTAAAACAGTTTGAGCAATTAAACGATATCTCATAAAACCACACCGTATAACGGAACGGGTTTTTCCCTTATGAGAATCCAAAACACTTGATTCAATCATTCAAAAATCCTTTTGAAAGAACGATAATCTTTATATCAAAACTCCTTGGATATTATAATAGTGTCTATCAACCACAATATAATATCATCTAGCAGAACGCTTTCATCTCTTCCACGTACATAATACATAATCAAAAACCGTGACATATATTGGTTAATGAATTCCAACTGGCAAGGTATGGGACCACCTTCCGACAGTGTATCTCTAGAGAGGAATACATCGGGTTCAACAAGAACATCTTGTAACCCAAGCTAAATATGACCGGTCACTCATTTCGCTTGAGTGTACCAAATGTATTATCACCAACGGTTGGGATCATCAACCGTTTCCCGAAAGGGACAGCATCGAAATAGATTATAGAAGTAAATGGAATTTCTCTAGATCAGGTGACAATACACCCTAATTGGCAACTAACCACTTAGCCATCCGACCTACCCGATTCTGTACCATTTCCGGTTGTGAGGCTAGAGGCCATGCTTATCTCTGACAGATCACACAATTATTCACTTTGAATGTCACATCGTCATACCAGCTAAATCACAAAATGATTTCTCCAAAAATTTCACAGGTATACAACTAAGAGAAAAGAATTCCTCCGCCACCAAACGTAAATACTTTTGAAGAGATCAACTAACGCGATCTATTAAATATACTCTATCAGACATTCTTCCATACAGGTTTGTCCTGGGACTGGACAGACCGAAGGCACTATTATGTAAACAGAACAGCCCTTACATAATTTTGTCTTCAATTATCTTTATCATATTTGATCGCAACGCTAATGCCCATACAGAGTAGTTTTCAGATAATGAATCTGGTCCCGTTCTCTCCGTATTGACGACGGAAAAATGGTCAAGAACTTTGATAGTCGGTGATTTAACTATCAAAGAAAAAACTGTGTGCAAACAACGATATTATTTCCAAATGGAAATTCTATCCATCAATCACCAATCAACATTTATTCATTTCCCTATTTCTCGTTTCCATATATTCATCAAATCCTTATTTTTAAATTTTAGAAAATATACGTTATTAACTTTGGAAAATGTTTCCATTTTGATTCATGCAACACTATCTTCTCACATATATCAGTCTCTAACTATAAACTAGTAAGAGAATAACCCTCTACGTATTAACCCCGAAGGTCGAAACCAACATCAGATCAATACCCAGATAGCTATTCTATTTAACTAATCTTCAGTCAGTTTCTAAATCCTTTAACTCCATTTTAATTCCTATTTCAAACCCTATTTCCTTTATAAATATTTTGTTTGCAAAATATTTACTTACATCCTTTATTCACATTAAATGTAAATAATATTTCTTCTTTGCAATCAAAACAGTTTGATTTCGTATTTAAAACAATATCCCCAATCAAATTTCTGTTTATACTTCAAATTATAGAATTATTTATACAAATCTTCTTTTTTATTTCTAACACTTAAATCTCAATTATAATTCCCTTTATATAATTCAATTTATTTTATATAAATCCCTTTTATAAGTTCTATTTATTTTATATATATATATCCCTTTTATATAATTCTATTTATTTTATATAAATCCCTTTTATATAATTCTATTTATTCATTATAAAAATACTTCATTTTGAATAATCACTTTGAAATTTTCCTTTTATACATTCCATAATTCATATGGTATCTAAAATACCAAATAACATGACCAGTGTCATCATAATCAATCACTGATTATATATCACATCATATACCACAAGATATGAAAAGAACAGTATTATAAATATTGAGGAATCCAGTTGGATCCCTCCAACCTATTTTCTTGCATCCACAGATGTTAAACAATATAAATAACATAGATTTCATTTCAATATGAAATATTATGATAAACAAAATCAGTATTTGACTAACGATTTATATATATATATATATATCGTTATCTACAAATTCAACCAATAAATCAGCAATTCAACCAAATAATCAACACACATCAATCAATCATCATTTATCAATACTAGTTTATATTTATAAAATATAAACTGATAAGAGTTAGTGAGATTTACTCACATTGGACGATCATGGTTAAATAATGATAACCATTGGTTGATTCAGACCGACAATTTATTTCGCTATAAATTGTAATGAGCTTCGATTCACTCCCCGTTAGTTCCATTGTGTAGATGTCGTCCATACGATCCCAACGGATCTTGTTTTACTGAATTTGGCCAACGTATGAGATAGTTATTGAATTTACAAGTTTTCGCCTATTTAAATTAAATAAAAACTAAATTTTGAATTTTTAATTGGGCTTATTATTAAATCGAAGCCCATACCCATCTTCCTTGCGCAAGGCCCGTACCCGCTTTCCCCTTCTCCTTCCAGTGCAGTTCGAAACTGAACCCAACAATGGCCATGCCTCCTTCGATCCATTCTCCTCCGTTACTTCACGGATTCAAAAACTAAACACACCAAAACTCTTCTCACAAGCTTCTCTTCCATCTCATATACTTCTCGCATAACTCGAACACCCCAAAAGAAACGCGTCAAACAACTTCTTCACGATGCTGAGTATTTCTATCGACATGATTTGCCACCGAATCCTCCCAAAACTTGCAAACAAATGCTAAATCCTATCAAAAACCCTAATACAACATTCAAAAGTCGGATCGATTCTTGTTCTTCCCAAATTCCTAAACCCTAGAACGCCGCTGGTAAAATCACCATCGAACTAAACTGGTTCGAACCCATCAAAACGAGTATAGAAACGAAGAGCAGCTTGAAACAAATTCAGAAATACTTATTTCAATATTTATAAATTTTTCTACGAATTTAAATGATTTTTTGAAGATCACGATAGTTCGCTTACAAAAGGGAAACACCACAGCGGAAAAATGTTTGACCAACGAATGAAAAGTTTAGGGTTTAGTAAAAGGGGTAGGATATTTATAGGTAGATTATATAATTTTATATTCGATTATTATATTTATTTATAATCAATCGCTATCCTGTTTATTAATTAAAAATTCCTACGATCATATATAATATCCAAAAATCATGAAAATGGACATACAACTAGAATTTGACATTTACCCAATGAAACTGGTTTCGTTGAATTCCGACTCCGTTTGCTCACACAGCGTATTTTTAACCATCAAAATATCGAGTGTTTTCTGCATTTAAATTCCGCACGGTCACATACGAACTCCAAAAATCACAAAAATTGAAATCTACCAATAATTTAATATTCCGGATCCAATGAAATTAGTTTCGTCGAAAATGGAGTTCGTTTGCAAAACTGGCTTTATTTAAAGCTCTAAATAAACCCATTTAAATTTTTATATATTTAAAAATAATTAAATTAAATATAAATAAATAAATATTATCGTATATATTCATATAGAATATCGTACAGCTCCAAAATAAATATATAGGTATTTACAACTCGATATTTCAAATCAGAGTTAAGCGATATTCAATTAAAAATATAAATATAAATTATAAAAGAATTCCATAGCGAAATTGATTTGGACACAACTCACGATCTACACGACGAAATCTCGAATTTTCTCTTCCATTAGAAAAATATACTTCACCAGCTCCGAACATTTCTTGTTTCACAGAAATCCGGCTTAAAACGGATAATGTATATTCATTTAAAGTTCGAATCGCTAAATTTCGAACTGCAGCGCCATTTCGAGCTCGATTTTAATTATAATATAATTATACGTTCAACTGTTGTTTGTATAATATATTCGTTAATATATTTCAACTCTAAACTAAATTATATATTATATATGATCCAATTCACACAATATTGTAAATTCCACTATTTCCGACTATTTCTGAAATTAAATATATTATTCTATTATTTATATTAATTAAATATTCAATATTATTTAATTAAACAACCATTTCAATCTCTGAATCTCTATTTAAATAATTAAATAAATTAATTATAATACCATAAAAACATGGGACGTTACATTCTTCCCCCTTAAAATAATTTCGTCTCGAAATTGCTAAGGTAAAAGACAAACCCTATTGATTGGTTAGAAATTATTTGTTCACTTCTTGACTTCAGTTTCAACTGAACCAATTTAATTTCAATTAAATATTTATTCATTCCTACTAACGAAAATTTTCAAAAATCCTGAAAATTTTCTAATATCTTAACTTTTAGAAAAATTTCGCCAGCACCTCCTTTGTATTGGTCAGTAGCTTAAACTCCAACTCGCCTCTCTGGGCCTTCTTCAGCCCAAAAGAATATCAAACAACCAAGCGGCTTGCCAATTCGGCTCATCAAAAATCTCATACCCATATATAAGATAAACTGGTACCTTTTTGTCGGGCATATCAATATATCATTTCCATGTGTTACCAATTTTGCATATACCAATGTCATCCTAATCATTCGGTTATACCCAAGCCAAATTCTGTTCTTAACTCAGATTCCATTTTTAATTTCAACTCTTAACTTACCAGTCCAATTTCATTTCGGATTATCTTCAATCCAATCCAATTCGATACTTTCTATCTAAATTCATTTTCCACTTAACTGGTTTCAATTCAATTTCTATTTCTATTTGCTTTTACAAATTCTTATTTAATTCGTTTTAATTCAAACAATCTACCCCTGGGATTTTCAAACAGTTTAGCTTTTATAAAACCAGATATCCCCTTTCAGGATTCAAAACAACTTGTTTTTCACAAAACAATTCAAAGAAAATCTTTGGTAGTAATTCGTCACTTAGCAACTCAAAAATGAACACTAATGATGTCGCGATTCATCATCAGGGTTATTTCCTAGCTTATCGAAGTGAGTTCAATACTATAACAATTTCAAAACCATATTTAAACACCTTCATTTTGAAATCACTTTCAAAATATCCTTCATAATGCTTGTAAACAATTTAAAATCTCCTAGGATTTTAAAATTCTCACATACTTAATTCAATTCCATTTACAACACTTTTCATGTTTTCGGAATTTTAATTCCAAATTCTGATTTTAATCCATATTTAATTCATCTAATTTCATATATTACACTTATATGAATTCTGATTGGCTATTTATATAACCATTCCAATTATAATCTCATTCGATTATAATAGTGACCAACACATAAAATATAATAATTTCAATATATATTCACTTTTATATCAAAATATACTTTGGGTAAAATTATTCCATTTACCCTCTTTTCAAAACATACTGTGTCGGTTCATTGTATTCAAGTGTTTAGAAACTCCTACAGATTCAGTGGATCAAACTGATCTACCCGAATTCATAAACAACTCAACCAATAAATCTCCACAATATAAAACAATTTTATATTGAATAACAAATACACGCTTATATATATACACTCAAATCAATCTAGGGTATTGCTAACCCCATCTCTACTGAGTCACGCCACAGAGCCAAGGTAATTACTTAACCTTGAGCTCTGATACCACTGTAACGACCCGAGTTTTCGCGATCCTGGTTATCGACATAAACTCAACGTCGACTATCCAAGCATTGGAAATACCAGATAGTTAATGAAAGAAATTAGAGGGTGAGAACAGATAAGATAGAAATTTAGAATAGAAAAAGAAGAAGAACATACAACATCAGAGTAAACACGAATCTCACAGCGGAACGAACAATATATAATAGATACATAACTTTGAAATAAAATTAGTATATGTATACAGTAACATTATCAGAGTATTAACACTTACATCACAGCGGAATAAACAATAGCTATATAATCTTGAAGCCTCCTGCTCCAAGCTCTCAGTATCTATAAAATCATGACTACTTGATTGCCCGTACAAAATTGGGCACCCAAGAGTTTAGGGAAAACAAAACAAAATAAACTTCGAGTCAATCATGGGACCGGTATGAGTAAAACCATTTAAAACAGTTTGAGCAATTAAACGATATCTCACAAGACCACGCCTTATAACGGAATGGGTTTTTCCCTTATAAGAATCCAAAACACTTGATTCAATCATTCAAAAATCCTTTCGAAAGAACGATAATCTTTATATCAAAACTCCTTGGATATTATAATAGTGTCTATCAACCACAATATAATAATCATCTAGAAGAATGCTTTCATCTCACGTTCCACATACATAATACATAATCAAAAACCGTGACGCATATTGGTTAATGAATTCCAACCGGCAAGGTTTGGGACCACCTTCCGTTAGTATATCTCTAGAGAGGAATACACCGGGTTCAACAAGAACATCTTGTAACCCAGGCTAAATATGACTGGTCACTCATTTCGCTTGAGTGTATCGAATGTATTATCACCAACGGTTGGGATCATCAACCGTTTCCCTAAAGGGACAGCATCGAAATAGATTATAGAAGCAAATGGAATTTCTCTAGATCAGGTGACAGTACACCTTAGTTGGCAGCTAATCACTTAGCCATGCGACCTACCCGATTCTATACCATTTCCGGTTGTGAGGCTAGAGGCCACATATATCTCTGACAGATCACACAATTATTCACTTTGAATGTCACATCGTCATACCCGCCAAATCACAAATTGATTTCTCCAAAAATTTCACGGGTATACAACTAAGAGAAACGAATTCCTCCGCCACCAAACGTAAATACGTTTGAAGAGGTCAACTTACGCGATCTATTAAATATACTCTATCAGACATTCTTTCATACAGGTCGTCCTGGGACTGGACAGACCGAAGGCACTATTATATAAATAGAACAGCCCTTACATAATTCCGTCTTCAATTATCTTTATCATATTTGATCGCAACGCTAATGCCCATACAGAGTGGTTTTCAGATAATGAATCTGATCCCGGTCTCTCCGTATTGACGACGGAAAAATGGTCAAGAACTTTGATAGTCGGTGATTTAACTATCAAAGAAAAACCTATGTGCAAACAACGATATTATTTCCAGATGGAAATTCTATCGATCAATCATCAATCAACATTTATTCATTTCCCCATTTCTCGTTTCCATATATTCATCAAATCCTTATTTTCAAATTTTAGAAAATATATGTTATTAACTTTGGAAAATGTTTCCATTTCTAATTCATGCATCATTATCTTCTCACATATATTAGTCTCTAACTATAAACTAGTAAGAGAACAACCCTCTATGTATTAACCTCGAAGGCCGAAACCAACATCAGATCAATACCCAGATAGCTGTTCAATTTAACTAATCTTCAGTCAGTTTCTAATTCCTTTAATTCCGTTTTAATTCCTATTTCAAACCCTATTTCCTTTATAAATATTTTATTTGCAAAATATTTACTTACATCCTTTATTCACATTAAATGTAAATAATATTTCTTCTTTGCAATCAAAACAGTTTGATTTCGTATTTAAAGCAATATCCCCAATCAAATTTCTATTTATACTTCTAATTATAGAATTATTTATATGAATCTTCTTTTTTATTTCTAACACTTAAATCTCAATTATAATTCCCTTTATATAATTCTATTTATTTTATATAAATCCCTTTTATATAGTTCCATTTATTTTATATATATCCCTTTTATATAATTCTATTTATTTTATTTAAATCCCTTTTATATAATTCTATTTATTCATTATAAAAATATTTCATTTTGAATATTCTCTTTAAAATTTTCCTTTTATACATTCCATAATTCAAATGGTATTTAAAATACCAAATAACATGACCAGTGTCATCATAATCAATCACAGATTATATATCACATCATATACCACAATATATGAAAAGAACAGTATTATAAATATTGAAGAATCCAGTTGGATCCCTCCAACCTGTTTTCCTGCATCCAAAGATGTTAAACAATATAAATAACATAGATTTCATTTCAATATGAAATATTCTGATAAACAGAATCAGTATTTGACTAACGATTTATATATACATATATCGTTATCTACAAATTCAACCAATAAATCAGCAATTCAACCAAATAATCGACACATAGCAATCGATCATCATTTATAAATACTAGTTTATATTTATAAAATATAAACTGACCAGAGTTAGTGAGATTTACTCACATTGGATGATCATCGTTAAATAATGATAACCATTGGTTGATTCAGACCGACAATTTATTTCGCTATAAATTGTAACGAGCTTCGATTCACTCTCCGTCAGTTCCATTGTGTAGATGTCATCCATATGATCCCAACGGATCTTGTTTTACTGAATTTGGCCAACGTATGAGATAGTTATTGAATTTACAAGTTTTCGCCTATTTAAATTAAATAAAAACTAAATTTTGAATTTTTAATTGGGCTTATTATTAAATCAAAGCCCATACCCATCTTCCTTGCGCAAGGCCCGTACCCGCTTTCCCCTTCTCCTTCCAGTGCAGTTCGAAACTGAACCTAACAATGGCCATGCCTCCTTCGATCCATTCTCCTCCGTTACTTCACGGATTCAAAAACTAAACACACCAAAACTCTTCTCACAAGCTCCTCTTCCATCTCATATACTTCTCGCATAACTCGAACACCCCAAAAGAAACGCGTCAAACAGCTTCTTCACGATGCTTAGTATTTCTATCGACATGATTTGCCACCGAATCCTCCCAAAACTTGCAAATATATGATAAATCCTATCAAAACCCCAATACAACATTCAAAAGTCGGATCGATGCTTGTTCTTCCCAAATTCCTAAACCCTAGAACGCCACTGGTAAAACCACCATCGAACTAAACTGGTTCGAACCCATCAAAACGAGTATAAAAACGAAGAGCAGCTTGAAACAAATTCCGAAATACTTGTTTCATTATTTATAAAATTTTCTACGAATTTAAATGATTTTATGACGATCACGATAGTTTGCTTACAAAAGGGAAACACCGCGGTGGAAAAATGTTTGACCAATGAATGAAAAGTTTAGGGTTTAGTGAAAGGGGTTGGATATTTATAGGTAGATTATATAATTTTATATTCGATTATTATATTTATTTATAATCAATCGTTATACCGTTTATCATTTAAAAATTCCTATAATCACATAAAAAATCCAAAAATCATGAAAATGGACATACAACTAGAATTTGACATTATGGACCCAACGAAACTGGTTTCGTCGAATTCCGACTCCGTTTGCTCACACAGTGTATTTTTAACCATCAAAATATCGATTGTTTTCCATATTTAAATTCCGCACGGTCACATACGGACTCCAAAAATCACAAAAATTGAAATCTAACAATAATTTAATATTCCGGATCTAATGAAATTAGTTTCATCGAAAACGGAGTTCGTTTACAAAACTGACTTTTTTTAAAGCTCTAAATAAACCCATTTAAATATTTATATTTTTAAAAATAATTAATTTAAATATAAATAAATAAATATTATCGTATATATTCATATAGAATATCGTACAGCTTCAAAATAAATATATAGGTATTTATAACTCGATATTTCAAAATCAGAGTAAACCAATATTCAATTAAAAACATAAATCCTTTTATAAATCATTATAAATTATAAAGGAATTCCATAGTGACTTTTCGAAAATTTGATTTGGACACAACTCATGATCTACACGACGAAATCTCGAATTTTCTCTTCCATTAGAAAAATATACTTCACCAGCTCCGAACGTTTCTTATTTCACAGAAATCCAGCATAAAACAGATTCTGTATATTCGTTTAAAGTTCGAATCGCCAAATTGCGAACTACAGCGCCATTTCGAGCTCGATTTTAATTATAATATAATTATACGTTCAACTGTTGTTTGTATTATATATTCGTTAATATATTTCAAATCTAAACTAAATTATATATTATATATGATCCAATTCACACAATATTGTAAATTCCACTATTTCCATCTATTTCGGAAATTAAATATATTATTCTATTATTTATATTAATTAAATATTCAATATTATTTAATTAAACAACCATTTCAATCTATGAATCTCTATTTAAATAATTAAATTAATTAATTATAATATAGTAAAAATATGGGACGTTACAATAAGCTTCTCTTCAGCCGCTCTAACACGGTCGAAGATATTCTTGAAGACAAGCAAATTCCACGCCTTGAGACAAGTCTTAAGGCGCTTCAGCTTGCGAGAGAAAATCGAGAAAGGGAACCAGACAAAGGGGAAATCCAGGAGTCTTCGACGACTCGGTGGAAAGTGTGGTGCGACCTCCACATACCCTGAAATCTAAATGAAGATGGTCCAGAGAGGGAATGGGGGAACATCTAAGGAGCAAAGGAGCATGGTCAGAAAAGGTACGATGATGGTGGGAGATAGCTAAATTGAAGGGTAGACTGAACCACCCTTCCGAGGCGAAAACTTGGTCAAGCCTAGATAAAATCCGGTAGGGGCCATCTTGGTTGTTGCTCTAGGTGAAAGTCGTTCCAACAAAATGCACTTTGGAAAGACCCGAGTTAATGATAAAGGAGTTAAAATTCCCAACCGCCAAATGGTTAACCGCGTTGACTCCACGCTTTTCTGCTTGGCTGGCGACTATGTTAAAGTCGCCACCCCAAACAGAAACAAAGAAACCCAAATCAAAAATAGATAAGATATCGGACCAAAGACATTATCTCTGAAACAGATCGCACTTAGTGTAGACCGCAGAGAATAGAAAGGAAGAAGAAAAAAGGGCAGCGAACAAGCCACCGACAATAGCAGGTTCGAGTCCCAGATAAGGTGAACGATAATGTCTTTAGACCACATGATCCAAATCTTGTCGGACACGTTCGACAAAGCCCTGCTAAAACCAATCTAAAGAATGGTAGAATAAATCGCATCTGGACTCACATAATGCTTCCTAACGATGCGTTTGAGTCTTACAATTGACGCATCAATCCCAGTACCCCGAAGAGAAAGTTCGCCATCAAGATCTAAAAACAGAAAAAAAGAAAGAAGAGAAAATACAAGCTCATATAAGGTACAAAGTGTGTCGAGTAGATCTAACGATCTGCTCAGACACCACTATAGAGCGTGTGCGAATGGTGCGGGGGACGCAAGGGGCCTCTCGTCGTGGGCGACGAGGTGGGCGAGCCGACTACTGGGCGGGAATCAGGTGATGTGAGGGGTAAAAATTCTTAGTAAGCCTTGATAGACGATCAAAATCATATAAAATTGAGAGGATTATCAAATCCAATGGAAAAGAATGTTGATTGACGCTCCAAATCAGATTTTCTCCTCTCTTCCTATTTTCTTACACATCTACAGATTTGAAATTTATCCTCTTTTCATAAGTTATATATTTATAAGTATATTGGGAATTGTAGGCCTAAAGGATTCAAACTTTGGATTTGGATGCTTTAAGGTAAGTGGGAAATTTACGAATACAGTTATAATAGCCTATTTATTTCGTTTGAATTAGATCTAAAACTTTATGCCTATTTCTATCAGATCTATTCATTAAATTGTTGTAATTAGATTGACACCCATCAGATCTGATTGTAAACATTGTTAAAACTTGTATATTGTGAATTGTGGTTAGGCATAATATTAATTGTGTAATTCTTAAATTTGTTTATACATATTTCCTACAGTTATGTTGTAAAATGTATTGTGGATGTTGTAAAATATTGTAGATTTGGATATCAGTCCCATTGAACACCATTTAGATGTAGTTATATTCCAGATCTCCAATTTTAGTGTTGAATAATAAATTATGTGAATATTGGGAAAATGTTAAAATTGTGTGATTGTAATTTTGAAAAAAATATACCTATTTGCATTTGATATTGTTGGGTTTTGGCTAATTGTTTTAAACATGTCGTTTTCATCTTTTTGAACAAAAAGATGTTATTTTGAATTCACAAGAGATATGACAAAAAGATTAAAAAAGGGAAAAGTGGTGCAAACATAGATATAAATATAAATATATATATATATATATATATATTTGTGCGTATTTTGCATCAACTATTCTAAAAAAATATATAAACATGTATATTTCTTGTGAGTTTGAAATATGTCCATTCCACAAATCTGGCGTAATTTACAATAATTACAGCTAACAGTCTTTCTAGAAGATTCGAAACCTTTTGGAAAGATTGAATGCAAAAGGAATGTTGGGTTATTGATTATGCAAAATCATAAAATTTAATAATAATAAGAAGAAGACGAACAAAAGATAACTACGTTGACCGCACAAAAATATAAATATATACATATTATCCATCCAAATTAGCGTAAAACGGTAAAATATACATTGTATTGCATGTTTGAATGATGTTCAATTATGGAATTATATGAAAATGTAATCCATATTGAACTAATATATTTGTTGTGACCATTGTAGCAATCAATATAATTTATTGCTATAAATGAGACCGCAAATCAATAAATAACAATTGAAACCAATGTTGATTAGGGAAAGTGAATATAATAGGATAATGGTCACAATTCCTAAATTAATTAGGATTAATGTTGTACACCCTAATTAGGAAACTTGAATTATAATTGCATTTAGACACAGGGTTAAGCTTAACTTGTGGCAGAAGTCTGTTTGGAACCAACCGGCAAATCCAAAATCCACAGGTAGTCAGCTTAATGTGAGGAGACTAATGCGTAAATATAAATGTACCAAGGCATGAGGTTAAGTTCAACTTGTGGTAGAAGTCTGCCCGGAACCGACCAAAAAATCCAACATCCACAAGTGGTCAACTTAACGTAAGAGTCATGATTCACAAAAAACATATGTATATATATAACAAGTAACAATTAAATAAATAAATAAGAATAGTAATTGTTTGTTAGGGCACAAAAAATAGATACCTTGGGACTGATAAATGGTTGCCTTATGAAAATATGACCGTTATAGTCATAAAGGGCAAAAAACGAAAAAATAAGAAGTAAATGGGTGTAATAAAAGGATTGATGAATATTGATTGCTGTTTAGATACTAAGTCCAATTAGGGAAGTAATCAAATAAATATTTAAGGGTAAAGAGGGTACAGATTTCCTTATTTATATTAATGAATACATAACTTACAATTAAAAGTAAAGTTGGACTTAGTAGGTTAATAATGTAAAGATATTATTAACCATAGGAACCTGTGATGAAAATAAATATTATGCATATAATATATCCGTGGAGAGTAACTAAATGAAAAAGACGTAATCACATGACCCACTTTATCCCATTAGGGAAAGATACTAAGGGATAATGGGGTACGAACCTAATAACCTTCGCGTATAGTCCATTTTCTGGGTCTTAAGTGGTTGGGGTTGAAGAGTCCACCTGGTTGTAGGTCTTTCAGTTTAAGGGTCTTAAATGGAGTAAGTGTGTGGGGCCTAGCCAAACCTGAAAACTAAAAATGTCAGATATGGCTACTACCCTACGAGAAGTAGTAAGCGACTACGAGGGTTATCCAATAAGGTCGGCTAGAAGGTATAGCGAGTGATAAAATACCATTTCTCACCTTATAGGGGCAAAGGTATATGTGTTAATGACGGAAGTCTTAACTAGTAGGGCTCGTAGTTAGTGCCCTTTAGTTTATAAGAATGTTGAACAAATTATCTAGAGGTATTAAGTCACCAATAAGTCCACCGATAAATAAGTCCGCCTAGGGTCTTAAGTGATCCGGAGAATCCACCCTGTCTATCATTGATGTGAGGCATTAAAAATAAAGGGTTAGTGGATGGAAATGTATACATATATAAATACTCCGCAGTAAGGGGTTCACTTCTCGGTCTAACAATCAGCTAGATCATGGTTTAAAGGCGTCCTAAATATATGTGTAGTAGTAAAGTCATGTGCAAACATTTACAAGGTTAGGCTAGAATCACTAACCTTGGTAGGCATACACCTTGGGTTGAAACGAACGGGATACATCTATGTATTATAGTATGTGTTGAGCATTTCCCGTTCACCAGAATTTTGTTGTTCTGACCACCCTCCACATTGCAACCACCCAGGTTTTCTAGAGAAGGACGGGTTATCACAGGTGTTTTAGTTTGGCTTTCAGTTATTGTTCTCTCTCATGCTCGGTATTGGCAAAGTGACTTACTTTAAAAAGGTAGTTACTTGAGTTAATACTAATTTATCTTATTTTATTTCTGATGTGAGTTACCTTATCATACTCTAATTATGCTCATGCTCATTTATTTGTAGGTACCACATTTACATGCTTCATGCTTGGATGTGTTTGGGTTTCGATTTTTCTGAAATTTGGATGTAGAAAAGTGTGGATTGTTACAAAGGTGTATCGATCGCCCTCCTATAGGGAAGCCCAACGAGGGTTATTTTATGTATGGACTTACTTATAATATATATAGTTGAACTGTCAAGATTTAATCGAACAAATATAACGGTTCAAACACACAATGGCAACTATAAATATCCCCTCAAATCCTCATTCTAAACCCAACAGACATTTCTCTCAACACATCCATTCTTCCTATCTTCTATCTCAAATTCCAGAAAGCTTGAAGTATTAGATTTCTACTTGTTAACGATACTTTTTGTCAGCACCGGAGATAGGTCTAAGGAAGTTGATCTAAGGATAGAATGAGATTATTCAGTTCCCACAAGCTTGAGTTAGTTCACCTTTTCCTAGATATCAAGGTCTAAAGTCCGAAAGAATAGTTACTCTTCCCTCAAGGGATGAGTATCACGCTTCTGCGACTTAAGGAGCAATAGTTACCTTGGGATAAGGGTTCCCTTAGCACAACACGAGTTAGGAAGAAAATAGCTTGTAGAAGGGTTACTTAGTGATCTAAGGTTGTAGGTAAGGTTTGTGCGGGAAGGTTTACATTGAGAAGAAAGCATAAGGTGTTTAGGAGACCTAGGTTTATGGATAAGGCTTGTGTATAAAGCTCTTATTGAGGGGAAAGCATAAGGTAGCTTGGCTTCCATTGAAAGGTTTAAGTAGTGAAGCTTTAAGTAACATAGCATGATAATATACTATAGAATATGTAAAATAGTAAAGAACACAACAATTTATAGCGGTTTGATTCGGATTGAACCTATGTCCACTTTAAGGGCTTTGATGGTTTTATTCATGGAGGAGGTTACAAAAGAAATCCTCAAATTGATTTACAAATTAGGGTTATCTCTCTTAGAAATGAGTAGAAGATTGTGGAATAAGGAAAAGTTCGTAAAATGAAACCCTTAGGGTCTTATTTATAGGCAAATTGGACCCCCTTCTATTGTGAACCCTGCAGAAGCCTCTTCCGGATGCTTGAACAAAGTCTCGGTCGCTTTTGTGACTTTCGGTTCCAACAGAAAGATTTCGGCCACCTTTCTTCCTATCCAATGTATTCATTGAAGTCTTCTTTCCCTTGGAATATCAATCTCGGGCTTCTGGGAGTGGTTTCGCTGACAGGCCTTTTGGTAGCTCGGTCTCATAACATTTTAGTGGCTCTCGGCTTGGGGACCACTGGTCTCAGTCCATGTCCATACCTTTCGGTTTAGGTATCTTCAGCTTTATTATTTCCCTTGAAGCTAGATTTGTCATCTTCCTTCTTTTATACTTGGCTTCCAGTATCAGAGAGCCTCACTTTGTGAAAGCATGATCTCGGTATGTTTCCCGATGGATTTAAAGCTGCTTCCAGATGATGGTTTCGATAACCTTTTCTTCCTCTTGGATTGGCTTTCGGCTTCGTAGCCTTCGCCTGTTGGTATATATATCGGAACTAAGCATGCTAGATTGGAATCCTCCTTTCTTTTTCCGACAACCCATGGTTTCGGTCTTGATCCCACAATGACCTTATCTGTGACCCCTTTCAGATGATTTGTAAGCTCTTCTCTAATATTCATGTCGGTATTGAGCTAAGTAGTGCCGCCAGCCCTCTGCCTTCTCTATCTGATGTAGTGCTTCCCCTCAGTGTTTTTAAGCTTTCGGTTTATATGCTCTTGGTTGCTCACTTTATCTTCTTATGGTTTTATGTGGTATGGTTTAGAGAATGTACCTTTACTATCCCTTCAGTGAAAATATTTCCCTGCCGGTATTTTCCTTTCGTACCGGCACCGACCCTGTGATCTCTTCTCTTCTTTTGCTAGGTCTCGGACTATATGTCTTTCAGCAACCTCTTATCACCGGCACCCGGTTTTATATGGAGTGCTTTTGGGATTGTTTCTCTGTATTTCACTAAGTGTCGATGTTTCCATTCCGTAGTATTCCTTATTACCTTCAATCTTCTGCTATTAGTGTTGGACCGATATTCTTGTGCCCAAGTGTTGATGTTCGTTTAACTTGAATCCTCTTTGCTGCCGGTATTGGATTCCGGCCTGCCGCTTTCGACAATACCTTGGCTTTGCTATTTCCTTTACGATCCTGGTTTCGTTGTCCAGTCCCTTTGCCCTTTCGAATTTGGAATCTCTGCTTCTTTATATTTGGCCGATGCAAATTTTGGTGTTAACAGGTAGCCCCCTTAGTATAAAGAAGCTTTTGTTCTTTAGGACAAATTATGCGGTTCTTGTACCGTTTCTTCTGTAACTTAAGACATATTAGAAAAATTTAAGCATTAGTTTCATGTAATTTCAAAACAGTAATGCAAGGGGAAATATGATCTTTCATTAATGGATAGAACTTGAACATAACCTTCAAGTTATGAATTTTTGAGAATCTAATTTTGGATAATGTGCAGGCTCAAACACGTATTCATGTAGAATTCTATAGTTTTACAGCTTAACATTCTCCTGTCAACATTAAATGGAGTATCCAATATTCTTGATTAGGCATTCAATATTCAAGAATTCATTCTTGAAAGTATGATATAACAAAACCAAAATTTACATTTGGATATTTGCAATCAGAGGTTCATCATTGATGAACATAATGTGTTAATAAAAATAATATGACTTGCATAGTGTGTGATATTTCACTTATAATGTCCCAAATATAACCTTTTCGGTAGGATTCATAGTAATGAATGTTAAAAGTAGACATGTCAAGAGCATAGGAAACTTGCCTGTTATGAGGTGTCGCGAGATCACAACCGCTGTTGGAAGACTTCAAATGAGACGCCTAAAAAAAGGTAGCTTGGGTGCTAACTGAAACATCATTACTTCATAACAAAGATAGTATGTAAGAACTTCACATTACAAAAGGAATTTAAATATTCTTTTTCAAAACGGGAATAGGGGATTCTTAACTAAACTTGGTTGTCAGAACAATGCAGATCTAAAGGTTTATTTTCTGAAGATATGATAAGATTAGAATACCTGTTAGAAATAGCAAAGAAGTAGCTCCACGATTAAAACTAGAACTTAGTAACAGAGATTTGAAAACCATAATAGGAATCTCAAGAGTTATACTTGGTTAGGATAGAGAAATTTAAAATCCTTACACGAAAGTAGCAGATATCCAAGATGCATACTTGGCAAAATAGGAACAAGAAATCATGTAGGGACCCTAAGACTTATACTCAGACCAGTAGAAATCAGAAATCATATAAAAAACCCGAGACTCACACTCGGGTAAGCAGAAAGTTAAAAATCATATAGAAACGACGAGACTCACACACGGGTAAGAAGAAAGCCAAAAATCATATAGAAACCTCGAGACTCACACTCGGGTAAGCAGAAAGCTAGAAATCATATAGAAACTCCGAGACTCACAATCGGGTAAGCTAAAAACCAAAAATCATATAGAAACCCCGAGACTCACACTCGGGTAAACTAAAAGCCAGAAATCATATAGAAACCCCGAGACTCACATTCGAGTAAGCCGAAAGCCAGAAATCAAATAGAAACCCCGAGACTCAAACTCGGGTAAGCAAAAAGCCACAAATTATATAGAAACCCCGAGACTCACACTCGGGTAAGCAGAAAGCCAGAAATCATATAGAAACCCTGAGACACACACTTGGGTATGCAAAAAGCCAAAAATCATATAGAAACCCCGAGACTCACACTCGGGTAAGCAGAAAGCCAAAAATTATATAGAAACCCCGAGACTCACACTCAGGAACGCAGAAAGCCAGAAATCATATAGAAACCCCAAGACTCACACTCAGGTAAGCAGAAAGCCAGAAATCATATAGAAACCACAAGACTCGCACTTAGGTAAGAAGAAAGCCAGAAATCATATAGAAACCTCGAGACTCACACTCAGGTAAGCAGAAAGCCATGAATTATATAGAAACCCCGAGACTCACACTCGGGCAAGCAGAAAGCCAGAAATCATATAGAAACCTTGAGGCACACACTCGGGTATGCAAAAAGCCAAAAATCATATAGAAACCCCGAGACTCACACTCGGATAAGCTGAAAGCCAGAAATCATACAGAAACCCCAAGACTCGCACTCGGGTAAGCAGAAAGCCGGAAATCATATAAAACCACCAAGACTCATACTCGAGTAAGCTGAAAGCCAGAAATCATATAGAAACCCTGAGACTCACACTCAGGTAATCAGAAAGCCAGAAATTACATCAAAAAAATCACACCTAATTGGGAGTTATGGAGAAATTTCATGGTTAAACAAATCACCTTAATGAAAGCACAAGAGAATCATCGAACATTATTAAAAGTCATCTAATAGGAGTATTAAACACCATCCAAACGTTATTCATGCAAACAATGTTAAACAACTCAAACATAATTGAAAGTCATCAAGCAATTATGATTTATTGGCGGGTTTCTTAGAAGCCTGATAGAGAAAACATCTAGGCGAAAGAGTCTTAAATATTCCGAAGAATAATTTTTGGGTGTATATATAGAGGACTGCTTTCGGAATAAATTAACCCTATCTTGTGTTAATTAATCATTTAGCGGAAGTTTCGTTCATCTTTCTAGCCACTAGGTATCTAGCGTCTGGTCTTACTCCTAGCCCATAAGATATGAAGAAGAATGGTTACTATCTAACAGAGTGACACGTGTCCCTTTTATGGGAAGATGCATGTGCTATAACTAGCCCCACTTAGGGGGCAGCTCCATCTTAGGAACTTGAGAGTGTTGTAGCCCTACTCCTGGGGCAGCTCCATCATAGGAACTTATGAGTGTTGTAGCCCTACTCCTGGGGTAGTTCCATTATAGGAACTTGTGAGTTTGGTGGCCTTACTCCCGGGGCAGCTCCATCGTAGGAACTTGTGAGTTTAGTGGCCTCTCTTCTCGGGGGCTTTGTTTGTTGTTGCTTCTGTTTCTGGAAGATTTGTTTAATGTTCCTTCTCTCTTCGGAAGCTTTTTGGATGTTGCTTCTCTCCTCAGAAGCTTTGTTTGATGTTGCTTCTCTCCTTGAAAGATTTGTTTGATGGTTCTTCTCTCCTCAGAAGTTTTGTTGTACCTTTTCTGGAGGCGTTATCGTTTAGCCCTTCCTACTGAGGGTTTTATTGATTTTCCTTTCTTTTCGAAGGCTTTATTGATTTGCCTTTCTTTCCGACGGCTTTACTGATTTTCCTTTTTTTCGAAGGCTTTATTGATTTTCCTTTCTTTCCAAAAGCTTTATTGATTTGCATTTCTTTCCGAACGCTTTGTTGGATATCTTTCATCAAGGGTATGGTCCGTACCTTTCATAGAAGCATTTAAGTATGCCAATATAACACGTTTGGCAAAGTTCATGAAATTCTGAAATTGCGAAAATAAGATTTAGAAAAATCTTATATAATCTGAGCTATGGTGGGTGCTTCATCATTCCTTTGTTGCATATTGATCTAAACAACTTCCATCGAAGCTTGTCATTGATTGATAACTTTGTTGTGCATTTATTCATGCATTGTGTTCTTTAAGTGCTCCCATTTTAGATTTCGTTCCCTCTCGTGGGATGAGATAAACAGGAAATGGATGCGCTTTAGTTGCTTCCCATGAGCTTTTATTGTATGCATAAGCCTAATTAGGGTCTGGTTTTTACCTGTAATATAACTCGAACTTACATTAATATTTGTTTGATCATAATTAAAAGACAAAATTAAACTACTAATGAAAGTAATCATTTGAGACAGGAAACTTATTGTTAAAATTTTAATCCCATATTGCAGTGTATCAGAACGCCTTTGTAATGGTTATACTCTAAGCATCTCAATTAGTCTTCCTTAGTTTCTTTTTCATCAAACCACGACACTGACTAGTTTCATGCCCCGTTATCTTGTGGTAAGGACAACATTCTTTTTCTTTGCTTGATTTTGAAGAGCCTTATGCAAAGGGATTTGAATCAGGCTTTCCTGCCTTCTGACCATGTTTCAAAGTTTTCTTTATGTTAAGCTTCTCTTCCATACGGAAGAATTTGCCGGCTCTAGAATAAAGATCACCCAAGATTTCACATTCTCGTAAGGTAAGCTCTTTCAGAAAGGGGGATGGTGCCAATAATCCCGATTGCACAGCTATTAATTTTTCTTTATCTGTTTCCCTTTTTTACTTTGAGCGACTCGGTATGAAATCACTTCAGATAATGGTTAAGTGATTCCTCTAGCATCTGCCTAATTCTGGTTAGATCATAGATGCTGATTGTTGATTCTTTCCGTACATGTAATTGCATACTATATGCGGTAGATTGTTGTTTCCAATTTGTGATGACCGATGTGACGACCCAAACATCCCCGTAAAGGAAAGCCCGGATTGCTTTGAGAACAACACACATCAGAACACAAAACAGAAGAACATTTTATTGCTGTTACAACAATTACATCAGAGCACAAGAATATTCCAGAGTATGAATAAATAATATATAATAGAGAAACAATATCAGAGCTTTAAATTACATTTAAATAGCAGCGGAAAAATAATACAAAATACAACTAAAAGAAATACATGGATACAGAGCTTTCTGAATTTCCCTTCAGCTGTAAACCAGGATCTTGTGAATATAATATCTGCAAAACAAAAACTACTAGCTGCCCGTGTGGAAAATATGGGCACCCAGAGTTTAGGTTAAAACAATAAACTTCAGGTCAGTCATGGGACTGGTATGAGAACTCAAATTAGTTATTAACTTGATTTTAAAGTGAGTTTAAAATAAATCAATGTAATGCTTTTTGGAAAAATGAAGCTATTATAAGACTCAGGTCCCATCACACAATGAACGCAGTCGGAGGATAGAGTTTTCCCTTATAATAGCCAAAAATGCTTAATACGCGAAATTTCATCTTTTATTATTACTATTAGTGTAGAAATCAACTTCGAATATAAATGTATCAATCATAGGCGGCGTAGGTACCATTATATTACGTCGCCGTAATATATATTTACAACTAAAACCGAATATCGTCTATTGGAGATTGGGTTTCCATCTATGAACCGAGGCAAGGGATTATCCCTACCGATTCGAGACTCTCTAGCCCGAGTCTCAGGATGCAGCCGCGACTGCACCTGCGGTTATCAACATGGTCGGTCATCCGTCGATGATTGGAAATACCCTAAACTATATGTTAGCCTGCCCTATGGGGCATAAAATAATCTGGTCAATAATGTCGACCAGGGCATCCATCGGTCCCGTAGTGATCGATATAAATATATATCTGAGGCGCCTCTCTATCCATCAAGTAATAAGCAACATCCACATGAGTAAAATGCCAGGGCTTGTAAAACGCTGACATTCCTCCTAGCTAGAAATTAACATATGTTCATTTCCCTGCAGTCCTCATCCCATTTTTGGTTCATACTGGGGTGTAAAGCTCGCGAAGTAACGCTATACACAAAGATATGCCTAAATAAGTTGTGCTTTGATCATCAACCATAAGGCTCTTCTTTTCAACAAAATCCTTGATCATTTGCATCTTAGCATGCCACATTGTCAGTCCATACCATACCATTGATTTCTGCCAATATATAACCTCTAAACTCAGAGAAGGGTGTTAAGCAAGAGAATAAATTCTCCGTCACAAAAAAGATACATATTTAGCAGAGATCAACAAATACAGCATAAAGGAATACAACGTCAGACATACCATCTATTTACAAGTCCGTTCTGGGTCTGAACGAAACTGGAGGCACCTCATTCCTCGCATATCCATCGATCTCCAAGTACGTTTAGACGATCACCACTTATTACCTTGGCTTGGGTGTACGGCCCAATCAAGACATCAATAATCACCCAAACGTTGTGAAGATCTCTGGTCTTCAACCACCGTCTTCATCTTCGACTCTTGATCATCGTAGTAATTATTCAGAATAGGTTAAACCCGGTCTTTCCGAAAAATTCGCTTATTTTATAAACAAGTGCTATAAAACACATCATACGCCTCATTCCAATTCAGAATATTCTTTAAATAAAATATTCATATTATTAGGGAAAGGTTCCCATTAATTTTATCAAAGATAGATCCCTTTTAAATTTATTCCTTAATCTTCCTTTGAATATCATTTTCAAAAGATTTATTTAACTAGTCGGGATTAGCGAACCTTACCGAAGTAATCTTTTATTATTAATCCCAATCCCAACCTATTTTGTAACGACCCGTGTTTTTCGACCATTTGAATATGAATATTTAAATTAGTTTTAAATATTATGTTGGGAATATTAATGGAATTTAATATTTAATTCGTTATTAAAAACGAAGTTGAACGTTATAATTTATATATAATATAAATCGAGCCTGAAATGGCGCTGCAGTTCGTAATATTTGGTTTTGAACTTCAACTGAGAATACAGGATTCGATATAAGTCGGATTTCTGTGAAACAAGACACGTTGGAGCCGTATTGGCAATAGCTTTCATATGAAAGAGAAAAATCCAGATTTCGTGTTATAGTTTGATAGTTATGGCCAAATCAAAATTTGAAATAGTCGCTATGGAAAACCGTTATTTAATTATAGGCCTTAAATTAGCCGTTTTGCAAACGGACTCAGATTTCGACGAAATCAGTTTCATTAGAACCGTATCGCTAAATTATTGTACTGTGACGGCCCGCCTCGCACCAGCCTGCATTTCCTCCAAGAGTGCGCTGTACACATGCCCGACTAGCACAAGACGGTCGTCAGAAGAAAGGAAAGAAGAGAATGAACTAATCAAAGAACCTGTAGAATGTCTCACAGCGCATGGGATAAAATATAATAATAACATACTTGACATAAAACAGGCGAGACAGTGCATAAGCTGATAACTAATAATCAATGTCAACATCAAAGCAGCGGAAATCCATATACAGCTTATTACAACTTTCCCAATTTTACTGTCTCTAACCAAAAGAAAGCTAAAATAGAAGATACACCAACAATGCCCAAGCAGTGATCCTCAACAACACAGGGAGAATATTATGTATATAGTACGTGGAAGCCTCCTGCTCGTCTCCGGACCATCTACCCGTGCATCACCAGCTAACCTGTCTCTAGTCTGCTCGTGTGAGCACCCAGAGTAATAAGAAGAGACATAAAACTCTGGGTCAGACATAAAGCCTGGTATGAGCGATAGGCATCTAAACAGGGAAATAACAGGTATACTAAACCATACCTGAACCTGGACCTGCAACCAAAGAGTTAGTACCACATACCGTACAATACTCCAAGGTGCCATAATAAATAGTGTAAGAATACGGGGGTGGGGTGTGCATGTCACAATGATAGCAAACAAATCATCCATAGCAACCATTCTCGCATCTCTCACTCAGTGCGTAAAGCGTACGGCATCTACCACTTTGAAACACTAGACAAACTGAGGCAACGACGAATCCCGTCTTGTAGAAACCCTGCTATGACCAAGCCAAACACTTGGAGTCATGACCAAACATTTCAATGACCCACTTCATTGGTCGTAGCCCTTGGTTCTACCAATGCCATAATGGCCCTGAATCCGCCTTCGTACCTCCTACCATAGTGGTCCAAAGCTATAGGTGTCGACAACTCCTTAGCACGCGTCCCGCAGCAAAGCCCAACCATGAAGTGAACTCGTTGATTCCCATCTGAATCTTAAGCTCGAACTTCTCATTTGGACTTCCTTTGCATCTCGGGTTTGATTGAATTGGAGTGGGTCTTCAGAAGAGTTGTCGTACATTAACAGTCCTAGAATTCTGTTCGGTTCGGTAGTCATCACCATCATCGGTTCGGGTCGGTAGTCATCTTCTTCATCGGTTCGGGTCGGTAGTCATCTTCTTCATCGGTTCGGGTCGGTACTCCACTTCGGGTCGGTTGTCTCTGTTTGAGTTCGGTGGTTGCTCCCTTCTGAGTTCTCATGCCCGATCCTGTCCTTCTCCAATTACCGATCCGCTCCGCCCCCTTAGCGTACTCCGATCCAATCCTCTCCAATCCGATCCACTCTCTAGTTTTGATCCGATCCGTTCCCTAGTTCCGATCCGATCCCCCTTGTCCACTCCAACTCTAAGCAATGGCCTTCCTTCCTGCCAAACTTCCTCCAGTGGCAAGTCCTCATCCAGTTCGAATTCCCTTGGTCGGTTCCCTAGTCCGATCCGACCCCTTTTCTCCGATCCGAACCGGTTCGGAACCTGCACACTTCTGCAACTTTCCAGCGAGCTTTTTACGCCATTCGACGACGTTTTCGAGCAATTTAACTATTCTAATCGATCATGAAACATACCATAGGGTCATAGCAACATGTAATAGCAACCACAAACAGCAAACAACAATTTAAATGAATCAAAATGAATCAAAAGTAGCTAAAACCTCACATTGGCCTATAATCCCTCTTAATCATGTTTAAGCATATGATTAACAAAACACATCGAAATTAACCCAAATTTTTAACAGAGCCTTAAAACATTATTTTAGAATTTTAAGAATTTTTTTCCAGAATTTATTTACGTATAAATTCGCTAATCTTCACTAATTACCCTTAATCACCGTAATTAGTGCAAAAACTATGCAAATCACTCACCTTGGCCACAAATGAAATTCTCAGAACTGAAACTCCTCTGATTTGGGGCGAATACTGATGTCTAACGGCGGCTCCAACCTTGCTTTGGTGCTTTTTCTCCTTAATTTGGTGTTGCTAAGCCTAATCTTCAATTAGAGAGTGATTTGGGGTGTTTTAGATGTAGGGAGCCATTACTAAGGTCTTCAAGGAGGTTTGTGGCGGCTCAAAACTGAAATGAAAGTGATAACCTAACCCTAATCAGACCTCCTAAACCTCTAAACCCGAAATTCCCCTTGGGCCTAACTGCTAATCCCCCGTTTAAGCCCAACTAAGCTGTTTTTCACCATCTGAAACTTGTTTCAGCCATATCTCCCAAACGGTAAGTCCGTTTGGCTAATGTGACCACTCTACGGAAAGAGAAACCATCATCCGGAGCCAATGGAAGTGGTTTCAGGTCAAAATTCCTATCCAGTCAAAAGTTATGGCCAAAACAGTGCCAACTAGGGGTAAAATGGTCATTTAAAAATCGGGAAAAATCATGAACATGGGAAATGACCCCAATAGTCGTCTCCCAAAGTTACACGACCATACGACTTCGTATGTGAAAGAAATAAATATTCTACGATCCTATGATGCGCAGAATGCGGGTCGTTACACTCTCCCCCCCTTAAGAAATTTCGTCCCCGAAATTCCTTAACCCAAAACATACAAAGGATCCCGCATGCCTAACAACCACATATAACAAAAATCAAACATGCAAAACAAGCAAACAAGCCTATCCTAGCATGCGGAAAAACTAAATCGAAGTCAAAATCTTACCAGGCAAAGAGTTCAGGATAAGTCTTCCTAATGTTCTCCTCTGTCTCCCAAGTACAATCGTTCTCGTCCTCGCCCCACTGAACCTTGACTAGTTTCACCGCCTTCCTTCGAAGTTGCTTCATGTCGTGCTCGACAATACGGGCCGGCTTGCGGTTCCCAACCGCCTCGGGTTCTACTTCGAAGTCCTCTAACTGACCAGGTGAAATAGTCATATCTGAGTCGTGAACGAACTTCCTTAGTTGGGAAACATGAAATACGTTATGAACTCCCGCCATCTTCTCTGGTAAGTCAATCCTATACGCCAAATTCCCGACTAGTTCAAGAACAGGGAACGGGCCAACAAATCTTGGTGCCAACTTGCCTCTCCTGCCAAATCGTATTACGCTCTTCAACGGAGAAATCTTGACAAACACCAAGTCGCCAACGGAGAATTTTAAGTCTCTTCTTCTCTTATCAGCATAACTCTTCTGCCTATCTTGGGCAGCCTTCATTCGTTGTTGAATGATCTTGATCTTATCCGACGTTTCTCTCACCACCTCTGGTCCAAGCATAAACTTCTCGCCAGTCTCTATCCAACATGATGGTGAGTTACACGGTCTTCCGTACAAAGCTTCAAACGGAGCCATACCGATACTGGATTGGTAACTATTATTATATGCAAACTCTACTAGATGCAAATGGTCATCCCATGATCCACCAAAGTCCAACATACATGCTCTCAAGAGATCTTCCAAAATACGATTCACCCTTTCCGTCTGACCGTCGGTCTGAGGATGATATGCGGTACTGAGATGTAACTCTGACCCTAGCGCCTCTTGCAAGCTCTTCCAAAACCCACTAGTGAACAACGGGTCTCGGTCGCTCACAATGCTTTTAGGTACTCCATGAAATCTCACTACCCACTTCATATACAATTCTGCTAACTTAGCTGTCGTTCTTGTCGATTTGACTGGTATAAACCTTGCACTTTTAGTCAGTCGGTCTACAATCACCCAAATGCTATCATATCCCGATCTAGTCCTTGGTAAACCATCGACGAAATCCATCGAGACTTGCTCCCATTTCCATTCGGGAGTTTCTAATGGCTGTAACAGACCACTAGGCTTCTTTTGCTCGGCTTTAACTAGCTGGCAATTCATGCACTTGGATATAAACTTCCCAACGTCTCTTTTCATTCCTTCCCAGTAGTAAGTCTGCTTCATATCTCGATACATCTTGTTACCACCGGGGTGTATAGTCAGTCTTGAGTGATGACATTCTCTAAGCACTTCGTCTCTCAATCCATTGACATTGGGTACAACGAGCTTTCCATTCCTTCTAAGCCATCTATCTTGATCAAGCCCATACTTGCTCACCTCCTCATCGACACCCATCTCTAACTTGGAGATGATTTCCAATAGGTTAGGATCGTCCCTCTGACTAGAGCCGATCCGCTCAATCAAAGTGGGTCTGATCGTCAAACTCGCTAACATTTCTGGATCCAATTCGCACTTTGGTCTGAAATCAAACCCCGCGATAAACTCCAGTTGCTTCCATTCAAGGAACATAGCCCCCAAGCTGGCATGTCTTCTACTCAATGCATCAGCCACCGCATTGCCCTTTCCTGGTGTGTATGCGATGTCAAAATCATAGGAAGCTAAGAACTCTAACCATCTCTGCTGACGGAGATTTAAATCCTTCTGGGAGAATAGATACTTTAACGACTTATGATCCGTAAATAGCTCAAACCTTTCTCCCAAGAGATAGTGTCTCCACATCTTTAACGCGAACACGATCGCTGCCAATTCTAAATCATGGGTAGGGTATCTTCTCTCGTGCGGTTTCAATTGCCGACTTGCATAAGCTACAACCCTACCGCCTTGCATCAATACAGCACCCAGTCCGGTACCACAGGCATCCGTGTATACCGTCATCTCTTCATCCCCCTCAGGAATGACTAACACTGGTGCGCTTGTCAACTTGTCCTTTAGACTTTTGAATGCATTCTCGCACCTTTCATCCCAGACAAAAGCTTGATTCTTCTTGGTCAACCGGGTCAATGGTGCTGCTATCTTGGAGAAACCTTGGATAAACTTACGATAATATCCCGCTAACCCCAAGAAACTTCTTACATCAGTTGCATTCTTGGGCGTAGGCCAATCTTGTACCGTAGCCACCTTCGCTGGGTCCACGGCAATACCATTCTCCGATACAACATGGCCCAAGAACCTCACTTCCCTCTTCCAGAAGTGACACTTAGAAAACTTTGCTTTCAATTGGTGTTTTCTCAACACCTCCATCGCTACTCTTAAATGTTCCTTGTGTTCCTCCTCTGTCCTCGAATAGACCAAAATATCATCAACGAACACAAGGACAGACTTATTCAGCTGATCTCTGAATACCCTATTCATAAGGTCCACAAAATATGCCGGGGCATTAGTCAGTCCAAATGGCATAACCAACCATTCATAAAACCCAGACGGCGTCCGAAATGCCGTTTTAGCTATACTCTCAGCTTCCACTCTAAGCTGATGAAAACCTGTCGCGAGATCCAACTGAGAAAATACTCTCGCGCCACTCAACTGATCGAACAAATCATCTATCCGCGGTAGAGGATACTTGTTCTTCCTCGTCACTTTATTCAATTCGCGGTAGTCTACACACAAACGAAGGGAACCATCCGCCTTGGTAGCAAACACAACTGGTGCTCCCCATTCAGAAACACTCCTTCTGATAAATCCCTTCTTCAAAAGATCGCTGACTTGCACCTCGAGCTCTCGCTGCTCCCTTGGTGCCATACGACGAAGTGGCATCACTATAGGCCTGGCATCTTTTACCAAATCAATACGGAACTCAATCTCTCGGTGTGGTGGAAGTCCGGTCACTTCTTCGAAAACATCCGGATACTGGCCAACCACGGGCAAACCTGACAACTCACTATGCGGAATGTCGAGGGAGTTTAGAAAACTAGCCAATACCCCCTTACTGGGTAGACCACCAAACACTATCCTCCGCCCATCATCCGCTCTAGCTGTCACCAACAAGCCCTCACAGTCTACCACCACCCCGTACCTTCGGAGCCAATCTACTCCCAAAATAATGCCAAACCCAGTAAAGCCCAAAACAAAGCAATCACAAACAAACATGCATCCATGACTCGATAAGACCACATTACGACAAATCATGCTAAGGCTAGTCGAACCACCAATCGGGTTCGTCACTACTAAAGGCCTATCGACAATCTCGGGCTCCAATCCCAACCTATCTACCAGGTCACTAGATATGAAAGAACTGGAAGCTCCGGTATCAAACAAAACTCTAACAGGAACATCATAAACAGAAAGCATACCTTGAATGACGACATTCTTTCCCTTCTCCGCCGCAGTTGGGGCATTCGACGAAGAAGGAATAGCATTAAGAGCATATGCTTTCACCATTTGCTTTTCCTTAGGGGGTTGCGGACACTTGTCCTTGTGATGTCCCAATTGGCCACAATTGAAGCACTTCCTGTCCGCTGGCTTGGCCCGACAATTACTAGCATAATGGCCCTTCTTACCACAGCTGAAGCACTCCACATCTTGCTTATTCTTCTTCTTCTGGCCATCCCTAGCCTGGTTCTGCTTTCTCTTATTCTGAGAACCACCTTTGCCTCCACCACTAGCTTGTGGCTTTGGCTCTTCTGCGGATGCAGCCTCAGTCTTCGACTTGGGGTAGAGACTTTCTGACCTTAACGCTTTCCCCACAATCGATTCAAACGTCTCATCGATGTGGTTAATAAGTTTTTCCCCCAAGTATTGATCCAAACCAGTTATAAATTTCTCATTCTTTTTCTCAGCAGTATCAATAAGAGATAACCCATATTTTGACAAAGTGTCAAATTCAGCAATATACTCCGAGACAGCTCTGCCATTTTGCTTGAGCTCCAAGAATTTCTTAAACAACATTGACTTCTGAGCAGCTGGAATGAACTTCTCACTAAAGCGAGCCTTAAACTGCTCCCAAGTAATCTGGTCTTCGGGAGTAGCTGCCTTTATAGCATTCCACCAATTCATTGCCCGCCCTTGCAGCTGACGGGACGCTAGCTTTCTCTTCATCGCATCCTCGATACCCAAATCCTCGAAGATACGTTCGCAACTATCCAACCAATCTTGAACATCCGTAGCCGACTCCGTTCCGTGGAACGGCTTCCCACCAAGGCTAGTATAATCCTTATTCAGCTTGGCGAAGTCGACTCTTGGCGCCTGCACTATTGGACCACCACCATCTCCACCATTGGGAGCTGCCCTCTGCACATCTCTAAGCATCTCTCTCATGAGGTCAGTAAACATCGTCCTCATGTCAGCAGCATTCCCATTATTGGTTCCCCTACCAGCACCTCTAGTATCTCGGCTCATCGTCAATCTGAAAAAGGAAATGATTAACGACTCCATAGTGGTGCTAGTGCAGTACGACTTCATCCTTATACTACTAATAGTATATATATATATAGCTTTTGAAAATCAAAATAATTTCAAATACGCTCTCTCGTATACGTATATTATCTCTCCCTGATAACTTCCCTAGGTTAACTACGCAACCTAGAGCTCTGATACCAAGTGTGACGGCCCGCCTCGCACCAGCCTGCATTTCCTCCAAGAGTGCGCTGTACACATGCCCGACTAGCACAAGACGGTCGTCAGAAGAAAGGAAAGAAGAGAATGAACTAATCAAAGAACCTGTAGAATGTCTCACAGCGCATGGGATAAAATATAATAATAACATACTTGACATAAAACAGGCGAGACAGTGCATAAGCTGATAACTAATAATCAATGTCAACATCAAAGCAGCGGAAATCCATATACAGCTTATTACAACTTTCCCAATTTTACTGTCTCTAACCAAAAGAAAGCTAAAATAGAAGATACACCAACAATGCCCAAGCAGTGATCCTCAACAACACAGGGAGAATATTATGTATATAGTACGTGGAAGCCTCCTGCTCGTCTCCGGACCATCTACCCGTGCATCACCAGCTAACCTGTCTCTAGTCTGCTCGTGTGAGCACCCAGAGTAATAAGAAGAGACATAAAACTCTGGGTCAGACATAAAGCCTGGTATGAGCGATAGGCATCTAAACAGGGAAATAACAGGTATACTAAACCATACCTGAACCTGGACCTGCAACCAAAGAGTTAGTACCACATACCGTACAATACTCCAAGGTGCCATAATAAATAGTGTAAGAATACGGGGGTGGGGTGTGCATGTCACAATGATAGCAAACAAATCATCCATAGCAACCATTCTCGCATCTCTCACTCAGTGCGTAAAGCGTACGGCATCTACCACTTTGAAACACTAGACAAACTGAGGCAACGACGAATCCCGTCTTGTAGAAACCCTGCTATGACCAAGCCAAACACTTGGAGTCATGACCAAACATTTCAATGACCCACTTCATTGGTCGTAGCCCTTGGTTCTACCAATGCCATAATGGCCCTGAATCCGCCTTCGTACCTCCTACCATAGTGGTCCAAAGCTATAGGTGTCGACAACTCCTTAGCACGCGTCCCGCAGCAAAGCCCAACCATGAAGTGAACTCGTTGATTCCCATCTGAATCTTAAGCTCGAACTTCTCATTTGGACTTCCTTTGCATCTCGGGTTTGATTGAATTGGAGTGGGTCTTCAGAAGAGTTGTCGTACATTAACAGTCCTAGAATTCTGTTCGGTTCGGTAGTCATCACCATCATCGGTTCGGGTCGGTAGTCATCTTCTTCATCGGTTCGGGTCGGTAGTCATCTTCTTCATCGGTTCGGGTCGGTACTCCACTTCGGGTCGGTTGTCTCTGTTTGAGTTCGGTGGTTGCTCCCTTCTGAGTTCTCATGCCCGATCCTGTCCTTCTCCAATTACCGATCCGCTCCGCCCCCTTAGCGTACTCCGATCCAATCCTCTCCAATCCGATCCACTCTCTAGTTTTGATCCGATCCGTTCCCTAGTTCCGATCCGATCCCCCTTGTCCACTCCAACTCTAAGCAATGGCCTTCCTTCCTGCCAAACTTCCTCCAGTGGCAAGTCCTCATCCAGTTCGAATTCCCTTGGTCGGTTCCCTAGTCCGATCCGACCCCTTTTCTCCGATCCGAACCGGTTCGGAACCTGCACACTTCTGCAACTTTCCAGCGAGCTTTTTACGCCATTCGACGACGTTTTCGAGCAATTTAACTATTCTAATCGATCATGAAACATACCATAGGGTCATAGCAACATGTAATAGCAACCACAAACAGCAAACAACAATTTAAATGAATCAAAATGAATCAAAAGTAGCTAAAACCTCACATTGGCCTATAATCCCTCTTAATCATGTTTAAGCATATGATTAACAAAACACATCGAAATTAACCCAAATTTTTAACAGAGCCTTAAAACATTATTTTAGAATTTTAAGAATTTTTTTCCAGAATTTATTTACGTATAAATTCGCTAATCTTCACTAATTACCCTTAATCACCGTAATTAGTGCAAAAACTATGCAAATCACTCACCTTGGCCACAAATGAAATTCTCAGAACTGAAACTCCTCTGATTTGGGGCGAATACTGATGTCTAACGGCGGCTCCAACCTTGCTTTGGTGCTTTTTCTCCTTAATTTGGTGTTGCTAAGCCTAATCTTCAATTAGAGAGTGATTTGGGGTGTTTTAGATGTAGGGAGCCATTACTAAGGTCTTCAAGGAGGTTTGTGGCGGCTCAAAACTGAAATGAAAGTGATAACCTAACCCTAATCAGACCTCCTAAACCTCTAAACCCGAAATTCCCCTTGGGCCTAACTGCTAATCCCCCGTTTAAGCCCAACTAAGCTGTTTTTCACCATCTGAAACTTGTTTCAGCCATATCTCCCAAACGGTAAGTCCGTTTGGCTAATGTGACCACTCTACGGAAAGAGAAACCATCATCCGGAGCCAATGGAAGTGGTTTCAGGTCAAAATTCCTATCCAGTCAAAAGTTATGGCCAAAACAGTGCCAACTAGGGGTAAAATGGTCATTTAAAAATCGGGAAAAATCATGAACATGGGAAATGACCCCAATAGTCGTCTCCCAAAGTTACACGACCATACGACTTCGTATGTGAAAGAAATAAATATTCTACGATCCTATGATGCGCAGAATGCGGGTCGTTACATGTACGGTGGTGAATTGCGTGGAAAACCGATATCGTATGTGACCACGGTAGCTATAAACGCTCGTTCATTTTCTATAGCGCGTATTTTAAATAAATAAAAGGGTATTTGAGTGTAACTTGAGAAGACGATCGAATTAGGCCACGAAACCAGTTGAGTTCGTATCGTCGATTAGAGTCAGGATAGGTATATAGTTTGTTATTTTTAGAGATCGAGAAATTTGGCATTAAAAAGGGTAGGGCGGTTCGGGGTAAAAACAGCCTACCGGGGCAACAGTCTCAGAATGCGACGAAACTAGTGCCGTTGGGTTCGTATCGAAAAGTTATTATCGATGTTCGCAGTTTCAAGTGGATTTGATTTATCTGGTGACCATGGAAAAATTAAACGTGTGTTCATTTCTGGTTTCATAAAGGAAATTTTTCCATACGACCTCGGATTTCGACGAAACTTGTCCCATTGGATCCGGAATACCTTTTTACATCAAAAATAGCCTTATTATCAGTAAACAGAAATCGGTTGTAGTGATTTTATCGCATTACTTTAGGACGAAGTTTCGTATAAGTATATATATATATATATATATATATATATATATATATATATATATATATATATTACACTAGAATAAAGAAAATGTCATTACCTGTGTGTGTCTACCTACAGTTCGTATATATATATGTCACCATGTGCAGCAGATCTAAATATAAAATCGCAGTCTAACTTCTGTGTTGTTCTTGTCTGAGTTTCCCATCAATCCTACGATACTTCTTTCCTTGTCTGTCAATTTTTAAACACCGTGACGACAAAGTATTTAAAATTGAAATGACACCTCTCCAACCGTGCAGACAAAGGAAGTAGACACGCAGACCTACATATACTGTTTCATACCGTGGTGACCACGTTTCTTTGGCACTATAAATACTTTGTTCCTCTTCCTGCCCAAAACACAAACTCTCCAGTCTTCTCTCTCTCTTCTTTTCGAACCAGCAACCGACTCCTTCCCGTAAGAAGAAAAAAAAGAGATGGAAGCATGCGATGGGGTGCTGGCGAGTTGGCTTCAAAGTGGGGGCGATGCAGTAGAGCAATCAAAGCAGCATTTGCTGAAGGGGCGTTATGGTTGGCACATGCATGAGGGGACGGAAGATGAAGTGCGGTGAAGATAGAATGGAAAAAGAAGTGGAGTAGCAATCTGAAGTGGAAGGGGTGAGCAGTGGTAACGTAAGTGGGTTCGAATGTTTGGGCTTTCAGAAAGTAACAGAACCAAGTTGGCTGATGATTTTTGATCCAAAACGTATTACGTAAGATTTGCTTGGGAAGTTTCGAAACATGAAAGGAGCAAAGTTAGAAGAAGACCAAAATGGATTGTTTTGAAATGGGGAAGGAAATGAACCGTGAACAAAAAAGTTGGAACAGAAAAGAGACGCTGGGACCAGGTGGACAAACTCTATACTTTGGAGCAGGATTGGACGCGATTGGAATCTGGGATTTTAATTAAATTAAACCTTTGTTTAATTTAATTAGACCAACCGTTAAACAACGGTATCAACTCAAGGTGAGTTAAACTCACTCAGTTTTCCCCATTTATATTTTATATAAATTGGGTTTTAATTGTGTGCTCTGCTTGCTGATGATTGCCTGTTTGCCAGTTATACCTATTTGTTGATTTAACTGCTGAAATTAAACTGTGTTTAATTTCAGTAAAATACCAAATCGTTATTTTTAACGATTGGTTCCAATAAGGGTGACTCACCTTGGTTGGTCATGTTTATTTATAAACATGTTTAAAATGGTTGCATTGTTTGAATTACTTGTGGTTAATGTTGAATGGTTGTTATATTAGTTTATCAGTTAAACAAAACTGAACCGTCTGATTTGAGAAAAACCATTTGAATACAGGGAAGAACAGGTTGGAGGAATCCAACCGGATTCCTCAAATGTATTATTTATTTTCATATTATCATATATGAACTGATCTGTTTGTGTGATTAATTTGATGGTTGATTATTAATTGAATATTCAACCTCTGTTTGGTTTGAACCAATAGGTGATATTGGTTAAGTGTTTGGCAGAGTATGGCCTTTAAAAATCAATCGGTTTATAGATATGGATTCTGTAACGGCCCAGATTTTTTGACCATTTAGTTTAATATTTAAAAATATTTTATTGTTTTGGAATTTTAAATGGTTTAATTTCAATTATTTTGAATATTTTATTTTATTCCGAAATGGTAGAAATTTAGTGGATCTGCAATATAATGTGAACTGGCAGTATAAAAGGATAAATTTTTAATTTAAAATAGTACGTTTACAAAGGATGTAGTAGCTAACGAACTCGGATTTCGATGAAATCAGTTTCATTAAATCTGAAATGATGAAATTAGGTAACCAACCAAGTTACGTCAAAAATGGCATCCGTATGTGGAAAAGAAAAAAATAAAAGGCCAAAATTTGAACTAAATTTTGACGGTAATTGGAATTTGCTAATGCTAACAGCAAAACTGTAACCTGAGACCTATCCAGGAAAATTCTAAACATAGGATATTAGCTATATATGAAATCTGGGAAAATCCTATAACGGATATAGAAAGTTATTAAGGAAACAAAATTTAAATAAATTATTTGAAAATCTAAACGAACTCCGATTTTTGATTTGAATACATAGGATTGAAGTACGTTAAAAACCGGACCAGATGGTGGAAGAATTTCTGAAAACCGTTATCGTTTGATACTCCAACATGAGACCGGAAGGTGTTGAAACTAACACAAAACACTATTTTGAATTTGAATTTAAATTATTTGAAAGTTCAAACAAATTCAAAATTGATATATTTTTATATAGTATTGAAGAGCAAGAAAAATTGAACAACATGGTTGAAAAAGATTTTGGATAAGGTATCAATAAGTAAGTCAAATTAACGTCCGAATAGGGTTGAGAAAACACACTTTACTATTCATAAATTATTAAATTTATTTATAATTTAATAAATTTAAGGATTAATCCTAGCCATCCATTTTCGACCGTTGGATTCGCGCCACCTCAGCAATCCATGTGACTCCTTCGGCTATAAATAGCCCCCCCCCCTTCATTTTAAACTCACTCCTCCTCCTCCTCTTTCAAGCTTTGGCAATGGCAGAAATAATAATAAAATATTAGGAAATAGGGAAAAGGGAAGAAAGGGAGAAAGGAAGGCAAGACGGGGAGCTAGGGACTCTTAGGCAGAGGCTTAGCCTTCACGGGGTAAGTTTTTAAATAATATTTATTTATTTATTTATTTGTGTAATATATATATTATAATTAAAATAGAATTTGTAAAAATAAATATCAGAACATTCTAAGGGTGACAGAGAGGATAGTGTCTAAGGCTTGAGTTTGGAAAATATAGTTTCCTGCTCTCCCTGGCTATCCCTAACCGATCCGACGGATGGGATGATTAATTTAAATTTAAAATTTAATTTGAATTTAATTTGAATTTAAAACAGACAAGGGGCATTTTCATAATTTTTAACCATAAACTTTAAAAGCTTATAACTTTTTCAAAACAAGTCGGATTTCCACGAAACAAGGACCGTTGGATTCTTATCGGAAAATACTTTAAAATGAGTGGAAGCAGATTTTTGACCCGGGTTAAAAAATTTAAGTTATAATTAAATGAATATTTTTAAATATTTTATTTGAAAATTAAATTTAATTAATATTAAAATGGTTTTTCAATTTTAAAAAAAAATGGATATGGCTAGAGATGGGAAAGTATGATTTTTTAGAAGGGCATGGAAGGTAATTTGGCTAATAACGCAATTAGAAATTAATTAAGATAAAAATAATTTAATTAATTTAATTAAATATATATTCATTTAAATTAGGTAAATATTGTAAATAGCATAACTTTTGCATACATTAACGAAATTTAACGAAACAGGATCCGTTGGGATCGTATGGACGAGCACTACGCAATGGAACTGACCGCAAGTGGATTAGAGCTCGTTTGGATTTATGGTGAAATTTAACGTCTGAACCAAATCAATGACCGATTATCGTTATTCAACGATAAACCGTCCAAGGTGAGTAAATCTCACTAACTCTGAACACTTTATATTTTTATAAAGTATTTTTAGAATTGATAAATATTGATTGAGTTGCTGAGTGTTGATTGTTTGGTTAAACTGCCAGTTAGCTAGTTGAAAATACCGATATAGTTATATATATCGTTAACCGATGTTGATTTTGTTTATCAGAATACCTCATATTGAAATGAAATTGATGTGAATTATATTGTGTAACATCTGTGGATGCAGGGAAACAGGTCGGAGGAATCCAACTGGATTCCTCAACATTTATTTACCGTTTTTCATATATTCTGATATATGATGTGTTATATCATCTGTTGTTGAACCTGTGTGTTTGGATGATGATTGAACCTTTTGATTTGGTATTTTTATACCATAAGTGATACTAGAAAGTGAAAAGGGATTTTCAAAGTTTATTTTGAAAATAAATTATTTATATAAAATCAATAGATTTTATATATAAAAGGAAGAGAATTTCATGAGAGAAAATGATTATAGAATCAAAGCATTTGTAAAAAAAACAAATATTGGTGAAATCAAATAGAAGGGAAAATATTGGTGAAATCAAATAGAAGGGAAAATATTGGTGAAATCAAATAGAAGGGAAATATTTGTGAAACGATTACAAATAGAAATAAAAAGGGAAACATTCGTAAAAGTATTTACAAATGGAATTGAAAAGGGAATATTCATGTAGGGAATAAAAAAAAGTTGACAGAAGTACTTATTTGTTAAATAAATAGAAAAGTTAAAAGAAATATTTATTTGTTGAATAAATAGAAAAGTTAAAGGGAATATTTATTTGTTAAATAAATAGAAGCGAAAAGAGAATTGTTATTTGTTGAGTAAACGAATAGAAAAAGAATCATTCAAGGGAAGTAATTCAAAGGAATTATTCCAAAGGAATTATTCAAAAGAGAAAAGTCAAAGGGATTAATTCAAAAGAGTTAATCAACTAGAGTTAAACCGTTGGAGTTAAACTGTTAGAGTTAAACAGTTGGAGTTAAACTGTTAGAGTTAAACAGTTGGAGTTAAACTATTAGAGTTAAACATTTGGAGTTAAACTGTTAGAGTTAAACAGTTGTAGTTAAACTGTTAGAGTTAAACCGTTGAAGTTAAACTGTCAGAGTTAAACCGTAAAGTTAAACAGTTAGAGTTAGTTAGTTAGAGTTAAACAGTTAGAGTTATTCAGTTAGAGTTATCCAGTTAGAGTTATTCAGTTAGAATTAACCAGTTAGAGTTAATCAGTTAGAGTTAATCGTTTTGAGTCAAATCGAACTAGAGTTATTCAAATATAGTAATCGAATAAGGGTTAATTGAATATTAGTTATTCAATTAGAATTGATCGAATCTAATTATTCGAGATAGAGTTAAAAATAGACAAAGTTATTTAAGGATGCATTTCCATTTAGCACGACTGCTATCGTAATTCGCAGGGCTGCAGATAGCCTACGGCGGTCGGATGTTTCCTGGGGGAATCAGGCGTAACCATTGTGATCGCTGCGATCTAGAGTCAAGCAAATGGTGTTAAATCAAATAGTAATTAATCAATAGAAATTAATTAAGTCGAGTTAGTCGAGTATTAGTAAATTAAGTAGGGTTAGTCAAAAAGGGAATTAATCGAATATCACCTATTCGAAGTAGAGTTATCGAATATAGTTATTCGAGAAGAGTAATCGAATATAGTTCGTTCGAAGTGTGTTAAATCGAATATAGTTATTCGAAGGAGAGAATTATCGAATATGGTTTATTCGAAGTGAGATTTTTCGAATATTAGTTATTCGAAGAAAAGGATTATCGAATATTAGTTATTCGAACAGGGGAATCGAATATAGTTTATTCGAAAGAGAATTATCGGATAGTGATTATTCGAGAGTGAATCATACATGGAAATTCGATTATATCGAATCAAGGGAAGTAATGTTTACTTTCCATTTCAAATCAAGTTTTAATTATCTGTTAATAAAGTAGTTGGTTGTTTATTTATCCAAATTAAGATATGGAAATATATTTAAGTTAACATATTTTGAAAGCATGGAATTATAACATTTATAGTTATAATCAAATGATTCAGTAAAGGAAGTGGATTCATAAATAGAATCCGAGAGTTCGCAAGGAAGTTTCTTAAAGAGTAAAGTTTGAACTTTGTCTATTTCGAAGTTAGAAATGTTGTTCAGTTAAGGTCTGAGAGGTAATTATACCCCAACTTGATTGACTTCGTTTTTAACTAAGAAGTGGATAAGGTTCGAGAGTGAAAGGGGTTAAGTGAATTTAGTTAATGAGCGAAATGGTTGGTGTTGGCATAGCGATGTTTATTCAAACATCAGTTTAAACCCAATGAAGGAGATTTGGAAATGTCTTCCAAATGAAAATCAGAAATGTTTTCTGAATATAGAAAATGAGAAATGGAATTGTTTTCCATTGTTAATAACGTATATTTTCTAAATATAGTAAATAAGAAATATAGGAAAACAAGAATAAGGAAAAGGGTAAATTTATGATAATTTGATGATGAATGATGATTGATCGATAGAATTTCCATCTGGAAATAATATCGTTGTTTGCACACCGACATGTTTTTATTTGATAGTTAAATCACCGACTATCAAAGTTTTGACCATTTTAACGTAGTTAATATGGAGAGACCGGTCGGATTATTATCCAGAGAACCACTCCGTATTGGCATAAGCGTTGCGAATCAAGTATGCTGAATATATTGAAGACGGAGTTATGCAAGGGCTATCCTATTTACAGAATAGTGCCTTCGGTTTGTCCAGTCCCAGGACAAACGTGAATGGACGAATGTCTGACAGAGTATATTCAAAGGATCGCGTAAGTTGATCTCTTCAAACGTACTTACGTTTGGTGGCGGAGGAATTCGTTTCTCTTAGCTGTATACCCGTGGTATTTTGGTGAAATCAATTTGTGATTTGGCGGGTATGACGATGTGGCATTCAAAGTAATGGAGGTGAGATCTGTCAAAAGATACGTTATGACCTCAAGCCTCATCCACCGGGAAATGACAAAAATCGGGCAGGCAGCATGGCTATGTGGGTCGCACCCATTAGGATGTATGATCACCTATCTAGAGAAATTCCTTTTGTTCTTAAATCTATCGATGCTGTCCCTTATCGGAAGACGGTTGCTGATCCCAACCGTTGGTGATATACATTCGATACACTCAAGCGAAATGAGTGGTCGGTCATGTGTGGGCCGGGTTGCAAGATGTTCTTGTTGAACCCAGTGTATTTGCCTCTAGAGATACACGTTCGGAAGGTGGTCCCATACCTTGTCAAGTTGGAATCCAATCTCCAATAAGTGCCTGCGAGTTTGATTGTATATTATATATGTAGAGCGTGAGATGCAAGCGTTCTACTAGATTTTAATTACTTGTGATTAGACATTATTATAATATCAGATAATATATGATTTCCAAAGTGTTTTGGGTTATCGTAAGGTAAAAGCCATCCGTATTTATGAGTGGATTGGTTTTACGATTATCTTTTCTTTTGAAAAGGATTTTGAAAAGTTAAACCAAATGATTGGAGTTTACTCACACCAGTCCCATGACTGACCCAGAGTTTTATTTTGTTTTGTTTTCCCTAAACTCTTGGGTGCCCAAATTTGTACGGGCAGTCAAGTAGTCAGGATTTTGCAGATAGACTTGGAAAGCTTGGAGTAGGAGGCTTCAGGACTTATATAGCTATTGTTTATTTCCGCTGTGATGCAAGGGTTGTACTCTGATAATGGTATTGTATGCATATACTGCTTTTGATTTCAAGTTATGTGATATATTATATTTTATTCATTCCGCTGTGAGATTCGTGTTACTCTGATGTTGTGTTCTTCTTTTTCTTCTTCTATTCTTATTTTCTATCTTATCTATCCTTACCCTCTAAATTCTTTCATTAACTATTCGGTAATTGTCGACCCTTGATGTTCGATATGTGTTGTATATCGGATAATCAAGGTCGTCTTTTTCCCGGGTCGTTACAGTGGTATCAGAGCTGAAGGTTAAGTATTACCTTGGCTCTGTGGCGTGATTCAGTAGAGATGGGGTTAGTAATACCCTAGACTGAGTTTGAGTGTATATATAAGAGTGAACGTATTTGTTATTTTATATAAAATGATTTTATACCGTGGAAATTTATTTGTTGAGTCGTTTATGAGTTCTGGTCGATCAGTTTGATCCACTGTATCGATAGGAGTTTATAAACACTTGAATACGATGGGTCGACACGATATGTTTTGAAAAAAGGGTAAATGAAATAATTTTACCCAAATTATATTTTGATATAAGCAAAGTATAGATATTTGAAATTATTATAGTATATTGAATGTGTTGGTTGTGGTTATAATCGAATAAGATTATAAAATGTGAAATGGTTATGTAAATAACAAATCAAAATTCATATAAGTGAAATATATGAAATCAGATGAATTAAATCTGAATTTAAGTTCAGAATTGGAATTAAAATTGCTAAAATTTGAATAAGCATTGTAAATGGAATTAAATTGAATATATGTGAATTTTAAAATCCTGGGAGATTTTAAATTTGTTACAAGCATTGAAAAGGGATATTATGAAATGAATTTCAAAATGAAAATGTTTAAAAATGGGTTTTGAAAGTGCTATAGTATTGAACTCACTTCGATAGCTGGAAAATAAATTCCGATGTTGATCCGGACATCATCGGTGCTCATTTTCGAGTTTGTAAGTGACGGATTACTACCAAACATTTTGTTTTTGAATTGTTTTGAAAAACCGAGTTGTTTTGATATTCCAAAGGGATATTTGATTCTTGGAAAAGACAAAGCTATTTGAAACTCCCAGGTACAGATTATTGAAATAAACACAAATTAAATAGAAATTTGTGAAAGAAAATTTGAAATTGAATTGAAGGCAGTTCAGTGGAAATTGAGTTGAATTGAAATAGAATGGTATCAAGTAGAATTGGACAAGATTAGTGATAATCTGGGATAGAAATGGATGGTCGAGCAAGAAATTTGAATTGAGATTGGAATTGCAGTTTGATTGAAATTTGGCTTGGTTATAAGCGGATGGTCATGTTGAAGATAAAAGTGATTGGGAGTTTGATTGGGATGATAGTGGTATATGCTAAATTGATTGCAGAATTGAATGTCGACAAAAAGGTACACGTATATATTCATATGAGTTTGATGAGATTTATGAACCTGTTGGGCAAGCCACTTGGCTGTTTGATTTTCTTTTGGGTTGAAGAAGGCCTAGGGAGGCGAGTTGGAGTTTGAGCTATTGACCAGTACAAAGGAGGTGCTGGCGAAATTTTTCAGAAATTTCGAGTGTTAGAAAATTTTCAGAATTTTTGAAAATTTTCGTTTATAGAAATAAATTAATAAATTAATTAGAATAGATTGGTTTAGTGAAATCAGAGTAACCAAATAATTTTAACCTAGTTATAAAGTTCATTTTTCTACCTTAGCAATTTCGAGGACGAAATTATTTTAAGGGGGAAAGAATGTAACGGCCCAGATTTTTTGACCATTTAGTTTAATATTTAAAAATATTTTATTGTTTTGGAATTTTAAATGGTTTAATTTCAACAATTTTGAATATTTTATTTTATTCCGAAATGGTAGAAATTTAGTGGATCTGCAATATAATGTGAACTGGCAGTATAAAAGGATAAATTTTTAATTTAAAATAGTACGTTTACAAAGGATGTAGTAGCTAACGAACTCGGATTTCGATGAAATCAGTTTCATTAAATCTGAAATGATGAAATTAGGTAACCAACCAAGTTACGTCAAAAATGGCATCCGTATGTGGAAAAGAAAAAAATAAAAGGCCAAAATTTGAACTAAATTTTGACGGTAATTGGAATTTGCTAATGCTAACAGCAAAACTGTAACCTGAGACCTATCCAGGAAAATTCTAAACATAGGATATTAGCTATATATGAAATCTGGGAAAATCCTATAACGGATATAGAAAGTTATTAAGGAAACAAAATTTAAATAAATTATTTGAAAATCTAAACGAACTCCGATTTTTGATTTGAAAGCATAGGATTGAAGTACGTTAAAAACCGGACCAGATGGTGGAAGAATTTCTGAAAACCGTTATCGTTTGATACTCCAACATGAGACCGGAAGGTGTTGAAACTAACACAAAACACTATTTTGAATTTGAATTTAAATTATTTGAAAGTTCAAACAAATTCAAAATTGATATATTTTTATATAGTATTGAAGAGCAAGAAAAATTGAACAACATGGTTGAAAAAGATTTTGGATAAGGTATCAATAAGTAAGTCAAATTAACGTCCGAATAGGGTTGAGAAAACACACTTTACTATTCATAAATTATTAAATTTATTTATAATTTAATAAATTTAAGGATTAATCCTAGCCATCCATTTTCGACCGTTGGATTCGCGCCACCTCAGCAATCCATGTGACTCCTTCGGCTATAAATAGCCCCCCCCCCCCCTTCATTTTAAACTCACTCCTCCTCCTCCTCTTTCAAGCTTTGGCAATGGCAGAAATAATAATAAAATATTAGGAAATAGGGAAAAGGGAAGAAAGGGAGAAAGGAGGGCAAGACGGGGAGCTAGGGACTCTTAGGCAGAGCCTTAGCCTTCACGGGGTAAGTTTTTAAATAATATTTATTTATTTATTTATTTGTGTAATATATATATATATATTATAATTAAAATAGAATTTGTAAAAATAAATATCAGAACATTCTAAGGGTGACAGAGAGGATAGTGTCTAAGGCTTGAGTTTGGAAAATATAGTTTCCTGCTCTCCCTGGCTATCCCTAACTGATCCGACGGATGGGATAATTAATTTAAATTTAAATTTAAAATTTAATTTGAATTTAATTTGAATTTAAAACAGACCAGGGGCATTTTCGTAATTTTTAACCATAAATTTAAAAGCTTATAACTTTTTCAAAACAAGTCGGATTTCCACGAAACAAGGACCGTTGGATTCTTATCGGAAAATACTTTAAAATGAGTGGAAGCAGATTTTTGACCCGGGTTAAAAATTTTAAGTTATAATTAAATGAATATTTTTAAATATTTTATTTGAAAATTAAATTTAATTAATATTAAAATGGTTTTTCAATTTTAAAAAAAATTGGATATGGCTAGAGATGGGAAAGTATGATTTTTTAGAAGGGCATGGAAGGTAATTTGGCTAATAACGCAATTAGAAATTAATTAAGATAAAAATAATTTAATTAATTTAATTAAATATATATTCATTTAAATTAGGTAAATATTGTAAATAGCATAACTTTTGCATACATTAACGAAATTTAACGAAACAGGATCCGTTGGGATCGTATGGACGAGCACTACGCAATGGAACTGACCGCAAGTGGATTAGAGCTCGTTTGGATTTATGGTGAAATTTAACGTCTGAACCAAATCAATGGCCGATTATCGTTATTCAACGATAAACCGTCCAAGGTGAGTAAATCTCACTAACTCTGAACACTTTATATTTTTATAAAGTATTTTTAGAATTGATAAATATTGATTGAGTTGCTGAGTGTTGATTGTTTGGTTAAACTGCCAGTTAGCTAGTTGAAAATACCGATATAGTTATATATATCGTTAACCGATGTTGATTTTGTTTATCAGAATACCTCATATTGAAATGAAATTGATGTGAATTATATTGTGTAACATCTGTGGATGCAGGGAAACAGGTCGGAGGAATCCAACTGGATTCCTCAACATTTATTTACCGTTTTTCATATATTCTGATATATGATGTGTTATATCATCTGTTGTTGAACCTGTGTGTTTGGATGATGATTGAACCTTTTGATTTGGTATTTTTATACCATAAGTGATACTAGAAAGTGAAAAGGGATTTTCAAAGTTTATTTTGAAAATAAATTATTTATATAAAATCAATAGATTTTATATATAAAAGGAAGAGAATTTCATGAGAGAAAATGATTATAGAATCAAAGCATTTGTAAAAAAAAAACAAATATTGGTGAAATCAAATAGAAGGGAAAATATTGGTGAAATCAAATAGAAGGGAAAATATTGGTGAAATCAAATAGAAGGGAAAATATTGGTGAAATCAAATAGAAGGGAAATATTTGTGAAACGATTACAAATAGAAATAAAAAGGGAAACATTCGTAAAAGTATTTACAAATGGAATTGAAAAGGGAATATTCATGTAGGGAATAAAAAAAAGTTGACAGAAGTACTTATTTGTTAAATAAATAGAAAAGTTAAAAGAAATATTTATTTGTTGAATAAATAGAAAAGTTAAAGGGAATATTTATTTGTTAAATAAATAGAAGCGAAAAGAGAATTGTTATTTGTTGATTAAACGAATAGAAAAAGAATCATTCAAGGGAAGTAATTCAAAGGAATTATTCCAAAGGAATTATTCAAAAGAGAAAAGTCAAAGGGATTAATTCAAAAGAGTTAATCAACTAGAGTTAAACCGTTGGAGTTAAACTGTTAGAGTTAAACAGTTGTAGTTAAACTGTTAGAGTTAAACAGTTGGAGTTAAACTATTAGAGTTAAACATTTGGAGTTAAACTGTTAGAGTTAAACAGTTGTAGTTAAACTGTTAGAGTTAAACCGTTGAAGTTAAACTGTCAGAGTTAAACCGTAAAGTTAAACAGTTAGAGTTAGTTAGTTAGAGTTAAACAGTTAGAGTTAGTTAGTTAGAGTTAACCAGTTAGAGTTATTCAGTTAGAGTTATCCAGTTAGAGTTATTCAGTTAGAATTAACCAGTTAGAGTTAATCAGTTAGAGTTAATCGTTTTGAGTCAAATCGAACTAGAGTTATTCAAATATAGTAATCGAATAAGGGTTAATTGAATATTAGTTATTCAATTAGAATTGATCGAATCTAATTATTCGAGATAGAGTTAAAAATAGACAAAGTTATTTAAGGATGCATTTCCATTTAGCACGACTGCTAGCGTAATTCGCAGGGCTGCAGATAGCCTACGGCGGTCGGATGTTTCCTGGGGGAATCAGGCGTAACCATTGTGATCGCTGCGATCTAGAGTCAAGCAAATGGTGTTAAATCAAATAGTAATTAATCAATAGAAGTTAATTAAGTCGAGTTAGTCGAGTATTAGTAAATTAAGTAGGGTTAGTCAAAAAGGGAATTAATCGAATATCACCTATTCGAAGTAGAGTTATCGAATATAGTTTATTCGAGAAGAGTAATCGAATATAGTTCGTTCGAAGTGTGTTAAATCGAATATAGTTATTCGAAGGAGAGAATTATCGAATATGGTTTATTCGAAGTGAGATTTTTCGAATATTAGTTATTCGAAGAAAAGGATTATCGAATATTAGTTATTCGAACAGGGGAATCGAATATAGTTTATTCGAAAGAGAATTATCGGATAGTGATTATTCGAGAGTGAATCATACATGGAAATTCGATTATATCGAATCAAGGGAAGTAATGTTTACTTTCCATTTCAAATCAAGTTTTAATTATCTGTTAATAAAGTAGTTGGTTGTTTATTTATCCAAATTAAGATATGGAAATATATTTAAGTTAACATATTTTGAAAGCATGGAATTATAACATTTATAGTTATAATCAAATGATTCAGTAAAGGAAGTGGATTCATAAATAGAATCCGAGAGTTTGCAAGGAAGTTTCTTAAAGAGTAAAGTTTGAACTTTGTCTATTTCGAAGTTAGAAATGTTGTTCAGTTAAGGTCTGAGAGGTAATTATACCCCAACTTGATTGACTTCGTTTTTAACTAAGAAGTGGATAAGGTTCGAGAGTGAAAGGGGTTAAGTGAATTTAGTTAATGAGCGAAATGGTTGGTGTTGGCATAGCGATGTTTATTCAAACATCAGTTTAAACCCAATGAAGGAGATTTGGAAATGTCTTGCAAATGAAAATCAGAAATGTTTTCTGAATATAGAAAATGAGAAATGGAATTGTTTTCCATTGTTAATAACGTATATTTTCTAAATATAGTAAATAAGAAATATAGGAAAACAAGAATAAGGAAAAGGGTAAATTTATGATAATTTGATGATGAATGATGATTGATCGATAGAATTTCCATCTGGAAATAATATCGTTGTTTGCACACCGACATGTTTTTATTTGATAGTTAAATCACCGACTATCAAAGTTTTGACCATTTTAACGTTGTTAATATGGAGAGACCGGTCAGATTATTATCCAGAGAACCACTCCGTATTGGCATAAGCGTTGCGAATCAAGTATGCTGAATATATTGAAGACGGAGTTATGCAAGGGCTATCCTATTTACAGAATAGTGCCTTCGGTTTGTCCAGTCCCAGGACAAACGTGAATGGACGAATGTCTGACAGAGTATATTCAAAGGATCGCGTAAGTTGATCTCTTCAAACGTACTTACGTTTGGTGGCGGAGGAATTCGTTTCTCTTAGCTGTATACCCGTGGTATTTTGGTGAAATCAATTTGTGATTTGGCGGGTATGACGATGTGGCATTCAAAGTAATGGAGGTGAGATCTGTCAAAAGATACGTTATGACCTCAAGCCTCATCCACCGGGAAATGACAAAAATCGGGCAGGCAGCATGGCTATGTGGGTCGCACCCATTAGGATGTATGATCACCTATCTAGAGAAATTCCTTTTGTTCTTAAATCTATCGATGCTGTCCCTTATCGGGAGACGGTTGCTGATCCCAACCGTTGGTGATATACATTCGATACACTCAAGCGAAATGAGTGGTCGGTCATGTGTGGGCCGGGTTGCAAGATGTTCTTGTTGAACCCAGTGTATTTGCCTCTAGAGATACACGTTCGGAAGGTGGTCCCATACCTTGTCAAGTTGGAATCCAATCTCCAATAAGTGCCTGCGAGTTTGATTGTATATTATATATGTAGATCGTGAGATGCAAGCGTTCTACTAGATTTTAATTACTTGTGATTAGACATTATTATAATATCAGATAATATATGATTTCCAAAGTGTTTTGGGTTATCGTAAGGTAAAAGCCATCCGTATTTATGAGTGGATTGGTCTTACGATTATCTTTTCTTTTGAAAAGGATTTTGAAAAGTTAAACCAAATGATTGGAGTTTACTCACACCAGTCCCATGACTGACCCAGAGTTTTATTTTGTTTTGTTTTCCCTAAACTCTTAGGTGCCCAAATTTGTACGGGCAGTCAAGTAGTCAGGATTTTACAGATAGACTTGGAAAGCTTGGAGTAGGAGGCTTCAGGACTTATATAGCTATTGTTTATTTCCGCTGTGATGCAAGGGTTGTACTCTGATAATGGTATTGTATGCATATACTGCTTTTGATTTCAAGTTATGTGATATATTATATTTTATTCGTTCCGCTGTGAGATTCGTGTTACTCTGATGTTGTGTTCTTCTTTTTCTTCTTCTATTCTTATTTTCTATCTTATCTATCCTCACCCTCTAAATTCTTTCATTAACTATTCGGTAATTGTCGACCCTTGATGTTCGATATGTGTTGTATATCGGATAATCAAGGTCGTCTTTTTCCCGGGTCGTTACAGATTCACCGTTAGGTGAGTCGATAAAAGTGAAGTTATAATGTTTATTTTATAACTGGACTCAGATCTTGGAATATATTATTTGAATAAAGTATAAAAGGGAATTAAATAAATATTTTATTTATTTAAGACCTTGATTTATGGTTGGTTTATTTTATAAAGTATGTGCTGATGTTAATCAGATTTTCAAGTATGAAGATAAGAAATGAATCGAAAGGGTTAAACTTTGATCATTGTTTCGTAAAGAAAACAAATAATTAGAATCTATCTAAATTAATTATATTTTTAATTAATTTATTTAAAGCGAGGATTTGTTGAAATCGGTTAATGAGATAATCAAGTTTTTGAGTTAATTAAATCGCCCATTTGAAATTAGAATTGTTTATCAAGTTAATGTGTTTTGACTAAAATAGTTAAATGAATATTGTTTGAATTTAAATAAGGATTTAAAAAGGATTTAATATTTAATTTAGTAATAAATGGATTTACTACTAAAGTAGTTAAATGTTTAAAATAAGTTATTATTTTAATTAATGATAAAATTTAGGAATATATTTTTAAATGGGAATTCATTTAAAAAGTTACCGAATGTGAGATGCAAGCCAATTGAATGGGACAAGGGAAATAAGATCTCCAAAGTGGATAAGGGTTGAAAATAATTGAAAGGAGATCGGTAGAAAGTGCAATTTGGGGATAAGAAATAGGTCATAAGACTGTATAAATAAACCCAATTTATAAATGGGATTTGTTTTGAGACTGGAGTGGAATTTTGGTGTTGGATTACAACTGACATTTATCTGAGGATAAGAATGTTGTTGATCAAGGTCTGAGAGGTAATTAAAATACCCCAACTTGAACAACATCAGGATTATCTGAAGATAGCATTAGTTGGTAATCGTAAGTGACGTTAGTGGATACGTTTTGAAAATCTAAACAGCGATTTTAGCGCTGTTGTTATAATATATGTTTTGTAAATCTAATATAGCGATTAGAGCGCTTTTGCTATAGTAAATGGGTTGTAAACCTAAACAGCGATTATAGCGCTGTTGTTTTGTAAATCTAAATAGTAATTATAACGCTATTGTTATAACATATGTGCTATAAATTTCTTTGTTAAAACTAATGGATTTCCGAATTTAAAAGATGATTTGAAGGAAGAATTAAGTGGGAAATTGAATATAGTTATTCGAGATAGAATTAGCCAAACATAATTATTCGGCTAAGTTGCCATTGCGTACGACTGCTAGCGTAATTCGCAGGGCTGCAGATAGCCTACGGCGGTCGGATGTTTCCTGAGGGAATCAGGCGTAACCATTGTGATCGCTGCGATCTAGGGTCAAGAGAATGAATTTAAGTCGAGTATTAGTTAATCAATTAGAGTTAATCGATTAGAGTTAAATCGAATTAGAAGTATTCAAATATCGTATTTTTAAATATTAACAGAGTTAGAAGTTTTGATTTAACAAAGTAAATCAGTTTAATTAAAGGCCAAGTGATGCTGAATACTGAACCAGTGAACTCATTGGAGTGTCATGTTTGAAACACTGTATATTTTGATAGTTAAAACACCGACTATCAAATCTGACCAATACGAGTGTTGGTACGGAAAGACCGGGATCGAATTTATTCGAAAACCATTCCGACCAACAAATACGTGAAGATCTCAGAAGATGATCGAGATGGAGCATTGAAGACGTGGATTTTCATACCCGGAAGAACCACTAATATTCTCTGCCTGGCAAGCAGAGATAAGCTGTGATTCTGTCGTAGTTGGAATCTACGAGTTGCAAGGGCTACTCGCTACCGATCCATGGGGTGATTCCTATATGGATGCAGTAGGATAGTGCCTTCGGTTCATCCTGTTCCTGGATGATGTATATGGACGAGTGTGTGATAGAGTATTTCCCAAGGGTCACGTACGTTGATTTCTTCAAACGTGCTATAGTGTTGGCGGAGAATCGCCGTTCTCTTAGCTTAACTGCTAGAGTATTTTTGTGGATATCAATTAGTGATATCTGACGGATCTGACAATGTGGCATTCAAAGTGAATGATGACCAGATGTTCAAAAGCTAATCTAAGCCTCAAGCCTTATCAACCGGGAAATGACAAAAATCGGGCAGGCAGCATGGCTATGTGGGTCGCTCCCATTAGGGTGTAGAATCACCTATCTAGAGGAAGTCCTATTTGCTTCTTTAATCTATGTTTCGATGCTGTCCCTTGTCGGGAGACGGTTGCTGATCCCAACCGTCGGTGATATACATTCGATACTCTCAAGCGAAATGAGGGGTCGGTCATGTGAGGGCCGGGTTGCAAGAAGTTCTTGTTGAACCCAGTGTATTCGTCTCTAGAGATACACTATCGGAAGGTGGACCCATACCTTGTCAAGTCGGAATCCAATTCCCAATAAGCGCCTGCGGGTTTTGTTTGTATACAATATATGTGGAGCGTGAGATGCAAGCGTTCCACTAGATTCTATTTACTTGTATTTAGACATTATTATAATATCAGAAAAGATATTGGTTTCAAAACTGTTTTGGGTTATCGTAAGGTAAAAACCGTCCGTGTTTATGATTGGATTTGGTCTTACGATTATCCTTTTCCTTTGAAAGGTTTTGAACTTTAAAATCATGATTGGATGGTTCACCCTTATTACTGTGCGAGTTTATCTCACTCTGGTTCACCAGACTGACCCGGTGTTTTGTAAATGCTTGGGTTAGACCGGGTTGTACAGGTTCAGGTTATCGACTGCTGTGAAGAGACGAGCTGGAAGAGTCCAGACGTATGATATTATTATTCCGCTGTGGGTTATATGAGAACAAATTAGTATCACTGTCCAGATGTGTACTCTGATATTGTAAGTATTTCAAAAGCTTTCAATAAAGGTTATTTCTGTATTATATTTTGTTCCGCTGCGATGTGAGACTCCGTGTTGTGGTGTTCTTCTTCTTCTTCTTCTATTCTAATATTTCTATCTTACCTATTCTCACCCTCTAACTTCTTTCTATTAATGATCTGGAATGTTCGATGTCTGAATGGTCAACATGGTAGTTTGATGTTGATTTTCGGAGTCGAAAATCCCGGTTCGTTACAGTGGTATCAGAGCTATTGGTTAAGTAATTACCTTGGCTCTGTGGCGTGACTCAGTAGAGATGGGGTTAGTAATACCCTAGACTGAGTTTGAGTGTGTATATATGAGCGCGTATTTGTAAATTGTTATAAAAACTGTCTTATATTGTGTTGATTGGTTTGTCGAGTAGTTTATGAATTCTGGTCGATACAGTAGTGCAAACTGTGTCGATAAGTGTTTCTAAACTCTTGAACAGAATAATTCGACACAGTATGTTTTTGAAAGAGGGTAAATGGAAATTTTACCCGAAGTATATTTTGATATAAACAAGGTATATATATTAAAATTATTATAATGTATATATTGGTTGTGTAAATTTGTTAATAAAATTGAATCAGATTATAATCAAGATGGTTATAAATAACTAGTCAGGATTAGTGCAAATGTAATAAATTAGTCAGATGAATTAAATCTCAATTTAAATCAGAATTTAGATTGAAATTGTGAAAACATAGAAAAGTGTGAAAAAGAATTTTGGATTAAATATATGAGGAATTTAAGATCCTGGGAGATTTTTAAAATTGTTTTACAAACTTTGAGGTGGGTATTTTGAAAGGATTTCAAAATGAAAGTGTTTAAATATGATTTTGAAAAGTTATATAGTATTGAACTCACTTCAATAGCTGGGGAATAACTCTGAGGATGCTGGCCACATCATTAGTGTTCATTTTCGAGTTTTAAGTGACGGATTACTACCAAAAATCTTGTTTTGAATTGCTTTGAGAAAAACAAGTTGTTTTGAATCCTGGAAAGGAATATTTGATTTTTGAAAGAGCTGAACTATTTAAAAAATCCCAGGAAAATTGTTTGAACAAAGCCAAAATTAAAAAGAAGTTTGTGAAAGCAGATTTGAATTGGAACTAATTAACTGGAAATTGAATCGGGAGATAATATATCGAGTAGAATCATATTTTGAAATTTGTGAGACAAAAATCTGAAATGGTGTTGGACTGTTAAGTTAAGAGTTGGAATTGGTAATGGATGGAAATTGAGTTAAGAATGGGATTTGGCTTGGACTCATGAAGGATTTGGTTTTGAGGATAAAATTGGAATTTTGTTTGGGAATGCATTTGTATATGCTGATAGAGCAGTAGACAGAAAGGATGTAGTGATTTGCCCGACAAAAAGGTACACGTTTATTTTTATATGGTTTTGGTGATTTATGAGCCTATTTGGCAAGCCGCTTGGCTGTTTCATTTTCTTTTGGATTGGAGAAGGCCTAGAAAGGCGAGCTGGAGTTGTGCCGATTGAGCCATACAGAGGAGGTGCTGGCGAAATTTTTCGAAAATTTAAAGTGTTAGAAAATTTTCGATATTTTTGAAAATATTTATTTACAGTATTGAATTGGTTTCTAATTTAATATAAAATTAGATTTGAAATTAATGAGTTTATAACGTTCATTCTTACCTTAGCAATTTCGAGGACGAAATTATTTTAAGGGGGGAAGAATGTAACGACCCGTGTTTTTCGACCATTTGAATATGAATATTTAAATTAGTTTTAAATATTATGTTGGGAATATTAATGGAATTTAATATTTAATTCGTTATTAAAAACGAAGTTGAACGTTATAATTTATATATAATATAAATCGAGCCTGAAATGGCGTTGCAGTTCGTAATATTTGGTTTTGAACTTCAACTGAGAATACAGGATTCGATATAAGTCGGATTTCTGTGAAACAAGACACGTTGGAGCCGTATTGGCAATAGCTTTCATATGAAAGAGAAAAATCCAGATTTCGTGTTATAGTTTGATAGTTATGGCCAAATCAAAATTTGAAATAGTCGCTATGGAAAACCGTTATTTAATTATAGGCCTTAAATTAGCCGTTTTGCAAACGGACTCAGATTTCGACGAAATCAGTTTCATTAGAACCGTATCGCTAAATTATTGTACGGTGGTGAATTGCGTGGAAAACCGATATCGTATGTGACCACGGTAGCTATAAACGCTCGTTCATTTTCTATAGCGCGTATTTTAAATAAATAAAAGGGTATTTGAGTGTAACTTGAGAAGACGATCGAATTAGGCCACGAAACCAGTTCCGTTGAGTTCGTATCGTCGATTAGAGTCAGGATAGGTATATAGTTTGTTATTTTTAGAGATCGAGAAATTTGGCATTAAAAAGGGTAGGGCGGTTCGGGGTAAAAACAGCCTACCGGGGCAACAGTCTCAGAATGCGACGAAACTAGTGCCGTTGGGTTCGTATCGAAAAGTTATTATCGATGTTCGCAGTTTCAAGTGGATTTGATTTATCTGGTGACCGTGGAAAAATTAAACGTGTGTTCATTTCTGGTTTCATAAAGGAAATTTTTCCATACGACCTCGGATTTCGACGAAACTTGTCCCATTGGATCCGGAATACCTTTTTACATCAAAAATAGCCTTATTATCAGTAAACAGAAATCGGTTGTAGTGATTTTATCGCATTACTTTAGGACGAAGTTTCGTATAAGTATATATATATATATTACACTAAAATAAAGAAAATGTCATTACCTGTGTGTGTCTACCTACAGTTCGTATATATATATGTCACCATGTGCAGCAGATCTAAATATAAAATCGCAGTCTAACTTCTGTGTTGTTCTTGTCTGAGTTTCCCATCAATCCTACGATACTTCTTTCCTTGTCTGTCAATTTTTAAACACCGTGACGACAAAGTATTTAAAATTGAAATGACACCTCTCCAACCGTGCAGACAAAGGAAGTAGACACGCAGACCTACATATACTGTTTCATACCGTGGTGACCACGTTTCTTTGGCACTATAAATACGTTGTTCCTCTTCCTGCCCAAAACACAAACTCTCCAGTCTTCTCTCTCTCTTCTTTTCGAACCAGCAACCGACTCCTTCCCATAAGAAAAAAAAAAGAAGAGATGGAAGCATGCGATGGGGTGCTGGCGAGTTGGCTTCAAAGTGGGGGCGATGCAGTAGAGCAATCAAAGCAGCATTTGCTGAAGGGGCGTTATGGTTGGCACATGCATGAGGGGACGGAAGATGAAGTGCGGTGAAGATAGAATGGAAAAAGAAGTGGAGTAGCAATCTGAAGTGGAAGGGGTGAGCAGTGGTAACGTAAGTGGGTTCGAATGTTTGGGCTTTCAGAAAGTAACAGAACCAAGTTGGCTGATGATTTTTGATCCAAAACGTATTACGTAAGATTTGCTTGGGCAGTTTCGAAACATGAAAGGAGCAAAGTTAGAAGAAGACCAAAATGGACTGTTTCGAAATGGGGAAGGAAATGAACCGTGAACAAAAAAGTTGGAACAGAAAAGAGACGCTGGGACCAGGTGGACAAACTCTATACTTTGGAGCAGGATTGGACGCGATTGGAATCTGGGATTTTAATTAAATTAAACCTTTGTTTAATTTAATTAGACCAACCGTTAAACAACGGTATCAACTCAAGGTGAGTTAAACTCACTCAATTTTCCCCATTTATATTTTATATAAATTGGGTTTTAATTGTGTGCTCTGCTTGCTGATGATTGCCTGTTTGCCAGTTATACCTATTTGTTGATTTAACTGCTGAAATTAAACTGTGTTTAATTTCAGTAAAATACCAAATCGTTATTTTTAACGATTGGTTCCAATAAGGGTGACTCACCTTGGTTGGTCATGTTTATTTATAAACATGTTTAAAATGGTTGCATTGTTTGAATTGCTTGTGGTTAATGTTGAATGGTTGTTATATTAGTTTATCAGTTAAACAAAACTGAACCGTCTGATTTGAGAAAAACCATTTGAATACAGGGAAGAACAGGTTGGAGGAATCCAACCGGATTCCTCAAATGTATTATTTATTTTCATATTATCATATATGAACTGATCTGTTTGTGTGATTGATTTGATGGTTGATTATTAATTGAATATTCAACCTCTGTTTGGTTTGAACCAGTAGGTGATATTGGTTAAGTGTTTGGCAGAGTATGGCCTTTAAAAATCAATCGGTTTATAGATATGGATTCACCGTTAGGTGAGTCGATAAAAGTGAAGTTATAAAGTTTATTTTATAACTGGACTCAGATCTTGGAATATATTATTTGAATAAAGTATAAAAGGGAATTAAATAAATATTTTATTTATTTAAGACCTTGATTTATGGTTGGTTTATTTTATAAAGTATGTGCTGATGTTAATCAGATTTTCAAGTATGAAGATAAGAAATGAATCGAAAGGGTTAAACTTTGATCATTGTTTCGTAAAGAAAACAAATAATTAGAATCTATCTAAATTAATTATATTTTTAATTAATTTATTTAAAGCGAGGATTTGTTGAAATCGGTTAATGAGATAATCAAGTTTTTGAGTTAATTAAATCGACCGTTTGAAATTAGAATTGTTTATCAAGTTAATGTGTTTTGACTAAAATAGTTAAATGAATATTGTTTGAATTTAAATAAGGATTTAAAAGGGATTTAATATTTAATTTAGTAATAAATGGATTTACTACTAAAGTAGTTAAATGTTTAAAATAAGTTATTATTTTAATTAATGATAAAATTTAGGAATATATTTTTAAATGGGAATTCATTTAAAAAGTTACCGAATGTGAGATGCAAGCCAATTGAATGGGACAAGGGAAATAAGATCTCCAAAGTGGATAAGGGTTGAAAATAATTGAAAGGAGATCGGTAGAAAGTGCAATTTGGGGATAAGAAATGGGTCATAAGACTGTATAAATAAACCCAATTTATAAATGGGATTTGTTTTGAGACTGGAGTGGAATTTTGGTGTTGGATTACAACTGACATTTATCTGAGGATAAGAATGTTGTTGATCAAGGTCTGAGAGGTAATTAAAATACCCCAACTTGAACAACATCAGGATTATCTGAAGATAGCATTAGTTGGTAATCGTAAGTGACGTTAGTGGATACGTTTTGAAAATCTAAACAGCGATTTTAGCGCTGTTGTTATAATATATGTTTTGTAAATCTAATATAGCGATTAGAGCGCTTTTGCTATAGTAAATGGGTTGTAAACCTAAACAGCGATTATAGCGCTGTTGTTTTGTAAATCTAAATAGTAATTATAACGCTATTGTTATAACATATGTGCTATAAATTTCTTTGTTAAAACTAATGGATTTCCGAATTTAAAAGATGATTTGAAGGAAGAATTAAGTGGGAAATTGAATATAGTTATTCGAGATAGAATTAGCCAAACATAATTATTCGGCTAAGTTGCCATTGCGTACGACTGCTAGCGTAATTCGCAGGGCTGCAGATAGCCTACGGCGGTCGGATGTTTCCTGAGGGAATCAGGCGTAACCATTGTGATCGCTGCGATCTAGGGTCAAGCGAATGAATTTAAGTCGAGTATTAGTTAATCAATTAGAGTTAATCGATTAGAGTTAAATCGAATTAGAAGTATTCAAATATCATATTTTTAAATATTAATAGAGTTAGAAGTTTTGATTTAACAAAGTAAATCAGTTTAATTAAAGGCCAAGTGATGCTGAATACTGAACCAGTGAACTCATTGAAGTGTCATGTTTGAAACACTGTATATTTTGATAGTTAAAACACCGACTATCAAATCTGACCAATACGAGTGTTGGTACGGAAAGACCGTGATCGAATTTATTCGAAAACCATTCCGACCAACAAATACGTGAAGATCTCAGAAGATGATCGAGATGGAGCATTGAAGACGTAGATTTTCATACCCGGAAGAACCACTAATATTCTCTGCCTGGCAAGCAGAGATAAGCTGTGATTCTGTCGTAGTTGGAATCTACGAGTTGCAAGGGCTACTCGCTACCGATCCATGGGGTGATTCCTATATGGATGCAGTAGGATAGTGCCTTCGGTTCATCCTGTTCCTGGATGATGTATATGGACGAGTGTCTGACAGAGTATTTCCCAAGGGTCACGTACGTTGATTTCTTCAAACGTGCTATAGTGTTGGCGGAGAATCGCCGTTCTCTTAGCTTAACTGCTAGAGTATTTTTGTGGATATCAATTAGTGATATCTGACGGATCTGACAATGTGGCATTCAAAGTGAATGATGACCAGATGTTCAAAAGCTAATCTAAGCCTCAAGCCTCATCAACCGGGAAATGACAAAAATCGGGCAGGCAGCATGGCTATGTGGGTCGCTCCCATTAGGGTGTAGAATCACCTATCTAGAGGAAGTCCTATTTGCTTCTTTAATCTATGTTTCGATGTTGTCCCTTTTCGGGAGACGATTGCTGATCCCAACCGTCGGTGATATACATTCGATACTCTCAAGCGAAATGAGGGGTCGGTCATGTGAGGGCCGGGTTGCAAGAAGTTCTTGTTGAGCCCAGTGTATTCGTCTCTAGAGATACACTATCGGAAGGTGGACCCATACCTTGTCAAGTCGGAATCCAATTCCCAATAAGCGCCTGCGGGTTTTGTTTGTATACTATATATGTGGAGCGTGAGATGCAAGCGTTCCACTAGATTCTATTTACTTGTATTTAGACATTATTATAATATCAGAAAAGATATTGGTTTCAAAACTGTTTTGGGTTATCGTAAGGTAAAAACCGTCCGTGTTTATGTGTGGATTTGGTCTTACGATTATCCTTTTCCTTTGAAAGGTTTTGAACTTTAAAATCATGATTCGATGGTTCACCCTTATTACTGTGCGAGTTTATCTCACTCTGGTTCACCAGACTGACCCGGTGTTTTGTAAATGCTCGGGTTAGACCGGGTTGTACAGGTTCAGGTTATCGACTGCTGTGAAGAGACGAGCTGGAAGAGTCCAGACGTATGATATTATTATTCCGCTGTGGGTTATATGAGGAAAGATTAGTATCACTGTCCAGATGTGTACTCTGATATTGTAAGTATTTCAAAAGCTTTCAATAAAGGTTATTTCTGTATTATATTTTGTTCCGCTGCGATGTGAGACTCCGTGTTGTGGTGTTCTTCTTCTTCTTCTTCTATTCTAATATTTCTATCTTATCTATTCTCACCCTCTAACTTCTTTCTATTAATGATCTGGAATGTTCGATGTCTGAATGGTCAACATGGTAGTTTGATGTTGATTTTCGGAGTCGAAAATCCCGGTTCGTTACATATTTATCCCATGGAGAAAAACTGGCAGTACTCTATATCTAGCACCCACTGTGTTTTCGATAAATTTAATTACCATTTCACGTTCAAATCTAATTAAAGATTTAACAATCATCTGGAGTAAAACGTGTGGTACTCCATTTTCGATCATTTCAAGAATTTGATAAATCTAATTATCTCGTTTCCATTTCAATCTAATTAAAGATTCATTAAAACTCTAGTTTAGTTTTAGTGAAAAAATCATTACTTAGTGATTACTCAAATTTAAGAAATTTATCTTATCTTTTAACTGGGTTAAAGAACAAATGTTAATTAAAAACGTTGTTCATGAAAAATCCAAAATCATCTTCCATCAAAATGGAATCTTCACAGAAATCAGCTCAATATATAATCGATATAAATTTCCGTATCAGACTAATAATATAAATGGAATAGTGGCAAAGCCTTTTAAATTCCATATATAGTATCGGTCTTCATTCACAGAGGCTCATCTCGATTATTATTAAATCGAATTCCATTCAATTCCAATTTAATATATTAAATTGGAAAACTTTACTTTAGAAATTTCCATTTATATCTTAATAAAAAGATTTATAAATTCCAGATTATATTTCCACTATCAATTGGGTTAAAGAACCAATGTCATTAAAAACACAGTTCACGATAAACCCAATTCACATTACATTTTATTCCAATTACGAAAGGTAATTGGAAACTCCAATAATCTTATTTAAAAAGATTTATAAATTCCAGAATTATATTCGATTTAATTCTAATTTAATATTGATTGGAAAACTTCATCAAATCCTATTTAAAAGATTCATTCTTTTCTAATCGGGGCTTAAGAACAATCTTATTAAAGTCACCGTTCACGACAACCCAAATTTCAGTTTATTCTCTTTAATTCCAATTAAATATTAATTAATTGGATTTTCATTCTAGTTAATAACTTGTTCATTGTTGATAAAATATATTTTTATCTTTATAAAATTGGAATTTTCATCATAAATCTTTCCAAATCATTTATTATGATTTTACATAATTTTTCCATATTTTTAATAATTTTATTATCACTCGTACAGTTGGTTTCCAATAACGGCTACCGAACTGCATCCATAGCGACCTTTTTTGAAATTGATTTGGACATATCTCCAAATCTAACCGTTAGATTTCAAACTTCTTATATGTATTGGAAAACTCTTTTCGATACGAACCCAACGGTTCTGGTTTTAGGAGAATCCGACAGTCGGATCTCCCGTTATATCAATTTGAAGTTAATGGTCGAAATTCGCGAACAGCCGCAGCACGGCGCGTTCTATTCAGGCCATTTATATATATATATATATATACATATATATATATATATATATTTCATCGATTTCCTTGTAAAACGTATTTTATATATCGTTTATAAATTCGTTTCAAAACAATTTCAACTTCATTTTTCAATTTTAAATCAACATTGAATATTATGTATCTTAATCATGTTAAAATGATAATATTTTCAAAATATTATATTTTAAAATCATTTCTTTTCAATCATTTATTATGAAATGAATCAAAATCGATCGATAAACCCGTTTGGGTTAAAATGGTGTTTGCTACTTAACATGGCTTCATATTTTTGTATTTTTTTTGTGCCCATCTAAAAACGGACATCTAAATCATGATTTCACTGAATATTTTTTAAAATAGTCATTATTTTAAAATATTCTTTATTTTAAAGATTCTTTATTTTATATTATCCCTTATATTGAAATGTTTCTTTTACATAAAAATGATTCTTTACATTGAAAAATGATTATTTACATTAAAATGATTCCTTTCATTAAAAATGTTCATTACATAAAATGTTTCGTTACATAAAATGTTTTGTTTTAATGTTTCATTACATTAAAATAATTCATTACATAAAAATATTTCATTTCATTAAAAGGTTTCATTACATTAGAATATTTCATTACCTTAAAATGTCTCATTACATGAAATATTTATTTCATAAAATGTTTCATTACATTAAAATATCTCATTACATTAAAAATATTATTTTGCATTAGAAATGTTATCTTACATTATAAATGTTCTTTTTCATTAGAAATGTTTCTTTAACATAATAATGATTCTTTTAACATAAAACATTATTTATAAAATATGTTTATAAAAAATGTTTATAAAACCATATTTATTTCTGAATTGGAATGCGACTCAAACAATTACCATATAATTTTAGTTTTATGGGTTTCATACATCGTTTTGCATGCAATAGTAATGACAAATAATCATCAAACAGTCCATTCACATCCAGAGTGACATTTACAACTGTGTGAGCATTAAAATAAATGAATTACACTCATCACAGACTGCCAATCCATCGATTGACATATAAATTATCATCTCTAACCCGTGTGGGGTTTTCAACCAACAACAATTTATTTACACAAATTGTGGGTTAATAAATTTAACCAAATTTCACTGTTCAAATTATAAATAAATATTTATAATCTGATTTCAACCCCCAAATTTATGTTAGCATTATTTCAACATCACAACACAACATACAATACAGTCAATTTAAATCGTCCATGATTTGTGGACGAGGGGAGTGATCTGATCAAACACAGTGTACAGTTTATAGTGATTAAACTAATAAAAATCTAAACTGGCAATCCTATATATTCTTCAGTTATGAAAATAAATTAATAACTGTGTAAAAAATTTAGTGAGGAGTTCTCACCTTTGGGTTTCCACTCCGTCATTCTTTAGCGGATGATTCGGATTCCATACTACTTCCATTTAGTTCCATAGCAGTCTGAGTCACACAGTTTGTACTAAAAAAAAAATCATATTTTTAATGTTGTTCTATATATATGGTAAAACCATATTTTTATTTATGTTATGTTTATATAAAAAAACATATTTTTTTATATTATTATTTCTATTTCAAAACAACGCGATTTTTATTTTGCAAACAATGAAATTATTATATTACAAGAAATGCAAATTTTAAATTACAAACAATGCAAATTTTATATTAAAAACCACGCCCTTTTCTATTATCAAAACAATGTTATTATCCTTATCAAAACGATGTTAATTTTGCCTTTCAAAACAATGTAAATTTCAAAGAAATGTTACTTTTCAAAGAAATGTTATTTTCAAAAACAACGTATATTTATATTTTCTAAACGATGTTATCTTTATTTCCAAAACAAGGTCCTTTTATATTTGAAAACAAGGTGAACTTTATATTTAAAACAAAGCGATCTTTGTGCGATGAAATACAACAATGTTATTTATATGATAAAAAAACAATATCTTTTTCTTTTATTCATAAAAACAATAATTAGGAAACAATGCTTTTTATTTTCTAAAGACAATGCTTTTTATAGTTTAAAAAATGTCAACTTTATTATATAAAACTTTGATCTTTAAAACAATGATCTTTTTATTCGTTAAAACCATGATCTTTTTATTCTTTAAAACAATGCTTTATTCTCTAAACAACGTTAATTTTCTTTTCATATTACAAAACAATATGATTTTGATTTACAAACAATATGGTTTTTATTTACAAACAATATGGTATTTATTTTCAAACAATATGGTCTTGTTTATTGGATAACAAGTTAATTACCATCGCTGAAGTTCACGGTCCTTTGCATTCACGGTCCCTCTTTTTCACGTTATACTCCAGGTAACATCGAACAAAACTAGACCCATCATCGTCATCATCTGACCACTGCCACGATCACCAGAGGGCACCTGCGCCAGATCAGACCATGCCATATTGTTCGCCGTCGCAATCCCCTACCTGCGGACCCCACCACACCAAACTCGACCCCCTTACTCTCGGAAATCTCGCACCAACGCAGCGCCTTCGAGCCTAAAATTCACGCACCTTCCTGCATGATAGCCAATCACGAACGTTGATCTGAGAGGGCTCATCGAGCTCTTCGATTTGGTAGTTAGGGTTTCAATTTTTATGGAGGGGAGAGGGAGATCGAAAGGGAGGAAGTTCGGTGCTTTGGAGCAATCGATACAGAACATGGCGGCTGTTGTACGAGAGTATTAGGGTTTCATAGATACGGTGTATTAGGAGGGTATTTATACGTGTATTTTTATATTTATTTAATTTATTTAATTCCACAAAAATACCCGTATGTTGATACAAACTCCAAATCAATCCTAACGAGTGTCGCCCGCAGCTAATAACCCCCACCCTGGACACAATGGAACATGTTTCATAACCCAATTCGACTATTACGACCAGTTTTTCTCAAAATTAAAGTATATAACAATATATATATATATATATATATATATATATATATATATTTGATTTAAACGTACATTTTAATTTACCAGGGCCACATACTGACTCTAAAAATTACAGAAAAATTATATCTAGCTTTGTTTTGACGATACGGTCCTAACGAAACTAATTTCGTCAAATTTGAAGACACTTTGAAAAATGGTCATTTTCTGGTCGATCAAATTTAACTGAAATTGACAAAACACATTTTCTTTTGCCACGCTCACATATTAATTCTAAAAATTATGAAAATTGAAACCTAGTAATAATTTGACATTCCGGTTCCAACAAAAGTGGTTTCGTCGAAAATGGAGGCCGTTTGCAAAATGGCTATATTTAAGGGCCATATATTATATATAAAAAAATATATAAATTCTACAGCGACTTTTCTGAATTTTAAACTGGACATAACTTTCTATTTTCAAAGTGAAATTTCAGTTTCTTACATTTGTTACAAAGATATAATTAAACATATTTAAATATTTCTTGTTTCGTCCAATTCTGATTTAAAATGTATTCTGTATACTAGATTGAAATTAGAAATCGAATTTTCGAACTACCATGCCATTTCAAACTCCTTTTATAATTAAATTAAATTAAATTTATTCATTCTAACTTCGATTTAAATAAATTCTTAATCATTATTATTTAAAATAAATATTAAAAATCCATTAAATTTGTTAAAATAAAAATTTTAAATTGGTTCAGAATTTCCGGGTTGTTACAACCGAGCCATGATAATGCTTGGGCCAATTAAGAGATTTTCCACAAAGAGTTTTCTGGAATACCTTGCATTGAAGGGCTTCAGAAGCATCAAGCATTATACACATCCATGTAACTTTCAAAGATAGTGAGGTGTTCTTTGGGGTATGTACTCCCATCATATGTGAGTTGCAGTACTTCTATACTAAATGGAATTTCAACCATCATTATCTCTTTGGAGAAGAGTATTCCCGGTAACTTCCTATCTTCAAGCTACTTTAAGCCTTTGTTTTCTTCTGAACTAACCACTTATATTAATGCTTGGTTGTTTATACATGAAACTGGATTGCTCTGTACATATGATGAAGGCTCATTTGGTTATAATGCTCTCGAGGGGTTATTATTTTTGATTATGCTTCATAAGGTTCCAGTTCAAGAGACCTTAAGACTAAGTCTTCTTCAATGGATTCTCTGGTTGCATCAATCAACATAGCCAAGTATAGTATTTCCAATTCATTGCTTTTTCTTTTCGTTAAAGTTGAAGATCATCTTGTTTCTATGTTGTTTTTTGGAATGGATGACGTGTTGGATCCTTCTTTACCTCTTTTCCCCAATTGAATCATCCTTCAATTGATTTTCAGTGTATCTGGTTATGACTGAATTAGAAATAAGGTTGGAAGGTTAAAGAGAAGTATGGAGGGTTCACAATAAGGATGTAAGGTTTAAGGTTATCATATTCTTCAAATAGCTTAGATTAACGATGTTTGAAGTAGTAACTTGGTATTCGGAAGCTCCTTTCCGAGACTGTTATCCTATAATCCTTCTTATTTAAAGCTTAGTCCAACCCGGGACAGAACATCACAGTTAGAAACGTGGCAAGGTTATCTAAAGGGTTAAAGGTAGGAAAATGGGATGAAAGTTCGGTCCTCCTTCTAGCGCCAAATTGTTAACGATATTTTTTGTCAATACCGGAGATAGGTCTAAGGCAGTGGACCTAAGGATATAATGGTGTTATTTAGTTCCCACAAGCTTGAATTAGTTCACCGTTTCCTAGATATCAAGGTCTAAAGTCTGAAAGAATAGTTACTCTTCCCTCAAGGGGTGAGTATCACGCTTCTGCGACTTAAGGACCAATAGTTACCTTGGGATAAGGGTTCCCTAAGCACAACACAAGTTATGAAGCAAGCAGCTTGCTGAAGGGTTACTTAGTGATCTAAGGTTGTAGGTAAGGTTTGAGCGAGAAGGTTTTCAATGAAAAGAAAGCATAAGGTATTTAGGAGACTTAGGTTTAAGGATAAGGCTTGCATATAAAGCTTTTATTGAAGGGAAACCACAAGGTAGCTTGTCACCTATTGAAAGGGTTAAGTTGTGAAGCGTTAACTAACATAGCACGATAATATACTATAGAATATGTAAAATAGTAAAGAACACAACAATTTATTGTGGTTCGGTTCGGATTGAACCTGCGTACACTTTAAGGGCTTTGATGGTTTTATTCATGGAGGAGGTTACAAAAGAAATCCTCAAATTGGTTAACAAATTACGGTTAGCTCTCTTAGAAATGAGAGGAAGATTATGGAGTGGGGAAAATTCCCCAAAATGAGGCCCCTAGGGCCTTATTTATTGACAACTTGGATCCCTTTCTGTTGTGAACCCAGCAGAAGCCCTCTTTCGGATGCTTTAACAAGGTCTCGGCCGCTTTTGTAACTTTCAATTCCAACAGAAAGGTTTCAACTGCCTTCCTTCCTATCCTATGTCTTCATTGAAGTCTTCTTGCACTCAGAATATTAATCTCGGGTTTCCGGGAGTGGTTCCGCTGACAGGCCTTTCGGTAGATCGGTCTGGGAACATTTTAGTGGCTCTCGACTTCGGGACCACTGCTCTCAGTCTGTGTCCATACCTTTCGGTTTAGGTGTCTTCAGCTGTATTATTTCCCTTGAAGCTAGATTTTTCATCTTCCTTCTTTTATACTCGACTTCTGGTATCTGAGGGCTTCACTTTGTGACAACATGCTCTCGATATGTTTCCTGGTGGCTTTAAAGTTGCTTCCTGATGATAGTTTCAATAATCCTTTGCTTCCTCTTGGCTTGGCTTTCGGCTCCGTAGCCTTCGTCTGTTGGTATATGTATCGAAACTAAGCATGCTAGATTGGACTCCTCCTTTCTTTTTCCGACAAACCATGGGTTCGATTTTGATCCCATAATGACCTTATCCGTGACCCCTTTTGAATGGTTTGTAAACTCTCCTCTAATACTAGTGTTGGTATTGAGCTAAGTAGTGCCGACAACCCTCTGCCTTCTCTTATCTGATGTAGTGCTTCCCCTAAGTGGATTTATTCTTTCAGTTTATATGCTCTTAGTTACTCACCTTTATTTTCTTATGGTTTTATGTGCTATGCTTTCGCAAATGTGCCTTTACTATCCCTTTGGTGAATATACTCCCCTACCGGTATTTTTCTCTCGTATCGGTACCAACCCTGTGATCTATTTTCTTCTTCAGCTAGGTCTTGGACCATATGCCTTAAGCAACCTCTTATCACCGGCTCCCGGTATTTTGTGGATTGATTCTGGGATTGTTTCTTTGTATTTCATTAAGTTTGGTGTTGCCCTTCTGGAGTCTTCCTTATTACCTTCAATCTTCCGCTATCGGTGTTGGACCGATATTCTTGCTTCCAAGTGTTGATGCTCGTTTAACTTGAATGCTCTTTGCTGCCGGTATTTTTTTCTGGCCTGTCGCTTTCAGCAATACCTTGGCTTTTCTCTTTCCTTTACGATCATGGTTTCGATGTCCAATCCCTTTACCCTTTCTGCTTTGGAATATCTGCTTCTTTATATTTGGTCAAAGCAAATTTTGGTGTTAACACTTCTATTACTCTAAATCTATTTTATCTTCTCTATCTTGTTCTAATATTTAGATTTGAGATTTATCTGGAATTTAGATCCATGCGTGTGTATATATATAAGATTCTAATGGTGATCTTATATATATATATATATATATATATGAAAGGCTTGGAGCATACATTCATTATTGAAGGCCAAATCTAATTTATGTTCTATTCAATCTTGTTGCTACTCTTCCTAATAGCTTTGTGAGTGGAATTCATCTAAGTTACTATTTTCTATAATCTGATAGTTATGGATTTGGATTGTTGTTCCTTAGGGGATTTGGGATATACGAAAAGAAAACATGATTAAAACCCCTTAAATCCTCCATTTATTTTATTGTTCGTAGAAATGCTTAATCAAGTTATATTTGGGTTTTGGGTTGTTGTTATAATAAAAGGAGGACATAATTCTTTTGTATGATTTTGTATATTGTTTGGATTTTTTATATTGAAACGATTCCTTTTTATTCGATTTTTATTGTAAAATCACATGTTTTATTTTTGGGCAATAGATTAAGATTCGGATAGTTGTAAATTCAATAGGTTTGAATCTCTATTCCTCGAAATAGAAGATTTGAACGTATTATTTACATATATCTAAAAATTAATGTTATTTAAATAGACAAACATAAGAAAAGGAATCTATTCAAAATAGAAGTTATAAACGTATATAGTTAATGATATGTTCATTTTTTATTATTACAATAACTAAGCCAAAACCTGGGTTGTAAGTTTATATATTATTATGATTGTTTTTCCCATTTTATTATCATATGCACACTTATGTTATGGATTGAGGAAAATATGGGAAATTGACTTGTATACCTTAAGAATTTAGTAGGATTGATATTTCAATAACATAGTAAGGATGTTAATTCCGTTCGCTTAAATTACATATATATATATATATATATATATAATGTAATAAATGTATATAAATGCATATTTAGTACATTATAAATACGATTAAATTAGAAATAGAATTAAAATTCCCCTATAGGATTTGTATGCTTGTATGTGTGTGAGTTAATGGCTTAATTAATATTAATCACACATAGACACGAGGTTAGCCGTTACTTGTACTAGAAGTCTGCCAAGAACCGACCAACATATCCAGTGTCTACAAGTAAATATTGTAACGACCCAGCGGATTTCGGCCCCGAAAAACGACATAAATACCTTTACCGTAACTCATGCCGACCTTCCAATACCGAAAACACTGGATAGTATTAGAAAGAAATTAGAGGGTGAGAAAAGAAAGGAAGAAATATTCGAATAGTAGAAGGAGAAGAAACAAACACAACACAGAGTCTCACAACGCAGCGGAACAAAATATAATATAGAAATAACTTTATTAAGAGCTTTAAATAAAACTTACAATATCAGAGTACATCAACATCACTGGGACAGTTATAATAACATGTTCCCATATACAACTCACAACAGAAAAGAAACTATATGGTATCATACGTCTGGACTCTTCCAGCTTATCTCTTCATAGCGGTCGATAACCTGAACCTGTACAACCCGGTCTAACCCGAGCATTTACAAAACACCGGGTCAGTCTGGTGAACCAGAGTGAGATAAACTCGCACAGTATTAAGGTAACACACAACTTGATTTTGAAGTTAAAATCTTTTCAAAGAAAAGGATAATCGTAAGACCGAATCTACACATAAACACGGACGGTTTTTACCTTACGATAACCCAAAACAGTTTTGAAATCAATATCTTGTCTGATATTATAGTAATGCCTAAATACAAGTAAATAACAATCTAGTGGAACGCTTGCATCTCACGCTCCACATATATAGTATACAATCAAAACCGCGGGCACTTATTGGAGATTGGATTTCGACCTTGACAAGGTATGGGACCACCTACCGCTCGTGTATCTCTAGAGGCGAATACACAGGGTTCAACAAGAACGTCTTGCAACCCGGCCCTCACATGACCGACCACTCATTTCGCTTGAGTGTATCGAATGTATATCACCAACGGTTGGACTCAAACCACCGTTCCCGAATGGGCAGAATCGATAGATTAAGAAACAAAAGGAATTTCTCTAGATAGGTGATTATACACCCTAATGGGAGCGACCCACATAGCCATGCTGCCTGCCCGATTTTTGTCATTTCCTGGTTGATGAGGCTTGAGGTCAGCATTATCTTCTGGACACCTGGCCACCATTCACTTTGAATGCTACATTGTCATATCCTCCAGATATCACTAATTGACGTCCACAAAAATACTCTAGTTGGGAGCTAACCAACTATGGCACATTTGAAGAAATCAACGTACGCGATCCCTTTGGAAATACTCTGTCAGACACTCGTCCATACAAGTCATCCAGGAACAGGATGAACCGAAGGTACTCTCCTACTGCATCTCATATAAGAATCACCCCATGGATCAGTAGCGAGAAGTCCTTGCAACCCGTGGATCACAACCACGACAGAACCACAGTTTATCTCGGGCCGCTAAGCCAGAGATTATAAGTAATACTTTCGCTTATGAAGATCCACGGTCTTCAATGCTCCATCTCGACCGTCTCCCAATATCTTCACGTATTTGTTGGTCGGAATGGTTTTCGAACCTAAGTTCGATCCCGGTCTTTCCTTACCAACAATCGTATTGGTCAGATTTGATAGTCGGTGATTTAACTATCAAAATAATCAGTGTTTCAATCATGACAATCCAATGAGTTCACTGGTTCAGTATTCAGCACCACTTGGCCTCTTTCTTTAAACAAATGTACATTTAAAACTCTTATATATTTTGATATCACGAATATAGTTTTTATACTTCTTATTTATCATAAGATTTCTCTTTAAACCAATTCGATTTACTACTTAAGAAAGTCCTATACATATCCAGATTTCTATCTCACTTTCAAAAACATTACCCACATTATTGTCAAATATTGGGAAATCAAATCAACTTATTTATATACCTAAAAAAAGTTACGACATGTCTTTTATTCATTTACTTGAAAATGATAATTCATGCTTATTCTTATCGAATAAACTCATCTTTACATTTCTTTTCCAAATCTCGACAATATCGTTATAACTCACGGAACCCCTTTATATTTCCACTTTTTACTTTGAAATCTCAATATATACATCTATTCCAAATCTTCATCAAAATGTTGGTTTATTATTTCTCTAATGAAATAATAATTCCTTACTATCCTCTTTTATCATTACGACTAATATCACATTCAGATACTCCCGTTGTCGATCAAGTTTGGGTATTTTAATTACCTCTCAGACCTTAATCAACAACGTTCATATCTTAAGGTAGATACGAGTTGTAATCTAAAACCAATATTTCATTTTAATACCAATTCAAATACCCTTTAACCATTTTATTCAAAATAATATATTCAAATCTATCTTTAGCTATAAAATAAATTTTATAACTTTAGTTCTATCAACTTACCTGACGGTAAATCGATATAAATAAACAATTTACTTTTAGGCCATTCACTGCCGATTACTCAACCAATATAGCCTATTGGTTAAAACACAACACAGGTTGACTTGTCAATCAATGATCACTACCCAATCAATCACCCAAACATGACAGTTCATATGATGATATGAAATAATATATTTTGAGGAATCCGGTTGGATCCCTCCAACCTGTTCTTCCCTGTATACAAATGGTTATTTCAAATCAGATCATTCAACCATTTAACTGATGAGCAATTCAAACAATTCAACCAATTAAACACGTTTATTTTATAAACGTGACCAATAAGGTAAGTTACCTTTATTGGAATCAATCGTTAAAATAACGATTTGGTATTTCACTGAAATTAAACAACGGTTTAATTTCAACAGTTAAATCAGCAAATAAATATATAACTAGCAAACAGTCAACCGTTGGCAAGCAGTGCACACAAAATCAAAACCCAATTTATATAAAATATAAATGGGTAAAACTGAGTGAGTTTAACTCACCTTGATTTCATTTGTTGTCAAAACCGTTCGTTTCAATTAATTCAAAATGCGTCCAACCCAGCTCTACCATGAAGCGTTCACCAGTACAGTTCCAACGCGACCGATCTCGTCGAATTCTGACACACATGAGCATGTTAGAAAATTTATACGTATTGATATAAATTAAATCAACCAATACGAAATTAATTCCTTTAACTAATTTATTCTTTAAAACTTTTTATATTAAAAGGCTACGTTCCTTTATCCCATTTTAACATCCTGTTAACAAACCGAAATTACCATTAACAAACCCCATTAACATCCTGTAGCCGACGTCATATACAAAGTGGCCAAATTAAGCAAATATAAAATACTAAAATCTGGCATAACCTATTATAACAACAAGACCATGTTATATTATTGAATTATCAGGTCTATTTAAAACTAGTTATATGTAAACTAACTTAGGACTCAACTTAACTTGTACCGGCCATGTTATTAACATTAAAATATATAACTAAACTTAAGTTAATTCAATACCCTAATTAGTAACGTAAAACGTGATTAGTCATACTAAAATAAATACTTAGACAAGTTTAAAATGGTTTCCTCACCCAATACTGCTCCTTACGCCACCCTTCTTCTGCGCCGAATCATTTCCAGGCAACTCCTTCTACATTTCTCTTCTCCACGTTATACCAAGCAGGCTCAAACAAATACTTTCCTTCATGAACCAATGTCAACTCCCCTGCTTCACCTCGTTTTTGAACCCAAGCTTCCCTTTTGACTTTTACATAACCCACCCGAACACTTCCAGTCCCTCCCACAAGCTTCCCATCGCTGATATGTGTCCATTCGAACACTTTAATGTACCACCACCACACTGCCCGTTCACCGAACTGCTGCCAGACCTTCCCCCAGGTTTCGTTTACTGCAACGCAACCCCATCCCCTCCAAGACCAATGCCTGAACCATCCATCTCCCCTATTGACCTGCACCTCTCAACGTCCTCATTTCTTATCCCATTTTCCATTCAACTACAAGCATCCCCGCCCATGAACAAGCGCACTCACTCGGAACAGCGTGCACCTCATGTACTTCTTTTCAGTTTCGGACCACTACACCCCATCACCGAAGAACCACCTTCCAAACCCACTGTACCATCCTCCAAAACACGCCACTGCTCCTCACAGTACCAAGCCACCTTCGTGTTACACTGCCCCACCGAGAAACCTTCCCTGTATCGTCGCCTGAAGTTGCTTTATATACAGAGAAGAAGTGGCACGGCTTAAATGACGATGGGTTGTTTTGATGGATGAGCAAACAGTGGTTTGCGCGTTTCATTGATTGCTGAAAGGAGATTTCAGTTTTATTGAAGAAGAAAGGAGGTTTGGTTTTCGCAAGAAGAAAGTAGGAAGGCTGAGAATATATATATAAGATGATTTACGTGGGGGGGCACGTTTTGATTTTATTTTATATATATATACATTTAGGTCTGAAGCTTCTGTGGGAGATTCTCCAAAATTTACTTGGTCGGCACGCTGTACATAATTTGGCCGGCAAGGCATTGAGATTACTTGAGAGTGAAGGGAAAAGGCACTGTTTGAAACGTACAGAGGCAGAGAGGCGACATGTGCTATCCCATCTTTATTTTTATACTTGATTTGAGTTTGGTAAGATAGGTCTTCTTTCAGTTAGCATCATGTGCATTGCGTACATCGAGTTAGCTTAGGCATGTGATCAAAGAATAGGATGGAAGGGAACACAGCGCGTCTGTAGTGTAACTAATAGGGTAGCCGGTGCGTACTTGCATTTCTTAGTCATTTAGTTTAGATATTTTATTGTCTCGTCAATTAATTTATTAAAAAAACACCTACATACGATTTCTGTTTACTGACATAAAAGCTAATCTTGGTGTAAAGAGGTATTCCGGACCAAATGGGATAAGTTTCGTTGAAATCCGAGGTCGTATGGAAAAAATTTCTTTATAAAACCGGAAATCAACACACGTTTTATTTTTTCACGATCGCCAGATAAATCGAATCAACTTGAAACTTCGCAATCCTATAAAAATTCTTCGATACGAACCCAACGGCACCAGTTTCATCGCATTCTGAGACTGTTTCCCCGGTAGGCTGTTTTTACGCGCACCGCGATGCCATTTCTGACGCCAAATTTGCCGGTCTTTAAAAAAACAAACTATATGCCTATCCTGACTCAAATTGACGATACGAACTCAACGGAACTGGTTTCGTGGCTTAATTCGACCGTCTGCTCAAGTTATACTCAAATATCGCTTTATTAAATTAATTACGCTTTATAGAATTTGAATGGCGTTTATGGCTACCGTGGTCACATACGACATCGGTTTGCCACGCCATTTAACACCGTACAATAATTTAACGATACGGTTCCAATGAAACTAATTCCATCGAAAACAGAGTTCGTTTGCAAAATGGCTATTTTAAAGGCCGATAACGATTTCCATGGCGTTTATTTCAAAATTTGATTTGGCCATAATTAACAAATTATAACACGAAATCTGGAATTTTCTCTTTCATATGAAAATTGTCATCAACACGGTTCCAACGTTTCTCGATTCACAGAAATCCGACTTATGTCGGACTCTGTATATCCATTTGAAGTTCAAAACTCCAAATTACGAACTGCACGCCATTTTCAAGCTCGATTTATATTATATATGAGTATATATCGTTCAACTTCGTTTAAATAGCGATTTAAATATTAAAATCCATTTATATTCCAAATAAAAATATTTAAAACCAATTTAAATATTTAGATTCAAATGGTCGAAAAACACGGGTCGTTACATTCTTCCCCCTTTTAAATAATTTCGTCCTCGAAATTGCTAAGGTACGAAAAGTGCTACAAATCCCATTAATTTCCAAATCCAATTTATTTCAAATCAAAACCCAATTCACAATTAACAACCAATACACAAACAAATCAACTGAATTCATTTTCAATATTAATATTTTTATTTTGGTTTCACAAATTTGATTATAATTTAATTTCCAATTTCCAAATTTAATTTCGATATCCTTCTTAATTTAACTTTACTTAACAAGGTTAAGTCTCAATTCAAATTTCAATTCGATTTGAATCCCATTCAAATCGATCAAACACACTAGTATTTCAATAGTTTGATAAAATTATTTCCTTTTATATTAAAATATAATTTGGGTAAAATTATTTCATTTACCCTCTTTTACCAAAACGATACTGCATTCATTGCCAGTTCTATGCTTCTCAACACTTGAACCGATCAACAAACACAATACAAAACATATGTATATAAAATTTACAAATACGCTCTCATATAAATACACTCAATCTCGATCTAGGGTATTACTAACCCAATCTCTATCGAGTTACACCACAGAGCCAAGGTTATCACTAAACCAATAGTTCTGATACCACTGTAACGACCCAGCGGATTTCGGCCTCGAAAATCGACATAAATACCTTTACCGTAACTCATGCCGACCTTCCAATACCAAAAACACTGGATAGTATTAGAAAGAAATTAGAGGGTGAGATAAGAAAGGAAGAAATATTAGAATAGTAGAAGGAGAAGAAACAAACACAACACAGAGTCTCACATCGCAGCGGAACAAAATATAATATAGAAATAACTTTATTAAGAGCTTTAAATAAAACTTACAATATCAGAGTACATCAACATCACTGGGACAGTTATAATAACCTGTTCCCATATACAACTCACAACGGAAAAGAAACTATATGGTATCATACGTCTGGACTCTTCCAGCTTATCTCTTCATAGCGGTCGATAACCTGAACCTGTACAACCCGGTCTAACCCGAGCATTTACAAAACACCGGGTCAGTCTGGTGAACCAGAGTGAGATAAACTCGCACAGTATTAAGGTTACACACAACTTGATTTTTAAGTTAAAATCTTTTCAAAGAAAAGGATAATCGTAAGACCGAATCCACACATAAACACGGACGGTTTTTACCTTACGATAACCCAAAACAGTTTTGAAATCAATATCTTATCTGATATTATAATAATGCCTAAATACAAGTAAATAACAATCTAGTGGAACGCTTGCATCTCAAGCTCCACATATATAGTATACAATCAAAACCGCGGGCACTTATTGGAGATTGGATTTCGACCTTGACAAGGTATGGGACCACCTACCGCTCGTGTATCTCTAGAGGCGAATACACAGGGTTCAACAAGAACGTCTTGCAACCCGGCCCTCACATGACCGACCACTCATTTCGCTTGAGTGTATCGAATGTGTATCACCAATGGTTGGACTCAAACCACCATTCCCGAATGGGCAGAATCGATAGATTAAGAAACAAAAGGAATTTCTCTAGATAGGTGATTATACACCCTAATGGGAGCGACCCACATAGCCATGTTGCCTGCCCGATTTTTGTCATTTCCTGGTTGATGAGGCTTGAGGTCAGCATTATCTTCTGGACACCTGGCCACCATTCACTTTGAATGCCACATTGTCAGATCCTCCAGATATCACTAATTGACGTCCACAAAAATACTCTAGTTGGGAGCTAACCAACTATGGCACATTTGAAGAAATCAACGTACGCGATACCTTTGGAAATACTCTGTCAGACACTCGTCCATACAAGTCATCCAGGAACAGGATGAACCGAAGGTACTCTCCTACTGCATCTCATATAAGAATCACCCCATGGATCAGTAGCGAGAAGTCCTTGTAACCCGTGGATCACAACCACGACAGAACCACAGTTTATCTCGGGCCGCTAAGCCAGAGATTATAAGTAATACTTTCGCTTATGAAGATCCACGGTCTTCAATGCTCCATCTCGACCGTCTCCCAATATCTTCACGTATTTGTTGGTCGGAATGGTTTTCGAACCTAAGTTCGATCCCGGTCTTTCCTTACCAACAATCGTATTGGTCAGATTTGATAGTCGGTGATTTAACTATCAAAATAATCAGTGTTTCAATCATGACAATCCAATGAGTTCACTGGTTCAGTATTCAGCACCACTTGGCCTCTTTCTTTAAACAAATGTACATTTAAAACTCTTATATATTTTGATATCACGAATATAGTTTTTATACTTCTTATTTATCATAAGATTTCTCTTTAAACCAATTCGATTTACTACTTAAGAAAGTCCTATACATATCCAGATTTCTATCTCACTTTCAAAAACATTACCCACATTATTGTCAAATATTGGGAAATCAAATCAACTTATTTATATACCTAAACAAAGTTACGACATGTCTTTTATTCATTTACTTGAAAACGATAATTCATGCTTATTCTTATCGAATAAACTCATCTTTACATTTCCTTTCCAAATCTCGACAATATCGTTATAACTCACGGAACCCCTTTATATTTCCACTTTTTACTTTGAAATCTCAATATATACATCTATTCCAAATCTTCATCAAAATGTTGGTTTATTATTTCTCTAATGAAATAATAATTCCTTACTATCCTCTTTTATCATTACGACTAATATCACATTCAGATACTCCCGTTGTCGATCAAGTTTGGGTATTTTAATTACCTCTCAGACCTTAATCAACAACGTTCATATCTTAAGGTAGATACGAGTTGTAATCTAAAACCAATATTTCATTTTAATACCAATTCAAATACCCTTTAACCATTTTATTCAAAATAATATATTCAAATCTATCTTTAGCTATAAAATAAATTTTATAGCTTTAGTTCTATCAACTTACCTGACGGTAAATCGATATAAATAAACAATTTACTTTTAGGCCATTCACTGCCGATTACTCAACCAATATAGCCTATTGGTTAAAACACAACACAGGTTGACGTGTCAATCAATGATCACTACCCAATCAATCACCCAAACATGACAGTTCATATGATGATATGAAATAATATATTTTGAGGAATCCGGTTGGATCCCTCCAACCTGTTCTTCCCTGTATACAAATGGTTATTTCAAATCAGATCATTCAACCATTTAACTGATGAGCAATTCAAACAATTCAACCAATTAAACACGTTTATTTTATAAACGTGACCAATAAGGTAAGTTACCTTTATTGGAATCAATCGTTAAAATAACGATTTGGTATTTCACTGAAATTAAACAACGGTTTAATTTCAACAGTTAAATCAGCAAATAAATATATAACTAGCAAACAGTCAACCATTGGCAAGCAGAGCACACAAAATCAAAACCCAATTTATATAAAATATAAATGGGTAAAACTGAGTGAGTTTAACTCACCTTGATTTCATCTGTTGTCAAAACCGTTCGTTTCAATTAATTCAAAATGCGTCCAACGCAGCTCTACCATGAAGCGTTCACCAGTACAGTTCCAACGCGACCGATCTCGTCGAATTCTGACACACATGAGCATGTTACAAAATTTATACGTATTGATATAAATTAAATCAACCAATACGAAATTAATTCCTTGAACTAATTTATTCTTTAAAACTTTTTATATTAAAAGGCTACGTTCCTTTGTCCCATTTTAACATCCTGTTAACAAACCGAAATTACCATTAACAAACCCCATTAACATCCTGTAGCCGACGTCATATACAAAGTGGCCAACTTAAGCAAATATAAAATACTAAAATCTGGCATAACCTATTATAACAACAAGACCATGTTATATTATTGAATTATCAGGTCTATTTAAAACTAGTTATATGTAAACTAACTTAGGACTCAACTTAACTTGTACCGGCCATGTTATTAACATTAAAATATATAACTAAACTTAAGTTAATTCAGTACCCTAATTAGTAACGTAAAACGTGATTAGTCATACTAAAATAAATACTTAGACAAGTTTAAAATGGTTTCCTCACCCAATACTTCTCCTTACGCCACCCTTCTTCTGCGCCGAAACATTTCCAGGCAACTCCTTCTACATTTCTCTTCTCCACGTTATACCAAGCAGGCTCAAACAAATACTTTCCTTCATGAACCAATGTCAACTCCCCTGCTTCACCTCGTTTTTGAACCCAAGCTTCCCTTTTGACTTTTACATAACCCACCCGAACACTTCCAGTCCCTCCCACAAGCTTCCCATCGCTGATATGTGTCCATTCGAACACTTTAATGTACCACCACCACACTGCCCGTTCACCGAACTGCTGCCAGACCTTCCCCCAGGTTTCGTTTACTGCAACGCAACCCCATCCCCTCCAAGACCAATGCCTGAACCATCCATCTCCCCTATTGACCTGCACCTCTCAACGTCCTCATTTCTTATCCCATTTTCCATTCAACTACAAGCATCCCCGCCCATGAACAAGCGCACTCACTCGGAACAGCGTGCACCTCATGTACTTCTTTTCAGTTTCGGACCACTACACCCCATCACCGAAGAACCACCTTCCAAACCCACTGTACCATCCTCCAAAACACGCCACTGCTCCTCACAGTACCAAGCCACCTTCGTGTTACACTGCCCCACCGAGAAACCTTCCCTGTATCGTCGCCTGAAGTTGCTTTATATACAGAGAAGAAGTGGCACGGCTTAAATGACGATGGGTTGTTTTGATGGATGAGCAAACAGTGGTTTGCGCGTTTCATTGATTGCTGAAAGGAGATTTCAGTTTTATTGAAGAAGAAAGGAGGTTTGGTTTTCGCAAGAAGAAAGTAGGAAGGCTGAGAATATATATATAAGATGATTTACGTGGGGGGGCACGTTTTGATTTTATTTTATATATATATACATTTAGGTCTGAAGCTTCTGTGGGAGATTCTCCAAAATTTACTTGGTCGGCACGCTGTACATAATTTGGCCGGCAAGGCATTGAGATTACTTGAGAGTGAAGGGAAAAGGCACTGTTTGAAACGTACAGAGGCAGAGAGGCGACATGTGCTATCCCATCTTTATTTTTATACTTGATTTGAGTTTGGTAAGATAGGTCTTCTTTCAGTTAGCATCATGTGCATTGCGTACATCGAGTTAGCTTAGGCATGTGATCAAAGAATAGGATGGAAGGGAACACAGCGCGTCTGTAGTGTAACTAATAGGGTAGCCGGTGCGTACTTGCATTTCTTAGTCATTTAGTTTAGATATTTTATTGTCTCGTCAATTAATTTATTAATAAAACACCTACATACGATTTCTGTTTACTGACATAAAAGCTAATCTTGGTGTAAAGAGGTATTCCGGACCAAATGGGATAAGTTTCGTTGAAATCCGAGGTCGTATGGAAAAATTTTCTTTATAAAACCGGAAATCAACACACGTTTTATTTTTTCACGATCACCAGATAAATCGAATCAACTTGAAACTTCGCAATCCTATAAAAATTCTTCGATACGAACCCAACGGCACCAGTTTCATCGCATTCTGAGACTGTTTCCCCGGTAGGCTGTTTTTACGCGCACCGCGATGCCATTTCTGACGCCAAATTTGCCGGTCTTTAAAAAACAAACTATATGCCTATCCCGACTCAAATTGACGATACGAACTCAACGGAACTGGTTTCGTGGCTTAATTCGACCGTCTGCTCAAGTTATACTCAAATATCGCTTTATTAAATTAATTACGCGTTATAAAATTTGAATGGCGTTTATGGCTACCGTGGTCACATACGACATCGGTTTGCCACGCCATTTAACACCGTACAATAATTTAACGATACGGTTCCAATGAAACTAATTCCATCGAAAACAGAGTTCGTTTGCAAAATGGCTATTTTAAAGGCCGATAACGATTTCCATGGCGTTTATTTCAAAATTTGATTTGGCCATAATTAACAAATTATAACACGAAATCTGGAATTTTCTCTTTCATATGAAAATTGTCATCAACACGGTTCCAACGTTTCTCGATTCATAGAAATCCGACTTATGTCGGACTCTGTATATCCATTTGAAGTTCAAAACTCCAAATTACGAACTGCACGCCATTTTCAAGCTCGATTTATATTATATATGAATATATATCGTTCAACTTCGTTTAAATAGCGATTTAAATATTAAAATCCATTTATATTCCAAATAAAAATATTTAAAACCAATTTAAATATTCAGATTCAAATGGTCGAAAAACACGGGTCGTTACAAATATGGTTAATATGAGAGGTCTAGGTACCGTGGGCCATTATAATTAGTATGATATGATGTGAGGTTAGGTTCAACTTGCAGTAGAGGCTGTCTGGAACCGCCCGACAAATCCAGCATCTACAAGTAGCAAGCCTAACATGAGATATTTAGTGAGCATATATATATATATATATATATATATATATATATATGTGTGTGTGTGTGTGTGTGTGTGTGTGTGTGTGCGCACGTAAAGTAGGCATATCTGGGAAAAAGGTATTAAGTGGCCGACCTATCTCTTATTGGGTATTAAGTGGTTAGGACTGGGTTCGTGCCTATAGTTCAATCTTTAGTTTAAAACCTAATTCATTGGGCTCGCCCTTCGAGAAGTAAATGGTTATTGAGTCCGCTTTTCTTCTATAAGGTATTAAATGGTTGTAATAGACGATAACGTGCGTGGGGGTAGTTCTCCAAGTAATATCCGCTTCTTATCTAGAGGCTAGTGAGAGCTGACCTAGGGGCGGATAATGTATACATGGCCTAAGGACCCACCGTTTAAGGGAAGTATTAAGTAGCTACGAGTTCACCCATAGGACAGCTAGATAGTAACAAAAGGGTTTGCCGAGAGGGGTCTTTGTATAAGAAGTCGTGTACCTGACCCACGGCCTGGTACTAAGTAGTCGTTACTATTTCTATCCCTACAAGAGAGTTATCATTTATAATGTATTAACATTCGAATGGGGTCTTAATTGGTTTTAAGTGACTAGAGGGATGTCCGCCCGAAATAAATATGGTATTAAGTGACCGTAAAAAGTAGCTGCGATTAATTTAGTTTTAGGGTATCAAATGACTTTCAGGAAGTCCTCCTTATATGTTTTCCTTGTGTTTTTGTTATGAAGAAATAACCTGAAAAGTTTACAACTGTCAATTATAGGCAATAGCCTTCTTAACTTACTTGTATTTCATTCACTAGAACTTTATATTCTAACCTCCCTCCACTTAACATTAATAGGACAATATGTGAGATGGGTGATTAAGGATGGAGGGCAATCTCTTTTAGGAGGAGCCATTTGAAGATCTATTTATTATGTCTATTATTATGTAACTAGGAGGAATAATGATGATGTAGCTTGAAGTTTGAAACATGTTTTAATTCTGAATTGTGATTTTTAATTAATAGTACATTTTATATTTATGCTATTATATTTTGTCCAGTCCACTGTGTGAGTTCTATTTTTCATTTTAGATTACTTTATATATTTGTTTAAGTTAATCCTTATAGAAACCAATGATCCATTTACAACGGGTCTAAGTTTCGATGGGCGTTTTCTGGATTCTAATTTAGGCCCATTCTGAGGAGTTGTTACATCATCCGTATCTAAAAGGAGATAAAGCAGATTGATCAGTAGATTTTAAAACCAAGGCCAGATTTACATTCGATGGGAAGAATATTCCAAACAAACAAGCTTATTAAGCAGATCTTGAGCTAAACAACGAAATTATAATTATAGACAAACACATGGATTTTGGATCTCGAATCGACGAATCAAACATTTTGGTAGAAACGTTCGAGAGTAATGGAGGAATATATCATAGAATATGAGATCGATTCTGAACCAGAAGACGATGATGACTGATGAAGATGATGAATATTATCTTACTAGTTATAACGTAATTATGCAATATATGACGTATATTTTGCAGTTCATGTAACGATGTTGAATTCTTGATTTACTACCAAATCTGCTTATCATTATTTACATATTTTATGTCATTTGTATTTCTGTCTATTTAGCACTTTATATTAAAACTACAATGTAGTATGTGTTTCCTCGGAATATGAGGCCCAATCTAATTCGGGTATATATACAATTCCATTTCCATTTCTATCATTTATTTAGCAATTTATATTGTTTATGTCATTTAACTGTAAAATAAATTTCAATATCATGTTATTGTTCTCTTTTAAAACGATGTGTATGTGACAAGTATATACATGTCGTCGAGAGGTAGGATTTCTTCCCGTTTTTCCAAAGGCGATGGTAGTGGGCCATCGCAGCAAACCCAACGTACTATCATTAGTTTAGTACAAAGAGCTGACGAATAAGTAATAAACTTTATTCGATATCTTTTTTTACCAACTATGCAATTATGTATATCATATTTAACACAGAGGTTTGAGCTGCAGCCATCAAAGATTGTTCTGTATGTTTCAAAAGCGTCAAACTAGGCTAGGATGTCCACTTGTTGGCTGAAGCGAAATAACATCCCTCCCCTCATCATTGAGTGTATTTGGTAGGATATCCTTGTATTCTTTTGTTTTCCATTTTTAATTTGTTTTTGTCGTTTATATATCGTACATCGCTTACTATTTAATGTTTGGTTGTTTGTTTACCGTGAAACACAGGCTGAGGTAGATGTTCAGACAGACGACTCGTAGTTGACCTGACATTATTGGATGTAGAAGTTGAGAAAGAACTATAAGGATTCCATATCATTGATAAAGAAAAAATGCAGAAGCCAAATTGGTTATGGTGAGCGTATGGTAAGGGTGGATGGAATATTCGGATACTGATGAGGCGAAGGTATGTATACCAAACTCTTTTTAAATATTTGATTGATAGGTAAATATCAAATAATATTTGATCGATAAATAATGTATCAAATTTTTAATGTACAGGCACAGTCGGAAAGAAACCCTACAAACATAAATATAAATCCCGCCACTCATCAAGAAGGGTCAAAGTCATTTCAGCAGTATCGGCAAGAGTTGGTAAATTTATTAAATACATATTGTAAATAGTTATAATGCTATATAATTTTGAATGTACTATAATTATATATAATAATCAAATGCAGGAAGATGAGGCATAGGGTCCAATGTCATATATGGATGTGCTTATCTGTAGGCATGTCGTCGATCATGTAAATTTGGACAGAACAGTCTCATATACATGGCACGATGAAAAATCCAGCAAAAGCCATGTAAGCATATTTCAGTTTATGTAGCAGTAGTAGTATTTATTCTAATTGTTAAATTATAACAAAATAAGATATCATGATATTAATTTTGAAAGGCAAGTATTATTATATTCACATTATAGACGAATTACAAGGGATTACAAATGACAACACAAAAGTACAAACTTTACAAAAACTCTAGTCTCTCTAAAATGCAGTATTGAGAAGAAAAAAACAATACAGTATTACAAATACACCCAGAAAAAAACTCAATACTGCAAAAGACCTCATTAAACCAGAATGTCATCTAGCTAGCTTACTATCCACAAAGTTTTCCATCAATATCGTTGTCTCACATGCACTTCCTTGCTACTGATTACAGAAGATCAACCACGCTACTCAAAAAACCATCAAAGTCAATATCAAGTGATATCCACCCCTATGCAACCATATGCTCTTCACAATTACTGACTTTAGACTATATCACAAACTTACAGTACAACAAACATCCTCCAAGAGTGTCAGATACATCATGCTAAAACTTTCACCAATCAGCTAGACAACCAGCTACAATCAAATCTGAACAGAGAACTCACAAAATGCTCCATACCAGAACAAGAATAAAATATAACAAACACCAATCAGAACACTACTATACTGGATTCCTTCTAGTTTGGAGGAAACTTCATGGAGTTTGGAAGAAAATCATCAAGCGAGTAGTCAATACCCTCATCTAGATCATCACTAAAAATCTCAACTGCCTTCTTCTTACGAGCACGTCTTTTACCAATCTTGGAGGCCGTTTTAGTTTGTGCTGATGGAGGAGTAAAAATAGAAGGAGATGGAAATATAATGTTTGGAGGGGGTTTCAAATGCGAATAAGGGGATGAATTAATAGCTTCAGCATTACACATTGAAGATAATCCATCAGAATTCCTAATAACAGGATCTTCATCATTGTCTACTCAAAATTTCCCCTTCAGAGGAGTTGCACCTGAGGTAGTCTTAGCCTGAACATTTGTAATTGTACTAGCCTGAACATTAGTATTCAAGGTAGGGGAAGTTGAAGTAGATGGTTGATTTTGAGAAGCAGGTAAATTAGAGAATGCATTCTCTTTAGAAATAATTTGCTTCCCCTTATCTATGGAGTGAAATTTGTCTTCCTCAAACAAAGTACCCAATCCAATATCCATGACTTCACTGTTGTTTAAATCATGATTACAATCCTTATTATTCTGATTATAATCTATGACTTCTTTCTCTGTATTATCCTAATTACAATCCTTATTATTCTGACCTTCACTGTTGTTTAAATCCACATCTAATTCCTGAACAAAACCACTATTATTATCTACACAGTCAGTTGCCAAAGACTCAAATGAATTTCCGTTAACATTCCCAATACCAGGATTAGTTCCAACATTATCCTTCTTACCGTTAACATCCTTCTTTCTCTAATACTGCCTTTTCCTATTATTAACAGTTGTCCATTTACTTATATTCACATTAGCCTGAACATGATTATTCCTATGAACAACTTCATCTACAACAAATTTATCTTCTTTCTGAGAATAGTCGTCAGGAAAAACTCACAAGAATCAGTTATATGACCAAATACCTTGCATTTAGAACAGATCATTGTTCTCCAATCATATCTAATTTGCACAGAAGGACATTTATCATCCAAATCATCTAATTCAATAAAATCAGGAAGTTCAAACTCCGGTGACACCTCAACTAATGCCTTAGCGTATTTGAACCTATTCATCCTCTCAGTACTAGTATCATAGCAAATTAACCTACCAATATGGTTAACTAACCAATTAATACCCACCAATGTCCATAAAAGCATTGGAATTAGATACAAATGAACCCAAACTGTTACCTTCTTGATCAATGATTATGAGCATCCAATAGATGGATCCCATCTTGTGATGATAAACATCCTCTCTCGAATGAAAACAGGATCAGAGAGTAAGACTTTCTCTCTATCAGCTTCATTAGAAAAATTAAAATAGAAATGATAACCATCTGATTTTATATCAACCTCTCCATTTAAACGTCAATGACTTCTTAAGTTGTTTGCAGCTGAAAGAAAGGATAACGTACCATCAAGGAAAATGCCAAACAAGAAACTACTCCAGTATTTAATTCCCTCATTCTTGACCAGCTCAGGAATTTTTTTACGTGATTCATCTTTTGAAACATCAAATTGACGAGGTTGATAACTTCCAGCGTTTCTTGGAAGAGAATTGAATAAGAAGGCATAATCAGATTTCACAAAAGAAGGAAAAGAGGAACTGGAAGTATTAAAATTCACGAATCAAAATTAACATTCGATTGATTACCAGAAGTGGGATTAGCTAAAGAAGGGGGTTGATCAAGGGGCTTGGAAGGAGGAGGGAAAGATGGAAGAGAGGGAAAATCAAAGGCAAAAGAAGATGACGAAGCCACCATTATCGAGGGTCAAAAAATTTCAAAAAATTATCATTCTGCTTCTTTCTATGTTATTAATTTTATCTACGTGCTTGTTTGTTCATGTAGGAAAAATTTATCACTACAACAAAATGACCATATTACAACGGTGGAAAACAGTTGTAATAGACTTTTTACAATGGTGGGGCAACCGTCGTCTATTAAGAAGTTGTAATAGACTAAATTTTTTTACAACTTTTCTGCACCGTTGTGAAATGTGCATTTTACAACGGTTTTACACCGTTGTAATAAACTTTATTACAACTATTATGCACTGTTGTTGTTAATTTTTTTTTACAAATGTTTATAACTGTTGTGATATATTTTATTACAAGTATTATTTTACATTTGTAATATATCCATAAATTATATACATATTACTAATAAAATTCATTTCATAAGATATTATCTACTAAACTAAAGATATCAAACAAACTTAAAACATAAACCAAAACAATATATTAATTTTCTTCAAACTCTCATCATTTTTTACATAGTACGCTGACATTTTACATAGACAAAACATAGTACATACATACCCAACAAAACAACCTACATTAGTCATGCACATAATGCACATCACCAGCTAAACTTTACAAAAAACATAACCATTCCAATATATATAAATCGATAACACAAAAAAATACATATGAAAATAGTATAGTCCACATACTCAAAACTTATAACTATGTCCCAAGGTCCCCATGTCTTATCCAAACTTGTAGTTTCGATTTTCTTCATCGGACAAACTTTTTGTGCCAACCTGCAGTAGCACCAGCATCATTCAGGTAATTTGTATTAGTAAAACTTTCCAACTCCTGAATGAAGTCAAATGTGTTGTTGTAACACCCCACCTCCGCTAGGGTCACTCACAAAGGAAATGCACTAGCTTTGGTGGAGCATTATCTAGGTAAACATACACAGAAATATTACAAGACAGAACATATAAAACAACGGAAGAAAAACCAAATTTCATTTCTTAAAAATCTTGAAAGGTCTAAAGCCTTTTACATAAAAATGCCATTAAATCCATTACATCGAAATCTGTCTTGCAATAGTAAAGAATCATAAAACCATAGTCATAAATCATTCCCCAAGTAAGACAGTGAAGCAAGCCATAGCCAAGAGAAATCCAAGCCGTTCGTGAAAGAGCCTCGGAGCTTGGTAAGATCCGAACTAAGTTGTATTCCCACCCTGCGAACCTAGGGGGGAGAACAGAAGAAAAAGAGGCGAAACAAAACGGGTCGGTCATAAAGACTGAGTAAGTCCTAGTGACTTTCAGCATAGAAACAAGTAAAGATAACATGACATGTATAAACTGAAAGTAAACATAAGGATGATGACAAGATAGGCAAGTTAAACTAAGATGACAAGATAAACTATACTAACCAGATAAACTACGGTAACAAGATAAACTATGCAAACCAGATAAACTACGTATAGCATCGCATGTTTAACATTCTATCCACCAACTGTACTAGTACCCCAACCCGTATCATCCTTTCCATGTATATGTACAGTCCCTTGCCGTATATCGTACGGGTTTCATCACATATTTCTATACTACTTCAACGTAGTGCCACCATTCTTGAAATCGTTTGGACTGCCACCCTTGTTCCGGCTAGGTTTCCTTATCATGAACTATCGCGTGTTCAACTAGGATTTATGCCACCTAGGACCACTAGGGATTATGCTACCTATTGAACGTTTTCTAGATTCGATTAGGGTTTATACCACCTAGGACCAATAGGGATTTATGCTACCTAACGAACAACACCTTTTTTCACGTAATGATCTATTAATCGATCGGCTCCCTACAAGTCCTAGCTCGTTCATGTTTCTGTGTCATATGGCCCAATCACGAAATGTAGTCACATGTGCTAGGTCCACCATAAGGTGTATCAAGCCCTAGAGGGCCAACCACCGACACGAATCAAGCACGCACAGTGTAAACCTACTGGTGCCCAATGCCTGCTTTTTCAACTCCGGATTACGTGCACGACCATAGTCCGCCTGAACCTATAATGGCGCACCAACTCAGCCGTCGTTCTGGTCGCTTATAATCAGCCCAGTAATCGTGCCCTACCCTACCTAGTTCCAGGGTACCATGATACATCTAGTGGGTTACTACTGAAAAGGACCGCGTAACTAGGGTTTCCGTCAAGTAGGTTAAGTGTTGTCATTTAAATTCGAGACTTAACCCCATCGGTCTAGCATGTTAAGTTGGTTAAGTGTTGTAACTCAAGTTTGTGACTTAACCCACCTACGTATCATGTCAAATTGGCTAAGTGTTGTCGTTCAAGTTCATGACTTAGCCATACGAATCATGTGTCAGGTTGGTTAAGTATATTCAAGCGGTTCATGACTTAACCCTATCAATTATCGTGTCAAATTGGTTAAGCATATTCAAGCGGTTCATGACTTAACCCTAACAAATCATCCTGTCAAATTGGTTAAGTGTATTCAAGTGGCTCATGACTTAACCCTATCAAATCATCATGTTAAATTGGTTAAGTATATTCAAGCGGTTCATGACTTAACCCTATCAAATCATCGTGTTAAATTGGTTAAGTATATTCAAGCGGTTCATGACTTAACCCTATCAAATCATCGTGTTAAGTTGGTTAAGTATATTCAAGCGGTTCATTACTTAACCCTATCAAATCATCGTGTTAAATTGGTTAAGTATATTCAAGTGGTTTATGACTTAACCCTATCAAATCATCGTGTCAAATTGGTTAAGTATGTTCATGCGGTCCATGACTTAACCCTATCACGTGGCATTAATTCATTAATGCACCCCAACCTCTCACATTAGACCTGTTGTTGTGGTCACTGGATATGCCGGGCGGTTCCGGGCAGAATTACACCACAACTTAGTCTGACCTCGGGTTTTCAAGTGTGACATGTCCAACTACCCACATTGGATCCTATTGTTTGCAGTAACTGGATTTGCCGGTCGGTTCCGGGCAGAATTACACTACAAACTCAACCCAACCTCGAGTTGGCCATTTTCAAGTTCATTCTAAGTGTCATGTCCACGTTCAAGCTTCATGTCAAGTTCGTATCAAGATTCATGTTTTCACTTATGCCCATTATCAAGTTAATGATTCATATTCATAACCAACTCATGTTTCAAGTTCATAAGCATGTTTACGTGTCTTCTAGATGTCCAATATCAACTATCAAGTCACAGTCAATTTTGTATTCAAGTTATTCCCGTCGTATCAATTTCATGTTATTCGTCGTGTTCCATAATTACCTAAAAACATGGTTTGACCAACAGATTCTATTTTCTTTAATTATGTTCCTTGGTTCTTAACAGCATGTCCAATTTCCCAAGTTCACAATCCACGTTCATGTCAATTATCAGGTTCATAATTCACGTTTTTTCCCCAAAACGTATTCCCAAATTATTATCCTAATTCACTATAAAGTTATGCCAAGTTATATCCTTTTATTTATAATACATGCCAACTACCCAAAACCCAACTTAGGCGCGTTCATATTTAACATATAATAATGTTCTTATTCGTGTTCAAGTCAACTATCCAATGCACAGTGATCTCCATGTTTCAAATTCCCAACTTTACATATTAATATTTATGCCCAAGTTCTAATTTTCACGCCGATTTTCATATACCCAATCCCAGCCAATTTACATATGTTCAACTCATGCCAATTTACATATATATATATATATATATATCAAGTTTTATGCCAAACTACCTGTATTCCATGTTTACACCAAGATACCCAAACTTACAAACTTAAATTATAATGACAATACCCAATTCCCAATTTCATGTTATGTCGTTAATTCCACCAAACATAAATATCCAATATAGACAATATTTCCATATTTCCTCGTATTCAATCGTACGCAAATCGCGGTTTAGGCCTAGGTCCGAAATTGACCTAGGTTCATCAAAAGAAAATAAATAGGGGAAGGTAGAATTTGTATAACAATAAGTACAGACAGAAGACTGGCATAGAAACATCATCTCAGGCATAAAAGATAGATCTTGATAATAATATCAACATGAATCAAGAAGAACTGATTTACAACAAGCTGAATAGATCATAAGCTTGACATGAGAAATAGAAAAGTCCCAAAACTCAAGATTCAAGAAGCAACAGAAATACATCTAAATCGATAATCATACTTAAATCCAATTCCACTTTATTCCATGGCCATATTATAATTAACAAGTTTCAATCTCAAAGTAACTAGAACTTACAGAGCGTGGATCGAGAATTAGAGTGCAGAGATTTGATTCTGGAAACGGTTATTGCAGTTGTTGAGTCTCTATTTGTTCAGACTTGTTCTAGATGATAACCCCCAATTTGCAATTCCTAGATGTTGTCTTGATGAAGAAGAAGTAGTCTCTTTTAATTTTAATATTATCATTTTGATTTTCACAGAGGTAGCATAAGGACAGAATGAAATAGTGAAGAGAGAATGAGGCTAGGGGGCTGTTTATATAGGGTTAGGCAGACGAATCTGGTTACGAAACAAGTCTAAATACATCAGAATGCATCTGGTTCGGGAAATAGGTTTGGGAGGCAGGTCGACCCCCAGGTCGACTCCTCGGTCGACCTGGTCATGGGGAGGTTGACACCCCAGTTGACTCCCCAGTCGACCTGGTTGGGGGGGTCAACTCCCCAGTCGACCTGGGTACATGGGCGGGAATTTTCCCGCCAGCCTTCTCTGGGTTTGAATTTCGAATTTCTGGCTTTATTTTTGAGCTGTTTTATTTTATTCAAATTCCTGAAACGTCTGAGGGTCATAACTTGGTCATACGAACTCCGATTTTCGAAAACTCGGACTCGATTTCATGCAGAATTTCGAGACGAACGCAATGGCGCAACCCGTTTCCCTTGGTTCTTATTTTAAAATTTAATTCTGCCTTGATTTATGGTTATAACATGTTATTAAAATACGGGTTGTTACATTTTCCCCTCCTTAAAGGATTTCGTCCCCGAAATCTCTAAGTTAGGAAGAATGTATCCTACCATCCATCATCCATGTACTCAAAACATCATCCACAAGCAATCATTGTCCTTAAAATATTCCTAATGTTGTATGTATATATGCGGAAAGTGTGTGTATATGTACTTATCTAATGCAAAAGATCAGGCGGTTACTGATTCAGTAAACCTCCTTAATGCAAAGTACGCTAGTGCGATGAGTCCAACATGTATGCAAATTCCTATTACATTTCACAATTTCTACATGAGTGCTCAAACATTCATTCATATGCAACATCCAAATGATAGCATATCAATTTTCCATCCATGTACAAGTATAAACATTCATGCATATGCAATATGAAAATGTGACTGAGCCGATCTAGTGCCTAATGTGTTATGCAGCCACGAGCAACCACTTGCAACCATTTGCAAACATCAACCATAACATGTCTCAAACACATGTTTACACCCAATTGTTCCTACCTAAAGATATAGTCGAACGATAGAAGCAAGTAAAAATTTTATGCCCATTAGGCAATGTCAAAACTGGAAATCTATGTCACATATATACTGATTAGGAGAAGGACTCCCTAGGCACCAGCCCGAAGACCGAAATCAACATCAGGCTGACACCCAAAGAATTACTCAATCCAGCGGACACCCTCAAGCCCCAACATGCATTACTAATAGATGATCCCTATGGTGTTTTGCAATAGAAATAGGATTGAGAATAGGAACGTGAGGTTATACTTAAAAGATAGCATGAAAATAAGCTCTACAGGAAAAGAGGGATCAAGGATATACTTCTTAAAAAGAGATATGATGCGCGTGTCTAGTCTTCAATCTTCTAAGTCACATTTCCTTGAGCTTAACTCCATTGTTCTTTGACCGTCTTTAGCTTCACAATTTCGTAGCTTCTTAATTCCTGTTTCCAAAATATGAGTTGGAACTCATTTCACTATCGCCTCTCGTTCCACTTTCACTTATTCTTTTTCTAGTACACTCAGCTTAAACATAACTGTGTACTCATGGTTTCATGCAAGCTTTCCAAAATTCACTAGTGAATCTTGGATCTCATTCACTTACTAGAAGGTATTCCAAAATGAATTATCTCTTGAAAATAGACAAATGCCAACCATGTTGCCAAGTGTACTTACTAAGGTGATTTTCTATGACTCATGCATAAGCGAAATGAACCATCCGCCTTAGCGGCGAACACTACTCGAGCGGATTGATAAATGTATCAAGAGATTCTAGGTAGCTAAGCATGGTAAAACCCTAAGGGTTACACTAGACTTCGAGGGTATTACCGGGGCAAGTCAAGAGTCTAACTACCCTCTTTTCAGACTCGAGAATGGTATCATTTCTGGATAACCGCTCCATCCCTAGAAACAACCCATAGCCCAAAAACATAAGCGTTACTTCTAAACTCAACACTTAGCATTGACATTCTCAAATCCAAACAAGTCATGAATAAATGAGTCGATTACCCAACAGGACAAATATGGGACCCTCTACTACGCTAGTACTAAGGTGTAGAGACTCAACTATCGAAGCAGGAATAAAAAGGATGCGATGTACCATAATCAAAAAGGGTACGGACAGGATAGAAAGATAAACTAGGCTTTCCTACAGAAACATTTCTACCTTCTTGTTCTGAACCTCATTCGCCTTAACCACCCTTATCCCCTCTTATTTAACGTTTTAATAGGTCTCTCGAGAACAACCTCCATCGCACGACAACCCTTCAAAGCTTGAAATAAGGTTAGTCGCAGATGGAAGTAATGTGACTACAGATGGAGGAAAGAAAGGAAAAGGGATTCAAACAAGAAAACAAAGGATAATGCTAATGGCTTTTGGGGAATAGCCTTCAAAAATAAAACTTTTCTTGAAAAATGCTTATTTGTAAATGGTCTTGAAAATGATTTCAAAAGGTTTTAAAAACTTTTGCCTAGTCTGGTAACCTTCTGCTCTGATACCAAATGTAACACCCCACCTCTGCTAGGGTCACTCACAAAGGGAATGCACTAGCTTTGGTGGAGCATTATCTAGGTAAACATACACAGAAATATTACAAGACAGAACATATAAAACAGCGGAAGAAAAACCAAGTTTCATTTCTTAAAAATCTAGAAAGGTCTAAAGCCTTTTACATCAAAATGCCATTAAATCCATTACATCGAAATCTGTCTTGCAATAGTAAAGAAGCATAAAACCATAGTCATAAATCATTCCCCAAGTAAGACAGTGAAGCAAGCCATAGCCAAGAGAAATCCAAGCCGTTCGTGAAAGAGCCTTGGAGCTTGGTAAGATCCAAACTAAGCTGTATTCCCACCCTGCAAACCTAGGGGGGAGAACGGAAGAAAAAGAGGCGAAACAAAACGGGTCAGTCATAAAAACTGAGTAAGTCCTAGTGACTTCAGCATAGAAACAAGTAAAGATAACATGACATGTATAAACTGAAAGTAAACATAAGGATGATGACAAGAGAGGCAAGTTAAACTAAGATGACAAGATAAACTATGCAAACCAGATAAACTACGTATAGCATCGCATGTTTAACATTCTCTGCACCAACTGTACTAGTACCCCAACCCGTATCATCCTTTCCATGTATATGTACAGTCCCTTGCCGTATATCGTACGGGTTTCATCACATATTTCTATACTACTTCAACGTAGTGCCACCATTCTTGAAATCGTTTGGACTGCCACCCTTGTTCCGGCTAGGTTTCCATATCATGAACTATCGCGTGTTCAACTAGGATTTATGCCACCTAGGACCACTAGGGATTATGCTACCTATTGGACGTTTTCTAGATTTGATTAGGGCTTATGCCACCTAGGATCAATAGGGATTATGCTACCTAACGAACAACACCTTTTTTTCATGTAACGATCTATTAATCGATCGGCTCCCTACAAGTCCTAGCTCGTTCATGTGTCTGTGTCATACGGCCCAATCACGAAATGTAGTCACCTTTGCTAGGTCCACCATATGGTGTATCAAGCCCTAGAGTGCCAACCACCGACACGAATCAAGCACGCACAGTGTAAACCTACTGGTGCCCAATGCCTGCTTTTTCAACTCCGGACTATGTGCACGACCATAGTCCGCCTGAACCTACAATGGCGCACCAGCTCAGCCGTCGTTCTGGTCACTTATAATCAGCCCAGTAATCGTGCCCCACCCTACCTAGTTCTAGGGTACCGTAATACATCTAGTGGGTTACTGCTGAAAAGGATCGCGTAACTAGGGTTTCCGTCCAGTAGGTTAAGTGTTGTCATTTAAATTCGAGACTTGACCCCATCGGTCTAGCATGTTAAGTTGGTTAAGTGTTTTCATTCAAGTTCGTGACTTCACCCGCCTACGTATCATGTCAAATTGGCTAAGTGTTGTCGTTCAAGTTCATGACTTAGCTCTACGAATCTTGTGTCAGGTTGGTTAAGTATATTCAAGCGGTTCATGACTTAACCCTATCAATCATTGTGTCAAATTGGTTAAGTATATTCAAGAGGTTCATGACTTAACCCTAACAAATCATCATGTCAAATTGGTTTAGTGTATTCAAGCGGTTCATGAATTAACCCTATCAAATCATCGTGTTAAATTGGTTAAGTATATTCAAGCTGTTCATGACTTAACCCTATCAAATCATAGTGTTAAATTGGTTAAGTATATTCAAGCGGTTCATGACTTAACCCTATCAAATCATCGTGTTAAATTGGTTAAGTATATTCAAGTGGTTCATGACTTAACCCTATCAAATCATCGTGTTAAATTGGTTAAGTATATTCAAGCAGTTTATGACTTAACCCTATCAAATCATCGTGTCAAGCTGGTTAAGTATATTCAAGCGGTTCATGACTTAACCCTATCATGTGGCATTAATTCATTAATGCACCCTAACCTCTCACATCAGACCTGTTGTTGCTGTCACTGGATATGCCGGGCGGTTCTGGGCAGAATTACACCACAACTCAATCTGACCTCGGGTTTTCAAGTGCGACATGACCAAATACCCACATTGGATCCTATTGTTTGCAGTAAATGGATTTGTCGGGTGGTTCCGGGCAGAATTACACTGCAAACTCAACCCAACCTCGAGTTGGCCATTTTCAAGTTCATTCTAAGTGTCATGTCCATGTTCAATTTTCATGTCAAGTTCGTGTCAAGTTTCATGTTTTCACTTATCCCCATTATCAAGTTAATGATTCATATTCATAACCAACTCATGTTTCAAGTTCATAAGCATGTTTACGTGTCTTCTAGATGTCCAATATCAACTATCAAGTCACAGTCAATTTTGTATTCAAGTTATTCCCGTTGTATCAATTTCATGTTATTCGTCGTGTTCCATAATTACCTAAAAACATGGTTTGACCAACAGATTCTATTTTCTTTAATTATGTTCCTTGGTTCTTAACAGCATGTCCAATTTCCCAAGTTCACAATCCACGTTCATGTCAATTATCAGGTTCATAATTCACGTTTTTTCCCTAAAACGTATTCCCAAATTATTATCCTAATTCACTATAAAGTTATGCCAAGTTATATCCTTTTATTTATAATACATGCCAACTACCCAAAACCCAACTTAGGCGCGTTCATATTTAACATATAATAATGTTCATATTCGTGTTCAAGTCAACTATCCAATACACAGTGATCTCCATGTTTCAAATTCCCAACTTTACATATTAATATTTATGCCCAAGTTCTAATTTTCACGCCGATTTTCATATGCCCAATCCCAGCCAATTTACATATGTTCAACTCATGCCAATTTACATATATATATATCAAGTTTTATGCCAAACTACCTGTATTCCATGTTTACACCAAGATAACCAATCTTACAAACTTAAATTATAATGACAATACCCAATTTCATGTTATGTCGTTAATTCCACCAAACATGAATATCCAATATAGACAATATTCCTATATTTCCTCGTATTCAATCGTACGCAAATCGCGGTTTAGGCCTAGGTCCGAAATTGACCTAGGTTCATCAAAAGAAAATAAATAGGGGAAGGTAGAATTTGTATAACAATAAGTACAGACAGAAGACGGGCATAAAAACATCATCTCAGGCATAAAAGATAGATCTTGATAATAATATCAACATGAATCAAGAAGAACTGATTTTCAACAAGCTGAATAGATCATAAGCTTGACATGAGAAATAGAAAAGTCCCAAAACTCAAGATTCAAGAAGCAACAAAAATAGATCTGAATCGATAATCATAGTTAAATCCAATTCCACTTTATTCCATTGCCATATTATAATTAACAAGTTTCAATCTCAAAGTAACTAGAACTTATAGAGCGTGGATCGAGAATTAGAGTGCAGAGATTTGATTCTGGAAATGGTTATTGCAGTTGATGAATCTCTATTTGTTTAGTCTTGTTCTAGTTGAAAACCCCCAATTTGCAATTCCTAGATGTTGTCTTGACAAAGAAGAAGCAGTCTCTTTTAATTTTAATATTATCATTTTGATTTTCACAGAGGTAGCATAAGGACATAATGAAATGGTGTAGAGAGAATGAGGCTAGGGGGCTGTTTATATAGGGTTAGGCAGATGAATCTAGTTACGAAACAAGTCTAAATACATCAGAATGCATCTGGTTCAGGAAATAGGTTCGGGAGGCAGGTCGACCCCCAGGTCGACTCCCCAGTCGACCTGGTCATGGGGAGGTCGACACCCCAGTCGACTCCCCAGTCGACCTGGTTGGGGGGGGTGCCGACTCCCTAGTCGACCTGGGTATATGGGCGGGAATTTTCCCTCCAGCCTTATCTGGGTTTGAATTTCGAATTTCTGGCTTTATTTTCGAGCTGTTTTATTTTATTCAAATTCCTGAAACTTCTGAGGGTCATAACTTGGTCATACGAACTCCGATTTTCGAAAACTCGGAATAGATTTAATGCAGAATTTCGAGACGAACGCAATGGCGCAACCTGTTTCCCTTGGTTCTTATTTTAAAATTTAATTCTGCCTTGATTTATGGTTATAACATGTTATTAAAATACGGGTTGTTACAGTTGTTCTTTTTGCTCAAAGGTTGATGCTCTTCCAGTAAGACAACTTTACTTGATGAAGGCATGGTACTTTTGTCACTAAATGAGCTAGATCGTGAAGAATTCACATTGTCAATTCTTCTTTCAAAAAGCATATAAAACCGTCTAACCAATATTTGCCAATAATTATGTGTTTACATATTATAATGTCTAAACAATTTGATAACAGTTCATGTATTCACTGCCTATGGTTATAAGTAGGCAAGTCAACCAACAATTTTATACTGGGTATAAACATATACAAACTAGCATGTAAAGTGTAACACCCCACTCCCGCTATGATCACTCACTAAGGGAATGCCATAGCATTGGTGGAGTATTTTAGTGAATATAGAACAGAAAAATTACAACAAGACAGATATAAATAGTACTTGAAATTTTAAAACATCATCTCATAACAGCGGAAGTAAAACATGTCTGGTTACATCATAAAACCACAATAAAGGTCAAGTACAATATCCATCAAAATAAAGAAGTACATAATCCCACTCTCATACAATAGCCAAACAAAAGAAAAGATAACTGGATAACTGGAACTTTACATCTATCCAAGCTCCTAAAGACTGGAACAGCAATCCGATCAAGCTCCACTACTGCTAGGATCCACCGTAGGACCTGAGGGTTGGGAAAAAGATAAAAACAACAGGGTCAGACATAAGTCTAAGCGAGTCCTATAACTTTAACAATACAATCGTTAAAGTAACCAGAGAAGACATAAACTGATATACGGTAACATATAGGGATGAATGGCTACCCTAAGCAGTCAACTAAACGAAGATAAAGGATAAAGACGCATCTACCCTCCCTAAGGTAAATTACTAAACTGCACCACACCAGTCGTTCCTAACTTAAAGGTTGATCCCACCCAAGGACTTATAAAATTTACTAATTAGTACCTGCGTACCCCTAGGTGACCAAGTAGGCGCCACGGGGCCCTACAATCCACTAGGTGTACACACTACTTCCCATTCGATCGGCTCCCTAACGTAGATACCCGTGCTGGCCCCACCGTGGGATGTATCATTCCCCAATGTGGCAACCTGATGGAACTAAAGGTGCACGGCTTATATCTACTCGATGCAACAACGGCTTACCTACCAGCCCGGGCCCACTCACGCATATGAAGCCCGTTGGACTTGCGTTGCCACCGCTAACCCGTTTGCCTCTTACAGTCAAGCCCAGTATGCGTGTCCCGTCCTCGACATGGGTCGAGCCCACAAAGATACGTATGGGTTACTGGTTGAAATGGGCCTCCACAAGCTACCCACCTAAGCTTGTCCCTTATTCTAGTATATCCCACTTAACCCTTTAATCATGTTTTAATTACATGTTCCATTTTGGTTAAGTATTCTAATCGTATTTTCTATTGCCACCCAAGGCAACCACTAGATTTTCTCATGCCACCCGAGGCACCCACTTAACCCCTCATGTCCCTCTACATGCTAATATGGTTAAGTGTTTCTTAATTAATTAATTAAGAACGTAACCTTTGTAAAGACCTCTCACATTAGACTGTCTTTTATGACCGCTGGTTAAGCCGGTTGGGTCCGGGCAGCCTTATGTCATAACAGAGTCTAACCTCGTGTCTTTACATTAATTACGTATTTAGTTTGTGCCTAAGACCTCTCACATTGGGCTAACATTTGTAGCAACTGGTTAAGCCGGTTGGGTCCGGGCAGTTTTACGCTACAACTGAGTCCAACCTCGTGTCTTAGTCAATTAATTACACCTAATTAATCACCCTCATAATTTTATATTAATTATCCCTAATTAATCAAGTTTTCTTAACATGGGTAGACCTAACTTAATAGGTAAATTCCCATGGGGTAGACCTAACTCAATAGGTAAATTCCCAACACATAGTATGGGTACACCTAACCAAATAGGCAAATTCCCATACTATGTTTATTTATTTTGTGTTATGCATAATTATATTAATTTCACACAATCTTATTAACTTATGCATTTAATTACCCCATCGTTCCCACGTAATTTCGTTCATGATATAACACATATAAAAGGTGTCAACTTGCATATGAATGAACATGTTTCAAAGGTGCCATCTTGCATATTAACAAACACATAACTTGCATATGAACTTGCATAACATGTCACATAACTTGCATATAATATGTCACATAACTTACATATTCATTTTGCATAACAAACTTGCATATTAGCTTATAGACTTGCATAATGTGTCATCATGAACTTGCATATTAATAAACATGTAACTTGCATATTTACATACATGTAACTCGCATATTAACAAACATGTAACTTGCATATAAAGAAACATGTAACTTGCATATTTACATACATGTAACTTGCATATTAACAAACATGTAACTTGCATATTAACAAACATGTAACTTGCATATTTACATACATGTAACTTGCATATTAACAAACATGTAACTTGCATATTTACATACATGTAACTTGCATAGCATATTACCATGAACTTGCATAACATGCATATGATTACATAGCCCACAACTTGCATATTTAGCATCATGCAAACATAACATACATCATATTAAACTTGCATAAGCTTACATACTCAACATGCATAAACATAAGATTAATGCTAACATCATATCATATGATTCAAAGCTCATTAACCCACATACAAAACCATAAATCTCATCACATCTCATCTAATTAGTTTACCAAAAGATCATCAAAGTGATAGAAACTCACAACTAGCAACTTTGAACACCAAATGAAGAAGATTAAGATGCTAAGAAGGGATTAGAAGTTGATTAGAGAGTGATTAGTATGCAACCCTCTTCATAAAATTAGTGGAGGCCATGAGAGCTAGCATTTTGCCATAGTTTAGTCACTAGGTTTAATTATGAATGAATTAGGGTAGGTTAGGGTCTTATTTATAGATTAGGCAAGTGTTTTAGGCCATAGGATTAACCCTAGATTCAATCCAAGCCATCAAAGCATGTCTTGGGGAAGAAGTCAAGTGTAGGAACCATCTAGGGCCTTTAGATTAAAGATGGACCATGAGAACCATTCAAATGCAAAATCTGCACTTGAGCGAATCGGCCCACGGGTTGACAGCCAAACACCCTGGATTAACCCCTAGTCGACCCAGCGGGCTCGGGTCGACTTCAAAAATCGGCCGGTTCGGTTATTCCCCTCTCCCAATTCGCTGTTTTGAGCATTTTTGCATATTTATTTATTAAATTTTCAATTATATATATATATATATATCAATATATATATATATATATATCTACACAACCCATTTCACTTAATTAAGTATACTTTAATTTGGGAATTTTCGTGAAACTTCGCGAGGCCATATCTTGGTCATACGGACTCCGATTTTCGAAAACTCGGACTCTATTTCGCGTATTTTTCCGAGACGAACGCAATGGCATAGCCCGTTTCCCTTGATTCCCATTTTAGAATTAAATTCTGCCTCGATTTATGTTATTACAGGTTATTGAAAATACGGGTTGTTACATTCTCCCCTCCTTAAAGGATTTCGTCCCCGAAATCTTCAAGTTAGGAAGAACGTATCCTACCATCCAATCATCCATCTACTCAAAGCATCATCCACGAGCAATCATTGTCCTTACAAGATTCTAAATGCTGGATGGATATATGCAAAAGTGTGTGTATATGTACTTACCTAATGCAAAAATCAGGCGGTTACTGATACAGTAAACCTCCTTAATGCAAACCATGATAGTGCCATGCATCCAATATGTATGCGAAACCCTATTGACACATACAAATTTCTACATGCGTGCACAACCATACACAAAAATGCATCATCCATATGATAACACAGCCATGATACATCCATCAATCTAACTACCACATCCATTTATGCAATATGCAACATGAAGTGACTGAGCCGATCTAGTGCCTAATGTGTGTGTATATGCATCCACGAGCAACCACTAGCAAACAATTGCATCCATATGCATCCATCAACCATAACATGTTTCAAACACATGTTTCAACCATAGGTTTTACCCTATCTAAAGGTCATAGGTATTAGCGAGAGGATATACTAAAGATAAGATAAGTACTAGACAAGCAATAAAGGAGAAGTTAAAAGACATACTCTCAAAAAGAACTGGATACAAAGAACGCATCTTTGCTTCCGTCTCCCAAGTAGCATTGCTTTCGTCATCTCCCCATTGCACTTTAACTAGCTGAACTTCTCTGTTCCTCAACTTCCTAGTTTCTGACCCAAGGATGCGAGTAGGAGCTCGTCGAATCGTCGCATCACGCTCTACCTCTACATCTCTAAGCAAGCTCGGCTCTACCACCTCCGCGGTCTCATGTAAGCACTTCCTCAAATGTGATACATGGAATACATCATGAACACCACTAAGTCTGTCGGGCAACTCCACCCTATATGCCATCCGTCCAATCCTTTCCTTAATAGGAAACGGCCCAACAAATCTCGGTGCTAACTTCCCTACGGACCCAAAGCGAACAACATTTCTCAATGGAGATACTTTGACAAAAACCATGTCCCCAACCTCAAACTCAAGATCCGTCCTTCTCCGATCCGCATAAGATTTCTGTCTATCTTGCGCTGCTTTCATCCTTTTTCGAATTAAATCAATCTTCTCTGAAGTCTCTCTAACCATATCCGGCCCAAGCAAGATCTTATCCGTAGATTCCCACCAACATGTAGGAGATCGACAAGGCCTTCCATAAAGAGCTTCGAAAGGAGCCATACCAATACTGGACTGAAAGCTGTTATTATATGCGAACTCCACCAAAGGAAGATGTTCTTCCCATGTACCTCCAAAATCCAAGATACAAAGCCTCAAAAGATCTTCTAAGATACGGTTCACCCTCTCAGTCTGACCGTCCGTCTGAGGATGATATGCGGTGCTCAAACACAACTGAGTCCCTACCGCCTCTTGCAAACTTCTCCAAAACTCACTAGTGAAAATAGGATCTCGATCACTCACAATGCTGGATGGTACGCCATGCAATCTAACAATCTCTCTAACATAGACTGAAGCAAGCCATGGAGCGGTCCTCTTACTCTTTACGGGTATAAAATGGGCACTCTTGGTAAGTCTGTCTACCACAACCCAAATTCCCGTATTGCCCTTCCTCGATCTCGGTAACCCGTCGATGAAATCCATCGAGACACTATCCCACTTCCACTGTGGAACTTCCAATGGGTGTAGCAACCCACCGGGTTTCCTTTGCTCCACTTTAACTTGTTGGCACACTAAGCATCTAGCCACATACTCGGCCACATCTTTCTTCATACCGGCCCAGAAGAAAACTCTCTTCATGTCTTGGTACATTTTGTCTCCACCGGGATGAATAGTCATTCTTGAACGATGTGCATCATCCAAAATAGCCTTCTTCAAACCCTCATCTTGCGGTACACAAAGTCTACCGTCTCTATGCAACCATCCCTTATCATCTATGGTGTATCTACCCAAATGGCTGGACGACTCCCCTCTTATAAGCTTCTCTACCAACACAACCAACTGTGGGTCGTCTCGCTGAGCCTCGCCAATCCGTCTCAAAAGAGTAGGTCTAACCTCCAAGGATGCCAACAAACCAGGTACAAAATCAACAGAAGGTCTGAAGTCAAACAAAGAAAGAAACTCCAAGCTTCGTCGTTCCACGAACAATGGACTCAAAGATAGCCTTTTTCTACTCAAGGCGTCTGCCACCACGTTACCCTTACCAGGGGTATACGCTATCTCGAAATCATAGGATGCTAAGAACTCCATCCACCTTTGCTGTCTTAAGTTTAAATCCTTCTGAGAGAATAAGTACTTCAATGATTTATGGTCGGTGAACAACTCGAATCTCTCACCAAGAAGATAATGGCGCCAAGACTTAAGTGCGAAAACAATCGCGGCCAACTCTAGATCATGGGTAGGGTAATTCTTCTCATGCACTCTCAATTGTCTCCCTCCATAGGCTATTACCCTTCCCTCCTGCATCAAGACTGCGCTTAATCCTGTTCCACAAGCATCGGTATAAACAACAAACGGCTTACTCCCATCCGGGAGCACTAAAACTGGAGCGGTGGTCAAAGCTCTCTTTAACCGTCGGAAAGCATCATCACAATCTACATCCCACGAGAAAACCAGATTCTTTTTCGTCAAGCGGGTTAATGGGGCTGATATCTTCGCGAAGTCTTTGATGAACTTCCTATAATATCCTGCCAACCCCAAGAAACTTCTTACCTCGGTAGCATTTCTAGGAACTTTCCAATCCTGGATAGATACTATCTTTGCGGGATCCACAGCTATCCCTTCCTTAGAGACCACATGCCCTAAGAATCGCACTTCTCTTCTCCAAAAATGGCATTTAGAGAATTTAGCTTTAAGACTATGCGCTCGAAGAGTCTCCAACACTTCCTTGAGATGTAAGGCATGCTCTTCTTCATTCTTGGAAAAGACCAAGATGTCATCCACAAAAACTACTACAAACTTATTCAGATACTCTCTGAACACTCTACTCATGAGATCAACAAAGTATGCGGGGGCGTTTGTCAACCCAAATGGCATCACTAGCCACTCATAAAAACCATCCGGAGTCCGGAAAGCAGTCTTCTCTATACTGTCCTCCGCCACTCTTAACTGATGAAACCCTGTAGCTAAGTCCATCTGCGAAAATACTGACGCGCCAACCAACTGATCAAAGAGATCATCTATCCTCGGTAATGGGTGTCTATTCTTCTTCGTGAGCTTATTAAGTTCTCTATAATCCACACAAAGTCTGAGGGACCCATCCGCCTTCGTGGCAAACACTACTGGAGCTCCCCACTCCGATATACTTCGCCTTATGAACCCCTTCTCAAGCAACTCCCCTACTTGCTTATGAAGTTCTCTTCTCTCACGAGGAGCCATGTGGCGTACTGGCAAAGACACTGGTTTGGCATTATCCACCAAATAAATTCGGAAATCTATCTCCCGCTTCGGAGGCAAACCCTTTACTTCTTCAAACACATCCGGGTATTCCCGGACTACTCTGACAGAACACAAACTCTCGACCGAAGCATCGAGCGATTCAAGATAACTTAGCAAAACAGATTCCATGGGATTGCAAGAGATCTCGAGAGTGTTACCCAAGCGGGTCATGAGCCTGACAACTCTCCTTTCGCAATCAAGAACGACACCATTACTGGATAACCAGTCCATGCCCAAGATCAACCCATAGCCCGTGAAGCCCAATACAAAAGCATCACATCTAAACTCAACGCTAAGTATAGAAATCTTCAAACCCAAACATATCATAGACAGATATATGGAGCCCCCAATTGGGTTTGAGACAACCAAGGGATCATCAACTAGACTGGTGTCTAAGTGCAGTGACTCAACTAACGATGATGAGATAAAAGAATGCGATGCGCCAGAGTCAAACAAAGTACGAACTGGATGATCAAACAGAAAAACCAGACTTTCAACGGAAATAGTTCTACCTCTCTGCTGAATCGGTGGAACTGAGAGAACCTGAACTTGCCCCCCTGACTGAGGTGGTGCTATAAGAGCTTGCACCTGGCCTCCTGAGGTAGACCCCGTCTTCTGCCCCTTCTTTGGGCAGTTTTTCACAAGATGCCCTGCTTCACCACAATGAAAGCAACCGGTTTTCTTCTTTTTGCGACAATCCTTACTAAGGTGTCCTGGTGTTCCACAATTGAAGCACTTCTTCTTCGTCTTCTTTTTGTCACCATTGCCTTTTCCGCCCTTGCCTTGTTGTTGCTGTTGCGGTTTCTTCTGATCCCCCTTTTTCTCTGGTGCCTTAGAATTCTTATCATCCTCATGCATAAGTGCCATGTAGACAAGCTTCTCAAAAGTGGCCCCCATAGGAATGTGAGTCATAGCTATTCCTTGCAATGGTTCGTTCAAGCCTCTAACGAACCTCAAAGCCTTCTTCTCCGGTGTATTCACCAACTCTATGCCAAACCTTGCTAATTGATTGAATTTGTTGACATATTCTTTCACCGTGAGATTCCCTTGCTTCAAATTCAAGAACTTCTCCATAAACAGATTCTCTTCCGCCCTTGAGAGAAACTTAGCCCCAAACCTTTGCTTAAAATCTGCCCAAGAGTCAACAGGGCGTTCTCCATTAGTGACCTCCCACCAGAATGAGGCCTCTCCCTTCATTAACCAAGCCGCCAACTTGACTTTCTTTCCCTCTTCCACTTCAAAGATATCTAGCAACTCTTCCACTTCCTTAAGCCAATCTCTAGCCTCTACGAAAGTCTCTGAACCAAGAAAAGGTTTTCCTCCTATAGCCTTGAACTCCTTGCAAACCTTAGCAAAATTATCCACTCTAGGCTGAGGAGGAGGAGCGGTTGTCTCTGGTGTAGTAGCATTGGCCGGACCCGCAGCCGCGGCCCTAGCCTCTTGCAACCTCCTATACCATAGTGGTATAACTAAACCCTCCGGGATGTTAAGATCTTCAGCCATGCTGAAACGAAAGAGGAAAGATTCAAAAAGGAGATTCCGAAAGATAAAGATATGGCTATTGGGGATTATGCTTTTCTTTTTCAAAAACTTTTTCTCTTAGAAGACATGCTTTTAAAAATCCTTTCTTCGAAAATACTCTTAGAAAGTAGTTTTTCTCAAAAATTTTATCTGTTCTGGTAACCTTAAGCTCTGATACCACGTGTAACACCCCACTCCCGCTATGATCACTCACTAAGGGAATGCCATAGCATTGGTGGAGTATTTTAGTGAATATAGAACAGAAAAATTACAACAAGACAGATATAAATAGTACTTGAAATTTTAAAACATCATCTCATAACAGCGGAAGTAAAACATGTCTGGTTACATCATAAAACCACAATAAAGGTCAAGTACAATATCCATCAAAATAAAGAAGTACATAATCCCACTCTCATACAATAGCCAAACAAAAGAAAAGATAACTGGATAACTGGAGCTTTACATCTATCCAAGCTCCTAAAGACTGGAACAGCAATCCGATCAAGCTCCACTACTGCTAGGATCCACCGTAGGACCTGAGGGTTGGGAAAAAGATAAAAACAACAGGGTCAGACATAAGTCTGAGCGAGTCCTATAACTTTAACAATACAATCGTTAAAGTAACCAGAGAAGACATAAACTGATATACGGTAACATATAGGGATGAATGGCTACCCTAAGCAGTCAACTAAACGAAGATAAAGGATAAAGACGCATCTACCCTCCCTAAGGTAAATTACTAAACTGCACCACACCAGTCGTTCCTAACTTAAAGGTTGATCCCACCCAAGGACTTATAAAATTTACTAATTAGTACCTGCGTACCCCTAGGTGACCAAGTAGGCGCCACGGGGCCCTACAATCCACTAGGTGTACACACTACTTCCCATTCGATCGGCTCCCTAACGTAGATACCCGTGCTGGCCCCACCGTGGGATGTATCATTCCCCAATGTGGCAACCTGATGGAACTAAAGGTGCACGGCTTATATCTACTCGATGCAACAACGGCTTACCTACCAGCCCGGGCCCACTCACGCATATGAAGCCCGTTGGACTTGCGTTGCCACCGCTAACCCGTTTGCCTCTTACAGTCAAGCCCAGTATGCGTGTCCCGTCCTCGACATGGGTCGAGCCCACAAAGATACGTATGGGTTACTGGTTGAAATGGGCCTCCACAAGCTACCCACCTAAGCTTGTCCCTTTTTCTAGTATATCCCACTTAACCCTTTAATCATGTTTTAATTACATGTTCCATTTTGGTTAAGTATTCTAATCGTATTTTCTATTGCCACCCAAGGCAACCACTAGATTTTCTCATGCCACCCGAGGCACCCACTTAACCCCTCATGTCCCTCTACATGCTAATATGGTTAAGTGTTTCTTAATTAATTAATTAAGAACGTAACCTTTGTAAAGACCTCTCACATTAGACTGTCTTTTATGACCGCTGGTTAAGCCGGTTGGGTCCGGGCAGCCTTATGTCATAACAGAGTCTAACCTCGTGTCTTTACATTAATTACGTATTTAGTTTGTGCCTAAGACCTCTCACATTGGGCTAACATTTGTAGCAACTGGTTAAGCCGGTTGGGTCCGGGCAGTTTTACGCTACAACTGAGTCCAACCTCGTGTCTTAGTCAATTAATTACACCTAATTAATCACCCTCATAATTTTATATTAATTATCCCTAATTAATCAAGTTTTCTTAACATGGGTAGACCTAACTTAATAGGTAAATTCCCATGGGGTAGACCTAACTCAATAGGTAAATTCCCAACACATAGTATGGGTACACCTAACCAAATAGGCAAATTCCCATACTATGTTTATTTATTTTGTGTTATGCCTAATTATATTAATTTCACACAATCTTATTAACTTATGCATTTAATTACCCCATCGTTCCCACGTAATTTCGTTCATGATATAACACATATAAAAGGTGTCAACTTGCATATGAATGAACATGTTTCAAAGGTGCCATCTTGCATATTAACAAACACATAACTTGCATATGAACTTGCATAACATGTCACATAACTTGCATATAATATGTCACATAACTTACATATTCATTTTGCATAACAAACTTGCATATTAGCTTATAGACTTGCATAATGTGTCATCATGAACTTGCATATTAATAAACATGTAACTTGCATATTTACATACATGTAACTCGCATATTAACAAACATGTAACTTGCATATAAAGAAACATGTAACTTGCATATTTACATACATGTAACTTGCATATTAACAAACATGTAACTTGCATATTAACAAACATGTAACTTGCATATTTACATACATGTAACTTGCATATTAACAAACATGTAACTTGCATATTTACATACATGTAACTTGCATAGCATATTACCATGAACTTGCATAACATGCATATGATTACATAGCCCACAACTTGCATATTTAGCATCATGCAAACATAACATACATCATATTAAACTTGCATAAGCTTACATACTCAACATGCATAAACATAAGATTAATGCTAACATCATATCATATGATTCAAAGCTCATTAACCCACATACAAAACCATAAATCTCATCACATCTCATCTAATTAGTTTACCAAAAGATCATCAAAGTGATAGAAACTCACAACTAGCAACTTTGAACACCAAATGAAGAAGATTAAGATGCTAAGAAGGGATTAGAAGTTGATTAGAGAGTGATTAGTATGCAACCCTCTTCATAAAATTAGTGGAGGCCATGAGAGCTAGCATTTTGCCATAGTTTAGTCACTAGGTTTAATTATGAATGAATTAGGGTAGGTTAGGGTCTTATTTATAGATTAGGCAAGTGTTTTAGGCCATAGGATTAACCCTAGATTCAATCCAAGCCATCAAAGCATGTCTTGGGGAAGAAGTCAAGTGTAGGAACCATCTAGGGCCTTTAGATTAAAGATGGACCATGAGAACCATTCAAATGCAAAATCTGCACTTGAGCGAATCGGCCCACGGGTTGACAGCCAAACACCCTGGATTAACCCCTAGTCGACCCAGCGGGCTCGGGTCGACTTCAAAAATCGGCCGGTTCGGTTATTCCCCTCTCCCAATTCGCTGTTTTGAGCATTTTTGCATATTTATTTATTAAATTTTCAATTATATATATATATATATATATATATATCAATATATATATATATATATATATATCTACACAACCCATTTCACTTAATTAAGTATACTTTAATTTGGGAATTTTCGTGAAACTTCGCGAGGCCATATCTTGGTCATACGGACTCCGATTTTCGAAAACTCGGACTCTATTTCGCGTATTTTTCCGAGACGAACGCAATGGCATAGCCCGTTTCCCTTGATTCCCATTTTAGAATTAAATTCTGCCTCGATTTATGTTATTACAGGTTATTGAAAATACGGGTTGTTACATAAAGACAGGTTTTGAATAATGTGTAGTGCTCTATGTACAATTTTCTAGTGTGTTATACAGTTTAAGTAACTCCATATCTGATCAAAACTGCATAAACATACGTATAGAACTGTTTGTGTGTCATTAAATATTACACAAATCATTGACGATCCAAGCAAAGGGATAACTGGTGATACGTTCTCTATATAATATGCATATACACACTAAACTATCTGAACAAAGGTATATAAATAACTGGTTATAGTACGCCAACTAATGCATCCACTATTGAATCACTTTTCGGACCATTTTTAAATTAGCAAAACACCTTAAACATTGTTTTGATCAAGCAGGTGACTGATCCTAAGCTACAATATTAATGCAGGGTATAAATCAGACTAGTTAGCTCCAGAAAGTGGTATGCACTATTCATAGCATACTTATCTTATATACTTAAACGGATGGACACATACATGTCAGGTCGTCAACATAGTAAATGTAGTTTGGTGATTTAACCAATATATATTCAACCACCAATTATGAGCAGCAAGTTTATCTACATATCAATCATGATGTGTGTGTATATATATCCATTCAATTTCAGATTTTATATAAACACATCTAAAATGAATCACCAACACCAGCCATACATCCAATATGTGCACATGCCACCATGTACGCGTATATCATCCAATAAATCAAATAAACCATGCATAACAATATATTTCAAACATATAGTCGAATATATCACACCAGCAACAATGAATCAATAATCACTGTATAGCAGCAGGACTAAGAAATTTAGTTTAATCTGACTTATCATGACATTCAACTAATCTGGCATTACATAACATAAGTCATAGTGGCCCTTTAAGAATCTTACTGAACTAATAATATAACTTTATTATAGAGCCTCCTTAATTCATTGCCCTCCAGTTCATAAATTGGGTATGCTCCAACCAGTATTGTTATAATACATATATTGCCTACTTCACACAAACATAGTTATGCAAATTATAGGGTTGGGTAATATAATCTTATGCAAATCGTTTTATAAAACCCAATCAGTTTATAAAACCTCTTTTTCTGCTTCACCATGGATTTATTCAATCACTAGCTATACAGCATGCTATTCGAACTAATATAGCATCCATCAACACAAATCATCCAAATAACGTATGAATCACATTACTAACATTCATATTTATTTACAATGATCCTACAGTGGAACGAATGATTAAATAGCTGCCTGTAAAGGACTTACTGCTAAGGAAAAAAGGAAATACACTGACCTAACTTGCGTGCTTCCAGATCTCGATTTCATTCCTTCGAATCTGTGATTTGGCCTCGAGATTCTCCTAGCCTCGCTGCTCCCTCTCTCGAGTACATCTTCATCACGAATCCGTCTTTGTTTCGATGTGAGATGATCGATTTTTATTGATTTTCCCTAATTCGATTTTCCTAGGATTCATCCTTTTTTAAGTTTTCCATTTTGTAGTGAACGCGGTAAATGAAATGAGGTCGACCGCTTGTTTTCATAGCAATACGGCTAGGTTTAATTATTTACCAATTACCTATTCTGCCCCTAGGTTTACATTTGCCTTATAACACTTTAAACCAACTTGTATAATACTTAAGCAAATTTCTACAAGTTAAACAAAACATACAAACTAACATGTATATTTTTTTTGTACTATTTTTAACCACTCACAATTTTATGAAATAAATTTACTGCTAAAATAAGATTATTTTAGGGCTATAAAATTTGGGTTATCACATTGGAGCCAAAAAATCTTAACAATGGCAGACGAAAGTTTTAAAATTTGAATAGGTGTGCGTGGACATTTTTTGGCGTTGGAGCCAGAACTTTCAGCATTGGCGCAAAAAATTTAAGATTTGGTGAAATTGTTTTGAAAGTGGTTTAATATGATAACATAATTAAATACTATTTTTAGGATATATCATTTTGAAAGCCATTTAATATGGTAAGTTAAATGATATATAATAACTACTAATTAATTTATGATTTTCCTTTTCTATATTTTTCTTTAAAAATTATATTAAAATATTATATAAAAGTAGCTTGAAATTTTTTGTTACAATATTAAATATTACCTTTTAATTAACTAATATTACTTCTTAATTATTAGTTATCACCTCTTATTAGTGATTCTAAAATTTTAAATAATCGTTTTTAATTTCAAATTATTACTTTATTATTAATATTAGTTATTACATGTTTTCAAATTAATTATTATTATATTGTAATGATTAATTATTAATAATTTTATTAATTATTTAATAATTGGCTATTAAGTATTGTAATTTAATAATTATAATTATCAATGTACTATTTAAATAGAAAAAAGAAAACATCACCTATTACAACATATGCATTTTTTACAACTGGCAAGGAAGAAATGTTGTTAATTATATTAAAATATAGTCATATATTACAACAGTCAAAAAATAAAAGTTGTGATAGGCTTTTATTAAAACTGTCAAAATAACACAGTTGTTAAAAATAAGTTTATTACAACTTTTCTAGAAAAAAGTAGTAAAAAACATTTATTACAATGGTGCTTTTACCACCGTTGTAAAATTAAAGTTGTAATATGCTGTTTTTGTTGTAGTGTATGGAACAACGCCAGAAACTCCTAGCTGATACGGATCGAGAGCAACTCGCAACGAATGAGGAGGATGCTATATTTTAGTCGGTTATGGATCCACCATCGCGGAACAGACGATATGGATTTGGCAATCAAGTGGTAATCAATAATATATTAGAAAATAACAATTTAATAATCTTCTAACGATTAATATTGCGTAATGCATTAAATAATATCTAGTTAATAAGCAAAACCAATATGATATCCAATACCAAATCGAAAACACAAATTTTTATCATTATCCAAAACACCAAACCAATATGATTATGGAAAGGGTGCAAATACATCATCTCTTAGGTCTCTAGTATATTTTTTCCATGATTTTCTATTTAAAAATAGAATAACATTTACGAGTCATAAATAATTAATATCATTTCATTGGATTAAAAGGTTATTAAATAATTGTTACAAGCTAGCAATCAGTGACAAATAAAGCACAACAGATCTGATATCGATTTAGCAGGGATAGAGGAGTTGAGGGCTAGGTTGGCACAATTGGAGGATTAGAATTATCTCCGGACCATCGAGATGGCACAGCTGCTAGATCAACGTAATGCTAAGTACATGCAGCAGTATGGTGGTCGCCTTCCTTCTTCTACTGGCTCTGGAAGTTATGGAGGTGATTGACTGATGTGATAAGTACGTTTTTTTGTTTAGTATGACTTGGTGGACGATTAGACATAATGGTTTGATGTTTTTTTACATAGTATCTAATGATAGACTTGGTTATTTTATGGTAGACATGATGAGTTGTTGTAACAACCCATGTATTTCATGATATTATATTTAAATATTTTATTTAAATATAAAGTCGTTAATCAGGTAGTGTTCCAAAAAGTCACTTTCTACATACGGTCGAATCACGACTCGGGACCACTGCCATTGAGTTCAAAATATCGTTTACGATATTTAAAACTATAAACATCGATATGTTTGGAGTAAGTGAATTTTTGGGTCTTTGAGTAGGGCTTGGTTTAGCCAAGACTAGCCCGCTAAACTTAAGTAGGAAACCCCCTACTTAATCTTTCCACCTACCTCCCTAAACCATTACTTCTCATTATTCTTACAACTTCCAAATCCTTAAGAAAAAGGAAATTAATATTACGAAGCTCCAATCTTAGGAATTCTAGTGATAGATTGGCAAGATCAAGAGTAAACTTGAGTAAGTTAATCGCTATCTTCTCCAGTCTACTTCCTCCTCCATTTTTTTTCCTAAAACCTAATTCTTAGAAATGATGTATTTGTGTGTATAGGTTGAGGATTCGTGAGTTATATTCAAAGAGTGGTTGATTTGGCTAATATTTGATTCGCCTCCTTGCGTCTAAGAACCAAAGGTGGGTTCTTTGATAAATCACATATAGGCCTCAAGCTAAACGCTTGTCTAGTTTGCCTATGGAATGTATATGTTGTGTGCGCATTATGTGCATTTGGTTGATTGGTTGTTTGTGTGTGAAAGTTTCTCATTTTGATGTTTTAAAAGAAAATTCTTTGCCATCCATTGAATGAGTGTTTATGCATGTTGTTTGTGGGTATTAGAGAGTGCATTTGGCCTCCCTAAACACTTGGAGTCATTACAGAAAGTCCGGAGATGCAGTAAATCTTCGATCGAAGAGTTCCTTTCTTCATTGTTTGATTTGCACCTGGTCAGATGTCTGAAAATTATTTCAGAAGTCTGATCCAAGGTCAATTTTTGACCTGAGCATCGGGTCAGACGCCTGAAATAAATTTCAGACGTCTGGCCCAATCTCGGGGAATTGGCCGAGTTCGATTTCAGATGTATAGAACCTATTTTCAGACATTTGAACCAGGACAGACGTATGAAAATAGATCCAAACGTTTGATTTTTCGTGCTATTTAATTTTTATACTGTCGACCTGTAGAGACCACGATCGACAGTTCAAATTCATTCAGGCTTATCTATGGCCGAGTTTTGGCTCGTTTGCTCTTTTCTTATGTTTCCTCAGTTGCTCTAAATTCATGGATTTCAACAGCTCATATTTATTGATATTCTTGAGATTTAAATTTACATATTAAACGTAAATTCGGAGTATAATCGTTATGATGATCGATATTATACGAGATTCTCCACTTCAAGCTGTAAAGGGTTTTTATATTACTAATCGATACTAAACCTTTTATTAAATTGATTTCTAACGATATTTTTCATACAAAATAATTTCTGCAAACCGGTTCCCAATCTAATAGTATATAAATTTATATAATCCTTTTTTCTCATTCGTACGAGAAATCTAGTTAAACGTCTTAGTAAAAACAAGGACTATGAAACCTTGTGTTTTCTTTGACGGGTAACTCTTGGACTCGTTTTATTGAAAAACCATGGCAATGATCGTCTTATGATTTTAATGGACTATACAACTCGTTCGTAACTATTCAAGTAGGGCAAGTGGTTATGGTACATAAAACTCAACTCTTAAATTACTAACTTGTAGTAATTTACACTACCTTGGATCAATTGTGATCTTTTCATGATTTTATGCATTTTGATGATCTTCAGGTCATCCCGGGGGACTTCGGTTCACTCCAGCAGGGTCGCGATCTGCGGTCTTTGGGCCATCTCGGAGCTTTGGCTCAATATATATGCTAGCTACCTAGATATCGCATCTCATCTCGTTACACGTGTTGGTTGAATCTTCGAACTCCCTGATTGAGTATTTAGACTCCAATCTCGAGGTCTACCCCCTTGTTTTCTCTGTGATTCCTGGTTTTGATTTTTGGAATCTGAGTTTATTGATATTAATTTATCAATTTGAGTTTTATTCACGTATGAGCTATTAATTTTCGTATTGATTGGATATGATTTATCATTTCCGTGAGTATCTATATAACTTTGAATGCGATATTCTTTTATAGCTTTGTTATAGATTTACGGTATATACTGTAAACATTCTTGAGTTCCACCTTTGTGTGTGTCACTTTTGTTATAGTATTATTTGTCTACATTTCATTATATCTCCTATTGTGTGCTAAAATATGGGATAAGTACAACTAGACTAATTTGTGTATTGTTTATTTTCTTGTAAGGGTCATCCCCGAGTGTTGCAGGTGCTTCCATATGATTTCTAGTAGGATCCAAATCTTGAGTTTTAGCTTGCTACACTGTAGTTGTAAATTTTGTTGATATGTATATGAGATAGTGACTCTTGTGTTGTCATATTCTTTTGGCTCATACTGAAACTATTATTATGTTGTATAGTGGAACTTGTTGTCCACTATTTTTATGTACACACTCATGTGTTTATTCATATATATTTCTGTCTTTGTGAAGAGAATATTTGTGTCTGACTCTGATTATTTTGTTATGTGTTTTATATTTTTTTCGAATTATATATAGCCATTGTGTAGTAGATTTGGACTTGAATTAGATGTGTCGGATTTCCTCATGAGGTTTAAGAAGTAAGACCACCTTATCCGACATATTTAACACTTGTTTAAATCTAATAAACAGATGGTCACTCCTAAAAAGGCTTATTCTTCAGGTTAGTTGACACCAATTCTTGCAATGGCCTTGACTAACGTGAGTATAAAGGTGGGGTGTTACACTTGGTATTAGAGCCTAGTTCGAAACAATATAAGATAATATGGCGAGGATCATTGTCCTAAGTCTCTCTTAGGAAATCATGTTTAGGATTTAATCGAGGCTTAGGACCTATCATATTCTATCTTATATTATGACTCATTGTTCATTGAATCGAAATCCTTTTGAGATAACATTTTTTCTTTCTTAAAGAAAAATGTCTACGCATGCCTGCACGAACGCCGCTCGACCCAGTGCCACTCATGTTGGGGGAGCGTATATGACAACCCAAAAACTTCTAGTTATGGTGACAAATTCCCAAGCGGTAGGAACCACTTCTACTGCTACACATCCCAAATTTGGGTTTGCTAGCTTATGCAACGACTACACCAAGCTCGGTAGAAAGTCCTTCAAGGGCACTAAAAGCGTTATGGAAGTTCAAGCTTGGTTCAAATCATGCGAACATATCTTTACCTGCATGAATCTAGTATTTACATCGAGTCCAGGTGGCTTCTAGCATGCTCCTGGAACGAGCATTGGAATAGTATGAGCTTTTGACCTTTGAGATTCAAGAGAAAAATCTAACGTGCAAGTAATTCCCAGAAAAGTTCAAAGCAAAGTTCGTACCCGGTAGTAAAAAAGAGGTGTTGTCCCGTCGTTTATAGACCTTGCTCAAGGTAGCTCTTTCATTGCAGAATATGCCGCACCTTTTTCTCTCTATCCAAATATAGGCTCGAGTATATTGACACCGTGAAGAAGAAGAATCGAAAATCCGTTTGTGGGCTCAACAAGATTCTTAATAAATCTTTACTACTTAAATTGGCCATTCCTTTTGATGAGCTAGTGGATATCTCACTCAGTCTTGAGGAAGCCGATAAAGAGAGCGATGTTGAAGTTGAGAGCTATAAGAAGAACTTTGAAAAAGGGAAGAGGAATCGCGGCAACAAACTCAAGTCTTATCCAAATAAGAAAGGTAAACAAATATAGCTTTTGAAGCTAAAGCTTTTAAGTTCGGAAAAGGAGAATGCTACAATTACGGGCCAAAAGATCATTATGCCAACAAGTGTCCCAAGCCCCGCGTTTGTAGTTACTTTAAGACTCACTACCATTTAATATCTTCCTGTCCCAAGTGTCCGAGTGTTCGGGATGGAAAGCTAAATGACACGCAATCCCCTGGTAACACTTCTTCCAGGCAAGGTAATTTTCATTCTATCTTAGATGAAATTATTGAGTTTCACAGACATCCTACATGAGTTCTTTTTGATACGGGTGCATCTCATTCTTTTTATATCACAAAATCTTGATGATGCTTATTCTTTGGATGCCTTATGTTTTATGACCTCACTAAGAATTGCGAATCCGGTTGGTGGATTCACAACGCTTAGTTTATTATGTGAAGATGTCGAGTTTATTTTTTGCGGTTATTCTTTCCGAGTCGGTTTGTATGTGATCTGCTTTATAGGCTTCAGAATTATATTGGGAATGGACTGGCTTCACCATTATGAGGCTCATATCCAATGTCCTGAGAGGAATGTTCGTCTTTGACATCCTCAATCCATCGATCGAATTTTCGTAGTACTTAAATATTATAATTTGGATGCAGTGGCCTCTTTATGTACTTTAAATCCTAGAGATGATGATAACGATGATGAAGAGGCGGATATTTCTCGTATCTGTGTTGTTTGAGAATTTCCCAATAGATTTGAGCCCGTATTGGGAATACCGCCTAAGCGAGCAATTGAATTCCAAATTAATTTAACCACCAGAGCTTTACCTGTTACTATCTCTCCCTATCAATTGTCTAATAAGGAAAATAAATAGATGCGAAAGCAATTATCCGAATTAGAAAATAAGCACTTTATTCGCTCTAGTTCCATACCTTGGGGAGCTTCAGCGATCTTTATGAAGAAGTCTGATGGTACACTTAGGCTTTGTGTCGACTATCGCAAGCTTAATGATCTCACCATCAAGAATAAATGTTCTCTCCCCCGATTCAATGATTTATTCAATCAACTTAGTGGTGATAAAGTCTTTTCTCAATTGGAATTAACTAACATATTCCATCAAATACGCAATGCGGAGGATAGTATTCCATTAACTTCATTTCGTACCCAATATGGATCTTATGAATGGCTAGTAATGTCGTTTGGTCTGGCTTATTTTGTCGACCTTATGAATCGTGTTTTCAAGGACTTCCTCGATCAGTTTGCGCTCATCTTTATTGATGATGTTCTTGTGTATTCTAAAACCGAGGAAGAACATGAAAACCATCTCCGAATTGTATTATAGACTATTAGGAAAAATCAATTGAAAGCTAAATTTTCCAAGTGCCATTTTTGGCGATCTATTATTGAAATTCTTGGGACATATTGTTTCTGAATCCGAAATTTCATTGGATCCTTTAAAGATCGAAGCAATTCAAAATTGGAAAAGGCTCGAGAGCGTAATAGAAATTCGTAGTTACCTTGGATTAGCGGGCGACTACCGTCGTTCATAAAAGACTTATCAAAAATTTCTGTGCTTCTCGCGGGTTTAACTTAAAAGGGAGTCAAGTACATTTGGTCTGACAATGTGAAACTGCTTTTCAAATGCTCAAAGAACTCCTTTCTGATGCCTCAGTTCTTGTGATTCCCGAAGGGAACCAAGACTTGGTTGTACATACTGACGCTAGTCATGTTGGTTTAGGTGTCATTTTTATGCAAAAAGAACGTATTATTGCTTATGCTTCTAGGCAACTAAAACTTAGTCGAAACTCGATATGTCACTCATGATTTAGAGCCCGTGACTATTGTTTTTGCACTTCATATCTGGCATCATTATCTTTTGGGAGAAAATTTCACTCTCTACGTCGATCACAAGTCATTGAAATAATTATTTTCACAAAAGGAACTTAACTTGCGACAACAACGTTGTCTTGAATTCCTAGCTTCTTATGATCTTGATATTCTATATACTCCCAGTAAGGGAAATCATGTTGCCGACGGCCTTAGTCGAAAGAATTAAGTGATAGTATCTATGATGATATACGAATGGAAAGATCTCAAAACTATAACCACTTACGAGATTCAAGGTCGTGGTTCCAATCCTTGTTCCACTCTTATGTTATATAGCCTTGAGGCTCATCCCTCTCTTTTAGACTGCATTCGAGAAGCTCAAAAGCTTGATTTTGAATTGGCTTGCCTAAGCCAAAGTATTAAGGATAAATCTTGTGTCGATGAGTTGACATATTTTGATATTGATTCTTTTGGAGGCATCCAAAATTCAGATGACTTATTGTGCTAAGTATTGATGATCTCCGTAAGGATATTTTAGAGGATTCTCATCGTTCTAAATTCTCCATTCATCTCGCAAGTAGCAAAATGTATGCGGACATGAAGCGACTATATTATTGGGAAGGAATGAAATCATATATCGCTAACTTTCTCAAGTGTTGCATCACTTGTTACCTTGTTAAGGCCGAAAATCAAAAGCCCGGCTGGTTATTGCAACCACTTGATGTCCCCGTATGAAAGTGGGATCATGTGTCCATGGATTTTATTGACGGTCTTCCCCATTCTCGATTTGGCCATGATAGTTTGTTGGTGATGTCGATAAACTTACTAAATCTGCACACTTCATTCCTATTCGATCTAATTGAACCGTGCCTCTCTTGGCCAAACTCTATATTATAGAGATTGTAAAACTATATGGTGTCCCCACTTCAATTGTTGGTGATCACGATCCATTGTCTACTAGTGGATTTTGGAAGAGTCTTCAAAAAGCTTTGGGAACGAAGCTTAATTTTAACACCCTTATCACCCTTAGTCCAATGAACAAACGGATCGTGTGAATCAAATTCTTGAAGATCTTCTTCGTGCATGTGTGCTCGATTTCGATGGAAGTCGGGAAGATCATATCTCCCTTGTTGAATTTTCCTACAACAATAGTTTCCAATCGAGTATTGGTATAACACCTTTTGAATCTATTTATGGAAGGCTATGTCGATCTCCCTCATGTTAGCTTGAAGCCAAAGAGAAACTGGTTCTTGGCCCAAATTTCATTTGTGATTCCATAAAAAAACTGATCTAATTCTCCATCGAATGAAAGAAGCTCAAAATCAGAAAAAATCCTATGTTGACAACCGAAGAAGGAAATTAGCGTTTTATGTGGGAAGTCTTGTATTAATTCGTATTTCACCCATGAAGGGTGTTATGTGATTCAATCAATCGGAAAAGTTAGCACCGAGGTATACCGGTCCCTATCCGATCACCGAACGTGTCAGTCCCATAGCTTGTCGCCTTCCATTACCACCTCAATTTTCCGCTATCCATGATGTGTTTCATATTTCTCAAATCTGAAAGCGTCTTAGAGATTTTGAATCTATTATTGAGCCGAATATAGTGGAAGAGAACGAGATTTCACCGAATTTAACCTATGAGCAACATCGCATTCATGTCGTTGCAAGGAAGTTAAACGTTTTGGTAATAAAGATGTTCCTCTTGTGAAAGTCAAATGGTCTTTTAATCCTAAGGATTGTTGTTAGGAATCCAGAGAAACTATTGAGCGAAACTATTTGGACTTACTCTCTGCTTTATGAGGTGAATTTCTTGATTTAATCTATTTTTATATAATAATTTTTCTTGATGATTGGTTGTTACTTGATGGGTTTTAACCTAAGTAATTGCGAGGACGTAATTTCTTTAAAGGGGGAAGTCTGTAACGACCGGCGTATTTCATGATAATATATTTAAATATTTTATTTAAATAGAAATTCGTTAATCGGTTAGTGGTCCAAAAAGTCCCCTTTTTGTATACGGTTGAATTACAACTCAGGACCACTCCCATTGAGTTCAAAATGTCGTTTACGATATTCAAATCTGTAAAAATCAATATGATTGGAGTAAGTGAATTTTTGGGTCTTTGAGTCGGGCTTGGTTTAGCCAAGACTAGCCCGCTAAACTTAAGTAGGCACCCCCTACTTAATCACTCCACCTACCTCCCTAATTCATTACTTCTCATTATTCCTACAACTTCCAAATCCTATTAAGAATGAGGAAATTAATATTCTTAAGCTACAATCTTAGGAATTCTAGTGATAGATTGGCAAGATCAAGAGTAAACTTGAGTAAGTTCATCTCTATCTTTTGCAACCTACTTACTCTTCCATTTTTAGGAATTTTCCTAAAACCTATTTCTTGGAAATGATGTATTTGTGCATATAGGTTGAGGATTCGCGAGTTAAATTCGAAGAGAGATTGATTTGGATAAGATTTGATTCTCCTCCTTTCTTTTTAGAACCAAAGGTACGTTCTTTGAGAACTCACATCTATGTCTCAAGCTAAATGCTTGTCTATTATGACTATAACACGTATATGTTGTGTGTCCATTATATGCATTTAGTTGATTGGTTGTTTGTATGTGAAATTTTCTCATTTTGATGTTTTAAAAGAAAATTATTTGCCATCCATTGAAATAGTTTTTATGCGTGTTGTTTCTGGGTATTAGAGAGAGCATGTGGCCGCCCTAAACACTTGGAGTCAATACGGGAGGTCCGTAGATGCCGGAACTATCTGATCGGGGAGTTTCTTTCTTTATTGTTTGATTGCACTTGGTCAAAATTTCATATGTTCGATCCAGGGTCAATTTTTGACCCAAGCATTAGGTCAGATGTCTTAAATAAATTTCAGACGTCCGGCCCGGTCTCGGGGAATTGGCATAGTTCGATTTCAGACGTCTGGAACCTATTTTCAGACGTTTAAACCAGGTCATACATCTGAAAATACATCAGACGTCTAATTTTTCTTGTTGTTTATTTTTTCCTTTTGACTAATGGAGACCACGGTTGACAATTCAGATACATCCAGGCTTATCTCTGGCCGATTTTCAGCCCATTTGCACTTTTCTTGTGTTCTCTCTGTTGCTCTAGTTCCTGGATTTCAACGGCTCAGATTTATTGATATTCTTAGGATTTAAATTTATGTATTAAACATGAATTCGGACTACGATCGATATTGTACGAGATTTTCCACTTCAAAATATAAAGGGTTTTTATATTACTAGCTGATATTAAACATTTTGTTAAATTGATTTATAACGATATTTTTCATACAAAATCATTTCCGAAAACTGGTTCCCAGTCTAATATTATATGTATTTATATAATCCTTTTTCCTCGGTCACATGAGAAATCTAATTACACGTCTTAGTAAAAACAAGGACTATGAACCCTTGCTTTTTCTTTGACGGTTAACTCTTGGGCTCATTCGATTGAAAAACCATGGCAATGACCATCTTTTGAGTTTAGTTACTATACAGCTCATTCATAACTATTCAAGTAGAGTAAGTGGTTATGGGACATGTAACTCAACTCTTATAATTACTAGCTTGTAGTAATTTACATTTCCTTGGATCAACTATGATCTTTTCATGATTTTATGCATTTTGATGATCTTCGGGTTATCCTGAGGAACATCTGTCCACTGAGCGACTTCGGTTCACTCCAGCATGGTCACGTCCAGCGGTCTACGAGCCATCTCGGAGCTTTGGCTCAACATATAGGCTAGATACCAAGAGATCGTGTCTCATCTCGATACACATGTTGGTTGTATCTTTGGACTCCCATCTCGAGGCCTATCCTTTTGTTTTCTCTGTGATTTCTGGTTTTTGATTTCTGGAACCTGAGTTTATTGATATTGATTTATCAATCTAAGTTTCATTGACATATAAGCTATCAATTTTTGTGTTGATTTGATATGATTTATCATTTCCATGAGTAGCTAAATAATTTTGAATGAGATATTCTTTTATAGCTTTGTCATAGATTTATGAGATATATTATAGACAGTCTTGAGTTCTACCTTTGTGTGTGTCATTTTTGTTGTAGTATTTATTTGTCTACATTTCTTTATATCTCTTGTTGCATGCCAGTTTATGAGAAAAGTACAGTTAGACTGATCTATTTATTGTTTTCAGCCCCGAGTGTTGCACATGCTTCCACTATAAGAAAATATACCGTAGACAGCAAAATATATCAATGTTCAAAGTATAATTGCTGTTTTATCTCTCGTGAAAATTAAAAAATAGATGAAAAATGCCGAGGAAAGTCGAAAACATTCAAGCGGGAAGACAAAAAAGGAGAGGAGGTTTAAAATTTCATCTCCTTTGCTCTAAACTATTTCGTTTTGTTCCTGGCTACAGCCTTCCTCCATTTCTCATTATTTTCACTAAAAATTAAACTCGCTCCATCATGTCTAACCTCATCTTCATTTGTTCATAGTTCATCCATCACGTCCAATTCCATCTTTATCTATTTGCAGCTCACCGAAGATCCTACACACCCATCCCACTTAGCTTCCTCTATTGCTCCATGCCTAACTCCATCGTGGCACACAACGTTGCCACCAAGTTCCATCAATTACTCTTCTGGCTTTGATTTGAGTGCTATATTAGGTAAATAGCTACTAATTTTAATTGATATTTTTTTGGGATTTTGGTAATTTTTGGTCATTATCTCAAATAAGGATTCTTGCTTTTAACTTTGTGTGCCCACAGGTTCTTATTTAAAATCGATGAAAAGCATCAGCTATAAATTTGATCTTTATCTCGCATAACAATGAATTAATATTGTTTTGAAAGTGTTTTATGTGTGGAAGTACATATTATAGTGGATACCAGTTAGTTGATGATGATATGTGTATAAGATTATTACGGTGCAGACTGTTTTGCATTTCCTAAGCCATAGTAAGTAGAAGAATATACAAAAAAGTAGGCTTTTGAAATGACCCGTTAAAGAGACGGTAACAAATACCAATGTATCTGTGAGCATGTAAATATGATGTATATTGTTAGTATAAAATCCAAGCTCGTGTACGATGAGACACTATTTGATATGAATCTTAAGTTGTCTATAATTATAATGCATTATATATGTTCATCTAACTGTGGCATTCAGATTAGCTGAGTTTACAAGAAAATTTTTTGGTTTGTAATCACAGATTCACAATGTAGTACCTAGTTGAGTATAAAGAATTTAATCCTTAGTGTACATGACATAAGAATACAATGAAGGTGTAATAAATTAGCTGAGCTTACTGCTGAAGATGTTGCCGTAAGTGCTGTAAGACAATATCATTAAAGGCAAATATATACTAGATTGAATGAACAGTGAGAGATTGCAATAGGAGAATCTAAGTTAAAGCATGTATGAACACATTGGCAGGGAGCCAAACTAAGCTATAGCTAAGATGGGCATGAAAATGGTAGTAATTCAGCTAGCTCTTTGGGATTACTAATCCTATTCATTTGTTATTTTTGTTGTGTGTTCTTTCTATTCAAATTGTTAGCTACTTTTTGATTGACTGCAATGAAACATTTGGAAGTTTCAATATATTCTTAGTAAAATTGTGTTGTTATGGTTGAAGCTTTGTGCTGAAGTTTTTAAACTTTTAAACAGCAATACCCATCTATGGTTGACACTATAATGGAAGAGGTGGAGCTTTATAGGCCCATTACACATTGGGTCTTAGGTTCAAAAACAAAGGATAAACACAGCTTAGATCTAATTTGTGAAATTCTAATTCTTTAGTTTTAAATGTATAGAGTATTGTTAGAAAAAAAAATTGTGTTTTCCTTAAGAGCAAGATTTTGGTATATACTGTTAGAGAAACTGCGCCTTTGCGGAAGCGATCAGGATCTTATTCACCAAATTCTCTAAAGATGATTTCTATGGAAAAACAATATAGACATGAAATTATACGCACAGACACAAGATATTCCACCCAACCACCCTCTTTATTGATTCACAAAAACAACTTTTGTTTACACTAAATGGATCCAAAATCAAAAGTAAACAAACTAAAAGAATCAATAACCATATTGAGAAAGGGAAAGAATATCTAGATGACAACAACTCTTGTTGGAAAAGGAGAACAATGAAGAACGACGAAAAACCCTTGTATTAATTATCTCAGTCTTAATTTCATGCTTTTAATCAAACCTTAGATGCTGCTTTTATAGGAGAATAGAAGGCCTAGCTAGGAAAAATATCCAATTTGCTTTTATAGGGGAAATTTTGGGTAGAATTTGGGGTAGGCATTAGGTGCAAAGAGATGGATAGATAATAATTAATATTTTATAGGATTTTTTTTCAATTTGGCCACCTTTAAAAAGCTTATCACACGTTTAGCCTAGTTTCAAAACTTATTACGGCCGTAGCCTGGTTTATGTGACATCAACCAAAACCGTTATTTAACACAGCGGCTTTTCGAAAATCGCGAACGAGCGTCATTTGGAATGCCGTTGGGAATTTTTTTTGTTCTTTAACTTTTGTAGCGACATTTAAGAAGATGTTGTAGCGCTTCATCTTAAATATCGCTCCATCGGGATATACAAAGAGCTGAAGCTCTCTTCCTCTTCACTTTTTCTAAATTTCTATTTTTTCAAAACCGAACCCACTAGCCTCCTAACCCTAATTAGTCTCCATAACACCAAAATTCACGTTTTTTTGATCGAAAATCAACACCATGGCAAGCTAATCAACACACAAGCTCCAAAAGGTTTAAAAAACAAATTTTGTTGATTTTTTCAGAAATTTAGGGTTTCTCCATGATTGAGGAAACTTGTAATTAAGCTATTTTTTGGGTTAATGGCATCAATGTAGTTGAAATCTTATAGTTTTCATCATGTATGTGGTTGTGTTTGCTATTTTGTGTAGCACTTATGTAGTCTGGAATATGATTTGTGTAGAGATTACTGATATGGAACTAGGACCTGTAGACGGTAGTGTTCTATACTTGCAAGAAAGGCATAGGTCGAACAATAATGCTTTGATGTCAGTATGTTTTTACGGTGTTCATTTGTTGGCCTAATTATATTTCTTAGTTTTTTGTATGTATTTTCAACATTGTATGTTAATTTTTTGTACAGGGAAAAAGTCCCGTTAAGATTATAGTTCACACGGTTTTCGTTGGCATGGTGACCTCCACACATCCAGGAGTATTGGCTTTGCTTGATCGTGCTAGATTCCTACGAGTACACCAGTTGGAATACGTTCAACTCGATCATTATTTCATCACTGCATTAGTCGTAGATGGAGGCCGGAGACATCGACATTTCAACTTAGAGTTGGAGAGATGACCATCACTTTGGGTGATGTGGCAGTCCTTCTAGGCGTGCCTATTGATGGTGCTCCTTTAAGGAATCTGAAGACAGGAGACTACATGGAGATGTGCCAGCAGTTTTTAGGTATTACTCCTCCCGCAGACCAGTGGATGGGAAACGAGCAAATTATTATTAGTTGGTACAGAATGTAGCTTCAGCATGACATTCCACAGTATGCCACGCAGGAGCAGATAGAATAGCGTGCTAGAGCTATCATACTCCATATCATTACTCAACGTCTGATGTGTGATCATTCGAAGACTCGGGTGTGGCTAAGGTGGTTGCATTTTGTTGAGGATTTTGATCAGTGTCGGCAATATTCTTGGGGCAGTGCTACATTAGCATACACATACATGGAACTTACCAGGACCGTTTTGTTCGAGAGCACTAATCTTGGAGGTTTTCCTTCTTTGTTATTTCATATGGATACTTGTGTCTTATATGTTTGTTTTTTGTATGTCCTATTTTTTCATTAAATTTCTTTGTAGCTATGGTCTTGGACGTATCTTCCTCTGAGTAGACTTGAATTAAAGCAACCAAATATTGATTTTTCTTTGTCATACGGGGCTAGGTAATTTTATTAATTCATGTATTTACCTTATGTGTGTTAAGTTATTTCCTCTATCTTTTATCATGTCACATTTACAGGTGGGTTGGAAAGAAGAGCACTCCGTCGACTCCGAGGCATAATCTAGCATTCTACCGCAATGAGCTCGACGTGCTTAGCCCGAATGTTGTTACATGGACACCATATGCACATAATCTTGGGCAGCTTCCAGCTTTATGTACTATGTCTATACATCTACGAACCGCCCATGTGCTGGTTATATGTTTGAACGATGTATCATACCATGTTCTTGACCGGGTGATGCATCAGTTTGCATTTAGACATCACCTTCCTGAACTAGTCTCACATTACAGGATTGACTTAGCAATACCCACGGAGTACGAGATGGCCATTGAGACATGGAACCATCGGTACATGCATACGCAGTAGGAGCGGGAGTTTACCTTGTAGGACGATGAGTATTACACATGGTATTGGCAGATTACCCGATGGTATATTCTTCGCAGCTTGCAACCACTTGGTGTTGTAGTGGAACCGTACACGCTTAGATCTCCTCTTGAGAGGAATGTGGTATGAAAACCTTGCTAACAAGTGTAATTGATTTACATTTTTTTTCAAGTTTGAGTTTTATGTAAGTTAACTTATAATTTACAGGCAGACGGTGTGTACCGGGCTGTGGAAATGGTCGATGAGTTATTCATGAGGTGCTCGAATGAAGCAAGGGAAAATGCTTTAGCATAAAGCGTATTTTGAAAACTATTTTGGGGAAGAACAGGCTCGCTAGACCAGCACCTCCTCCTCCTCCTTGGCAACCTCAAGCTTTAGCACCTGTAGAATCTTCGGAGGCACAACAAGGCGGCGACATTCGTCAGCCTCCACCTACATTGGTTTATACGTCATGGAGGAAATACAAAAAGGTGGCGACAAAGAAAAAGGGTAAGAAACCGAAATCATCTCAAGCAACCCAGGTTGTGCATGGTCCTTCACGGCCCCATGGTTCTGCCCAAGAAGGTTCTTTATCGTCAGTGCATGAAGATGTACCCCCAAAACAGCAAAAGAAAAAGAGAACAGCTCCATACCAGCAGCCGATTTTGAAGTAATTCGTCCGTAGAATAGTGTTGTAGTTTGTAGGTTAATTGTTGTTTCGTAGGTGCTTGAACTTTATGTAATTGGATGTTGAAATTGTGTACTGTTTTATGGGTTATGGTGAGCTTGGATATGCGGTTGTAACGTACGCTTATTTGGTTTTGTGTTACATCGTTTTGGTTTGGCATAGTTGGTTCTACTGTTTGGTTTTGGATGTATATAGTTCGGGAACTTAAGTTGTATGAGATATGCTTGAGATTAAAAAAAGTATAAAATGTGCACAACCTGGAGCATCTTTTTGAATGTCGCTTCTTGCGTCATTCAGAATAACGCAGCGTGCGTTGTTCTGAATGTCGCTTCTTGCGTCATTCAGAATAACGCAGAGTGCGTTGTTCTGGATGTCGCTCTAGGTTTGTATTCAGCATCCTATATCATTAAAAGACGTTCCCTCTTCACCAACCTACCCTTTCATTTGTTATTTTCCCAAATCAAACTCAAAAGTCCTCACAATTCTAAAGTCTTAATTTTCGATCAATCTAGATTACATGAGGCAAAGATTGTTTGTTTGTTAGAGAATTTGCTCACAATTGAAGGTAATCCAACTAATCCCAACTTGTTTTCTTTTAGTTTCTTGTTTTGAAAATTTAGTCCATAATTTACCTAATATTCATGCAACTATACTATAGATGGATGAAGGGGAACTTGATGATGAAACTTTAGCTAAGTAATGGATGAGTTCGAATCAATCCAACACCGACCGGGCAAAGAACCACGCTTGGAAGCTCTCATACCTCAAGAAATGTGACAAAAGCACTTTGTAGCAGTGGATGGGTACGGCAGGAGAAATAGAGGGAAACCATTGGCAATTGGGGAAGCGGTACCACGACAAAATTGCAATTGTAATTTCTATTGACATGTGCATTTTGCGAAAAGTAAGGAAAACGCTGGCCGGCGATACTACGCTTGCGGACGATATCCGGTTTGGTTACAAGTGCCGCACTTGATTTTGCCTTGTCATTATATGGAGTGGATAGATCCTCCATTATGTCGTAGAGGCCACGAGTATGCGCTGGAGACACAAGAAGAGAATGCACAACTAAAGACGGAAATTTACCAAATGTGGAAAAAATATGACTCGCTAGAGTCCACCATTCGTAGATATCCTAATGAGTAGGGTACCTAAAAGTTGTATTGTTCTATGTATCATTCTAATGTAGTACTGAACCAATGTATCGAATGAAGTAGTTGTAATGAGTAGTGTACGCGAAAGTTGTATTGTTCTTTGTATCGTTCTAATATTGTATCGTTCCATGCATCGTATGGCTTGTAATGTAAAAATAGATCTAATTCTCAAATACATATTTCATTTACATAATACAACCAGATAAATAATAACACAGATGTAATACAACATGATAGATAGTTACTAAATATGTCTTTTACATAATAAAATCAGATAGATAGGTATGCAAATGTAATACAACAGGATAGATAGGTACCACATAACACTTAGTAAAGTCTAAGTCATTGTTGTGCAACGGCTCTTCTTATGCCCATGCAATCCACACTTGCTGCACCTATTCTCTCTTGAAGACTGCCCCTCGTCCATGGTGCCTTTAATTCTAGTAGAATTAGGTCGTCTCGGTGCTCTCCGAGCTTGCGGTCGTAAAACCATATGCCCTGAGGGTTGTGGCCAATAACCCATGTTACGAACTGGATGAAACTCCGGCTTATAGGTCACGTGATAACTTTGAACTGTGTACCAATAGGAGGCGAAGTCGTGATGAGCTCTTTTGGTCCCATTTGCCACTGCCGAACATACAGCCATAACATGCGCACATGGAATGTGAGGACCCGTTTCTTCCCCGTGAAGGAAAGAGCGGATACTTTGAGAACAACACACAAATGAACGCATACGGAAGAACATTTCATTGCTATTACAATTCCATCAGATACAAGAATATACAGAGTATAATTGAATAAATTACATTCGATAAATATCAGGGATTACAATAAATTACATAGCAGCGGAAAATAATACAAAGCACAACTGAAGGTGATATACGGATACAGAGCTTTCCGGATATCATTCCAGCTATAAACCAGGATCCTGTGAATATAAACATGCAAAACCAAAACTACTAGTTGCCCGTGCGGAAAATAGGGGCACCCAGAGTTTAGGTTAAAACAATAAACTCCAGGTCAGTCATGTGATTGGTGTGAGAACTAAAACAATTATTTAAAACTTTACTTTAAAAGAGAGTAATTCAAGGGACCACGCCGTATAACACGGAACGGGTTTCCTCCCAAGAACACCAGTGCATAGAATAAATAACGCGATGCTTTTTCGAAAAATGAAGCTATTATAAGACCCAGGTCCCATCACACAATGCAACGCAAGCCGGAGGATAGGGTTTTCCCTTATAATAGCCAAACATGCTTGGTACGTTTAAAACAAATCATTTGGTACTATAATAAGTGTATAGTGTCAAAATATTTCAATCATAAATATAAATCATAGACGGCATGAGTGCCCCATCCCACTATGTCGCCATACTAAGCTCTACAAATAAAACCGAAATACACGTATTGGAAATTGGATTTCCGTCATGAGTCTAGGCAAGGGGCAAGCTCCTCTCCGCGTTCGAGACACTCTAGCAAATGTCCCAGGGCTACGCACTCTGGGCAACCCTTGGATGCTTCAGGGCCGGTCCTCACTTACGTTAGAGGATTGGCAATTCCTGAACACATGTTTCCCGGTCCTTACAGACCTAAAATCGAGGCGCCTCGCATTCCAACAACCACATAGGTGAAAAATATATAAATGTCAGGGCTGGTAAGTCACTAACACCACCAAAGCTAAAAAGAAACGTCGTGCTCTCCCTGCAGTCCGTATCCCGTTTTTGACTCATACCGAGGTGTGAGGCTCACGAATTCACGTTATACACAAAGCTGCCACGTAGGCCGTGCTTTGATCATCAACCACAAGACTCTGCTTTTCAACAAAAGCCTTGATCATTGCAACTTAGCATGCCACAGAGGCAATTCATGCCATGCGACTGATGTCCATCGATATACAACCTCTGAGCTCGTACGTCTCAGAGAAGGGCGTTAAGCAAAAGAATAAATTCTCCGCCACCAAACAGATGTATATTTAATAGAAATCAATCAACACAGAATAAAATCCAATGTCAGACACACAATCCATTTACAAGTCCGTTCTGGGTCTGAACGAAACCGGAGGCACTTTCCTCGCATATCCATCCATCTCCAGGTACGTCTGGACGACCACCAGCTATTTTCATCCTCTTGGGTGTACTGCCCAATCAGGATCGTCAGTAGTTATCCAAACGATGTGAAGACTTCCGGTCTTCAACCACCGTCTTCATCTTCGACATATCGTCAAATCGGTTATTCAGAATGGGTATAAACCCGGCCTTTCCGAACAACCCGCGTATATTAAAAACAAATGTTACATAAACAAAACATACGCCTCATTCCAATTCAAAATATTCTTTAATTCACAAAATCACATTTTTAGGGAAAGGTTCCCATTAATTTTATCCAAGATAAATTCTTTAAAATTTATCCTTTAATCATCCTTTTGATGTCGTTTCAAACCAAATTATGGTTTTCTGAACTAGTCGAGATTAGCGAACTACACCGAAGTAATTATTTATTTTATTTCCCAATCCCAACCTATTCATCCCATGAAGCAAAACTGGTGATACTCCATATCTAACACCATGGTGTTATCGATAAAGTTAATTACCATTTCACGTTCAAATCTAATTAAAGATTTAACTATCGTTTTGGAGCAAAACTGGTGATACTCCATTCTCGCTTATTTTCTAAGTTGATAATTTAAATTATCAATTCACATTTCAATCTAATTGCAGATTCGTTAAAACTCCTTTTACTGGGTTAAAGAACTAGGTGTTATTTAAAACATAGTTCACGACAAACCCAAATCACATTCTATTTGTTATCGGGTTAAAAACTAGTGTTATTTAAAACACCGTTCACGATAAACCCACAAATCAATTCTTATTCAATTCAAATCAAATATATTAGGAATTTCGATTATTTAAAACCCCTTTTTAAATCTAATTTATTTATTTAAAAAAAATCGGGTTTTAAATTTAGTTCAATCTATTTCTTTTCGATAAAAAAAACTATTTTTATCTTTTCAAATATGGAGGTTTTCATCCCAAATTTTCCCAAATCATTTCTTATGATTTTACACAAATTATTTTCATTTCTATTTGATTTCAATTCAAATCGATTTCTAATTAGATTCGAATTCATTTTCTTTTCAATTCAATTCAATTCGAATTCGTTTTCTATTCAATTCGAATTCATTTCGTTTTCTTATTCAAATCAAATTAAATTCTTTATATATTCAATTGAAATCAAACTCGTTTTCTATTCAATTCGAATTCAAATTGGTTTTCTATTTAATTCAAATCAAATTCAATTCGTTTTCTATTCAATTCATTTCGAAATCGTTTTCTATTCAATTCATTTCGAAATCGTTTTCAATTCAATTCATTTCGAAATCGTTTTCAATTCAATTCATTTCGAAATCGTTTTCAATTCAATTCATTTCGAAATCGTTTTCAATTCAATTCATTTCGAAATCGTTCTCAATTCAATTCATTTCGAAATCGTTTTCAATTCAATTCATATTCAATTGATTTTCTATTCTATTCAAATTCGATTGATTTTCTAATCTATTCAAATTCGATTTCATTTCAAAATATTCGATTTCGAAATCACTTTTCAATATTCATTTTAAAATGAATAAAGTCGATATAAATATCGTTCACATCAAAATGGCGTCAATCTAATCAACACGGCTTCATATATTCCTTCATTCTATTCAACAAATGAATATTTATTTTTGTCAACACATGACTAATCTCAACGAATGAGTACTGTCCACGTGTGACTATTTTTGTTAAATTATTTCGTTCAACACATGACTAATCTCAACGGATGAGTACAGTCAACACATGAACCTTTATTTTATAGTGATAAAGATATAAAATTTATTGTTAAAATATTACGTTCAACACATGACTAATCTCAACGGATGAGTACAGTCAACACATGAACTTTTATTTTATATATTCTTTACTTTTCTAAATTGGAATGAGGCCCAATCAATCACCATATAACGTTAATTATATGGATTTTCACACATCACACGTATATAATAGCATTGAAAAATAATCAACCATCAACCAAAGTGCACTACACTGTATAAGCATCAAATATAGATATCTAACGCTTATAACAGCCCGTCAATCAATCGATCGACATATTTAATCAATCAGGATGAGTGAACTTCAAATTTCATCCCAATACCCATGTGGGGTTTCAAACAATCAAACACATATTTTATTTGTGCTGTTTGGCGATGTGTAAATTTATCGTCCCAATCAATGTCAGTCAAATCAGTGTACATAAACAAACCGTCCGGTTTGTGAATGAATATTTTATTTTATTCGCTTCCACGTTAAAAAATATATTTTTAACGATCAAAATATTTTATTCAAACTATGAATATTCTATTCGGTTCATTTATTCAATAAAATGATATTTTTATTCTTCTAACATATTTTAGAAAATTTCGGCGGCATAACGGCACGATACTAGAAACGGGACGAGGCCTAGCCTTATCCCCGGTCTAGTGAAGGCCCACGCCATTCACACATCAATCAAATCAATTTAATTTCACCAAACAATTCAATTCAACCCAAATACTCTAACCAACTACACAGCCAAACAAACAAGTCCATGGTCTGTGGACAATTGTGTCGGGTGCTACTAAACACCGTCTGCATCCTAGTATATATATATATAACTAGAAAAAGAAATTGAAGAGTGAGAAGTTCTCACCAAAGCTATCCAATACCACGACTCTTCATTTATAGAAATCTTCGTCATTATCGCATTTTTGTCATCTTCGTTGCTGTAGCCACTACATATGTAAAAATCGAATTTTTACTTCGCTATTCAATATATAAAAATCGAATTTTTACTTTGTTATTCAATATATAAAAATCGAATTATTACTATGCTATTCAATATATAAAAATCGAATCTTTACTATGCTATTCAATATATAAAAATCGAATCTTTACTATGCTATTCAATATATAAAAATCGAATCTTTACTATGCTATTCAATATATAAAAATCGAATTTTTACTATGCTATTCAATATATAAAAATCGAATTTTTACTATGCTATTCAATATATAAAAATCGAATTTTTATTCTAATGGTAACCTTATAAAGATCGCATCTTTACCCAAATGAAGACATCATAGAAAATCTTGTCTTTCCTTGATTAAAAATATCATCTTTTCTAATTAAAAATATCAACTTTCATGTTATAAAAATATAACTCTTCATCGTATAAAAATATAGCCTTTTCGATATGAAAAATTCGACCTTTCTATTTTAAAAATTCTAACTTTTCCTTTATAAAAATTCTAACTTTCCATTTTAAAAATCATTTCTTCTCTATTTTAAAAACCTAAGTTTACTCCTCGCTATTTATATATTTTATAAATTTCCAAAACAATACCCATTTTATTTATAAAACAACATGCTTATTTTATTTATATTTATATTTAAAACAATATGATTTTCCTATATAAAAACTATGATTTTCACAAACAAAACTGATTTAAACTCCGATTTAATATCATGATTTATATGTTAATAAAATCGAATTCATAAAAACTCACTGCTCCTCGTCGATTTCCATTCTGGAGTGCTGCGGTCGGGGTCAGGTGATCAGGGAGGCTCGGCTCGGCGGCTTGAGGTTCTCCGGTGGGTGGCGATCTTCGCAGGAGAGGGTGGCAGTGCGGGGGGGGGGGGGGGGGGGGGGTGTGCGGCAGTGGAAAATCGAACGGGGGGGGGGGGGGGTCTCGACTTCGTCGCGCGGTCTTCGATGGACGAGGGGGAGGGTTCGAGAGGAGGTTGGCGCCCTCCTTTAAGGCGACGGCGGCACCATCGGAGGAGCGGCGGCTCCTCCGCCTCTTTTCCTCCTTTTTTTTATTTTAGCTGATGAATCGAAAATGAAAGAAAAGGGGGGCCCAGAGCGGGTTAAAGGGGGAGAAGGGTTGACCCCCTTTTTTTTATTATTTAATTTTAATTTTTATTCACATAAAGTGACTTTTTCTATCGACCTCGAAACAAGGCCCACCGCCTGTCATCCATAGCGTTTTACCCCCATTCCGAACACAATGGGATATGTATCGTAGGCTGATTCGTTCGTCTCGATCAATTTCCGTTGAATTTACATTTAAATCGCTATATTGAATTTCAAACGTACATTTCAAATTACCGGGGTCACATAACAACTCTATAAATTTCATAAAAATATTTTCTAGCTTCGTATTGACGATACGTTCCTAACAAAACTAGTTTCGTCGAATTCTGAGACCGTTGGAAAGATGGCCATTTTCGAGTCGATTAAAATCAACTAAAACTGGTCAAACGCGTTTTCCTTTGCCACGCTCACATATTGATTCGAAAAATTATGAAATTTGGAATCTAGCAATAATTTGATATCACGGATCCAACGAAAGTGGTTTCGTCGAAATCCGAGGTTATTTGCAAAATTTCCATTTTTAAGGGCCTGAATTCCATAGCGACTATCCAGAATTTTCAACTGGACATATCTTTTGATTCCCGCTATGAAATTTTGATTTTTCGGATTCGTTGGAAAGATATTATCAATTAGATCCTATTATTTTTGGTTTCACTAAAATCCGGATTGTTTTGCACCCGGTACATTCAATTGAAGTTTGAAATCGAATTATCGAACTACCGCGCCATTTTCAATTCTATTTATAATTATATATAATTATTTATATTCTAACGACGACGTATATAATATATACATTCTAATTATATTCAAAATAGATTTCTCGTTGTTATTATTTAAAATAATTCATTTTAAATATTCAAAATTCGTCGAAGTTGCCAAAATAAAAATTTTAAACTGGTTCAGAATTTCCGGGTTATTACAATCTCCCCCACTTAAAACTTTTCGTCCCCGAAAAGGAACAAAGTCGAAAGTGGTTTGATTAATCAACTCTATGTTCGATCTGGCTTCCATTCTCTAACTTTTCAGTTTCTGAGGATTTTCAAATTTTCAAAAATTTGGCTAACACCCTAAATTTTCGAAAAATTTCGCCATAACCTCCCCTGCACCGGGAGCCACGGGAAAATCCCGAAATTGCCATATAGGCCTTCTGATCTCAAAAAGAAAAAGAAAAAGCCAAGCGGCTAGCCAATAGGCTCATAAAATCATCATCACCCAAACAAAACAGTAAATTATGGTAAACATGTACCTATTTGTCGGGCAAACAAATTTTATTCTTCGGCTCTAGCCTCCTTGCTATGACCTGTTCAATGTAAGTATATGTATATGCAAGTAAATGCAACCAATTTTCAATATAATTCAATGTTTGGTTCAAAAATTATCAAACAAATAAACAAACAACACAAACATCAATCAATTAGTGAATTAGAGTTTCAAATTCATAATTTTGATATATAGTCAAAAATCAAGTTTTTGATGCCAATCACAACAAATGAATCTATCTATATAAGTTTTGGTTCTCACACCAGTCTAATGGAAATATATAGAAAATCACACCTTCGTCACACGAATATAAATTCTGACGACGAGTACTCAACCATCAGAATCATCTTCGGGCCACTAGAGTATGATTCTATATCTATCCAGTATATTAAAACTTCGAATATACGTTCATGACGCGTATATGCAAAATCTTTATATACTCGATTGTCCATATTCAAAAATAAATAAATAATCAAATACGTTTAAAACGATTAAAATTTCAAAACAAAATTATTTTCATTTGAAAAAAAAAATATACTCTTCACACTCGTTCTAGGATACTACTGATCCTATCTCTAACGAGTCATTCTAATTGGATATTACTAATCCAATATCTGATGAATTCTTTCGTATGGTTCTAATGTGTCTTGTTCTCGAGCTCTGTAAACCAAAGCTCTGATACCAAATGTGAGGATCCGTTTCTTCCCCGTGAAGGAAAGAGCGGATACTTTGAGAACAACACACAAATGAACGCATACGGAAGAACGTTTCATTGCTATTACAACAATTCCATCAGATACAAGAATATACAGAGTATAATTGAATAAATTACATTCGATAAATATCAGGGATTACAATAAACTACATAGCAGCGGAAAATAATACAAAGCACAACTGAAGGTGATATACGGATACAGAGCTTTCCGGAAATCATTCCAGCTGTAAACCAGGATCCTGTGAATATAAATCTGCAAAACCAAAACTACTAGCTGCCCATGCGGAAAATAGGGGCACCCAGAGTTTAGGTTAAAACAATAAACTCCAGGTCAGTCATGTGACTGGTGTGAGAACTAAAACAATTATTTAAAACTTTACTTTAAAAGAGAGTAATTCAAGGGCCCACGCCGTATAACACGGAACGGGTTTCCTCCCAAGAACACCAGTGCATAGAATAAACAACGCGATGCTTTTTCGAAAAATGAAGCTATTATAAGACCTAGGTCCCATCACACAATGCAACGCAAGCCGGAGGATAGGGTTTTCCCTTATAATAGCCAAACATGCTTGGTACGTTTAAAACAAATCATTTGGTACTATAATAAGTGTATAGTGTCAAAATATTTCAATCATAAATATAAATCATAGACGGCATGAGCGCCCTATCCCACTATGTCGCCATACTAGGCTCTACAAATAAAACCGAAATACACGTACTGGAAATTGGATTTCCGTCATGAGTCGAGGCAAGGGGCAAGCTCCTCTCCGCGTTCGAGACACTCTAGCAAATGTCCCAGGGCTACGCACTCTGGGCAACCCTTGGATGCTTCAGGGCCGGTCCTCACTTACGTTAGAGGATTGGCAATTCCTGAACACACGATTCCCGGTCCTTACAGACCTAAAATCGAGGCGCCTCGCATTCCAACAACCACATAGGTGAAAAATATATAAATGTCAGGGCTGGTAAGTCACTGACACCACCAAAGCTAGAAAGAAACGTCGTGCTCTCCCTGTAGTCCGTATCTCGTTTTTGACTCATACCGAGGTGTGAGGCCCACGAATTCACGTTATACACAAAGCTGCCACGTAGGCCGTGCTTTGATCATCAACCACAAGACTCTGCTTTTCAACAAAAGCCTTGATCATTGCAACTTAGCATGCCACACAGGCAATTCATGCCATGCGACTGATGTCCATCGATATACTACCTCTGAGCTCGTACGTCTCAGAGAAGGGCGTTAAGCAAAAGAATAAATTCTCCGCTGCCAAACAGATGTATATTTAATAGAAATCAATCAACACAGAATAAAATCCAATGTCAGACACACAATCCATTTACAAGTCCGTTCTGGGTCTGAACGAAACCGGAGGCACTTTCCTCGCATATCCATCCATCTCCAGGTACGTCTGGACGACCACCAACTATTTCCATCCTCTTGGGTGTACTGCCCAATCAGGATCGTCAGTAGTTATCCAAATGATGTGAAGACTTCCGGTCTTCAACCACCGTCTTCATCTTTGACATATCGTCAAATCGGTTATTCAGAATGGGTATAAACCCGGCCTTTCCGAACAACCTGCATATATTAAAAACAAATGTTACATAAACACAACATACGCCTCATTCCAATTCAGAATATTCTTTTATTCACAAAATCACATTTTTAGGGAAAGGTTCCCATTAATTTTATCCAAGATAAATTCTTTAAAATTTATCCTTTAATCATCCTTTTGATGTCGTTTCAAACCAAATTATGGTTTTCTGAACTAGTCGAGATTAGCGAACCACACCGAAGTAATTATTTATTTTATTTCCCAATCCCAACCTATTCATCCCATGAAGCAAAACTGGTGATACTCCATATCTAACACCATGGTGTTATCGGTAAAGTTAATTACCATTTCACGTTCAAATCTAATTAAAGATTTAACTATCGTTTTGGAGCAAAACTGGTGATACTCCAATCTCGCTTATTTTCTAAGTTGATAATTTAAATTATCAATTCACATTTCAATCTAATTGCAGATTCGTTAAAACTCCTTTTACTGGGTTAAAGAACTAGGTGTTATTTAAAACACAGTTCATGACAAACCCAAATCACATTCTATTTGTTATTGGGTTAAAGAACTAGTGTTATTTAAAACACCGTTCACGATAAACCCACAAATCAATTCTAATTCAATTCAAATCAAATATATTAGGAATTCCGATTATTTAAAACCCCTTTTTAAATCTAATTTATTTATTTCAAAAAAATCGGGTTTTAAATTTAGTTCAATCTAGTTCATTTCGATAAAAAAACTATTTTTATCTTTTCAAATATGGAGTTTTTCATCCCAAATTTTCCCAAATCATTTCTTATGATTTTACACAAATTATTTTCATTTCTATTTGATTTCAATTCAAATCGATTTCTAATTAGATTCGAATTCATTTTCTTTTCAATTCAATTCAATTCGAATTCGTTTTCTATTCAATTCGAATTCATTTCGTTTTCTTATTCAAATCAAATTAAATTCGTTATATATTCAATTGAAATCAAACTCGTTTTCTATTCAATTCGAATTCAAATTGGTTTTCTATTTAATTCAAATCAAATTCAATTCGTTTTCTATTCAATTCATGTCGAAATCGTTTTCAATTCAATTCATTTCGAAATCGTTTTCAATTCAATTCATTTCGAAATCGTTTTCAATTCAATTCATTTCGAAATCGTTTTCAATTCAATTCATTTCGAAATTGTTTTCAATTCAATTCATTTCGAAATCGTTTTCAATTCAATTCATATCGAAATCGTTTTCAATTCAATTCATTTCGAAATCGTTTTCAATTCAATTCATTTCGAAATCGTTTTCAATTCAATTCATTTCGAAATCGTTTTCAATTCAATTCATATTCAATTGATTTTCTATTCTATTCAAATTCGATTGATTTTCTATTCTATTCAAATTCGATTGATTTTCTAATCTATTCAAATTCGATTTCATTTCAAAATATTCTATTTCGAAATCACTTTTCAATATTCATTTTAAAATGAATAAAGTCGATATAAATATCGTTCACGTCAAAATGGCTTCAATCTAATCAACACGGCTTCATATATTCCTTCATTCTATTCAAAAAATGAATATTTATTTTTGTCAACACACGACTAATCTCAACGAATGAGTACTGTCCACGTGTGACTATTTTTGTTAAATTATTTCGTTCAACACATGACTAATCTCAACGGATGAGTACAGTCAACACATGAACCTTTATTTTATAGTGATAAAGATATAAAATTTATTGTTAAAATATTACATTCAACACATGACTAATCTCAACGGATGAGTACAGTCAACACATGAACTTTTATTTTATATATTCTTTATTTTTCTAAATTGGAATGAGGCCCAATCAATCACCATATAACGTTAATTATATGGATTTTCACACATCACACGTATATAATAACATTGAAAAATAATCAACCATCAACCAAAGTGCACTACACTGTATAAGCATCAAATATAGATATCTAACGCTTATAACAGCCTGTCAATCGATCGATCGACATATTTAATCAATCAGGATGAGTGAACTTCAAATTTCATCCCAATACCCGTGTGGGGTTTCAAACAATCAAACACATATTTTATTTGTGCAGTTGGGCGATGTGTAAAATTTATCGTCCCAATCAATGTCAGCCAAATCAGTGTACATAAACAAACCGTCCGGTTTGTGAATGAATATTTTATTTTATTCGCTTCCACGTTAAAAATTATATATTTAACGATCAAAATATTTTATTCAAACTATGAATATTCTATTCGGTTCATTTATTCAATAAAATGATATTTTTATTCTTCTAACATATTTTAGAAAATTTCGGCGGCATAACGGCACGATACTAGAAACAGGACGAGGCCTAGCCTTATCCCCGGTCTAGTGAAGGCCCACGCCATTCACACATCAATCAAATCAATTTAATTTCACCAAACAATTCAATTCAACCCAAATACTCTAACCAACTACACAGCCAAACAAACAAGTCCATGGTCTGTGGACGATTGTGTCGGGTGCTACTAAACATCGTCTGCATCCTAGTATATATATATATATAACTAGAAAAAGAAATTGAAGAGTGAGAAGTTCTCACCAAAGCTATCCAATACCACGACTCTTCATTTATAGAAATCTTCGTCGTTATCGCATTTTTGTCATCTTCGTTGCTGTAGCCACTACATATGTAAAAATCGAATTTTTACTTCGCTATTCAATATATAAAAATGGAATTTTTACTTTGTTATTCAATATATAAAAATCGAATTATTACTATGCTATTCAATATATAAAAATCGAATCTTTACTATGTTATTCAATATATAAAAATCGAATCTTTACTATGCTATTCAATATATAAAAATCGAATTTTTACTATGCTATTCAATATATAAAAATCGAATTTTTACTATGCTATTCAATATATAAAAATCGAATTTTTATTCTAATGGTAACCTTATAAAGATCGCATCTTTACCCAAATGAAGACATCATAGAAAATCTTGTTTTTCCTTGATTAAAAATATCATCTTTTCTAATTAAAAATATCAACTTTCATGTTATAAAAATATAACTCTTCATCGTATAAAAATATAGCCTTTTCGATATGAAAAATTCGACCTTTCTATTTTAAAAATTCTTATTTTTCCTTTATATAAATTCTAACTTTCCATTTTAAAAATCATTTCTTCTCTATTTTAAATATCTAAGTTTACTCCTCGCTATTTATATATTTTATAAATTTCCAAAACAATACCCATTTTATTTATAAAACAACATGCTTATTTTATTTATATTTATATTTAAAACAATATGATTTTCCTATATAAAAACTATGATTTTCACAAACAAAACTGATTTAAACTCTGATTTAATATCATGATTTATATGTTAATAAAATTGAATTCATAAAAACTCACTGCTCCTCGTCGATTTCCATTCTGGAGTGCTGCGGTCGGGGTCAGGTAATCAGGGAGGCTCGGCTCGGCGGCTTGAGGTGCTCCGGTGGGTGGCGATCTTCGCAGGAGAGGGTGGCAGCACTGGGGGGGGTGTGGCGGTGGAAAATCGAACGAGGGGGGTCTCGACTTCGTCGCGCGGTCTTCGATGGACGGGGGGGTTCGAGAGGAGGTTGGCGCCCTCCTTTAAGGCGGCGGCGGCACCATCGGAGGAGCGGCGGCTCCTCCGCCCCTTTTCCTCCTTTTTTTTATTTTAGCTGATGAATCGAAAATGAAGGAAAAGGGGGGGGGGGGGGCAGAGCGGGTTAAAGGGGGAGAAGGGTTGACCCCTTTTTTTATTATTTAATTTTAATTTTTATTCACATAAAGTAACTTTTTCTATCGACCACGAAACAAGGCCCACCGCCTGTCGTCCATAGCGTTTTACCCCCATTCCGAACACAATGGGATATGTATCGTAGGCTGATTCGTTCGTCTCGATCAGTTTCCGTTGAATTTACATTTAAATCGCTATATTGAATTTTAAACGTACATTTCAAATTACCGGGGTCACATAACAACTCTATAAATTCCATAAAAATATTTTCTAGCTTTGTATTGACGATACGGTCCTAACAAAACTAGTTTCGTCAAATTCTGAGACCGTTGGAAAGATGGCCATTTTCCAGTTGACTAAAATCAACTAAAACTGGTCAAACGCGTTTTCCTTTGCCACGCTCACATATTGATTCGAAAAATTATGAAATTTGGAATCTAGCAATAATTTGACATCACGGATCCAACGAAAGTGGTTTCGTCGAAATCTGAGGTCGTTTGCAAAATTTCCATTTTTAAGGGCCTGAATTCAATAGCGACTATCCAGAATTTTCAACTGGGCATATCTTTTGATTCCCGCTATGAAATTTTGATTTTTCGGATTCGTTGGAAAGATATTATCAATTAGATACTGTTATTTTTAGTTTCACTAAAATACGGATTGTTTTGCACCCGGTACATTCAATTGAATTTTGAAATCGAATTATCGAACTACCGCGCCATTTTCAATTCTATTTATAATTATATATAATTATTTATATTATAACGACGACGTATATAATATATACGTTCTAATTATATTCAAAATAGATTTCTCGTTGTTATTATTTAAAATAATTCATTTTAAATATTCAAAATTCGTCGAAGTTGCCAAAATAAAAAATTTAAACTAGTTCAGAATTTCTGGGTTATTACATGGAAGGTGCTGTAGCAATGGTATGTTACATGTACAAGAACAAATATTGCCATCTATCTTTACTGTAAATTCATCAAGGGAGTAGTGTATTACGAACCATTCATTTTCGCTGAAGCGAACTATTATACAACATCTAGCTTCTTCGGCTCTTTCAGCTATTTTTGCCTCCCATTTTGGAGTTAATTTGCATAGCGAACCAACAACGTTTTGCTGCCCGTTACAGAAATAATCCACCGATCTATAGAAGGTACGCGCAACCAACGACTTAACGGGAAGCGATCGTGCACATCTTAGCACACCGTTGAAGCTTTCAGAAGCATTTGTCGTCATTACATGAAATCTTCCACCATCATCTTTAAACAAAGCCCAGTTTTTCTCTTTTCCGCCCAAAATTCTCTCAATCCAGTTATGAGCTCTAACGTTTGCCGTCTTAATTTCCTCCCGAAATTTACTATACTCAACCTCTTCTGATGCACATGCTGCCGCATAAAATAAACCCGTCAAACGTTGGTCTCGAAAGCCAACGGCTTGAATATTTGCTTTTAGATACCTCGCGCAAAATCTACGCTTATGTGGCGCTACCCATCTTTCCTGCAATAGTATAGGAACTCTTTTCATTCTATCAGATACGAAAGTTATACGCCGATTGTTTACACTATGTATAAACTACCTCATACAGAAAAAAGAAAAAAACAAGCCCATGAGCTAGTTGATTCAGCCTCAACAATGGCATATGCCAGCGGATAAAGTTGATCATTTGCATAAATTGCAGTAGCTACGAGTAGTGTACCTTTTATATTTGCCATACAAATGAGTGCCATCAATACAAAGCAATGGGCGACAATGTAGAAATCCTTCAATGGAAGGTCCAAATTCCCAAAATGCACGTTCAAATACAACAACATCATCTGTTACTATATGGCTTATACTACCGGGATTTGATCTTTTAATTTCTTCAAAATATGATCGTAACAATGAATATGACTCGGCCCAATCCCCATAAACCATAAAAAAATTGCCTTGCTCAGTGATCTCCAAGCTTTCATATAACCAATCTTAATAAAAAATTGTTCTTCCACCAGCACTTGAAATGTTCTAGCTGTTATGTTTAAATCTGACTTCACAAAAGGCATAATCTTCAAAACCAAAAATGTTGATGTGGCTTGCCGATTGCTTGAATTTACTATTGGACTAACGCAAGTGTGCTCCCCTCTATATTTTTTAACAACCCACAATCCCAACAGCGATTTTTTAGAATCAATGACATGGATTCTCCATTGGCATTTATCGTCGACATTGCAAATGGCGGTATGCATTTCTTTGTTGACCTAATGGGCTTAAAAGAAACAGCATGTAAAATAGACCACTCACTTAGTTGTTGCAGAAATTTAGCTTTGCTCTCGAAAACAAGACCAGGTTTAAAACCACTTTGAACGCATGAGGATGAGAATTATTCTCCACTACATTGTAAGTTTGTGACAACAAATCTAGCTAAAATTTGCGCAGTGCACATGTCCTCCCTCGTCAAGCGGAATCTCCATTTCAGGTTCTTCATTACATCCATCTTCATCATCATCCATCTCTTCACCTCTAAATTCAAAGTTCAATGAATCATTATTTACTTGCATGTTGTCAACCTATGCGTGATTGTTATCAGGTATCGAAGCAACCGTCATGATGTCAAAAGCAGGTCCTGGATTCGTTTGTGCATTTACATTTCCATCTACTTGACTAGCGACATCGCATGCATTCTCTTCTAAGGGGGATTGCTCTTTCATGAAATCCTGCGGAAAGTTGTGTCATGAAAATATTACACCTTCATCATACAATTATGCACGACTCAAATAATAATTCATTTCAAAGAATACTTACTTTTGACTCATATGATATAACTCAAAAGGCGTTGGCTACAACGGTTCTGGTACTTGTGTAGCCGGTCCAGCATTATTTTGCGTAGGATGGTAGTAAGGACCATAACTACACAATATAAGGCAGTCGTTAACAACAATTGGGAGAATCAAAAAATAACATGTTTAGATAGCCTTCCAAGTTTGGCTTACCTCTAAGTCAAGCATGCAATACTTTCCTGTGCGGGATATGGAAAGCTAAAATGTTGATTCTATGTATAATTCATATACGGGGGATACGCATAGAACATTTGTTGTTGTCCATACTCTGGTACGTTAGAAGGAGGAATACTATTTGGTGATGGCAACGGAGGAGTTGGAAGGAACGGTGTCGCTCGAACGGGTCTTGAAGCAGTTGGTGGTTCTACCACTAACTTTATCGTTTTCACAACAAATAACTCTATGGTTTTACAAGTGGCAGAAAACATTAACTCAACATCACCATCATCTACAATTTTAATTGCCTCAGAACCATAATCAGTTGGCCAGTTGCAAACTAACTCAATATCAAATTGCTCTGTATTAACCTTTATTTACTTGAATATTGAGGCTTTTAATTGCATCAAGTTACAACCTTTGAGAACTTTTACTGGTTTGAAAGATCCACCTTCGTGTTTCCCACACTTTCGATCATCAATAACCAACTCACCATCGAAGTAACATATAATCGCAATAAACTTAGGAGGCATTCTAATTTACAACAACAAAAATGAATATATTACTGAAATTTAAAGATCCAGAAAAACATTGAATTATGGTTTTGAAATTCAAACCTTGTAATGAATCAAATAACGGAGAATAGATTACGGTTGACGCAAATCTGAGATTACTAATGATCTGAGCTTGTAATAACCCGGAAATTCTGAGCCAGTTTAAAAATTTTATTTTGGGAATTTTAGCGAATTTTGAACATTTAAAATAGATTATTTTAAGTAAAATCGACGAGAAATTTACTTTGAATATAATTCGAACGTATATATTATATACGCCGTCGTTAGAATATAAATAATTTTATATAATTATAATAGAATTGAAAATGACGCGGTAGTTCGATAATTCGATTTCAAACTTCAATTGGATATACCAGGTGCAAAACAAACCGGATTTTAACGAAACCAAAAATAATCGGATCTAATTGATGATATCTTTCCAACGAATCCGAAAAATCGAAGTTTCATAGCGGGAATCAAAAGATATGTCCAGTTGAAAATTCTGAATAGTCGCTATGGAATTCAGGCCCTTAAAAATGGAAATTTTGCAAACGACCTCGGATTTCGACGAAACCACTTTTGTTGGATCCGTGATGTCAAATTATAGCTAGATTCCAAATTTCATAATTTTTCGAATCAATATGTGAGCGTGGCAAAGGAAAACGCGTTTGACCAGTTTCAGTTGATTTTAATCGACTGGAAAATGGCCATTTTTCTAACGGTCTCGGAATTCGACGAAACTAGTTTTGTTAGGACCGTATCGTCAATACGAAGCTAGAAAATATTTTTCTGGAATTTTTAAAGTTCGTATGCGACCCCGGTAATTTGAAATGTACGTTTAAAATTCAATATAGTGATTTAAATGTAAATTCAACGGAAACTAATCGAAACGATCAAATCAGCTTGCGATACATATCCCATTGTGTTTGGAATGGGGGTAAAACGCTATGGACGACAGGCGGTGGGTCTCGTTTCGAGGTCGTATGTAAAAGTCCACTTTTTACAAATAAAATAATTAAATAAAATTAAAAAAAATATCTCTTCCCCCCCCCCCTTTAACTCTGCCCCCCCCCCCCACCCACGTTCAAAACAGAAAAAAAAAAGACGAAGACGGAAAGGGGCGCGACGCCCAGGCCTCTGGCCATCGCACGCCTCGACCGGGCCCTCCCCCTCCGACCTCGTCAGCGCTACCCCCCTCCGCCGCTCGCAGCTAGCCCCCCCCCCTCGATCTGCTCCTCCGCCTCTTCTTCTCCTCCTCGTCGAACCCACATCGAACCCCCCCTAAATCCCTAAATCGCACCGCTCCGTTCCCCCTCCCCTCCTCCGTTCGACGACCCCCGTACCCTTCCCTCCCTCCTGGTGTCAACCGACGCAAGCAAACCCCCCCCCCCTTCGAAGTTCAACAGCGAAACCACCCCCTCCTTTCAAAAAAAAACAATGTAAGTTCCTATTTTTATTTATTTAATTATTATTATAGTAAAACTGATTTTTATTTTAAAATAAAAGGGTTAGGCCTTTAAAAAAAAGAGAGTAGTAGTATAAAGATATAATTTTTATATAAGGAAGATAATCAAAATATGATTTTTATATTTTTAAAGTATTAAAAATATAATCTTTACTATATAGAAGGTGTAAAAATATGATTTTGTTTATGTAGAGAAGTAAAAATATAATTTTTACATGATAGGAATATTAAAAATAGCATCTATATATGTGTAGCAGAATATAAATATTTTTGAATATGAAAAGACGATATTTTTGAATATGAAAAGACAATATTTTTAAATATGAAAAGACGATATTTTTAAATATGAAAAGACGATATTTTTTAAATATGAAAAGACGATATTTTTAGATATGAAAAGACGATATTTTGAGATGAGTAGTGAAGTAAAAATATGATTTTTACTTCGAGGAAAATATAATTTTTATATTATAGAAAGGCAAATCTATATTTTTGAAAAGGTGAAATCTATATTTTTGAACAGGTGAAATCTATATTTTTGAAAAGGCGAAATCTTTATATGAAGAATAGCGTGATAAAAATATAATCTTTACTATATGAACATCGATGTGAAAATATATTTTTTATCTATATAGTAGCGGTATAAAAATTTGATTTTTATATATTGAATAGTACAATAAAAATTCGATTTTTATATATTGAATAGCGAAGTAAAAATTCGATTTTTACATATGTAGTGGCTACAGCAACGAAGATGACAAAAATGCGATAACGATGAAGATTTCTATCAAAGAAGAGTCAAGATGATTGGATAGCTATCGGTGAGAATTTCTCACCATTCAATTTCTTTTTCTAGTTATATATATATATATATATATATACTAGGATGCAGACGGTGCTTAGAAGCACCCGACACAATCGTCCACAGACCATGTACTTGTTTGTTTGGTTGCATAGATTAGTTGGATTATTTGAGCTGAATTTGACTGTTGGGTGAATTGAAATTAATTTGATTGATGTGTGAATGGCGTGGGCCTTCACTAGACCGGGGATAAGGCTAGGCCTTGTCCCGTTTCTAGTATCGTGCCGTTATGCCGTCGAAATTTTCTAAAATATGTTAGAAAAATAAAAATATCATTTTTATTGTGTAAAGGAACGGAATAGAAATTCATATGTTAAAATAAAATGTTTTATCGTTAAAAATATAATTTTTAATGTGAATATGAATAAATAAAATATTCATTTACAAACCAGACGGTTTGTTTATGTACACCTATTTGAAGGACATTGATTGGGACGATAAATTTCACACATCGCCTAACTGCACAAATAAAATCTGTGTTTGATTGTTTTGAAACCCCACACGGGTGTTAGGATGAAATATGAAGTTCACTCATCCTGATTGATTAAATATGTCGATCGATTGATTGACAGGCTATTATAAGCGTTAGATATCTATATTTGATGCTTATATAGTGTAGTGCACTTTGGTTGATGGATGATTATTTTTCAATGCTATTATATACATGTGTTGTATGGAATCCATATAATTAACATTATATGGTGATTGATTGGGCCTCATTCCAATTTAGAAGATAAAGAATATTATAAAATAAAGGTTCATGCGTTGACTGTACTCATTCGTGAGATTAGTCATGTATTGAACGAAATATTTTAATAATAATAGTCACACGTGGACAGTACTCATTCGTTGAGATTAGTCGTGTGTTGACAAAAATAAATACTCATTTGTTGAATAGAATATTTGAAAAAGAAATATTGAAAATAGAATATAATATATAACGATTTCGAAATGAATTGAATATATAACGATTTCGAAATGAATTGAATATATAACGATTTCGAAATGAATTGAATATATAACGATTTCGAAATGAATTGAATATATAACGATTTCGAAATGAATTGAATATATAACGATTTCGAAATGAATTGAATATATAACGATTTCGAAATGAATTGAATATATAACGATTTCGAAATGAATTGAATATATAACGATTTCGAAATGAATTGAATATATAACGATTTCGAAATGAATTGAATAAAAAGCGGTTTAGAAATGAATTTAATTTGAATAGAAAACGAATTTGAATTGAATCGAATAGAAAACGAATTTGAATTGAATTGAATAGAAAACAAATTTGAATTGAATCGAATAGAAAACGATTTTGAAATCGAATCGAATTGAAAACGAATTCAAATTGAATTGAAAGCGAACTGAAATGAATTCAAATTGAATTGAAATTTGAATTGAATAGAATTGAATTTTAAAACGAATTTATAAAGAAGAATTCAATTTTGCTTTGAATTGACATGGAAGTGGAAATGTTTTTGAAACGAATTCAAAACCATTTATAAAATTCGTTTTAAATAGAAATCGACGAAATATATATTATATATATAATATAATGGCCTGAATAGAACGCGCCGCGCCGCGGCAGTTCATAAATTTCGACCATTTATTTCAAACGAACATTACGGGAGATCCGACCGTCGGATTCTCCTAAAACCGGAACCGTTGGGTTCGTATCGAAAAGAGCTTTCTAACGAATATTTGAAATTCAAAATCTAATGGTTGGATTTGGAGATACGTCCAAATCAAATTCGAAAAAGGTCGCTATAGGTGCAGTTCGATGGCCGTTGTTGGAAATCGACTGTACGGGCCTTGATAAAATTATTAAAAATAATAATAATTTGTGTAAAATCAGAAGAAATGATTTGGGAAAATTTGGGATGAAAAACTCCATATTTGAAAAGATAAAAATAGATTTTATCAAAATGAAATAGTTTGAACTCAATTTAAAACCCGATTTTTATTTTTAAATAAATAAATTAGTTTTAAAAAGGGGTTTTAAATAATCAGAATTCCTAATATATTCGATTTGAATTGAACTAGAATTGATTTGTGGATTTATCGTGAACTGTGTTTTAAACAACACTAGTTCTTTAACCCGATAATAAATAAAATGTAATTTGGGTTTGTCGTGAACTGTGTTTTAAATAACACCTAGTTCTTTAACCCAGTAAAAGGAGTTTTAATGAATCTACAACTAGATTGAAATGTAAATGGATAATTTAAATTATCATATTTAGGAAATAAGCGAGAATGGAGTATCGCCAGTTTTGCTCCAAAGCGATAGTTAAATCTTTAATTAGATTTGAACGTGAAATGGTAATTAATTTTACCGATAACACAGTGGTGTTAAATATGGAGTATTACCAGTTTTTCTTCATGGGATGAATAGGTTGGGATTGGGAAATAAAATAAATAATTACTTCGTTGTGGTTCGCTAATCTCGACTAGTTGGAAAAACCATAAGTTGGTTTTAAATAACATCCAAAGGAAGATTATAAGATAAATTTTAAGGAATTTATCTTGGATAAAATTAACGGAAACCTTTCCCTAAAAATGTGATTTTGTGAATAAAAGAATATTCTGAAATGGAATGAGGCATATGTTGTGTTTATGTAACATTTGTTTTAATATACACGGGTTGTTCGGAAAGGTCGGGTTTATACCCATTCTGAATAACCGATTCAACGATATGTCGTAGATGAAGACGGTGGCTGAAGATCGGAAGTCTTCACATCGTTTGGATAATTACTGACGATCCTGATTCGGCTGTACACCCAAGAGGATGGAAATAGTAGGTGGTCGTCCAGACGTACTTGGAGATGGATGGATATGCGAGGAAAGTGCCTCCGGTTTCGTTTAGACCCAGAACGGACTTGTAAATGGATTGTGTGTCTGACACTCGATTTTATTCTGTGTTGATTGATTTCTATTAAATATACATCTGTTTGGCGGCGGAGAATTTATTCTTTTGCTTAACGCCCTTCTCTGAGATGTACGAGCTCAGAGGTTGTATATCGATGGACATCAGTCGCATGGCATGAATTGCCTGTGTGGCACGCTAAGATGCAATGATCAAGGCTTCTGTTGAAAAGCAAAGTCTTGTGGTTGATGATCAAAGCACGCCTACGTGGCAGCTTTGTGTATAACGTGAATTCGCGAGCCTCACACCTCGGTATGAGTTAAAAACGGGATACGGAATGCAGGGAGAGCACGACGTTTCTTTCTAGCTTTAGTGGTGTCAGTGACTTACCAGCCCTGACATATATATACTTTTCACCTTTCTGGTTGTTGGAATGCAAGGCGCCTCGATTATAGGTCTGTAAGGACCGGGAAATGTGTGTTCAGGAATAAATAATCCTCTAACGTAAGTGAGGACCGGCCCTGAAGCATCCAGGGGTTGCCCAGAGTGTGTAGCCCCGAGGCATTTGCTAGAGTGTCTCGAGCGCGGAGAGGAGCTTGCCCCTTGCCTCGACTCATGACGGAAATCCAATTTCCAATACGTGTATTGCGGTTTTAATTGTAGAACTAGTATGGCGACATGATATATGGTACCCATGCCGTCTATGATTTATATTTATGATTGAAATGGTTTTGACACTATACACTTATTATAGTATCAAATGATTTGTTTTAAACGTACCAAGCATGTTTGGCTATTATAACGGAAAACCCTATCCTCCGGCTTGCGTTGCATTGTGTGATGGGACCTGGGTCTTATAATAGCTTCATTTTTCGAAAAAGCATCGCGTTGTTCATTCTATGCGCTGGTATTCTTGGGAGGAAACCCGTTCCGTGTTATACGGCGTGGTCCCTTGAATTACTCTCTTTTAAAATAAAGTTTTAATAACTGTTTTAGTTCTCACACCAGTCACATGACTGACCTGGAGTTTATCGTTTTAACCTAAACTCTGGGTGCCCTTATTTTCGACACGGGCAGCTAGTAGTTTTGTTTTTGCAGATTTATATTTACAGGATCCTGGTTTACAGCTGGAATGATATTCGGAAAGCTCTGTATCCGTATATCACCTTCAGTTGTGCTTTGTATCATTTTCCGCTGCTATGTAATTTATTGTAATCTCTGATATTTGTCGAATGTAATTTATTCATTTATACTCTGTATATTCTTGTATCTGATGGAATTGTTGTAATATACAATGAAATGTTCTTCCGTCTGCGTTCTGTTTTGTCTTGTCCTCACAGCAATTCGTTCTTTCTCATCTCTTCGGAGACCGGGGAAGTTCGGGTCGCTACATTTGGTATCAGATCTTTGGTTTACAGGGCTCGAGAACAAGACACATTAGAACCATACGAAAGAATTCATCAGATATTGGATTAGTAATATCCAATTAGAATGACTCGTTAGATATAGGATCAGTATTATCCTAGAACGAGTGTGAAGAGTATATTTTCCAATTGAAAACAATTTTGTTTTGAAAATTTAAATCGTTTTATACATATTTGAATAATTTATTTATATTGATATGGACAATCTAGTATATAAAGATTTTGCATATACGCGTCATGAACGTATATTCGAAGTTTTAATACATTAGATAGATATGGAATCACATTCTAGACACCCGGAGATGATTCTGATGATTGATCGATCATCATCAGAATTTATGTTCGTGTGACGAAGGTGTGATATCTATATATTTCCATTAGACTGGTGTGAGAACCAAAACTTATATAGCTAGAACACATTGTTGTGAATTGGCATCAAAAACATGACTTTTGTATATGTATCAAAATTTATGAATTTGAAACTCTAATCCACTAATTGATTGATGTTTGTGTTGGTTGTTTATTTGTTAGATAATTTTGAACCATTATGCCTAATTGCATCAAATATTGAATTGTATTGAAAATTGGTCGCATTTGCTTGCATATACATATACTTACATTGAACAGGTCATAGCAAGGAGGCTAGAGCCGAAGAATAAAATTTGTTTGCCCGACAAATAGGTACATGTTTACTACATAATTTACTGTTTTGTTTGGGTGATGATGATTTTATGAGCCTATTGGCTAGCCGCTTGGCTTTTTCTTTTTCTTTCTGAGATCAGAAGGCCTATATGGAAATTTCGGGATTTTCCCGTGGCTCCCGGTGCAGGGGAGGTTATGGCGAAATTTTTCGAAAATTTAGGGTAATAGCCAAATTTTTGAAATTTTGAAAATTCTCAGAAACTGAAAAGTTGGAGAATGGAAGCCAGATCAAAAGTAGAGTTGATTAATCAAACCACTTCCGACTTTGTTCCTTTTCGAGGACGAAAAGTTTTAAGTGGGGGAGATTGTAATAACCCGGAAATTCTGAGCCAGTTTAAAATTTTTATTTTGGGAATTTTAGCGAATTTTGAACATTTAAAATAGATTATTTTAAGTAAAATCGACGAGAAATTTATTTTGAATATAATTCGAACGTATATATTATATACGCCGTCGTTAGAATATAAATAATTTTATATAATTATAATAGAATTGAAAATGACGCGGTAGTTCGATAATTCGATTTCAAACTTCAATTGGATATACCGGGTGCAAAACAAACCGGATTTTAACAAAACCAAAAATAATCGGATCTAATTGATGATATCTTTCCAACGAATCCGAAAAATCGAAGTTTCATAGCGGGAATCAAAAGATATGTCCAGTTGAAAATTCTGAATAGTCGCTATGGAATTCAGGCCCTTAAAAATGGAAATTTTGCAAACGACCTCGGATTTCGACGAAACTACTTTTGTTGGATCCGTGATGTCAAATTATAGCTAGATTCCAAATTTCATAATTTTTCGAATCAATATGTGAGCGTGGAAAAGGAAAACGCGTTTGACTAGTTTCAGTTGATTTTAATCGACTGGAAAATGGCCATTTTTCTAACGGTCTCGGAATTCGACGAAACTAGTTTTGTTAGGACCGTATCGTCAATACGAAGCTAGAAAATATTTTTCTGGAATTTTTAAAGTTCGTATGCGACCCAGGTAATTTGAAATGTACGTTTAAAATTCAATATAGTGATTTAAATGTAAATTCAACGGAAACTAATCGAAACGATCAAATCAGCTTGCGATACATATCCCATTGTGTTCGGAATGGGGGTAAAACGCTATGGACGACAGGCGGTGGGTCTCGTTTCGAGGTCGTATGTAAAAGTCCACTTTTTACAAATAAAATAATTAAATAAAATTAAAAAAAATATCTCTTCCCCCCCTTTAACTCTGCCCCCCCCCCACGTTCAAAACAGAAATCAAAAAAAAAAGACGAAGACGGAAAGGGCGCGACGCCCAGGCCTCTGGCCATCGCACGCCTCGACCGGGCCCTCCCCCTCCGACCTCGTCAGCGCTACCCCCCTCCGCCGCTCGCAGCTAGCCCCCTCGATCTGCTCCTCCGCCTCTTCTTCTCCTCCTCGCCGAACCCACATCGAACCCCCACTAAATCCCTAAATCGCACCGCTCCGTTCACCCTCCCCTCCTCCGTTCGACGACCCCCGTACCCTTCCCCCCCTCCTGGTGTCAACCGACGCAAGCAAAACCCCCCCTTCGAAGTTCAACAGCGAAACCACCCCCTCCTTTCAAAAAAAACAATGTAAGTTCCTATTTTTATTTATTTAATTATTATTATAGTAAAACTGATTTTTATTTTAAAATAAAAGGGTTAGGCCTTTAAAAAAAAGAGAGAGTAGTAGTATAAAGATATAATTTTTATATAAGGAAGATAATCAAAATATGATTTTTATATTTTTAAAGTATTAAAAATATAATCTTTACTATATAGAAGGTGTAAAAATATGATTTTGTTTATGTAGAGAAGTAAAAATATAATTTTTACATGATAGGAATATTAAAAATAGCATCTATATATGTGTAGCAGAATATAAATATTTTTGAATATGAAAAGACGATATTTTTGAATATGAAAAGACGATATTTTTAAATATGAAAAGACGATATTTTTAAATATGAAAAGACGATATTTTTGAATATGAAAAGACGATATTTTTAGATATGAAAAGACGATATTTTGAGATGAGTAGTGAAGTAAAAATATGATTTTTACTTCGAGGAAAATATAATTTTTATATTATAGAAAGGCAAATCTATATTTGAAAAGGTGAAATCTATATTTTTGAAAAGGTGAAATCTATATTTTTGAAAAGGCGAAATCTTTATATGAAGAATAGCGTGATAAAAATATAATCTTTACTATATGAACATCGATGTGAAAATATATTCTTTATCTATATAGTAGCGGTATAAAAATTTGATTTTTATATATTGAATAGTACAATAAAAATTCGATTTTTATATATTGAATAGCGAAGTAAAAATTCGATTTTTACATATGTAGTGGCTACAGCAACGAAGATGAAAAAAATGCGATAACGATGAAGATTTCTATCAAAGAAGAGTCAAGATGATTGGATAGCTATCGGTGAGAATTTCTCACCTTTCAATTTCTTTTTCTAGTTATATATATATATATATATACTAGGATGCAGACGTTGCTTAGAAGCACCCGACACAATCGTCCACAGACCATGGACTTGTTTGTTTGGTTGCATAGATTAGTTGGATTATTTGAGCTGAATTTGACTGTTGGGTGAATTGAAATTAATTTGATTGATGTGTGAATGGCGTGGGCCTTCACTAGACCGGGGATAAGGCTAGGCCTTGTCCCGTTTCTAGTATCGTGCCGTTATACCGCCGAAATTTTCTAAAATATGTTAGAAAAATAAAAATATCATTTTTATTGTGTAAAGGAACTGAATAGAAATTCATATGTTAAAATAAAATGTTTTATCATTAAAAATATAATTTTTAACGTGAATATGAATAAATAAAATATTCATTTAGAAACCGGACGGTTTGTTTATGTACACCTATTTGAAGGACATTGATTGGGACGATAAATTTCACACATCGCCCAACTGCACAAATAAAATCTGTGTTTGATTGTTTTGAAACCCCACACGGGTGTTAGGATGAAATATGAAGTTCACTCATCCTGATTGATTAAATATGTCGATTGATTGATTGACAGGCTGTTATAAGCGTTAGATATCTATATTTGATGCTTATACAGTGTAGTGCACTTTGGTTGATGGATGATTATTTTTCAATGCTATTATATACATGTGTTGTATGGAATCCATATAATTAACATTATATGGTGATTGATTGGGCCTCATTCCAATTTAGAAGATAAAGAATATTATAAAATAAAGGTTCATGTGTTGACTGTACTCATTCGTGAGATTAGTCATGTGTTGAACGAAATATTTTAATAATAATAGTCACACGTGGACAATACTCATTCATTGAGATTAGTCGTGTGTTGACAAAAATAAATACTCATTTGTTGAATAGAATATTTGAAAAAGAAATATTGAAAATAGAATATAATATATAACGATTTCGAAAAGAATTGAATATATAACGATTTCGAAATGAATTGAATATATAACGATTTCGAAATGAATTGAATATATAACGATTTCGAAATGAATTGAATATATAACGATTTCGAAATGAATTGAATATATAACGATTTCGAAATGAATTGAATATATAACGATTTCGAAATGAATTGAATATATAACGATTTCGAAATGAATTTAATATATAACGATTTCAAAATGAATTGAATATATAACGATTTCGAAATGAATTGAATATAAAACGATTTAGAAATGAATTTAATTTGAATAGAAAACGAATTTGAATTGAATCGAATAGAAAACGAATTTGAATTGAATCGAATAGAAAACAAATTTGAATTGAATCGAATAGAAAACGATTTTGAAATCGAATTGAATTGAAAACGAATTCAAATTGAATTGAAAGCGAACTGAAATGAATTCAAATTGAATTGAAATTTGAATTGAATAGAAATGAATTTTAAAACGAATTTATTAAGAAGAATTCAATTTTGCTTTGAATTGACATGGAAGTGGAAATGTTTTTGAAACGAATTCAAAACCATTTATAAAATTCGTTTTAAATAGAAATCGACGAAATATATATTATATATATAATATAATGGCCTGAATAGAACGCGCCGCGCCGCGGCAGTTCATAAATTTCGACCATTTATTTCAAACGAACATTACGGGAGATCCGACCGTCAGATTCTCCTAAAACCGGAACCGTTGGGTTCGTATCGAAAAGAGCTTTCTAAGAATATTTGAAATTCAAAATCTAATGGTTGGATTTGGAGATACGTCCAAATCAAATTCGAAAAAGGTCGCTATAGGTGCAGTTCGATGGCCGTTGTTGGAAATCGACTGTACGGGCCTTGATAAAATTATTAAAAATAATAATAATTTGTGTAAAATCAGAAGAAATGATTTGGGAAAATTTGGGATGAAAAACTCCATATTTGAAAAGATAAAAATAGATTTTATCAAAATGAACTAGTTTGAACTCAATTTAAAACCCGATTTTTATTTTTAAATAAATAAATTAGTTTTAAAAAGGGGTTTTAAATAATCGGAATTCCTAATATATTCGATTTGAATTGAACTAGAATTGATTTGTGGATTTATCGTGAACTGTGTTTTAAACAACACTAGTTCTTTAACCCGATAATAAATAAAATGTAATTTGGGTTTGTTGTGAACTGTGTTTTAAATAACACCTAGTTCTTTAACCCAGTAAAAGGAGTTTTAATGAATCTACAACTAGATTGAAATGTAAATGGATAATCTAAATTATCATATTTAGGAAATAAGCGAGAATGGAGTATCGCCAGTTTTGCTCCAAAGCGATAGTTAAATCTTTAATTAGATTTGAACGTGAAATGGTAATTAATTTTACCGATAACACAGTGGTGTTAAATATGGAGTATTACCAAATAGGTTGGGATTGGGAAATAAAATAAATAATTACTTCGTTGTGGTTCGCTAATCTCGACTAGTTGGTAAAACCATAAGTTGGTTTTAAATAACATCCAAAGGAAGATTATAAGATAAATTTTAAGGAATTTATCTTGGATAAAATTAATGGGATCCTTTCCCTAAAAATGTGATTTTGTGAATAAAAGAATATTCTGAAATGGGATGAGGCGTATGTTGTGTTTATGTAACATTTGTTTTAATATACGCGGGTTGTTCGGAAAGGCCGGGTTTATACCCATTCTGAATAACCGATTCGACGATATGTCGTAGATGAAGACGGTGGCTGAAGACCGGAAGTCTTCACATCGTTTGGATAATTACTGACGATCCTGATTGGGCTGTACACCCAAGAGGATGGAAATAGTTGGTGGTCGTCCAGACGTACTTGGAGATGGATGGATATGCGAGGAAAGTGCCTCCGGTTTCGTTCAGACCCAGAACGGACTTGTAAATGGATTGTGTGTCTGACACTCGATTTTATTCTGTGTTGATCGATTTCTATTAAATATACATCTGTTTGGCGGCGGAGAATTTATTCTTTTGCTTAACGCCCTTCTCTGAGACGTAAGAGCTCAGAGGTTGTATATCGATGGACATCAGTCGCATGGCATGAATTGCCTGTGTGGCACGGTAAGATGCAATGATCAAGGCTTCTGTTGAAAAGCAAATGTAACAACCCGTAAAATGCGAGCCAGTTTGAAATTTTTATTTTGGCAATTTTAGCGAATTTTGATTATTTAAAATAGATTATTTTAAATAATATCGACGAGAAATTTATTTAGAATATAGAATTCGACGTATATATTATATACGTCGTCGTAAGAATATATATTAATTATATATAATTATAAAAGGAATTGAAAATGGCGCGGTAGTTCGAAAATTCGATTTCTAATTTCAAATGAATATACAGAATTCAATATAAGTCAGAATTGAACGAAACAAGAAATATTTGAATCTGTATAACTATATCTTTGTAACGAAGTTAACAAACTGAGATTTCATCTTAGAAATGATAAGATATGTCCAGTTTAAAATTAGAAATAGTCGCTGTGGAATTTATATATATTTTTATATATATAAGGCCCTTAAAAATAGCAATTTTGCAAACAACCTCGGATTTCGACGAAACCAGTTTTGTTGGGTCCGTGATGTTAAGTTATTGCTAGATTCCAAATTTCATAATTTTTCGAATCAATATGTGAGCGTGGCGAAGGAAAACGCGTTTGACCAGTTTCAGTTGATTTTAATCGACTGGAAATTGGCCATTTTTCAAACGGTCTCGGAATTCGACGAAATTAGTTTTGTTAGGACCGTATCGTCAATACGAAGCTAGAAAATATTTTTCAGGAATTTTTCTAGTTAGTATGTGACCCCGGTAATTTGAAATGTACGTTTAAAATTCAATATAGTGATTTAAATGTAAATGTAACGGAAACTGATTGTAACAGCCGAATCAGCTTGCGTGACATATCCCATTGTGTTCGGAATGGGGGTAATTAGCTAGGGACGATAGTCGGTGGGTTCAATTTCGAGTTGAAATTAAAAAGTTACTTTATGAGGATTTAAAATAAAAATTAAATAAACTAAATATATATATAAACCTTCTCCTTTCTCTCTCCTTACCTTTCAGATCTGAAAAAAAAAAAAGAGAGACGCAGACGATCGAGACCCCGACGCGCTCCCCCTCCTCCGCCTACGCGCCGTCGCGGGTCCCTTCCCTCCACAGGCGATCGCCGTTCGCCAGCATTCCCAGCCTCCGCGCCCTCTCAGATCAGTCGGTTTTGCCCTCGACCGCGAACCCTAGCCCTTGAAAGCCATAACCTGTCGCCCCCACCCTTTACTAGCTGCCTCCGCCATCATCGAAGTCCCCTGCCGCCGAGCCTAGTCGCCCTCCGCCAGCTCCGACGAGCCACCTACCGCCTCCAACGCACAGAAGCCCCCTCCTCTTATTACAGTAAGAAAACTGTTTTTTTATATTATGTTAAAAGCTGTTTTTTTTTATGATTTCAAAACTGTTTTTTTTATGATTTCAAAACTGTTTTTTTTTATATAAAGGATTAAAACAGATTTTAATTTTAAGTTAAAAGCAAAAGGTTTAAACTTTAAAAAGATCGGATTTGTAGAAGATAAAAAAAAAATCATATTTTTATATATTGAAAGTCGAGATAAAAATCATATTTTTATATATTGAAAGTCGAGATAAAAATCATATTTTTATATATTGAATAGCGAAGTAAAAATTCGATTTTTATATATTGAATAGCGAAGTAAAAATTCGATTTTTATATATTGAATAGCGAAGTAAAAATTCGATTTTTATATATTGAATAGCGAAGTAAAAATTCGATTTTTATATATTGAATAGCGAAGTAAAAATTCGATTTTTATATATTGAATAGCGAAGTAAAAATTCGATTTTTATATATTGAATAGTGAAGTAAAAATTCGATTTTTACATAGGTAGTGAAAGCGGGCAACGAAGATGCGATAGCGATGAAGATTTCTACCAATGAAGAGCCGTGGAGCTAGGATAGCTATATGTGAGAATTTCTCACCTTTCAATTTAATTTTTCTAGTTATATATATATACTAGGATGCAGACGGTGCTTAGTAGCACCCGACACAATCGTCCACAGACCATGGACTTGTTTGTTTGGTTGCATAGATTAGTTGAATTATTTGTTTGAATTGAATTGTTTGGTGAGATGAAATTGATTTGATTGATGTGTGAATGGCGTGGGCCTTCACTAGACCGGGGATAAGGCTAGGCCTTGTCCCGTTTCTAGTATCGTGCCGTTATGCCGCCGAAATTTTCTAAAATAAGTTAGAAAAATAAAAATATCATTTTATTGGATAAATGAATTGTATAGAAGTTCATAGGTTGGAATAAAATGTTTTATCGTTAAAAATATAATTTTTAACGTGATGTGAATAAATAAAATATTCATTTATAAACCGGACGGTTTGTTTATGTACACCTATTTGAAGGACATTGATTGGGTCGATAAATTTTACACATCGCCCAACAACACAAATAAAAAATGTGTTTGATTGTTTGAAACCCCACACGGGTGTTGGGATGAAATTTGAAGTTCACTCATCCTGATTGATTAAATATGTCGATCGATTGATTGACAGGCTGTTATAAGCGTTGGATATCTATATTTGATGCTTATATAGTGTAGTGCACTTTGGTTGATGGTTGATTATTTTCAATGCTATTATATACATGTGTTGTATGAAAATCCATATAATTAATTTTATATGGTAATTGATTGGGCCTCATTCCAGTTTTGAAAAAGAAATATTTGAAAAGAAATATTTGAAAAAGAAATATTTGAAATAGAATATTTGAAAATAAAGGAATATATGAAGCCGTGTTGATTAGATTGACGCCATTTTGACGTGAACGATATTTATATCGATTTTAAAAACGATTTCGAAATGAGTTGAATTGAAAACGATTTCGAAATAAATTGAATTGAAAACGATTTCGAAATAAATTGAATTGAAAACGATTTCGAAATGAGTTGAATTGAAAACGATTTCGAAATGAACTGAATTGAAAACGATTTCGAAATGAATTGAATTGAAAACGATTTCGAATTGAATTGAAAGTGAATTGAAATGAATTCAAATTGAATTGAAATTTGAATTGAATAGAAATGAGTTTTGAAACGAATCTATAAAGAAGAATTCAATTTTGCTTTGAATTGAAATGGAAGTTGAAATAGATTTTTGAAACGAATTCAAAACTATTTATATTATTCGTTTTAAATAGAAATCGACGAAGTATATTATATATATATTATATATATAATATAATGGCCTGAATAGAACGCGCCGCGCCGCGGCAGTTCGTGAATTTCGACCATTTATTTCAAACGGACATTGCGGGAGATCCGACCGTCGGATTCTCCTAAAACCGGAACCGTTGGGTTCGCTTCGAAAAGAGCTTTCTAACGAATATTAGAAATTTGAAATCTAACGGTTGGATTTGGAGTTACGTCCAAATCAAATTTGAAAAAGGTCGCTGTAAGTGCAGTTCGATGGCCATTGATGGAAATCGACTATACGGGCCTTGATAAAATTATTAAAAATAGTAATAATTTGTGTAAAATCATAAGAAATGATTTAGAAAGAATTGGGATGAAAAACTCCATATTTGAAAAGATAAAAATAGATTTTTATCGAAATGAACTAGTTTTGAACTAGAATTATAATTCTATATATTTTTAAGTAAATAAATTGAATTAGAAAAGGGTTTTGAAAATAACCAAAATTTCCAATGATTGCATTGGAGTGGATTTGAATCGAAATTGTCTTCGGAATATTTCGATGTTGGAATTCGTGATTATACAGGTGTTGTTATGGAAATTTGAAAGATATATATTTATATCGTTATTTCCAATACGACATTTGTTGATCGTAGAACTTGATATTGAATATAGGCCGATATATTTTCTATTCAGAGCCTTATATTGAATATCAAATGTGATTTGGGTTTGTCGTGAATGGTGTCTTCAATAACACTGTTCTTGAACCCAGTTGAGAAAAGATTAAATCTTTTTATTTAGATTTAATGAAGTGTACCAATTAAATAATATTTAATTGGAATTGAATTGATATTGATTTTTGGGTTTATCGTGAACAGTGTTTTAAATAACACTCGTTCTTTAACCCGATAATTAATGAATGTGATTTTGGGTTTATCGTGAACCGTGTTTTAAATGACACTGATTCTTTAACCCAGTTGAAGATTAAAACTAAGTGGAGTTTTAATGAATCTTTAATTAGATTGAAATGATCGAAAATGGAGTATCACCAGTTTTGCTCCAGGCGATAGTTAAATCTTTAATTAGATTTGAACGTGAAATGGTAATTGAATTTACCGATAACACCGTGGTGTTAGATATGAAGTACTACCAGTTTTACTTCATGGGATGAATAGGTTGGGATTGGGAAATTAAAACAAAGGATTACTTCGGTAAGGTTCGCTAATCCCGACTGGTTTGAATTGATATTCAAAAGTAGATTAAAACATAAATTCAAGAATTTATCTTTGATAAAATTAATGGGAACCTTTCCCTATGAATGTGAAATTTAGAAACTAACTGTCGGTTAGCCAAGCAGAAGGGTTTTCTGGATATTGATCTGATGTTGGTTTCGGCCTTCGGGGTTAATATTTGGGGAATTATTCTCTTGATTAATTTACGGTTAGTGACTAATGAATTGGAATGAGGCGTATGTTGTGTTTGTGTAACACTTATTTAAAATATACGCGAGTTATTCGGAAAGACCGGGTTTATCCCATTCTGAATAACTGATACGACGATAAGTCGAAGATGAAGACGATGGTCGAAGACCGGAGGTCTTCACGTCGTTTGGGTGATAACTGATGATCTTGATTGGGCTGTACACCCAAGAAGATGGAAACAGTTAGTGATCGTCCAGACGTACTTGGAGATCGATGGATATGCGGGGTACTAGGTGCCTCCGGTTTTGTTCAGACCCAGAACGGACTTGTAAATGGACCGTGTGTCTGACATTGGATTTTAGTCCGTGTGATTGATCTATATATTGATGGATATCAAACGCATGGAGTGAATTGCCTGTGTGGCATGCCTAAGTGGCAATTGATCGAGGCTTGTGTTGAAAAGCAAAGTCTTGTGGTGATGATCAAAGCACGGCCTTTGTGGCGTAGCTTTGTGTAACGTTTACTTCGCGTGTTTCACACCCGGTATGAACCAAAAACGGGAGACGGACCTCAGGAGGACTTGCGTTTCTTTCTAGTTAGAAGTGGCGTCAGTGGTTTTACACGCCCTGACGAGTTTGACTTATGTGGTTGTTGCTGTTGCGAGGCGCCTCGGATTGATCGGTCGTTCTCGAACCGATGGAGTCATTTAGTTGGCTCGTTTACGCCCCAAAGAGCGGGGAAACGTAGTGTTCAGGCATTTTAATCCACATCGGTGGACCGGCCCTGACGATCCAAGGGTCGATGCGCTCTGACCCTGTGGCTCGGGCTAGAGAGTCACGAAAACGGTTGAGGACTATCTTTTGCCTCGGTTCATAGACGGAAATCCAATTTCCAAATACGTGACATTTGCGGCTTTAGTTGTAATCCTATATATGGCGACATAGTGGGATGGGGCGCTCATGCCGCCTATGATTGATACTTATGATTTGAAGTTGTTTTATACACTATGCACTTATAATAGTATCAAATGATTTGTTTTAAACGTATCCAGCATTCTTTGGCTGTTATAAGGGAAAACCCTATCCCCCGGCTTGCGTTTGCATTGTGTGATAGGACCTGGGTCTTATAACAGCTTCATTTTTCTTTATTTAGCATTGCGCTGTTTGTTTTATGCACTGGTATTCTTGGGAGGAAACCCGTTCCGTGTTATACGGCGTGGTCCCTTGATTTACCTAGCTTTAAAAATAAAGATTAACTGTTTTAGTTCTCACACCAGTCACATGACTGACCTGGAGTTTATTGTTTTAACCTAAACTCTGGGTGCCCTTATTTTGACACGGGCAGCTAGTAGTTTTGGTTTTGCAGATTTATATTCACAGGATCCTGGTTCACAGCTGGAACGATATCCGGAAAGCTTTGTATCCGTATATCTCCTTCTAGTTGTGTATTGTATTATTTTCCGCTGCTATGTATTTAAATGTAATTTCAATCTCTGATATTTCTGTGTAATATTTATTTGTTTATACTCTGTATATTCTTGTAATCTGATGCATTGTTGTAATATACAATAAAACGTTCTTCTGTATGTGTTCTGCTGTGGTTTGTTCTCGAACTATCCGACGCTTTCCTTTACGGGGAAGTTGCGGGTCTTCACAGTTGGTATCAGAGCTTTGGTTTACAAAGCAGAGAACAAGGCACATTAGAACCATATGAAAGAATTCATCAGATATTGGGTTAGTAAAATCCAATGGGAATGACTCGTTAGAGATGGGATCAGTAGTATCCTAGAACGAGTGTGAAGAGTAAATTTTTAAAGTGAAAACCAATTTTTGTTTTGAAAATTTAAATCAATTATTCGTATTTGATTATCTATTTATATTGAGTTGGACAGTCCAGTATATAAAGATTTTGCATATACGTCTTGCAAACGTGTATTTGAAATTTTAATATACTGGATAGATATAGAATCACATTCTAGACACCCGGAGATGGTTCTGATGATTGATCGATCATCATCAGAATCTATGTTCGTGTTTTGAAGATGTGATTTTTATATATTTCCTATTGATTGGTGTGAGAACCAAAATTAGATAGGGCTTATTGTTGTCATTTGGCATCAAAAATCTGATTTTTGTATATGTATCAAAATTATGAATTTGAAGCTCTAATTCACTAATTGATTGATGTTTGTGTAGTTTCTTTGTTTGTTTGATAATTTAGTGCCACTATGCCTAATGTGATCGAATAATGAATTGTATTGAAATTTGGTTGCGTTTGCTAGCGTATACATATATATCGTTGAACAGGTCATAGCAAGGAGGCTAGAGCAGAGAATAAAATTTGTTTGCCCGACAAATAGGTACCTGTTTACTACATAATTTCCTGTTTTGTTTGGGTGATGATGATTTTATGAGCCTATTGGCTAGCCGCTTGGCTTTTTCTTTTTCTTTTTGAGATCTGAAGGACCGGGGAAGCTATTTGAAATTCCCCGATGCTCCCGGTGCAGGGGAGGTTATGGCGAAATTTTTCGAAAATTTAGGGTGTTAGCCAAATTTTTGAAATTTTGAGAATTCTCAGAAACTAAAGAGTTGGAGAATAGAAGCCAGATCGAGCGTAGAGTTGAATAATCAAACCGCTTTCGACTTTGTTCCTTTTCGGGGACGAAAAGTTTTAAGTGGGGGAGATTGTAACAACCCGTAAAATGCGAGCCAGTTTGAAATTTTTATTTTGGCAATTTTAGCGAATTTTGATTATTTAAAATAGATTATTTTAAATAATATCGACGAGAAATTTATTTAGAATATAGAATTCGACGTATATATTATATACGTCGTCGTAAGAATATATATTAATTATATATAATTATAAAAGGAATTGAAAATGGCGCGGTAGTTCGAAAATTCGATTTCTAATTTCAAATGAATATACAGAATTCAATATAAGTCAGAATTGAACGAAACAAGAAATATTTGAATCTGTATAACTATATCTTTGTAACGAAGTTAACAAACTGAGATTTCATCTTAGAAATGATAAGATATGTCCAGTTTAAAATTAGAAATAGTCGCTGTGGAATTTATATATATTTTTATATATATAAGGCCCTTAAAAATAGCAATTTTGCAAACGACCTCGGATTTCGACGAAACCAGTTTTGTTGGGTCCGTGATGTTAAGTTATTGCTAGATTCCAAATTTCATAATTTTTCGAATCAATATGTGAGCGTGGCGAAGGAAAACGCGTTTGACCAGTTTCAGTTGATTTTAATCGACTGGAAATTGGCCATTTTTCAAACGGTCTCGGAATTCGACGAAATTAGTTTTGTTAGGACCGTATCGTCAATACGAAGCTAGAAAATATTTTTCAGGAATTTTTCTAGTTAGTATGTGACCCCGGTAATTTGAAATGTACGTTTAAAATTCAATATAGTGATTTAAATGTAAATGTAACGGAAACTGATTGTAACAGCCGAATCAGCTTGCGTGACATATCCCATTGTGTTCGGAATGGGGGTAATTAGCTAGGGACGATAGTCGGTGGGTTCAATTTCGAGTTGAAATTAAAAAGTTACTTTATGAGGATTTAAAATAAAAATTAAATAAACTAAATATATATATAAACCTTCTCCTTTCTCTCTCCTTACCTTTCAGATCTGAAAAAAAAAAAAGAGAGACGCAGACGATCGAGACCCCGACGCGCTCCCCCTCCTCCGCCTGCGCGCCGTCGCGGGTCCCTTCCCTCCACAGGCGATCGCCGTTCGCCAGCATTCCCAGCCTCCGCCCCCTCTCAGATCAGTCGGTTTTGCCCTCGACCGCGAACCCTAGCCCTTGAAAGCCATAACCTGTCGCCCCCACCCTTTACTAGCTGCCTCCGCCATCATCGAAGTCCCCTGCCGCCGAGCCTAGTCGCCCTTCGCCAGCTCCGACGAGCCGCCTACCGCCTCCAACGCACAGAAGCCCCCTCCTCTTATTACAGTAAGAAAACTGTTTTTTTATATTATGTTAAAAGCTGTTTTTTTTTATGATTTCAAAACTGTTTTTTTTATGATTTCAAAACTGTTTTTTTTTTATATAAAGGATTAAAACTGATTTTAATTTTAAGTTAAAAGCAAAAGGTTTAAACTTTAAAAAGATCGGATTTGTAGAAGATAAAAAAAATCATATTTTTATATATTGAAAGTCGAGATAAAAATCATATTTTTATATATTGAAAGTCGAGATAAAAATCATATTTTTATATATTGAATAGCGAAGTAAAAATTCGATTTTTATATATTGAATAGCGAAGTAAAAATTCGATTTTTATATATTGAATAGCGAAGTAAAAATTCGATTTTTATATATTGAATAGCGAAGTAAAAATTCGATTTTTATATATTGAATAGCGAAGTAAAAATTCGATTTTTATATATTGAATAGCGAAGTAAAAATTCGATTTTTATATATTGAATAGTGAAGTAAAAATTCGATTTTTACATAGGTAGTGAAAGCGGGCAACGAAGATGCGATAGCGAGGAAGATTTCTACCAATGAAGAGCCGTGGAGCTAGGATAGCTATATGTGAGAATTTCTCACCTTTCAATTTAATTTTTCTAGTTATATATATACTAGGATGCAGACGGTGCTTAGTAGCACCCGACACAATCGTCCACAGACCATGGACTTGTTTGTTTGGTTGCATAGATTAGTTGAATTATTTGTTTGAATTGTATTGTTTGGTGAGATGAAATTGATTTGATTGATGTGTGAATGGCGTGGGCCTTCACTAGACCGGGGATAAGGCTAGGCCTTGTCCCGTTTCTAGTATCGTGCCGTTATGCCGCCGAAATTTTCTAAAATAAGTTAGAAAAATAAAAATATCATTTTATTGGATAAATGAATTGTATAGAAGTTCATAGGTTGGAATAAAATGTTTTATCGTTAAAAATATAATTTTTAACGTGATGTGAATAAATAAAATATTCATTTATAAACCGGACGGTTTGTTTATGTACACCTATTTGAAGGACATTGATTGGGTCGATAAATTTTACACATCGCCCAACAACACAAATAAAATATGTGTTTGATTGTTTGAAACCCCACACGGGTGTTGGGATGAAATTTGAAGTTCACTCATCCTGATTGATTAAATATGTCGATCGATTGATTGACAGGCTGTTATAAGCGTTGGATATCTATATTTGATGCTTATACAGTGTAGTGCACTTTGGTTGATGGTTGATTATTTTCAATGCTATTATATACATGTGTTGTATGAAAATCCATATAATTAATTTTATATGGTAATTGATTGGGCCTCATTCCAGTTTTGAAAAAGAAATATTTGAAAAGAAATATTTGAAAAAGAAATATTTGAAATAGAATATTTGAAAATAAAGGAATATATGAAGCCGTGTTGATTAGATTGACGCCATTTTGACGTGAACGATATTTATATCGATTTTAAAAACGATTTCGAAATGAGTTGAATTGAAAACGATTTCGAAATAAATTGAATTGAAAACGATTTCGAAATAAATTGAATTGAAAACGATTTCGAAATAAATTGAATTGAAAACGATTTCGAAATGAGTTGAATTGAAAACGATTTCGAAATGAACTGAATTGAAAACGATTTCGAAATGAATTGAATTGAAAACAATTTCGAATTGAATTGAAAGTGAATTGAAATGAATTCAAATTGAATTGAAATTTGAATTGAATAGAAAAGAGTTTTGAAACGAATCTATAAAGAAGAATTCAATTTTGCTTTGAATTGAAATGGAAGTTGAAATAGATTTTTGAAACGAATTCAAAACTATTTATATAATTCGTTTTAAATAGAAATCGACGAAGTATATATTATATATATTATATATATAATATAATGGCCTGAATAGAACGCGCCGGGCCGCGGCAGTTCGTGAATTTCGACCATTTATTTCAAACGGACATTGCGGGAGATCCGACCGTCGGATTCTCCTAAAACCGGAACCGTTGGGTTCGTATCGAAAAGAGCTTTCTAACGAATATTAGAAATTTGAAATCTAACGGTTGGATTTGGAGTTACGTCCAAATCAAATTTGAAAAAGGTCGCTGTAAGTGCAGTTCGATGGCCATTGATGGAAATCGACTGTACGGGCCTTGATAAAATTATTAAAAATAGTAATAATTTGTGTAAAATCATAAGAAATGATTTAGAAAGAATTGGGATGAAAAACTCCATATTTAAAAAGATAAAAATAGATTTTTATCGAAATGAACTAGTTTTGAACAAGAATTATAATTCTATTTATTTTTAAGTAAATAAATTGAATTCGAAAAGGGTTTTGAAAATAACCAAAATTTCCAATGATTGCATTGGAGTGGATTTGAATCGAAATTGTCTTCGGAATATTTCGATGTTGGAATTCGTGATTATACAGGTGTTGTTATGGAAATTTGAAAGATATATATTTATATCGTTATTTCCAATACGACATTTGTTGATCGTAGAATTTGATATTGAATATAGGCCGATATATTTTCTATTCAGAGCCATATATTGAATATCAAATGTGATTTGGGTTTGTCGTGAATGGTGTCTTCACTAACACTGTTCTTGAACCCAGTTGAGAAAAGATTAAATCTTTTTATTTAGATTTAATGAAGTGTACCAATTAAATAATATTTAATTGGAATTGAATTGATATTGATTTTTGGGTTTATCGTGAACAGTGTTTTAAATAACACTCGTTCTTTAACCCGATAATTAATGAATGTGATTTTGGGTTTATCGTGAACCGTGTTTTAAATGACACTGATTCTTTAACCCAGTTGAAGATTAAAACTAAGTGGATTTTTAATGAATCTTTAATTAGATTGAAATGATCGAAAATGGAGTATCACCAGTTTTGCTCCAGGCGATAGTTAAATCTTTAATTAGATTTGAACGTGAAATGGTAATTGAATTTACCGATAACACCGTGGTGTTAGATATGAAGTACTACCAGTTTTACTTCATGGGATGAATAGGTTGGGATTGGGAAATTAAAACAAAGGATTACTTCGGTAAGGTTCGCTAATCCCGACTGGTTTGAATTGATATTCAAAAGTAGATTAAAACATAAATTCAAGAATTTATCTTTGATAAAATTAATGGGAACCTTTCCCTATGAATGTGAAATTTAGAAACTAACTGTCGGTTAGCCAAGCAGAAGGGTTTTCTGGATATTGATCTGATGTTGGTTTCGGCCTTCGGGGTTAATATTTGGGGAATTATTCTCTTGATTAATTTACGGTTAGTGACTAATGAATTGGAATGAGGCGTATGTTGTGTTTGTGTAACACTTATTTAAAATATATGCGAGTTATTCGGAAAGACCGGGTTTATCCCATTCTGAATAACTGATACGACGATAAGTCGAAGATGAAGACGATGGTCGAAGACCGGAGGTCTTCACGTCGTTTGGGTGATAACTGATGATCTTGATTGGGCTGTACACCCAAGAAGATGGAAACAGTTAGTGATCGTCCAGATGTACTTGGAGATCGATGGATATGCGGGGTACTAGGTGCCTCCGGTTTCGTTCAGACCCAGAACGGACTTGTAAATGGACCGTGTGTCTGACATTGGATTTTAGTCCGTGTGATTGATCTATATATTGATGGATATCAAACGCATGGAGTGAATTGCCTGTGTGGCATGCCTAAGTGGCAATTGATCGAGGCTTGTGTTGAAAAGCAAAGTATTGTGGTGATGATCAAAGCACGGCCTTTGTGGCGTAGCTTTGTGTAACGTTTACTTCGCGTGTTTCACACCCGGTATGAACCAAAAACGGGAGACGGACCTCAGGGAGGACTTGCGTTTCTTTCTAGTTAGAAGTGGCGTCAGTGGTTTTACACGCCCTGACGAGTTTGACTTATGTGGTTGTTGCTGTTGCGAGGCGCCTCGGATTGATCGGTCGTTCTCGAACCGATGGAGTCATTTAGTTGGCTCGTTTACGCCCCAAAGGGCGGGGAAACGTAGTGTTCAGGCATTTTAATCCACATCGGTGGACCGGCCCTGACGATCCAAGGGTCGATGCGCTCTGACCCTGTGGCTCGGGCTAGAGAGTCACGAAAACGGTTGAGGACTATCTTTTGCCTCGGTTCATAGACGGAAATCCAATTTCCAAATACGTGACATTTGCGGTTTTAGTTGTAATCCTATATATGGCGACATAGTGGGATGGGGCGCTCATGCCGCCTATGATTGATACTTATGATTTGAAGTTGTTTTATACACTATGCACTTATAATAGTATCAAATGATTTGTTTTAAACGTATCCAGCATTCTTTGGCTGTTATAAGGGAAAACCCTATCCCCCGGCTTGCGTTTGCATTGTGTGATAGGACCTGGGTCTTATAACAGCTTCATTTTTCTTTATTTAGCATTGCGCTGTTTGTTTTATGCACTGGTATTCTTGGGAGGAAACCCGTTCCGTGTTATACGGCGTGGTCCCTTGATTTACCTAGCTTTAAAAATAAAGATTAACTGTTTTAGTTCTCACACCAGTCACATGACTGACCTGGAGTTTATTGTTTTAACCTAAACTCTGGGTGCCCTTATTTTGACACGGGCAGCTAGTAGTTTTGGTTTTGCAGATTTATATTCATAGGATCCTGGTTCACAGCTGGAACGATATCCGGAAAGCTTTGTATCCGTATATCTCCTTCTAGTTGTGTATTGTATTATTTTCCGCTGCTATGTATTTAAATGTAATTTCAATCTCTGATATTTCTGTGTAATATTTATTTGTTTATACTCTGTATATTCTTGTAATCTGATGCATTGTTGTAATATACAATAAAACGTTCTTCTGTATGTGTTCTGCTGTGGTTTGTTCTCGAACTATCCGACGCTTTCCTTTACGGGGAAGTTGCGGGTCTTCACAGCAAAGTCTTGTGGTTGATGATCAAAGCACGCCTACGTGGCAGCTTTGTGTATAACGTGAATTCGCGAGCCTCACACCTCGGTATGAGTTAAAAACGAGATACGGACTGCAGGGAGAGCACGACGTTTCTTTCTAGCTTTGGTGGTGTCAGTGACTTACCAGCCCTGACATATATATACTTTTCACCTTTGTGGTTGTTGGAATGCAAGGCGCCTCGATTATAGGTCTGTAAGGACCGGGAAACGTGTGTTCAGGAATAAATATTCCTCTAACGTAAGTGAGGACCGGCCCTGAAGCATCCAGGGGTTGCCCAGAGTGTGTAGCCCAGAGGCATTTGCTAGGGTGTCTCGAGCGCGGAGAGGAGCTTGCCCCTTGCCTCGACTCATGACGGAAATCCAATTTCCAATACATGTATTGCGGTTTTAATTGTAGAACTAGTATGGCGACATGATATATGGTACCCATGCCGTCTATGATTTATATTTATGATTGAAATGGTTTTGACACTATACACTTATTATAGTATCAAATGATTTGTTTTAAACGTACCAAGCATGTTTGGCTATTATAAGGGAAAACCCTATCCTCCGGCTTGCGTTGCATTGTGTGATGGGACCTGGGTCTTATAATAGCTTCATTTTTGGAAAAAGCATCGCGTTGTTCATTCTATGCACTGGTATTCTTGGGAGGAAACCCGTTCCGTGTTATACGGCGTGGTCCCTTGAATTACTCTCTTTTAAAATAAAGTTTTAATAACTGTTTTAGTTCTCACACCAGTCACATGACTGACCTGGAGTTTATTGTTTTAACCTAAACTCTGGGTGCCCTTATTTTCGACACGGGCAGCTAGTAGTTTTGGTTTTGCAGATTTATATTCACAGGATCCTGGTTTGCAACTGGAATGATATCCGGAAAGCTCTGTATCTGTATATCACCTTCAGTTGTGCTTTGTATCATTTTCCGCTGCTATGTAATTTATTGTAATCTCTGATATTTGTCAATGTAATTTATTCATTTATACTCTGTATATTCTTGTATCTGATGGAATTGTTGTAATATACAATGAAATGTTCTTCCGTCTGCGTTCTGTTTTGTCTTGTCCTCACAGTAATTCGTTCTTTCTCATCTCTTCGGAGACCGGGGAAGTTCGGGTCGCTACAGAGCTAAACTTAACGAAGGATATAATTTCAGAATTTGATTTGAGGTTTAAGGTTTCTTTTTTTCAATTTTTATAATAGTTAGAAAGTGAAGAGGAAGAGAGAGATCTCTGTATATCCCGACGGTGCGTCATTTAGGATAATGTGGGTTAGCATCATCCTGAATGCCACTCCAACGTATGTGAGTTAATCAAATATAAACGCGTGTCATCTTAAATGATGTTAATACCACTACAAGAAAAGCTAAAAACAACGACAGAAAAATAGCGACGGAATTTTTCGTCGCTATTTTGCGATAGATTTGTGAGGGATTTGCATGTGATAATTTTAAATTTTTTCTATTTTAATTTTTCATATATTATCTCCGACCACTTTTATATCCTTTACTGAACCATTGCAAATTACGTCAATTTACCGACGGATAAATTTTGACACTAAACTCCGCTGCAAATTGAGGCAGATTGCCTAGGGAATCATTTGAAACTATTTTGTGATGGATTTTGCAAGGAATCTGCAAGTGATGCTTTTTCTGAATATTCAATAATACATTGATTAACTAATAATTAATTCTAATTTATATTGTTTGATAGAGATTACTATTAATAATTAATGATTAATTCGTTGTCTTTAATAATTGAGAATATATTTAGTATATAGTATTTAATAATTATTATTAAAATCATATTTAATATGTATTAATTAAAAATATAAAATTTTGGAATTTTCTATAATATATTTAAAATTAATCATAAATTTTAAAATATATATGAAATCATTACCAAGTAGTAACTCCCCTCAGATCACTGCTAGATGATTATATGCTACATTGTGCTGATCTCCGCTTAGATCAATGTCGTTTTTACATTTAATAATTTGAATGAACAATAACAATATGAAAAGGCTGAGCTAATGTTAATAGTAAATGTTTTTATATTTAATAATTCATTATAGTTAATAATAAATAATTAGTTCATTACAAATAATATTTATTACGTTTAATAATCAACATATATAATTAGTACTTAATAATTAATACTATATAATTAAGAATCAACATTTAATAATAATATGAATGCAAAATTAGATCCATGGAAAGTTATCAATGTGTAAAAGTGTTATATAATTATTGTCACATCTTTAGCTTGTACTAATGCTCGGTAAAAAGTAAACTTTAATAATTAAATTTCAATAATTATATATTACTATTAATACATAATAATTAAGACTAATATTTAATAAATAATAATTAATCAATACATAGAATTTAATGAAATAAAAGTAATGTTTATTGTTTAATATTTGATAATTAATAATTATATTTAATATTTTATTTTTTCTGAAATAAAATTAAGAACATTTGATAATTGATATGAATATGACAATACATATATCCAAAAATATATGTCCACTAAATTAAATATTTCTTTTTTTCTCTATATTATACTATATTCTTAAACTCTAAACAATTATAAATCAAATTAAATAATCATAACTCCATTGATTATTTCCAACCTTTAGATTTCTGTTGCACCAATATCCACCCTTCTTTAATGCCGAACCCTAAATGTAATAAGCATCCTCCGCTCACTTCAACAGTCTCCACTTTTTATTGCTCTAGTGGGGACTACGTTTTAAGCCGTTATCCCATCTTCTTTCTCCGATCTGTATTTCGTCTCTCTAACTCTAATCCTCATGGTACGTTTTTCTTCTTTTAGCTCTCATCACTCCCATCTCGCCTCTTTTTAATTTTTAATTTTTATTGTTCTATTTTGTTAGTTCCTGTTGTTTTCCTTTTTCTCTTAACCGAGCTTTCGCAGACCACTCCATGCGCGTCTTCTGATATATGCAGCGATTAAATCTTGATTTAGTTCTGATTTTAGATCGATGTTTCTCGACCTTGGTCTATTGTTATTTTTATGGGTTTAGGTCTTTCGGCTGATGAATGGAATTTTTAGATGGTGTTATTGGTTGTCGTCAGCTGTTTTTGATGTTTTCCTTTTTGGTTGTTCGGATTTGTTTTCTAGTGGGTAAGGATGCCTAGGTGTTTCGTCTGTAAACCTGAGTTGAATGCTAGACCAGACATTTGAGAAAAGATATTAACATCCAAGTTGAAGAGGAATGTGGAAATAAGGTCTCTGTGCCTAAGTTCCGAAGAGAGGAAAGAGACTGCTGCATTTCCCATTGACATAGACTGAAGCATAGGAGGTACAGAGAAGATTGTGGATCCAGTTGTTGGGTATGTTTTGGAAACATTATTCAATTTTTAGGGAAACTCCAAATTAATTGGTATATAATTCTTACAATTTTATGACGGGCTTCCACACTACATGTTTGGTATGAAACAGAATTCTCCTAGATTGTTACTAGAAACATACTAACAAGAAGAAGAAAAAATTGAACATTTATCAGATGACGTGTTCTCACCATTAATTCATAGATACCAGCTGAATTCAAGTATGACAAACATGTCAAATATATATGTTACATTCGTAATATTATTTTGTATGATCAAATACATCCACTATTAATTTTTGTTTGTAAGATGTAAGAAAAATTCATAATAGTAGTTGTGTTACTAATTTGTAGTGTATTTCAGGTGACAGGAAAAGAAGTGGTGTCCATCAATCTCAAAGTTGCAGAGAGTTCTTATTTCAACAGCTCAGATAAGGCATGTATTCATTCATTTCTTATTGAACACATTCAATATTAAACTTGAGAAAAGGTTTATTCCAGCTTTAGAATTTAGTGCAAAAATAGATCAGGTTTTCACCAAGTCGGGTTTTGAGCATGTGCATTTTGAGGTGTGCAAACACAAATTTAACCTTTGAAGAAACTATACTTGCGCATTTTAACGATGCATAAATATAAAATATTGAACTATGAAACGAGACATATTTTTGTAATAAATTCTGGAAAGGTCTAAAGTTGAGATAACTTTTTCTTTGAAGTCAAATAGCGAAATTAGTCCTTTTTATTACACAAATAAGACTTCTAATTGTAACAGGCAAATTAATTTAATGGATGTGGTCGAGGAAGTATGTGTAAAGCACTTTGCAGAAGATGATAAGAGGAAAGCAATGAAATACTTGAAACTTGAAACCTCAAAAACATGAAGAATCACATGCAGTTACATTTTTCATTGGTAAGTATGAATGTTGCTTCAGATTTTGGAAGTTGCAGAAAAGTTGCAATATATATGAGAATGCTTATTGGCTACACGGCTAGAACTACAATTAATGAGGAAAAAATTAGTCTTAATGAATATTGTCACTGAGGTATTTTTGAAATATTATATGCAGTTAAAGTAGGAGCATTTGTTGAATAAGTATTATCAATTTTCTCAGGTTACTTGTTGGAGCAAAATCTGATAAGTAAATGCCTACATGCGGATGTCAGTTTTTGCAATCATTGTTAACAATAAAGAATTGTTACATTACCATGATGGTGTATGATTTATATATGTATTTGAATATAAAGTTGTGATGATGTATGATTTTTAGTTTGTATTACGAATATAAAGTTTTGACTTATTCTTTATGAATTGATTATGATGCCTTTGAATTTGTATTAATCTTTTCTTATTGTTTATATGCTCCTTGGTGCATTTGTAAAATGTGTTTAGATATAGCGTTATTTGTATGTGGAAGATAAATTTATATTGTTATATGTAAAAAAAAAAAAAAAACCAGATCTTTTTTTTGTTAAAATTTTTTGTCGCTAATACTTCGATAATTAGTAAGGGTTTACCAACTCCTTTTGTGGTGGATACCCAGTGCCAAAGGCTCTCGTACTCAAGCGCGAAAGGACTTCCCAAGCAGTCTCTTGTCCTAGTACTATTCTCACGGCTTTCAGGACTCTAGGGGTGGTCGACTAGTGCGCACAGTCTTTCCCCCACATATGTGTAAATAATATTTTATTATAAATTAATTATCCGTCGGTAAATAGTCGGTATATAAATTAAAATTAAATTAATAAATAAAATTTTCTTTTTATTATATAATTAGTAAAATAACGGGAAAATGTCGGAAAATTCATTGTAAATTCCGCTGCAAAATCTGACACAGATACCGTCGTGGTTTTTACAGACCACACCATTATGCAGGAAATCCGTCGCTAATGCTTGTTTAGCGATGAATTAGAAGCGGATTATGCCGCTGCTATATGCAGTTTTTCTTGTAGTGTACGTGTCTTCTTAAACGCCGCTACGAGAGTTAAAGAAGACAAGGCTAAATCAATGAGTAAAGTCATCTAAGATGACGCGTATTAGGATGACGCGCGTTTTGACGTTCCGGTCCTAATAATATTAACTTTGGTAAAAACGGACCCTGTTTGCAAAAATAACATTATTTTAATTTGTCGGTTCACCTTTAAATTTCGTCCACTACCGAAAAAGAAAAAAAAACTCCGATTTGAAAATCTATCAAAAATAGCTATACGCATTCCAATAAAACTTGTTTCATCGAAAACGGATGTTGTTTGAAAAGAAAGCTATTTTTAAGGTCTATATACTATCAATAAATATATTAAAAATTCCCAAACAATTCAATTAATAAAAATAAACCAATATTATCGTATATACCCAAATATATTATTATATAACTTTAAAATAGACATATTTAGGCTTAAAACTATATTCAAAATATATAGAAATTTCTTTATAAAATATTAAATAAACGTTTTCGTTTATTAACGAATTTCACGGCGACTATTTGAAATTTTGAATTGGACGTAACTTGCAATCTATCAGTTTAAAATCTCGATTTTTCTTTTCTGTTAGAAAAATATAATCAAATCGATTCAAACGTTTCTTATTTCACAGAAATCCGACTTATAACAGATTATATATATTCAATTAAAGTTTATATCGAAAATTACAAACTACCATGGCTTTTCGAGCTCGTTTTATATATTTATATGCATATATATATATATGTATGTATGTATATATATATATATATATATGAGGCAGGTTCAATGGCACCCCAAATAGTGAACACCCTTTAGCCTACCACTTTTCCACCACTCATTTCCCACTAACTCTCCTTCCACTAACTCTCTCACTTCCCACTCACTTTTTTTAATATAAATGAGAGGTGGAAATTAGGGGGTTTTAGGCTGCTCCATTTTTGGGGTGCCACGGAACGCATATATATATATATATATATATATATATATATATATATATATATATTCGAACTCCATTTTGATAAATAAATTCGATAAAATTTATTAATATTACCAAATAATATTTAAAATAGATCAAATATTCAAATTTAAATGAACAGAAAAATCTGGGATGTTACACTCGGTCTCAAATCCATTTTTTAATCCAACCCTATATGTTACTTTTATAGGAGAATAGAAGGTCTAAGCAAAATATCCAATTTTCCACTCAGAAATATATTAGGAATATATTCCTAAAATAACTGGTCAATAACAGGAAAGTCGTCGTAGACGTCTGATCGGGATTGGTCAGACATCTGTCCAAGCTTTCGGGTTCCAAATCCTGATAGCTCAGACGTCTGACCAAAATGGCTCAGATTAGCACCAAGCTGCCCCCTTTGAGTTGCTGCATAGTACCTCCAAACTCCGGTTCACAAACCATCTTCTCGGCCGCTACAAAGCTTTCATCATCGTCTTCAATATGCATGTGATTAAATATCACAAATCACAATAGTTGTACTTGCATATAAATTTTGCGCATCATCAAGGATTTGATGTTTAAAAATAGAGGAACTGAAAGTAAATATTACAATAGTCAACTGTGCAAACTATAACTCCTAGAACATATAAGAAGTGTAAGCGCAGATGCTAAGCAAGTCAGTGTTAGAACTAAATTTCATCAACATTTTAATACACTTTTTCACTATCTCGAAAAAATTAATTTAACATGATAAATCGGGTGATGTTATGATAATAAAAATTGAACTGAAAATAGTTAATTTTACGAGAAATAATTAGTTAGGAATTTGTTTAGGTAGAAACGAAATGTAATGAAAGAGTGGTGCACAGAGGTTTGTTATCTGAATTTCCCAGTTAAGCTTTTTCTTTTAAACCCATTTGAACACAGCACGGTCTACAGCATATTCCACTCTCCTTTAATTAACATCGAATAAGCCATTAGATGGGCTGGTATAGGACTAATAGGAGATAGGACCACCTCAAAGGGGTTGCGATGAATAATTTAGGAAAGCATGAAGAAAGTTTTAGGGTAAGTATTTGTAACAACCCGTATTTTCAATAACCTGTTATAACATAAATGGAGGCAGAATTAAACTGTAAAATATGAATCAAGGGAAACGGGCTATGCCATTGCGTTCGTCTCGGAAAAATACGCGAAATAGAGTCCGAGTTTTCGAAAATCGGAGTCCGTATGACCAAGATATGGCCTCGCGAAGTTTCACGAAAAATTCCCAAATTAAAGTATACTTAATTAAGTGAAATGGGTTGCGCAGAGAAATATATATATATTGATATATATATATATATATATATATATATAATTGAAAATTAAATAAATAAATATGCAAAAATGTTCAAAACAGCGAATTGGGAGAGGGGAATAACCGAACCGACCGATTTTTGAGGTCGACCCGAGCCTGCTGGGTCGACTAGGGGTTAATCCAGGGTGTTTGGCTGTCAACCCGTGGGCCGATTCGCTCAAATGTAGATTTTGCATTTGGATGGTTCTCATGGTTCATCTTTAATCTAAAGGCCCTAGATGGTTCCTACACTTGACTTCTTCCCCAAGACATGCTTTGATGGCTTGGATTGAATCTAGGTTTAATCCTATGGCCTAAAACACTTGCCTAATCTATAAATAAGACCCTAACCTATCCTAAATCCTCATTATTCATTCATGCAACTAAACTATGGCAAAATTTTACCTCTCATGGCCTCCACTCTCTTCATAAAATTTCTAAATGGTTTCTATGAGAGATTTTCCATGCATACAAGTGTTTTCAAGCTTGTATGAGTGTCATTAGCTTGCATTCAAGTCAAGTTTCTATCTTTGCATCATAAAGCAAGGGTTTTGATCATTTTGGCTCAATGGTTTTTATGTTAGAGCTTGCATTTTGGGTCTATTTGATTGCGTAAGGGCTTTGTCATATCTTTTGTGCCTTCATAGCAATGTAAGCCCTTTCCCTACTCTTAGATATTAACTATATAGTTAAATGTTCATGTTGCAAGTTTGGGTTTGATCATTGAGTATGATACATGCTATCATGTCATGCAAGTTTATGAAGTCATTATCTTGATCTTGTGAGCTAAAAGCTACAACCTTTATGTTGAAATGTTGCATTAGGCAACATGAGAACCCTCATAACCTTTATGTCAACTTGCATATGAAGTCATAACCCTTATATGATGATATATGCGAGTTAATAGTCATCATTCCATATCTTTTGTCACCATGATTCACTTATGTGCCAAGTTTGGGTTTATGCATGTTTTGAGGCTTAAGAATGTAACATGCAAGTTAATGAACACATTTGTGCCTCATTTGCCACCATGATTAACTTGTGGCTTAATATCCATTTTTGTCATGCCTTTGCCAAGTCTCTTCTTTTAATCCATTACGTTGTCGCGAACGTATATGCGAGTTTAAAAGCGTTGGGTTATGTTATGGGTAATTTCTAATGACATGAAAATACAACTTGAAAACATGACTTGAAATATAACATGGAAGTTGACATGTAAGTATGCATAAAAACATAAGCTTGGGAATTTACCTATTAAGTTAGGTCTACCCAAATGCTTGAAAACTTGTAACATGTTTTGGGAAACATGATGGACATGACACTTAGATAATATAAGTGTGGCCAACTCGAGGTTGGGTTGAGTTTGCAACGTAAAACTACCCGGAACCGACCGGCCTAACTAGTAGTTGCAAACAATAGGACCCAATGTGAGAAGTTGGTCATGTTGTGCTTGAACCCGAGGTTAGACCAAGTTGTGGTGTAAAGCTACTCGGAACCGACCGGCTTAACTAGTAACCACAACAAAGTCTAATGTGAGAGGTGAAGGTGCATTAAGTAATTAATGCCACATGATAGGGTTAAGTTAATTTGATTAATGACTCTTAACCAAATATGACATGGACAAATGGGTTAAGTAATTTGATTAGGCTAATGATACTTAACAAAACATGACAAGGTTGGGTAGGTTAAGTAACTTGATTTGCCTAATGACACTTAACCATTTTTTATATGACTAGTGGATGGGGTTAAGTTAACCAACACTTAATCAATCCAACGCGATAACTTGGTAAGGTTAAGTAAGTTTTCTTAATGACGCTTAACCGAAAAATACGGTTAACGAATGGGGTTAAGATTAGACTCAACTAGTCTAAACATGGAAATCGGATGGGGTTAAGTTAGCCTAGACTTAATTAATCCCACTTGGTAGTTTAATGGGGTTAAGTTAAACACTTAACTAATCTAAACATGATGAATTGATGTGGTTAAGTGACCTATACTTATCCAATCTAACTCGTTAATTTATTGTGGTTAAGTTAACCAATACTTAACCAATATAACGTGAAAACATGATAAGGCTAAGTCACGAATCGCTTGAATACACTTGACCGATTTGACTAAGTAAATTGATAGGGTCAAGTTAATATATACTTAACCAATCTAGAATGATAATTGGACGAGGTTAAGTCGTGAATTGCTTAATATACTTAACCAACTTGAGCATGGTTTGTAGGGTTAAGCCTTGAACTTGGATACTTAGCCAATTTTGACAGGTTTTGTAGACGGGTTAAGTCATGAACTTAAGTGACACTTAATCCATTATGTAAACCCTAGTTCTGAGGATTAGGTGGATAACCGTAGTTAACAAGGATAACGGGAACAATGCTAAGTGGTAAACCTTAGTTGAAGAATAACTAAGTAATGATTCTTAGTCAAGGAAATTTAGACCAGTTCATAGATAGATGAGTAACCTGATACAGTAGGTCATCGTTTAAGTATACGAGTAGGAGCAAGTATCTGATTTAGATAAAGGCTCCAGCGAACTGGGTAACGAAGCAGCGGCTTCGGGGAACATGAGGATATTCTTGGTATCCCTCTATGAGCTGCCAGGTGATTATACTAGGCTCATGAGAGGTTAAGGTCTGCGTTAGAAGAACCAAGAGTATGCCTTGGTTGCTATACGAGCGACCTAAAGACGGGGATGGATAGGGGATAGTCGACGATACACGGTCGTACCCTAGATAGCATTTCGTAAGGCTACCTACCATCTTTGGTCAAGCGTGTACGTACGGAAAGGCAGAGAACACCCAAAAGACCATAATTGCTATCTAATTATGGTTGCGGTAAGGCTTGGATGTGGGTTGGCCAGTGTTGTGTTCTCATATAGGATTTATCCTGTCTTGTCTTTCACTAGTTGAGGGAGTGGTCTCGTGGGACCATAGCCACGTATAAGAAAAACAGACCTTAGCATCTGCATCGGCAGATAAATCGAAAGCTCCCGACCGAGTCCTGTATTTCTTGATTTGCCCTGTGACAGGACTCGGATGGCACGATGTGATACATGTGCATACAGTCATGGAAAAGCGATTCACGATGAATGCGTGGGAAAAAGGGCGCGGTTGGCGGTTAGCGTAATCCCTAGTGGCCCTAGGTGGTTGAACCCAAACCGAGATACGAGAACGTGTAATAGGTAAGCATAATCCCTAGCAGCCCTAGGTAGCATAAGTCCTAGTTGTACAAACAATAATTCATGTTGGAAGACCCTAGCTAGGTTTAGGGTAACAGTCCAAACCGATCTTAAGGATCATGGAACTATGTTAAAGTAATATAGAATCTCATGGGAAAGCCCGTATGGTCTACGGCAAGGGACTGAACATTTACATGGAATAAAACATACAAGTTGAGTAACCTATATATGCGATATATTAGGTTGACATGGACCATTACACGACTTTTGAGTGAGGGTCATTCTTGGTTAACACATGACACGGTGGGGATACTAGTACGGTAGGTGCAGAGCTAAAATACAGGATAGATATCACGGGGCGTTATACGTGACAGATATCTTGGGGATATTATACTTGATAGAAACCTGACGATGTGATACCTTGTTTTATCTTGACATCGTAATTTATCATGACACCTTAGTTTATCTGAGTTCAGTAGTTCATCCGGTTATTTTGATTTAGCTTATCTATCTTGTTATCATGCTTATGTTCATCTCAGTTTCTCATGTCAGTTAACTTTACTAGTTTTTATGCTAATAGTAGATAGGGCTTACTCAGTCTTTTTGACTGACCCGTTTTGTTTCGCCTCTTTTCTTCCGTTCCCCCCCAGGTTACAGGGAGGAAATATTGTTGTTTAGTTCGGACTACTTCTGCTTCAAGGTCATCATGGATGGCTTGGACTTTTCTTGGCTAATGGCTACTTTACTGTTTTTACTTAGGGAATAATTTATGAAAATGTCTTTATGCTTCTTTACTATTGCAAGACAGGTTTTGATGTACTCTGATGTAAAAGGCTTTAGACCTTATTTATTCATGTTATGAAAGTTTGATTTTACTTCCGCTATTTTATATGTTCTGTCTTGTGATATTTCTGTGCATGTTTACCAATAATGCCCCTCTAAAGCTAGTGCATTCCTTTGCGAGTGACCCTAGCGGAGGCGGGGTGTTACACGTGGTATCAGAGCAGAAGGTTACCAGACCGGGCAAAAGTTTTTAAAGACCTTCTGAAAACTATTTGAAAAAAAAAACCGTTTACAAAGAAGCATTTTTCAAGAAAATTTTCTTTTAAAAGAAAAAGGCTATTCCCCAAAGGCCATTAGCACTATCCTTGTTTCCTTAATTGAGTCTCTTTTCCTTTCTTTCCTCCATCTATAGTCACAGTAGTTTTAACTGCGACTGGTCTTTTCTACCTACGAAAGTGCTTTCCATACGATGGAGGTGGTTCTCGAGAGACCAGTGGCCGCGTTATAAGAAAGGATTGTGAGAAAGAAGGATAAAGGATACGAGCTTAAGGATGAGCAACTTGTTGGTATGGCTTAGTCCTCAAAGGAGGGAGAAAGATGAACAATGAAACACATGACGAGAGAGTACCTTTGGCATGGTAAAACGGGGCGGATAGTTAAGTATTATGGGACAAGGACAAGATCATCGGGAGGGCAGTAGTATGCTCTCATTTCTAGAGTACCTCGGAAGGAGGGTAACGATCTTGTTAAAGGTTTAGCTTTTCTTCTCTATCATCCCGTTAGGACTTCGTTGTTCGTATCATTTAAGTCTGCTTCGATAGTTGAGTCTCTGCACCTTAAGTACTAGCGTAATAGAGAATCCCATTTTTGTCTCAAAGTCCTATTGGAGAATCAGTCCATTTATACATGACTTGTTTGGATTCGGGAATGTCTATGCCAAGTGTTGAGTTTGGAAATAATGCTTATGTTTATAAGCTATGGATGGATTCTAGGGATGAAGTGGTTATCCAGTAGGGGGTGCCACTCTCGGTTTTGATAGGAGGGTAGTTAGACCTTTTGACTAGCCTTGGTAATGCCCTCGAAGTATCGGGTGACCTTTTTGAGGTTCTGTCATGACTAGTTACTTAGAATCCCTTGATGCCTTTATTGGAAATTTGAAGCCCGATCGAGTGGTGTTCGCCAATAAGACGGATGGTTTACTTCATTTATGCATGGGTTATAGAGATCACCCTAGTAAGTGCGCATGATAACCTGATTGACATCTGTTTACTTTCAAGAGAAAGTTCTTCTACATGGAATGCCTTATAGTATATAAACGAGATCCAAGATTCACCAGTGAATTTTGGAAAGCTTGCATGAGATCATGAGTACGCAGTCATGTTTGCGTCAAGTATTCTAGGAAAAGGATAAGTGCAAGTGGAACGAGAGGCGACGAAGAAATGAGTTCCAGCTCATGTTATGGAAACAGGAATAAGAAGCTACAAAATCGCGAAGTTAAAAGACGACTTTGATGGTCAAAGACTAGATACGCGCATGATATCTCTTTTTGGGAGTATATCCTTGATCCCTGTTTTCTGTAGAGCTTACTTGTAGGCTATCTTTTGCGGACATCCTCTCGGTCCTATTCTCCGTTACAAACCCTGTAAGGAGTTTGTCCTGTTTATCTTCTCGACCCTGTTTCAGGGAATTCTAGGTAGAACCCTATGGATGTAAACATGTATTTGAAACATGTTATGATTGATATGGTTGCAAGTGGTTGCTCGTGGATGCGCGAATACACATTAGATACTAGCTCGACTCGGTCACATTTCGTATTGCATATGCACGAGTATTTATACTTGTTTATGGATGAAATCGAATGTATTATCATGCGGTTGTTGCATATGAATGAATGATTGTGCACGCATATAGTATCTATATGACTAGGACTATTTGCATACATGTTGGATTCATGGCACTATACATATTTTGCATTAGAAAGATTATTCAGGCCTGATCATTAGCATTAGCTAAGGAACATGTACACACACGTTTTGCATATATTCATACAGCATTAGAAATCATCTAAGGACAATGGTTGCTTGTGGATGATGTTTTGAGTAGATGGATGATGGATGGTAGGATATGTTCTTCCTAACTTGGAGATTTCGGGGACGAAATCCTAAAAGGTGGGGAGAATGTAACAACCCGTATTTTCAATAACCTGTTATAACAAAAATGGAGGCAGAATTAAACTGTAAAATCTGAATCAAGGGAAACGGGCTATGCGATTGCGTTCGTCTTGGAAAAATACGCGAAATAGAGTCCGAGTTTTCGAAAATCGGAGTCCGTATGACAAAGATATGGCCTCGCGAAGTTTCACGAAAAATTCCCAAATTAAAGTATACTTAATTAAGTGAAATGGGTTGCGCAGAGAAATATATATATATATATATATATATATATTGATATATATATATAATTGAAAATTAAATAAATAAATATGCAAAAATGTTCAAAACAGCGAATTGGGAGAGGGGAATAACCGAACCGGCCTATTTTTGAGGTCGACCCGAGCTCACTGGGTCGACTAGGGGTTAATCCAGGGTGTTTGGCTGTCAACCCGCGGGCCGATTCGCTCAAATGCAGATTTTGCATTTGGATGGTTCTCATGGTTCATCTTTAATCTAAAGGCCCTAGATGGTTCCTACACTTGACTTCTTCCCCAAGACATGCTTTGATGGCTTGGATTGAATCTAGGTTTAATCCTATGGCCTAAAACACTTGCCTAATCTATAAATAAGACCCTAACCTATCCTAAATCCTCATTATTCATTCATGCAACTAAACTATGGCAAAATTTTACCTCTCATGGCCTCCACTCTCTTCATAAAATTTCTAAATGGTTTCTATGAGAGATTTTCCATGCATACAAGTGTTTTCAAGCTTGTATGAGTGTCATTAGCTTGCATTCAAGTCAAGTTTCTATCTTTGCATCATAAAGCAAGGGTTTTGATCATTTTGGCTCAAGGGTTTTTATGTTAGAGCTTGCATTTTGGGTCTATTTGATTGCATAAGGGCTTTGTCATATCTTTTGTGCCTTCATAGCAATGTAAGCCCTTTCCCTACTCTTAGATATTAACTATGAAGTTAAATGTTCATGTTGCAAGTTTGGGTTTGATCATTGAGTATGATACATGCTATCATGTCATGCAAGTTTATGAAGTCATTATCTTGATCTTGTGAGCTAAAAGCTACAACCTTTATGTTGAAATGTTGCATTAGGCAACATGAGAACCCTCATAACCTTTATGTCAACTTGCATATGAAGTCATAACCCTTATATGATGATATACGCGAGTTACTAGTCATCATTCCATATCTTTTGTCACCATGATTCACTTTTGTGCAAAGTTTGGGTTTATGCATGTTTTGAGGCTTAAGAATGTAACATGCAAGTCAATTAACACATTTGTGCCTCATTTGCCACCATGATTAACTTGTGGCTTAATATCCATTTTTGTCATGCCTTTGCCAAGTCTCTTCTTTTAACCCATTACGTTGTCGCGAACGTATATGCGAGTTTAAAAGCGTTGGGTTATGTTATGGGTAATTTCTAATGACATGAAAATACAACTTGAAAACATGACTTGAAATATAACATGGAAGTTGACATGTAAGTATGCGTAAAAACATAAGCTTGGGAATTTACCTATTAAGTTAGGTCTACCCTTTGGGAATTTACCTATTAAGTTAGGTCTACCCAAATGCTTGAAAACTTGTAACATGTTTTGGGAAACATGATGGACATGACACTTAGATAATATAAGTGTGGCCAACTCGAGGTTGGTTGAGTTTGCAACGTAAAACTACCCGGAACCGACCGGCCTAACTAGTAGTTGCAAACAATAGGACCCAATGTGAGAAGTTGGTCATGTTGTGCTTGAACCCGAGGTTAGACCAAGTTGTGGTGTAAAGCTACCCGGAACCGACCGGCTTAACTAGTAACCACAACAAAGTCTAATGTGAGAGGTGAAGGTGCATTAAGTAATTAATGCCACATGATAGGGTTAAGTTAATTTGATTAATGACTCTTAACCAAATATGACATGGACAAATGGGTTAAGTAATTTGATTAGGCTAATGATACTTAACAAAACATGACAAGGTTGGGTAGGTTAAGTAACTTGATTTGCCTAATGACACTTAACCATTTTTTATATGACTAGTGGATGGGGTTAAGTTAACCAACACTTAATCAATCCAACGCGATAACTTGGTAAGGTTAAGTAAGTTTTCTTAATGACGCTTAACCGAAAAATACGGTTAACGAATGGGGTTAAGATTAGACTCAACTAGTCTAAACATGGAAATCGGATGGGGTTAAGTTAGCCTAGACTTAATTAATCCCACTTGGTAGTTTAATGGGGTTAAGCTAAATACTTAACTAATCTAAACATGATGAATTGATGTGGTTAAGTGACCTATACTTATCCAATCTGACTCGTTAATTTATTGTGGTTAAGTTAACCAATACTTAACCAATATAACGTGTAAACATGATAAGGCTAAGTCACGAATCGCTTGAATACACTTGACCGATTTGACTAAGTAAATTGATAGGGTCAAGTTAATATATACTTAACCAATCTAGAATGATAATTGGACGAGGTTAAGTCGTGAATTGCTTAATATACTTAACCAACTTGAGCATGGTTTGTAGGGTTAAGCCTTGAACTTGGATACTTAGCCAATTTTGATAGGATTTGTAGACGGGTTAAGTCATGAACTTAAGTGACACTTAATCCATTATGTAAACCCTAGTTCTGAGGATTAGGTGGATAACCGTAGTTAACAAGGATAACGGGAACAATGCTAAGTGGTAAACCTTAGTTGAAGAATAACTAAGTAATGATTCTTAGTCAAGGAAATTTAGACCAGTTCATAGATAGATGAGTAACCTGATACGGTAGGTCATCGTTTAAGTATACGAGTAGGAGCAAGTATCTAATTTAGATAAAGGCTCCAGCGAACTGGGTAACGAAGCAGCGGCTTCGAGGAACGTGAGAATATTCTTGGTATTCCTCTATGAGCTGCCAGGTGATTATACTAGGCTCATGAGAGGTTAAGGTCTGCGTTAGAAGAACCAAGAGTATGCCTTGGTTGTTATACGAGCGACCTAAAGACGGGGATGGATAGGGGATAATCGACGATACACGGTCGTACCCTAGATAGCATTTCGTCAGGCTACCTACCATCTTTGGTCAAGCGTGTACGTACGGAAAGGCAGAGAACACCCAAAAGACCATAATTGCTATCTAATTATGGTTGCGGTAAGGCTTGGATGTGGGTTGGCCAGTGTTGTGTTCTCATACAGGATTTATCCTGTCTTGTCTTTCACTAGTTGAGGGAGTGGTCTCGTGGGACCATAGCCACGTATAAGAAAAACAGACCTTAGCATCTGCATCGGCAGATAAATCGAAAGCTCCCGACCGAGTCCTGTATTTCTTGATTTGCCCTGTGACAGGACTCGGATGGCACGATGTGATACATGTGCATACAGTCATGGAAAAGCGATTCACGATGAATGCGTGGGAAAAAGGGCGCGGTTGGCGGTTAGCGTAATCCCTAGTGGCCCTAGGTGGTTGAACCCAAACCGAGATACGAGAACGTGCAATAGGTAAGCATAATCCCTAGCAGCCCTAGGTAGCATAAGTCCTAGTTGTACAAACAATAATTCATGTTGGAAGACCCTAGCTAGGTTTAGGGTAACAGTCCAAACCGATCTTAAGGATCATGGAACTATGTTAAAGTAATATAGAATCTCATGGGAAAGCCCGTATGGTCTACGGCAAGGGACTGAACATTTACATGGAATAAAACATACAAGTTGAGTAACCTATATATGCGATATATTAGGTTGACATGGACCATTACACGACTTTTGAGTGAGGGTCATTCTTGGTTAACACATGACACGGTGGGGATACTAGTACGGTAGGTGCAGAGCTAAAATACAGGATAGATATCACGGGGCGTTATACGTGACAGATATCTTGGGGATATTATACTTGATAGAAACCTGACGATGTGATACCTTGTTTTATCTTGACATCGTAATTTATCATGACACCTTAGTTTATCTGAGTTCAGTAGTTCATCCGGTTATTTTGATTTAGCTTATCTATCTTGTTATCATGCTTATGTTCATCTCAGTTTCTCATGTCAGTTAACTTTACTAGTTTTTATGCTAATAGTAGATAGGGCTTACTCAGTCTTTTTGACTGACCCGTTTTGTTTCGCCTCTTTTCTTCCGTTCCCCCCCAGGTTACAGGGAGGAAATATTGTTGTTTAGTTCGGACTACTTCTGCTTCAAGGTCATCATGGATGGCTTGGACTTTTCTTGGCTAATGGCTACTTTACTGTTTTTACTTGGGGAATAATTTATGAAAATGTCTTTATGCTTCTTTACTATTGCAAGACAGGTTTTGATGTACTCTGATGTAAAAGGCTTTAGACCTAATTTATTCATGTTATGAAAGTTTGATTTTACTTCCGCTATTTTATATGTTCTGTCTTGTGATATTTCTGTGCATGTTTACCAATAATGCCCCTCTAAAGCTAGTGTTTTCCTTTGCGAGTGACCCTAGCGGAGGCGGGTTGTTACAGTATTGATTATTTAAGGTGATGTTGGAGTTTAGGATGGCAGGCTTGAGTTTGAGGTTGTGCATGCATGTCGTTAGAAGTTGTGCATGCATGTTTGACTTTGCTATAAGTTAGTACGTGATGGAGGATTACTTACCGGTGTATATCACATGCATCTGTCATTGTTGAAATTTTGCTATCTCGGTTTTTTTTGGTGCCTACATATATATACACACACATACATATGTACAATGATATGTTGTGGTGTCTCTTCTTCTAGGAAATATGCTTCAGATGGAATTTGTTCCAGTCACAAACAAAGTTGAATACCAAATATTTGATTGCACTACTTTTTCCTTTCCTGGGTCACACAAGCAGCTCTTCCATTTCTAAGGTTTGCATAAATGCACTGAACAACCTATGAGAAGTGGAGTAAATATTTCTGCTACAGATGTAGTCGTGTTATCACATATAACGCATATTTAGATGTTTGCTGAAAGTATCTAGTTTACTTAAGCATTAACATGAACAAGATATATGCAGGCTGGGATTTCTCGTAGAGTTTCTATTGCATGTTGTAATAACTGGATTTATGGTAGGAGCAGTTGTTGCAACTTAAAGGATTGCAAGGTATTTGTAAATTCATGAAGATGACTGGCATTGTACATGTTATGAAATTGGGTAATGAAAACTGTAAGCAAATGGAATATTGTGCTAAGTATCTGGAATTTGTGTTATTACATACAGTACTATATTTCAGTGCTCTAAATGGGATTTTGATGAACTAAGGTAATGAATATTGTAGGCAAATGAAATAGAGTTGCCAGCTCCATTGGTGGGTGCTTTACGAAGCGTTACACAAAAAAAATGTCAATCCAATACTTCATGAAATAGTACAGCTCTAGAAACATATATCAAGAAGGTCTCGAATATGGTGCTAATAACCAAAAATGAAACTGGAAGGCAAAGCAATTTGAATTTGCATGTAAACTGTCCCTTGCTGGATTTTTTGTTGCTAATGATTATCATTAAACTAATATATATTTAGGCAAATGGTAAGAAACTTTGATAATGCGTTTATAATCATTGTGGGCATGAATTGCACAGGTGCATAAAATAGATAAACAAGTCAAATAGTGGTGTTATCAATCCCAAAGAGCTGAAAGATGGTTTGTATCTTCATTAATTATGTCCTTGATCACTATATTTTTTTTCATTATAGGTAAGTGAAGATTTATGGAAAAGGCTGTTATAACGATCAACATCACCTGACTTAACTTTCTCATAAGGTATGATTTCCTCTGAACCATTCAAAAGTTCAAGTATTTAGAATTTACTGTTTGTGTGGAAAAGAGTTTCAGAAACTTCCACATTTAAATATTGAGCACATCAGCACTTTCCTTGTGAATTTGAGTCTCAAAAACTTCTATATTACCTTCTTGCGAATCACCATCATTTTTCCCCCACCAAAATTTCACCTTCTTTTATTCTTCTTCAAAAGTTACACCATGATTATAATTAGTCATAATAAGTGTGTCACTCTCAGCACCATCTTGTTAGAGATTGATTCAAATGTTAGAAATAATCTAGCTTTCTTATTTTGTTGTCAGTTTCTTAGTTTAGTAGATATTTTCCTATTTTCAGGTCTTTATTATTTTGTTATCAGTTTCTTAGTTTAGCAGATATTCTCCTATTTTCAGGTCTTTATAAAGACAGCAAGTTCATGTAATAAAAGCAACAGAGAAATTTGCAATTTATTCTCTAATTCAGATCTGGGTTATAATCTTTGTTCATTGTTTTGTTTTCTTATCTAAGTTCAAATTGTTAGGATTTCAGTATACTTTAACAATACCCAATTGTGAAACCCTAGATCTGAAATGTAACCATATTGATTTAATCGAAAACAAATCAGAAAATAGATAACTTGATTAGCGGAAGCGTACCTGAATCTATATTTAATTATTGCTATACCTGAATCCCACAATTGGTTGCCACGAAGAAGATTATCTGTCGTAGAAGAAGAAGAATTTGGTTCGGTCTTCCAAATTGACACAAACCCTAGATTAGATTCAGCTCTCCGTAGAAGTGGTTAGAGAGTTGCTAAGACTTGTGTAATTCGGGGACCATAACCATTTATTTATAGAGTTGGCATTTTGTAATTCGGCCCTTCAACAAATTATAAAATGCCCCGGTATCTACACATTAGGCCCATGATAACTTAAACTTTAAGCCTATTAATTCTGTTCTAAAATTAGATCACTTTAATTGGGCTTTACACCAAAATAGCACAACACATTTTATTTTACATATGTGACCCAATTGTCGAAATATTCCAACAATCTCCCCCTGGGCCACATATGAAATAACCTTAAAATGTGTTTAACTTTATGAGCTCCAAAATTTGCTATTTATAACATATGGTGTATCTGAAACAATCTCGTCCATTAATTGGGTTGACAAAAGATCAAAGCGGCATTCGTTACATTTATCGTAACTAAACTCATCAATGGTCACATATATTAATACAATCAAATGACATAGATCAATCATGGATGCGTAGCATGGAAATTACATGAAATGTGATCTATACATGTCTATTTCCAACTGGTCCTTCTTTAGTGAGATCAAATGTTTAATATTTAAACAACCTGAGTGCAAAGAAAAATTCATTACTTTATTTCTGATCAGAAAAAGAACTTGATATGCATATATCTGTAACTGAAGTATAGAGCAATGAGTCATATGACAATACCAAATACAAACTCCCCCGAACCAAAATATCCTTACATAAAAGTTACACCGGTTGAGCTACATGCTCATGAAAGACCTTAGGTGATAACCATTTGGTAAGCGGATCCGCCATAATGGAGTTTGTCTAAGTGTGCTCTATGAATTACAATATATTTTGCACTCTTCCCTTATTGGAAAATAATATATTCTTTACTGTCACAATATTACTTGGTCTTTCAATTCTTTATCTATAACTGGAGTCTTGTGACAAAATTTCATTATTATTTTCCATATTTGGACGTCTTATAATTAACCAAAGACGATATTTTCAAAATGGCGAAAACTATAAGTGCCTAAATGACCCTTTTCCCTTATATAGTTTCACCCATAAAATATATTATCATTGCTAGAAGTGGATCTTTTACAGTAATGACATCCAAAATATCCGGATCGTTACTCTTTATGATCTCTATCCGATCCGATCTTTTATCTATGAGCATATAATCCTTTTGTCTTTTAAAGATATATCATAACCATTTTGGCTACTAAATCATTGATCCACTTTTAATATCAGTAAAATATCTACCAAATAATACACGCATATCCATATGTGTATATACATTAGTATGCATTAGAATTCACACTGCAAATGCATCAAAAATCTTTTGCATTTCTTTAATTTCAAGGATGGTAGCACTTATCTGTTTGGTAAAAAGAAAAACAACTAAATCGTAGTTTACATACCAAATCTTTTAAGCATTTATCTTCCTAATTCTTTTGTAATAATCCAAATATCACCTCATAAACAATAATGGTGTATTTGAATCCCAAATGCAAAAGATTAATCCATAAATGAGTTTCTTAAGTAGTTTCACCAATGTCTCCATTGAGAAACATAACTTTAATCTCCATCAGATAATGCTCAAAAGTACAAAATGTAATAAGCTCCAAAGCGATCGATTCTAAAGAATCGTTTACTAAGCCAAATTGAAACATTCTTAAAAGAAAATATAATTTCCTTTTAATAATAGTGATTTCAATATAAGTGCCTTATAAAATTCAATATTACCCACTTGACCCCTTTTGGCTTTGAATAGTTTTTCATAACTTATAATCTTATTACTTAAGTTAGAAGGAAATTTCAAACTTTATTATCCATATAGATTTATACTATATGTTCATTTCTTAAATCCACATTTTAAATTAGTACCTTACATGGATTGATGTAAGTCTATAGCATCATCTTTATCAATCCATTATTTATCATTATGAAGAAATACTACACAATCATCTGAAATAGCATTTCTTCCCATTTAGGTGGATTTCCTTAGTGATCTTGCATTTTGAAGTTGTTGAGTTTGTTTTCTTGAAGCAGTAACCTTAGCTTAATAGGGAATTTTCTTTAACATCGTCTTATTATAGTTCTTAATTTACTTCTTCTTAAAAAAACAAATCTTAAACTTGAAGCAAAGAAGCAACCACAGTTGAATCCAAGATAATGATTCTCTTTAAAGACAATGATATTACTTTATTTCTCCCCCCAAACTCAACATCCTCAAAAAACTATTGCATTTCCCGCTTTAAAACTTTTCCTTAGTGTGGGTTCATAAAAAATTATAAACTTTAAATCCCTTAGAATATCAATAAAGTATTTTCTATCTTTATGATATCTCAATCTATAATTCCTCAGTAAGCTGAAACAAATAATTATATTAGTCATCAAAACAAAATTTGAGATATCATTACACACAAGCTATTTAGCATAAGTAGTCATAACTTATATATCAGACATTGATAGCTTCAAATACTTAAAATTTTGAATTTATTCATAAATCAACATTACTATTTCTTGATGAACAATAATAACCTAATATGTTCATATTAGAAATATAAAAAACCGAAATCTGTCTAAATGACAACATAAAAAAATTTCAAATAAATTCAAACAGTATAACTGAAATCTTGATAATGACTTTGAAACATCTAGTATACTTTACTTTAATACGACTGTATATCTTATTAAAGAAACAACTATAAACATATCTGTATGTTATTTCTTTTCTTCTAGATCCTTAGTGACTTCTTAATCCTTATTCATACATTTATTTACAATGTATATCAAATGAGCACTTCAAATCTTATAAACTTCAATTTCTCTATTAATTACCAAAGCGCTAAATTAGCCCAATAAGATGACATATTATTCTTAAAATAATATTAATCTTAAAAGATCATACTGGAGATAGCATCAAATAAATAACAATAACTTGAGCATCTTTAGCTTTTGAAGCAATATCCTTTTTCCATATAGTACTCATTTATATTTCTTTTACTTTGACTTTATGTAATCAAGCACCACAAAGAGTGCTTGATTTCCCTTATTGTTTTCACAAAAAATCATTTTCATTCTCAGTAGATAACTAATACAAAATTAGTCATCGTTACAAATAGCACATCCTTGAAAACTTCTGAAGTATTTACTTAATGATCATTTAACTTTTGCCTTTGAATTATATCACCTTTCAATATTCTTCATAACATTATAAGAATATATACCGTAGTAGGGTTGGCTGTAACCCTTCTAGTTACAAGAGTTAAATCTATAAAGTCAAGAACAAATAACATGCTCTCATACAAATCCTTATATTAATCCCAAAACAAGATGGGAATATTCTTTAAATTGGCAGATAATTCAGTTAAATTAGCTGAAAATGCACAAAAATAAAATGAAGACTGACCGTATATGCTCATAGCCAAATATCAACCATAGTAAACTCAAATAATTGGTAAGTCTCTTTTCAAGATACGTAGTACACATTAATATCAAGTCTTTGGACAGTAATATTGACTGTAAGTGGTACTCTTGTTGTAATGATCAAATACTGAGAATAAATTCAAGTCAAATAACAACCTTCCTTTGGGCCGATTAATTATTCACTTGAAAAAAAAAACTTTATAATTGTCACATATTTATCATCACACATGTGTAAGCGATTCGACCAAATATTAGTCTTCCTTTGGGCCGACTAATATTCGCATGAATAACTACACACAAATATCAAACATTTTCGTGAACCACCAAAATATAGAGGTCACTTTGGTGACATATTATTTTAAAGTTAATTCACTACTAATGTAAAATATTTACGGCTGCAAAGAGACACCAAAACATATTTGAATTTATTTCTCGGTATATATACAATATATTTCGAGTGTTACACATCACTTTCAACAAATGCTTTAGATGTATATGACAACTAATATCCCAAAATTCTAACCATGACACAACAAGTAATTTACTCAATGAACTGGGTATAGCGGATTCATTTACATCAAGACATTCCCCTCGTGGCATTTTCTGCACAAGGACGCTGAACCTCAAGTTAATTAGTGTGATTGGATATGTGACATTTACTATGCATTGATTCACTAAATGCAATGGCATGGGAGGGGCGTGCTTATCATTATGGAATGATTAAACCTTAAGAGCATGGGTTTTCCTATTGATGGACTCAAATTTGATCCTAATTTGTGGCCTTCCAAATGAGAAATGTCGACATTTATATTTCTGAATGATCAGCATATACATGGTTTCCATCATCTAATCTTGTAGCCAATGCATATGGTTCCCACATGAGTGGGATTTGGAGTGGACAATTTGACTGTTGTCTTATCTTATTACTAGGAAGACTACATATGATAATTGACTGTTTCAGATAATACGTCCATAAAAAATGAATCCAACAATGCATTTAAATAGATGCAAATAGTACTGCATTTACCATGTATTTTACCATCTGCCCATAAAGTGAGATGCTCCACTGTTTAGCATATCTTAAGACAGAAAGCAGAAGCGAATTAATTTCATGATTTGCAGATATTTTACATGTGATGCGAAAAAACTGGACAATGATCTTAGTTTGAATTCATAAACAAAGTCCATGTATTATTGCCAAGTTGATCCATATACCGTAGTACTAACCACGGTGTGCCTTTGTGCATGAATATACCCACCCTTGTATCTTTTATAATATATGTCAGCAACTAATTAAGACAGTAAAGGAAAAGGACACCTTTGAAACAACACCATAATTTTGAACAAAACAGAAAAAAAAATCCAATTATATGATAGCAGCAAATTAAAAGAATTGGATGACGCTACTTTTCATGTTGGTTACTTAATCAACCATTCACATATTTAATTGTTGCTAGGTAGAGCCTAATCTTAGCAATCATGAACTGACTCCCTTTTTTTTAAAAAAAAAATACTTTTTATAAAACAATACATTGTATAAAATGACGGTAGAATTGAATTACCGTGCTAACTAGTATTGATAACATGAGTCCTCAATCACATATCCATAGAGAGAGATGTACCATGCAAGTATAATTTTGCCCAGTTAAAAAAAAAATGAAATTTGACTCATTCCTTATGTTGACCAAATCCACGAATTATGGGTTTAAGAAAAAAGATATATTACAGGTCTTATGTCCCATAAACAAATAGCAGCCACCTTTTTCCTTTTTAAAATCTACAAAACCAAAACTTTAACCCTCTATGTAAACAGGGTTTGAAACTGTTTCTACGATGGCAAGACAACTTGCATGTATAAATAAAATGGAACAACTCATCATTATCATACATACATAAATGATCAAATGCGACCATAATTAGAAAAAAAAAATAGATTTTTCCCAATAAAACCATTAATGGATGGCTCTAATACCCCTTGATAGGATTTCAGTATACTTTAACAATACCTAATTGTGAAACCCTAGATCTGAAATGTAACCATATTGATTTAATCGAAAACAAATCAGAAAATAGATAACTTGATTAGCGGAAGCGTACCTGAATCTGTATTTAATTATTGCTATACCTGAATCCCATAATTGGTTGCCACAAAGAAGATTATCTGTTGTAGAAGAAGAAGAATTTGGTTCGGTCTTCCAAATTGACACAAACCCTAGATTAGATTCAGCTCTCCGTAGAAGAGGTTAGAGAGTTGCTAAGACTTGTGTAATTCGGGGACCATAACCATTTATTTATAGAGTTGGCATTTTGTAATTCGGCCCTTCAACAAATTATAAAATGCCCCGGTATCTACACATTAGGCCCATGATAACTTAAACTTTAAGCCAATTAATTATGTGCTAAAATTAGATCACTTTAATTACGCTTTACACCAAAATAACACAACACATTTTATTTTACATATGTGACCCAATTGTCGAAATATTCCAACAAAAATTCCAACAAGTGGTATCAGAGCTGGTCGATCTCATATCTGGGCGTTTGGTTGAGTAAAACACCGAGAGTTATGGCTTTAAACTCCACCTCTTCTCAACCACTCCTTCCAATTTTTAATGGCGAAAAATATCAATTTTGGAGTGTGAAGATGAAAACCATGTTTCAAGCACAGGAATTGTGGGAACTTGTTGAAGATGGATATCCAATCCGGATGATGCTGCCAGATTGAAAAAAACAAAAAGAAAGATGCAAAGGCTCTCTTTTTTATGCAATGAGCAGTCCATTAAGACATATTTCCTTGAATTATAAATGCTTCAACTGCAAAAGAAGCATGGCAGATTTTGCAAAAGGAATTCAAAGGTGACAGTAAAATGATAACAGTGAAGTTGCAGACTCTTAGAAGGGATTTCGAAACTGCAATAATGAGGGATGGTGAGTCTGTCCAAGAGTTTCTCTCAAGAATATCAACAATCGTGAGTCAAATGCGTATGCTCGGAGAGACATGTGAAGATAAGATGGTTGTTGCAAAAGTCTTGAGAAGTTTGTCTCCAAAATTTGATCACGTCGTTGCAGCTATTGAAGAATCAAAGGATTTGGCTGTATTTTCCTTTGATGAATTGATGGGTTCTGTAACAACCCGAATTTTAATAACATGCTATAATCATAAATCAAGGCAGAAATAAATTTTAAAATCGGAATCAGGGGAAACTGGCTGTGCCATTGCGTTCGTCTCGGAAAAATACGCGAAATAGAGTCCGAAATTTTGTAAATCGGAGTCCGTATGACCCAATTATGGTCCGATGAAGTTTCAGAAAATTCAAATTTCGAAAACAGATTTGAATTTCAGCCCAATCAAAGTAGGCGGGAAAAGTTCCCGCCCAACCCACCAGGTCGACCTGGGGGTCGACCCTAGGGTCGACCTGCCAGGCCAGGTCGACCTGGGAGTCGACCTGGGGGTCAACCCTGGGGTTGACCTGCCAGGCCAGGTAGACCTGGGAGTCGACCTAGGGGTCGACCTGCCCCAGGCCAGGTCGACTCTAGAGTCGACCTGGGGGTCGACCTCCCCGGTCGGGCCATTTTGGCCTGGTGCACCTGCTTGTGTTTTCTGGCCTGGTCTGTGCTTAGCCGAATTTCTGAGCCTTGCCTTGTCACTATGGCTAGGTGTCAGCTCCTGATTGGTCTCTCCTTCAAATGAATGGCTAATATTAATCTAAGCTCCATCAACGGTCCTAATCAATTCACAAACTCTATAAAAAGGACCTAAGACTCCACCTAATTTATACAAATAAAAATGAGAATGAGACCGTCATGCTGCTGAGGAAGGACTAGAAATAGCCGTCAAAATTGAGAGACGATTAGGAGACAATTCAAAAGCTTAAAGCAACGACAACTAAATCAAAACAACGCCTACAACAAAGGATAGCATCTCCAAATTCAGAATTCAGATTCCTGAATTGAAGATTCGTCATACGTTGTAAGTAGAGTGCTATTCCGATGTGAATAAATAATTGCGTTTTGATTTGTGTAAAATGAGAAATAGAATTGTATCTGATTTCTGGTGATAATAATTCATATTTGTATGTTGCTTTGATTCTAAAGGATTTGGGATGTTGTGGTATAACGATTGGATATTTACAAGTATGTGAGTCATGTTGAAAGTTAACAACTACATGTTTATGGTAGTTTATTTGAGATTCATGCAAGTATATGATTCACTATTATGCCAACATAATATATATTATAATCACTTTTAGTGTAGTTGGATCTATTTGGGTATTATGACTTATGTGAATTTATGTTGGAATTGGCATCACGATTCAAGTGTAAACCATACTTTTGTATTAGAGACAAAAGTAAGCATCTTTGTGAACTTGTGTTGACTCTATGAACATGACTAGACTATGTTTGGTATTATGCCTAATTGAAAAACATGTTTTAGGCCTATATTGTTATCAAAATCATATGATAATATATGTGACACATAGCTAAGTTAGATTTACATTCCAATTGCAAGATCGCATGAATAGATTAAAAACCATGATTTCATATTTAGGTATATTTATGCCATGATTATATGAATGGATCAAAAACCATGATTTCATGTTTAGGTATGTTTATTCCATGATTATATGAATAGATCAAAAACCATGATTTCATGTTTAGGTATGTTTATGCCATGATTATATGCTATTACAATGCAAGTTCACAAGTGCCAAATTTATGTTAATTAGTTCGCTATGTTGCAAGTTCATGCGTTCACACTCCCCTTTTTATGTTACTTAGAATATATAAACACCATGTTCTAAGCCTCCCCTTTTAATGTGGCTAAGTTGGGTTTAGTTGTTAAACCCAACATATGTTATATTGTAGCGAACGTATAAAACAGGGGTAATGACGTTTGGGTTAAAATATAGAACATATGTGTTGGCATGTTTGACGCATGCCAACGACCTTGAAAAAACAATTAAGTGGTGTAAATTAATTTTACCCAATAAAGATGAATTTGAATAATGGGCCGCAAATATTTACATATAAAAAGAAAAGAGACAAAATATGTAAATTTAGAAAATACGATATGTTTAACCCGAAGTTGGATTGAGTTGTGATGTAAACCTGCCTGGAACAGCCCGGCTGTCCAGTAGTCACAACAATACCTATCCAATGTGGGTGGTTAAACATGGAGCCCAATAAGGACCCAAGGTTAGACTGAGTTGTGGCGTAAGACTTCCTTGACCCAACCGGCAACAGGCAGCCACAACAATATCTATCTAATGTGAGAGGTCGATGCTTTAAAGGCTGAGTCAGGATTGGTAGGATTAAGTAAATTGAATTAATACTTAATCAAAAATGGAACATGCTAAACTATACAGACTGATTGGGGGTTAGGTTTACAAAACACTTAACCAACTTAGCATGTTGGCTAGAAATAGAAAATCTAGTAGCGGGGGACCCTTTTCAGCAGTAACCCTACAAGGTGTATCAGGATACCCTGAACTAGGCAGGGTGGGGCACGATTACTGGGCTGACTGTAAGAGGTCAAATCAACGGCGGTGGTGCAGCAGTGTAGGTTCTAACGGGGTGCGGGCGTGCACACACTCCGGTGCAGAAAAATAAGGCACTGGGCACCAGTAGTATACCTGTGCATTCTAGAATTGTGTCGGGGCGCCACCATGGGACTTGATACACCCCATGGTGGGACCAGCATAGGTAACTACAACATCGGGGGCCGTAAGACACATGTAACTATGCGAGTAGGAGCCAATCATTAGAAACGGATCACTTCACCCTGATTATGGGGTGCCTGTTGGGAACTAGTTTATATGGATGCAGAGATTAATATGGGGTACGATAAGTATGTTCGACTCTAGACAACTTAACTTAGTTTATGTTGCTTTCCCATTTCCAGTTTATACTTATCATGCCCAGTTCTTAATTCATAGACTGAATAGTCCTAGAATTACTCAGGCTTTATGTCTGACTCTACTTTTCTTTCATCTTCTTTTCTTTCGTTCCCCCCTTTAGGTCCACAGGGAGGGAATACCGCAGCTTGACCAGTTTCACATCCAGCTTGAAGAGAAAGAATGTATTGCTTGGATCTCTTTCGTTTTGGACTATGGCTTTGGATTGCAACTATGGGGACTTATGCAGTTTACTTTTGTTTTTATGCTTCTTTAAGTTATGAAATCAAGACAGTTATGAAAATGTAATGGTTTTTGGAAGTATTGTAAGACAATTATGACATGGTTTGTGTAACACGTATTTTGTTGAAATAAAAATTGCTGTTGTTTTCCGCTGTTCAAAAATATGTGTATTTATATCTGTCTTGTATATCTGTGACTTATACTTATAAACCTCCACCAAAATTAGGGCATTCCCTTTGAGACTGACCCTAACGGAGGTGTGGTGTTTCACTTGGTATCAGAGCATAGGTTTACCAGATAAGATAAAAAGTTTTGAAAATTTATTTTCAAAAGAAAATTTAAAGAAGAATTTTTAAAGATAAAATGTTATTTTATTTTAAAAAAGGCATAGTCCCCCAAAGCCATAGGTACTATCTTTTATCCTTCATTTTGAATCTACCCTTTTTGTTTTAGCATGTCCGAAGAACTTAACTTGCCAGAGGGTATACCAATACCTGGTTGGTTCAGACGATTCTTAGAAGTAAGGGCCACTCAGCCAGGTCCTACCGTTCCTCCTCCCCCAGCTGTAGGAAATCATCCAGCTGCATCAGCACCTCTCCCTCCACCTCCTCCGCATGGTAATAATTTTGCTAAGATATGTAAAGATTTCAAAGCTATGGGAGGGAAGGACTTTCATGGAACCGAGTCCTTCGTGGCAGCCAGGAATTGGCTGAAGGAAACCGAAGACTTATTCGTCATCTTTGAGGTAGAAGATAGGCAGAAGGTACAACTGGCAATATGGCTACTTAAAGGCGAGGCTTCCTACTGGTGGGAAGCCACCAATGCAGAAAGGCCAGTGGAAACATGGGAGGACTTTAGGGCAAGGTTTGAAGCTAAATTTCTCTCAGAAGCTGAAAGGAGTCTTCAGTTGGAAAAAAAAATCTTATTTCTTAAGCAAGGGAATATGACAGTCAAAGGGTATGTTAATCAGTTCGATCAGCTGGCTAGGTTCGGACTGGACCTAGTCAACACTACGCACAAGAAGGCTCTCCGCTTTGTCAAAGGATTGAATGAGCCATTACACAGTTTGGCCATGACCCATATACCCATGGGGGCTACGTATGAAAGGTTGGTGCAGATGGCATTGCTGAACGAAGAGGATAAGGGCAAGAAGGAGACAAAGGCAGAAAGCTCTCAAGGGAAGAAAGAGGGTTTACAGCCTAAGAAGACAGACTTTAAGAAGGGCGGGAAAGACAACAAAGAGAAGAGGAAGTGTAATTTCTGTGGCAAAGCGGGGCACTTGGTGAAAGATTGCCGGAAAAAGAAGGCCAAGATGAATGGTGGGTGCTTTTCTTGCGGTGAAACAAGCCATATGGCTAAGGATTGCCCAAAGAAACGAGGGCAGGGGCAGAGGGCTAGATCCACCTCAGGGGCACAGGTTCATGTGCTAGAAGCGCCACCTCTGCAACAGCGAGGTATAAATACTTCTGTAGAAAATGTAGTTTATCTTTATGATCACCCGGTTCGCACTTTATTTGATTCTGGCGCATCACACTCCTTTATCTCATCTGCATTAGTAGAATCTCTGCACCTAGAAACTAGTATGGTAGAGGACCCCTTAATTGTTTCAAACCCAATTGGGGGCCCAGCTTATTTGTCTATGATATGTGTGGGATAGAAAATTTCTATTCTAAGCGTAGAATTTTGATGTAGTACCTTTGTTTTGGGCTTCTCGGGATATGGTTTGATTTTGGGCATGGATTGGCTATCCAGTAATGGTGCCATCCTGGATTGTGAGAAAAGGGTGGTTAGGCTTCTGACCCAACTCGGTAACACTCTAGAAATTACTTGTAATCCCTCGTATGCGGTTATGCTTAGTTACCTTGAATTGCTAGATGCCTCTGTTGAAAGTTTGCAATCGGTTAGAGTGGTCCGGGAATATCCGGATGTCTTCGAAGAGGTGAAGGGCTTACCTCCGAAGCGGGAGATAGACTTCCGCATATATCTTGTAGATAATGCAAAGCCCGTTGCGTTGCCCGTTAGACACATGGCTCCACGGGAAAGGAAGGAGCTCAGTAAACAGATTAAAGAGCTTCTAGAGAAGGGGTTCATTAGAAGGAGCATTTCAGAATGGGGCGCTCCAGTGGTGTTCGCTACAAAGGCGGATGGTTCACTCCGTCTGTGTGTTGACTATAGGGAGCTCAACAAGCTAACGAAAAAGAATAGGCACCCTCTCCCCAGAATTGACGACCTGTTTGATCAGCTTGTAGGAGCATCTGTTTTCTCCCAACTCGATTGGCGACCGGTTTTCATCAGCTAAGGGTGGCTGAAGATAGCATCGATAAAACGGCATTCAGAACCCCAGACATCTTCTTTGAATGGCTTGTCATGCCTTTTGGCTTGACAAACGCACCCGCTTACTTCATGGACCTGATGAGTAGGGTGTTCAGAGAATTCCTCAACAAGTTCGTAGTGGTTTTCGTAGACGATATCTTGATCTTCTCAAAGAGTGAAGAGGAGCATGCTCAGCACCTAAGGGCAATCTTGGAAACTCTGCGAGTCCATCAGCTAAAAGCCAAATTCTCCAAATGCCACTTTTGGAGAGAGGAAGTAAGGTTTCTTGGGCACATAGTATCCAAAGAAGGGTTAGCTGTGGACCCTGCTAAGGTAGTAGCGGTACAGGATTTGAAGACACCAAGGAATGCAACTGAGGTCCGAAGTTTTCTAGGACTAGCAGGTTTCTACCGAAATTTCATAAGGGATTTTGCGAAAATCTCAGCTCTGCTCACAAGGCTGGCCAAGAAGAATCTAGTGTTCAATTGGGACTTGGATTGCGAGTTTGCTTTCCAGCGACTAAAAAGGGCTCTTACAACAGCCCCAGTTTTGACGTTGCCAGATGGAAGCAAGATGTTCACAGTTTATACATATGCATGTGGGACAGGACTAGGCGTTGTCTTAATGCAAGAAGGAAGGGTAGTTGCTTATGGCGGAAGACAGTTGAAAGTGCACGAAAAGAACTATCCGACCCACGATCTTGGGTTGGCTGCCATCGTCTTTGCACTCAAGTCTTGGCGATACTATCTCCTAGGTGAGAAGTTCGAACTTTACACTGACCATAAATCATTGAAATATCTTTTCTTGCAGAAGGACCTTAACTTGAGGCAACAGAGATGGATGGAGTTTCTTGCCTTATACGATTTCGAGATCTCCTACACTCCGGGCAAAGGCAACGTAGTGGCAGACGCGTTGAGCCGAAAGAAAGTGACCCTAAGCCCGCTGTTTGTTGAAAGACAAAGCCTAGAGTTTATAGCCAGCTTTGACTTTAGGCCCTCCTCCGATTTTGTACTGGGCTTGCTAGCATCTCTCGAAGTACGCCCGACTTTAGTGGACTCAATAAGGACAACACAACGCGAAGACCCTCAGCTTGTGGAAACGATTGATAGGCTAATTAGGGGTGAGACTTCAAGTCACCTCAACAGATACTCCATCGACGATAAGGGTTGGCTAAGGCAAGACGAAAGACTATGCGTCCCACAGACAAGGGATTTAGTAAAGAAGGTTCTCAAGGAAGCACATCACTCCAAGATGACGATACACCCAGGCGGAGATAAAATGTACAAGGACATAAAGAGAACTTTCTTTTGGAACGGCATGAAGAAGGACGTGGCAGACTTCGTTTCTAAGTGTATGGTGTGCCAACAGGTTAAAGCGGAACCGAAAAAGCCTGGCGGTCTGCTCCATCCTCTAGAGGTCCCGCAGTGGAAGTGGGATAGCGTCTCAATGGACTTCATTGATGGGCTGCCTAGGTCTAGAAGAGGCAACACTAGCATTTGGGTATTAGTGGATAGGCTTACTAAAAGCGCCCACTTCTTACCTGTCAAGAGTAAAAGAACTGCCTCATCCCTAGCATCTCTTTATCTCAAGGAAATTGTTCGACTCCATGGAATACCATCTAGCAATGTTAGTGACCAAGACCCTATCTTCACAAGTGAGTCTTGGCGGAGTCTGCAAGAAGCGGTAGGCACACAGTTATGCTTAAGCACAGCCTATCATCCACAAACCGACGGCCAGACAGAAAGAGTGAACAGAGTTTTGGAGGACCTTTTAAGACTGTGCGTCCTTGACTTCGGAGGGACGTGGGAAGACCATCTTCCTTTGGTGGAATTTGCCTACAACAACAACTATCAAGCAACCATCGGAATGGCGCCCTTCGAAGCTTTATATGGAAGACCGTGTCGATCGCCCACTTGTTGGTGGGAGTCTACCGACAAGCTCATACTTGGACCAGATATGATCCGAGAGACTTTAGAAAAAGTAAACTTGATACGGAGAAGAATGAAGACAGCCTAAGATAGACAAAAATCCTACGCCGACAAGAGGAGGACCGACCTTGAATTTGAGGTTGGGGACAAAGTTTTTCTTAAGGTATCACCGCTAAGGAACGTTGTTCATTTTGGGACCACAGGAAAGCTAGCACCAAGGTTCGTAGGACCGTTTCCTATTATCGAGAAAATTGGGAAAATGGCCTATAGATTAGAGCTACCTGAAAAGCTGGCCGGAGTTCACAACGTCTTTCACATTTCGCACCTCCGAAAATGTCTACATGAATCTGCTGAAATGGTAGAGCCAAATATTCTAGAAGAAGCTGAAGTGGAACGCGAAGCAACCGTGAGGAAAGTTCCAACCCGCATATTAGGAACAGAAGTGAAGAAGCTACACAACCGCAAGGTCAAGCTCGTCAAAGTTCAGTGGAGCGACGCCGAGGGAGACGCAACTTGGGAAACTGAAGCTAGAATACGCGCAGCCTACCCTTTTCTTTTCGAGGGTACATCTTTGATCTTTTTCCTTAAGTTGCGCTTTTATCTATCTTTTTAGGTATATCTCCTAGACCTTATCTTTTAGGAAGAAACCCTTTAGATGAAAACATGTAATTGAAACATGTTATGGGTGATGGTTGCAAGTGGTTGCAAGTGATTGCTAGTGGTTGCTCGTGGTTGCATATACACACACAATCTAGGTTTTAGATCGGCTCAGTCACTTCATACTGCATATGCATATATGTATTTATATTCGTACATGGTTGAAGTTTAATGTGTTGTCATATGGATGTTGCATTTATATATGAATGATTGTGCACTCATGTAGAATCATGAATAGGAAAATTTGCATACATAATGGATTCATGACACAAACATATTTTGCATCAAGGAGGTTTACTGAATCAGTAACCGCCTGATCTTCGCATTAGATAGGTGCATATACACACACTTTTGCATATGTTCATACAGCATTAGAAATCTTTTAAGGACAAAGATTACTTGTGGATGATGTTTTGAGTAGATGGATGATGAATGCTAGGATACATTCTTCCTAACTTGGAGATTTTGGGGACGAAATCCTTTAAGGTGGGGAGAATGTAACAACCTGAATTTTAATAACATGCTATAATCATAAATCAAGGCAGAAATAAATTTTAAAGTCTGAATCAGGGGAAACGGGCTATGCCATTGCATTCGTCTCGGAAAAATACGCGAAATAGAGTCCGAAATTTTGTAAATCGGAGTCCGTATGACCCAATTATGGCCCGATGAAGTTTCAGAAAATTCAAATTTCGAAAATAGATTTGAATTTCAGCCCAATCAGAGTAGGCGGGAAAAGTTCCCGCCCAACCCACCAGGTCGACCCGGGGGTCGACCCAAGGGTCGACCTGCCAGGCCAGGTCGACCTAGGAGTCGACCTGGGGGTCGACCCTGGAGTCGACCTGCCAGGCCAGGTCGACCTGGGAGTCGACCTAGGGGTCGACCTGCCCCAGGCCAGGTCGACTCTAGAGTCGACCTGGGGGTCGACCTCCCCGGTCGGGCCATTTTGGCCTGGTGCACCTACTTGTGTTTTCTGGCCTGGTCTGTGCTTAGCCGAATTCCTGAGCCTTGCCTTGTCACTAGGGCTAGGTGTCAGCTCCTGATTGGTCTCTCCTTCAAATGAACGGCTAATATTAATCCAAGCTCCATCGACGGTCCTAACCAATTCACAAACTCTATAAAAAGGACCTAAGACTCCACCTAATTTATACAAATAAAAATGAAAATGAGACCATCATGCTGCTGAGGAAGGACTAGAAATAGCCGTCAAAATTGAGAGACGATTAGGAGACAATTCAAAAGCTTAAAGCAATGACATCTAAATCAATACAACGCCTACAACAAAGGGTAGCATCTCCAAATTCAGAATTCAGATTCCTGAATTGAAGATTCGTCATACGTTGTAAGTAGAGTGCTATTCCGATGTGAATAAATAATTGCGTTTTGATTTGTGTAAAATGAGAAATAGAATTGTATTTGATTTGTGGTGATAATAATTCACATTTGTATGTTGCTTTGATTCTAAACGATTTGGGATGTTGTGGTATAATGATTGGATATTTACAAGTATGTGATTCATGTTGAAAGTTAACAACTACATGTTTGTGGTAGTTTATTTGAGATTCATGCAAGTATATGATTCACTATTATGCCAACATAATATATATTATAATCACTTTTAGTGTAGTTGGATCCATTTGGGTATTATGACTTATGTGAATTTATGTTGGAATTGGCATCATAATTCAAGTGTAAACAATACTTTTGTATTAGAGACAAAAGTAAGCATCTTTGTGAACTTGTGTTGACTCTATGAACATGACTAGACTATGTTTGGTATTATGCCTAATTGAAAAACATGTTTTAGGCCTATATTGTTATCAAAATCATATGATAATATATGTGACACATAGCTAAGTTAGATTTACATTCCAATTGCAAGTTCGCATGAATAGATTAAAAACCATGATTTCATGTTTAGGTATATTTATGCCATGATTATATGAATAGATCAAAAACCATGATTTCATGTTTAGGTATGTTTATGCCATGATTATATGAATAGATCAAAAACCATGATTTCATGTTTAGGTATGTTTATGCCATGATTATATGAATAGATCAAAAACCATGATTTCATGTTTAGGTATGTTTATGCCATGATTATATGCTATTACAATGCAATTTCACAAGTGCCAAATTTATGTTAATTAGTTCGCTATGTTGCAAGTTCATGCGTTCACACTCCCCTTTTTATGTTACTTAGAATATATAAACACCATGTTCTAAGCCTCCCCTTTTCATGTGGCTAAGTTGGGTTTAGTTGTTAAACCCAACATATGTTATATTGTAGCGAACGTATAAAACGGGGGTAATGACGTTTGGGTTAAAATATAGAACATATGTGTTGGCATGTTTGACGCATGCCAACGACCTTGAAAAAACAATTAAGTGGTGTAAATTAATTTTACCCAATAAAGATGAATTTGAATAATGGGCCGCAAATATTTACATATAAAAAGAAAAGAGACAAAATATGTAAATTTAGAAAATACGATGTGTTTAACCCGAGGTTGGATTGAGTTGTGATGTAAACCTGCCCGGAACCGCCCGGCTGTCCAGTAGTCACAACAATACATATCCTATGTGGGGGGTTAAACACGGAGCCCAATAAGGACCCGAGGTTAGACTGAGTTGTGGCATAAGACTGCCCGGACTCAACCGGCAACAGGCAGCCACAACAATATCTGTCTAATGTGAGAGGTCGAGGCTTTAAAGGCTGAGTCAGGATTGGTAGGATTAAGTAAATTGAATTAATACTTAATCAAAAATGGAACATGCTAAACTATACAGACTGATTGGGGGTTAGGTTTACAAAACACTTAACCAACTTAGCATGTTGGCTAGAAATAGAAAATCTAGTAGCGGGGGACCCTTTTCAGCAGTTACCCTACTAGGTGTATCAGGATACCCTGAACTAGGCAGGGTGGGGCACGATTACTGGGCTGACTGTAAGAGGTCAAATCGACGGCGGTGGTGCAGCAGTGTAGGTTCTAACGGGGTGCGGGCGTGCACACACTCCGGTGTAGAAAAATAAGCCACTGGGCACCAGTAGTATACCTGTGCATTCTAGAATTTTGTCGGGCCGCCACCATGGGACTTGATACACCCCATGGTGGGACCAGCATAGGTAACTACAACATCGGGGGCCGTAAGACACATGTAACTATGCGAGTAGGAGCCGATCATTAGAAACGGATCACTTCACCCTGATTATGGGGTGCCTGTTGGGAACTAGTTTATATGGATGCAGAGATTAATATGGGGTACGATAAGTATGTTCGACTCTAGACAACTTAACTTAGTTTATGGTGCTTTCCCATTTCCAGTTTATACTTATCATGCCCAGTTCTTTATTCATAGACCGAATAGTCCTAGACTTACTCAGGCTTTATGTCTGACTCTACTTTTCTTTCGTCTTCTTTTCTTTTGTTCCCCCCCAGGTCCACAGGGAGGGAATACCGCAACTTGACCAGTTTCACATCCATCTTGAAGAGAAAGAATGTATTGCTTGGATCTCTTTCGTTTTGGACTATGGCTTTGGATTGCAACTATGGGGACTTATGCAGTTTACTTTTGTTTTTATGCTTCTTTAAGTTATGAAATCAAGACAGTTATGAAAATGTAATGGTTTTTGGAAGTATTGTAAGACAATTATGACATGGTTTGTGTAACACATATTTTGTTGAAATAAAAATTGCTGTTGTTTTCCGCTATTCAAAAATATGTGTATTTATATCTGTCTTGTATATCTATGACTTATACTTATAAACCTCCACCAAAATTAGGGCATTCCATTTGAGCGTGACCCTAACGGAGGTGGGGTGTTTCAGGTTCTTTGCAAGCACATGAAGCAAGGATTAATAGATCGACATAAAAGTTGGATGAAAAAGCGTTTCACGTAAAAGGCGGGACTTCTACGTAGAAAGAAGGTTCAAATAAATTTGAAGGAGTTGAGCAAGTTGCTGGAAGAGGAAGAGGAGGATATCGGGGTTGTGGAAGAGGACGCAGTCAACTCATTCAGTGCCATAATTGCAATAGGTATGGTCATGTTAAAGCAAATTGCTGGTATAGATCGGGTCAAGTTAATTATGTTGAAAAGACAGAGACAGAAGACGAAGAATATAAGTTGTTTATGGCAAATGTTGAAGATGTACAAACTAGCAAAGACATTTGGTTTCTTGACAGTGGGTGTTCAAATCACATGTCAGGCATTAAATCCTTTTTTAAGGACTTGGACGAAGCTTACAAAGTCAAGGTTCGACTGTGAGATAATAAGCAAATGCAGGTTGAAGGCAAAGGGACAATAGGCATAAATGACAGTAATAGGAAAACTAGACTTATTTATGATGTGTTGTTCATATCCAGTTTACCTCATAACTTACTAAGCATAGGACAACTGGTAAGTAATGGCTTCTCTATTATGTTTGACAATAATTTCTGTGTGATTAAGGACAAGAACTCAAGAAAGATTGCAGAAGTGAAAATGTCTCAAAACAAACTTTTTCCGCTTGAGATTTTTTGTCTTCAAAAACAAGCTCTTATGGTAAAAGAAAAAGATGTAAGCAAGCTCTGGCATATGAGATTTGGGCACCTAAATGAAAAGAGTTTAAAATTGCTGAGTCAATATGAAATGGTTCAAGGCTTGCCGAAAATCGACTCAGTTGGGTTTTGTGAGGCATGCATTCATAGGAAGCAAAGCAAAAGGCCTTTTCCAACAGAAACAACTTGGCAAGCAACTGGTACACTTGATTTAATTCATGTTGATTTGTGAAGACCTATGAATACAGAATCTCTTGGAGGTAGTCGGTTCTTTATGTTGCTAACTGACGATTTTAGCAGAATGAGCTGGGTGTTTTTTTAAAGGTAAAATCAGACGCATTTGAGTTTTTCAGAAAGTTTAAGGCACAAGTCGAGAAGCAGAGTGGAAGACACATTAAGGTACTGAGATCAGATAGAGGTGGGGAATTCACGACCAACAAATTTAATTCATTTTGTGAAGAGCGTGGAATCCGAAGAGAATTGACAGCCCCATATACACCGGAGCAGAATGGAGTAGCTGAAAGGAAAAATCGTACCGTAGTTGAGATGGCAAGAAGTATGTTACAGGCGAAAAATTTACCAAACCAGTTATGGGGTGAAGCAGCAGCAGCTGTCTATTTGTTGAATCTATAACCAACAAAATGAGTTTCTGGACATACACCATATGACGCTTGGGCTGGAAGAAAACCATCAGTAAGTCACTTAAGAACTTTTGGATGTATAGCTTATGGCTTGATTGATTTTCATAAACGTAGCAAACTAGATGAAAAATCAGTTAAGTGTATTTTTGTTGGTTATTGTGCAAAAACAAAGGCATATAGATTATATGATCCACTTGGTGGCAAGATCATTATCAATAGGAATTTTGTATTTAATGAAGAAGAAAGATGGGTTTGGCATGAAGATGAAAATATGGGAATCCAATTTGAAGATGCAATGAAAGATAATGCTTTAGATAATGTAGAAGATTATCAACAGCCTGCCCCAAATTCCCAAGCAAACAGTGACACATCAAATATGAGTGATGATTCAAATTCATCGGACGAATCAACACCACCACAAGGATACAAGTCACTAAGAGATATTTATGAAACTTTGCATGCTCTTTATGTAGCAGATCTTGTAGATGCCAAGAATAAGAAAGGATGGATAGAGTCCATGAATGAAGAGTTGTCTGCAATACAAGGAAATAAAACATGGGAGTTGGTGGATCCTCCAAAGGATAAAAATGTGATTGGTGTAAAATGGATTTTTAGAACAAAGTTTCATGCTGATGGAAGTATACAAAAGCACAAAGCTCGACTTGTCGCAAAAGGCTACTCACAATAACAAGGAACTGATTATGAAGACACTTTCTCTCATGTGGCACGCTTTGAGACAATAAGAATTCTTTTATCCCTAACAGCTCAATTAAACCTCGGTGTATATCAGTTTGATATTAAATCAGCATTCTTGAATGGTGAAATAACGGAAGAAGTTTATGTTTCACAACTAGAGGGATTTGTTGTGGCTGGAAAAGAAATGAAGGTATACAAGTTAAAAAAGGCACTTTATGGATTGAAGCAAGCTCCACCGGCATGGTATAGAAAAATTGATTCTTATTTTTTACAGAATGGTTTTGAACGAAGCAAGAACGAACCTACTTTGTATATAAAGAGAGAAGGTAAAAAAATTCTCTTTGTCTGTCTCTATGTAGATTATATGGTCTATATGGGTTCTTCAGTTGAGCTGATTGATGCATTTCATGAGAATATGAAGAGAAGTTTTGAGATGACAGATCTGGGTATGTTACATTTTTTTCTTGGTATTGAAGTAAAGCAGCATGCAGAAGGTATATTTATCTCACAACAAAAGTATGCAACAGATTTGTTGAAGGAATTCGGTATGCTTAATTGCAAAACTACTCCTACCCCCAATGAATTTGAATGAAAAGTTGCAGGCTAATGATGTAACCGAACCCGTTGATGAGAAATTATATAGAAGTCTAGTTGGTGGATTAATTTACTTAACTCACACACGGCCAGATATTGTTTACTCGGTTGGAGTAATATCAAGATTTATGCATTTTCCATCAAAACACCATCTTAGAGCAGCAAGAAGAATCCTACGCTATGTGGCTGGAACAAGAAGTTCTGGTATTTGGTATGGCCATTCAACAAATTTCAAATTAATCGGTTATACTGACAGTGATTGGGCAGGTTGCCTAGAAGATAGAAAAAATACTACTGGATATGTTTTCAGTTTAGGATCAGGAGCGGTATCATGGAGTTCAAAGAAGCAAGCAACCACAACTTTGTCTTCCTCAAAAGCAGAATAGATGGCAGCCACTTCAGCAACATGTCAAGCAATTTGGTTAAGGAGAATCATGGAAGACCTTGGACATGAGCAAGATGGAGCTACTGTCATGTTTTGTGATAATCAATCTGCAATTTCGATGAGCAAAAATCCAGTTTATCATGGAAGAACGAAGCACATTGACATTCGAGCTCACTTTATCAGAGATCATGTAGCAGATGGAAGAATAAAGCTAAAATTCTGCAGTACTCAGGAGCAGATTGCAGATATTTTGACAAAGGTGCTATCAACGGATAAACATGAGAACTCGCGATTCTTGCTTGGTGCTAGTGATTTTGAATTAAGGGAGGGTGTTAGAGATTGATTCAAATATTAGAAATAATCTAGCTTTCTTATTTTGTTGTCAGTTTCTTAGTTTAGTAGATATTTTCCTATTTTCAGGTCTTCATTATTTTGTTATCAGTTTCTTAGTTTAGCAGATATTCTCTTATTTTCAGGTCTTTATAAAGACAGCAAGTTCATGTACTAAAAGCAACAGAGAAATTTGCAATTTATTCTCTAATTCAGATCTGGGTTATAATCTTTGTTCATTGTTTTGTTTTCTTATCGGAGTTCAAATTCCAACAAATCTTTGGTATTTATTCTTTTACTTTTTGACTTACTAATAATTTCCCACTTCTGGTTTTTCCCAGTAATAGGCCTACTAGAAACTTTGCTAACATTCTGAACAACTTCCTAATAAGCAGAAGTGCCTTTATATAGTTCAAAGGAGCCTTGTTTAAGTTGGAGTCTGATCAACAATTTAATTGATAAAAAGAATCAGCATGGCTGAGAGTCAACAAAAATATATAAAATATTTTTTTTAATTTATCTCACACAATATTAATATGAAAAGAACAAGTGTTGCTTAACAGAGAATAAATTCATAGTATTTACGATGTGATTCTATTATTTGGCAAGAGTGGTTTTATAAATGGTGATACAGGTTTCAGAGAGAATTCGTAATTATGTCGAATTCTTTGTTTATCATTTTGACCATTATCACGTTTGTTCTTTTGAAATTAGTAAAAGAAATTTATTTGTGCTTGAATGTGTGAAATGGGTTACCCTATACATCTATTACTGAAGTTGCCTGATATATTTGTAAATGATGTATTCGTTCCTTGACCGGCTAATCAGCCTAGATCTTCCAAGTGTTGCAGATTTAGGAGTGTAGAAGACATATCATTTTGACGGGTTTGGCAACTACAAAATCTAATTTTCTAATTTCACATTTTGTCTAATATTTGGTGCAAACTAATACTGTGGCTTTATCTAATGTTGTACGAAGGGGTTTTTTAAATATCATCTTTGTTTATGAACATATGTTAACTTTGCTTGTGGATTGTGTTCGACTTAATTAACTTGAATGATTGATAATTTTGCTTTTATATGATAGTTTTTTATTTGAGTTGTATATGTTATGTATATTATCTTGTTGAAATATAATAAAATGTGTGTAAATATAGCAATGTTATAGCATAATATTGGTGCTGTAAAATTAATAAAATGAAACGACAGCGTTTAAAATGTCATGTCCGTTCCTTAAATAACTTGTGTTTATCTACAACATAAATAAAGTGCAGTGCAAAAAGTAATAACATAGTCTGAAAACTGCTGATGAAAATCATAATTACAATTTTTGACAGCGTGTAATAAACGCTTTGATAAAAGAACTGAGAACGTTTCTAGTTGGCTATTGAAAGGTCAAAATATAAATGAACACGCTTTACATAGCAAATATTAAACGCTGCTTTATTTAATACAGCAGCACAAAAACGTTGTAGATAGACTATTAACAGCATATATAAAACGTTGTAAAATTAAAATTTTAACAGCGTTTGTTCCTCGTTGTTAGAAACATCAGACCTATGACAGCATGTTGTTATACAACGTTTCTAATAACGATGTTATAACATTTTACAGCGGTTTTCAAACGCTGTCAAAGGACGATTTTGTTGTAGTGTTCCACATGATTTCTAGTAGGATCTAGATCTTGACTTTTGGATACATTGGCTCTTGGCGACGTCATGACAAATGTAGCACACTGTATTACAACTGGCGAGTTTAAATATCTCTTTAAACATTAATTATCTTTCCATACCATATCTAATCTTGTAACACAATTATAACCATGGAATTATTAACATAATTAGAAAATAATAAAAATGGATACTAAATAAAATTTCTTGCTCAAATTAAATCGAAATGTTTTTTCTTGTCCAACCTAAGAAATAATATTTTTAGAATCAACATATGCCTATAATCTGCAATCAGTACTAACACTGAGAAGAGGAAGCAAAGCATAGGAAAAGGTGTGAAAAAATGAGTTGGTACCAAAAACTTTGAAAGTGACAGTTAGTTATTATTTGATACGCAAAAGTTCATTAATTTTAATTTTTGATGCAAATTGAAATAGATTTGGGTTTTTTAACTGTTGCAGCTGAATGTTTTCCTGGTTTGAATGAAGCTTCAATATCGGTTGATTTGTTTCTTTCAGTTTTCTTTTCACTTAAATCTGATATTATATTAAATCCCGACAATGTCTGCTTGTATTCCTCTTTAAATCCTAATCTATTAATTCCCGACAATGTCTGCTTGTATTCCTCTTTAAATCCTAATCTATTTTCTAAAGTAATAAACTTTAATCTTGTTCAAGGGATTAAGAACAACAAATGCTATTCTGATTCTGGGGTTGCTGGTAACTCTTATTATGATGTTGTCACTTCTGGTATGGGTGTTGGCCTTGTGATTCTCTAAACTTCACAAGCGTGGTATTTTAAACGCATGAGAGCATTTGATCTGTACCTCCACCAGTGCATGCATGTTATTCGACATTAGTGTCTCGAGCTTTCCCAATGTAGATATCCAAGGAGACAGGCATTTGGGCATTTTGATTGATTTTGCACCTTTGGCTGTTATAGAAAATGGCCATGTTTTAGATAGGCAGTTTGTAGATATTGGCTTTGTTCTCAATATACATGAAGGTTAGTTCCTTTGGATATGGTTGATCATGGGATTCTTCTAGATGCTTGATTTCATGTGTTAGAGGAATATTCTTCTCAAACGAATAAGGTGTCTTGCTTCGGTTCTGATGTTGGTTTCTCTAATTTAGACTGAAATCTTATGGCACTTTTTTTTGGATCTTCATTAATAACATCGTATAAAAACTACTAACGAAAATCATAATTACAGTTTTTGACAGCGTGTAATAAACGCTTTGATAAAAGAACTGACAACGTTTCCAGTTGGCTATTGAAAGGTCAAAATATAATTGAACACGCTTTACATAGCAAATATTAAACACTGCTTAATTTAATATAGCAGCAAAAAAACATTGTAGATAGATTATTAACAACATATATAAAACGTTGTAAAATTAAAATTTTAACAACATTTGTTCCTCGCTGTTAGAAACATTAAACCTACGACAGCATGTCGTTATACAACATTTCTAATAACGTTGTTATAACATTTTACAGCGTTTTTCAAACACTATCAAAAGACGATTTTGTTGTAGTGTTCCACATGATTTCTAGCAGGATCTAGATCTTGACTTTTGGCTTGCAACACTATAGTTGTAGATTTTGTTGACATGTATATGAGATAGTGACTCTTACGTTGTCATATTCTTTTGGCTCGTACTAAATCTATCCTTATGTTATATAGTGGAACTTGTTGTCCTCTATTTCCATGTACACACTTATGTGTTTATTCATATTTATTTCCATCTCTGTGATATGAATATGTGTGTCTGACTCTGATTAGTTTGTTATGTATTTTATATTGTTTCCAAATATATATATATATAGCCATTGTGCAGTAGTTTTCGACTTGAATTAGTTGTGCCGGATTTCCTCATGAGATTTAAAAAGTAAGACCACATTATCAAACATATTTAACACTCGTTCAACTCTAATATACGGATGGTCACTCCTCAACGGCCTTATTCTTCAGGTTAGTTGACACCATTGCTTGCAATGGCCTTGGCTAATACGAGTATAGAGGTGCGGCGTTAAAGTTGTATTTATGTTATTTGATTATTGACTTTGGGGCACATAAATATTTATGTATTGTATAACTAGTTATTTGATTTTGTAGTGAAATTTGATTTGGTTTTATGTATTTTGTGGTTTGGTGAATTCAGATTTGTCTGATTTTAATATTTGGTTGATATATGGTATATTGGGATTGTATATTGTTGTGGAATAGTGGTTTGTATGAGAAATGTGGTTGGAAAACAAAATAGAAGCTGAAATATTAAAAAATCTGAAGGTTTTCCGATCACTCTTTTGGATTTATCATTAGCAACGATTTCTGACGGCTTTCGACATGTTTTGGCAGTTGTCGGAAACTATAGGAAGTCGTCAAAAATAGAGACAATGCATGTTGCCGAAATCCATCGAAAATATGTTCACCGATGCCCTTGTTTTCAATGGCTTCCGATAGCTACCGACGGCCCCCGACCGGTTGCCGGCAGTTTTGAGCCATCTGAAAAGCCATACTTTCTTGTAGTGTCTATTTGAGGCTTCCAAGGGCTTTGGAACTAATTATATGTATAGAGATAGATTTTATTATATATTGATTAGATCTAAAGTTGCATCCTATTTGGTATTAGAGCATTATGGTACGCTTAAGATGCTTATAAAAATGTAGGAGGTTTAATGACTTAGCTAATCAAACCAAGGATAATGACAATAGCGGTAATGTTATGTCATTTTTTCATGGATCATATGTGCTTCTAGATCATAATTTATGATAAAGAATTGGAATAAGACAATAAATTTGAAAAATGACAAACGGGAATTATGGGCGGTTATTACGTAGAATCAGGTGCACTATTTTGTATTTGGTACACATAGTTGAGGCCGATGGATATTATAGGGATTGTGATGGATGCAATGAAAGAATGAGCATTCACTACAATTCAACTTGATTTTAGGGGACTGAAATATATGAGATTAGCGAAGACACCAGAAATATGAATATTTGGGATAAGTTGAGCAATCCTATATGTAGAAGTCACTCACAATTTGTTCGATTTTATTTTAAACATTTTTCACTTATAAAATAAAAAAGGCACACATGAATACATTTGATGGCTTGTTAATAAGGATTAAAGCACAAGATTTGAACGGGCTAAAAGAGTAAAAGGTTATGATCTTGTTATATTTTTTGCCAATTAGGTATATAGAGTTTTCTAATAGCCTGATTAATTGTTAGGATACATTGGCTCTTAGCGATGTCATGACAAATGTAACACACTGTATTACAACTGGCGAGTTTAAATATCTCTTTAAACATTAATTATCTTTCCATACCATATCTAATCTTGTAACACAGTAATAATCATAAAATTATTAACATAATTAGAAAATAATAAAAATGGATACTAAATAACATTTTCTTGCTCAAATTAAATCAAAATGTTTTTTTTTGTCCAACCTAAGAAATAATTTTTTAGAATCAACATATGCCTAAAATCCACAATCAGTACTAACACTAAGAAGAGGAAGCAAAGCATAGGAAAAGGAGTGAAAAAATGAGTTGATACCAAAAACTGATAGTTAGTTATTATCTGAATCACACAAGTTCATTAATTTTAATTTTTTGACACAAATTGAAATAGATTTGGTTCTTTTAACTATTGCAGCTGAATGTTTTCTCGGTTTGAATGAAGCTTCTATACTAGTTTGATTTGGTTCTTTTAGTGTTCTTTTCACTTAAATCTGATATTGTTGATCTCGAAATTTAACTCAACACCAAGGGTGTATCAAAACACTTCGCCAAATTGGTAAGGAAGAACAAAGTGAGGCCGCAATCACAAAAATACAAAAAACATAAAAATAAGAGCACAGAGTTTTTATAGTGATTCAATCCAATGATGATCTACATCCACTCTCATAAGAGATTCCATTATCAATATGTTGATTACAAGATTAATTTCACTCTTACAACAAATTTGTCGCTCTCACACTTTTAGATCTTATTTAGATTCATCAAGGATCTTCACTTGATTTTGGATAATAAGTGTTTAGAATTTCTTGAGATAGTTGTAGAGAAATTTCAGCAGCACTTCGTGACCCCAGAACCCCCCCCCCCCTCTCATGAAGGAATGAAGGGGGTATTTATAGGTAGAGTTCGGACCAGGTGGCAATTATGTAAATACTATACTCTCCTTTTAGGTCGTAGATGGGCTAGAGGAGATGTTATATGGTCCAAAGCAAGGCGGGACGTACTAAATAAGGCGGAGCAACCCAAAACTTCCGGATACAAAGTGATATGAATTACAGGAGTGCAGGTAGACCTGACTCGTTTTGGATTAAGGTGGTGCGAGCTAAAGGACACAGAGCAGGCTAGGTTAAGGTGTTGCGAGCTTGGGAAAAGCGGGGCGACCCAAGCACGCTTAGAATGAGCTAAACCAGAATGATGTAGTTTGGGCTTTGATGAAGCGGGCTAAAACCTTTAGCAAGATGGCGATCTAAGAGCCCTGTGGGCCAGCAACTGAGAGAACCAAGATGACCCAACTTCTTAAGATGCTCAAACGAGCCAAAGCTTCCTGAACACCACATATTATCTAGGTGACCCAAGACATCATAGCGACCTAGAGCACTTGCGTGAGCTAGAGAGCCCATCGAGTTAGAGAACGACCCAAAGGGCCTAACAACCTAAAATCATAAATCAACCTAAACATGCTTATCATTCTCTGGTACATATTTTATGGGTTAACATTTCTCCCTCGAAGTTCGTATTTATTAAAAATAATACGGGCTTTGAACTAGGTGAGATTAGCATGTAATTAAAGATTTTAAGTCGTCTGGACCTTCAGACCGCGTGAGTCCCTAAAGTATTTTTATCCCTGGGTCACCCAGATTCTTAGGTCGTGACATGGTCCTAAGTCGTTGTGGCTTCTGGGTCATGTATTAATAAGAGTCCTTTGGTATTCACCTAGGGATTAGATCATTGTTGACCCTGCAAACTTGGTTTATTGGTTTAACCCCCCCTTATTTCCTCTTTAAGTCAGCATTCTCTTAGAACCCTCACTTAAGCTAGAACACCTCATTAATGGCGGCCATTATCAGCTAAATCCACCGATCCACATCATCATCAAAGCAATTGAAGTCCAAATAATTCCTTAGTCCAATAATCAAATTTGGAACTTCTCATCACCAAGAATCAGGTGCGATTCAAAGCTTTTACTTCCTATGTATACATATACATTTTTAGTTAAGTTTGATATTTTTGGACTTTGTAGGATTATTATTTGGTACAATTTCAATCATGTGTTTGATGACAATGTTGATGCATGTAGTGACCTTGAGCTTGCCTGTTTGAGATGGTTTCGGCTTAACTTTCATGTATAAATTCTCAAAACTTGGTCGTGGGTTTAACTGCTAAGTATTATGCACACTAGGATAATAATCTTGCTCAGTTTCATAGTTCATTGACGTCCTTAATTTGCAATATCATGCCTTGCCATTCTTTTCGAATTTGAATCCCCCCCGTTAGTTGTACATCTCAGGTCGTTGTTCTGTAATGGCTCGTGTTGAATTAGGCCTTTGCAACCACTTTCAGGCTTTAGACAGCGACCCTACTCTAGGTCATTATGATAGTTCAAGGCCTTAGGTCCGCATTTCATCCCTCGTCTTTGGGTCGTATAAACCCTTGAAGTATTAGGTTTTTTATGACCCAACTTCATGAGGAATCGGACTATAATAGCGACCTAAAGCTTCTTGGTTGTATAGAACGATCTAGAGTCTGATACCATACGGAACGAGCCAAAATTTTAAGGTTGGTAGGAACGATCTGAAACATCTTGAATAAGTTGCTTCTGATTTGTTATTCTCTTCTTAACATTGCTATTCACAGAGGATGTCTAAAAGAACTGAAGGGACCTCGAGCGAAGACACAACTCGCAAGCACCGTAGGTTGGAAAAACTTCTGATGTCAGAAACTGAGATTACCCTTGCTGCCCCCACATTGGCCGAGCTAAAAGCTATCATAGACATGCCTAGTTACGCTTCCAAGCCACACACCTCTGAGCTTGATGATCGCTTTGAAGGATGGTGTCTTCAAGGAGTGAACTTCGATCAATTTGATTTGGACATATATCCGTCTGAAAAGTGAACAGTCCCTGAAGATTTGGACATTCTAAAGAATCACTCGCTGACGAAACTTGACGCTATTTGGATTTGGATGGAAAAGCACCTTGAGAAAATCGGTCAATATCACGTGCGCAAGTTAGGAGCCTGGAACACCTTTGCTTGCGAGCTCCAGAGGCTGAATTGGGAGAATATTGAACCCATCACCACTTTGGAGAAGGAAAAAGCTGCGCTTATCCAGGCTCTTAAGTCTCAGGATGAGATCATTGTTGAACTATCAAGTCCTGGGGGCAAGCAATAAGTGACTGGTACTTCTCCTCCTGCTCACGGTGGGGAATGATTTATTGATGAAAATAAGAAGTTCATTTGTCTAACTTTTGCTATTTATCTCTATGCGCTTATGATGTAGACCGGTTGTATATGCGAGTGTCGGTCCTCGCTTAACACTCTTATGATATTTTGCGTCTAATGTCTCTGTATTGGACTTGTGATGTAGTGGCGGAATTGTATTTTGTCCGATGTACTTTAAGCCTTTATGCTAGGATCGAAAACTATTTGTAGTGGCAATCATTTGGTTTTGAATTCGTACACCTCATGCTTCCTGTTCCGCAATTAAGACGAACCTTCGCATGATTTTGGACTTATGCTCGTTATCAATTGTCCATGTTGACAACGGATTAGTTAGATATGAACTATAATGAACTTTAACTTGCGTTGAATAAAATGCTAGCCTAGGATCATCTTATTTAACGGTTCAAAACTCATCAAATATTGTTTGCATAGTCATAGTATTTCTAATTCAAATTTGTGTTAACGCTTAAAATCGTCCAATCAACTTAGGTTGACTGTAGATCCTGAATGCTATCACTTTAATGACTCTGAGCGTGTTCGACACTTTTCGCATTTGAGATTCCAGATGCTACGCAAGTAGATTTTTTCATTCTTCAAATCTGACTTTTCAGATGCTACGCGAATTGTTCGACACTCTTGAGATTTCAGATGCTACATAAGTAGATTTTTTTCATTCTTCAGATCTGACTTTTCAGATGCTACGCGAATGGTTCGACACTCTTCACATCTGAGATTTCAGATGCTACGCAAGTGGATTTTTTCATTCTTCACATCTGACTTTTCAGATGCTACGTGAATGGTTCGACACTCTTCACATTTGAGATTTTAGATGCTACGCAAGTGGATTTTTTCATTCTTCACATCTGGATTTTCAGATGCTACGCGGATGGTTCGACACTCTTCACATTTGAGATTTCAGATGCTACGCAAGTGGATTTTTTCATTCTTCACATCTGACTTTTCATATGCTACGCGAATGATTCGACACTCTTCTAATCTGAGATTCCAGATGCTACGCAAGTGGTTTTTTTTCATTCTTCACATTTGACTTTTCAGATGCTATGCGAATGGTTCGACACTCTTCACATCTGAGATTCCAGATGCTACAAGTGGATTTTTTCATTCTTCGCATTTGACTTTTCAGATGCTACGCGAATGGTTTCACTGGTTGTTTTATCGCTTCGCGGGGTGGCCATCAGTCCCTTTACCACAGGCTTGACTTAGCAAGCTATTCTGGTTTAGGAGTTGAAGCTCTGAACCTCTCTCTTAGGGAGGTGCCCCTTTGATAAAAAATTTAGCTCTTCCGTCTGTTTGTCGTGGCGCTTGCTTATTATTTGGATCTTCGCGACTTTCCCGTTCTCTTTTCAAGGCAGTGTTTTCCCTATATTTTTTTGCATTCGCACATATTGGAATTCACAGCATTCAACCCTTGACCTAGCATTGTCGGTGTCGCGATGATATAGGAGCAAGCGCTCGACAGATGGCTTGCAATATGAAATCACCTTTTTAAGAAAGTTTTGATTTGACATATGACTTCACAAGTGAGAAACTCATTCAAACATATATGCTCTTAGTCGTAGAGCTAAAGTTCAGTGTATCACCTGCAGATTATTACAGACTGTTTACAACAAGTTCTGAACATAACAGAAAGTAAAATGCGAAGCAAAGCATGAACTAAAGCAAGAAGTAGAGCATAAAGTAAAAATATAGCAATGTTGATTGCTTATTCCGAGCCACTCAAGTTGGAGCACCCTCAACAACTATTAGTTGATAATCAGCCTTGGATTGGCTTGAACAGAAGCTACGTTGCTTGGACCAGACTGATCATTTGATTCCTCTTGCCCCTGAGGAATTGCAGAAGGATTCAAAGCTTGAGGATTCTTTATATATTGCTGCAACCTATTTTTCCTAATCAATTCCTCAATGAGGTTCTGCAGATGTCGGCATTCGTTAGTGTTTTGACCAGGTTGGTTGTGAAATCTGCATAACTTTCCCGAGTTCGCTGCCTTGTCACTTATCCTCATTGGGTTTGGTTCCGCATACTCCTCATAATTCTTGGTTACAAAATAGATGTTTTCAGGAGTGTCATTCAAAGGTGTCAGTTCTGACGAATTGAAAAGGCGAGACATTTTATTAGCCTTGTTTACATTCCCGCCACCAATTCGCTTCTGCCCTTGAATACTCTTTTGGTTGGATTGCATAGCTGCACTTTTAGGAGCCTCAAGGGGTGGGTTACCATCAATGATCTGAAGGGGCACAGGATTATCGTCTACCCTCACGTACTCCTCTTCTTTTTTATAGAACTTGTCGAGCATAGTCGGTTCTTTCATCTTTATCCATCTTCTGAATTCGCTCGTTTTGTCTACAGCATCGAGTAGAGCCATGAGGACTATGCGCGGCTACAGGTTCCTTACTTCAGATAGGGCAATATTGAACCGACTAAGGAAGGCTTTGACAGTTTCTCCTGACTTCTGTTTCATAGCCGAGAGTGTTATAGCGTCCTTGGCCTTGGTAGCATACAAGCGCAACTACTCTTTGAACTTTTTGGTCAGATCGGAAAACTGATCGATAGATTTAGGAGGCAGCTTCCTGAACCAGAGTGATGCAGCTCCTTCCAAGTAGAGAGGGAAATACATGCATCTCATCTCATATGTTGCCTTAACCGCACTCATATGCCACTCGTATTTGAACAAAAAGTAGTTCTGGTCAACAAGGCTGTTATACAGAGGCAGAGTTGGTGGATTGAACTTCTTCGAACATTCTGCTTCGAGGATTCTCTCGGTGAATGGAGTCCTATCGAGAGAAAAGTCCCATTCCCTTTCATTATCTTTGCTAGCTTGATTCTTTTTCAAGGCTCGTTCTATCATATTCGAGATGTATTCTTTGGTGATATGACGCTCTGTGAAGCTGAGCTCTTTACCAAACGTTCGTCTAGGAATAAGATCTCGATTAGAGAGCTTAGGTGCCTTGCCTTCTCGTCGAGGGGGTGCCCCCGCGACAAGGTTAGTGACCTTTTTAGCACTAACTTCGGAATGATTCTTAGCTTTTGATCTCAATTCTTCGATATTAGCTTCGTCCCTATCACCTTCCCCATCATAATTGTCTTCCACATTATTGTTGTGGTTATGATCGGAAGTGGACGACTTACCATTCCCTTCGAGATCTATGTGCATTTTTGGAGGAGCCGGATTCGATCAAGCATTAAGGATGGCGTCAATTTTCTCCATCATTATTTTAGTAGAGGCATCCATTCGGTTATTCACGCTGGCAATAGTGACTTTTAATTCATTTCTGGTCACACAGGCTCCGCTTTCTGAATTTTTGCCAAATTCAAAGCAGTTTGCGAGCGGTGTTTTTTCATTAGCAACATTATTGGCTTCTACCATGGTTTTGTTAGTGGTCTTCTTAGATTTGTCCATAATTCTGAAGTAGGATGCGTCTTAGAACTTCTATGGCAAGGCCTTTAACTTTGTAAGAGTGTGAGAGGAGGTAGGTTTTGGATCTAGATTAACCCTAGAGGGGGGTGAATAGGGTTTATTGAAATTTATTGCAGAGTCCAAATATTACGGGATATTGAAAACTATTCACAGATCACATATTATAGCAGAAACAGAAATGCAGAAAGTAAATGACACAAGATATACCTAGCTTCGGCAAAATCCTGCCTACTACTGCATTCCTAAGGTTTCTACTAGGTGATAGAATAGATTCCGCATAGAAGACCATGTACACTCGCAATCCCTTCTCCTATTCTAACCCTACGCTCAAAACCCTAGACTGACCGATATCCCTTCGATCAGATTTCCCCTGATTACAACCCTGTAACCAGTAACCTAGATTTTACAGACTCTAGCAACTGTCAGTCAACTCCCTGACTAAATCCCCCTAGATTTTATAGACTTTAGAATTGATTGTTTGTTTTACAGAAAAATAACACAACTTAAAAAACTAAACAAAGATAAAATAAAATAGCAAAACCCTAGGATATAACTAAGGGGTCATGCCCTTTTCATTTGAACGCTTGGTCGGTCATTTTCAAATGGGTTCCACCGTTTATGTTATTGCCCGATCCCTCTTTGCTCTGGAAAATATTATGGCGGCTGCGATTGAAAAGCTAGGGTTTTCTGAAAGAAATCCTCCCAAATTGATTCAATGCTTGATTAAATGGGGTTCTCTGATGCTCGAACGTTTTCTGCTTTGTCTGTTGGTTTGGGATTTCTCTCGATTGAAAACTGTGAGTTTAATCTAACATGAATTGGTTTATGCTCTTTGAAAATTTGGCTTTTTTCAATAGAAATTGCTTGTGATGTAATGGTGAATATATAGGATTTAAAATCCTTTGATTAAGATCTAATTTCTCTTAGATGAATTGATCTGATTTGAATGGATTCCTCTTTTGGATGCCCTCGATTAAATTTGGATTTTGTTCCCTTGATTGTCTCGATGAATTTAGACTCGATTGTGGTCTTAAACAAAAATAGATCCTCCCTTTTGAAAAGAAAATTTCTTGGCTTTGATTAAAAGCTGGAAAGTGATTTTCAACTTGTTGTCGAGTTTCATTTTGCCTTGTCACCATGCTATATATGATTTCTAGAATCATTAAGATGCCTGATTTACCACCATTGTTGATTTCGGCCATTTCTGGAAACAGATAAACTTTTTGCCAAAAATTGTTTGCTGATTGATTCTAGGAAAAGAAACTTTATTATTTGAATTGTTCCCAAGATTGATTCCATGTAGTAAATTTGGAACTCAAACACTTGCCAAAAACAGATTTCTTTGATACATTAATGCCTTTGATTTGCTATTGTAAACTTGCCAAAAATTGGATGGCTAATATTTCTGGAATGCACTGATGACACATGCTTTAATTTCTGGAAATAATTCAAAACACGAATTTATTTTCCCATTTATTACTATGCTAAAAAAACTGGAACCGTAACACTTTTCTCTGCTGAAATCATGCATGAGTAGGAATTTCCTGCTAGAACTTTCCATTTGTATATGCTGAAATCTACATGCTTATACTGACTTTAAACATGCTTTGTTCCATCACTCCATTTCTCTTGTATGTATGCTGACATTGTTGAAGCTGTTTGCTTGACCATCCTGTGTGCTTGTCATTGTCGTGTAGCCTCTCATGATGTTGCTTCTTGTGTTTGCTATGATCATTGAATATGCTGTTATGCTCCATTATGTTGCTCCTCCGTCCACTTTCTTTGATCAATTTTCTAAAGTACTTGGCACGTTCATAAACATGTGCCACTTGCATTCAGTATTCGATCACCATGCTCCTGTATATATTAGCTGCTGTCATATTTGTTTCCACCATTAAGCATATTGACACTTGCCATGAATTATACTATGCTGTACAAACTAATCTGGCCATGCTACTTGAAACTTCATCCATGTTCATTTCAGTCTTCATGTTGGCTGTCTATTCACACGCATATCCACTGATGTGTTGCACCACACACACACACACACACACACACACACACACATATATATATATATATATATATATATATATGCACATTGACTTGATCGTGTTTGCACCTATATTGTGTACTCCATTCATGTATGTTATGCTTCGACCTTATGTATGCTGCTGAAATGCATATGTGCACTTCTGTCTTGATCCATTTATGTATATGTGCACTACCATGTAACTGTTTGAATATTCTCGTATACATCTTGTTGTTGCCTTCATTCATGAACTTGAACCTTTGTAAAACTGTTGCCATCATGTTGTGGTAATCCATATGTTTGCATTGTGCTGTTTTCATGTATTCACCCTTGTGCTCGACCACTCCATGCACACACACACACAGATATATATATATATATATACGATTTTGTATATGTGTATGTGTGTGTGACTCGGGATATTTTGCTGACTCATTTGTGTTTGCCACGCGTTGAGTCGAGTTGGTCCACGTGGCTGCTCCTTAGTCGCACACTGGATTGGCGAGGCAGTGCACACGTGTGTATATTTGCACATGTGTATATGCAGCCTTCAGATAAAATTTCATGTCCCTGCATTGAGATATATATATATATGTTGTCTACCTTGTGATATTTACAGTGTATCACTGTGAATATCACAAGCTGTCTAGACACAGTTGGATGGATCAAACCAAATCAGATCGAGTCATGAAAAATGATGAGAAAACACACCAGAAAACTGAGGCAAATAAAATTTTAAAATTAAAATTTATATTTGCTAGAATTTAGAATATTATTTCTGTTCCATATATTGTGTGTATGTTTCTGTATATGACAGGTACGAAGACAGGACTGATTGGAGGACTCTGTGAAAATAAAAGACTAAGAGACAGTGTCGGTGAATGTAAATGTATCAGTGAATGTATATGGATATGAAAATGTAAAATGAGTGATTGTATATATATATATATGAGATGTATAGGCAGAGTGTCATAGTAAGGAGCTATGTAACAACAGAATTATACTGATGTTTGTATTAAACAAATTTGTTTAAAATAAAATATTATTTTATTGTGCTCAAATTTATGTTCAAGCAAATTTGTTTATCGTATTCAGCTTATATACAAGTACAATGTCGTGTGAAGAATATATAAATAGTGGAGTTATAAATCTGTACTGTTTGATTGTTAAAATAGAATATTATGTTCAAATAGAATACAATTTGAATTTTCAATTCTAGTGCAGTATTATTCCATTTAAATATAAATACTATATTCATGTCTGTGATGTATATATAGAACAATACATTTATAAACACATTTAAAATAATATATATTTGGTTGTTATCATCAAATAAAAATCATATAATTGTGTATACAACACCGTTATATACAACAGTAGGAGATGCGAACGCGGCTCCACGGTGGGCGCCAAATGTTGATCTCGAAATTTAACTCAACACCAAGGGTGTATCAAAACACTTCATCAAATTGGTAAGGAAGAACAAAGTGAGGCCGCAATCACAAACATACAAAAAACATAAAAATAAGAGCATGGAATTTTTATAGTGGTTCGATCCAATGAGGATCTACATCCACTCTCATAAGAGATTCCATTATCAATATGTTGATTACAAGATTAATTTCACTCTTATAACAAATTTTCCACTCTCACACTTATAGATCTTATTTAGATTCACCAAGGATCTTCAATTGATTCTGGAGAATAAGTGTTTAGAATTGCATGAGATAGTTATAGAGAAATTTCAACAGCACTTCGTGGCCCCAGAACCCCTCCCTCTCATGAAGGAATGAGGGGGGTATTTATAGGTGGAGTTCGGACCAGGTGGCAATTATGTAAATATTGTACTCTCCTTTTAGGTCATAGAAGGGATAGAGGAGATGTTATACGGTCCAAAGCTAGGCGGGACGAGCTAAATAAGGCGGAGAGACCCAAAACTTCCTGATACGAAGTGATATGAATTACGGGAGTGTGGGGCGACCTGACTCGTTTTGGCTTAAGGTGGTGTGAGCTAAAGGACGCGGAGCGGGCTAGGTTAAGGTGTTGCGAGCTTGGCCAAAGCGGGGCGACCCAAGCATGCTTAGAATGAGCTAAACCAGAATGATGTAGTTCGGGCTTTGATGAAGCGGGCTAAAACCTTTAGCAAGATGGCGATCTAAGAGCCCTGTAGGCTAGCAACTGAGAGAACCAAGATGCCCCAACGTCTTAAGATGCTCAAACGAGCCAAGCTTCCTGAACACCACATATTATCTGGGTGACCCAAGACATCATAGCGACCTAGAGCACTTGCGTAAGCTAGAGAGCCCATCGAGTTAGAGAACGACCCAAAGGGTCTAAAGATCTAAAATCATAAATCAACCTAAACATGCTCATCATTCTCTGGTACATATTTTATGGGTTAAAAGATATTATCTTAGATCCCGACAATGTTCGCTTGTATTCCTCTTTAAATCCTAACCTATTTTCTGAAGTAATAAACTTTAATCTTGTTTAAGGGATTAAGAACAACAATTGTTATTCTGATTCTCGGGTTGTTGGTAACTCTTATTATGATGTTATCACTTCTAATATCGGTGTTGGCCGTGTGATCTCTAAACTTCACAAGCGTGGTATTTTAAACACATGAGGGCATTGGATCTGTACCTCCACCAGTGTGTGCATGTTATTCGACATTATTGTCTCGAGCTTTCCCAGTGTAGATATCCAAGGAGACAGGCATTTGGGCATTTTGATCGATTTTGCACCTTTGGCTGTTATAGAAAATGGCCATGTTTTAGATAGGCAGTTTGTAGATATTGGCTTTGTTCTCAATATACATGAAGGGAAGTTCCTTTCAATATGGTTGATCATGGGATTCGTCTAGATGCTTGGTTTCATGTGTTAGAGGAAGATTTTTCTCATGCAAATAAGGAGTATTGCTTCGGTTCTGATGTTGGTTTCTCTAATTTAGACTGAAATCTTATAGCACTTTTTTTTGGAACCAACAAACAGCTTGCTATTTTTTAATGTGGAGGAAGTAGGGTTTAGTAATGAGGCTACTCTGGGGTTGGGGTCCTATATACCTTTGCATGGAATAATGTTGCTACTGAAGGTGCTCCCATTGTTTGTTTACATGAAAAATTTGCTAGTTTGACATGGCAAGTTGGTTGAGAGGATATGTCGAAGGCATCTGTAGGTAGTGTCGTGGATGGCTACATGCCTGGAGATAATCCTTTCCTGGGTGAAGAGGTTACGTGGAAGGATACTTTGGAGTTTCATAGCAACCCTGGTTGTATGAACCACAGTTTTATGCATTTTTAGAGAATAAATATGAAATATTATTTTCATATTAGGTCATATCATTATATAATTTTGAGAGATACTATTAAAAGCATTTCTCACTTTTAGAATTTTTCTTGGGGTTTTCTATGGATATTCTACTCTTATTTCGTCAATAGCTTTTGATTAGAGTGGAATTTTGATTTAAATCCATTTCCATTGGATCAGGATGATGATTTTCCTTTTCCTAAAGTGGTTATATTTCGAAAAAGGACCATTGGAAGATATGGTTGTTTGAAGGAGTTTTAGGACACAAACAGCCTATTTCCAGCCGTCTGAGCCTATTTTAGATATAAATCCAGTTTGAATTTCAAGATTAGGGGTATAAAGGGATGAAATGAGTTACCATAACACATTTCAGCCATTACATTCCCCTCCCCTACTTTCCCAGAGGTTCTACCTCCATTACAACAAATTTTCTTTATTCAAAATTCTAAATTCCTCTACAAAAACTTCAATTATAAATATAGAGATTAATAAATCCAAACTAAAGGGGCATGTCTAAAACTGCTAGGATAGGGATCTATCCAGATATAGTAATTCTACTCAGATTTAAAATTTCATAGGCATATATGAGTGATATTAATCTCGTTTACAGAATTCTAGACTACATAATCTTAAAATAATTTTGAAAAAAAGTTAATTATGTTAGGAAATCGTACAACTTTAGATTAAAACTATGAATTTAAATGTTAGGAATTAAATTGCTACGTTATTTCTATGATAACACTTGCAGATCTATGCAAATCTACAACTCTTATTTTAGATGGATTGTATAATTCAACTGGAATGATTAATTCATATATTATGTTATCTTGGATTATTTTCATGTTTAGATTATCTTTTGAATGTCTGAAACGCATACGAATGGGGATCTAGAACTAGGAATTTGCAAAATTGTCCATAAACCAAAGTTACTCAGAATCACACCAAAATTAGAGGAGATGATCTGGAAAGTCTTCACAGGTTGTGTGAGATTTTGGAGTCGTTTGGAGCTCGTATGGAAGAGTTAAGGCCAGAGATATTCAGATCGATCAAAATTTTAAATTGCCCAAAATTGAATGAAATTTTTATGGGACTAATTTCAAGTCAATTGGAACAAAGACGAAGGATACATATGGTAGAAACAATCCGAATCAAATCGGTATAGGATGGTGGCTCATATCGGCATGAAGAGAGGAGAAGGCTTCAGATCGGCATAGAGATAGGAGTAGGCTTCATATCAGTAGAAGCTTGAGGGAGGAATTCAGACCGACTAGGTGGGATGGTCGAAATGGATCGGTGTAGTTACACCGATTCAGAGATGGACGAACCAGATCGGTATGACTATAATGATCCAGGGTATGCCAAACTAGATCATTGTGGTTACACCGATTCTGACATGACCGAGCCGAATCGGTATGGGTACACCATTTTATATTTGGGTCGAGGATTTGGGGTCTTCTGACCCTACGCGAGCAACGCAGTACTTCGAGACGACTTCCTAGATGGATGATGGCAGTTCAAAGAAGCCTACTTCACAACAACATCGACATAAAGAATTCTCGTTTCCATAGCTTAAAGGACCATTCAACTTGAAGAGTATGACTCTAACAACGAGTAGTTGAACTCTCAAGAGTAGAGCAATAGACTATGAATCAAGATGGAGAAGCTTTCAGGAGAGGTTTAAGGAGCAGAGTTGGATAACAGACGCAGTTGCCTAGGTAGTTCCCAACCAGAAGACTTCATACGAAGTACGAGACAATCCTAGAATAGCTCTGCAGTGAAGTCACGAATGCAAAAGGGATCGTTCGTATGTACGTTTGGAGGTGTTCGTGAAGAGTTGAGGCTTGAGCATTTATTGAGTCTTCAACCTGATGTAGGTTGTAAGCCAGTTATCAATGGCTTCCCATTGAATATCCAACCATACTACTGGTTGTTTATCCAGAGGGACTCATGAACACCACTTATGCTCATTTTCCACCAAGTAGAGGTTGTCAGTCAGATATTGATTATTTCAACTTAGATAGAATACAACTATCATGGAAGCAAATGTATCATACATCTAATGCATTGAGTGAGTGAATGTGAGGATGAACTGTGTTTGATATGCTTATTTATTCATTTATCACCCTCAGGGATGTTACTAGATATAAGTAGCATCGACACAGACATATATAGTGTAGATGCAGACAATTAGACATCCTCATGCTCAGGTGTAGAATACACCTATATTACTGGTTCTATTAGGGTAATATATATTTTTATGTGTTAACTCTTTAGATGTAGGAATAGGTCGGGTATGACTTACCATGCCATATGTTCCACTTATTTTCTATACTACAGATTTTGTCACTTGTAACACCCCATATTTTAATACACAATAATTATATTAAGAAGATAGTAAAATGAAGACTGATTAAAAATCCAGAATTAGGTAAAACAGACTTTATCATTGCAACCGTTACGAAATTTTGGTTTAGATAGACTCTTGGTTTTCGTAAATCGAATTAAATATGAAGAAGTTATGAACTAAAGAAGATTGAACAAGAATATACATATATATAATATAAAATAATAAAAATAAACAGTGTAGAGAAGAAAAGGTCACTGGGCGACCTAACCCCGACCGGGTCGACACAGGGGTCGAACTAGGTCTAAGGGTCGACCCATATGTCGACATAGGTAGTAGGTGGGTCAACCTACCTGCGTGCATACCATGTTCCCGCAGTTGAATCTAGACTGTTTTGTTTACAGTATTCACACGCTGACTTAGCTTGAGATGTACAGTCGAATTTACAAACATAATATCTAACGGTTTAGGATTATCCTAGCTAATCTACAAATAGGCTAGCAAGCTCACCATTTTTTTACACAAAAACATGTTGATTCACGAGATTTTCGATTCACGAAAACAAAGGAATGAAGATCATATTGAAGAGCTAAGTGTCATATATATAAGTAAGTCATGTTAGATATATGTTAAAATCTATCCTCATAGTATAACACGAATGCACAGAACACAAGTTATGTATATATGATATTAGCTAGAAACAGCCAGATTGGACAGAAATTACCTAAACCAGTCGACTGGTTCGAAACGCACCGGTGGACTGGTCTGTGTAATTCTGGCCAGTAACGGCTAGTTTCCATATATTTTTAAATATAAATGATTTTCAGGATTTTTAACTAGTTGATTGGTGAAATGTAAACCATTTGACTGATTTGAAACAACAACTATTTATATGAAGAGGCGTCTCCTTTCATGAATAGATTTCTGTTCATTTCTGAATAGAAATCGCCATATCTCTTCATTGCAATTATTCGTGAAAGGTTGCTGCTCTTAAACTATTATATAAACATCATAATATTCACTTCCAAATCACCAATTCTTTCAAAATCTATACTATTATCTGATTTTCATTTCTATACACTTGCATTCTGAAAAGCTCTCATATATTCAAGTTACTTATTGAATCATTGAAATTACTTCATATCTCTTGATTCATTATGTAACATACTTCTTCTACCTTCACATACACACTATACTATCGAGGATAAGACTATGGGAAGGGTGTATGAAATAATTGGCTATTCAGTGTTTCAAGAATACAAGCAGAAGTCAAACTCCTGTAATTTGTAAAAGTCCTGTGTTGGTGCTCTGACGGAAAAATCCTTGTTGGGGCTCAGATTGTTGTGAACATGCTCCTCGTGGTGAATAGAGGGTGTTGATAGTGAATTTCAGATGGAGTCTGGGATTGGACGTAGGACGGGAAGTTCGAACCAGTATAAAATTCCTAGTGTCACTTTACTTACTGCATTTTCTTATTTGTGATATATCATATCAGTTAACATTTATTTGCATAACTATTGTATTAGACAGGTTAATATATCATAGTCATTTCTGCATTATTCCGTATAAAAAGATCCTTATGTCATACACGACTTTTCATTCGGTATCAGAGCAAGGCCACCATTTAACCTTAAAACCATTATTTGATACAGAGTTAATATGGAAAATAACACTTGTACTAGCACTAATACTGGATATACAGAAGGCTAATCTACTGCACGACCACCTTTTTTCAATGGCATGACTTATAGTTATTGGGCTACACATATGAGAATATATATGCAAGCCAATAGTTTTAATGCTTGGAATATTACACAAAAAGAAAATGCACAACCCATTACACCTTATACTGATGGTCTGCAACTGAAAAAGCATAGGCTATTGCCAACGCTAAAGCTATGAATATGTTGCATTGTGCCTTGGACAGAAATGAGTTTAACCGAAAATGTATATGCAACACTGCATATGAAGTTTGATGAACACTCAAAATAACTCACGAAGGAACTAGCAAGGTCAAACAAAGAAAGATATCGATGCTTAATAACCAATTTCAAAATTTCAGGATGAATGAAAAGGAGACTATAAATCACATGTACTCACAGTTTCAAAATATTTATCATTCTCTAATAGGTTTAGGAGAAAAATATTCTGATTTTTATATTGTTTCAACGATATTAAACTCTTTAGAGGATGAATGGGAAAGAAAGGTTTTAGCTATCAAAGAGGCTAATGACCTTTCAGCCATGAAACCCGAAGAGTTAATTAGTAATCTTATGTCGTATGAAGTAAATTTGCAGGCAAAAAAGGCTCATAGTCAAGACAAGAAAAATTTAGCTTTTCATGCTGAAAAAGATGAGATGAACTCGGGTGAGGAAGACATTGCCTTCGTAGCCAAAAATTTCAAAAAATTTCTGAAATATAAGAAGAGCCAAAATGCAAAAAGGAATTCTACAAAAGAACCTGATCCAGCCTTGGTGGAATGTGTCATAAAACTGGACATTTCCAAAAGAATTGTCGAGAACTAAAGTCGAATCGCAACAATAAGGAGAAATCAAAATGGCGAGCTTTCTCAGTCACTTGGGGTAATTTAGAATCATCATCTTCTGAGAGTGACAGCGATAGTGTGACGATCCCAAAATCCGAGGGGCGGTATTAAGGATAATCATCGGAATATAACACATTAATCATCATAGCAGAGTACAGATAGTAGCAAAAACAATAAATAGAATAAATTTACATGGATATGACAGCGGAATCACAACATGTAATAACATCAGAATAGCATAGCGTGGGATATAACTTAGTAAATAAAAAGGAAAGTGATCAGTCATCATCGCCAGAGGCGGAATACATACATGCAGTGAGACATAATAAGGGTATCAGTCTACATCGCCAAAGGCGGAATACATATACATATAGTAATAAATACGGAAAGTAAATCAGTCTGCATCGCCAGTGGCGGAATCATAATATAAGTACAGTAATGGCGGAAAAAGTCAAAGTCATCTCTGTGAAGTCAGCCTCGCTATGAGCCAAAAATGCACTCTATGCAGCAGTGTAGAGCCAAAAACAACCTGTCACCTGTGTACTAGGCTACCCATGCGAAAATAAGGGCACCCGCGTTTGCAAAGTGAAACAAACAACGAGTCAGTCATGGGGACTGGTATGAGGAATCTATTTAACAGTTAAACAACAGTAATAGCAAATCATAGGACCACGCCACTTTCGCGGAACGGGTTTACTCCAGTGATTGCTAGTGCATTTAAAACAAAGTAAATTCTTTTAAAACAACGCAATGCTTTTTGAAAGAATGAAGCCATTATAAGACTCAGGTCCCATCACACAATGCAACGCAAGCTGGAGGATAAAGTTTTACCTTATAATAGCCAAATATGCTTGATACGTATAAAGCAAAATCATTTGATATTATTACTAGTGCATATATGTTTCAAAAATGAATAGCATCATAAATATCAATCATAGGCATCATAGCTACCATCTACTATGTCGCCATACTAGTTCTACAATCAAGTCCGTTATTTCGTATTGGAAATTGGATTTCCGTCATGAGTCGAGGCAAGGGGCAAGCTCCTCTCCACTTCGAGACACTCTAGCAAATGCCTCAGGACTACGCATTCTGGGTAACCCTGGATCCTCCAATACTTGTCCTCTCTTACGTTTGAGGATTGGAAATTCCTGAACACACGTTTCCCGGTCCTTACAGACCTTTAATCGAGGCGCCTCGCATTCCAACAACCACATAGGTGAAAAATAGATATAAATGTCAGGGCTGGTAAGTCACTGACACCACCATAGCTAGAAAGAAACGTCATGCTCTCCTTGGGTCCTTATCCCGTTTTTAACTCATACCGGGGTGTGAGGCTCGCGAATCTACGAAATACACAAAGCCAGGCCACGTAGACCGTGCTTTGATCATCAACCACAAGACTTTGCTTTGCAACAGAAGCCTTGATCACAGCATCTTGGCATGCCACATAGGCAGTCCACTCCATACGATTGATTTCCATCGATATATAACCTCTGAGCTCGTACGTCTCAGAGAATGGCGTTAAGCAAAAGAATAAATTCTCCGCCGCCAAACAGATATATATTTAACAAAGATCAATCAGTACAGAACAAAATCCAATGTCAGACACACAATCCATTTACAAGTTCGTTCTGGGTCTGAACGAAACCGGAGGCGTCAATTCCTCGCATATCCGTACAATCAACACATACGTTCAGACGGCTACTACTTCCGTCCCTTTCCGGTAGCTACTCCGGTTAGGAACCTCAGTAGCGCCCATCCAACCAATACGAAGATCATCGGTCTTGAATCGTCTTTGCATTTTCCAATTCGAATCGCTCGATGAATTATTTGAAATGAGGGTTAGCTCGGCCTTTTCAAATAATTCACGTCATTAAAATTTAAATCGATTCTTTATATGGTTATATTATTCGACATCCATCTTTCAGTTATTTAGTGTTATTTTCGTGTCAAACAAATACAACCATCAAATATCAAACAATTCAAGCCCAATTGGTTTATTTTCAATCAATGTTGCTTATAATATTTTATAACGATTTTTCGCCATTTTTATTTATTTAAAAATGGCCATATTTAATTAAACGACGTTTCAGGTCGTGCCGTGGCACTGGCGCTGTTTTCCCTTAATTTGTTTTACACATATCGGAAAGTCTAACCGTTGGATTTCTACAAACTCTATATCAGTGGGAAGATATTCCCAAAGCGAACCCAACGGTTCCAGTTTCATGAAAATCCGACGGTCGGATCTTCCACACTAGTCGTTTGAAGTTACGGTTTCAAAATTCGAACTGCAGCGTCGTTATTCGATTTAATTCGAATATATATATATATATATATATATATATATATATATATATATATATATAAACGATTCTGGCGCTGTTTTTCTTCAGATTTGAATTAAACATTCCGGACAATCCAACCGTTGGATTTTTACAAGGTTGGTGCCGTTGGAAAGATATTTCCAAGGCGAACCCAGCGATTGCGGTTTCGGGAAAATCCGATGGTCGGATTTCTCGCACTAATCGTTTCAAATTACGATTCAGAAACACGAACTGCACGGCCTATATTCCTTTTAATTATATTTATATTTATATATATAAATATAGTTCATTCTATAATTTCAACTATAGTTCATTCAATATTTTTAACTTCATTTTCACTTCAAATATTTCACTAACGCCTTAATATTTCGAAAAATTTCGCCATAACCTCCTTTGTACGGGGAGGGGTTTGGAAATTTATTGGGCCGTATTAGGTACCCAATAAATCCTAAAAAGCATTCACATATTTATTGTGATATATTCTGGTGTTTACGGGGGAGTATGTACTGATAATCACTCCAGAGAATAAATTCTCGTCACCCCGTTTCCGTGTGGAAATAAATAGTCCATGTGCCGTATCTAATAACTAGAGCGACGTGATTATTGTTAACTCCAGACTCGTGTGGGGTTTTTATTAATCTGGCAGTTTATCGTTATAATTTATATAGTCCATATCAGTCATCAGTTCAACCTGTAGTATATAGTCATCGCCATACAAGCCTCTCGCTCGTATGGTAAATCTTCCACCTCGTCACACAAGCTCTAATTGCTTATGTGGAATATGATGAAGTATGCCTATCGTCAAGAAGTATGCCATGTAGTGTAGTTCAAAATTAATTGTTACTATCCTATGGCGTTATTTATTATTTCACACAGAATAACCAGCACTCCGCATCCAATGGCATTCATAGGAGTTGATATATAAATAAAATTGCGCAGCCAACTCATCAAGGTTTACCTATTTGTCGGGCACGCAAATAATTTCTTTACTCTACAGCTAATCCATTTTTCCTGTTCAACAGATGTATATATATGCAGAACAAAGCTAATAATAATATTTCTAGCAAACTATTATTTATTTCAACACGTGTGTATTTTTATCTAAGCGTATACATGATAAAAGAAATATTTTTATCATCAAAAATATTTATTCGACACGTGTGTATTTTTAACTAAGCGTATACATGATAAAAGAAATATTTTTATCATCAAAAATATTTATTCGACACGTGTGTATTTTTAACTAAGCGTATACATGATAAAAGAAATATTTTTATCATCAAAAATATTTATTCGACACGCGTGTATTTTTAACTCTTCATATTTACAATAAAGGTGTAGTTTCTATTGTCGATTCATTTTATTTTTAAAAGATGATAACATTCAACACATGAATATTCTATATAGTTTGTATATATATAAAAATATGATTTTTATCGCTAAAGCCATTTGTTTAAATTCAAATAATATTCAACACATGAATTTCAACACAACGAATGAATTGCAACTCAACACATGAATATTCTATGTAGTTTGTATATATATAAAAATATGATTTTTATCGCAAAAGCTATTTGTTTAAATTCAAATAATATTCAACACATTAATTTCAACTCAACGAATGAATTGCAACTCAACACATGAATATTCGATATAGTTTGTATATATATAAAAATATGATTTTTATTGCTAAAGCCATTTGTTTAAATTCAAATAATATTCAACACATGAATTTCAACTCAACGAATGAATTGCAACTCAACACATGAATATTCGATATAGTTTGTATATATAAAAATGTGATTTTTATCGCTAAAGCTATTTGTTTAAATTCAAATAATATTCAACACATGAATTTCAACTCAACGAATGAATTGCAACTCAACACATGAATATTCTATATAGTTTGTATATTTATTTCAACGAATGAAAATTATTCTAACACATAAATATTTCAGAAAATTTCGGCAGCATAACGGCAGGGTAGTTAAAACCGGGACCGTCCCTAGTACGGCTCCTCGCTCTACCTTAAAACCTCGCGGTTTTTGACAATGGGGATCATGCATCTAGTTCGCACGCAGGTGGCATGTTTTATTTTCAATTCCACAATCCTATTCTAATTTGTTTCAACCACAAAAGGGTATTTTTCAACCACAAAGGTATTTTTCAACCATAATATCAACCACAAACAATTATTTCCAACCATTCGTCATACCATATAATATCACGTCAATCACAAGCAATAAATATCGTCCATGGTCTGTGGACGAGGGGAGTATATATATATAATATAATAATTCACTTGCATTTCATCACAATTCAAAGCATATATGTTTCAAGCAACACTTGTATAATTTATACATCGCTAATATAACTTATACAACACATGTACATGAGGTATACAATGCGTATATAATTTACACTTCGCTTATATAATTTATACAACGCGATTTCATTCACACAAATAGTTTAGATTCCTCACATTGGTTATTGCAGTGCTAAAAATCGTAGGAAGGTCAGAAAAATCCGCGGCTTCTTCTAGAATGTAGAGAGCCTCCTTGCGGTCACGGTGTCTCCTGTTTCATCGAATTTCGTTAAAGAACGAAAAAGATATTATTTTTCAAAGTTTTGCAACACTTAAAAGTGTTATTTTCACTTCAGAAATTCACATCAGAAAAGGTTTTAAAACTTCAAAACTAGGTCTCGATTTTTAAGCCAAACCGTACCTCGATGCTTCGATCAGACCACACGGCGTCAGAGAGCTACGAATCACCTTCAGATCGGCGGTGGTGGCGATGGATTCGGTGGCTCCTGTTGATCGCGGTGGCACTCTAAAAGGCACGACTTCCTAGTCGAATTTCGACGTCTACAGTTGATGGATGGAGGCGTGGCTTGGTCGGATTGGTATAGGAGGCGAAGGCGGTCAGAAGATTCAACAGGCGGAGGCGGCGAAATCGACTGAGGCGGCGGCAAAATGGACGAGAAGTTTTGAGCTTCCTGAGTCATCCAATATCGCTGGCGGCTAGGGGTTCTTCGTATGGTTTTTTAAAGAAAAATTCCTATTGGTCCATGCTTTATAGGAAGTTTTAAATAGTGTTTTGGCAAACGGACTCCTTTTTAAACCCAACGACTGTCGCCCCTAGCTAAATACCCCCATTCCGGACACAATGGGGTATGTTTCGTTGGCCAATTCGACTGTTACAGTTAGTTATTTTTCAATTTAAAATATAAAACATTCGATATTTAATTTAAACGTACATTTCAATTTGCCAGGGCCACAAACTGAATCGAAAAATTCCAGAAAAATAAATTTAGCTTTGTTTTGACGATACGGTCCTAACAAAACCAGTTTCGTCGAATTCTGAGCTCGTTTGAAAAACGGCCATTTTTAGGTCGACCCATTTTAACAGAATTTGACCAATCACATTTTCTTTTGCCCCGCTCACATACTAGCTTCAAAAATTATGAAATTTGAAACTTAGCAATAATTTGACAGCCCGGACCCAACAAAAGTGGTTTCATCGATTTCCGAGGTCGTATGCAAAATATCAATTTTCCAGGGCTATATATGTTATATAGCGACCTTTCTGAAAATTCATTTGGACATAACTTTTGATTCCCGCTATGAAATTTCGATTTTTCGGATTCGTTAGAAAGGTATTCATAAACAGATTTAGATATTTTCGGTTTTGCTAAAATCCGTTATATTCTCCACCCGGTACAGTCAGACAAAGATTATATTCAAAATTTCAAACTGCAATATTATACCCAATTCTATATTTTATTGAAATATGCTATTTCAACAATTCATATTCTTTGGTAATAACCTAATTTAAAAATTTTTAATTGGTTCACATTTTCCGGGTTATTACAATCTCCCCCACTTAAAACTTTTCGTCCTCGAAAAGGAAATAACAGCTAAGCAGGAAATAAAATGTAAATGCAAAGTATTGTAAAGGTACCTTGCACCGGAGTTAGTCAGAGATGTCCACTCTGCATTTGGGATAGGCTTGTTTAATGCTTTCCTCGGTTTCCCAAGTACAGTCTCTAGGATCACAATCCACTGCACTTTGACTAAATGAATCTTTTTCCTCCTTAGCTCTCTAGTTTCTTTGCCAACTATCTTTAATGGCTCTCTTCTGAGTGCTAATTCTGGAGTTATGTCAATATCATGTTGCGCTGCTTCTTCCACAACAAGATCGGGATCATGAACATGTTTTCTGAGTTGTGACACGTGGAACACATCATGTACACCAGGCAACCAATCAGGTAGTGAAACCCTATATGCAAGAGTTCCAATCCATTCAAGTATAGGAAAGGGACCAATAAATCTCGGTGCCAACTTCCCAGTCTTGCCAAATCTGATTACTCCTCGCATTGGAGAAACTCTTAAATAAACATAATCGCCAACGGCAAACGATATATCCCTTCTTCTCGCATCAGCATAACTTTTCTGTCGGCTTTGCGCAGTTTTTAATCGCTTCTTAATGAAATCGACTTTATCCGATGCTTCTTGAATCATATCGGGCCCTAACACAAGTCTGTTGCCAGGTTCTACCCAACATGCGGGAGATCTGCACGGTCTACTGTATAATGCTTCAAATGGAGACATTCCCAAACTTGCTTGATAGCTATTGTTATAAGAGAATTCGGCTAAATGTAAGTGATCTTCCCATGAGCCTCCAAAATCTATAACGCAAGCTCGCAATAAATCTTCTAGAATTCTATTCACCCGCTCGGTTTGGCCGTCTGTCTGAGGGTGAAAAGCGGTGCTTAGATTTAATTTGGTTCCCAATTCTGTCTGAAAGGCTTCCCAGAATTTTCTAGTAAATAGGGGATCTCTATCGCTGACTATATTGAGCGGCACTCCATGTAGTTTAACTATTTCTTTGAAGTAAATCTGTGCTAGACTTTGAGCCGTTCTATTGGATCAGACAGGTATGAAATGGGCAGTCTTCGTGAAGCGATGTACGATTACCCATATACTGTCGTTTCCTTTTCTAGTTCGAGGCAGGCCATCGATGAAGTCCATCGAGATTTGCTCCCACTTCCATCCTGGAATTTCTAATGGTTGTAATAGTCCAGCCAATTTCTGCTGATCACTCTTAACTAGCTGACATGTGGGGCATCTGCTAACATATAATGAGATATCTCTTTTCAAAGCTCTCCACCAGAATGTGCGTTTGATATCGTTATACATTTTGCTCACACCGGGATGGATACTTAGTTTGGACTTGTGGCACTCATCAAGTATTTCTCTTCTAAGCTCAGGAAGGTTTGGGATGCAAATTCTGCCCTTTAGTCTTAGAACTCCTTTGTCATCGAGTCGGAAACTTGTGGATTCACCTCCTTTGACTCTCTGACTGATTCTTTGAATGAATTCATCATCCTTCTGAAGGGTCGAGATCCTGTCTATTAATGAAGACGTGATGACAAAACTGGCGATGATTTCATTCTTTCTGCTGAGCGCATCAGCTACAACATTGGCTTTCCCTGGAGTGTATAGAATTTCAAAATCATATGCTGCAAGGAATTCTAACCAACGCTGTTGTCTCAAGTTTAGATCTTTCTGAGTGAACAGATATTTCAAGGATTGATGATCGATAAATAGTTCAAACTTCTCGCCCAGTAAATAATGCCTCCAGATTCTTAAAGCAAACACGATAGCTAATAACTCAAGATCATGAGTTGCATAGTTTCTTTCATGCGGCTTTAGTTGACGGCTGGCATAAGCGACCACTTGGCCTTTTTGCATTAGCACTGCTCCTAGCCCTCTAATAGAAGCATCTGTCCATACAGTCAAGTCTTGGTTGCCTTCTATAATTGTCAATACTGGAGCGGTTGTCAACTTCAGTTTCAGCTCCTGGAAAGCTTCTTCACATTCGGGAGTCCATTTGAATTTCTCATGCTTCTTTGTAAGCTTTGTCAATACACCAGATGTCTTTGAAAAATCCTAAACGAATTTCCGATAGTAACTAGCCAATCCAAGGAAACTTCGAACTTCGGTGGGCGTAGTAGGTTGTTTCCAGTTCTGAATCGCTGTAATTTTGCTTGGGTCTACAGCAATTCCTTCTTTTGATACGACATGGCCTAGGAATTTAACTTCATTCTGCCAGAAGACACACTTAGAAAATTTAGCTTTCAAGACATTTCTCCTTAGAATTTTCAACACTTGTTCTAAATGTTTTGCATGCTCGTCTTCCGACTTAGAGTAGATTAAAATGTCATCTATGAAGACTAGAACAAATTTATTCAACACACCTCGGAACACTCTGTTCATAAGATCGACGAAGTATGCCGGAGCATTACACAAACCGAACGGCATTACTAACCATTCGTAGAATAAATCGGGACCCCTGAAGGCTGTCAAAGGAACACAGTCTTCTGCTATACGTAATTGGTGGAAACCTGTAGCTAGGTCCATTCTGGAGAATACTGTTGCTCCATTTAATTGATCTAACAGATCGTCTATACGGGGCAAGGGATATTTGTTCTTCATTGTCTGCTTATTGAGATCTCGGTAATCAACACAAAGTCTTAGAGTACCGTCTGATTTTGGGACAAATACTACTGCTGCTCCCCATGCTGAAAAGCTCGGTCTGATCAGACCTTTCCAAAGTAATTCTCGGATTTGACTACCTAACTCTTCCTTTTCTTTCGGGGCCATTCTTCTAATTGGATGAACTACTGGTCGGGCGTTAGGAATTAGATCTATTATAAATTCAATCTCTCTTTGCGGCGGTAAGTTTTCTACTTCTTCAAACACATCCGCATAGTTTTTAACGACCGGTATCTTTTCTAATGAAGGGGGAGTAACTTCTAAAGAAGACCAAAATTCTGTTCTATTAATTGCTGAGCCATGGCATGGTATACATATAGGTCCAAGCTTCGTTTTGATTTTAACGATTCGTTCAGCACATCTAACTTTAGCCTTATATTTTGTCAACCAGTCCAGCCCCAATATAATATCAAATTCGGAAAGATCCATAACAATCGAATCAAAAGAGAACTTATAGAAAGAGTAAGAGATAGGCACCCTACAGTACGAACTGAGACTAACAGAACCTCCTATCGGGTTTTGTACTTTAATTGCTTCTTTAAGCTTTCTTCGTTTCAATTTTAACTTGTGAACAATGTTACCAGAAATGAAGCTACGTGATGCACCAGTATCAAAAAGTACAGAAACAGGAATATTTTTAATGGTAAGGGTCCATCCCAAGACGTCGGGTTTACCTGATCCATCGGTGGTAGCTGGTGGGGTCTTCCCGTCATACACATGGGCCACTTGTGCATTCTGCTTCAGAGGACAGTTCCTGCTATAGTGCCCCTTCTTATGGCAGTTGTAGCATTCGCTGAGTCATTTGCCTTTGGCTTCCTCGGGGCTTTGCATACATTAGAAAAGTGACCTGGCTTCCCGCAGTTGTAGCAATTTCCTTTCGGGATCTTTGCAGGTTTCTGAGTAGCGGTTGCTATAATGCTAGACTCGGGTTGATCTATTGAGGCCTTGCGCTTATTTCCAGCTTGGCTTTTGGCGCGGTCTTGGCTAGCGTGCCTCTCATCCATATCTTCATAATTGCAAGCCATTTCTACTAATTCTGAAAAGGAGAGTTTGATGTTGCTCATAGCTTTGTCGTGGTACTTGCGCTTTAGCCCGAATATGAATCTCTTGTTCTTTGCTTTGTTGGTCAAAATCAGCTCTGGAGCATCGCGCGACAACTGGGTGAACTTATTTAGATAATCCTGAATAGAGAGATCTCCTTGCTGGAGATTAGCAAACTGCTCTCGCATCCTCTCTAGAGCCTGTTCAGGTACAAACTTCTCATTGAACATAGTTTTGAATTGCTCCAAAGTTCTGACAGTACCTGTTGCATCCTCTGAGGTAATGGCATCCCACCACAGCTCTGCTTCCTCCTGTAGGAGCCAAATTCCAAGTCGGGCTTTGTTGTTGGTTCCCATACCCATGCCTTCAAAGATTTTCTCACAGGTCTTCAACCAAGCTATAGCTTCGGTCACTGTACCAGTGCCAGTAAAGGGTTTTCCCCCAAGGTTCCTGTACCTCTTTGCTACTTTATCTAGCTCAAAGTCCTCAGGTGCTGGTGGCTGAACAATAGGGCCTTCCACAACTACGGGGATATTCCCCCGTCCTCTTGCTGCATCTCCTCGGCCTCCACGGCCTCCTCTAGCTGCTGCTGCTCGTGTAGCCATCTAAGAGAATACTGTATAAGCAAGAAAAGAGTCAAGCTCACAGATTTGATAATTTTCATAAATGATAAAGCAGGGGAATACAAGGAAAGATAATGATGATGTACTGATCAAATTGTTTTGCTAATCTGCTTAGCTCACTCTAGGACATTGCTAATCCTATCTCTAATGAGCTACTCGCAATAGAACACTACTGATTCTAATTTGACGAGGTGTTTAATGTGTTAGATACTGGAACTAAGGTTAACCAAAGCTCTGATACCAACTGTGACGATCCCAAAATCCGAGGGGCGGTATTAAGGATAATCATCAGAATATAACACATTAATCATCATAGCAGAGTACAGATAGTAGCAAAAACAATAAATAGAATAAATTTACATGGATATGATAGCGGAATCACATCATGTAATAACATCAGAATAGCATAGCATGGGAAATAACTTAGTAAATAAAAAGGAAAGTGATCAGTCATCATCGCCAGAGGCGGAATACATACATGCAGTGAGACATAATAAGGGTATCAGTCTACATCGCCAAAGGCGGAATACATATACATATAGTAATAAATACGGAAAGTAAATCAGTCTGCATCGCCAGTGGCGGAATCATAATATAAGTACAGTAATGGCGGAAAAAGTCAAAGTCATCTCTGTGAAGTCAGCCTCGCCATGAGCCAAAAATGCACTCTATGCAGCAGTGTAGAGCCAAAAACAACCTGTCACCTATGTGTTGTATATAACGTAGTTGTATATAACAATTATATGATTTTTGTTTGATGATAACAAACAAGTATATATTATCTTAAATGTGTTTGTCGCTGTACTGTTTTATATTCACATCAAACAAGAATATAATATTTATATTTAAGTGAAATACTACTGTACAGACATTCAAATATTAACACAGTATTTTATTTAAATATAATATTTTATTTCATGCATTCAAACAGTACAACTCTTGTAACTCCACTATTTATACATTCACAGAATATTTGTACTTGTATATAAACAGAATAAAATAGACAAGTTCGTTTGACAACAATAAAATGATATTTTATTTCAATCAAACTTGTTTATTACAGACATCAGTACATTTCATATATACACAGCTCCTCACTGCAACACTCATACATTCATTCAGTTTACATTTCAGTATACAAACTTTTATACATTCTTTTTACACACGCTGCTTCATCTTCTGTCTTGTATCTTCAGTCTTCTGTCTTCACAGCATCTTCACTATCAGTCCAGTCATCCCCGCTTACCTGTCACACATGAAACAGAAACACACAGTATACTGCAATAGAAATAATACTGAATATATGCAAATATAAATTTTTTTTTTGAATTTTTATTTGCCTCAGATTTCTGGTGTGTTTCTCATCCTTTTTCATGACTTGATCTGATGTATATAAATAGAGCACGATACATGTATACACATACATGTGTATATACACATATTACAGTGCAGGGACAAGAAAATATACATTGAATGGCTGCATATACACACGTGTATAAATATACACGTGTGCACTGCCTCGCCAATCAGTGAGCAACTGAGGAGTAGCCACGTGGACCATCTCGACTCAGTACTCAAATGCAAATCAGTATGCAAAAGTCAACTCAAACCAAAATGGTCGAGCAAAAGGTCAAAGCATGCTCATGGCACAAGCACAAGAAAGTCAATGAAGCAGCATAGCATGACAAGTGCAAACAAAAATGGCCGAGCACAATTCACAGTACAAACTTGAGCATGCAAGTATACAAGTCAAAGCCAAGCCAGCAAGCAAGCATATACATGTGTCATGAACAAACAAAAGTGGTCGAGGCAACATCAATTCAAAATGCACACATGTATTTCACTTCAGAATGATCATGTATGAACAAGCTCAGGTCAATGTACAAGTACATGCCACAAACAGGTTCAAGAACATGATATAACTCAGCAAAAGCAAAGTGTCGAGCACAGCCAACATGAAAACTGAATAAAGTACTAGCAACTGAAAGCAAACTGAAGTGGCATGGCAACATCATTGCAACACAGTTCAGTGTGTTTCAGCATGTCGAGGAACAATTGCAACTAGAACAGGCCAAAGAAGAACAAACAAATGCAAAGATGGTGCAACAACAAGGTGGTGCAGCTTCATGTATTCACACAACAAGGCATGGGGATGTAACATGCATGTACAGCCATGGTTAAAGCAAACAAGTGTACAAATGTGCAAAATCTACATGAGTATCACAATGATACAAGGCTGTGCACAAACATGGACTAATGCTCAAGACTGCATGAATACAATGAAGCAAGACAAGCCAGCAATGCTCATGGGCTGGAAAGCAGCTCAAAAATGTCAAAGCAGCATTAATTTTGACAAGAAACAAATCAGCATGGCTATATAGGTGAAATCAAATCGAGCTTTTAAAGGCAAAAATTGACAAGTATTTATGATTCAATTTCAAATCAGCTCATTACAATTTTATGGCAAGAAATCCACCATCATATATGGAATGTGTTACACAAATCATTTCTACATTATTTTCAGTTTTTCAGAATCTATTTTTGCCAAGATTTCTTTCCAGATTTCAACAAGTCAGTTGGCATTTCTATTTGGCAAATCTTTGGCAAAGTATGAAATCAAGGGAGACCACAAAGTCAAGTTATTAAATTCCAGAAATCACACTGTATTTTGAGCAAGTTTTTTCTTTGGCCAAAGACATATTTCCAGTGTTGAGCAGATAAATTTTTATACGGCATCATTTCAGCAGAGGATTAATTTTTCAGAATTTAAATCGAGCAAGTGATCAAATTACACAAGGGATTATCACAAGGGGACACAAAAACATTTTTTTTTTGTTTCCTGAATGGTTCACAGCAAATTGGGAAAGTCAATTGGAGTTGCAGATTTTACTCAAAGTTTTTTTTTGGTAACTATTTCATTAAAAAGTCACACAATTCTTTTTTGCCGAGAAAATCAATGTTAAATCAAAGGACCACAAGCATGTCCAAATATGCGCATGAATTTCAAATTAATTCATGAATTGTTCAAGGCAACAAATTGATTTCAATCAAGAATTTCAAAAAGGGAAGTTTTTTTTTCTTTTCAAAATTATTTTTTTAAACCGAATTAATCAACAATGGAAATCATTTATTTTGTTTCCAATTTTTTACAGAGACGTTTCAGCAATCAGAGTATATTTCAAAGTCGGGAAGCAACAATTCAAATCGAAGACAGACAAAAAGGGGAAACCCTAATCAGACCGAGTCACTTGTGAAATCAGAGACACGATTTAGGGTTTCTAATACCCTATAAATAACACCCATAACATCACTGGCAAAGTATCGAAATTATTCAATCAATATTCAAAGCAGCAAAAAGAAAATTCTTTTTATACGCTCACAGTTTCGATCGACGCCAGAGAAAAGCATCTCAAATCGAAGAACCAGAAAGCCGTAGAGACTAGAGCATCAGAGGTTTGATTTCGACAGCAACCGAATCGATTTGGGGCAAATGAAGAAAACCCTAGAAAACCCTAGCCGCCATATTTTTTTCTCAGAGGCAAAAGAGGATCGGGCAGAAGAATGAAGCAAGAAAAGAAAATGGGCCGACCGGTTTTTAATAGGAAAAGGGGATGACCCCTTTAATATAAACTCCTTTATTTTTATTTTAAAAATTAGGGTTTATATTTTTGTCTTACATTCTGTTGTTTTATTTAAATTGTGTTGTAAAATCATTTCTGAACAGTTCTAGGTCTGTAAAATCTAGGGGGATTTAGTCAAGGAGTTGACTGTCAGTTTCAGAGTCTGTAAATCTGAGTTACGAGTTACAGGGTTTGTAATTCGGGAAATCTGATCTAGGGGTTTAGATCAGTCTAGGGATTTGAGCGTAGGGTTAGAATAGGAGCAGGGTTTGCAAGTGTACATGGTCTTGTATGCGGGAACTGTTCTATCACCTAGTAGAAACCTTAGAAATGCAGCAGTAGGCAGGGTTTTGCCGAAGCTGGGTACATCTGTGTGTGATTTATTTTCTGCATTTCAGTTTCTGCTATTTTCTGTGATCAGTTTATTATTATATATCTCGTTAAGTTTTTAATTCAGTTAAAAACTGTGAAAAACCCTATTCACCCCCCCCCCCCTCTAGGGTTATTCTAAATCCAACAAGTGGTATCAGAGCCTGGTTATTTTTTAACTCTAGAGAAATGGTGAATCCTAGTTGTCAGTCCATAGAGAGTCAGTCCAGTCATATTCCATCTATTTTCAATGGTACAGATTTTTTAAATTGGAAATCAGAAATGAAATCTTATTTAAAATCTGTTGATATGAAATGTTGGAATAGTATTAAAAATGGGTATGATATTGTAAGTAGGGTTGATATTGAATTTAATTTACGTGCTACTCATATTTTATATTCGTATATTGATGATATTCAATATAGCCTTATTTCTCATTGTTTGACTGCGCAGGAAATCTGGCAGACTCTCAACGCGCTATATGGAAAAATTGACAAATGCTCAAAATCCCAGAAAGATAACTCGGCTTCAGATTTGTGCCTGACAGGTTGTACAGATGGAAATCCAGATGGAGACTCAACAGGAAATATTTCTTTGATTCACCGTTTAAATGGTTTAACTGAATCTGTTGAGAAGTTAAAATCTAAAAATAAACTTCTGAAATCTGAGAAGCTTGAGTTGATCTGCAAAAATAATGTTTTGGAATCAAAACTCAAAAACATTAAGAATTCTTCAAATTCTAATTGCAAAAATTGTTTAAAATTGAAAACCAATCTTGTTCATCTCAATAAAAATATTCAAAAGTTTGAAAAGGAAATTCTGATCTTAAAAGAAAACAAGATTGAGTTATCAAATTTGAACAATCTTCTACAAAAGGAATTTGAAATTTTTAAGACTGATATATATTCCAAATTTAAAATTGCTGAAAATGAAAATTTGGAGAAAAGTGGTTTGATTTTGAAAGAACTTGAAAATGAGATTGAAAAATCCAAGAAGTTTGAGTCGGAAAAGCAAAAACAATTTGAACTGGAAATTTCCGAATCCCAAGCCAAAATTAGATCATTAGAAAATGAGAATTTAGTTTTGAAACAGACCAATGCTGAACAAATGATCGCTATAAATAATTGCTCAAATTTATTAAAAGAAAATAGTGATCTGAAATCCAAAATTCAATGATTAGAATCAACATTGGATAAATTTTCTAATGGGGAAAAATCGTTGAATATGCTGTTACAAAACCAAGTTTATCATGGAAATAAATCTGGACTTGGATTCGGGAAAAATGATGTTTTTAGAAATCAAAATTCTTGTAACTTTAAAAATCCCTCAAATCACTTTAGAAATGTTTGTTTTGAAAATTCTAACTCTGGAAACTTCAAAGGATTTGTAAATCACAATCGAAATGAGGATTTGTTTTATAACAAACCATTTAAACCTTCTTGGATCTCAAATGAAAATAAAACGGGTTTTGTTAAATTCAAATCAATTTGGGTTCCTAAGAGTACAAAAGTTAATTCTAATGGTTTGTTGTATAAGCAAGTCTGGGTACCAAAACAAATGAATACAACTGTGAGTGGTTTTACTAATTTTGTTCGACCACTTGATCATCTCAATCATTAGGTACCAAAGGAGGCTGAGGAACAACTGTGCTGAAAAGAGAAACGGATTCAAACTGCTTCATATCACAGAATCATTCATAGTTCCTTAGCCACATCTGTTGAGTTAGAGATTCTGCTTTACATTGGATTCTGGTATGATCTCTAAACTCACCTTTGTATATTCTCTTTGTTTGTTTGTTTTTTTCTGTTTTTATTCCTTCCTCTATCTTTTTTTATTTGACACTGCCATATTCTTCTCTGTCTGTACTTCTTAAACTTCCAGTTGCAGAATTCATGATCTTTCTTGAAATATGCTTTATTTGTATAAAATCATCGTGTGTTAATCATTTCCATATCCTAAATTTAATCTTGTAAATATCTGCAATTGATTTTGAGATTTTTTATTTCTGAATTCATAACAGTGTTGATGTATTCTTATCATATCTTGAACACTGTTAATTTGAATCCTAAATTTTTTGAAGATCTGAATATTCAATGAAATGTCACACACCTTTGTTGTTCTGAGTTTATTCTAATTCATTTTAGAAAAGCTCAAAATATTATACTCATTACAACACTCTGTTATTTATCAGTTGTGATAATTTCATTGATTTTCAGATTGGCTTATATCAGTGATACATCTTGGAATTCATCTTTATTCATGATCATTATATTGAAATATGTTTGTTTGAAATCATCTGAAATTCTAGATATTTTGAATATCACACACCTCTTATTTTTGAAACTGTCAATCTCGTGTGACTGATTCATTATATCCCAAAATTTTACATTGATTCATGTGATTTCAAATAAATTATCCCGATCATGAATATTTTCAAATTTGATGTAAATGACCTGAAATTTCTCTTGGGCTTGTCGGAAATAGTTTTGAGAAATTCTTGAAAATGTTCTTTTTGAAAATGGTCTTTGAAAATCATTGTTATTTCATGATTATTTGATTTGAATATATGTTTGTTTAAAATCATTTGAAATTATTGATTTACTGGATCTCACACATATCTTGAATCTGAAATATAACCTGGTGTGATAGATTCATTAAATCCTAATACTTTCACATTTCTTCAAATGATTTAAAATAGAGTATATTTGCAAATCTTGGATCATGAACCACCTTATGTGACCAACATCTTGACAAGTCTGTTGTGGTACTGATTTCTCTGTGCTGCTCTGATACTGTTTTTTGAAAAATGTTTGTTTTGGAATCATGCTGCTCTGATTATAAGAAATTGATTTGTAATTTTTTTTGAGGACTACTTGATTTGGTATCAAAGATGTATCGTGCTTTGATAAATAAAATTTGTGTGCATGAGTTGCTTGCTTTGTAATTAAGTCTTTTCTGTTGGTTGAGGTACCATTGTTTGCCACCGGGGTGTCATTAAAATCCTTGAGAAAGCGAGAACATTTGGTATCAGAAGCGCCTTATATTTGTCTCACCCATCTGTACTTAGATTCAAATCTTCACCATGTATAAATCCACACACTCTTTTGTCTTGTACACATTTTTTTTTCTTCTTGTCGTGCATAGATCAGCATATTCCTCTTGTAATTGATTTTCAATTTTAAAATTATTTATTGATTATTCTTTCAGAAATTGAAATCAATATCCAATTAAACTGTATTTATAATTTAATCAAAATTATTATTTTTAGATTTTGAAATTGTGATGAATTGGGACTGCAATATATTTCACAACAAGAGGAGATTTTTCTTTAACTTTCATGATTGTTGAACATTTATTATAATGTCTTTGAACTGGCAAAATATCTCACGACCATCTTCATTATCTTTCATCATTCTGCCATCCATGATTTTTTTTAAATGTGGAGAGTTTAATATTTTTAAAATCACCTTGAACAAACAGTGAGAATAGTTGTGATGGAATTGTGGTTATGCTATTTTTCAGAATTAGTGTCAAATGAAAATTTTCAATAATCCCGGTACAGTTCATGCATATCTCATAATATAATTAATTTAGAAACTTATTTCACAGTCCATCTCTGTACTTACCACATTTCTATCATCCATACTGGTTTTATATATCGAGGAGTTTTTTTTTAAAAGCTGAAAATGATGAAAATATAATTAATATATAAGTGTGTTTCTAACCTCATTTAAAAATCCAAGCTCTGGTCATGAATGGTTAAGAGACAACTTATAATTTAAGCTGCGACTGACCTCATTTAAAAATCCAAGCTCTGGTTATGCGTGGTCAGGGTGCTCTTAAATCAAAAGAAAAAGAAAAGAAAATAATTTGCAATAAATAAATCTTTATGTGAAATTCTCCTTAGTGTATATTAACCAGCCTATCAATCCACTTTCTAATCTGTGAAATGTGTTGAAATTTTATGACGTATTATGATTTGTTGATTGATAGATATTGGAATTTGAGATTATTCGATTTTGTCATTTAAATTGAATTTATAATTATAAGTCCGAATCCATCACTGTTTTTGAACTCTTTTTTATAAAATTCTTTTGAAAATATTTGGAAATCATTTTTTTTTCTCCATTTTATATAAAATTCATCGTAAATCCGTCATTCTCTAAAATGTGAAATATGCCACCTGTCCTCAGAATATTATGATTTTTGTTTGACTGATTGAGATTTATGATGATCGTTTTTTTTCCTCTTAAGCTGATATAATATTTGTTAGTCACTATTCATCTGTATTTTAAATTCTATATCCTTTTGATGATAACAAAAGGGGGAGAATGGATTAGATTTTGATTTATGAGTGAATATATTATAAATATTTATAATTTTGAAAATTTATTCATACATTTCACTCATGCACAGTTATAGGGGGAGTTTCTGTTGTAGGGGGAGCATTTAAATAGGGGGAGTTCAAATATTCACGAACAAACACATTTATTATATTCAAAATCTTTTATTTGTTTGTCATCATCAAAAGGGGGAGATTGTTGTATATAACGTAGTTGTATATAACAATTATATGATTTTTGTTTGATGATAACAAACAAGTATATATTATCTTAAATGTGTTTGTCGCTGTACTGTTTTATATTCACATCAAACAAGAATATAATATTTATATTTAAGTGAAATACTACTGTATAGACATTCAAATATTAACACAGTATTTTATTTAAATATAATATTTTATTTCATGCATTCAAACAGTACAACTCTTGTAACTCCACTATTTATACATTCACAGAATATTTGTACTTGTATATAAACAGAATAAAATAGACAATTTCGTTTGACAACAATAAAATGATATTTAATTTCAATCAAACTTGTTTATTACAGACATCAGTACATTTCATATATACACAGCTCCTCACTGCAACACTCATACATTCATTCAGTTTACATTTCAGTATACAAACTTTTATACATTCTTTTTACACACGCTGCTTCATCTTCTGTCTTGTATCTTCAGTCTTCTGTCTTCACAGCATCTTCACTATCAGTCCAGTCATCCCCGCTTACCTGTCACACATGAAACAGAAACACACAGTATACTGCAATAGAAATAATACTGAATATATGCAAATATAAATTTTTTTTTTGAATTTTTATTTGCCTCAGATTTCTGGTGTGTTTCTCATCCTTTTTCATGACTTGATCTGATGTATATAAATAGAGCACGATACATGTATACACATACATGTGTATATACACATATTACAGTGCAGGGACAAGAAAATATACATTGAATGGCTGCATATACACACGTGTATAAATATACACGTGTGCACTGCCTCGCCAATCAGTGAGCAACTGAGGAGTAGCCACGTGGACCATCTCGACTCAGTACTCAAATGCAAATCAGTATGCAAAAGTCAACTCAAACCAAAATGGTCGAGCAAAAGGTCAAAGCATGCTCATGGCACAAGCACAAGAAAGTCAATGAAGCAGCATAGCATGACAAGTGCAAACAAAAATGGCCGAGCACAATTCACAGTACAAACTTGAGCATGCAAGTATACAAGTCAAAGCCAAGTCAGCAAGCAAGCATATACATGTGCCATGAACAAACAAAAGTGGTCGAGGCAACATCAATTCAAAATGCACACATGTATTTCACTTCAGAATGATCATGTATGAACAAGCTCAGGTCAATGTACAAGTACATGCCACAAACAGGTTCAAGAACATGATATAACTCAGCAAAAGCAAAGTGTCGAGCACAGCCAACATGAAAACTGAATAAAGTACTAGCAACTGAAAGAAAACTGAAGTGGCATGGCAACATCATTGCAACACAGTTCAGTGTGTTTCAGCATGTCGAGGAACAATTGCAACTAGAACAGGCCAAAGAAGAACAAACAAATGCAAAGATGGTGCAACAACAAGGTGGTGCAGCTTCATGTATTCACACAACAAGGCATGGGGATGTAACATGCATGTACAGCCATGGTTAAAGCAAAAAAGTGTACAAATGTGCAAAATCTACATGAGTATCACAATGATACAAGGCTGTGCACAAACATGGACTAATGCTCAAGACTGCATGAATACAATGAAGCAAGACAAGCCAGCAATGCTCATTGGCAGGAAAGCAGCTCAAAAATGTCAAAGCAGCATTAATTTTGACAAGAAACAAATCAGCATGGCTATATAGGTGAAATCAAATCGAGCTTTTAAAGGCAAAAATTGACAAGTATTTATGATTCAATTTCAAATCAGCTCATTACAATTTTATGGCAAGAAATCCACCATCATATATGGAATGTGTTACACAAATCATTTCTACATTATTTTCAGTTTTTCAGAATCTATTTTTGCCAAGATTTCTTTCCAGATTTCAACAAGTCAGTTGGCATTTCTATTTGGCAAATCTTTGGCAAAGTATGAAATCAAGGGAGACCACAAAGTCAAGTTATTAAATTCCAGAAATCACACTGTATTTTGAGCAAGTTTTTCTTTGGCCAAAGACATATTTCCAGTGTTGAGCAGATAAATTTTTATACGGCATCATTTCAGCAGAGGATTAATTTTTCAGAATTTAAATCGAGCAAGTGATCAAATTACACAAGGGATTATCACAAGGGGACACAAAAACATTTTTTTTTTGTTTCCTGAATGGTTCACAGCAAATTGGGAAAGTCAATTGGAGTTGCAGATTTTACTCAAAGTTTTTTTTTGGTAACTATTTCATTAAAAAGTCACACAATTCTTTTTTGCCGAGAAAATCAATGTTAAATCAAAGGACCACAAGCATGTCCAAATATGCGCATGAATTTCAAATTAATTCATGAATTGTTCAAGGAAACAAATTGATTTCAATCAAGAATTTCAAAAAGGGAAGTTTTTTTTTTCTTTTCAAAATTATTTTTTTAAACCGAATTAATCAACAATGGAAATCATTTATTTTGTTTCCAATTTTTTACAGAGACGTTTCAGCAATCAGAGTATATTTCAAAGTCGGGAAGCAACAATTCAAATCGAAGACAGACAAAAAGGGGAAACCCTAATCAGACCGAGTCACTTGTGAAATCAGAGACACGATTTAGGGTTTCTAATACCCTATAAATAACACCCATAACATCACTGGCAAAGTATCGAAATTATTCAATCAATATTCAAAGCAGCAAAAAGAAAATTCTTTTTATACACTCACAGTTTCGATCGACGCCAGAGAAAAGCATCTCAAATCGAAGAACCAGAAAGCCGTAGAGACTAGAGCATCAGAGGTTTGATTTCGACAGCAACCGAATCGATTTGGGGCAAATGAAGAAAACCCTAGAAAACCCTAGCCGCCATATTTTTTTCTCAGAGGCAAAAGAGGATCGGGCAGAAGAATGAAGCAAGAAAAGAAAATGGGCCGGCCGGTTTTTAATAGGAAAAGGGGATGACCCCTTTAATATAAACTCCTTTATTTTTATTTTAAAAATTAGGGTTTATATTTTTGTCTTACATTCTGTTGTTTTATTTAAATTGTGTTGTAAAATCATTTCTGAACAGTTCTAGGTCTGTAAAATCTAGGGGGATTTAGTCAAGGAGTTGACTGTCAGTTTCAGAGTCTGTAAATCTGAGTTACGAGTTACAGGGTTTGTAATTCGGGAAATCTGATCTAGGGGTTTAGATCAGTCTAGGGATTTGAGCGTAGGGTTAGAATAGGAGCAGGGTTTGCAAGTGTACATGGTCTTGTATGCGGGAACTGTTCTATCACCTAGTAGAAACCTTAGAAATGCAGCAGTAGGCAGGGTTTTGCCGAAGCTGGGTACATCTGTGTGTGATTTATTTTCTGCATTTCAGTTTCTGCTATTTTCTGTGATCAGTTTATTATTATATATCTCGTTAAGTTTTTAATTCAGTTAAAAACTGTGAAAAACCCTATTCACCCCCCCTCTAGGGTTATTCTAGATCCAACACTATGTACTAGGCTGCCCGTGCGAAAATAAGGGCACCCGTGTTTGCAAAGTGAAACAAACAACGAGTCAGACATGGGGACTGGTATAAGGAATCTATTTAACAGTTAAACAACAGTAATAGCAAATCATAGGACCACGCCACTTTCGCGGAACGGGTTTACTCCGGTGATTGCTAGTGCATTTAAAACAAAGTAAATTCTTTTAAAACAACGCAATGCTTTTTGAAAGAATGAAGCCATTATAAGACTCAGGTCCCATCACACAATGCAACGCAAGCTGGAGGATAGAGTTTTACCTTATAATAGCCAAATATGCTTGATACGTATAAAGCAAAATCATTTGATATTATTACTAGTGCATATATGTTTCAAAAATGAATAGCATCATAAATATCAATCATAGGCGGCATAGCTACTATCTACTATGTCGCCATACTAGTTCTACAATCAAGTCCGTTATTTCGTATTGGAAATTGGATTTCCGTCATAAGTCGAGGCAAGGGGCAAGCTCCTCTCCGCTTCGAGTCACTCTAGCAAATGCCTCAGGACTACGCACTCTGGGTAACCCTGGATCCTCCAAGGCCGGTCCTCTCTTACGTTTGAGGATTGGCAATTCCTGAACACACGTTTCCCGGTCCTTACAGACCTTTAATCGAGGCGCCTCGCATTCCAACAACCACATAGGTGAAAAATAGATATAAATGTCAGGGCTGGTAAGTCACTGACACCACCATAGCTAGAAAGAAACGTCATGCTCTCCTTGGGTCCTTATCCCGTTTTTAACTCATACCGGGGTGTGAGGCTCGCAAATCTACGAAATTCACAAAGCCAGGCCACGTAGACCGTGCTTTGATCATCAACCACAAGACTTTGCTTTGCAACAGAAGCCTTGATCACAGCATCTTGGCATGCCACATAGGCAGTCCACTCCATACGATTGATTTCCATCGATATATAACCTCTGAGCTCGTACGTCTCAGAGAAGGGCGTTAAGCAAAAGAATAAATTCTCCGCCGCCAAACAGATATATATTTAACAGAGATCAATCAGTACAGAACAAAATCCAATGTCAGACACACAATCCATTTACAAGTCCGTTCTGGGTCTGAACGAAACCGGTGGCGTCAATTCCTCGCATATCCGTACAATCAACACATAGGTTCAGACGGCTACTACTTCCGTCCCTTTCCGGTAGCTACTCCGGTTAGGAACCTCAGTAGCGCCCATCCAACCGATACGAAGATCGTCGGTCTTGAATCGTCTTTGCATTTTCCAATTCGAATCGCTCGATGAATTATTTGAAATGAGGGTTAGCTCGGCCTTTTCAAATAATTCATGTCATTAAAATTTAAATCGATTCTTTATATAGTTATATTATTCGACATCCATCTTTCAGTTATTTAGTGTTATTTTCGTGTCAAACAAATACAACCATCAAATATCAAACAATTCAAGCCCAATTGGTTTATTTTCAATCAATGTTGCTTATAATATTTTATAACGATTTTTCGCCATTTTTATTTATTTAAAAATGGCCATATTTAATTAAACGACGTTTCAGGTCGTGTCATAGCACTAGCGCTGTTTTTCCCTTAATTTGTTTTACACATATCGGAAAGTCTAACCGTTGGATATCTACAAAGTCTATATCAGTGGGAAGATATTCCCAAAGCGAACCCAACGGTTCCAGTTTCATGAAAATCCGACGGTCGGATCTTCCACACTAGTCGTTTGAAGTTACGGTCTCAAAATTCGAACTACAGCGTCGTTATTCGATTTAATTTAAATATATATATATATATATAAACGATTCTGGCGCTGTTTTTCTTCAGATTTGAATTAAACATTCCGGACAATCCAACCGTTGGATTTTTACAAGGTTGGTGCCGTTGGAAAGATATTTCCAAGGCCAACCCAGCGGTTGCAGTTTCGGGAAAATCTGATGGTCGGATTTCTCGCACTAATCGTTTCAAATTACGATTCTGAAACACGAACTGCACGGCCTCTATTCCTTTTAATTATATTTTTATATATATATATATATATAGTTCATTCTATAATTTCAACTATAGTTCATTCTATATTTTCAACTTCGTTTTCACTTCAAATATTTCACTAACGCCTTAATATTTAGAAATTTTTTGCCATAACCTCCTTTGTACGGGGAGGGGTTTGGAAATTTATTGGGCCGTATTAGGTACCCAATAAATCCTAAAAAGCATTCACATATTTATAGTGATATATTCTGGTGTTTACGGGGGAGTATGTACTGATAATCACTCCAGAGAATAAAGTCTCGTCACCCCATTTCCGTGTGGAAATAAATAGTCCATGTGTCGTATCTAATAACTAGAGCGACGTGATTATTGTCAACTCCAGACCCGTGTGGGGTTTTTATTAATCTGGCAATTTATCGTTATAATTTATATAGTCCATATCAGTCATCAGTTCAACCTGTAGTATATAGTCATCGCCATCAAGCCTCTCGCTCGTATGGTAAATCTTCCACCTCGTCACACAAGCTCCAATTGCTTATGTGGAATATGATGAAGTATGCCTATCGTCAAGAAGTATGCCATGTAGTGTAGTTCAAAATTAATTGTTACTATCTTATGGCGTTATTTATTATTTCACGCAGAATAACCAGCACTCCGCATCCAATGGCATTCACAGGAGTTGATATATAAATAAAATTGCGCAGCCAACTCATCAAGGTTTACCAATTTGTCGGGCATGCAAATAATTTCTTTACTCTACAGCTAATCCATTTTTCCTGTTCAACACATGTATATATATGCAGAACAAAGCTAATAATAATATTTCTAGCAAACTATTATTTATTTCAACACGTGTGTATTTTTATCTAAGCGTATACATGATAAAAGAAATATTTTTATCATCAAAAATATTTATTCGACACGTGTGTATTTTTAACTAAGCGTATACATGATAAAAGAAATATTTTTATCATCAAAAATATTTATTCGACACGTGTGTATTTTTAACTAAGCGTATACATGATAAAAGAAATATTTTTATCATCAAAAATATTTATTCGACACGTGTGTATTTTTAACTCTTCATATTTACAATAAAGGTGTAGTTTCTATTGTCGATTCATTTTATTTTTAAAAGATGATAACATTCAACACATGAATATTCTATATAGTTTGTATATATATAAAAATATGATTTTTATCGCTAAAGCCATTTGTTTAAATTCAAATAATATTCAACACATGAATTTCAACTCAACGAATGAATTGCAACTCAACGCATGAATATTCTATATAGTTTGTATATATATAAAAATATGATTTTTATCGCAAAAGCTATTTGTTTAAATTCAAATAATATTCAACACATGAATTTCAACTCAATGAATGAATTGCAACTCAACACATGAATATTCGATATAGTTTGTATATATATAAAAATATGATTTTTATTGCTAAAGCCATTTGTTTAAATTCAAATAATATTCAACACATGAATTTTAACTCAACGAATGAATTGCAACTCAACACATGAATATTCGATATAGTTTGTATATATAAAAATGTGATTTTTATCGCTAAAGCTATTTGTTTAAATTCAAATAATATTCAACACATGAATTTCAACTCAACGAATGAATTGCAACTCAACACATGAATATTCTATATAGTTTGTATATTTATTTCAACGAATGAAAATTATTCTAACACATAAATATTTCAGAAAATTTCGGCAGCATAACGGCAGGGTAGTTAAAACCGGGACCGTACCTAGTACGGCTCCTCGCTCTACCTTAAAACCTCGCAGTTTTTGACAATGGGGATCATGCATCTAGTTCGCACGCAGGCGGCATGTTTTATTTTCAATTCCACAATCCTATTCTAATTTGTTTCAACCACAAAAGGGTATTTTTCAACCACAAAGGTATTTTTCAACCATAATATCAACCACAAACAATTATTTCCAACCATTCGTCATACCATATAATATCACGTCAATCACAAGCAATAAATATCGTCCATGGTTTGTGGACGAGGGGAGTGTATATATATATATATATATATATATAATATAATAATTCACTTGCATTTCATCACAATTCAAAGCATATATGTTTCAAGCAACGCTTGTATAATTTATACATCGCTAATATAACTTATACAACACATGTACATGAGGTATACAATGCGTATATGATTTACACTTCGCTTATATAATTTATACAACGCGATTTCATTCACATAAATAGTTTAGATTCCTCACATTGGTTATTGCAGTGCTAAAAATCGTAGGAAGGTCAGAAAAATCCGCGGCTTCTTCTAGAATGTAGAGAGCCTCCTTGCGGTCACGGTGTCTCATGTTTCATCGAATTTCGTTAAAGAACGAAAAAGATATTATATTTCAAAGTTTTGCAACACTTAAAAGTGTTATTTTCACTTCAGAAATTCACATCAGAAAAGTTTTTAAAACTTCAAAACTAGGTCTCGATTTTTAAGCCAAACCGTACCTCGATGCTTCGATCAGACCACACGGCGTCAAAGAGCTACGAATCACCTTCAGATCGGCGGTGGTGGCGATGGATTCGGTGGCTCCTGTTGATCGTGGCGGCACTCTAAAAGGCACGACTTCCTGGTCGAATTCCGACGTCTACAGTTGATGGATGGAGGCGTGGCTTGGTCGGATTGGTAGAGGAGGCGAAGGCGGTCAGAAGCTTCAACAGGCGGAGGTGGCGAAATCGACTGAGGCGGCGGCAAAATGGACGAGAAGTTTTGAGCTTCCTGAGTCGTCCAATATCGCTGGCGGCTAGGGTTTCTTCGTATGTTTATTTTTTTTTAAAGAAAAATTCCTATTGGTCCATGCTTTATAGGAAGTTTTAAATAGTGTTTTTGCAAACGGACTCCTTTTTAAACCCAACGACTGTCGCCCCCAGCTAAATACCCCCATTCCGGACACAATGGGATATGTTTCGTTGGCCAATTCGACTGTTACAGTCAGTTATTTTTCAATTTAAAATATAAAACATTCGATATTTAATTTAAACGTACATTTCAATTTGCCAGGGCCACAAACTGAATCGAAAAATTCCAGAAAAATAAAACTAGCTTTGTTTTGACGATACGGTCCTAACAAAACCAGTTTCATCGAATTCTGAGCTCGTTTGAAAAACGGCCATTTTTAGGTCGACCCATTTTAACAGAATTTGACCAATCACATTTTCTTTTGCCCCGCTCACATACTAGCTTCAAAAATTTTGAAATTTGAAACTTAGCAATAATTTGACATCCCAGACCCAACAAAAGTGGTTTCGTCAAATTCCGAGGTCGTATGCAAAATATCAATTTTCCAGGGCTATATATGCTATATAGCGACCTTTCTGAAAATTCATTTGGCCATAACTTTTGATTCCCGCTATGAAATTTCGATTTTTCGGATTCGTTAGAAAGGTATTCATAAACAGATTTAGATATTTTCAGTTTCGCTAAAATCCGTTATATTCTCCACCCGGTACAGTCAAACAAAGATTATATTCAAAATTTCAAACTGCAATATTATACCCAATTCTATATTTTATTGAAATATGCTATTTCAACAATTCAAATTCTTTGGTAATTACCGAATTTAAAAATTTTAAATTGGTTCACATTTTCCGGGTTATTACAGATAGTGACTATGAACAAGCAAATGTATGCTTCATGGCAGAAGACACTAAGGTTAGTGATTTTACTTATGAAGAATTAACTGAAATTAATATGGAAATTATAGAATCTAGGAATAATTTTAAAAGAAAGTATAAACAATCAAATGAAAATAGAAATAAAGTAGAATTCGAAAGTGATTTATTAAAAGATGAAAAGAGATTTTAGAGGATGAAATTAGAAAATTACCAGAATCTTTATCCAATGCAAATTCTCATATTTCTTTATTAAGTCAGGAAATTGAGACTCGGAAAGAAAAAAATGATTTGCTTGCTTTAGAAAATTACAATTTAAATTCGAAAGTTAAAATTATTGAGTTAGATAATTCTAGTCTTAAATTAAGTTTAGATGATATTTCTAAGAATGTAAATAATTTTAATAAAGGAAGAGAAAACCTATCTAGATTTTTAGAAAATTCTCAGCCTTCTCATGTTAAAAAAGGATTAGGATTTACTCAAAAAATCAATACTAAGAAAAGTTCTAGTAAATCTGTTAGTACCAAGAAGAGTATTAAGTTTATCAAATCTACCTCTAATAGTATAAAGAAAAATCCGGTTTCAAAGAAAAAATCATCTAAAAATGTCTGTATTTGGGTACCATAAACAAACAAAGTGTTAACTAGAAACAAGTATATCAAAGATTTTTTAGATACTATTCATAATAATATTAATTATACTTTCAAAAGGGACTTTGAACCCTCTTGGGTTTGGTTTCCTAAGATCTAACTCTTAGGACCCTAACGGAGGAAGTGGGTACCAATAAATTTTGAATTATTTTTTGCAGGTCCCACTTAACAAAAACAGAAGAAAATGGATACTCGGCAGTGGTTGCTAAAAACACATGACATGAGATAAAGATATGTTAACCAATATTATTTATTCAAAAGGAGGAAATGTCATATTTGGAGATAATTTCAAAGGATATATCATCGGCAAAGGCGATGTAAGCAATTACGGTATATCTAATTCACCTCTTACTTCTGATGTATTATTAGTTAAAAATTTGAAACACAATCTATTAAGTATTAGTCAATTATGTGATAAAGGTTTTAAAATATCATTTTCCAAAAATAAATGTAGCATATTAGATTCTAATCAAAGTCTTAATTTTGAGGGAAACAGAGTTAAAAATATTTATATTTTGAAATGGCAATTAATAATAATCCAAGAATGTGTCTATTAGCCAAGGATAACGATCCTTGGTTTTGACACAAACAATTTTGTCATATTAATTTGAAAACTATAAATAAGATTTCAAAAAATGAACTCGTAAGAGGTTTACGCAAAATAAAATTCAAAACTGAAAATTTGTGTGATGCTTTCCAACTTGGGAAATTAACTAAATCCTCTATTAAGTCTAAAAAGGTTATATCAACACTACATCCACTTGAATTACTACATATGGATCTATTCGGACCAACTCAGGTTTAGTCCATAAACCATACTAGATATGTGCTTGTAATTGTTGATGATTTTTCAAGATATACTTGGACTATATTTCTGAAAAATAAAAGTGGTACTTTTGATCTTTTTAAAACTTTTGTCAAACAAATTCAAAATCTAACTAATTTAAAAATTAAAAATATACGAAATGATCATGGAGGAGAATTTGAAAATGGGATATTCAATTTATTTTGTCAAAAGAAAAGGTACCTTTCATAATTTCTCTTTTACTAGAACTGCACAACAAAATGGAGTAGTAGAACGTAAAAATCGAACTTTATAGGAATGTTCCAGAACGTTATTAAATGGAAGTACACTACCAAAACAATTTTGCGTTGAAGCAGTAGCAACGGCTTGTTATGTTTTGTATCGTGTTTCCATTCGACCTCTTATGGAAAACACTCCACATGAACTTTTCACTGGAAGAAAACAAAATATTTCATATTTTAAGGTTAGTGGTTCAAAATGCTTTATTTGAAATACAAAAGATCAGCTTGGAAAATTTGACTCAAAATCCGATAAAGGAATATTCTTAGGATATTCTAAGCGTAGCAAAGCTTATCATATTTACAATAAAAGAACTAGTAAAATAGAAGAATCACTTCATGTTCATTTGATGAAAATTTTATTCAAAATTCTATTAATTCATACATTGTGAAAAGTAATTCTTCTCAAGATGAAGATATTATATTATATAGAGAAGATGAAAACATTGTTCATAATAATATAGAAAACAATGTTACAGAAAATCAAGATAATATCAATAACAATAACCAAAATATTCATATTAATGAAGTTAGATCGCCACCAAGAATAATACGAGATCATCCAACTCAAAATATTATTGGAGAAATAACTTCGAATGTAAGAACAAGGAGTCAACTAAATTTAGTGAGTAATGTTGCTTTTCAATCAAGTATTGAACCCAAAAATCCAAAAGAAGCATCAACAGATGAAAACTGGATAACTGTTGTGCAAGAAGAATTAAACCAGTTTGAAGGCAATGAAGTCTGGGAATTAGTTCCAAGACCAAGTGATCAAACTGTCATCGGTACAAAATGGGTTTACAAAAATAAATTAGACAAATTGGGTAATATTACTAGAAATAAAGCTAGGCTTGTTGCATAAGGTTATAATCAAGAAGAAGGCATAGATTATGAAGAAACATTTGCTCTAGTCACCCGAGTAGAAGCAATTCGAATTTTATTAGCATATGCATGTTATCTAACTTCAAACTATATCAAATGGATGTTAAAAGCGCCTTCTTAAATGTTTATATTAAAGAAAGTGTGTATATTGAACAACCTCCACTATTCGCTCATCAAAAATTTCTTGATCATGTTTTCAAACTGAAAAAGTCATTATATGGATTAAAACAAGCACCTTGTGCTTGGTATGAACGTCTTAAAAATTATTTAGTACATTCAGGATTCCAAATTGGAAAGGTTGATCAAACACTCTTTATAAAAAGAGTTGGTAAAGATATTTTAATAATGCAAATATATATCGATGACATTATTTTTGGTTCAAGAAATGATAAATTGTGTCAAGAATTTTCAAAAATAATGACCAGCGAATTCGAAATGTCGCATATGGGAGAACTATCTTATTTTCTGGGTTTACAAATTAAGCAATTATCAAATGGAATTTTCATTAATCAAGAAAAATATTGCACTAATCTAATAAAATGTTTTGGAATGGAAAATACTTTAATTAAACCAACACCAATGAGTACAACGACACATTTTGATAAAGATAAAAGTGGTAAAGTGTCGATCAATAGTTATATCGAAGCACGATAGGTTCATTTTTGTATTTAACTGCTAGAAGACCAGATATTATGATGGTGTGTGTTTATGTGCTCATTTTCAAGCCAATCCAAAAGAATCACATTTGAGGGTAGTAAAACGTATATTACGTTATCTTAGCAGTACTAAAGATTTTGGACTTTTCTATCTGAAAGATTGTTCCTTCAAATTAGTCTCGTACAATGACGTTGATTTTGGAGGATCACAGACGGATCGTAAAAGTACAAGTGGAACTTGTCACTTTATTTATATCTTAGTTCAGTAAGAAACGGAATTGCGTTTCACTGTCAACATGTGAAGCTGAGTATATATCTACGTCACTAGCTCGTTCTCAAGTAATATACATGCAAAAACCCCTAAAAGATTTTAATGTTAATCTGACTAACCCAACAAATTATTGCGACAATACAAGTGCAATAAATTTATTCAAAAATCAAGTAAACCATTATAGAACCAAACATATTGATATACGACATCATTTCTTGAGAGACAATATTGAGAAGCAAGTTATTAACCTAGAATTTGTAAACTCGAAAAATCAAATTGCTGATATTTTTACTATACCCCTGTTAGAGAATACATTCATTAAACTTAGAAGAGAACTAGGGATTTTCTCATATAAAGATCTATGAATTTCTATTCTTTACTACTATTCTATTATTGGTTTTATCATGGCATTTATTCTTTTTAATTGATGACAAAGGGGGAGAAATATGTGTCATTATATTCAGATATATAATTTTTATATATACACTAACATTTTGTTACACGAAACAATAAGTTTATTATACATTAAAAAAATGTTGCAGATAAGCTTTCTAGACATGGGGAGATGAATATATACAAGCATACACTCAGGGGGAGCAATTCATCATCTCAACAAATATGCAAAGTGGTGTTGTCATCAATTAAAAAAGGGGGTAGAATGTTGATTCAAGAGATTTTTGATTCATGACAACAAAGGAATGAAGATCATATTGAAGAACTAAGTGTCATATATATAAGTATTGAGTTGTGTTAGATATATGTTAAAATCTATCCTCATAGTATAACACAAATGCACAAAACACAAGTTATATATATATATATATATATATATATATATATATATATATATATGATATTAGCTAGAAACAGCCAGATTGGACAGAAATTACCTGAACAAGTCGACTAGTTCGAAATGCATAGTCGACTGTTTAGTGTATTTCTGGCCAGTAACGGCTAATTTCTATATATTTTTAAATATAAATGATTTTCAGAATTTTCAACCAGTTGACTAGTGAAATGCAGACCAGTTGACTGATTCGAAACAACAACTATTTATATGAAGAGTCATTTCCTTTCATGAATAGATTTCTACTCATTTCTAAATAGAAATGGCCATATCTCTTCATTGCACTTATTCGTGAAAGGTTGCTGCTTTCTGCTATTACATAAACATCATAATCTTCACTTCAATATCACCAGTTCTTTCAAAATATACACTATTCTCCGATTTTCATTTCTATGCGCTTGCATTCTAAAAGGCTCTCATATATTCAAGTTACTTATTGAATCATTGAAATTACTTCATATTTCTTGATTCATTAAGTAACATACTTCCTTCAATTTTCACATACACACTATACTATCGAGGATAAGATTAAAGGAAGGGTGTACGAAATCATTGGCTATTAAGTGTTTCAAGAACACTAGCAGAAGTCAAACTCTTGTAATTTGTAAAAGTCCTATGTTGGTGCTCAGGAGGGAAAATCCTTGTTGGCGCTCAGAATATTGTGAACCTGTTCCTCCGGGTGAAGGGAGGGTGCCGATAGTGAATTCCAGAAGAATTCTGGGACTGGACGTGGGATGGGAAGTCTGAACCACTATAAAATTCCTTGTGTCACTTTATTTACTGCATTTTCTTATTTATGATATATCATATCAATTAATATTTATTTGCATAACTATTGTAATAGACAAGTTAATATATCATAGTCATTTCTACATTATTCCATATAGAAAAATCCTTAAGTCATACAAGACTTTTCAAAACATTATTCATTCTTCTTCCTCCAAGCTATTTTCTAAATAAAAATAAGAAGATACCAAGGTGCTGCCAAAACATAGATTAAAAGGGATAATTCTAGTTTTCTATAACAACAATTCTAAAGAGACATTTTCTAGATCTTAATCAAACCACTGTGAGTTCTAGTTATTTTTAGATTTTCTATTTAAATAAGTGCTTTGATAGAAAATGATTGGATCTGAAAAAGTAACAATGTGTGTATATGTTGTTACTGTTAATTATTTGTTCAGTTTATCGTTATTATATGTTTATACATATGCCTTTCTTCCTTATCCCCTTTTTTGTCTTTTATTTATTTACATCTTTCTATTCCTATTTTTTCAGTTTGAGTTTGGATCTATTTTTCTCCTTTTCTTTTTTTTACACCGAGAATAGGCCATCGAGAGATTAGGCCATTTCCATTAGAATTGCGTATAATTTGGGATAAATTGGAATAACTTGAATTGACAATAAGGAGAATTGGGCATATTATAAGTTGAGAACCTTTGACTGTAAATTTGGGGTAATTACATAAAGGGAAGAATATGGAAACATTTCAATCTAAATAGATTGGAATTAATTTAATATTAACTGAAACATGTAAGGGAAAAATGTGTGGATCAGATGTAATTAAGTAAAATCGGTTACTGTTGTCTATATATATACATCTGAGCAGCTGTTTGTCTGTTTTGGGGAAGGGGTTGTACACAGAATAACATTTTATGATATGTCATTTACAACCATGCTTATTAATGAACTTAAACCTGCTAAGTTAAACCTGTTAATTAATAAGCTAAGAGATCCCACGTCTTGTTGTTTATATCCGGTTTTGGGACTCTTCAAATCCTAGTTACTTGTGGGTACAAGCCTAGGGGTGGCTTGTGTAAATCTTGCTGTGTGGAACCCGTATCAGTCAGTATCCCTGTTGTTATCATAGAGAGGGACCTCACACTAGGTAGTGTCCATGACACGCTTTTTTGATCTGGATTGTAAGAGGTTCTAAGGTTGGAAGGTGGGTACTGGTGCGTTTCGGCGAAGTCATGAGCACGCATGGGTCTAATAGTGGAAACTAAGACGTTGTAGGGAGCCAATCGCATGGGTAGTAATTAGGGTAAAACCTAATCCTGAAAGTCTATTAGTTGGCGCAGAAACTTGTTTTAGGGATATGAATGAGAAGCGTGCATGCTCTTTACCTTATCTTGTTATCTCGTTATCATGTTATCTCGTTTACTTCATACTTGATTATTTTACTGTAGTTTCATGTTCAGCATTATTTATTTGTCTTGATACTTTCTATCTTATCTTATTACTGAAAATCACTAGAACTTGCCAGACTTTATGTCTTACCTACTTTATTTTCCCTTCCCCCTCCTCCTTATCCCCTCAGGTTCTCAGAGTGGCAGTGGGCACTAGTTGTGGCTGTGATTCTATTCTTCTTGGACTTGGATTGTTTTCCTTTCCATGTATTACTTCAGTTTATTTATCTTTGTTGATTACTACGACATAAAAGGGATATTATTTTGTGGTTTTGTACTATGATGATTTATGAGACTATTTATGGTTTTGACATTGATGGTTCATTTTGGAAAATTGTAATGTTGAAATTTATTTGAATTTTTTTTTTTAAATTTTCTGCTGCATTTTATATTTTGTCTTGTTAAATTTAGTCTTTATATTATTATTGCACTTCATAGAACTTAATGCATCCATATATAGGTGACATTAAGGGACGTGGGGTGTCACATTTGTTATCAGAGCCCATAGATACAAGATCAGAGAAAAAGTTTTGGAAAAAAAGTATTTTTCAAAGTAAAGATTTTCAAATAAAACCAATTTTTGAAAAATATATCCCCTTAAGTCATTGACAACAATCCTTTGATCTCTTTCTGAATCCTCGTTTTGTCTCTTTTTCAGCATGCTGGGGTTCCTAATTTCCCCGAGGGCATTCCCATTTCGACATGGTTCCATTGATAGTGGAAGTGCTAGGCAATGCCCCACCCCCAGTTGTAGTCGCAGTAGCTCCACCTCATCCTATAGTCAACTTTTCTAAGCTTTGTAAGGAATTTTGCGTGAGGGAGGCAAGCCGTTTCATGGTACTAAGAGTTTTGTAGAGGCATGCAATTGGCTTAGGTAGACGGAGAATGTATTTAACTACTTGGAGTTCGATGATAGGAGAAAAATTTAGTTGGCTTCTTGGCAACTGAAGGATGAAGCATCAAATTAGTGGGAGGTGACTTAGGCGGGGCAGGTAGTAACTACTTGGGATGAGTTTAGATGCAGATTTGAGATGAAATTCTTGTCACAAGCTATGGAAGGAATGCAAATGTAGAAGTTTTTGAATTTGAAACAAGGGGATATATCAGTAAAGGAATATGTTAATAGTTTCAATTAGCTAGCAAGAATCAGTTTGGATTTGGTGAACATACCACATAAGAAGGCTTTAAGGTTCGAGAAAGGACAAACTCATATCCCAACGAGAGTGACTTTCGAGAGTCTAGTTAACATGGCTTTGATTCACGAGGATGGTAAAGAGGAGAAGAAAGAAGTTAAGACTGAAAAGGAAAAACCCAAGGCTAAGAAACAGAAATGGTGGCCGAAGAAAGGGGTAACAAAGAAGGGAGAAAGGTCCGATAAGGCTCAGATCAAATCGGAAGTTAAATGCCATGGTTGTGGGAATTTGGGGCACTTCGTGAGAGATTGTAAGAAGATGAAGAATGCTTTTTTCAATTGTGGTCAAGTTGGACATTTTACTAGGCAACGGTCCATCAAGCTAGGACAGAAGGATGCATCATCTGGAGGGTAAGTTCATGCTCAAGAGGCTGGTGGACCGGATCGTGGTAGGAAAGTTACAGTCGAAGTTTTGATTTCTCTTTTTGACTCTCTTATTAGGACTCTTTTTGATTCCAGTGCCTCTCATTCATTCATATCCAATTTTGTGGTAGATAATCTACACTTAAATACTAGTATTGTTTTCGATCATGTTGTAGTCTCAAACACCATAGGAGGAACGACTCATTAATCCATGATATGTAGGGGTTTGAGAATCTCTGTTATGGGCGTCAAATTTGAATATGATGCATATGTCCTTGGCTTTATGGGTTACAGATTAATTCTAGGAATGGATTGGCTATCCATGTATGGTGCCATTCTAGATCGTGAAAGAAGAGTTGTTAGACTTCGAACATGCCACAAGGGTCAGTTATACTTAGTTTCCTAGATTCTCTTGATGCTTCCATTGACGATCTTTGATAAGTACCCATAGTTAGTAGTTTTCCGGATGTGTTTGATGAGGTTAGAGGATTACCTCCGAGGAAAGAGATAAATTTTCGGATTTACTTACTGGAGAATGTGAAATTAGTCGCTTTACCAGTGCGCCACATGGCTCCTAAAGAGAGGAGAGAGCTCAGCAAACAAGTAAGTGAGCCATTTGAGAAAGGATTCATTAGACGGAGAATTTCTGAGAGGGGAACAACAGTCTTCTTTTAAAATAAGGTGGACGTCTCTCTCCGTCTAATCGTGGACTATAAAGAGTTGAATAAAGTCACCAAGAAGAATAGTCACCCACTTCCAATAATTGATGACTTGTTTGACTAGCCAATAGGTGCTTCGGTTTTCTCGCGGTTGGATCTAGCCACGGGATTTCATTAGCTGAGGGTGGCGAATGAAAGTATCGATAAGACGACTTTCAGGACTCGAATAGTTTCTCAGAGTGGTTGGTCATGCCTTTTGGGCTGAGCAATTCACCCGCATACTTCGGGGATTTGATGAGTCGGGTGTTTAGGGAGTATCTGAAAAAGTTTGTGGTGGTTTTCGCAGACGATATTCTAGTTTTCTCGAGGAGCGAGGAAGAACATTCCAGACACTTAGATGAGGTTTTTAGCACTCTCATATCACACCAACTTAAGGCTAAATCTTCTATGTTTCATTTTTGGAGAAAGGAATTAAGGATCCTAGGGCATGTAGTCTCCAAGGATGGAATAGAGGTCCTGCTAAAGTTACCGCATTTCAAGATTGGAAATCCCCTAGGAATGCGACGGAGGTCAGGAGTTTCTTGGGGTTAGCGGGTTATTACAGAAAGCTCATCAAGGATTTTACTCAGATATTAGCTCGGCTCTCCTATCTTACAAAGAAGAACTTGGTTTTCTCATGGAGCATGGATTGTGAGGATGCATTCCAGAGGTTAAAGAGGGCTCTGACATCAGCCCATGTTCTGACTCTTCCAGATGGTAGCAAGGTGTTTTCGGTCTACACGGGTGCTTGTGGCATGGGGCTAGATGTCGTGTTGATGCAAGAAGGTAGGGTAGCCTACTATGGAAGTAGGAAATTAAGGGTTCATGAGAAGAACTACCCCACCCATGACTTGGAGTTGGCTATAATAGTGTTCGCACTTAAAACATAGTGACACTATCTACTTGGAGTGAGATTTGGAAGAGCTTGTAAGAGGCACTAGTGTAGTGGCCCACAAATCCATATTATCTGAGTTGACTAAACACACCACATGTCCAACCCAAATTTGCACAGAAATACGAATCATTATGAAACAAAGAAGCAAAAGATAGAAGAAGAACGAAAACAACACAAAATCTCACATCACAGCGGAATAAAATATAATATATATAATAGCTATTGGAATACAAAATTTTCTGTAATGACCCGCATTGGCAGAGGTATTATAATTAATTTATTTAATTATATAAATAGTGATATAGTGAATTAAATGGTGGTTTAATTAAAAAATGATGAATATTTAATTAAAATAATAAAATTAAATAATATATTTAATTCTGAAATAATCAGAATTGGCGGAAATGGCGATATGGTGGGAACTAGATCATTTGTGACATTTAATTCAGTTTAGAATTGAATTAGAATAACGAATATATTATATAAACGACAGTTTGAACGTAAAGTTATAATATAATTAAAAATCGAGCTCGAAATGGCGTTGCAGTTCGTAAATTGGCGATTCGAACTTCAACTGAATGTACATGATTCGTTTTAAGCCGGATTCCTGTGAAACAAGAAACGTGTGGAGCTGGTGGAGTATATCTTTCTAGTGGAAGAGAAAAATCAGGATTTCGTCGTGTAGATTTTGATTCATGTCCAAATCAAATTTTAGAAAAGTCGCTGTGGAATTCCTTTATAATTTATAAAGGAATTATTTATATTTTAAAAAAGGAATTTCATTTTTAAATCGAATATCGATTTAATCGGGATTTGAAATATCAAGTTATAAATCCCAGTAGAGATGTATGGTATTCCACTGTGAATAGATACGATAATATTTATTTATAAATATTAAATTTAATTATATTTAATTATATTTATATATTTAAATGGGTCATCCAGAGCTTTAAAAATAGCCGGTTTTGCAAACGGAGTCGGAATTCGACGAAACTAATTTTGTTGGATCCGCAATGTAAAATAGTAGTTAGATTTCCAGTTTCATGATTTTTAGAGTCACTGTTTGGCCGTACGGATTTTTAGAGTGAAAAACAGTCAGTATTTTGACAGTTAAAAATACGTTGTGTGAGCATACGAAGTCGGAATTCGACGAAACCAGTTTCGTTGGGACCGTAATGTCGAACTCTAGCTACATGTCCAGTTTCGTGATTTTTGGGTATCATGGGTGACCACACGAATTTTTAGAAGGCAAAAACGAATATTAAAATGAAAATATCTTCATAAATATCTCCACAAAAATATCTCAGCCTATTTCTCTATAAATACCTCCCCTTCCATCCCCTAATACCTAAACCAAAACTTAGAAACCGGCCGCGGTTTCTATTCTTTTCCCTCAGCTCAAGACCGATCAAAAGAAAATTCAAGGAAAATCAAAATCAATTCTTATAAATCAAATGACATATATATTCGAGATCCAGGGATGATTCTCTTCGAGTTGGGGTATGCTTTGTGAAGTTCGATGTCAGTTTCTCGGGGGCGAAATCATACAGCGTGTGTTCTGTAGTTCTAGGGTTCACTATAAGATTGGATTTTGGGCATCGTGTTTGAGTTCGAGGTTGGATTTGCGTTCGTGGCAGGGTATTGCACTTGTTCGATTTTGTTTGGGAGGATTAGGTTGAAATTATGTTCAATCCCTGTACAGGGACTCGAGAGGACGGAAATCAACGTTGAGGTGCGGGTTCGATGATGAGGGTATGAGGAGGTAGAGCAATGAAAAAGAAGTTCAATGGTGATTTTGGTTCTTGAATGTGTGAAGTAATGGAGGAGGAATGGAAGGCTAAAGTCATCGGTTATGGTGAAGGGAAGGAGCAGGTATCGGCGGTGAAGAAGAATAGGAAAATATCTGAAGCGGGCGCTGGGTATTTGGGCTGATACGGGTGTGTGTTAAGATGGGCTGGAGAAGAAATAGAAGTTAAGCCCATTTAATTAAATCGAGTTTTATTTTAAATTTGTTCAAACTTTAAAATCGAATATCTTGATCATATAAGATCAGATTGATGAGCCGTAAGTTGTGTTGGGATCGTATGGACAGGAGCAACACAATGAGACTGACTGGGAGTGAATCTGAGCTCGTTACAATTTATAGCGAAATAAATTGTCCATCTAAATCAAGCGATGGTTATCGTTATTAACGATGATCGTCCAATGTGAGTAAATCTCACTAACTCTGAACAGTTTATAATTTCATGTTGTATTTTTAGAACTGTTAAATATTGGCTGATTGACTATGTGTTGACTATTTGATTGAACTGCTAGTCAGTTAGTTGATTTTCTATATTGATTCTGTTTAACAGAATATATATCATTTGGAACTGAAAGTGATGTTATCTATATTGTTTAACATCTGTGATGCAGGGAAACAGGTTGGAGGAATCCAACTGGATTCCTCAACATTTATTTTACTATGATTTATATATTCTGATATATAATGTGAATTATAACCTGTTGTTGATTGTGTGTGTTTGGACGATATTTATCGTTGGTATATGGTATGTTAAATACCATAAGAAATACTAGATGTGGGAAAGGGGATTTTCAAAGGGGTATTTTGAAAATGACTTATTTATATAAAATCGATGGATTTTATATAGAAAAGGAAAAGGATCTTTATAAAATAAAATAATCATAAAATCGAAGGATAAGTTAGAATAAAGGAAATATTATTGGTTATAATAAAGGGAAATATTTATTTGTTAGAATAAATAGAAAAGATAAAGGGAAATATTATTGGTTAGAAAAAATATAATAGAATAAAGGAATATTATTAGAAAATAAATAGGATATTACAAAGGAGAATATTTAGAAAACAAATAGAGTTGAAAAGGGAATAGTGTTAATCAAATAAAGTTATTCGATTAGAATATATTCGAAGTAATTAATCGAATATAGTTATGTTAGAAGTAGTTAATCGAATATCGTTTATATTCGAAGGAGTTAAATCGAATATAGTTATTCGAAAAATAAAGTTAAAACAGAATAGAGTTATTCAATTAGAGTTATTCGATTAGAGTTAATCAAATAGAGTAAATCGAATAGAGGTAAAGAAATAGAGTTAAACAAAATTAGAAACTGACTAGAGATTAGTAAGTTGAATAGTTTTATGAATATCGATCTGATGTTGGTTTCGGCCTTCGAGGTTTATACTTAGAGAATTGTTCTCCTACTAGTTTACAGTCAAGGACTGATAGTTCACAAATGATAGTGATATGTAAATAAGCTATGGAAATGTTTTCCAATGTTAATGACGTATATTTTCTAAACTTAGAAAATAAGGAAATGTGAATATATATATATATATATAGATATATATATACGATTGATGATTGATTGATAGAATTTCCATTTGGAAATGATATCGTTGTTTGCACACCTGCTTTTCTTTGATAGTTAAATCACAGACTATCGAAGTTTTGACCAATTTACGTTGTCAATATGGAGTGACCGGTTGGATTATTATCCAAAGAACCACTCTGTATTGGCATAAGCGTTGCGAATCATACATCCCAAATCAAATTTGAAGACAGAGTAAAGTGCAAGGGCTATTGTATAAATCTTAGACAACAGTGCCTAAGATGGGTATACTGAATAGTACCTTCGGTTCATCCTGTTCCTGGATGACTTGTATGGACGGATGTCTGACAGAGTATTTCCTGACGATCACGTATATTGATTTCTCCAACCGTACCAAGAGTGGAAGCGGAGAAGAAAATTTCTTTTAGCTAACACATAATGTATTGTTGAGGACGTCAATCGGTGATTCGATGGATTTGATGATGTGGCATTCAAAGTGAATCTGGTGTGATGATAAAGCGTAGCTTCTAGCTTCACATTCGGTAAATGACAGAAATCGGGCAGGCAGCATGGCTAAGTCGGTCGCTCCGAAGTAGGGTGTATAATCACCTGATCTAGAGTTTCATTTATTTCTAAAAATCTATTGTCGATACTGTCCCATTCGGGAAACGGTTGCTGATCCCAACCGTTGGTGATATACATTCGATACACTCAAGCGAAATGAGTGGTCGGTCATGTATGGCCGGGTTGCAAGATGTTCTTGTTGAACCCAGTGTATTCCTCTCTAGAGGCACACTAGCGAAAGGTGGTTCCATACCTTGTCAAAGTTGGAAATCCATTACCCAATACGTGCTTGCGGTTTTGATTATATACTATATATGTAGAACGTGAGATGAAAGCGTTTCTGCTAGATGATTATTATATTATGGTTGATAGACATTATTATAATATCAAAAGGTTTTGATATAAAGATAATTTGGATTCTCATAAGGGAAAAACCCGTTTCGTTATACGGCGTGGTCTTATGAGATATTATTTACCTGCTTGAACTGTTTTACTCATACCAGTCCCATGACTGACCCGGAGTTTATTTTGTTTTGTTTTCCCTAAACTCTTGGGTGCCCAATTTTGTACGGGCAGTCAAGTAGTCAGGAATTTACAGATACTTGAAGAGCTGGAGCAGGAGGCTTCAGGATCATATAGCTATAGTTATTTTCGCTATGTTGTAAGTGATGTACTGTGATAATGATGTATATTCAAGTACAGATGTATATTTCAAGTTATGTTATATATTATATGTTATTCGTTCCGCAGTGAGGTTCGTGTTACTCTGATGTTGTGTTCTTCTTCTTCTTCTATTCTAAGTTTCTATCTTATCTTTCCTCACCCTCTAATTTCTTTCATTAATCATCCGCTTTTTCGATTTTGGTTAGTCATCATTGAGTTTATGGTGATAACCAAGGTCGTCAAAAACCCGGGTCATTACAATTGGTATCGGAGCTTAAGTTAAGTGAATTACCTTGGCTCTGTAGCGTGACTCAGTAGAGATGGGGTTAGTAATACCCTAGATTGAGTTGAGTGTATATATACGAGTGAAAGTATTTGTTATTGATATAAAAAAAATGTTTTATATTGTGGAGATTTATTGGTTGTGTCGTTTATGAGTTCTGGTCGATCTGTTTGATCCACTGTATCGGTAGGAGTTTCTAAACACTCGAATACGATGGGTCGACACGATTTGTTTTGAAAAGAGGGTAAATGAAATAATTTTACCTAAAGTATATTTGTTATTATAATCATGTAAGATTATAATGGAGATGGTTATATATATATATAACCAAATAAAATTCATATAAGTGTAATGAATTGAATTAAATCTGAAATTAGAATCAGAATGGGGATTAAAATTCCTAGAATTTGAAAAGGTGTTTGTAAATGGAATTAAATTGAGTACAAGAGAATTTTAAGTTCTTGGGAGATTTTGAAAACATTTTTCAAACTGAAAGTGATATAGTATTGAACTCACCTTGATAGCTGGAAAATAGATTCTGATGATGAATCTAGACATCATCAGTGTTCATTTTCGAGTTCTAAGTGACGGATTACTACCAAAGATTTTGTTTTTGTAATTGTTTTGGGAAAACAAGTTATTTAGAAATTCAAAGGCTTTAAATTGGTATTATGATTTCAAATTAATTTGAAATGAACCCAGGGATTTAAAATTTTAGAATTTAATTTTAACTTAGAATGTTAGATGGATTGAGATGGTATAAGTAAAAATAAATTAAGATTTAACTTGAACTAAGTTAAATAAAACTGGATTTGATTAGAGAATAATCTGGATTGGAATTGAGTTGATGACTTAAGAGTTTGGAATCAAGAATATTACTTGAGTTTGAAATGGAATTTGGCTTGAGTATAAACGAATGATTAGATTTAATAATAAATCATTTGGAGTTTGATTATAATGACAATGTTATATGTTGAGTTGGTAGCAGATGGAAGGGAAATAATGATATGCCCGACAAAAAGGTACAAGTTTATATTTGATATGAGTTTGGAATTTATGAGCCGAATTGGCAAGCCGCTTGGCTGTTTGATTTTCTTTTGGGTTGGAGATGGCCCAGAGAGGCAAGTTGGAGTTTGATGTATTGACCAGTACAAAGGAGGTGCTGGCGAAATTTTTCGAAGAGTTAAGGCATTAGAAAATTTTCAGGATTTTTGAAAATTTTCGTTGACAAGAATTAATTAATAATTTAATTGAAATTAAATTGGTTCACTTGAAACTGAAGTTAAGAAGTGAACAAATATGTTCTAACCAGTCGATAGGGTCGTCCTCTACCTTTTAACAATTTCGAAGACGAAATTATTTTAAGTAGGGAAGAATGTAATGACCCGCATTGGCAGAGGTATTATAATTAATTTATTTAATTATATGAATAGTGATATAGTGAAATAAATGGTGGTTTAACTAAATAATGATGAATATTTAATTAAAATAATAAAATTAAATAATATATTTAATTCTGAAATAATCATAATTGGCGGAAATGGCGATATGGTGTGAACTGGATCATCTGTGATATTTAATTCAGTTTAGAATTGAATTAGAATAACGAATATATTATATAAACGACAGTTTGAACGTAGAGTTATAATATAATTAAAAATCGAGCTCGAAATGACGCTGCAGTTCGTAAATTGGAGATTCGAACTTCAACTGAATGTACAGGATTCGTTTTAAGCCGGATTCCTGTGAAACAAGAAACGTGTGGAGCTGGTGGAGTATATCTTTCTAGTGGAAGAGAAAAATCAGGATTTCGTCGTGTAGATTTTGATTCATGTCCAAATCAAATTTTAGAAAAGTCGCTGTGGAATTCCTTTATAATTTATAAAGGAATAATTTATATTTTAAAAAACGAATTTCATTTTTAAATCGAATATCGATTTAATTGGGATTTGAAATATCAAGTTATAAATTCCAGTAGAGTTGTATGGTATTCCATTATGAATAGATACGATAATATTTATTTATAAATATTAAATTTAATTATATTTAAATATATTTATATATTTAAATGGGTCATCCAGAGCTTTAAAAATAGCCGGTTTTGCAAACGGAGTCGGAATTCGACAAAACTAATTTTGTTGGATCCGCAATGTCAAATAGTTGTTCGATTTCCAGTTTCGTGATTTTTAGAGTCACTGTGTGGCCGTACGGATTTGTAGAGTGAAAAACAGTCAGTATTTTGACAGTTAAAAATACGCTGTGTGAGCATACGAAGTCGGAATTCGACGAAACCAGTTTCGTTGGGACCGTAATGTCGAACTCTAGCTACATGTCCAATTTCGTGATTTTTGGGTATCATGGGTGACCACACGTATTTTTAGAAGGCAAAAACGAATATTAAAATGAAAATATCTTCATAAATATCTCCACGAAAATATCTCAGCCTATTTCTATATAAATACCTCCCCTTCCATCCCTTAAGACCTAAAACAAAACTTAGAAACTGGCCGCGGTTTCTATTCTTTTTCCTCAGCTCAAGACCGATCAAAAGAAAATTCAAGGAAAATCAAAATCAATTCTTATAAATCAAATGACATATATATTCGAGATCCAGGGATGATTCTCTTCGAGTTGGGGTATGCTTTGTGTAGTTCGATGACAGTTTCTCGGGGGTGAAATCATACAGCGTGAGTTCTGTAGTTCTAGGGTTCACTATAAGATTGGATTTTGGGCATCGTGTTTGAGTTCGAGGTTGGATTTGCGTTCGTGGCAGGGTATTGCACTTGTTCGATTTTGTTTGGGATGATTAGGTTGAAATTATGTTCGATCCCTGTACAGGGACTCGAGAGTACGGAAATCAACGTTGAGGTGCGGGTTCGATGATGAGGGTATGAGGAGGTAGAGCATTGAAAAAGAAGTTCAATGGTGATTTTGGTTCTTGAATGTGTGAAGTAATGGAGGAGGAGTGGAAGGCTAAAGTCGTCGGTTATGGTGAAGGGAAGGAGCAGGTATCGGCGGTGAAGAAGAAAGGGAAAATATCTGAAGCGGGCGCTGGGTATATGGGCTGATACGGGTGTGTGTTAAGATGGGTCGGAGAAGAAATAGAAGTTAAGCCCATTTAATTAAATCGAGTTTTATTTTAAATTTGTTCAAACTTAAAAATCGAATATCTTGATCATACAAGATCAGATTGACGAGCCGTAAGTTGCGTTGGGATCGTATGGACAGGAGCAACACAATGAGACTGACTGGGAGTGAATCTGAGCTCGTTACAATTTATAGCGAAATAAATTGTCCATCTGAATCAAACGATGGTTATCGTTATTAACGATGATCGTCCAATGTGAGTAAATCTCACTAACTCTGAACAGTTTATAATTTTATGTTGTATTTTTAGAACTGTTAAATATTGGCTAATTGACTGTGTGTTGACTATTTGATTGAACTGCTAGTCAGTTAGTTGATTTTCTATTTTGATTCTGTTTAACAGAATATATATCATTTGGAACTGAAAGTGATGTTATCTATATTGTTTAACATCTGTGATGCAGGGAAACAGGTTGGAGGAATCCAACTGGATTCCTCAACATTTATTTTACTATGATTTATATATTCTGATATATAATGTGAATTATAACCTGTTGTTGATTGTGTGTGTTTGGACGATATTTATCGTTGGTATATGGTATGTTAAATACCATAAGAAATACTGGATGTGGGAAAGGGGATTTTCAAAGGGGTATTTTGAAAATGACTTATTTATATAAAATCGATGGATTTTATATAGAAAAGGAAAAGGATCTTTATAAAAGAAAATAATCATAAAATCGAAGGATAAGTTAGAATAAAGGAAATATTATTGGTTAGAATAAAGGGAAATATTTATTTGTTAGAATAAATAGAAAAGATAAAGGGAAATATTATTGGTTAGAAAAAATATAATAGAATAAAGGAATATTATTAGAAAATAAATAGGATATTATAAAGGAGAATATTTAGAAAACAAATAGAATTGAAAAGGGAATAGTGTTAATCAAATAAAGTTATTCGATTAGAAAATATTCGAAGTAATTAATCGAATATAGTTATGTTAGAAGTAGTTAATCGAATATCGTTTATATTCGAAGGAGTTAAATCGAATATAGTTATTCGAAAAATAAAGTTAAAACAGAATAGAGTTATTCAATTAGAGTTATTCGATTAGAGTTAATCACATAGAGTAAATCGAATAGAGGTAAAGAAATAGAGTTAAATAAAATTAGAAACTGACTAGAGATTAGTAAGTTGAATAGTTTTCTGAATATCGATCTGATGTTGGTTTCGGCCTTCGGGGTTTATACTTAGAGAATTGTTCTCCTACTAGTTTACAATCAAGGACTGATAGTTGTGAAATGATAGTGATATGTAGATAAGCTTTGGAAATGTTTTCCAATGTTAATGACGTATATTTTCTAAACATAGAAAATAAGGAAATGTGATTATATATATATATATATATATATATGATTGATGATTGATTGATAGAATTTCCATTTGGAAATGATATCGTTGTTTGCACACCTGTTTTTCTTTGATAGTTAAGTCACAGACTATTGAAGTTTTGACCAATTTACGTTGTTAATATGGAGAGACCGGTTGGATTATTATCCAAAGAACCACTCTGTATTGGCATAAGCGTTGCGAATCATACATGCCAAAGCAAATTTGAAGACGGAGTAAAGTGCAAGGGCTGTTGTATAAATCTTAGACAACAGTGCCTAAGATGGATATACTGAATAGTACCTTCGGTTCATCCTGTTCCTGGATAACTTGTATGGACGGATGTCTGACAGAGTATTTCCAGACGATCACGTATATTGATTTCTCCAACCGTACCAAGAGTGGAAGCGGAGAAGAAAACTTCTTTTAGCTAACACATAATGTATTGTTGAGGACGTCAATCGGTGATTGGATGGATTTGATGATGTGGCATTCAAAGTGAATCTGGTGTGATGATAAAGCGTAGCTTCTAGCCTCACATTCGGTAAATGACAAAAATCGGGCAGGCAGCATGGCTAAGTCGGTCACTCCGAAGTAGGGTGTATAATCACCTGATCTAGAGTTTCATTTATTTCTAAAAATCTATTGTCGATACTGTCCCATTCGGGAAACGGTTGCTGATCCCAACCGTTGGTGATATACATTTAATACACTCAAGCGAAATGAGTGGTCGGTCATCTGTGGTCGGGTTGCAAGATGTTCTTGTTGAACCCAGTGTATTCCTCTCTAGAGGCACACTAGCGAAAGGTGGTTCCATACCTTGTCAAAGTTGGAAATCCATTACCCAATACGTGCTTGCGGTTTTGATTGTATACTATATATGTAGAACGTGAGATGAAAGCGTTTCTGCTAGATGATTATTATATTATGGTTGATAGACATTATTATAATATCAAAAGGTTTTGATACAAAGATAATTTGGATTCTCATAAGGGAAAACCCGTTCCGTTATACGGCGTGGTCTTATGAGATATCATTTACCTGCTTGAACTGTTTTAAATTGTTTTACTCATACCAGTCCCATGACTGACCCGAAGTTTATTTTGTTTTGTTTTCCCTAAACTCTTGGGTGCCCAATTTTGTACGGGCTGTCAAGTAGTCAAGAATTTACAGATACTTGAAGAGCTGGAGCAGGTGGCTTCAGGATCATATAGCTATAGTTATTTCCGCTGTGTTGTAAGTGTTGTACTGTGATAATGATGTATATTCAAGTACAGATGTATATTTCAAGTTATGTTATATATTATATGTTATTCGTTCCGCAGTGAGGTTCGTGTTACTCTGATGTTGTGTTCTTCTTCTTCTTCTATTCTAAGTTTCTGTCTTATCTTTCCTCACCCTCTAATTTCTTTCATTAATCATCCGGTTTTTCGATATTTGTTTAGTCATCATTGAGTTTATTGTGATAACCAAGGTCGTCAAAAACCCGGGTCATTACATTTTCTGTATACATATATATACCATCATCATAGTACAATACAACATAGTGGAACATAAACGGTAAATATCTAACGCTGAAGCCTCCTGCTCCAAGCTCCTCCAAGTATATCTGTAAATACCTGAACTACTTGACTGCCCGTACAAATTTGGGCACCCAAGAGTTTAGGGTAAAGCAAAAACAAAAATAAACTCCGGGTCAGTCATGGGACTAGTATGAGTAAACAATTTAAAACAGTTTGAGAAACTAAATGATATCACATAAGACCACGCTGTATAGCAAGGAACGTGTTTTTCCCTTATGAAATCCAAAACACTTGATTTAACTTTCAAAATCCTTTTGAAAGAAATGAAAATCTTTATATCAAAACTCTTTTGATATTATAACAGTGTCTAAATCAAATAAACAACAATCTAGTGGAACGTTTGCATCTCACACTCCACATATATATAATATACAATCAAAACTGTGAACGCTTATTGGGTAATGAATTTCCAACTATTACAAGGTATAGAACCACCTTCCGATAGTGTATCTCTAGAGAGGAATATACTAGGTTCAACAAGAACATCTTGTAACCCGGCCACACTTGACCGACCACTCATTTCGCTTCAGTGTATCGAATGTATATCACCAACGGTTGGGATTAGTAACCGTTTCCCCGAATGGGACAACATCGAATAGGATAAAGAATGAAATGAATTTCTCTAGATAGGTGATAATGCACCCTAATTGGGAGCTACCCACTAAGTCATGCTATCTGCACGATTTTTGTCATTTCCCGGTTGTTGAGGCCTAAGACTACGCTTACTTACTTTTCATTGATAGCACAATTACTTTGAATGCCACATTGTCAGTTCCGTTAACCATTAATTGATTTGCACAAATATAATTTGGATATTATGCTAAGAGAATAAATTCCTTGCCACCGCGTATATTTATATAGACCAACCTATGCGATCATTGGAAATACCCTGTCAGACATTCGTCCATATACATTCGTTCGAGGATTGAACGAAAACAAAGGCAAAATTTCCATTAATCCATCTTAGGAAATTTCTACTAGGATTAATAGAAAAAGCCCTTGCACTTCACTCCGTCTTCAATTATCTTCATATAATTTGATTCGCAATGCTACTGCCAATATGAAGTGGTACTCGGATAATAATCTGACCGGTCTCTCCATATTGACAACGATATTGGCAAGTACTTCGATAGTCGGTTATTTAACTATCGAAGAAAACAAAAATCCATTCATAAGAATCAAACATTCACTTGGCCCTTAATTTAATATCTCGTTAAATAAACCACTTCTCCATTTCCTTATCAATATTTGTAAACCAAATATTTTCAATAATCATCTTGGCCTCTTACGCTAGTTGGAAAACACTTCCATATATCGCCTTCTTTATTTTCTATACTTAGAAAATATCTCTTATTAATAATTGGAAAACATTCCAAGTACTTCTCCCTTTCACGACAATTCATTTCTATACTTAGGAATATTTCTTATTATATTTCCAAAATTCCACTTATCTAGGTCAAAACGAATGTTGTGTAAATCAATGTTACAGCAACCCAAATACTGCATTCAACTAAATCCTATTCAAAACATTTACTTCGAGACTAAATCTTGCTATTTATTGGTTAATAATGAAAAAAAATCAAGTTGGGATATAAATACCTCTTAGCCCTTGATTAATTAACATTGTTAACTTCAAAACGGACAAGACTACTTATCTCAAATAATCAACATCATATAAACCAATTACTCATTTTTTTAAATGAGTATACGTTTCTCTTTCTTTTTTTTACAAGATTTAATTATAGATTTCCTTTTTGTTTATAATATTCTATTTCAAGCTCGTTTCCTTATCGAATTCTATATATATATATCTATATATTTATATATTGATTTCTAGTTATCAAATTTTCTTAAAAATATTCTAACTCCTTAAATTTCTGGAAATTTTGCCAGCACCTCCTTTGTACCGGTCAATAGCTCAAACCTCAACTCACCTCTCTAGGACCTTTCTATTCAAAAAGAAAATCAAAAAGCTAAGTGGCTTGCCGATTCGGCACATAAAAACTCATATGGAATTGAAACGTGTACTTTTTTGTCGGGCACACAAATTATAATCTTCACACTTCATTCCATACCTATCAAACCCATATACGTCTATTCCCAATTTATTCCAACTCAATCCAATCATTATTAACTCAACTCACTAATTATTTCTCTTATTAGGTCTTTCTCCTATTTCACTTTTTATTTGAACATCACGTTCGAATATATATTACTTTATTTATAAACCAAACGAATGCCATTTCTAATTCAAGTTTTATATTCGATTTCAAATATGAATTTACAAATCCTTTTTCTTATCCAAAGTACAATTTCGATTTAAAATTCCATATACTCAATTGAAGTTCTATATACTCAATAAGAATTTCAACTTAAATTGAGTTCTATATACTCAATTAGAGTTCGAAACGCCAATTTACGAACAATCGCGCTGTGGCGAGTTCGTTTTAATTATATTTAACTATAAACGTTTAAACCTCATTTATAAAAAAACTTCAACTCCATTCTAATATATTTTAATATAAGTTAAACCAATTTTCCAAATTCAGCTTAATATTTCAGATTTTCCCTAATCGTCGATTATTTTATAATTCAGTTTTAAATTATTTTTAACTCCATCTTCTATACTAAATTCCAATTCCTTTATAAATAAATTATTTATAAAATTCGATATAAGAGAATTCTAATTATAAATCCATTGGATTTTTCTCAATCCAGCTTATATTTCAAATTCCGAAATATAATTAGTCGTTCTGTTTCAAAACACTTCCCAATTCTTTTTTAAATTCATATTTGAATTTAAATATTTTAATTATCCAAATGATAATTATCTCACTTAATTTATAAACAATGTTTATAAATTTAACTTCCTTGTTTTATATATTAAAACAAGTTTCCATTTCAAAATTCTATTTGAAACTCCATTCCTTTTATATTCCGAATTCCGAAATGAAAACGTTATCTCCTTTTAGAAATATTTTCAAATTTTTATTTTTAAATTCATACTTGAATTCAAAATTCCAAATTTATCTCACGATATTTAATTCACTACATTTGTAAACATCATTTACAAATTTACTTGTTTTATATATTCAAACAAGTTTTATACAAATCTATTTAAAACCCGATTTTTTTTCTTTGGAATATTTTATTATTATAACTTATGCATGAATATAGAATCTATTTTCATATTTTATTTCAGTTTCTATCAAATACAATTTAAATATCCTATTTGGGAATAAGTACTTTTTATAAATCCGACATAATCGAATTCAAACATTAATCCTGTGGATTTATTTAATTTAATTTACATTCCGAATATCGGAATAAATTTCATGATTTACTATTTAAAATGATTTTTTTAATTCTCACTTTAAATTCGCGTTTGAATTTAAATATTCATACTATTCAATGATAATTTATTTTCCTTCATTTATAAACACCATTTATAAATTCTTTTCAATTCCCCACATTATCCAATTAAAATTATTCCATTTAATTTACAAACACCGTTTATAAATTTATTACTTGTTTTTATTCTAGTCCATTCGAAATTCAAAAATCTATTTTAAATCTCAAAATCTCATTTCATGATATTTTTATAAATCGATATTCAGGCCTTAGTGATATTTAAACACCCCAAAACACTCAATTATCAATCACAGGCTTTCTAACATATCATATATGATAATATATATGCAAACAAACAAATAATAATATTTTTGAGGAATCTAGTTGGATCCCTCCAACCTATTTTCCCTACATCCATAGACGTTAGCCAACATAAATAATACCCATCCTGCTTCAAGGCAGGATATCGCGGCATAGAAGGTCATCCATTATCATATTGTGGGGCGTATATAAGATACTACGGGCATCTGCTAATGATACTGTTGGAATATACAACCACCAATATATATAATAATTGCCATAATCACCAACCTATATAACTAATTAATATATAGAATAACCAAAAAAATATTTAAATGAATCCAAACAATCAACTAATATTTTTAACTATTCAAAATAAAATTTAAATAGTAAATTTTGAGCGAGATTTACTCACCTGATTTTCAGTTTGTCGATTCCCCGCCATTTTAATCTAATTCCAAATATGCGTTTGAATTTAGATAAGATTCCCGACAACTCTAAGTCCTATAACTCAAATTATACAGTGTAGCGGACACCGATACAAGTCCAACACAACTGACGCCATCCCGACTGGATCTAAAATGGGAAAGTTACAACATTTATAATATAAGGGATTTATTTAAAATAAAATAAACACACTGATTATTTATTTTTATTTTTGTAAATTTAAAATAATAATACTACCTTACCCAGTTTTACTTCAGGTCATAAATAACTATCTGACTCCTTCCATGATTCCAGAAATCATGTTTCCTCCTTATTTTTGCAAACTCGTGAACCTGTTCCTCCCTGTAAGTTGTTGCCCTTGAGCTTCTTCCTCCCTCGCTCACCGTTTACAACCTCACGTCTTCCTAAAGCTCGTGACAACCCCATCTAGCAATCACCAGTTCGAACACCCCCATCGTACAATCACCAAACACCTAGACATCGCAAACCTTGCCATGCAAACAAATCATCGCCTTAACTCCTTACTTATTCTGGTCATTGAAAACCTCGCAGACCATCATCGTGCTGAACTCTCAACCTACAGCCGCGTTGTAGCCCTCAAACTCCATCGCGACATAAATCCTTCAAAGTTCACCAACACCGTCCCTACTTACTTCGATTCGCACCCTGTCATTTCGCAATCCAGCTTCACCTTAATCTGTAACAACCCGCATTTTACGTATCGGAAGATTGTAAAATATTTTTATTTTATTCCCTGAGGGTTGGATCATTCTCATATTTTAATATGTTGCTCATGGGGATTTGAGACATGTCCATAATTTTTACCAATTTTGTTTGTGACCATTTTGTCCCTGTTAGTCTTGTATAGGGCATAACTTTTGACTCAGGTCGAATCAGGTGGTGAGACCTGTGCCATTGGAAAGGAAATGATGATTGTCTTTCCGTAGAGTGGTTACATTAAAGATTTGGCTCAGCGGTTTGGAAGGAATCATTGTTTTAAGGGTTTTCAATCGGTTGTTCATGTTTTGAGAGCCACAATGGGCTGATTTGGGAAGGCTTATTAGTGGTCTGGTGGAGGCTATAAATAGGGGGTGAGAGATATAGGAAATGGTTTAGTTTCTCTATCCTCTCATTTGGTGGCCTATGTTCCTCCTTCCTCTAATACCTTTCCACCATTAAAAATCAAAATCTAAGGAAGGAAATCGAAGATCTACACCATTAGAGGCTAGATCTTCATCATTCGAAGTAGGAATTCATCGGATCAAGGGGTTTGGTTAGAATGGCTTGCTATTCAGAATCTCATTACATTGATATTAGCTTGCTTAGGAGAATCGGTGAGTGATTTACATCTCTCACATGGATTCAATGAAGTATATGAATGTTTGATCATGTTTTTCATAAAATCCATGTGTTTTACCATAGTTCTACACCTTGGTAAGTCCATTTTCATATGAATCATTATAGGTTTTGATTTAGCAAGTTTAAACCGGTAATTTCTATGCAATTTCATATGTAGAGGCAAGTTAGATCCGCAAATTAGATCATATGTTCATTTATTGTGGTTTTGGTGGAAATTGTACGATTTTAGTGATAATCGTCATATTCATGTTGTTATTGATTTCATAACATGCTTGTGGTTGTGTTGAATAAATTAGATGAGTATATTTCGACGAATTTATCGTTTGGTGAAGTTTTGGTCGAATTCAGAGGTGAATGGGGTCTGTGCAGGTTTAGGGTCGAGCGTACAAGCCACAGGCCGAGCGTAGTACAATATGTAGTACAAGGAAGTATAGAAGAGGGCTTGGTCGCACACACATGGCTCGGTCGTGCATGGGTGGTCATGAATGGAGGGTCGGTCGGGCAAAGCTTTGAGGGTCGGTTGGTCGTAATGTGGTATTTTTATTTTATTCCCTGAGGGTTGGATCATTCTCATATTTTAATATGTTGCTCATGGGGATTTGAGACATGTCCATAATTTTTACCAATTTTGTTTGTGACCATTTTGTCCCTGTTAGTCTTGTATAGGGCATAACTTTTGACTCAGGTCGAATCAGGTGGTGAGACCTGTGCCATTGGAAAGGAAATGATGATTGTCTTTCAGTAGAGTGGTTACAATAAAGATTTGGCTCAGCGGTTTGGAAGGAATCATTGTTTTAAGGTTTTTCAATTGGTTGTTTATGTTTTGAGAGCCACAATGGGCTGATTTGGGAAGGCTTATTAGTGGTCTGGTGGAGGCTATAAATAGGGGGTGAGAGATATAGGAAATGGTTTAGTTTCTCTATCCTCTCATTTTGTGGCCTATGTTCCTCCTTCCTCTAACACCTTTCCACCGTTAAAAATCAAAATCTAAGGAAGGAAATCGAAGATCTACACCATTAGAGGCTAAATCTTCATTATTCGAAGTAGGAATTCATCGGATCAAGGGGTTTGGTTAGAATGGCTTGCTATTCAGAATCTCATTACATTGATATTAGCTTGTTTAGGAGAATCGGTGAGTGATTTACATCTCTCACATGGATTCAATGAAGTATATGAATGTTTGATCATGTTTTTCATAAAATCCATGTGTTTTACCATAGTTCTACACCTTGGTAAGTCCATTTTCATATGAATCACTATAGGATTTGATTTAGCAAGTTTAAACCGGTAATTTCTATGCAATTTCATATGTAGAGGCAAGTTAGATCCGCAAATTAGATCATATGTTCATTTATTGTGGTTTTGGTGGAAATTGTACGATTTTAGTGATAATCGTCATATTCATGTTGTTATTGATTTCATAACATGCTTGTGGTTGTGTTGAATAAATTAGATGAGTATATTTCGACGAATTTATCGTTTGGTGAAGTTTTGGTCGAATTCAGAGGTGAATGGGGTCTGTGCAGGTTTAGGGTCGAGCGTACAGGCCACAGGCCGAGCGTAGTACAATATGTAGTACAAGGAAGTATAGAAGAGGGCTCGGTCGCACACACATGGCTCGGTCGTGCATGGGTGGTCATGAATGGAGGGTCGGTCGGGCAAAGCTTTGAGGGTCGGTTGGTCGTAATGTGGTCGATCGGTCAGTGTCCCAGGGTATTCGGTTGACTTTGGTTCAAATGGAGGGTTGATCGGTCGAGCATCTGAAACAGGGTCAGTCGGTTGGATGGAGCATGGTCGGTCGAGCAGTGTGAATGTTTGGTTCGTCGCGCCAGGGTCAGTCGCACAGAGTCAATTCTGTTTTTCGAGTACGACTCAGACTTGAACAAAAAGGTCTGAAAAAAATATTTTTCGGAGGCAACCCCCCAAACCCTAGCTGTAGCGTCGTGGTGTAATTCGGCTTAGTGATGGGGTGACTTTGAAGTAAATTCAAGTGGGAATATTCGAAGGGTTGAATATGTTCATTGATCGGTGTAAATCAACGAATGAGAAGATGACTCAAGGGTGTTTTGAGTTCGTGATAATGGATACTCAAGGGGGATTTGAGTTATTGAATAGTCAATGGGGTTGATGGCTGGAGATGCGAAGGCCGAGAGATTATCATTATCGTAAATTCTAGCAGACTCAAAGCAGGGGTACTTTGGGTAGTCATGAAGGGCCTCGTACATTGGGCAGTCGTGAAGGGCTTAGTTGTCGAGATTTGAGAAGACAAACATACGAGTCATGATGGCGTATGGAGTTATGCTAGAACCGGGGTTACCATTAGCCCTTGACATATGGCAGTCATAATGGGCTGTCATACGATTAACGATGGTTTTAAAACAGGATTTGCGGTGATAGCCAGAGTCAGTCATGGATGTTTGATTGTTTAGATGCTCTGCTTGTACCGTCTCATGTAGATTGCCCAACGTCGAAGGAGATGTTCCTTGGGTGCTTGTCTGATATTGTTTTAGGCCACTGGGGCTTGTGCTTGAGGAATGTTGAATTCAATTAGGATGGTTTACATGAGATCTATAATATGGATGAGATGAGTGTTTTACCATGATTGAATGGGTGTTCTGGTTTCCATGGATGTATTGTTGAATTGTTTAATGTAAAGGCTTTCAATGTCTGATGTGGGGAAGACGGGAGTTGAGTTCTTCTCTGGTGTTTGGTAGGTTGGTTTATTAATCTACCTATTCTCATATACTTTATTGATGAAGTTTGTTATCTGTTTTATTGCGCACAAAGACTACTGTCTGACTCAAGGTTTTATGTTTACCTCTTATTACCTTGGGTTGTTCATCCATTTTTGGATGGAAAGACTAGGTGGCAGGTGATTGGTGATTGCTTAGTGTGGACGATGTAGCTGTTCGGAGGCGAGCAAGAGGCTGGCGTACTATCTTTTTACTATATATTATTTTGATTTCCGCAGTTTGCTATTCTCTGAGTGATGTAGTGAGGCAATTTGTATAAACACTATTCCCAAGTGTGTGGATATCACTTTATAGATTGTTAAGAAACTCTAGTGTTTTCTGCTTCACTATTATTACCTATTGTATATGTTCTATTATATTTTATCCTTGCACTGTGAGATACGATAGGTTCCAATTGTGTAACCATACCATGATGATCGTCCATAGCTGCCTGGCATGTCTTTCAGCGCATTATTCTTCTTTTTTAGTGTGGGGGCTGTGGGCAGTCGTCACATAATCCATCTCGAGTTGAACCTAGCCTTGACATCATCCTCGCGTCGCTTCCAAAGTCAGAGTTTGAAATCGAGTTCGAATCTCAAATTCGAAATCGAGTTCGAACCTATATTCGAAATTGATTCGAATGATTTCCCCTTTTAATTATTCATGGGAATGATTTTGAAAAGTACGGCCATTTTTTATCTAAAGCTTTTCGTTTCGTTTTGGTTTTCAAAGGAATTTAATAAAGCGGTAGGCGTATTTGTAAAAGAGGAGGATGTGAGAGCAGTGGTTTTTAGTTTAACAAGGGATGGCCATTTTTATTTTATTTGATTTCTAACCTCCCAGTTTAATTTGCAGGAGAAAGAAAAATAAAAGAATGAGAGCAGGGTTCATCGTGTATTTAAAAAGAGGAACCTTATGCATTAAGAAACAGTGTCTGCGCATGGTACCACTAGGATATAGGTTAGGGTAGGTGAAGTACAATGATATTAAATGCGATTCGATCTTTGATTTAATCTGATTTGATTTTGTTTTTATCCATTTAAATTTTATAATAATATATTTCGGGGTTCTGAACTCTAATCGAAACACAACAACTAACACTTCTAGAGTTTAATCACTATTCTGAACACAACGGAATAAGCTCTGAAGTCTAACTTGATCGTACGAAGAAGATATTAAATTAAATTGATATAAATTAAATTCAAAACAATTAGTTCCTTGATCATAAATAATAATAATTATTATCATTTCTATTCCGATAGAATTTATATTGATTATCTGAATCATTTTCGGTACAGTTTAAATCTTCGAATTTTATTATATTTCGAATTACTATAACTTGATATATATTCTAAATTAAATTATATTCGACTATTAAATCGATAACTCAATATAAAAATTCATTTATGTTATCAATTGAATATTTATAATCATGTTAAATATTTAAAATAAACTGTTTGAAAATCCGGGTCGTTACATTCTTCCCCCCTTAAAAGAATTTCGTCCCCGAAATTATTGAGGTAGGAAAAATGTCAAAAACCCATTAACTTTTTCTCAAATTTCATATTATACATCATATATACTTACAAACATTTAACCTGAATTACTTACAACACATGTATTCACATTCAATTTATGTGCACTCAGTTTTATTCAAATTGATTTTAATCAATTCAATTATTTCAATACATTTAACTTGCAAATCCCCGGGTATTCATTTCAAATCCTTTAGAAGTAACATAAATATATACATAAATTTAATTCCATTTCAAATTCAAAACATTTGAATTTTCAAATAACTTGTTTTCTTCCAAGCAAATTTCCATCAAACTTTTCTAAGGTAGCAATCCATCAATTAGAAACTCGAAAACGAACACTGATGATGATGCAGTCATCATCAGAATTATTTCCCAGCCGCTAAAGTGAGTTCAATGCTTTATTGTGACGAGAAGGAATTTCGCTCGATCCGAACCAGTCGCTAAACCGACCCAGACCGTTCAAAACGCCCTATCGTTGAGAACACGACAAAATAGAACGCATATAAAAGAACATTTCAATGTATATTACAACAATGCGTCAGATTACAAGAATATACAGAGTATAAACAAATAAATATTACACAAAAATATCAGAGATTTAAATTACATTTAAATACATAGCAGCGGAAAATAATACAATACACAGCTAGAAAAAGATATACGGATACAAAGCTTTCCGGATATCGTTCCAGCTGTAAACCAGGATCATGTGAATATAAATCTGCAAAACCAAAACTACTAGCTGCCCGTGTCAAAATATGGGCACCCAGAGTTTAGGTTAAAACAATAAACTCCAGGTCAGTCATGTGACTGGTGTGAGAACTAAAACAGTTATTAATCTTTATTTTAAATCATTAGGTAAATCAAGGGACCACGCCGTATAACACGGAACGGGTTTCCTCCCAAGAATACCAGTGCATAAAACAAACAGCGCAATGCTAAATAAAGAAAAATGAAGCTGTTATAAGACCCAGGTCCTATCACACAATGCAACGCAAGCCGGGGGATAGGGTTTTCCCTTATAACAGCCAAAGAATGCTTGATACGTTTAAAACAAATCGTTTGATATTATTATAAGTGCATAGTGTATAAAACAACTTCAAATCATAAATATCAATCATAGGCGGCATGAGCGTCCCATGCCACTATGTCGCCATTATAGGTTTACAAATAAAACCGCAAATGTCACGTATTTGGAAATTGGATTTCCATCTATGGACCGAGGCAAAAGATAGTCCTCAACCGATTCGATACAATCTAGCCTACCATGTCTCAGGATCAGAGCTCGAGTGACCCTAGGAGCGACAGGGCCGGTCCACCGATGTGGATTAAAATGCCTGAACACTACGTTTCCCCGCCCTTTGGGGCGCAAATGAGCCATCAAATGACTCCATCGGTTCGAGAACGACCGATCAATCCGAGGCGCCTCGCAACAGCAACAACCACATAAGTCAAACTCGTCAGGGCGTGTAAAACCACTGACGCCACTTTTAGCTAGAAAGAAACGCAAGTCCTCCCTGAGGTCCATCTCCCGTTTTTGGTTCATACCGGGTGTGAAACTCGCGAATAAACGTTACACAAAGCTACGCCACAAAGGTCGTGCTTTGATCATCACCACAAGACTTTGCTTTTCAATAGAAGCCTCGATCAATTGCCACTTAGGCATGCCACACAGGTAATTCACTCTATGCGTTTGATATCCATCAGTATATAACCCCTGAGCTCGTACGTCTCAGAGAAGGGCGTTAAGCAAGAGAATAAATTCTCCGCCGCCAAACAGATATATATTTAATAGAAATCAATCACACAGACTAAAATCCCATGTCCGACACACAGTCCATTTACAAGTCCGTTCTGGGTCTGAACGAAACCGGAGGCACCTAGTACCCCGCATATCCATCGATCTCCAAGTACGTCTGGACGATCACTAACTGTTTCCATCTTCTTGGGTGTACAGCCCAATCAAGATCATCAGTAATCACCCAAACGACGTGAAGACCTCCGGTCTTCGACCATCGTCTTCATCTTCGACTTATCGTCGTATCAGTTATTCAGAATGGGATAAACCCGGTCTTTCCGAATAACTCGCGTATATTTTAAATAAGTGTTACACAAACACAACATACGCCTCATTCCAATTCATCAGTCACTAACCGCAAATTAATCAAGAGAATAATTCCCCAAATATTAACCCCGACGGCCGAAACCAACATCAGATCAATATCCAGAAAACCATTCTACTTAGCTAAACGACAGTTAGTTTCTGATTTCGCATTCATAGGGAAAGGTTCCCATTAATTTTATCCAAGATAAATTCCTGAATTTATTCTCTAATCTTCCTTTGAATTTCGATTCAACTAGTCGGAATTAGCGAACCTTACCGTAGTAATCATTGGTTTTAATTTCCCAATCCCAACCTATTAATCCCATGAAGTAAAACTGGTAATACTTCATATCTAACACCACAGTGTTATCGGTAAATTCAGTTACCATTTCACGTTCAAATCTAATTAAAGATTTAACTATCGCCTGGAGTAAAACTGGTGATACTCCATTCTCGATTTTTCAATCTAATTAAAGATTCATTAAAACTCCACTTAGTTTTAATCGTTAACTGGGTTAAAGAATCAGTGTCATTTAAAACACGGTTCAGGGTAAACCCAAAATCACATTCATTAATTATCGGGTTAAAGAACGAGTGTTATTTAAAACACTGTTCACGATAAACCCAAAAATCAATATCAATTCAATTCCAATTAAATATCATTTAATTGGTACACTTCATTAAATCTAAATAAAAAGATTTAATCTTTTCTCAACTGGGTTCAAGAACAGTGTTAGTGAAGACACCATTCACGACAAACCCAAATCACATTTGATTTTCAATACAAGGCTCTGAATAGAAAATATATCGGCTTATATTCAATATCAAATTCTACGATTAACAAATGTCGTATTGAAATAACGATATATATATATATCTTTCAAATTTCCATAACAACATCTGTAGAATCACGAATTCCAACATCGAAATATTCCGAAGACAATTTCGATTCAAATCCACTCCAATGCAATCATTGGAAATTATGGTTATTTTCAAAACCATTTCAAATCCAATTTATTTATTTTAAAAATAAATAAATTACTATTTTAGTTCAAAACTAGTTTATTTCGATAAAAATCTATTTTTATCCTTTCAAATATGGAGTTTTTTCATCCCAATCCTTTCTAAATCATTTCTTATGATTTTACACAAATTATTACTATTTTTAATAATTTTATCACGGCCCGTATAGTCGATTTCCATCAATGGCCATCGAACTGCACTTACAGCGACCTTTTTCAAATTTGATTTGGACGTAACTCCAAATCCAACCGTTAGATTTTAAATTTCTAATATTCGTTAGAAAGCTCTTTTCGAGACGAACCCAACGGTTCCAGTTTTAGGAGAATCCGACGGTCGGATCTCCCGTAATGTCCGTTTGAAACGAATGGTCGAAATTCACGAACTGCCGCGGCGCGGCGCGTTCTATTCAGGCCATTATATTATATATATAATATATATAATATATATTTCGTCGATTTCTATTTAAAACGAATTATATAAATAGTTTAAAATTCGTTTCAAAAGCAATTTCAACTTCCTTTTCAATTCAAATCAAAATTGAATTCTTCTTTATAAATTTGTTTTAAAAATTCATTTCTATTCAATTCAAATTTCAATTCAATTTGAATTCATTTCAATTCGTTATATATTCAATTCATTTCGAAATCGTTATATATTCAATTCATTTCGAAATCGTTATATATTCAATTCATTTCGAAATCGTTATATATTCAATTCATTTCGAAATCGTTATATATTCAATTCATTTCGAAATCTTTATATATTCAATTCATTTCGAAATCGTTATATATTCAATTCATTTCGAAATCGTTATATATTCAATTCATTTCGAAATCGTTATATATTCAATTCATTTCGAAATCGTTATATATTCAATTCATTTCGAAATCGTTATATATTCAATTCATTTCGAAATCGTTATATATTCAATTCATTTCGAAATCGAATAAAATCGATATAAATATCGTTCACGTCAAAATGGCGTCAATCTAATCAACACGGCTTCATAAATTTCTATTTTCAAATATTCTATTTCAAATATTTCTTTTTCAAAATAGTTGTTATTATCAAAATATTTCGTTCAACACATGACCAATCTCAATGGATGAGTACTGTCAACACATGAACCTTTATTTTATATTGATAAAGATGTAAACTTTATTATTAAAATATTTCGTTCAACACATGACCAATCTCAATGGATGAAACTGTCAACACATGAACCTTTATTCTATATTGATAAAGATGTAAACTTTATTATTAAAATATTTCGTTCAACACATGACCAATCTCAATGGATGAAACTGTCAACACATGAACCTTTATTTTATATTGATAAAGATGTAAACTTTATTATTAAAATATTTCGTTCAACACATGACCAATCTCAATGGATGAAACTGTCAACACATGAACCTTTATTTTATATTATTCTTTATTTTCTAAATTGGAATGAGGCCCAATCAATCACCATATAAGGTTAATTATATGGATTTTCATACAACACATGTATAATAGCATTGAAAAATAAACAACCATCAACCAAAGTGCACTACACTGTATAAGCATCAAATATTGGTATCTAACGCTTGTAACAGCCTGTCAATCAATCGATCGACATATTTAATCAATCAGGATGAGTGAAATTCATATTTCATCCTAACACCCGTGTGGGGTTTTCAAACAATCAAACACAGATTTTAGTTGTGCGGTTGGGCGATGTGTAAAATTTATCGACCCAATCAATGTCCTTCAAATAGGTGTACATAAACAAACCGTTCGGTTTGTAAATGAATATTTTATTTATTCACATTCCCGTTAAAAATTATATTTTTAACGATAAAACATTTTATTTCAACCTATGAATTTCTATTCAATTCATTTATTCAATAAAATGATATCTTTATTTTTCTAACTTATTTTAGAAAATTTCGGTGGCATAACGGCACGATACTAGAAACGGGACGAGGCCTAGCCTTATCCCCGGTCTAGTGAAGGCCCACGCCATTCACACATCAATCAAATTCATTAAATTAACCCAAAAAACTCAATTTCAATTCAAATATCCAACTAATCTATGCAACCAAACAAACAAGTCCATGGTCTGTGGACGATTGTGTCGGGTGCTACTAAACACCGTCTGCATCCTAGTATATATATATAACTAGAAAAATAAATTGAAAGGTGAGAAATTCTCACTTATTGCTATCCTAGCTCCACGGCACTTCTTTTAGAGAAGTCTTCGTCGTCATCGCATCCTTTTTCATCTTCATTGCCCGCTTTCACTACCTATGTAAAAATCATATTTTTATTTCGAAGTTCAATATATAAAAATCATATTTTTATCTCGAAGTTCAATATATAAAAATCATATTTTTATTTCGAAGTTCAATATATAAAAATCATATTTTTATTTCGACAATATAAAAGATTATATTTTTATAACTTTACAACATAACTAAAAACCAGTTTTTAAAGTAAATAAAATTCCGTTTTTAAACAAAATAAAATTCAGATTTTAAATAAAATAAAATTCAGTTTTTCAAACAAAATAATATTCAGTTTTTAAATAAAATAAAATTCAGTTTTTCAAACAAAATAATATTCAGTTTTTTCTCTATTTATATAAAATAGAAATAAATTAATTAATTAAAAAAAGACTTACAGAGTGGGGGGGCGAGGCTGAAGTTCCTTGCGTTGGGGTTGGAGATGGAAGAAGGGGAGGCGGTGACTGGACAATCGCGGTTCTGGTGGGGTGGGTCGTGGTGGGGTCGGGGTCAACGGCGGCGAACTGCTTTGGGGGTCCTGGAGCTTGGGGTTCGGTTTTCGAAGCGGGTGGAGGGGATGGGTCCGTCGGAGTGGAGGGGGAGGTACGGTCGGAGGCGGTGGTGGTCGGGGCTGGGGCGCGGCGGACGCCTGGCGGCGTTCGATCGCTGGTGGAGCGATTCGTCTTTTTTTTTTTCGATTTTCTGATTTGTTCTGAAAGGATTTCAACGGGAGGGGGGGGGGGCTGGTTAAGGAGAAAAAGGGGGTTTTAAATTTTTTATATTTTATTATTTAATTATTTTAAATTCAAAGAAGTTGACTTTTACATACGACCTCTAAACGAGGCCCACTGCCTGTCGCCCATAGCGTTTCACCCCCATTCCGAACACAATGGGATATGTATCGTAGGTTGATTCGATCATTTGAATCAGTTTCCGTTTAATTTACATTTAAATCACTATATTGAATTTTAAACGTACATTTCAAATTACCGGGGTCACATTCTAACTCTAAAAAATCTCGAAAAATATTTTCTAGCTTCGTATTTACGATACGGTCCTAACAAAACTAGTTTCGTCGAATTCTGAGACCGTTGGAAAAATGGCCAATTTCCAGTCGATTAAAATCAACTGAAACTGGTCAAACGCGTTTTTTTTTGCCATGCTCACATATTGATTCAAAAAATTATGAAATTTGAAACCTAGCAATAACTTGACATCACGGACCCAACAAAACTGATTTCGTCGAAATCCGAGGTCGTTTGCAAAATGTCCATTTTTAAGGGCCTGAATTCCATAGCGACTATTCAGAATTTTCAACTGGACATATCTTTTGATTCCCGCCATGAAATTTTGATTTCCCGGATTCGTTGGAAAGATATTATCAATTAGATTCTAATATTTTTGGTTTCACTAAAATCCGGATTGTTTTGCACCCGGTACATTCAATTGAAGTTTGAAATCGAATTATCGAACTACCGCGCCATTTTCAATTCTATTTATAATTATATATAAATATTTATATTCTAACGACGACGTATATAATATATACGTTCGAATTATATTCAAAACAAATTTCTCGTCGATATTATTTAAAATAATTCATTTTAAATAATCAAAATTCGCTAAAATAGCCAAAATAAAAAAAATTAAACTGGCCCAGATTTTCTGGGTTATTACAATCTCCCCCACTTAAAACTTTTCGTCCCCGAAAAGGAACAAAGTCGAAAGTGGTTTGATTATTCAGCTCTACGATCGATCAGGTTTCCATTCTCCAACTTTTTAGTTTCTGAGAATTTTCAAAATTTCAAAAATTTGGCTAACACCCTAAATTTTCGAAAAATTTCGCCATAACCTCCCCTGCATCGGGAGCATCGGGGAATTTCAAATAGCTTCTCCGGTCCTTCAGATCTCAAAAAGAAAAAGAAAAAGCCAAGCGGCTAGCCAATAGGCTCATAATATCATCATCACCCAAACAAAACAGTAAATTATTTGTAAACATGTACCTATTTGTCGGGCAAACAAATTTTATTCTCTGCTCTAGCCTCCTTGCTATGACCTGTTCAATGATATATATGTATATGCAAGCAAATGCAACCAATTTTCAATACAATTCATTATTTGATACAATTAGGCGTAATGGTTCAAAATTATCAAACAATTAAACAAACAACACAATCATCAATCAATTAGTGAATTAGAGTTTCACATTCATAATTTCGATACATAGTCAAAAATCATGTTTTTGATGCCAAATCACAACAACTAGCCCTATCTAATTTTGGTTCTCACACCAGTCAATAGGAAATATATAGAAATCTTACTTTCGTCACTCGAATATAAATACTGATAATGTGATCACAATTATCAGCATCATCCCCGGGCGACTAGAGTGTGATTCTATATCTATCCAGTATATTAAAATTTCGAATACACGCGGATCAGACGTATACGCAAAATCTATATATACTGGATTGTCCACTTCTATATAAATAAATAATCAAATACGAATAATTGATTTAAATTTTCAAAACAAAATTTGTTTTCACTTTTATTTATCAAAAACACTACTCTTCACACTCGTTCTAGGATACTACTGATCCCATCTCTAACGAGTCATTCCCATTAGATATTACTAATCCAATATCTGATGAATTCTTTCGTATGGTTCTAATGTGTCTTGTTCTCTGCTTTGTAAACCAAAGCTCTGATACCAACTGTGACGAGAAGGAATTTCGCTCGGTCCGAACCAGTCGCTAAACCGACCCAGACCGTTCAAAACGCCCTATCGTTGAGAACATGACAAAATAGAACGCATATAAAAGAACATTTCAATGTATATTACAACAATGCGTCAGATTACAAGAATATACAGAGTATAAACAAATAAATATTACACAGAAATATCAGAGATTTAAATTACATTTAAATACATAGCAGCGGAAAATAATACAATACACAGCTAGAAAAAGATATACGGATACAAAGCTTTCCGGATATCGTTCCAGCTGTAAACCAGGATCCTGTGAATATAAATCTGCAAAACCAAAACTACTAGCTGCCCGTGTCAAAATATGGGCACCCAGAGTTTAGGTTAAAACAATAAACTCCAGGTCAGTCATGTGACTGGTGTGAGAACTAAAACAGTTATTAATCTTTATTTTAAATCATTAGGTAAATCAAGGGACCACGCCGTATAACACGGAACGGGTTTCCTCCCAAGAATACCAGTGCATAAAACAAACAGCGCAATGCTAAATAAAGAAAAATGAAGCTGTTATAAGACCCAGGTCCTATCACACAATGCAACGCAAGCCGGGGGATAGGGTTTTCCCTTATAACAGCCAAAGAATGCTTGATACGTTTAAAACAAATCGTTTGATATTATTATAAGTGCATAGTGTATAAAACAACTTCAAATCATAAACATCAATCATAGGCGGCATGAGCGTCCCATGCCACTATGTCGCCATTATAGGTTTACAAATAAAACCGCAAATGTCACGTATTTGGAAATTGGATTTCCATCTATAGACCAAGGCAAAAGATAGTCCTCAACCGATTCGAGACAATCTAGCCTACCATGTCTCAGGATCAGAGCTCGAGTGACCCTAGGAGCGACAGGGCCGGTCCACCGATGTGGATTAAAATGCCTGAACACTACGTTTCCCCGCCCTTTGGGGCGCAAATGAGCCATCAAATGACTCCATCGGTTCGAGAACGACCGATCAATCCGAGGCGCCTCGCAACAGCAACAACCACATAAGTCAAACTCGTCAGGGCTTGTAAAACCACTGACGCCACTTTTAGCTAGAAAGAAACGCAAGTCCTCCCTGAGGTCCGTCTCCCGTTTTTGGTTCATACCGGGTGTGAAACTCGCGAAGTAAACGTTACACAAAGCTACGCCACAAAGGTCGTGCTTTGATCATCACCACAAGACTTTGCTTTTCAACAGAAGCCTCGATCAATTGCCACTTAGGCATGCCACACAGGCAATTCACTCTATGCGTTTGATATCCATCAGTATATAACCCCTGAGCTCGTACGTCTCAGAGAAGGGCGTTAAGCAAGAGAATAAATTCTCCGCCGCCAAACAGATATATATTTAATAGAAATCAATCACACAGACTAAAATCCCATGTCCGACACACAGTCCATTTACAAGTCCGTTCTGGGTCTGAACGAAACCGGAGGCACCTAGTACCCCGTATATCCATCGATCTCCAAGTACGTCTGGACGATCACTAACTGTTTCCATCTTCTTGGGTGTACAGCCCAATCAAGATCATCAGTAATCACCCAAACGACGTGAAGACCTCCGGTCTTCGACCATCGTCTTCATCTTCGACTTATCGTCGTATCAGTTATTCAGAATGGGATAAACCCGGTCTTTCCGAATAACTCGCGTATATTTTAAATAAGTGTTACACAAACACAACATACGCCTCATTCCAATTCATCAGTCACTAACCGCAAATTAATCAAGAGAATAATTCCCCAAATATTAACCCCGAAGGCCGAAACCAACATCAGATCAATATCCAGAAAACCATTCTGCTTAGCTAAACGACAGTTAGTTTCTGATTTCGCATTCATAGGGAAAGGTTCCCATTAATTTTATCCAAGATAAATTCCTGAATTTATTCTCTAATCTTCCTTTGAATTTCGATTCAACTAGTCGGAATTAGCGAACCTTACCGTAGTAATCATTGGTTTTAATTTCCCAATCCCAACCTATTAATCCCATGAAGTAAAACTGGTAATACTTCATATCTAACACCACAGTGTTATCGGTAAATTCAGTTACCATTTCACGTTCAAATCTAATTAAAGATTTAACTATCGCCTGGAGTAAAACTGGTGATACTCCATTCTCGATTTTTCAATCTAATTAAAGATTCATTAAAACTCCACTTAGTTTTAATCGTTAACTGGGTTAAAGAATCAGTGTCATTTAAAACACGGTTCAGGGTAAACCCAAAATCACATTCATTAATTATCGGGTTAAAGAACGAGTGTTATTTAAAACACTGTTCACGATAAACCCAAAAATCAATATCAATTCAATTCCAATTAAATATCATTTAATTGGTACACTTCATTAAATCTAAATAAAAAGATTTAATCTTTTCTCAACTGGGTTCAAGAACAGTGTTAGTGAAGACACCATTCACGACAAACCCAAATCACATTTGATATTCAATACAAGGCTCTGAATAGAAAATATATCGGCTTATATTCAATATCAAATTCTACGATTAACAAATGTCGTATTGAAATAACGATATATATATATATATATCTTTCAAATTTCCATAACAACATCTGTAGAATCACGAATTCCAACATCGAAATATTCCGAAGACAATTTCGATTCAAATCCACTCCAATGCAATCATTGGAAATTATGGTTATTTTCAAAACCATTTCAAATCCAATTTATTTATTTTAAAAATAAATAAATTACTATTTTAGTTCAAAACTAGTTCATTTCGATAAAAATCTATTTTTATCCTTTCAAATATGGAGTTTTTTCATCCCAATCCTTTCTAAATCATTTCTTATAATTTTACACAAATTATTACTATTTTTAATAATTTTATCAAGGCCCGTATAGTCGATTTCCATCAATGGCCATCGAACTGCACTTACAGCGACCTTTTTCAAATTTGATTTGGACGTAACTCCAAATCCAACCGTTAGATTTTAAATTTCTAATATTCTTTAGAAAGCTCTTTTCGATACGAACCCAACGGTTCCGGTTTTAGGAGAATCCGACGGTCGGATCTCCCGTAATGTCCGTTTGAAACGAATGGTCGAAATTCACGAACTGCCGCGGCGCGGCGCGTTCTATTCAGGCCATTATATTATATATATAATATATATAATATATATTTCGTCGATTTCTATTTAAAACGAATTATATAAATAGTTTAAAATTCGTTTCAAAAGCAATTTCAACTTCCTTTTCAATTCAAATCAAAATTGAATTCTTCTTTATAAATTCGTTTTAAAAATTCATTTCTATTCAATTCAAATTTCAATTCAATTTGAATTCATTTCAATTCGTTATATATTCAATTCATTTCGAAATCGTTATATATTCAATTCATTTCGAAATCGTTATATATTCAATTCATTTCGAAATCGTTATATATTCAATTCATTTCGAAATCGTTATATATTCAATTCATTTCGAAATCGTTATATATTCAATTCATTTCGAAATCGTTATATATTCAATTCATTTCGAAATCGTTATATATTCAATTCATTTCGAAATCGTTATATATTCAATTCATTTCGAAATCGAATAAAATCGATATAAATATCGTTCACGTCAAAATGGCGTCAATCTAATCAACACGGCTTCATAAATTTCTATTTTCAAACATTCTATTTCAAATATTTCGTTCAACACATGACCAATCTCAATGGATGAGTACTGTCAACACATGAACCTTTATTTTATATTGATAAAGATGTAAACTTTATTATTAAAATATTTCATTCAACACATGACCAATCTCAATGGATGAAACTGTCAACACATGAACCTTTATTCTATATTGATAAAGATGTAAACTTTATTATTAAAATATTTCGTTCAACACATGACCAATCTCAATGGATGAAACTGTCAACACATGAACCTTTATTTTATATTGATAAAGATGTAAACTTTATTATTAAAATATTTCGTTCAACACATGACCAATCTCAATGGATGAAACTGTCAACACATGAACCTTTATTTTATATTATTCTTTATTTTCTAAATTGGAATGAGGCCCAATCAATCACCATATAAGGTTAATTATATGGATTTTCATACAACACATGTATAATAGCATTGAAAAATAATCAACCATCAACCAAAGTGCACTACACTATATAAGCATCAAATATTGGTATCTAACGCTTGTAACAGCCTGTCAATCAATCGATCGACATATTTAATCAATCAGGATGAGTGAAATTCATATTTCATCCTAACACCCGTGTGGGGTTTTCAAACAATCAAACACAGATTTTAGTTGTGCAGTTGGGCGATGTGTAAAATTTATCGACCCAATCAATGTCCTTCAAATAGGTGTACATAAACAAACCGTTCGGTTTGTAAATGAATATTTTATTTATTCACATTCCCGTTAAAAATTATATTTTTAACGATAAAACATTTTATTTCAACCTATGAATTTCTATTCAATTCATTTATTCAATAAAATGATATCTTTATTTTTCTAACTTATTTTAGAAAATTTCGGCGGCATAACGGCACGATACTAGAAACGGGACGAGGCCTAGCCTTATCCCCGGTCTAGTGAAGGCCCACGCCATTCACACATCAATCAAATTCATTCAATTCACCCAAACAACTCAATTTCAATTCAAATATCCAACTAATCTATGCAACCAAACAAACAAGTCCATGGTCTGTGGACGATTGTGTCGGGTGCTACTAAACACCGTCTGCATCCTAGTATATATATATAACTAGAAAAATAAATTGAAAGGTGAGAAATTCTCGCTTATTGCTATCCTAGCTCCACGGCACATCTTTTAGAGAAGTCTTCGTCGTCATCGCATCCTTTTTCATCTTCGTTGCCCGCTTTCACTACCTATGTAAAAATCATATTTTTATTATGAAGTTCAATATATAAAAATCATATTTTTATCTCGAAGTTCAATATATAAAAATCATATTTTTATTTCGAAGTTCAATATATAAAAATCATATTTTTATTTCGACAATATAAAAGATTATATTTTTATAACTTTACAACATAACTAAAAACCAGTTTTTAAAGTAAATAAAATTCCGTTTTTAAACAAAATAAAATTCAGATTTTAAATAAAATAAAATTCAGTTTTTCAAACAAAATAATATTCAGTTTTTCAAACAAAATAATATTCAGTTTTTAAATAAAATAAAATTCAGTTTTTCAAACAAAATAATATTCAGTTTTTTCTCTATTTATATAAAATAGAAATAAATAAATAAATTAATTAAAAAAAGACTTACAGAGGGGGGGGCGAGGCTGAAGTTCCTTGCGTTGGGGTTGGAGATGGAAGAAGGGGAGGCGGTGACTAGACAATCGCGGTTCTGGTGGGGTGGGTCGTGGTGGGGTCGGGGTCAACGGCGGCGAACTGCTTTGGGGGTCCTGGAGCTTGGGGTTCGGTTTTCGAAGCGGGTGGAGGGGATGGGTCCGTCGGAGGGAGGGGGAGGTACGGTCGGAGGCGGTGGTGGTCGGGGCTGGGGCGCGGCGGACGCCCGGAGGCGTTCGATCGCTGGTGGAGCGATTCGTCTCTTTTTTTTTCGATTTTCTGATTTGTTCTGAAAGGATTTCAACGGGGGGGGGGGGCCTGGTTAAGGAGAAAAAGGGGGTTTTTAATTTTTTATATTTTATTATTTAATTATTTTAAATTCAAAGAAGTTGACTTTTACATACGACCTCTAAACGAGGCCCACTGCCTGTCGCCCATAGCGTTTCACCCCCATTCCGAACACAATGGGATATGTATCGTAGGTTGATTCGATCATTTGAATCAGTTTCCGTTTAATTTACATTTAAATCACTATATTGAATTTTAAACGTACATTTCAAATTACCGGGGTCACATTCTAACTCTAAAAATTCTCGAAAAATATTTTCTAGCTTCGTATTTACGATACGGTCCTAACAAAACTAGTTTCGTCGAATTCTGAGACCGTTGGAAAAATGGCCAATTTCCAGTCGATTAAAATCAACTGAAACTGGTCAAACGCGTTTTTTTTGCCACGCTCACATATTGATTCGAAAAATTATGAAATTTGAAACCTAGCAATAACTTGACATCACGGACCCAACAAAACTGATTTCGTCGAAATCCGAGGTCGTTTGCAAAATGTCCATTTTTAAGGGCCTGAATTCCATAGCGACTATTCAGAATTTTCAACTGGACATATCTTTTGATTCCCGCCATGAAATTTTGATTTCCCGGATTCGTTGGAAAGATATTATCAATTAGATTCTAATATTTTTGGTTTCACTAAAATCCGGATTGTTTTGCACCCGGTACATTCAATTGAAGTTTGAAATCGAATTATCGAACTACCGCGCCATTTTCAATTCTATTTATAATTATATATAAATATTTATATTCTAACGACGACGTATATAATATATACGTTCGAATTATATTCAAAACAAATTTCTCGTCGATATTATTTAAAATAATTCATTTTAAATAATCAAAATTCGCTAAAATAGCCAAAATAAAAAAAAATTAAACTGGCCCAGATTTTCTGGGTTATTACATTTATCACTTTCAAAATCCATCTAAAATGACTTTTACTCAAAAATCCTTCCAAAACAAAGCAATATTATGTTAATATACTTCAAAAAATATTTTTCCAAACACCCAAGATTTTAAATTCTTAATTCTGATTCTGAATCCAATTTCAGTTCATCAAATTTTATATATTTCACTAATATAAAAGTTTTATTTGGTTATATATAACCATTCCAATTTTTATAATCTCATTAGATTATACTAACAACCAACACATCCATATTATAATAATTTCAGAAAATTATTCCTATCTATCAAAATTGAATTTTTGAGTAAAATTATTTTATTTACCCACTTAGAAACGATATCGTGTTCAGTCTTCTATTCAAGTATTTACAAACTCTTATCAACGTCGTGGCATCCCATGATTCGACCAGAATTCATAAACAACTCAGCCGACTAGCCAACACAATATAAATTTTTTATATCAAATAACAAATACGCTCTCTCTCATATATATATATATATATATATATACACACACACACACACACTCAACTCATTTTAAGGTACTGCTAACCCTATCTCTAATGAGTAACTCCCACCAATGCTTAGGTGTTCGCTCAACCTAAGCTTTGATACCAACTGTAGTGGCCCGCAAATCCATACTATTTGAGTTGACTAAACACACCACATGTTCAACCCAAATTTTCATAGAAATATGAATCATTATGAAATAAAGAAGAAAAAAATAGAAGAAGAACAGAAACAACAACACTGAACCTCACATCGCAGCGGAATAAAATATAATATATGATAGCTTTTGGAATACATAATTTTCTGTATACATATACATACCTTCATTAGATTACAATACAACATAGCGGAACATAGACAATAAATATCTAACAATGAAGCGTCTTGCTCCAAGCTCCTCCAAGTATATATGTAAATACCTGAACTACTTGACTTCCCGTACAAATTTGGGCACCCAAGAGTTTAGAGTAAAACAAAAACAAAAACAAACCCCGAGTCAGTCATGGGACTGGTATAAGTAAACAATTTAAAAAAGTTTGAGAAAATAAGCGATATCTCATAAGACCACGCCGTATAACACGGAACGAGTATTTCCCTTATGAGAATCCAAAATACTTGATTTAACTTTCAAAATCCTTTTGAAAGAAACGAAAATCTTTATATCAAAGCTGTTTTGATATTATAACAGTGTCTAAATCAAATAAATAACAATCTAGTGGAGCGTTTGCATCTCACGCATCACATATATATAACACACAATCAAAACTGGAAGCACTTATTAGGTAATGAATTTTCAACTATGATAAGGTATGGAATCACCTTCCGATAGTGTATCTCTAGAGAAGAATACACTGTGTTCGACAAGAACATCTTGTAACCCGACCACTCATTTCGCTTTAGTGTATCGAATGTATATCACCAACGGTTGGGGTCAGCAACTGTTTACCCGAATGGGACAACATCGAATAAGATAAAGAACGAAATGAAGAGCTTTAAAACTGCAACTTGCCTCAAAGGGCCCTCATTAATCCAAAAGAAAAAGAAAAAGTCAAGCGGCTAGCCAATCGGCTCATAAAATCATCAAATACCCAATAAATACAATAAACATATACCTAATTGTCGGGCATACAATTTTATTTCTCTTCTTAGCTTCCATGCTATGACCTGTTCACACATATATATCGAGTTGGAGCCCCGATCTCCGAAGAGATGGAAGAAGGCATATTGAGTTGAGAACACAACAAATCAGAACAAAAACAATAGAACATTTCATTACTTATTACAACAATTACATCAGAGTACAAGATATCAGAGTATGAATAAATAATATATAGTAGAAAATATCAGAGATTTAAATTATATTTAAATAAATAGCAGCGGAAAATAATACATAACACAACTGAAAGAAATACACGGATACAGAGCTTTCCGAATATAGTTCCAGCTGTAAATCTAGGATCCTGAAAAGAAAAATCTGCAAAACAGAAACTACTAGCTGTCCGTGTAGAAAATAAGGGCACCCAGAGTTTAGGTCAAAACAATAAACTCCAGGTCAGTCATGTGACTAGTGTGAGAACTAAAACAGTTATTAAATCTTTACTTTAAAATAAAGTAAATCAAGGGACCACGCCGTATAACACGGAACGGGCTTCCTCCCAAGAATACCAGTGCATAAAACAAACAACGCAATGCTTTTTGGAAAAATGAAGATATTATAAGACTCAGGTCCCATCACACAATGCAACGCAAGCCGGAGGATAGAGTTTTTACCTTATAGTGGCCAAAAATGATTGGTACGTGAGATTTCATATTTTATTATTACTATAAGTGAAGAAATCAACTTCAAATATAAATGTATCAATCACAAGTGGCGTAGGTACCCATATATTACGTCGCCATACTAGGCTCTGTAATTAAAACCGAAATGTCACGTATTGGAAGTTGGATTCCATTTATGAACCAAGGCAAGGGATCGTCCTTACCGAATTCGAGACAATCTAGCCCATGTCTCAGGAACAGAACGCATCGTCCCTTGGATCTTCAGGTCCGGTCCTCTCTTACGTTTGAGGATTGGTAATTCCTGAATAATACGTTTTCCCGCCCTATGGGGCGTAAGTCTGGTCAGTATGTCGACCACTAACCGATATATCCGAGGTACCTCGCTTTCCATCATCCACATAAGTAAAAATGTCTGGGCTCCATACCATGACACCACTCCTAGCTAGAAGGAAACACATGTTCTCCCTGTAATCCTCCCCCATTTCTGGTTCATACCGGGGTGTGAGGCTCACGAATTAACGCCATGCACAAAGCTATGCTATTTAAAGCCGTGCTTTGATCATCAACCACAAGACTCTACTTTTCAATAGAATCCTTGACCATTTGCATCTCAGCATGCCACACTGAAAATTCACGCCATGCGACGGATATCTATCGATATATAACCTTTAAGCTCGTACGTCATAGAGAAGGGTGTTAAGCAAGAGAATAAATTCTCTGCCACCAAACAGATATATATTTAATAGAAATCAATCAACGCAGAATAAAATCCAATGTCAGACACACATCCATTTACAAGTTCGTTCTGGGTCTGAACGAAACCGGAGGCACCTTATTCCTAGTCCCATATGTCCATTACAGGAGAGAGGTCCTAGCATATCCGGTCGATCTCCTAGTACGTCTGGACGATCACCACTTATTACCTTGTCTTGGGTGTACAGCCCAATCAAGACATCAGTAATCATCCAAACGATGTGAAGACCTCCGATCTTCAACAACCATCTTCATTGTTGAATCAGTTTTTCAGAATGGGCATAAACCTGGTCTTTCCGAATAACTCGCATATCTTATAATCAATTGCTATAAAAACACAACATACGCTTCATTTCAATCCAGAATATTCTTTTATTCAAATATTCATATTTTTAGGGAAAGCTTCCCATTAATTTTGTCAAAGATAAATTCTTTCAATTTTATTCTTTAATCTTCCTTTGGATATCATTTCAAAAGATTTCATTATCTTTTCAATTCTAAACCAAATTAAGGTTTATCCAACTAGTTGGGATTAACGAGCCATATCGAAGTAATCATTTCTTTTATTATCCCAATCCCATCCTATTCATCCCATGGAGAAAAACTGGCGATACTCCATATCTAACACCACTGTGTTATCAGTAAAAATTAATTACCGTTTCCCGTTCAAATCTAATTAAATATTTAACTATGGCTTGGAGCAAAACTGGTGATACTCCATTCTCGATCATTACACAAATTTGATAATTTAAATTATCACTTTCTCACTTCAATCTAATTAAGTATTCATTAAAACTCCACTTAGTTTTAATCTTCAAACAATCATTAGTTAATGATTATTTAACTTTGGAAACACAAACATGCCAAATCGACAATCTACACCTTACCATTGATTTCTACCGATATATAACCTCTAAGCTCATACGTCTTAAAGAAGGGTGTTAAGCAAGAGAATAAATTCTCTGCCACCAAACAGATATATATTAGGCAGAGATCAACAATACAGTTCGAAATACAATGTTCGAAATGTAATCCTGTCTTTAACTAGGTTAAAGAACTAATGTCATTTAAAACACAATTCACGATAAACCGAAAATCACATTCCATTCGTTATGGAATCTTCACGGAAAACAAATCAATATATATAATCGTTATCAATTTCTTCATCCAACTAATAATATAAATGGAATAAGGACAAAATCTTTTAAATTCCATATACATTAACAGTCGTCCTCCACAGAAGCTCACTTCGATTATTAATAAATCGAATTCCATTCCATTCCAATTTATTTTATTAAATTGGAAAACTCTTACTTTTGAAAATTTCCATTAAATCATAATAAAAAGATTTATAAATTCCAAATCACATTTCACTGTTAATCGGGTCAAAGAATGAATGTCGTTAAAAACACAGTTCGCAATAAACCCACAATCAACTTTCATTTCAATTCCAATTAAATGTTAATTAATTGGTAAACTTCACTAAATCTTAATTAAAAGATTTATTCTTTTCTCAACTGGTTTAAGAACAGTGTAAATGAAGACACCATTCACGACAAACCCAAAATCCAATTTAATATTAAATACAAGACTCTGAATAGAAATTATATAGGCTTATATTCAATATCAAATTCTAAAACTAACGGATATCGTATTGGGAATAACGATATCTGTATCTTCTAAATTCTAATAACAATATCCATATAACCATGTAATCCAATATCGAAATATTCCAAAAATTATTTCCATTCCAATTCATAGATTGGAAATTTCTGGTTATATTAAAACCCTTTTTCTATTCCAATTTATTTATCTAAAAATATTGGATTATTATTCTAGTTAATAACTAGTTCATTTTGATAAAAATATATTTTTATCTTTTCAAATATGGAATTTCTCATCCCAATTCTTTCCAAATCATTTATTATGATTTTACACAAATTATTAATATTTTCAATAATTTTATTAAGGCCCTTTCAGTTGATTTCCATAAACGGTCAACGAACTGCACTAACATCGACGTTTTCCAAATTTGATTTGGAAATAATTCCAAATCCAACCGTTAGATTTCAAATCTCTTATATTCGTTGTCTCGATACGAACCCAACGGTTCCGGTTTTAGGAGAATCCGACAGTCGGATCTCCCGTAATGTCAATTCAAAGTCAATGGTCGAAATTCGCGAATAGTCGCAGTGCGGCGCGTTCTATTCAGGCAATTAAATATATATAATATATATATTATATATATTTTGTCGATTTCCATTCAAAATGTATTTTATAATTCATTTATAAATTCGTTTTAAAATGATTCTAACTTCATTTTCGATTTTAAGTCAAAATTGAATATTCCATATCATTATAATATATAAATGATAATATTTTCAAAATATCAGATTTTGAAATCATTTCAATTTCGATATTCATTATAAAAATGAATAAAATCGATATAAATATCCTTCATGTTAAAATGGCGCAAATCTAATCAACACGGCTTCACACATTTCAATATTTTCGTGTCCATCCCAAATCGGACATCAAATTCATATTTTAATCCTTTATTGAATATTATTTTAAAATATTCGTTATTTTAAAATATTCGTTGTTTTAAAATTGGAATCAAACACAGTTAATTGCCATATAATGTTATTTATATGGATTTCATACACACACGTACACAACAATAATTATACACAGTCAATCATCATTCAGAGTGCATTACACAACTGCATAAGCATTAAATATAAATAATTAACGCTTACAACAGTCTGTCAACCAATCGATTGACATACAACTAAACAATTGGGATTAGTGTACGCCAAATATCGTCAGAATACCCGTGTGGGGTTTCAATCAACAAATACTGAATATTATTTATGCAGTTGGGCGATGTGTAAAATTTATCGTCCCAATCCATGTCAGTTAAATGGGTGTACATAAACAAATCGTTCGATTTGTAAATGAATATTTATTTTCATTTTAATTTTCAGGAGAATTTTATACAACGTATATAAATAATTTATACAACACGTATATAAATAATTTATACAACGCATGTATATACATATTTTATTTACTCCATTTCAATATCACAATCACAATACACGATATAGTCAATTCAAACAAACATCCATGGTTTGTACAATAAATGGTGTTGGGGGCTTCTAAGCCCCATCTGCATCCTAGTATATATTTAACTGTAAAATAATTAGAGTGAGAAGGAGTTCTCACCTTTGGTTTCCACTCCTTCATTCTTTATTGGACGGTTTGGATTCTGTTCGCTTCCAGTCGGTTCCACCGCAATCTGTTTCACGCGGTTTATATTAAAAATCACATTTTTAAACAACGATCTTTATATTAAAAATAACATTTTTATTCAAAGCTATATATATATCACATTTTTATAAATCAATTTTTCTATATAAAAATCATATTTTTATAAATCAGTTTTTCTATATAAAAATCATATTTTTGCCACTATATATATAATCACATTCTTGTACCAAAATAATTCACTTTTAATTTAAATTAAAACTGAAAACAATTTCAATGTTAATTTAAATGAAAAACTAAAAATAATTATCAGTGTTAAACCTTTCTTTACGTTGAAAATCCTAGCCTCGACAGTTTTTTTTCTTCGAACTCTAAACCGTCATCGCCCTCAAATCCTCTATCATACACGCCAATCCACACTACCTGAGGCCGCTCAGGCCAGGACATCGTCACCGCCGTTGTGAGCTACGCCGCCGCCCTGAGTTTTAGGGAGCTCGGTCACCTCCACGAGCCAGGAATCATGATCGAAGCGCCAGCCTTTGAGCCATTGATTTGGCCACCCCAGTTCACGATTTCCAATCTCAGCCGTATGAAGTTCAAGATCAGAAAAAGCTATACTATTTTCATTTTATAACTTGTTGAAATTTTAGAATGGATTTGGAGTAATTAAAGGAGAAGGATTGGAGATTTTTGATCGTCGATTCTGAGAGATTGGGGGCGGCATTTTTTTTCTACGTTGATCACGTTTGAAAGAGTAAAAGGGTTTTGACCCTGATTGACTAAATGGATGAATATATATATATATATATATATATATATTAATATTTAATTCAAATTTTACTTGTTTTATTCCCGAACTCCAAATCGAACCCAGCGATTGTCATTCCTAACTAAATACCCCCATTCCGGACAAAATGGGATATGTTTCATAAGCCAATTCAATTGTTTCGATCATTTTTATCAAAATTAAAATATAAATCAATGTATATTGAATTTAAACGTACATTTTAATTTACCGGGGCCACATATGGACTCCCAAAAATTCCAGAAAAATAAATTTAGCTATGTTTTGACGATACAGTCCTAACAAAACTAATTTCATCGAATTTGGAGACCATTTGAAAAATGGCCATTTTCTGGTCGATCCAATTTGCATTGTATTTGCAAAACACGTTTTCTTTTGCCACGCTCACATATTAAATCCAAAAATTATGAAAATTGGAATCTAGAAAAAATTTGATATTCTGGATCCAACAAAAGTGATTTCGTAGAAAACGGAGGTCGTTTGCAAGATGACTATTTTTAAGGGCTATATATATAAAATTTATATAAATTCCATAGCAACTATTTTAAATTTTAAACTGGACATAACTTTCGATTTACAAAACGAGATTTATATTTTTCACATCCATTGAAAGATATTGTTAAAAAGATTCAAATATTTCTTGTTTCATCCAATTTTGATTTAAAATGAATTCTATACATTCAATTGAAATTTAAAATCGAATTTTTCAAACTACCGTGCCATTTCAGGCTCGTTTTATAACTAAAATAAATTTATATGTTCTAATTTTGACTAAAATAAATTTTAGTCGTTATTATTTAAAATAAATCATTTTAAATTCATAAAATTCATTAAAATTGCTAAAATAAAAAATTTAAATTGGTTCTGAAAATCCGGGTTTTACAATATCCCCCACTTAAAATCTTTTCGTCCTCGAAAAGGAACGAAGCTGAAAGTTGTTTAACCAACCAACTCAACTTTCATTCTAGCATTCATTCTTTAACTTTTCAGTTTCTAAGAATTTTCTAATTTCTCAAAAATTTGGCTAACAACCTAACTTTTTGAAACATTTCGCCATAACCTCCTTTGTACGGGGAGACCTTTAAACTGCAACTAGCTTCACAGGGCCCTCATGAATCCAAAAGAAAAAAGAAAAAGCCAAGCGGCTAGCCAATCGGCTCATAAAATCATCAAAACCCAAGAAATATAATAAACATGTACCTATTTGTCAGGCAAACAATTTTATTCCTCTTCTTAGCTTCCTTGTTATGACATGTTCACACATATATATGTACATGTATGCAATTTCAAAAAAAATTCAATTCAGTTCAATATTTAATTAGTTTGGTATCAGAGCTTTGGTTTACAAAGCTCGAGAACAATACACATTAGAACCGAATGAAAGAATTCATCAGAGATTGAATTAGTAATATCCAATGAGAATGACTCGTTAGAGATGGGATCAATAGTATCCTAGAATGAGTTTCAAAGTGTAACAACCCGGAAAATCAAAACCAATTTAAAATTTTTATTTTGGCAATTTTAATGAATTTTGAATATTTAAAATGATTTATTTTAAATCATAACGTCTAGAAATTTATTTTGAATAGAATTAGAACGTATATATTTATTTAAATCGACGTTAGAATATGAATAATTATTTTAATTATATAAGGAATTGAAAATGGCGCGGTAGTTTGAAAATTCGATTTCAAATGAATGTACAGGATTCAAAATAAACCAGATTTTAGCGAAACCAAAAATATTAGAATCTATTTGAAAATATCTTTCCAATGAACCCGAAAAATCAAAATTTCATAGCGGGAATAAAAAGTTATGCCAAGTTGAAAATTCAGAATAGTCGCTATGGAAATTTTTGCCTTTAAAAATAGCCATTTTCCAAACGACCTCCGTTTTCGACGAAACCACTTTTGTTGGATCCAGGATGTCAAGTTATTTCCAGATTCCAAAATTCATAATTTTTTAAATCAATTTGTGAGCATGGCACAGGAAAACGTGTTTTGACAGTTTCAGTCAATTTGGATCGACCAGAAAATGGACATTTTTCAAACGATCTTCAAATTTGACGAAATTAGTTTTGTTAAGACCATATTGTCAATACGAAGTTAGAAATATTTTTTCTGGAATTTTTAGGCCACGGTAAATTGAAATGTATGTTTGAATTGAATATATATAGATTTATATTTTAATTTAAACGGAAACTGATCGAAATAGTCAAATTGGTTTATGAAACATATCCCATTGTGTTCAAAATGGGGATAATTAGTTCGAGGCGACAATCATTAGGTGTCATTTGGAGTTCGAGAATAAAAATCAACTTTTGTGGAGAATAAAATAATATATATATATATATATATATATATATGACTCTCCCCCTTTACTTTCTCTCTGAAACCCTAAATCAAAAACAGCCGCCCCAATTTAAAAACCCGTCGCCCTCTCTGTCTTGCTCCCTCCAGCTTGGCGCCATCGTTGACCATCGCCCGTCGCTTGGAGGCCCACCTCGCCGCGCCTCAGGCGAAGTCCTCTGGTCCTCGACGTGTACGAGAACGCCCAGCACCCCACCCCCCATGAGAAGAACGAAGTCGCTCCCCCACCCGATGTCGCGCTACCCCACTGCTTAGGCAAACTCCCTCCTCCGACCACCCCTCAGCCACGTGAACCCCCCTCCCCTAGGCGACGGTGATGAACTCTCCCTCCTTTGTAAAAGCAACAATAAAAAAAGGTGTGTTTTTTATATAATCTGAATTTTCTTTTTGTTTCAGTTTATATATGTATAAAGTTATAAAAACATAATTTTTATATAAATTATCAGAGAATAAAAATTATATTTTTAATCAAAATAAAGATAGGATTTTTATTTGAATGATTTTAAAATAAAAGTAGGATTTTTTTATTATAGAAAGAGTTAGGATTTTTATCAATAAAAAGGTTAGATTTTTAAAACTGAAAAGTTATGATTTTTATAACTAAAAAGGTTAGATTTTTAAAACTGAAAAGTTATGATTTTTATAACTAAAAAGGCGAGATTTTTAGTATAAAAAGATTAGATTTTTATAAAAGAAAAGATTCGACTTTTATAAAAGAAAAGATTCAATTTTTATAGATATGAAAGCTAGATAAGAATGTGAACATCATTTTAAAGATACAATTTTTATTATGAAGTTAACGATATAAAAATATAATTTTCATATATATATCGAAATAAAAATACGATTTTTATTCATAAAGTAATGGTATAAAAATGTGTTTTTTACATATAAAGATTTGATTTTTATTTATATGTATAACAGAAAAAAAGTGATTTTTAATTATATATAGCGATGTTAAAATGTGATTTTTAATATGAACAGCGTGAAAAAGATTGTGTTGGAAGTGGGGCAAATCCAGACGGTTCTGAAATTCAGAAAAAGAAATGATGGAGTGGATCCCAAAGGTGAGAACTTCTCACTTTAATTTTATTTTCTAGTTAAAATATATACTAGGATGCAGACGGTGCTTAGCAGCACCCGACACCCGTCGTCCACAGACCATTGACGACTTGTTTGTTTGTTTGATTGTGTTGTGAAAATTGATTGTGTGATGTGGAATGGAATAAAATATTTAATCGTTAAAAATATGATTTTTAACATGTATACGAATAAAATAAATATTTATAAACAAATCGAACGATTTGTTTATGTACACACATTTGACAGATATTGATTGGACGATAAATTTTACATATCGCCCAACTGCACAAATAAATCTGTGTTAGTTGTTTGAAAATCCCACACGGGTATTGGGATGATATTGGACATACACTACTCCCAATATTTAGTTGTATGTCAATCGATTGGTTGACAGACTGTTATAAGCGTTAAATATTTATATTTGATGCTTATGCAGTGTAGAATGCACTTTGGATGATGGTTGACCGTTTTTGATTGTTGTTGTGTATGTGTGTTGTATGAAATCCATATAAATCAAATTATATGGTAATTGACTGTGTCTGATTCCAGTTCAGAAATAATGAATATTTTAAAATAATATTCAGTAAAAGATCAAAATTTGATTTTGATGTCCGATTTGGGATGGACACGAATATTTAAATATATAAAGCCGTGTTGATTAGATTAACGCCATTTCGACGTGAACGTTATTTATATCAATTTTAGTCATTTTTATAATGAATATCAAAAAGGAAATTATTTTGAAATATAATGTTTTGAAAGTACTATCATTTATATATCGATGATATGGAATATTCAATTTTGATTTGAAATTGAATAGGAAGTTGAAATTGTTTTGAAAACGAATTTAAAATGATTTATAAAATACGTTTTAAATGGAAATCGACGAAATATATATATTATATATATAATGGCCTGAATAGAACACGCCGCGCCACGGTAGTTCGCGAATTTCGACCATTGACTTCGACGGAATTTACGGGAGATCCGACCGTCGGATTCTCCTAAAACCAGAACCGTTGGGTTCGTATCGAAAAGAGCTTTCCAAAGAATATTAGAGATTTGAAATCTAACTGTTGGATTTGGAATTATGTCCAAGTCAAATTTGGAAAAGGTCGCTGTAAGTGCAGTTCGATGGCCGTTCATGGAAAACGAATGTACGGGCCTTGATAAAGTTATTAAAAATATCAATAATTTGTGTAAAATCATAATAGATGATTTGGAAAGAATTAGGATGAAAAATTTCATATTTGAAAAGATAAAAATATATTTTTATCGAAATGAACTAGTTATGAACTAGAATTATAAATCCAATATTTTTAAAATAAATAAATTGGATATGAAATGGCTTTAAAAATAACCAGAATTTCCAATATATGAATTGGAATGGATTTGTATCGAAATTATCTTTGGAATATTTCGATATTGGATTCCGTGATTATACAGATATTGTGAAGGAATTTGGAAGATATATATATCGTTATTCCAATACGATACTTGTTGATTTCAGAATTTGATCTTGAATATAAGCCGACATATTTTCTATTCAGAGCCTTGTATTTAATATCAAATGTGATTTGGGTTTGTCGTGAGTGGTGTCTTCATTAACACTGTTCCTAAACCCAGTTGAGAAAGGATTAAATCTTTTTATTTAGATTTAATGAAGTATACCAATTAATTAATATTTAATTGGAATTGAATTGGAATTCATTTTTTGGTTTATCGTGAACGGTGTTTTAAATAACACTTGTTCTTTAACGCGATTAACAATGGAATGCGATTTTGGGCTTGTCATGAATGGTGTCTTAAATAACACTGTTCTTGATTCCCGTTTGAATAGAATAAATCTTTCAATTAAGATTTGAAGAAGAATTTCCAATTAATTAACATTTAATTGGAATTGAAAATGGAATGTGAATTGGGTATACTGTGAACTGTGTTTTTAACAACATTCGTTCTTTAACCCGATTTACAATGAAATGTGATTTGGACTTTATAAATCTTTTTATTAAGATTTAACAGGAATTTTCCAAAGTAAAGTTTTCCAATTTAATATATTAAATTGGGATTGAATGGAATTCGATTTGATAATATTCAGAATTGGAATGAGGCGTATGTTATGTTTTTATAGCACTTGTTTGTTATATACGCGAGTTATTCAGAAAGGCCGGGTTCTGAATAACTGATTCGACGATAAGTCAACGATGAAGACGGTGGTTGAAGACTGGTGGTCTTCACATCATTTGGATGATTACCGATGTCTTGATTGGGCTGTACACCCAAGACAAGGTAATAAGTGGTGATCGTCCAGACGTACTTGGAGATCGACAGATATGCGAGGGCCCCTCTCCTGTATTGGACATATGGGACGAGGAATAAGGTGCCTCTGGTTTTGTTCAGACCCAGAATGAACTTGTAAATGGATGTGTGTCTGACATTGGATTATATTCTATGTTGATTAATTTCTATTATATATATATCTGTTAGGGGCGGAGAATTTATTCTGTTGCTTAACGCCCTTCTCTGAGATGAACGAGCTCAGAGGTTATATATCGATAGACATCAGTTGCATGGCATGAATTGCCAGTGTGGCATGCTGAGATGCAAATGATTAAGGCTTCTATTGAAAAGCAGAGTCTTGTAGTTGATGATCAAAGCATGGCCTTAAATGGCATAGCTTTGTGTATAGCGTTAATTCGCGAGCCTCACACCTCGATATGAGTTAAAAACGGGATTTGATCATTGGGAGAACACGACGTTTCCTTCTAGCTATGGGTGGTGTCAGCGTTTTACATGCCCTGACATTTATTTTATTTTTATCTATGTGGTTGTTGGATTGCGAGGCGCCTCGATTATATCGGTCTCTACGGAACCGATGGATAGATCTGATAGGACTGGGAAACGTGTGTTCAGGAATTGCCAATCCTCAAACATAATGGAGGACTGACCCAGCCGATCCAGGGTCACCCAGAGTGTGTAGTCCTGAGACATTGGCTAGAGTGTCTCGAAGCAGTGAGCAGCCATCCCTGGCCTCGACTCATGACGGAAATCCAATTTCCAATATGTGACAATCAGTTTTATTTGTAGAGCCTAGTATGGCGACATAGTGGGATGGGGCACTATGCCGTCTATGATTGATACATTTATATTTGAAGTTGTTTTCATGCACTTATACTATAATAGTATCATAATGATTTGTTTTAAACGTACCAAGCATGTTTGGCTATTATAAGGTAAAACTCTATCCTCCGGCTTGCGTTACATTGTGTGATAGGACCTGAGTCTTATAATCGCTTCATTTTTCAAAAAGCATAGCGCTGTTTATAACAGTTTATGCATTGGTATTCTTGGGAGGAAACTCATTCCATGTTATACGGCGTGGTCCCTTGATTTACCTTATATTTAAAGTAAAGTTTTAAATAACTGATTTAGTTCTCACACCAGTCACATGACTGACTTGGAGTTTATTGTTTTAACCTAAACTCTGGGTGCCCCTATTTTCCACACGGGTTGCTAGTAGTTGGGTTTTTGTAGATTTATATTCATAGGTTTCTGGTTTACAGCTGGAACGATATTCGCAAAGCTCTATATCCGTGTATCTCTTTTAGTTATGTTATGTATTATTTTCCGCTACTATGTAATGTATTGTAATCTCTGATATTTTCTGATGTATAATATTTATTCATACTCTGTATATTCTTGTACTCTAATGTAAATTGATGTAATAAGCAATGAAATGTTCTTCTGTTTGTGTTCCGATTCGTCTTGTCCTCAAAGCAATCCGGGCTCTCCTTCACGGCGAAGTATGGGTCGTTACACAAAGAGTGTTATTTTAAAAAAAAAACATTGTTTTGAAAATTTAAACCTTATTGTACGTATTTGAGTATTTTATTTTAAATTGATTTGGACAATCGAGTATACGAAGATTTTGCATATTCGCCTAGCTAGCGTGTATTCGAAGTCTCAAATATACTGGATAGATATAGAATCACACTCTAGTCGCCCGGGCGTAATTTTGATGATCGACGCGTCATCATTAGCATTTATTTCCAAGTTTCGAAAGTGGTACATCTATATATTTCAAATTGATTAGTGTGAGAACCAAAACTAGAAAGTATATATTTGAAAATTTAACCAACTAATTGATTGCTGGTTGTGTTGTTTAATTATTAGTTTAACAAATAAACTTGTTGAAACCAATATGTGAATGTAAGGTAATTTAGCCAAATCGGATCAAATATTGAACTGAATTGAAAATTGTTTAAAATTGCATATATGTACATATATATGTGTGAACAGGTTATAGCAAGGAAGCTAAGAAGAGGAATAAAATTATATGCGTGACAAATAGGTACATGTTTATTGTATTTCTTGGGTATTGATGATTTTATGAGCCGATTGGCTATCCACTCGGCTTTTTCTTTTTCTTTCGGATTGGTGAGGGCCCTGTGAGGCTAGTTGCAGTTTTAAAGGTCTCTCCGTACAAAGGAGGTTATAGCGAAATTTTTCAAAAAATTAGGGTGTTAGCCAAATATTTGAGTAATTAGAAAATTCTTAGAAACTGAAAAGTTGAAGAATGAAAGCCAGAATGAAAGTTGAGTTGGTTAGTTAAACAACTTTCAGCTCCATTTCTTTTCAACGACGAAAAGATTTTAAGTGGGGGAGAATGTAAAAACCCGGATTTTCAGAACCAATTTAAAATTTTTATTTTAGCAATTTTAATGGATTTTGGATAATGAATTATTTTAAATAATAACGACTAAAAATTTATTTAAATCGAAGTTAGAACGTATAAATTTATTTTAATTATAAAACGAGCCTGAAATGGCGCAGTAATTTGAAAATTCGATTTTAAATTTCAAATGAATGTACAGGATTCAAAATAAATCAGATTTCAGTAAAACCAGAAATATTTGAATCTACTTAATTATATCTTTCTAACGAATGTGAAAAATCCAGATTTCATAACGAGAATTAAAAGTTTTGTCCAGTTTAAAACTTAAAATAGTTGCTATGGAATTTGTATATATTTTAATATAATATATAGCCCTTAAAAATAGTCATTTTGCAAACAACCTCTGTTTTTGTCGAAACCACTTTTGTTGGATCCAGAATGTCAAATTATTGCTATATTCCAATTCTCATAATTTTTGGAATTAATATGTGAGTGTGGCAAAAGAAAACATATTTTGTCAATTTCATTTTGAATTTAATCGACTGGAAAATGACCGTTTTTCAAATGGTCTCCAAATTCGAAGAAATTAGTTTTGTTAGGACCATATCGTTAAAACATAGCTAAACTTATATTTCTGGAATTTTTGGTGTCAGTATGTGGCCCCGGTAAATTAAAATGTACGTTTGAAATGAATATATACTGATTTATATTTTAATTTTGATGAAAACTGTTCGAAACGATCGAATTGGCTTATGAAACATATTCCGTTGTGTCTGGAATGAGGGTATTTAGGTACGGGCGATAGTCCTTTTAACCCTACTTTCATTCATTCAAAGTCTCGCCTCCATCAAGTACGACGACGGAAGGAGCTCCAAACTTCCCATTCATTTTTCGCAAAATCCACGCAATAAAATTCAGCGCTCCGGCAGAGAAAATCAAAGAGCTTGTAACAACTCGGAAATTCTGAGCTAATTTAAAATTTTTATTTTGGCGAATTTAACGGTTTTTGGTTATATAAAATGGATTATTTTAAATAATAATGACGGAAAATTCATTATTGACGAAGTTAAAACGAATAAATTTATTTTAAATATATAACGAGCCTGAAATGGCGCGATAGTTCAAAAATTCGATTTTGAATTTCAAATGAATATACAGAATTCGTTTTAAGTCGGAATTGGATGAAACAAGAAATATTTGAAACTGAGATTTCACTTTAGAAGTTGAAAGATATGTCCATTTTAAAATTCAAAAAAGTCGCTGTAGAATTTATATATATTTTAATATATATAAAGGTCCTTAAAAAGGGAAATTTTGCAAACGACCTTCGTTTTCGACGAAACCACTTTTGTTGGATCCGGGATGTCAAGTTATTGTTAGGTTCCAAAATTCATAACTTTTCGAATCAATATGTGAGCATGGCGAAGTTAAACGTGTTTTAACTGTTTCATTCAATTTTGATCGACCAGAAAATGACCATTTTTCAAACGGTCTCAGAATTCGACGAAATTAGTTTTGTTACGACCATATCGTCAATACGAAGCTAGAAAATATTTTTCGGGAATTTTTAGAATTCGTATGTGGCCCCGGTAAATTGAAATGTGCGTTCAAATTCAATATATAGATTTATATTTTGATTTTGACGGAAACTGATCGAAACAGCCGAACTTGCTTACCATACATATCCCATTGTGTTCGGAATAGGGGTAATTAGCTATGGATGACAGTCCGTGGGCTTGATTTCGCGGTTGAAATAAAAGTTAACTTTTAGGAAATAAAAATAATATAAAATTAATATAATACTCTCACCTCCCTTCCTCTCTCTACCTACTTAGTCAACTCCCCTCGTTCGTTACAACAGAAATCGAAAAAGAAATAATAAAAAAACCGATTCAACCCCAGCCGCGCCTCACGCCGCCGCGCAGGCCGCTGCCCTCTTCCCCCCACTCTGACGATCTGCATCTTCGCCTGTTCCCCTCCAGTCCACCGCTATCTCTAAGCCCCCTCCCCCGTTCAAAATCCAGCCACCTTGAGCCCTAAATCCCATCTGACCATCGCCCTCGTTCAGACCTCCGGCGCCGCCTCCGACTGCCGCAGCCACCCACCGCGATCTCCCCTCATCCGATGCTTCTCCCTTCCCCTTCCTATTCTCTCCTTCTTCTACCCAAATCCGCCCCCAAACCCCCTGGAGAGCCGACGCCAGTCACCTCTTCCCTCCCTTCGACAGCGACACCCGCCTCCCTTATTTCCAGTAGACGCAGCGAAACCCCCACCTCCTCTTCGTATACTGTAAGTTTTTATTTATATTTATGCTTTTTTTTGTTGTTTATTTTTATATGAAAAGTAAGTAATTTCGATTTTTATAACATTATAAAGATTTCATTTTTAACATTAAATAGATTTTATTTTTAACATTTAAAAGATCATATTTTTCTATAAATCAAGATCATATCTTTTGAATGAACAAAATCAAATCTTTATACCAACAAAAATCTAATCTTTTATATATATTTAATAATCTTACCTTTTCATTGTTAACCAAAATCGTACCTTTCCTTTAACAAAAATCGTCCTCCTCCTTTTTCCATCCATACCTGTATGATGTATTGTCGAGGATTGAGCTCGAATTTCAAGCTGGACATGGCGGTGGTTCGTGGCAATTTCAGGCCACGTGGGGGCTGCTAGTTCGACGCCTTCCTCAGTGTTGGGAGGCGACACGGAGGTGGAGAGGGTGGCAAGGCCTGATCATCGTCCGACATACTAAAATTTGCGCAAAATGGAACCCTAGGTAACGAGTAAGGTTCGGTTTTGTACCGGGGGGGGGGGGGGGATTATTCGAAGAAGAAAGGTTAATTAAGGAAAATTAGTTTTAATTATTTTAATTAATTATGTCAAATTATATTCAAATGTATAAAACCCCATAACTTTTGCATACGAGGTCCAAATCGTGCGAAACTGGATCCGTTGCGATCATGGAGGCGAGAGCTTCACAACAAGACTTACCGGGTCGAATTTGGAGCTAGTTGGAAATTTAGGCAAATTCTAACCCGAACCGTATCAGAAATTTAGAAATAAAACTGGCGGAGTGGAAACCGACGGTGAGAACTCTTTCTCACTCAATTTATATTACAGTTAAATATACACTAGGATGCAGACGGTGCTCAGTAGCACCTGACACCTTTGATTGAAACCATGGATGTTTGGTTGTTTGTTTTATTTGATTGATTGTTAATTAATAGGGTTTGGCAACCCTATTAAGAAATTGGTTGAATTTGATTTGGGATGTTAATTGAATTGATTGGAATTGGTATGTGTATGGCGCGAGCCAGTATTAGGTGAGGGATAAGCCTAGACCTTATTCCGGCTCTAGTATCGCGCCGTTATGCTGCCAAAATTTTCTAAAATATGTTAGAAATATAATGTTTAGTTAAAAATATTACTTTTAACTTATATATGAGTTATAGAAGATATTCATGTGTTGAATAAAATGTTTGAACAATAAAAATATAATTGTTATTGAATGTATAAACTATATAAAATATTCATGTGCTGAATAAAAAATTTATTGTTAAAAAAAGATATAATTTTTAATGTACATATGAACGACATAAAATTCTCCTGGAATGAAAATAAATATTCATTTACAAATCAGACGATTTGTTTATGTACACCCATTTAACTGATATTGATTGGGACGATAAATTTTATACATCGCCCAACTGCACAAATAATGAACAATACTTGTTGGTTGAAACTCCACACGGGTATTGGGATGATATTTGACGTACACTAATCCCAATTGTTTAGTTGTATGTCAATCGATTGGTTGACAGACTGCTGTAAGCGTTAATGATTTATATTTGGTGCTTATATAGTTGAGTAGTGCACTCTGGATGATGGTTGACTGTGTATAATTATTGTTGTGTACATGTGTGTATGAAATCCATATAAGCAACATTATATGGTAATTGACTGTGTCTTATTCCAATTCAGAAAGAACAAATATTTTAAAATAAGGAATATTTTAAAATAATATTTAGTAAAGGACTAAAATGTAAATTTGATGTCTGATTTTGGATGGACACGAAAATATTGGAATGTGTGAAGCCGTATTGATTAGTTATGCGCCATTTTAACGCGAACGATATTTATATCGATTTTATTCATTTTTATAATGAATATCGAAAGAGAAGTGATTTCAAAATCTAATGTTTTGAAGATATTATCATTTATATATTAATGATGTGGAATATTCAATTTTGGTTTAAAATTGAAAATGAAGTTGAAATCATTTTTAAAACGAATTTAAAACAATTTATAAAATATGTTTTAAATGGAAATCGATGAAATATATAATATACATATTATATGTATTTAATGGCCTAAATAGAACGCGCGGTGCCGCGACCATTCACGAATTTCAACAATTGACTTCGAATTGACATTACGGGAGATCCAGCCGTCGGATTCTCCTAAAACCAGAACCGTTGGGTTCGTATCGAAAAGAGATTTCCAACGAATATAAGAGATTTGAAATCTAACGGTTGGATTTGGAATTATGTCCAAATCAAATTTGGAAAAGGTCGTTGTAAGTGCAGTTCGATGACCGTTTATGGAAATCGACTGAAAGAGCCTTAATAAAATTATTAAAAATATTAATAATTTGTATAAAATCATAATAAATGATTTGGAAAGAATTAGGATGAAAAATTCCATGTTTGTAAAGATAAAAACATATTTTTATCAAAATGAACTAGTTATTAATTAGATTTGAAATCCAGTGAATTTTAAATAAAATAAATTGGATTTGTGAATGGTTTTAATATAACCAGAAATTTCCAAAGAACAAATTGGAATGGATTTGGAATGGAAATAATCTTAGGAATATTTCGATATTGGATTTCGTGATTATACGGATATTGTTATGGAAATTTGGAAGATATATTTATATCGCTATTTCCAATACGATATTTATTGGTTTCAGAATTTGATATTAATATATGCCGATATAATTTCTATTCAGATCCTTGTATTTAATATCAAATGGGATTTTGGGTTTGTCATGAACGGTGTCTCTACTAACACTGTTCTTAAACTCAGTTGAGAAAAGAATAAATCTTTTTAAATAAGATTTAGAAAAGTTAACCAATTAATTAATATTTAATTGGATTTGAATTGAAGTTGGATTTTGGGTTTGTCGTGAATGGTGTCTTTAGTAACACTGTTCTTAAACCCCATGTGAAAAGAATAAATTTTTTAATTAAGATTATTAGAGTTTCCAGTTATATTTAGTAATTGGAATAAAATGGAATGGGAATTGGGTTTATCGTTAACTTTTTTAAATGAAATTCGTTCGTTAATCCGATTAACAATGAAATGTGATTTGGAATTTATAAATCTTTTTATTAAGATTTAATGGAAATTTTCCAAAGTAAAGTTTTTCAATTTAATAAAATAAATTGGGATTGAATGGAATTCGAATTGGTAATAATCGAAGTGAGCTTCTGTGGAGGAAGACTGTTAATATATATGGAATTTAAAAGGCTTTGTCCTTATTTCATTTCTATTATTAGTCAGATATGAAATTGATATTGATTATTAATATTGATCTATTTTCCATGAAGATTCCATAATTAATGGAATGTGATTTTGGGTTTATCGTGAACTGTGTTTTAAATGACATTAGTTCTTTAACCAGTTAAAGATAGGATTACACGTATAATGTTGTATTTCGAACTGTATGGTTGATCTCTGCTAAATATATATCTGTTTGGTAGCGGAGAATTTATTCTCTTGCTTCACACCCTTCTCTGAGACATATGAGCTTAGAGGTTATATATCGGTAGAGATCAATGGTACAATATAGATTGTCGATCATGTTTGAGTTCCCAAAGTTAAATAATCATTAATAATGGTTTTTGGGAAGATTAAAACTAAGTGGAGTTTTAATGAATCTTTAATTAGATTGAAATATGAATGTGATAATTTAAATTATCAAATTTGGGAAATGATCGAGATATGGAGTATCACCGGTTTTGCTCCAGGCGATAGTTAAATCTTTAATTAGATTTGAACGTGAAATGGTAATTAATTTTACCGATAACACCGTGGTGTTAGATATGGAGTATTACCAGTTTGCTCCATGGGATGAATAGGTTGGGATTGGGAAATTAAACAGATGATTACTTCGGTAAGGTTCGCTAATCCCGACTAGTTGATAAACCTTAATTTGGTTTAGAATTGATATCCAAAGGAAGATTAAAGAATAAATTTAAAAGAACTTATCTTTGATAAAACTAATGGGAACCTTTCCCTAAAATGTGAATATTTGAATAAAAGAATATTCTAAATTGGAATGAGGTGTATGTTGTGTCTGTGTAGCACTTGTTTATAATATACGCAAGTTATTCAGAAAGGCCGGGTTTTTGCCCATTCTGAATAACTGATTCGACGATAAGTCGACGATGAAGACGGTGGTTGAAGACCGGAGGTCTTCACATTATTTGGATGATTACTGATGTCTTGATTGGGCTATACACCCAAGACAAGGGAATAAGTAGGTGATCGTCCAGACGTACTTGGAGATCGATCGGATATGCGAGGACCTCTCTCCTGTATTGGACATATAGGACGATGAATAAGGTGCCTTCGGTTTCGTTCAGACCCAGAACGGACTTGTAAATGGATGTGTGTGTTCGACATTGGATTTCGTTTTGTGTTGATTGATCTCTATTTAATATATATCTGTTTGGTGGCGGAGAATTTATTCTCTTGCTTAACACCCTTCTCTAAGACGTACGAGCTTAGAGGTTATATATCGATAGACATCATTTGCATGGCATGAATTGTCGGTGTGGCATGCTGTGATGCAAATGATCAAGGCTTTTTTTTTGAAAAGAAGAGCCTTTGTGGTTGATGATCAAAGCACGGCTTTAAATAGCATAACTTTGTGTATAGCGTTAATTCGCGAGCCTCACACCCCGGTATGAACCAAAAACGGAAAATGACTATAGGGAGAACATGTGTTTCTTTCTAGCTATCAGTGGTGTCATGGTATGGAGCCCAGACATTTTTACTTATGCGGATGATGGAAAGTGAGATACCTCGAATATATCGGCCACTACGACGCGATGTATGATATGATCGACATACCGACTAGACTTATGCCCCATAAGTCAGGGAAATGTATTGTTTAGGAATTACCAATCCACTAACGTAAGTGTGGACATGCCTTTAAGATCCAAGGTGCAGTTGCGACTGATCCTAAGATATGGGCTAGATTGTTTCAAATTCGGTAAGGACGATCCCTTGCCTTGGTTCATAGATGGAATCCAACTTCCAATACGACATTGTGCGGTTTTAATTACAGAACTTGTATGGCGACATAATAGCATGGGATATTATGATGTCTATGATTGATACATTTATATTTGAAGTGATTTTGTCACTACACACTTATAGTAATATCAAAATGATTTGTTTTAAACATACCAAGCATGTATGGCTATTATAAGGTAAAACTCTATCCTTCGGCTTGTGTTGCATTGTGTGATGGGACCTGAGTCTTATAATAGCTTCATTTTTCCAAAAAACATTGCGCTGTTTTTCTATGCACTGGTATTCTTGGGAGAAAACTCGTTCCGTGTTATACAGCGTGGTCCCTTGATTTACTTTATATTTAAAGTAAAGTTTTAAATAACTGTTTTAGCTCTCACACCAGTCACATGACTGACCTATAGTTTATTGTTTTAACCTAAACTCTGGGTGCCCCTATTTTCCACAAGGACAGCTAGTAGTTTTGGATTCTGCAGATATTATTTTCACAGGATCCTGGATTTATAGCTGGAGCTATATTCGAAACGCTCTGTATCCGTGTATTTCTTATAGTTGTGTTATGTATTATTTTTCTACTATTGTGTAATGTATTATAATCTCTGATATTTACCTGATGTACATTATTTATTCGTACTCTATTATATTCTTGTACTCTAATGTAATTGTTGCAATAGCCATGAAATGTTCTATCATTTGTGTTCCAATTTGTCATGTTCTCAACTCAATCCGGCCTTCTCCGTCTCTTCGGAGATCGGGGGATTTCAGATCGTTATAGTTTGAATCTCACCCACTTAAAATCTTTTCATCTTTGAAAAGGAACAGAGCTGAAAGTTTGATTAACTAACCAACGCAACTTTCATTTTGGCTTCCATTCTTCAACTTTCCAGTTTCTAAGAATTTTATAATTTTTCAAAAATTTGGTTAACATCCTAAATTTTCGAAAAATTTCGCCATAACCTCCTTTGTATGGGGAGACCTTTAAAACCGCAACTAGCCTCACAGACCCTCATCAATCCAAAAGAAAAAGAAAAAGCCAAGCGGCTCATAAAATCATCATACCTCAAGAAATTAGTAAACATGTACCTATTTGTCGGGCATATAATTTTATTCCTCTTCTTAGCTTCCATGCTATGACTTGTTCAATGTATATACATGTATATGCATGCAATTTCAATCAATTTTTTTTATTCAGTTTCATATCTGATTCGATTTGACTTAAATTTATCTTTCTTTCACATATTGGTTAAATGAATAATCATGCAACACAATCAGCAATCAATTAGTTGATTAATGTTTCAAATACATAACTTTATATATATCATAAATCAAATTTTGTGTCAAATCATAAACAATAAATTCTAGCTAGTTTTCGTTCTCGCACCAGTCAATTGGAAATATATAGATATCCCACTTACGAAGCTCGAACATAAATACTGATGATGGTATACTTCATCATCAGAATCATGCCCGGGCAACTAGAGTGTGATTCTATATCTATCTAGTATATTTAAGACTTCGAATATACGTTCATGACGCGTATATGAATTTTTTTTATATACTCGATTGTCCAAATTCAATATAAAATAAAATACTCAAATATGTATAATAGGGTTTAAATTTTCAAAACAAAATTTGTTTTCATTTTTATTTAAAATTAACACTCTTCACACTCGTTCTAGGATACTACTGATCCTATCTCTAACGAGTAATTCTTATTGGATATTACTAATCCAATCTCTGATGAATTCTTTCATTTGGTTCTAACGTGTCTTATTCTCGAGCTCTGTAAACCAAAGCTCTGATACCAACTGAAGTGACCCGAACTCCCCCTTACGGGAAAACCCGGATTGAGTTAAGAACATGACAAATCTGAATACAAACAGAAGAACATTTCATTACTGTTACAACAATTTACATCAGATTACAAGAATATAACAGAGTATGAATAAATATTATACATCAAAAAAATATCAGATATTAAAATAACAATGCAGTGGAAAAATAATACATAACATAACTGAAAGGAATACACGGATACATAACATTCTGAATATAGCTCCAGTTGTAAACCAGGATCCTATAAAAAGAAATCTGCAAAACCAAAAATACTAGCTGCCCGTGTGGAAAATAGGGGCACCCAGAATTTAGGTTAAGACAATAAAATCCAGGTCAGTCATGTGACTGGTGTGAGAACTAAAACAGTTATTTAAAACTATACTTTTGTAATAAAGTAAATCAAGGTACCACGCCGTATAACACGAAACGGGTTTTCTCCCAAGAATACCAGTGCGTAAAACAAACAGCGCAATGCTTTTCGAAAAATGAAGCTATTATAAGACTCAGGTCCCATCACACAATGCAACGCAAACCAGAGGATAGAGTTTTCCCTTATAATAGCCAAACATGTTTGATACTTTTAAAACAAACCATTTTGATATTAATATAAGTGTACAGTGTCAAAATCACTTCAAATATAAATGTATAAATCATAGACAGCATAATATCCCATGCTAATATGTCGCCATACTAGTTCTGCAATTAAAACCGAAATGTCACGTATTGGATATTGGATTTCCGTCATGAGTCGAGGTAAGAGATGTACTCCTCGCCGGCTTCGAGACACTATAGAAAATGCCTCGGGATCCCCCGTAGTGAACCCTTCGATCTTGCAGGGCCGGTCCGTACCTACGTAAGTGGATTGGCAATTCCTGAACACACGTTTCTCGGTACTATAGGACATATCCATCGGCATCGTAGTAACTAATATATCTGAGGCGTCTCGCTATCCATCATCTACATAGGTAAAAAATATAATAAATTTCTGGGCTCCATACCATGATACCACCCATAGCTAGAACGAAACGTCATGCAGTCCCTGCTGTCCCTTATCCCGTTTTTGACTCATACCGAGGTGTGGGGCTCGCGAATTAACGCTATACACAAAGCTATGCTATTTAAATCCATGCTTTGATCATCAAACACAAGACTTTGCTTTTCAACAGATGCCTTGATCATTTGCATCTCAGCATGCCACACAGGCAATTCATGTCATGCACCTGATGTCTATCGATATATAACCTCTGAGCTCGTACGTCTCAGAGAAGGGTGTTAACCAAGAGAATAAATTCTCCGCCACCAAACAAATATATATTTAATAAAAATCAATCAACACAGAATAAAATCCAATGTCAGACACACATCCATTTACTAGTTCGTTATAGGTCTGAACGAAACCGGAGGCACCTTATTCCTCATCTCATATGTCCAATACAGGAGAGTGGCCCTAGCATATCCGATCGATCTCCAAGTGTGTTTGGACGATCACCACTTATTACCTTATCTTGGGTGTACATCCCAATCAAGACATCAGTAATCATCCAAATGATGTGAAGACCTCCGGTCTTCAACCACCGTCTTCATCGTCGACTTATCGTCGAATTAGTTATTAAGAATGGGTATAAACCCGGCCTTTCTGAATAATTCATGTATTTTATAAACAAGTGCTACAAAAACACAACATACGCCTCATTCCAATTCAAAATATTCTTTTATTCAAATATTCATATCCTTTGGTAAAGGTTCCTATTAATTTTATCAAATATATATTCTTTCAAATTTATACTTTAATCTTCCTTTCGATATCAATTCAAATCAAATTAAGGTTTATCCAAACTAGTCGGCATTAGCGAACCTTACCGAAGTAATCATTTGTTTTATTTCCCAATCCCAACCTATTCACCCCATGGAGCCAAACTAGTAATACTCCATATCTAACACCATGGTGTTATCGGTAAAAATTAATTACCATTTCACTTTCAAATCTAATTAAAATTTTAACTATTGCTTGGAGCAAAACTGGTGATACTCCATTCTCGATCATTTCACAAATTTGATAATTTAAATTATCACATTCACATTCCAATCTACTTAAATATTCATTAAAACTCCACTTAGTTTTAATCTTCTTAAAAATCAATATTAATGATTATTTAACTTTGGGAAACCAAACATGCCGCATCGACCATCTACAATGTACCATTGATCTCTGCCGATATATAACCTCTAAGCTCATATGTCTCAGAGAAGGGTGTTAAGCAAGAGAATAAATTCTCCTCCACCAAACAGATATATATTTAGTGGAGATCAACGAATACAGTTCGAAATATAATGTTAGACATGTAATCCTATCTTTACTGGGTTAAAGAACTAATCTCATTTAAAACACAGTTCACGATAAACCTAAAATCACATTCCATTAATCACAAAATCTTCACGGAAAAAAGATCAATATATAATCGACATCAATTTCCGTATCCGACTAATAATATAAATGGAATAACAACAAAGCCTTTTTAATTCCATATATATTAACAGTCTTCCTCCATAGAAGCTCACCTCGATTATTACCAAATTGAATTCCATGCCATTCCAATTTACTATATTAAATTGGAAAACTTTACTTTCGAAAATTTCCATTAAATCTTAATAAAAGATTTATAAATTCCAAATCACATTCACTATTAATCGGGTTAAAGAACGAATGTCGTTAAAAACACAATTCACGATAAACCCAAAATCAACTTTCATTTCAATTCCAATTAAATGTTAATTAATTAGTAAACTTCTCTAGATCTTAATTAGAAGATTTATTCTTTTCTTAACTGGGTTTATGTAACAACCCGCTCATTCCATGATGATAGATTTAGATATTTTATTTAAATACATCGTCGTGTCCGATATGTCACTCAAAAAGTCGTTTTTCACAAACGATAAAATTAGGACTCGGGACCACTTCCATTGAGTCTGGATCATCATTTACGACCTTTTTGACTATAAGCACCGATATGTTCCGAGATTTGAAATTCTGGCACCTTGGTTGGGTCTTGGTTGAGCTAGCCTAGCTCACCATATAGCCTAAAATCATCCTCCTACTCCTCATTCATTCTCCATTCCTCTTTATATTACATTTCTTCATAAATGGGGAAAGGAATTGGAAATTAAAATTCCAAAGCTAGGGTTGGCTCCTAGAGATCCAAATCAAGGGGAAAATCAAGGAGAACAAGGGTAAGCTCTCTCTACTCGTTCTCTACCTTTCTCTCCTCTCAATTTCGGATTTTTAGTGTGCCTTAACACTCATGTGTCTTCATTTGTGTTTATGAGGTGATTATTGAGGAGCTATTGGAGAAAGAGAGGTTCTTTGTGCATATTGGTGCTTGTTCTTCCTTGTTGGAGTTTGCTCTTGCCATTCATGAGCCAAAGGTGAGTTCTTTTTGAACTCACATCTATGCCACAAGGCCTTGGCTTGTACAAGTGTAATTTAGTGTTCATATGTGTTTGCATGTGCTAGTGAATTGATTATGTTAGTGTAACTTAGCCGATTCCATATGTTTATGTTCCACTGAATTGAAATTATAAGTAGGATTGCTTACACGATCTAATGCATATGTTATGAGTTGATTTGGTGATGTTCTGAAGCTCCGTTGTCTCCTGACAAAGTTCTAAGTCTTCACAAGTCGCTTGAATCGCTTTGGTGTACTTTGGTTTGGAATTTAGTTCATACTTGAATTTATAAACCGAATCATTGCAATCTTATGTATATATGTTATTCACACGATCAATGCATATGATTTGAATCGATTAAGTGGTGTTGTGAAGTACCATTGTCGCACCCGACAAGTTCTAAGACTTCACAATTCGCTTATATCGCGTTTATTCGTTTTGGCTCGAAATTTGGTTCGTTTAGAACCTATAATTAAAATCCTTGCATTCGAGCATTGCGAGTCGATACAGTGGATCGGAGAGGTCTCGTTGATGTCTCGAAGAAGTCACAAACCTCGACGATCAAAGTCGGGCACTCACGGGGGAGAAAATCCCCTTAGGTTTGGTCTGGGCAACAGCCCAGGCCAAAACCGGTCGACATGCCTAAAATGGGGCGGTCGACCAGTTTCACTTCTGTTAGAAAACGGTCGACCGCGCCTATTGGACCGGTCGACCGGTTTTGAAATGTGGGCCGAGGGAACTCGGTCCATAGTTTACCCTCATCCAGGCTCTTCCCCGGTCGGAGCTCGGGCCCTTCGGACTTCGTTTGTGAACTTCAGCTTCACGAATTCATAGATTCCAGCAGCTCGATTCATTGACTTTGTTTCTCATTTGATTCTTCCAACGTTGATTTTTTGTCCTATTCACATTGTTTACAATGTGAATTGAATAAGTGATCATTCTAAAGCCCGTATGCTCTATTTTGTATATCGAATTTATTCGATACTCTTGTTAATACGATTCGCGCCATTAAAATGTGAATTATTGACTCGATATCCTTCGAGTCCATTCTGTTATAGTTTAGAACTTTCGGGTGCTAGTTTTGGATTTTGATTCGTTCGTTGATCGAAAGTACAACCGTTATCCCTTTGATTTCTTGTATGTTGTTGTAATGTGAATTCGCATTATCGATCACCTTGGTGATTGTACTTCGATCCGTGGCACCTAATTTTGTATCTTTGTTTCCTGTCGCTCCAGGGTGATTTCTAATCGTTTCTTAACATCATTGGATTCACGAACGAGCTATATGTATATTTGATTTATCGAATTTACATTTGATGATTTGAAATTACGTCATTTTGACGTAAATCCCCTTGATCGATTTGCCTCGGCAATCGTACTATTGTTTATTGTCACTTCAAATTATAAGAGAGTTTATATATTATTAATGGACCATGAATCCTTCTACAGATTCCAATCTTTTAGTGTGTACGGATCCTCTTTACTCGATCGGTCGAGAAATTTAGTTTATTTACCTTAGTAAAACTGAGGACTATGACCCCTTATATGTTTACTTCAGTGAATAACTCTTGGACTCGTGCGTTCGAACATGTGTGGTGATTTTCTCTGTTTTGAATAGAAACAAATTATGGGTTCGTAAATATTCGAGAATAGCATTTGGTTATGGGACATGTCGCTATTTTCTTATATTAACTAGCCCGGAGTAATTTCTATTCGCCCGGAGTGATGTGATCCGTTTTTTACTATTCTTAATGTTTTGAGAATGAACTAACATCGGGTTCGTAATTGTTCGAGAATAGTGAGTGGTTATGGGACATTTAGCTATTTTCTTATATTAACTATCTCGGTGTAATTCATACTCACCCGAATCATTGGTATCCGGCTCCCGACATAGTTGTTTGGTTCGCAATCGCCCTAGTGGGAATTTACGATTTGGGACTTTCATCTATGGGACTTTGGTCCAACTTTCTATGATTTATGTATTTTCATCATTCGGGGTCACGACCCGGCTCCATGGGGAGCTTCGACTCAAACAAATGGGTTTGCTACTTAGAGATCGTATCTCACCACTTTGATGCATTGGGCGACAATTTGACCACTTTGACGCATTGCGCGCCAATTTGATAAATGATTTCTAGCTCTTGATTACTTTGATGCGATGCGCGTCAATTTGATAAATGATTTCTTATTCTTGATTACTTTGATGCGATGCGCTTCAATTTGATTTATGTTTACTTTGATGCAATGCACGTCAATTTGATTTATGATTACTTTGATGCGATGCGCGTCAATTTGATAAACAATTTCTGATTTATGTTTACTTTGATGCGATGCGCATCATTTTGATTTATGTTTGGCATTCCTCTGTCATTTCCTGTTGTGTGCTATTATTTGAATGTTACATTCTACATTAGCTAGGAGATTATTTAGAGATATGTGTGTGCTGACATTCCATTGTCATTTCCTGATTGTGTTGACATGCCATGTTTCATATTTGTTTATGATTAGATATTATCATTAGAATCATGTCATCCTGCATTATATCTCTTATTATCTCAGTTTATTTGATAAGTATAGCTAGACTGATCCGTTTATTGTTTATTTTCTTATAAATAATACTTAGGTCAGGCCGAGTCATTTTAGGTGCTCCTTTGGGTCTCCTCGCAGGATTGATCTTCCGCTTTTTGCTTGCTGCTCTGTCTCCACAGCCTTATGTACTTTTGTACCTATGACATTATCTATCGTTGTGTACATATTCTTTATTTAGATCATAGTACTTATCTCTATTCTTTTGGGATTAGTGGATCTTTGTTGACCACTAACTTGTTGTACACATTCTTGGTTTATTTATATCTATTCCGCCTTTGTGATATGATTATTCTGTGTCTGGCTGTGATATATATTGTTGCTGTTGTCTATTTTATACTGCTTTCCGGATTATTTATAGTCGTTGTGTGGTTGCCCTATGTGCCGAATGGTCATGTCGAAATTTTAATTGGTATCGGAATTCGATGTGCATTCCTCATATGGAGTAATTATACAACCTGTCGCTCTTCACAAACCTCATTCCCCGTTATGGTCTACGACATTTCTCTGAAATGAACTGGACGATAGTGGGTATAGAGGCGGGGCATTATAGTTTAAGAACGGTGTTGATGAATACACCATTCATGACAAACCCAAAATCCAATTTAATATTAAATACAAGGCTCTGAATAGAAATTATATCAGCTTATATTCACAATCAAATTCTGAAACTAACGGATATCGTATTGGGAATAACGATATCTGTATCTTGCAAATTCCCATAACAATATCCGTATAACCACGAAATCCAATATCGAAATATTCCGAAGATTATTTCCATTCCAATTTATTCATTGGAAATTACTGTTTTTATTAAAACCCTTTTATAAATCCAATTTATTTATTTAAAAATTATTGGATTTCAAATCTAGTTAATAACTAGTTCATTTTGATAAAAATGTATTTTTATCTTTACAAACACAGAATTTTTCATCCCAATTATTTCCAAATCATTCATTATGAGTTTACACAAATTATTAATATTTTTAATTATTTTATTAAGGCCCTTTCAGTCGATTTCCATAAACGGTCATCAAACTGCACTTACAACGACCTTTTCCAAATTTGATTCGGACATAATTCCAATTCCAACTATTAGATTTAAAATCTCTTATATTCCTTCGAAAGCTCTTTTCGATGCGAACCCAAGGTTTCAGTTTTAGGAGAATCCGACGGTCGAATCTCCCGTAATGTCAATTCAAAGTCAATGGTCGAAATTCGCGAACGGTCGCTGCGCGGCGCGTTCTATTCAGGCGATTAAAATAAATATATATTATATTTCGTCGATTTCCATTTAAAACATATTTATAAATTCGTTTTAAAATCGATTCCCACTTTCATTCCAATTTTAAATCAAAGCTGAATACTCTTTATCATTATAATATTTAAATGATAATATTTTCAAAATATCAAATTTTGAAATAATTTCCTTTTTGATATTCATTATAAAAATGAATAAAATCGATATAAATATCGTTCGCGTTAAAATCGCGCAAATCTAATCAACACGGCTTCATATATTTCAATATTTTCGTGTCCATCCAAAATCGGACATCAAATTCACATTTTAATCCTTTATTGAATATTATTTTAAAATATTTATTATTTTAAAATATTCATTCTTTCTGAATTGGAATCCGACACAGTCAATTACCATATAATGTTATTTATATGGATTTCACACACATGTACACAACAATAATCATACACAGTCAACCATCATCCAGAGTGCATTATACAACTGTATAAGCATTAAATATAAATAATTAACGCTTTGTCAACCAATTCATTGACATACAACTAAACAATTGGGATTAATGTACGTAAAATATCGTCCCAATACCCATGTGGGGTTTCAACCAACAAATACTGAATATTATTTGTGCAGTTGGGCGGTGTGTAAAATTATCGACCCAATTGATATCACAAAAATAAGTGAGCATAAACAAGTCGTCCGACTTGTAAATGGATATGTAGACTTATTTTTAACTATCCAATAATTATTTTATTAATCGCAGTTATAAGCTAAAAATAATATTTTCAACTAACTAAATTTTTCTAACATTTTTTAGAAAAATTCAGCAGCATAACGGCACGTTACTAGAGCCGAAATAAGGTCTAGCCTTATCCCTCGCCTAATACTGGCTCGCGCCATATACATACCAATTTTAATCAATTCAATTAATATCCCAAATCAAATTCAACCAATTTCTTAATAGGGTTGCCAAACCCTATTAAATAACAATCAATCAAATAAAACAAACAACTAAACATCCATGGTTTTAATCAAAGGTGTTGGGTGCTACTAAGCACCGTCTGCGTCCTAGTATATATTTAACTGTAAACAAAATTAGAGTGAGAAGAAGTTCTCACCTTTGGTTTCCACTCCTCCCTTCTTTTATTGTTAATCTTAAATCTTTCCAGAAATCCAGCATGTCTATTTTATAAATAACATACATACATTAAAAATCATATTTTTAACTAACAAACAATTTTCCTTTGTATGACCATTTTGTAAATAGTATACATAAGCTAAAAATCATATTTTCATCTTTCTTAAAATATTTTCATGTCATACACTAGTTAAAAATCATATTTTTAACTTACTAAAATTATTTCTTTTATACGATAAAAATCATATTTTTATACTGTTCCATATATATAAAAAATCACATTTTTATAATGTTATTATATAAAAAATCACATTTTTATCCTAATGTTATACATATAAAGATCACATTTTTATCCTAATGTTATACATATAAAGATCACATTTTAATAAGGCTACTACATATATAAAAATCATATCTTTATAACGCTACTACATATATAAAAATCATATTTTTATATCGCTATTCATATAATAAAAATCATAACTTTATATCGCTATTCATATAATAAAAATCATTTTTTTATCTTCCTAAAAATAATTTCATATCATACACTAATTAAAAAACATATTTTTAACTTACCAAAAATATTTTCATATCATAAACTAGTTAAAAATCACATTTTTAACTTGCTAACAATGTTAAATCAAAGAATTAAAACCAGAAAACTCACATATTTTAGGCTTTTTGGCAAATGGGGGGGTCCACGGTTGGCGGAGGTGGTCAGAGGAGGAAGTAGGTTATTGGGGGTGTGGTCAGGCGACTGACGGTTGAGCAATGGTAGTCGGAGCAGCGGATCTTGGCGGGTTTTCAGGCGAATAAGGAAGAGAGAGGCGGAGGATGGTCGGGGTGTTGCGGCGCCAGTCTGGGGAGGAGGCGGCGGACCTGCGATGGTAAGCGGAGGCAGGAGCGACGGCAGCGGCTCTAGGATCGTACAGTATCTTTTTTCTTATTATTGTTTTCCTTTCTTCTAAAATGAACAATGGGAGGCGGGGGAGAGATAAAGGAGGGTTGACCAAATTTAATAATATATATATTTAATTTATTTTAAATTTCAAAAAAGTAACTTTTTAATTCGAACTCTAAATCGAACGCAATGACTGTCGCCCCAAGCTAATTACCCATGTTCCGAACACAATGGGATATGTCCCATAAGCCAATTCGACCGTTTCAACCAGTTTTCATTAAAATTAAAATATAATTTAATATAACGTTCAAAATTGATTTCAACGTACATTTTATTTTACCGGGGCCACATACTGACTCTTACAATTCCAGAAAAATAAATCTAACTATGTTTTGATGATGCAGTCCTAAAAAAACTAATTTCATCGAATTTGGAGGCCGTTTGAAAAATGGTCATTTTCCAGTCGATTAAATTCAAACTGAAATTGCCAAACGCGTTAGAATTCACCACGCTCACAAATTAATTCGAAAAATTATGAAAATTGGAATATAAAAATAATTTGACATTCCAGATCCAACAAAAATGGCTTCTTCAAAAACGGAGGTCGTTTGCAAAATGGCTATTTTTAAGGGCTATATATTATATTAAAAAATATATAAATTCCATAGCGACTATTCTGAATTTTAAATTGGACATAACTTTTAGCTTATATTATGAAATCTCAGTTTCTTACATTTGTTAGAAAGATATAGTTAAATAGATTCCAACGTTTCTTGTTTCGTCCAATTCTGACTTATATTGAATTCTGTATATTCATTTGAAATTAGAAATCGTAATTTCAAACTACCGCGCCATTTCAGGCTTGTTTTATATTTAAAATAAATTTATACGTTCTAACTTCGATAAAAATAAATTTTTAATCGTTATTATTTAAAATAAATCATTTTAAATATTCGAATTCCATTAAAATTGCAAAAAAAAAAAAATTTAAATATTGGTCCTGAAAATCCGGGTTATTACACATGCTGCCTGCCTGATTTTTGTCATTTCCCGGTTGTTGAGGCCTAAGGCTGCGCTTACTTACTTTTCAATGATAGCACAATCACTTTGAATGCTACATTGTCGGTTCCGTTAACCATTAATTGATTTGCACAAATATAATCTGGATATTTTGCGAAGAGAATAAATTCTCCGCCACCATATATATTTATACAGACCAACCTATGTGATCATTGGAAATACTCTATCAGTCATTCGTCCATATACGTTCATTCTGGGATTGAACGAAACCTAAGGCACAATTTCCATTAATCCATCTTAGGTAATTTCTACCTAAAATTAACAGAAAAAGCCCTTGCACTTCTGTAATAACCCGGAAAATCCGAACCAATTTAAAATTTTTATTTTGGCAATTTTAATCAATTTTGGATATTTAAAATGATTTATTTTAAATAATAACGACGATAAATTTATTTCGAATAGAATTAGAACGTAAATATTTATTTGAATCGACGTTAGAATATAAATATTTATTTTAATTATAAAAGGAATTGAAAATAGCGCGGAAGTTTGAAAATTCGATTTGAAATTTCAAATGAATGTACAGGATTTAAAATAAATCCAATTTTAGAGAAACCGAAAATATTAGAATCTAATTGACAATATCTTTCCAATGAATCCAAAAAATTGAAATTTCATAGCGGGAATAAAAAGTTATGTCCAGTTGAAAATTCAGAATAGTCGCCATGGAATTATAGCCCTTAAAAATGGAAATTTTTCTTACGACCTCCGTTTTCAACGAAACCACTTTTGTTGGATCCGAGATGTCATGTTATTGCTAGATTCAAAAATTCATAATTTTTTGAATCAACATGTGAGCGTGGCAAAAGAAAACGTATTTTGATAGTTTCAATTAATTTGGATCGACTAGAAAATGGCCATTTTTCAAACGGTCTCCAAATTTGACGAAATTAGTTTTGTTAGAACGGCATCGTCAATACGAAGCTAGAAAATATTTTTCGGGAATTTTTAGAGTCCGTATATGGCCCCGACAAATTGGAATGTTCGTTCAAATTCAATATGTAGATTTATATTTTGATTTTGGCGGAAACTGATCGAATCAGCTTACGATACATATCCCATTGCATTCCGAATGTGGGTAATTAGTTATGGACGACAGTCGGTGGGTCTCATTTGGAGGTCGAAATAAAAAGTTGCTTTTTAAAATAATTAAATATATATATAACTTCCTCCGCTCTCTCTCTTCACATTTGCAATCAACACATAAAAAAAAGAAGAAGAAGAAAACCCGATAGAAAACACGCCCCCCCCCCCCCTCTCGTTCTCACTGCCGCCGCCGCAGGTGGCTTGCGTACCACCGCCGCGACCTCGGCCAACCGCCGCCAGCGCGAGGCGCCCCCTTCTCCTCCGATCCCCCTTCTCCCTCCTCTCCGTTCCCCTTTGAAAAACCCAATGCCCAAAGCCCTAACCCAAAAACTGACGCCACCCATGGCCGGCGTGGCCCTCCAGCACCACCCCTCCGATGGTGAGCCCCCTCTTTCCACCTGTATGTTTAGTTTTGATTTTAGGTTAAAGTATTTAGGTTTAGCAATTTCAAATTAGTTTTTTTATATGTAGGAGCACGATAAAATTGGATTTTTGATATATATTATAGCAAAATAAAAGGATTCGATTTTTATGATAATAAAAATATGATTTTTATACTATAGAGATAATAAAAATATGATTTTTATACTATAGAGATAATAAAAATATGATTTTTATATTATATAGATAATAAAAATTTGATCTTTATATATGTATCGATATGATAAAAATATGATTTTTATAATATGAATACCGATATGAAAATATTATTCATAGTTAGATAAAAATATAAATTTTATCGTATGTATGTAATAATATAAAGATTCGATTTTTGTATATGTAGAATGGCGATAAAAATATAATTTTTATTTTGTAGGGAGAATTATAAAAATGTGATCTTTATAGATAAAAATACGATTTTTATATATGAAGTGACATTATAAAAATGTGATTTTTATCATATATGTATCAAAGTAAAAAATATGATTTTTATCATTTGAATGACAATGTAAAAATGTGATTTTTATATATTCATTAGCGATAGAAAGATTTGATTTTTATCTATATAGTAGCAAAGTAAAAATGTGATTTTTACCTATGTAGCGTTGTTATAAAAATATGAAATTATTTTTAGAAAGATAAAAATATAATTTTTCGCCTCTGTACGTTATTTATAAAATAATCCTACGAAGAAATAATTATTGATTGGTTAAAAATATAATTATTGATTGGTTAAAAATAAAAAAAATTAACGAAGGTATACTACATAGATCGACAATCAAAGCCCGGCGGAGTGGAACCCAAAGGTGAGAAATTTACACTTATTTTATTTTCTAATTAAAATATATACTAGGATGCAGACGGTGCTTAGCAGCACCCGATACCCGTCGTCCACAGACCATGGACGGCTTGTCTGTTTGTTTGATTGTGTTGTGAAATTTTATTGTGTGATGTGGAATGGAATAAAATATTTTATAGTTAAAAATATAGTTTTTAACGTGTACATGAATAAAATAAATATTTATAAACAAATCGGACGATTTGTTTATGTACACACATTTGATTGATATTGATTGGGACAATACATTTTACACATCGCCCAACTGCAAAAAAAAATTTGTGTTTGTTGTTTGCAAACCCCACCCGGGTATTGGGATGATTGCACATACACTAATCCCAATAATTAGCTGTATGTCGATCAATTGATTGACAGGCTGTTATAAGCATTGAATATTTATATTCGATTCTTATGCAGTGTAGAATGCACTCTAGATGATGGTTGACTGTGTTTGATATTTGTTGTGTACATATGGTGTATGAAATCCATATAATCACATTGTATGGCAATTGGCTGTGTCTGATTCCAGTTCAGAAAGAATGAATATTTTAAAATAATGATTATTTTGAAATAATGAATATTTTCAAATAATATTCAGTAAAGATTCAAAATTTGGTTTTATTGTCTGATTTGGGATGGACACGAAAATATTTAAATATATAAAGCCGTGTTGATTAGATTAACGCCATTTTGACGTGAACACTATTTATATCAATTTTATTCATTTTTATAATGAATATCGAAAAGGAATTGATTTTAAAATCTAACGTTTTGAAAATACTATCATTTATATATCGATGATATGGAATATTCAATTTTGATTAGAAATTGAATATGAAGTTGAAATCGTTTTGAAAACGAATTTAAAATGATTTATAAAATACATTTTAAATGGAAATCGACGAAATATATATTATATATATAATATAATGGCCTGAATAGAACGCGCCGCGCTGCAGCAGTTCGCGAATTTCGACCATTGACTTCGAATGGACATTACGGGAGATCCGACCGTCGGATTCTCCTAAAACCAGAACCGTTGGGTTCGTATCGAAAAGAGATTTCTTAAGAATATTAGAGATTTGAAATCTAACGGTTGGATTTGGAATTATGTCCAAATTAAATTTGGAAAAGGTCGTTGTAAGTGCAGTTCGATGGCCGTTTATGGAAATCGACTGTACGGGCCTTGATAAAATTATAAAAAAATATCAATAATTAGTGTAAAATCCTAATAAATGATTTGGAAAGAATTAGGATGAAAAATTCCATATTTGAAAAGATAAAAATAGATTTTTATCGAAATGAACTAGTTTTGAACTAGAATTATGAAATTCAATATTTTTTTTAAAATAAATAAATAGGATTTGAAATGGTTTTAAAAATAACCGGACTTTCCAATATATGAATTGGAATGGATATGAATCGAAATTATCTTCGGAATATTCCATTGTCGGATTCCGTGATTATACGGACATTGTGGAGGAATTTGGAAGATATTTATATATATCGTTATTCCAATACGATATTGGTTGATTTCAGAATTTGATATTTATATATTCAGAGCCTTGTATTTAATATCAAATTGGATTTTGAGTTTGTCGCGAATGGTATCTTTAATAATATTGTTCTTAAACCCAATGGAGTTAAGAAAATTAGAAACTGACTGGAAATTAGTTAAGTTGAATGGTTCCTGGGTATTGATCTGATGTTGGTTTCAGCCTTTGGGGTTAACACTTAGGGAATTATTCTCTTACTAATTTACGGTTAGAGGCCGATGGAATGTGAATTGGGTTTATCGTGAACTGTGTTTTAGCGACATTCGTTCTTTAACCCGATTTACAGTGAAATGGGATTTGGAATTTATAAATCTTTTGTTAAGATTTAAAGGAGATTTTCCAAAGTAAAGTTTTCCAATTTAACATATTAAATTGGAATTGAATGGAATTCGATTTGGCAATAATCGAAGTAAGCTTCTGTAGAGGAAGAGGGTTTATATATATGAAATTTAAAAGGGTCGTTATTCCATTTATATTATCAATTGGATATGGAAGTTTATATCGATTATATATTGATTTGTTTTCCATGGAAATTCCATTGTTAATGGAATGTGATTTTGGGTTGTCGTGAGTGGTATCTTTAATAATACTGTTCTTAGACCCAACAGAGTTAAGAAAATCAGAAACTAACTGGAGATTAGTTAAGTTGAATGGTTTCCTGGGTATTGATCTGATGTTGGTTTCGGCCTTCGGGGTTAATACTTAGGGGATTGTTCACTTGCTAATTTACGGTTAAAGGCTGATGGAATGGAATGTGATTTTCGGTTTATCGTGAACCGTATTTTAAATGACATTGGTTCTTTAACCAAGTTAAAGGCAGGATATGATTTCTCAAGTTAAACAATCGTTAATATTGATTTCTGGGAAGATTAAAACCAAGTGGAGTTTTAATGCATCTTTAATTAGGTTGATTTGATATCCAAAGGAAGAATAAAGAATAAATTTAAGGAATTTATCTTTGATAAAATTAATGGGAACCTTTCCCAAAGTATATGAATATTTGGATAAAGAAATATTCTGGATTGGAATGAGGCGTATGTTGTGTTTTTATAGCACTTGTTTATTATATACGCGAGTTATTCAGAAAGACTGGGTTTATCCCATTCTGAATAACTGATTCGACGATGTGTCGAGGCTGAAGACGGTGGTTGAAGACCGGAGGTTTTCACATCGTTTGGATGATTACTGATGTCTTGATTGGGCTGTACACCCAAGGCGAGGTAATAAGTGGTGATCGTCCAGACGTACTTGGAGATCAACGGATATGTGAGGGCCTCTCCCCTGTATTGGACATAGGGGGGAGGAATAAGGTGCCTCCGGTTTCATTCAGACCCAGAACGAACTTGTAAATGGATGTGTGTCTGACATCGGATTTCATTCTGTGTGATTTGCATAGTGTGAATTACCTATGTGGCATGCTGAGATGCAAATGATCCATGCTTCTGTTGAAAAGCAGAGTCTGGTGGTTGATGATCAAAGCACGGCCTTTGTGGCGTAGCTTTGTGTAGCGTTAATTCGCGAGCCTCACACCCCAGTGTGAGCCGAAAACGGGAGAGGACATCAGGGAGGGCATGCGTTTCCTTCTAGCTAGGAGTGGAATTTTGGGTTTTACATGCCCGGACATTTTACTTATGTGAATGATGGATTGTGAGGCGCCTCGGTTATATCGGTCGATCTGGACCGATGGAGTCATTTGGCTCATTGATGCCCCATAGGGCGGGGAAACGCAGTGTTTAGGCATTTTAATCCACATCGAGTGGACCGGCCCTGACGATCCAATGGTCGATGCGTTCTGATCCTGAGACACGGGCTAGAGCGTCTCGAAGCAGTAAGGACGATCCCTTGCCTTGGTTCACAGATGGAAATCCAACTTCGAATACGTGACAATTGCGGTTTTGATTGTAGAGCCTAGTATTGGTGACATCATATATGGTACCCATGCCCCTTGGATTGATACATTTGAATTTGAAGATGTTTTATACACTATGCACTTATAATAGTATTTTGTTTTAACGTACCAAGCATGTTTGGGTATTATAAGGGAAAACCCTATCCTTCGGTTTGCGTTGCATTGTGTGATGGGACCTGGGTCTTATAATAGCTTCATTTTTCCAAAAAGCATTGCGTTGCTTTGTAATATGCACTGGTATTCTTGGGAGGAGACCCGTTCCGTGTTATATTGCGTGGTCCCTTGATATATTTGATTTAAAGTAAAGTTTTAAATAACTGTTTTAGTTCTCACACCAGTCTCATGACTGACCTGGAGTTTATTGTTTTAACCTAAAATCTGGGTGCCGCTATTTTCCATAGGAGCAACCAGTAGTTTTGGTTTTGCAGATTTATATTCACAGGATCCTGGTTTACAGCTGGAATGATATTCGGAAAGCTCTGTATCTGCATATTATTTTCAGTTGTGTTTTGCATTATTTTCCGCTGCAATGTAAGTTGTAAATCTCTGATGTTGATCAAAGGTGTAATATTTATTCATGCTATGTATATTCTTGTATTCTGATGAAATTGTTGTAATAAGCAATGAAATGTTCTTCTGTTTGTGTTCTGATTCGTCTTGTCCTCAAAGCAATCCGTTCTTTCCTTCACGGGGAAGTTCGGGTCGTCACAACTTTACTTTATCTTCGGTTATCTTCGCATAATCTAATTCGCAATGCTACTATCAATACGGAGTGATTCTCGGATAATAATCCAACCGGTCTCTCCATATTGACAACGATATTGGCAAATACTTCGATAGTTGGTTATTTAGCTATCGAAGAAAACAAAATTCCATTCAAAAGCATCAAACAATCACTGGGTCCTTAATTTAATATTTCATTAATTAAATCACTTCTATGTTTCCTTATGAATATTTGTTAACCAAATATTTTCAATAATCATCTTGGCCTCTTACGCTAGTTGGAAAACATTTCCATATATCCCCTTTTTTTATTTTCTATACTTAGAAAATATCTCTTATTAATAATTGGAAAACATTCCAAGTACTTGTCCCTTTCACGACCATTCATTTCAATACTTAGGAAATATTTTATTATATTTCCAACAATCCGCTTATCTGGGTTAAAAAGAATGTTGTGTAAAACATTGTTACAACAATCTAAAATACTGCATTCAACTAAATCTTATTCAAAACATTTATCTTCGAGCCTAAATCTTGCTATTTATTGGTTAATAATGAAATCAATCAAGCTGGGATATAAATACCTCTCAAACCTTGATGAAATAACATTGTTAACTTCAAAACGGACAAGACAACTTATCTAGAATAATCAACATCATATAAACCAATTACTCATTTTTTGAAACGTGTATACATTTCTCTTTCTGTTTTTACCAGATTTAATTATAGATTTCCTTTTTGTTTGTAATATTATATTTTAAGTTTGTTTACTTATCGAATTCTATATATATCTATATATTGATTTCTAGTTATCAAAATTTCTTAAAAATATTCTAACTCCTTAAATTTTCGGAAAATTTCACTAGCACCTCCTTTGTACCGGTCAATAGCTCAAACCTCAACTTGCCTCTCTAGTCCCTTTAGATTCAAAAGGAAAATCAAAAAGCCAAGTGGCTTGCCGATTCAGTACATAAAAACTCATATGGAATTTAAACGTGTACCTTTTCGTCGAGCACACAAATTATAATCTTCACACTTCATTCCATACCTGTCTAACCCATATACATGTATTCCCAATTTATTCCAACTCAATCTAATCATTATTAACTCAACTCACTAATTATTCCTCTTATTAATTATTTTGCCTATTTCACTTTTTATTTGAACGTCACGTTCAAACATATATTAATTTGTTTATAAACCAATCGGATGCCATATCTAATTCAAGTTTAATATTCGATTTCGAATATGAATTTACAAACACCTTTACTTAACCAAAGTTCAATTTCGATTTAAAATTCCATTAACTTAATTTTCTTTAAATTAGTTAATTCTATTTAATAGTTAAAAATCTGATTTTTGTTTCAAAAATTTAATCCATTTACTTCATTTGAGTTCAGATATATTTTATAACTTAAGTCTAGATTTTTATAATAAAAATCCATATTTTATTTACTTAAAACCGTTTTATTTATTTAAATAAACTGTTATGGTTTAATAATGGTTATGGCGCTGTTTTTCTGGAAATTTAATTTTGACATAACTCCAAATCTATAAGACAAAATCCAGATTTTTCTCTTCTATTAGAAAACTATTATTCAATCGGTCTTGACGATTCTTGTTTCAAAGAATCTCGAACTTAAATTGAGTTCTATATACTTAATTGAAGTTTGAAACGTCAATTTACGAACAACCGCGCTACGGCGAGTTCGTTTTAATTATATTTAAATATAAACGTTTAAACCTCGTTTATAAATAAATTTCAACTCCATTCTTATATATTTTAATATAAATTAAACCAATTTTCCAAATTCAACTTAATATTTTTTATTTTCCCTAACCATCAATTATTTTATAATTCAGTTATATTTTATTTTTAACTCCATCTTCTATACTAAATTCCAATTCCTTTATAAATAAGTTATTTATAAAATTCGATATAATTGAATTCTGATGATAAATCCGTTGGATTTTTCTCAATCCAGCTTATATTCTGAATTCTGAAATGTAATCAATCATTCTTTTTCAAAACACTTCCCAATTCGCTTTTAAATTTATTTGAATTAAAATATTTAAATTATCCAAATGATAATTGTCTCACTTAATTTATAAACGTCGTTTATAAATTTAACTTCCTTTTTTTATATATTAAAACAAGTTTCCATTTCAAAATTCTACTTGAAACTACATTCCTTTTATATTCCGAATTCCGAAATAAAAACTGTCATCCCCTTTTCGAAATGATTTCAAATTTCTATTTCTAAATTCATACTTGAATTTAAATTTCCAAATTTATCTCACGATGTTTAATTCACTACATTTATAAACAACATTTATAAATTTACTTATTTAATATATTTTCAAACAAGTTCTATACAAATCTATTTAAAACCCGATTCTTTCTTTGGAATATTTTATTATTATAACTTATATATGGATATAGAATATATTTTTATATTTTATTTCAGTTTCTATCCAATACAATTTAAATATCCTATTTAGGAATAAGTTCTTTTTATAAATCCGACATAGTCGAATTCAAACATAAATCCGATGGATTTATTTTATTTAATTTACATTCTGAATATCAGAATAAATTACATCATTTACTATTTAAAACGATTTTTTAATTCTCACTTTAAATTCACGTTTGAATTTAATTATTCATATCATCCAATGATAATTTATTTCCCTTCATTTATAAACACCATTTATAAATTCATTTCAATTCCCCATATTATCCAATTAAATTATTCCATTTAATTTATAAACACCGTTTATAAATTTATTACTTGTTTTTATTTCTAGTCCATTCGAAATAAAAAAAAACTATTTTAAATCTCAAAATCTCACTTCACAATATTTTTATAAATCAATATTCAGGCCCCAGTGATATTTAAACAGCCCAAAACACTCAATTTTCAATCACAGGTTTCTAATACATCATATATGATAATATATATGCAAACAAACAAATAATGATATTTTTGAGGAATCTAGTTGGATCCCTCCAATCTGTTTTCCCTGCATCCACAGACGTTAGCCAACATAAATAATACCCATCCTGCTTCGAGGCAGGATATCGCGGTATAGAAGGTCATCCACTATCATATTATAGGGGTGTAAAGGGTCATCCGCTAATGATACTACGAGAATATCCATCCACCAATATATAAAATAATAGCCACAAACACCAATCCTATATAACTAATAAAATATAGAATAGCCACAAAAATATTTAAACGAATCCAAACAATCAACAAATATTTTTAACTATTCAAAATAAAATTTAAATAGTAAATTTTGAGCGAGATTTACTAACCTGATTTTCAGTTCGTCGATTCCCTGCCATTTTAATCTAATTTCAAATATGCGCTTGAATTTAGATAAGATTCCCGATAGCTCTAAATCCTATCATTCAAATTATACAGTGTAGCGGACATCGATACAAGTCCAACACAACTGACACCATCTGTGACAACCCCAATTTCGACAGACCGATTATTTTTCAAAAACTCCAATATATCGAAACTTGGATTGAGTTGCTCTGGTATCCTGTAGAAAAGACAGAGACATAAAATATGTTAGAGTTTAAAAAATATCACATAGCGGAATGGATAAAATACAATATAATCAAAATATAGCCTTACCGTATTAATAATACTGCCTAACCAGTATCCAAGGCTATCATGTCCCTGCCACAAATCTAACATGCGTGTATGTTATGAGGAGGGGGTCAGAACACAAGTTCTGGTGACTGGATTTAAACTATACACTTTGGATAATCCTACATATACCATTCAATCATATTTTCCTATTTATTTGGTTACATGGGTTATTATCACTCAAGGCTTACACACACGTCGTACCCATTTACTTTCCAGCGGAGTAACCTAATATAGTATATATGTAGTGTGACGACCCCAAACCCCGTTCCATGGTGGCAAGGGTAATCTTTGGAATATAACACATAAACAAATGACAGTAGAACAGAAATATATAAATACACCAGATAATTAACAACAGAATACACTGGATAAATATAAACATCAGAGTTACATAGTATACAGGATCATACTTAGTACAAAATACAGTTCAGCTTTGCATAAAATATCTACAGCGGAATCAAAAAAACATAATATGTACAACAGGAGTTGAACAACATAAAAAGAAAGAAATGATAGAATCCATCTTCAACTCCATAGTTATCCAGAAAGAGCCTGCTAAAACCTAAATACAAGGCTGTCCGTGTAGAAAATAGGCACCCGAGTTTGCAAGCGAAACAAACTACGAGTCAGTCATGGGACTGGTATGAGAAATCAACTACTTATTTTACAATAAGGCCAATCACAGGACCACGCCACTAATGCGGAACGAGTTTACTCCACTGGATTGCCAGTGTTTTAAAATAAATAAATCATTTAAACATCACAATGCTTTTTATAAAAATGAAGCCATTATAAGACTCAGATCCCATCACACAATGCAACGCAAACCGGAGGATAGAGTTTTACCTTATAATGGACAAAATATGCTTGATACGAATAAAATAAAAGCATTTGATATTATTACTAGTGTTTATATGTTTCAAAAACAATTTCAATCATAAGTATCAATCATAGATGGTATGGGTACCATATATCATGTCGCAATATATAGGTATACAATCAAAACCACACGATATCTTATTTGGAAATTGGATTTCCTTCATGAACCAAGGCGAGGGATCGTCCTTACCACTTCGAGATGCTCTAGCCCGCCCCTCAGGCAAGTACTCTGTCAAGCCTTTGGATCGTCAGGGTCGGTCTACACGGAGTGGATTAAAATGCCTGAACACTGCGTTTCCCTGCCCTATGGGGCGTACACTGGTCCTATCCCGACCAGATCATCGGCCCCGTAACGACCGATATAACCGAGGTGCCTCGCTATCCATCATCTACATAAGTAAAATGCCCGGGCGTGTAAATCCCAAAACACCACTCCTAGCTAGAAGGAAACGCAGGTCCTCCCTGATGTCCTCTCTCGTTTTTGGTCCATACCGGGGTGTGAGGCTCGCGAATCAACGCTAAACACAGAGCTAGCTTTTTAAAGCCCTGCTTTGATCATCATCCACAAGACTCTGCTTTTCAACAAAATCCTTGATCACTGCTTCTCAGCACGCCTCATAGGCACTTCACGCCATGCAATTGACGTATATCAATCACACAGAATGAAATCCAATATCAGACACACAATCCATTTACAAGTTTGTTCTGGGTATGAACGAAACCGGAGGCACCTTATTCCTCTCCCGTATGTCCAGTACAGGAGAGAGGCCCTCGCGCATCCGAACGATCAATAAGTACGTCCGGAAGACCACCACTGTAACCCCTTCAGGGCAGCAACTCCCATCAAAGGCATCAGTAGCCATCCATTCGATGTGAAGATCCTCAGTCTTGCACCGTCTTCATATCTTCGACTTCAAACCGTCGACCAATTATTTGAAATGAGAATTAACTCGGCCTTTTCAAATAATTCACATATATTTAGAATTTCAAATCAATTAATTTCAATGGTTCAATTATCTGACATCCATAATTCAGTACATTAATGTAATTTTCATGTCAAACTCATTCAACCATCAAATATACAATAAACCGGGTAAATTCGGTTTATTTCCATTCCATATCGTTTATAATATTTTATCACGATTTATCGCTATTTTTATTTATTTAAATATAGACAATTTATTCAAACGACGCTTCAGGCCATAAAGTGGCCATGGCGCTGTTTTTCTCCAAATTTGATTTACACATATCTGTAAATCTAACCGTTGGATCTTTACAAATTTTATATCATTGGAAAGATCCTTTCAAAGCGGACCCAACAGTTCTAGTTTTGGGAAAATCCAACGGTCGGATCTCCCAGTACAATCGTTTAAATTTACGATTTCAAAATACAAACTACAGCATCGTTATTCGATTTATTTTAATTATATTTATATATATAATCCATTCTGGCGCTGTTTTCATTCAGATTTGAATTCAACATTCAAGACAATCCAACCGTTGGATCTTTGCAAAGTTGGTATCGTTGGAAAGATATTTCCAAAGCGAACCCAACGGTTTCAGATTCAGGAAAATCCGATGGTCGGATCTCCCGATACAATCATTTGAAATCACGGTTTCAAAATACGAACTACAGCTTCGTTATTCGATTTATTTTAATTATATTTATATATATATAAAAAAAATGATCCATTCTTCGATTTAAAAAACCATTTCATCTCATATAGGTGGTAAAAATGATATTTTTACCCAACAGATATTTATTTCAACACATGACTATTTTTAACAATTTGTATATATAGTAAAAGTGTGATTTTTATTGCCAAAATAATTTATTTCAGACACGATTATTTTATATACTTCGTATAGATGATAAAAATGTGATTTTTATTGTTAAAGTAATTTATTTCAAAAATGAATAATTTTAGCGATTCATATGTATTATAAAAATGTGATTTTTATTGTCAAAACCATTTATTTCAAACATGATTATTTTATATACTTCATACATACAATAAAAATGTTATTTTTATCGCTCAAACTATTTTATTGCATACATTCTATAAAAATGTTATTTTTACCATTCAAACCATTTTTATTTCATACATTCGATAAAAATGTTATTTTTATCATTCAAGCCATTTTTATTTCCTACATTCGATAAAAATGTTATTTTTATCGTTCAAACCATTTTATTTCAAAAATGAATGTTTTCCAACATATAAATATATTTCAATACATGAATATAAATCAAACACAGGAATATTTCAGAAAATTTCGGCAGCATAACGGCAGGGTAGTTAAAACCGGCACAGTCCCTTGTACGGCTCCTCGCTCTACCTTAAAGCCTCGCAGCTTTTGACAATCGGGATTTCAATATCTAGTTCATACACAGACGAATTTTCCCATATACTAATCCTATTGGGATTTTAACCACAATCAATCATTTCAACCATTCGTATTTATCAACCAAATTTCACATCAACCAAATCCAACCAATCACAACCAATATATATATCGTCCATGGTCTATGGACGAGGGGAGTATATATATATATAGATATACGTATATAAATATATTTTGATTTCATTTCAATTCCATTCAATGCATATATGATTTTTACAACGCATATATAACTTATACATCGCACATACAACTTATACAACGCTTATATATGAGGTGTACAACGCTTATATAACTCATACATCGACCGTATAATGTATAAGTCGTCATTCCATATCGTTTATAGTTCAGAAATCTCACATTAGGTTCCACTCCTCCAAAATTTGTAGAAGGCTCAAAAAAATATCCGGTCTCTTCTAGAATGTAGAAGACATCCACACGAGTCCAATGTCCTTGTTTCACTGGATTTCGTCAACATAGCAAAAAGATATGATTTTTATAAGTTTGCAACGGTTTTATTTGCCGAAATCAATTAAAATAAATAAAGCCGTATATTTTTCAAACCTGTTCAAAACTAGGTTTCAATTTAATTTCCAATCCGCTGCACTAGAAGGCAGTCGGACTATGGCACGTCGAAGAGCTTCGAAGTAGCTTTCCACGCAGTGTTGTTTCACCCAGATCGACGGCTCCTACAGGTGGCGGCGGCGCTCAAAAGTTCCAGCCTTTGGAGGCGCGGATCTCTTCAAACACGCGATGAAAAAATACAATCCTTATATGGATTTGAAGATCTTGGAGAGGGCTACAAAATTCCCAACTGGAAGGGGAGGGTCTAATTTTGCGTGTAGGAGAAGGAATTAGAGGAGGAAGCAGGGAAAGCTTTTCCATCGTCGCGATATAAGGATCGGGGAGAGAGAAGATGAAGTAGAGGGTTCTGATTGGCCCGACCCTTTTTATATTTATTTTAAAATCCAAAAATACCCATTTCTCCTTACGAACTCCAATTCAAGCCCAACGACTATCATCCCTAGCTAAATACCCCCATTACTGACACAATGGAATATGTGTCGTAGGCCCATTCGACTGTTTCAGTCAGTTTTTCTTCAATTTAAAATGTAAAACATTCAATATTTGATTTGAACGTACATTTCAATTTGCCGGGGCCACATACTGATCCTAAAAATTCCAAAAAAAATTCTAGCTTCGTATTGACGATACAGTCCCAATAAATCTAGTTTCGTTGAATTTGGAGACCGTTTGAAAAATGACCATTTTCTGGTCGATCCAAATTGACTGAAATCAACAAAACACATTTTCTTTTGTCACGCTCACATATTAACTCTAAAAATTATGGAATTTGAAACCTAGCAATAATTTGACATCCTGGATCCAACAAAAGCGGTTTCGTCAAAAACGGCGGCCGTTTGCAAAATGGCTATTTACACGGGCGATATTAACTCCATAGCGACCTTTTTGGAAATTCATTTGGCCATAACTTTTGATTCCCGCTATGAAATCTCAATTTTTCAGATTCGTTAGAAATATATTCATAAACAGATTTAAATATTTTTGGTTTCACCGAAATCCATTTTATTTTGCACTCGGTACAGTCAGTCAAAGTTTGAATTCAAATTTTCAAATTGCCGCGCCATTTCAGGCCTTGTTTTATAATTAAAATAAATATATTAATTTTCCAACTTCAAATCAAATAGACTTTTGGTCGTTATTATTTAAAATAATTTATTTTAAATATTCAAAATTCAATAAATAGCCAAATTAAAATTTTTAAATTAGTTCATATTTTTCGGATTGTTACAATCTCCCCCACTTAAAATCTTTTCATCCTCAAAAAGGAATGAAGCTGAAATTAGTTTAATTAATAAACTCCACTTTCATTCTGGCTTTCATTCTTCAACTTTTCAGTTTCTAAGAATTTCCAATTCTTCAAAAATTTGGCTAACACCCTAAATTTCTGAAAAATTTCGCCATAACCTCCTTTGTACAGGGAGGGGTTTGCCAATTTATTGGGCCATATTAGGTACCCAATAAATCCTAATAAGCATGTACATATTTATAGTGATATATTCCGGTGTCCACAGAGGAGTGTGTATAGATCATAACTCCAAAGAATAAATTCTCGTCACCCTATAAATGGTTTTTGTGCCTTAATGACCAGAGAGACGTGTTTATTGTCATCTCCAGACCTGTATGGGGTTTTTATTAATCTGACAATTTATCGTTATAATTTATATTGTCCATATCAGTCATCAGTTCAACCTATAATACATAGTCATCGCCATACAAGCCTCTCGCTCATATGGTAAATCTTCAACCTCATCACACAAGCTCCAAATGCTTATGTGGTATTTGATGAAGTATGCCTATCTTCAAGAAGTATGCCATGTAGTGTAGTTCAAAATTAATTGTTACTATCCTATGGCGACGTTTATTATTACACACAAAACAACCAGTACTATGCATCCAATGGCATTCACAGGAGTTGATATAATAATAAAATTGCGAATCCAGCTCATGAAGGTTTACCTATTTGTCGGGCACGCAAATAAATTCTTTACTCAACAGCAAATCCGTTTACCTGTTCAAACATATATAATGAAAATGTATATATTTCTATCTATTTTCAAATCAGTTCAATGTTCGATTCAATTTGCATAAGTCTACCTTTCATTCTCTTATTGATTTTATTATTCCAATGCGATTTAGTTTAAACTAACAATCACCCCACACAAACAACAATCAATTTATTTTTAACCTTTTCAAATAAATCTAATAATTAATTCATATACTCTTTTAAAATCATTCAGACTATATAACTAAAATTTCACATCCATGCAAAGGAAACAACAGTAAAGTAGAGAACAATACTGAAATGCAAAACATGGTAAATGTACCTTGCACCAGAGTTAATCAGAGATATCCACCCTGCACTTGGGATAGGCTTTCTTAATGCTCTCCTCAGTTTCCCAAGTACAGTCTCGCAGATCCCTACTCCACTGCACTTTGACTAAGTGAACCTTCTTGTTCCTCAGCTCATTAGTTTCTTTGCCAATAATCTTTAGCGGCTCTCTCCTCACTGCCAATTCTGGAGTAATTTCCAAATCTTGTTGCGCGGCTTCTTCCACGACCAAGTCTGGATCATGCACATGCTTTCGAAGTTGAGATACATGAAATATATCATGTACTCCAAGCAACCAGTTAGGCGATTGAACCCTATAAGCGAGAGTTCCAATCCATTCGAGCATAGGAAATGGACCAATAAATTTGGATGCCAACTTCCTTGTTTTGCCAAATCGGATTACTCCTCTCATTGGAGAAACCCTTATATACACATAGTCACCAACATTAAATGATAAATCTCTTCTTCTTGAATCTGCATAGCACTTCTATTGGCTTTGAGCAGCCAGTAATCGTTTCTTAATGAAATCGACTTTATCTGCAGCTTCGCGAATCATATCTGGCCCTAACACAAGTCTACTGCCAGGTTCTACCCAACAAGCGGGAGATCTGCACGGTCGACCATACAATGCTTCGAATGGCGACATTTTCAGGCTCGCTTGGTAGCTATTGTTGTATGAGAACTCAGCCAAATGCAAGTGGTCTTCCCATGATCCGCCAAAATCAATAACACAAGCCCACAATAAATCTTCTAGAATACGATTCACCCTCTCAGTTTGACCATCTGTTTGAGGATGATAAGCGGTGCTCAAGTTCAGTTTCGTTCCCAATTCTGCTTGTAATGCTTCCCAGAATTTACTAGCAAAAATCAGGTCATGATCACTAACGATGCTCATGGGAACTCCATGGAGTTTAACAATTTCTTTAAAATAAATCTGTGCCAGACTCTGAGTAGTTCTATTCGATCTGACAGGTATGAAATGGGCAGTCTTCATGAAATGGTCTACGATCACCCAAATACTGCCGTTTCCTTTCCTGGTTCTGGGCAAACCATCTATGAAATCCATAGAAATATGTTCCCACTTCCAACCTGGAATTTCGAATGGTTGCAGCAATGCAGTGAGTTTCTGTTGATCGCTTTTAACTTGTTGACAAGTGGAACACCGGCTAACATATATAGAGATATATCTTTTCATTGCCTTCCACCAGAATTTTTGCTTGAGGTCATTATACATTTTACGAACCCCTGGGTGGATACTCAGTTTGGACTTGTGACACTCGTCCAATACTTTTCTTTTGAGCTCTAGGATGTCAGGAACACAAATTCTTCCTTTCAATCTCAGAACTCCTGCGCTATCCACTTGGAAACTGGAGACTTCGCCCCTTTGAATTCTTTTGATCATCTCTTTAACAAAACTATCGTCTTTCTTAAGAATAGATATTTTATCAATCAATGATGGTGTAATGATAAGACTGGCGATGATCATATTCTTTCTGCTAAGCACATCAGCCACAACATTGGCTTTCTTCGGAGTATACAAAATATCAAGACCATATGCTGCGAGAAATTCTAACCAACGCTGCTGCATCATATTCAGATCCTTCTGGGTGAATAAATACTTCAATGATTGATGGTCAGTACATAATTCAAATTTCTCACTCAATAGATAATGCCTCCAGATTTTCATAGCAAACACAATGGCTTACAATTCAAGGTCTTGAGTTGCATAGTTCTTTTCATGTGATTTCAATTGACAGCTAGCATAAGCGACTACCTGGCCTCTTTGCATTTACACTGCACCAAGACCTTCTTTAGAAGCATATGTCCAGACTTTCAAGTCTTGATTGCCATCAATAATTGTTAACACTAGAGCAGTTGTCAGCCTTTACTTCAGCTTTTGGAAAGCTGCCTCACATTTGGGAGTCCGATTGAACCTTGAATGTTTCTTAGTAAGCTTCGTTAAGGAACTATATATCTTCGAAAAATCTTTAACGAACTTCCAATAATAACTAGCCAATCCGAGAAAAATTCGGACTTCTGTGGGTGTAGTTGGCTACTTCCAATTTTGAATAGCAATAATCTTACTGGGATCTACAGAAATTCCCTCCTTTGATACGACGTGACCAAGGAATTTGACTTCTTCTTGCCAGAATATACATTTGGAAAATATGGCTTTTAAAAAATTCTTTCTAAGAATTCCTAGCACTTGTTCCAAATGTTTTTCATGCTCGCTCTTGGACATAGAGAAGATTAGAATATCATCAATGAAAACCAGTACGAATTTATTCAATGCTTCTCTAAATACCCTGTTCATTAGATCGACAAAATAAGATGGAACGTTACATAAGCTGAACGGAATTACTAACCACTCGTAGAATAAATCTGGACCTCTGAATGCTGTCAAAGGAACACATTATTCGGCAATACGAAGTTGATGGAAACATGTAACTAGGTCGATTCGTGAAAATACTTATGCGCCATTCAATCGATCCAACAAATCGTAAATTTGCGGCAATGGATATTTATTCTTCAATGTCTGTTTGTTCAAGTCACGATAATCCACACATAGTCTGAGAGTACCATATGACTTTGGGACAAACACCACTGCTGCTCCCCAATCAGAGAAACTAGGTCTGATAAAACCCTTCCATACAAGCTATTGAGTCTGATTGTCTAATTCTTCTTTTTCCTTCAAGGTCATTCTTCGAATAGCGTGAACTACTGGCCTTGCATTCGGAATTAAAGCAGCCTTGAAATATATTTCTCTACGCGGAGGTAAGCTAACAACATCTTCAAACACATCCGCATAATTCTTGACGACAAGAATATTTTCTACATCGACTGAAGCATTCTCCGTAACGACAGGAACAGGTTCTAATTGAGCAGGAGAAACATCAAAAGCTGACCAAAAGTCTTTTTTATTAGAAATCGGACCTTCGCATGGAATGGTTATATAGTCTCCTGATTTAATCTTCGCCTTAACGACTCTGTCGGCGCATTTAACCTCAGCTTTATATTTGGTTAACCAATCCAATCCCAAAATAAGATCAAATTCTGTAAAATTCATGACGATCGCGATGGTAGGGAACCGATAACGAGAAAAAGAAAGAGGCACCCCACAAATCCAACTAAGATCGAGGGAACTCCCGACTGGATTATGGACAGTCATGGGTGCTTTGAGCTTTTTCAAATTCAAATCCAGTTTCTTAACTGCATTCCTTGCAACAAAGCTTTGCGATGCGCCTGTATCAAACAGTACTTTAACTGGAATATCTTTGACAGTAAGTGTGCCCTCTAAAATATCTGGCCTCGCTTTACTAGCTGAGGGTGCCGGAACCTTTGCCAATTCATTCACTTGTGCCACTCTGGTCGCTTTCAATAGCCGGTAGTCTCGCTTTATATGACCAGCCTGATGGCAAAGATTGCATTTCCTATCCTCTTGAAACTTGTTGCTGGATTTTGACCCAACATTCTTTCGTATGTTCAAAGATTTACAGTTCCTCATCGAATGCCCTTGCCGATTACACTTTAAACATACGACTGCCTTAACCTTTTTCTGACTGGCCCTTAGCCTCTTATTGCCTTCAGACTTTATACTCGCCTCGGGATGCGCACTTTTCTCTGGGCTATCAGTTTCAAATTTCCTTTTTCTGCTAGAACTACATTCCTCTTCATCGCCCAAAAGACCATGCTTATCTAGATCTTCGTACTGATAAGCCATGTATATCATTTCAGAAAAAGATTGTTGCACATGTGCAGTTACACTACTTTGGTACTTTCTTTAAAGCTCGTTAATAAACCTCAGATTCTTCATTTTGGATTTTGAATTAGATGCGGGGCAAAACGAGAAAGTCCGATGAATTTCTTATGATATTCTGGAATGGTCATATCTCCTTGAATCAGATAGTAGAATTCACAACTTAACCGCTCTGTTGCTTCTGGAGGAATAAACCTTTCATTGAAAATTTCTTTGAATCTATCCCAGGTGATATCAGCTTCTGGATTATCTTTAATAAAGGTATCCCACCAGATTAAAGCTTCGTCTTTGAGTGCCCAAGATGCCAGTAATCTTTTCTGATCATCACTCAGCTTTGAACCTTTAAAGATTTTCTCAGCAGAACGCACCCAGGCTTGAGTTTGAATAATAGATTCATTTCCCGAGAACGGTACTCCACCCAGATTTCGATAATTAATTAATAGAGCCTCAATATCTGGTTCCGACCCACCTCTTCTACTTCTGCCACTCATTTTTCAATGTCTGCAAATAGAAGACAAAGTGTTAGGCCAACAGAAAAGGTATTTTAAAGCATAGAGACATATACTTGAATGTAAATGTGTCTATAGGGGTGTATCTCATTCTGCTACACTCATTCAAGGATATTACCGATCCTATCTGAAATGAGTTATTCATCGTAGAATACTACTGATTCTATTTCTGACGAGTTCGTTAATATGTTATATTCCAGAACTAAGCTTAACCAAAGCTCTGATACCACGTTGTAACGACCCCAAACCCCGTTCCATGGTGGCAAGGGTAATCTTGGGAATATAACACATAAAAAAATGACAGCAGAATAGAAATAAATAAATACACCAGATAATGAACAACATAATACACTGGATATATATAAACATCAGAGTTACACAGTATACAGGATCATATTTAGTACAAAATACAGTTCAGCTTCACATAAAATGTCTACAGCGGAACCAAAAAACATAATATGTACAATAGGAGCTGAACAACATAAAAAGAAAGAAATGGTAGAATCCATCTTCAGCTCCATAGCTATCCAGAAAGAGCCTGCTAAAACCTGAATACAAGGCTGTCTGTGTAGAAAATAGGGCACCCGAGTTTGCAAGTAAAACAAACTATGAGTCAGTCATGGGACTGGTATGAGAAATCTACTACTTATTTTACAATAAGGTCAATCACAGGAACACGCCGCTAACGCGAAACGGGTTTACTCCATTGGATTTCCAGTGCTTAAAAATAAATAAATCATTTAAACATCGCAATGCTTTTTATAAAAATGAAGCCATTATAAGACTCGGTTCCCATCACACAATGCAACGCAAACCGGAGGATAGAGTTTTACCTTATAATGGCCAAAATATGCTTGATACGAATAAAACAAAAGCATTTGATATTATTACTAGTGTTTATATGTTTCAAAAACAATTTCAATCATAAGTATCAATCATTTATGGCATGGGTACCATATATCATGTCGCCATATATAGGTATACAATCAAAATCGCACGATGTCGTATTTGGAAATTGGATTTCCGTCATGAACCAAGGCAAGGGATCATCCTTACCGCTTTGAGACACTCTAGACTGCCCCTCAGGCAAGTACTCTGTCAAGCCTTTGGATCGTCAGGGCCGGTCCACACGGAGTGGATTAAAATGCCTAAACACTGCGTTTCCCCACCGTATGGGGCGTACATTGGTCCTATCCCGACCAGATCATCGGCCCCGTAACGACCAATATAACCGAGGCGCCTCGCTATCCATCATCCACATAAGTAAAATGCTCGGGCATGTAAAACACAAAACACCACTCCTAGCTAGAAGGAAACGCAGGTCCTCCCTGATGTCCTCTCCTGTTTCAGGTCCATACCGAGGTGTGAGGCTCGCGAATCAATGCTAAACACAAAGCTAGCTATTTAAAGCCCTGCTTTGATCATCATCCACAAGACTCTTCTTTTCAACAAAAGCCTTGATCACTGCATCTCATCACGCCACATAGGCACTTCACGCCATGCAACTGACGTATATCAATCACAAAGAATGAAATCCAATGTCGGACACACAATCCATTTATAAGTCCATTCTGGGCCTGAACGAAACCGGAGGCACCTTATTTCTCTCTCGTATGTCCAATACAGGAGAGAGGCCCTCGTACATCCGAACGATCAACAAGTATGTCCGGATGACCACCACTGTAACCCCTTCAGGGCAGCAACTCCCATCAAAGGCATTAGTAGCCATCCATTCGATGTGAAGATCCTCGGTCTTGCACCGTCTTCATATCTTCGACTTCTAACCATCGACCAATTATTTGAAATGAGAATTAACTCGTCCTTTTCAAATAATTCACGTATATTTAGAATTTCAAATCAATTAATTTCAATGGTTAAATTATCTGACATCCATAATTCAGTTCATTAATGAAATTTTCATGTCAAACACATTCAACCATCAAATATCCAATAACCGGGTAAATTCGGTTTACTTCCATTCCATATCGTTTATAATATTTTATCTTGATCTATCGCTATTTTTGTTTATTTAAATATAGCCAATTTATTCAAACGACGCTTCAGGCCATAACGCGGCCATGGCGCTGTTTTTCTCCAATTTTGATTTACATATATCTGTAAATCTAACTGTTGGATCTTTACAAATTTTATATCATTGGAAAGATCTTTTCAAAGCAGATCCAACAGTTCCTGTTTTGGGAAAATCCGACGGTCGGATCTCCCGATACAATCGTTTAAAGCTACGATTTCAAAATACGAGCTGCAGCATCGTTATTCGATTTATTTTAATTATATATATATATATATATATATATATATATATATATATATATATATAATCCATTCTGGCTCTGTTTTCATTCAGATTTGAATTCAACATTCCAGACAATCCAACCGTTGGATCCTTGCAAAGTTGGTATCGTTGGAAAGATATTTCCAAAGAGAACCCAACGGTTTCGGTTTTGGGAAAATCCGATGGTCGGATCTCCCGGTACAATCATTTGAAATCACAGATTCAAAATACGAACTACAACTTCGTTATTCGATTTATTTTAATTATATATATATATATCCATTCTTCGATTTCAAAAACCATTTCAACTCATATAGGTGGTAAAAATGATGTTTTTACCCAACAGATATTTATTTCAACACATGACTATTTTTAACAATTCGTATATATAGTAAAAGTGTGATTTTTATTGCCAAAATAATTTATTTCAAAAACGATTATTTTATATACTTCATATAAATGATAAAATGTGATTTTTATTGTTAAAGCAATTTATTTCAAAAATGAATATTTTTAGCGATTCATATGTATTATAAAAATGCGATTTTAATTGTCAAAACCATTTATTTCAAAAACGATTATTTTATATACTTCATACAGACAATAAAAATGTTATTTTTATCGCTCAAACTATTTTATTTCATACATTCTATAAAAATGTTATTTTTACCATTCAAACCATTTTTATTTCATACATTCGATAAAAATGTTATTTTTATCATTCAAATCATTTTTATTTTGTACATTCGATAAAAATGTTATTTATATCGTTCAAACCATTTTATTTCAAAAATGAATATTATCCAACACATGAGTATATTTCAATACATGAATATAAATCAAACACAGGAATATTTCAGAAAATTTCGGCAGCATAACCGCAGGGTAGTTAAAACTGGCACCGTCCCTAGTACGGCTCCATGCTCTACCTTAAAGCCTCGTAGCTTTTGACAATGGGGATTTCAATATCTAGTCCGTACGCAGACAATTTTTCCCATATACTAATCCTATTGGGATTTTAACCACACTCAATCATTTCAACCATTTGTATTTATCAACCAAATCCAAACAATCATAACCAATATATATATCGTCCATGGTATGTGAACGAGGGGAGTGTGTGTATATATATATATATATATACGTATATAAATATATTTCGATTTCATTTCAATTCCATTCAATGCATATATGATTTTTACAATGCATATATAACTTATACATCGCACATACAACTTATACAACGCTTATACATGAGGTGTACAACGCTTATATAACTCATACATCGACCGTATAATTTATACATCATCATTCCATATCGTTTATAGTTCAGAAATCTCACATTGGGTTCCACTCTTCTGAAAATTGTAGAAGGCTCAGAAAAATATCCGGTCTCTTCTAGAATGTAGAAGACTTCCACATGAGTCCAATGTCTCTTGTTTCACTGGATTTCGTCAACATAGCAAATAGATATGATTTTTATAAGTTTGCAACGCTTTTATTTGTCGAAATCAATTAAAATAAATAAAGTCGTATATTTTTCAAACCTGTTCAAAACTAGGTTTCAATTTAATTTCCAATCCGCTGCACTAGAAGGTAATCGGACTATGGCACATCGAAGAGCTTCGAAGTAGCTTCCCACGCAGGGTGGTTTCACCCAGATCGACGGCTCCTACAGGTGGCGGCGGCGCTCGAAACTTTCAAGTTTTGGAGGCGCGGATCTCTTTAAACACGCGATGAAAAAAATACGATCCTTATATAGATTTGAAGATCTTGGAGAGGGCTACAGAATTCCCAATTGGAGGGGGGGGGGTCTAATGTTGCATGTAGGAGGAGGAATCAGAGGAGGAAGCGGGGAAAGCTTTTCCGCCGTCGCGATATAAGGATCGGGGAGAGAGAATATGAAGTGGAGAGTTCTGATTGGCTCGGCCCTTTTTATATTTATTTTAAAATCCAAAAATACCCCTTTCTCCTTACGAACTCCAATTCAAGCCTAACGACTGTCATCGCTAGCTAAATACCCCCATTCCGGACACAATGGAATATGTTTCGTAGGCCTATTCGACTATTTCAGTCAGTTTTTCTTCAAATTAAAATGTAAAACATTCAATATTTGATTCGAACGTACATTTCAATTTGCTGGGGCCACATACTGATCCCAAAAATTCAAGAAAAATTATTTCTAGCTACGTATTGACGATACGTCCCAACAAAACTAGTTTCGTCCAATTTGGAGACCGTTTGAAAATTGGCCATTTTCTGGTCGATCCAAATTGACTGAAATCAACCAAACACATTTTCCTTTTCCACACTCACATATTAACTCTAAAAATTATGGAATTTGAAACCTAGAAATAATTTGACATCCCGAATCCAACAAAAGTGGTTTCGTCAAAAACTGAGGTCGTTTGCAAAATGGCTATTTTCACGGACTATATTAACTCCATTGCGACCTTTCTGAAAATTCATTTGGCCATAAATTTTGTTTCCCGCTATGAAATCTCGATTTTTCAGATTCGTTAGAAAGATATTCATAAATAGATTTAAATATTTTTGGTTTCACCAAAATCCGTTTTATTTTGCACCCGGTACAGTCAGTCAAAATTTGAATTCAAATTTTAAACTACCGCGCCATTTCAGGCCTTGTTTTATAATTAAAATAAATATATTTATTTTCCAACTTCTAGTCAAATAGACTTTTGGTGGTTATTATTTAAAATAATTTATTTTAAATATTCAAAATTCACTAAAATAGCCAAATTAAAAATTTGAAATTGGTTTAGATTTTCCGGGTTGTTACATATAGCTACCCCCAATATTAAGGTACACCGCATGGTACCCCACTCGCACGGTCTCCACCGTAACACTATCGAAATATACGCAGTCCCTCATCCTACACCGTAGTGACGTACGGATCTCTATATAACACTGTTATGTTTCGCACATATCTGTCATTACTATGCTACGCAAGCATACGTACTGCCACATTTGTTCGAATCAGAATCCATACCGGAGTAATGCCCTCAAGTTTACGATACACCACCCAGAGCCGACATGCATGTATCTAGATTGTCCACCATAGGTATCTTCAATTGTAAGTCGATGCCTCAATCGCACGTCTTTTAATGTGCACCGAGTTCCATGGCAGGGCGATACAAGAAACACGAAACTCAGTCGAGAGCTTTTCCATACCTGTACAGGGCCGCCTTTAAGAGCCTTGAAATACAGATATCCCTAGGGTCTGTTTTCACAGTGGTTGTGGTCCCACCTCGACCCCTTCCTCAACTAGTAAAGATTACAAGAGCTAAGCGATTTCCCCAATGCAAACAATTTAAACATCCATGTGGCGTCTCCCCTCAACCCCTTACCCCGATAGTGAAGGATGAAATGGTATCTTGGGTTTAGCTCTAGTCTTTTTGCATCCCACTGGATGCAGATGACGGGTGTCTGACGGTCTACTATCCTTGTCGGTCGTGACCCTCTGCCTCCTTGTGAGGCAACCGCCGTACCACCCTGGTGTCACCACGTCACAGCATTCTGACGGGACAGCTACATCTGCAGTCAAGGCCCACCCACCCAGTAGTTACGCGCTGACCCAACCTCTGTGAGCACAGCCTAAGACATTTGTCAACACACAGAGGACTACTAGGAGCACCTTACGTACCTCAGGAAACCGCGTGCTTCCCCTTCCAGTCCTTTGGAGTTGTCAAAACAATCAGATGACAATGCGCTCCCCTCGTGCCTTATAACACCTATATGATCTACTCCATTGGGTTATTCACCCTCAACCGTATGGACTGGTCTAAGCGCCTTACTTTAGCTTGTTCTTAGACCCTATGTCTAAACATTCTTTTACGCGCTTGTCTCACCTCATCAGGTTTCCAGTTAAATAGGTTATTCCAATTCATATTGAATTCTTATTCAAATTACTAAGTTCTCTTGCTTATTAATTTTAGTCATACAACTTAATCCATTTAAGTTTATTAATAAGCCCACAACATGTTATTCTCTAGATTGTGGCCCAAGGTCTGTAATCCACAACCCCTTTTTATCTTCTTGTTGATTTTATCATTACAATAACATGTTTTACTTAATATGTAATTAAGCATATCCAATTTACATGTTTTCTAATTAACATGTCACTTACCATTTATGATTAAGTATAACTTATTTCATTTCATAATTTTTCCTCATTCTTTCTCATTTAATCATAATTCCATTTTATATTGTCAACACAACTTATTGTTGTTTACTTATTAACTTAGTTCTATTAACTAAGGCCCATTAATAAGTTTCTCTACCCGTTTGTTATAACCTATGTTATAATTTTCTCTTGTCCTTAGGACAAGCCTAAGCATTCTTATCAATGGGTTTCAGACTCCCAAGCTTACAAATTACTTAATTTATAATTAAGTACAATATTTTTTCCCCTTTTCTTAACTGATTTCAAGTTTTCCCTTTTACTGATTACTAAATTTATAATTAAGTGTCACTTAACTCAATTCACCAGTTATCCCATTCCCTTACTAGTTTATTATAACCTAAGTTATAATATGCAGTTGTCCCTAGGACAAGTCTACCTATTATACAACATTTTCATTAATGTTATTTATTTATAATAGGTTATTATCTTTCCCCTTTTAAACTATTTACCATTGCAAACCATTATTCTTCATTCACTGTTAAGGAAAACACTTCATGCACCTTATCAGTTTGATAGAAGGAATCAATGATTTACTTTCATAATGTATTCCCATCTAAATCTGTGGCAGCAAGTAATTTCTTTACTTTTCTTCATTTATTGTGGCTTACTTGCGACAACGTTTTCAGAAATAGGTCATTTAGGAAAGTACATCACTTTTCCTTCCTATCACACTAACTCGGTTCATTACATCCCTTCCTTTCTTATTTTATGGGTTAGAAATTTAATTTCCATAATTGCCATTCATTCATATCTTGTTATATACATATATTTACATATATATATATATAAGCACTAGACCTCTCACATTAAGCCTACACTTGTGGATGCTGGATTCGCCAGGAGGGTCCTGGCAGACTTCTACCACAAGTTGACTTAACTTTGTGTCTTAGCACCATTACATGTTCTTAATTTTTCACTTAGGCCTCTCACATTAGGTTCAACATTAGTGGCTGTTGGACATGCCAGTCCGGTCCGGGCAGACTTCCGCCACTAATGCAATCTAACCTCATGCCATAAGTATTGTTACAATTTCTAATTGTAATCCTAGGCATATTCATATTCATTTATTCAATTCTATGTATATAATTATACATCCATTCTAATTCACACAGGTAAGGGCTCTAGTATATAAATGGGACAAATCAATATGTGATATGAACAGTGTTAGTTACTACCAATATTTTTAACAAGTCTATAACATATAAACATTTCCAATATTTCAACTAATCTTATGTATGAATTTTCAAACATTTATGTTCATATCAGATTGCGCTTCCAAATTAAAGTCTCAAAACATAATATATGTTATGTTCCAAAAATCCCATTTCAAATTATGCCCCAAATCTCAATATATGTTGTGTGTCTTCCTACATGTAATTAACTTTATTTAAAATAAATGTAGTTCTCCAACAGTGTATCATTTACCCAATTCATAGGTTCATGAAATGGATCTATACAATGGTATTCATTTGTCTTAAATATTCAAGTAAATGTACATCTCAACATTTTAACTAATTGAACATATTATCCATTTTAGCTTAATAAATTATTTCATCAAATTAAACCTTCCAATATGTTCATTCTAGGGAATACCAATGATAGAGGTACTATTATTCAAAAAGTATAATTTAAACCCACCTACCTTTCATGCTTTCCCCAAATTTTGGATCTGATCCGTTCTATCATCCATGGTTTCCCCTTTTCCCTTTAATTTGATTCACAACCTAACGACTATGGATTTATTATTTCGTGAAAACAGAAGGGAAAGAGAAATAATTTAAATAGATTAGTTCTTAGAAGTTTACCTTGCTTTCATGATTCAATAATATTTTTATTAACGTTGATTCCCTCTTCCAGATCTGAATCCATAATTCTCCTAGGCTAACATTTTAATTTCAGAATAGATTTGAGAAGAGAGAGCCATGGCAGAGCTCCAGCGTAGCCGCCGAATTATGATGTTTAGTGTTAGGTCTAAGGACTTATTTATAGGAGCAGTGGAGAAACCAGGACCCTCAGATCAAAATTTAAGATATCAGAATCGAACACGTCAGAAGAACTTTCTGGATCCTCGGGTGGGTCAACCCCTAGGTCGACCCCCTTTTTGGTGGTTCAACCCCTAGGTCGACCCCCAACGGTCCATTTTCCCTCTGAACTTTCACGCCCACCATTTTGGTTTTTGAACTGATTTCGAATTTTCTAGATATATTTATTTAATATATATATATATACACACATATAAGCTGTTATATGTATAAAAACTTCTAATGCTCATAACTTCTTTATATGGTGTCCGTTTTACGCAAATCAGGTGTCTATCTTGACCAGAAGTTTGAGACGGACGCAATTGCACAGTCCGTTTTACTTAATTATGAATATTTAATTAAGTTATCCTTATTTTATTATTTTAAAAATACGGGGTGTTACATTCTCCCACCCTTAGGGAATTTCGTCCCTGAAATTTGACAAGGTTAAAATAAATTAACCCCTCACATAATATACATCCATTATGTGTGCATCCAATTTTTGCAAACATTGTGCACTTGTGCAAAGTGAAATACAATATAGTAATGCATGTATGCCTAAGTCGTACCTCCTATGTGTATGCAAATTTCTCAAAAATACTTTTAAAATATGATGCTCACATCCTAAATATACTGGCAATTCTACATTAATGCAATATTTTGAAAATCAATATGCTTTTTCATCCAAATTTTCCCACACTCTTACTAAGTAAGAGCATAGTTCATCCAATTGTTGCATCCATAATCCTACCAACCACCTTTATTTTTCGAATTTAAAAAAAAACTATTTTTTTCTAAATTCGATTTCTTATGTTACAAAAAGGTGGAAAATGGAAAACTCCGCATCTTCAGTTCTTCTTTTTCAACCTTTTTCTAACCGTACTTCGATTTTTATGTAACTATTTATAAAGATTTCCTATTTTCCTATCCAAGCACAACCCACTTAAGAAAATTTTCTTTGTTACTGATTTTCATTTTCATCTTATCTTGGAATTTTTTATCTTTATCCATCTTTTCTCATAATTTTCCATTTTTGTTGCTTTACTGAATTTTCTGTTTCCTTTCTAGTTGTACCTTTTCTCTCTTTTCTTAGCTTATTTAATTATTTGGTCTTAGTTTAAATTTAAATAAGCCTTATAGTCTTCCAACTAAAATAGGAGAACAAGCACCCTACACAGCTACTACTAAAGGCCAAGATCTTGGGACTACGTCCTCCCCTCAGACAGAAAATTCCAAACTATGGGATCTACGACAGGTTTAGGTGTTACCCTAACTACCCAACAAAATAACGAAACGATCCCGATAGAAATGCGATAACGGGTTTTATCCCTAACATGAAAATTAGCAACCGGATCTAAACACTTACTTGCCCTTTTCTATCTAGTAGTCGCTACTAGTCCTAGCTGTGTTCCAACAATTATTTCAAGCGACATCCTAAGCTTTCCAACGCTTACGCATTCTACGGGAACTCACTATTATTCCAAGATAATTCTCGCTATTTGCTTTATAGTCTCAAATCTTTTCCCGTCTTTCCTAGCATTAATCCTTACCTACTCCATACTTTTTTAAAACATGGTTTGGCCCTTTTCCTTCCAAAAATTAAAAGTGTCAAAACTTTATTTTTCTCATGAAAACTTTCTTTTGGAAAACCATAAAAACATGTCATCTTAAAAGAAAATGTAAATCATCATTTTTTTCAAATCACAAAACTAAAGTAGATACGGACAACTATTTCTCAATCGGGTTTATGACATGTTCTTACCTATATGGTCAGTTATGTCTCTTACTACAAGGTGACAACATCCACTCTATTCTTATTTTCTACAACTTATTTTGTCCACCGACAAAATTATCTTAAAATAATTTATCAAAAAGGGTTGTCATAAGAATAGAGGTTTAAAATCTTTCTTTTATAAAACTTCTTGTTATGAAATATAACAAGAAAACTAGCGAGCTATACATACTCTATAATATGCACCTTTTACTGAGAGAATTTTACTTTAAAAATCAATATGTACTTCTTTACATATTTAAAACTATAACTTTTAAGATTAAAACTAGAAAACACCATAAACCATTTTCCATAAAACTTTTATAATCTCAAGTCCTGAAAACTTAATAATGGGGTTAGACTCAAAGTGGGTTTCCAATTTTTCTAGGCTTTCCTAGACACTCACTAAGGTCAATTCTCTTAACTATATATATGTAACGCCCCACCCCGAGACCCACATTAGTAAAGAGAATTAACAAATAATTCCATCTACTAATGCAGAGAATAGGGCTGGATAAGGGCGACCAACATAGCATACACTAGCTAAGAACTAGACATGTCAGTATTTGTGTCAGATTTTTTTTTTCTTCTTAGTGGATGACATGTCTAATCCACAACTAATGCACACTACGATGGCTACTAAACCATTTCAGAAATAATGAGATACATATGCGGAATAATAACAATCTATCACAGAACAGCAAACTCAGATCAGTACATATATATACATATACATGTCCCATACATGGTCATACAGATACATCATACACATGACATTTATCAGAGTACAACAAAGAATATATACAGTCATCCCAAAATATTGATAATGAGATAGACTATCGACGATCCAAGGAAGCTAAACAAAAGGAGCATGTGTCCCGCAAAAGCTAAAACTGATCCAAAGGACAAGATATCCAATCTAACCTGCAACTCGGTCTGACCCGAGTGAAAAACACACGGGTCAGGCAACTAAAACTTATCAGTAGATAAGGCTCATGACAATAAGTTTAAGGGTGAAATATTACATCCGTTGTTCCTAACGGATAAGAATATAAGTGCATCGTGTACATGAAGTTGTCATGTGAATCATCTCGATATCATTCAATATAGTGGACATTAGTTTATCAGAACAATCATGAGTAAACATCCAAGGAAATCATCAAAACTTCATAAACATCTAAAACATCAAGATATGATTCAAAACATCAGAAATCATCAATAATGTTGCCTTATTCTTACGAAGGCTACGAAATCATCAAACAGTACCAAATAGGTAAGAATCACCATCAAAAGAATTTGCACGTGCTTTTAAATCATCACTAGTACTATACTGTTGTACCATAACTCGTGATGATCGGGATCATAGAAGTTAAAATAATCTAGAAAATCTTGACATTCGTGACGACTACATAGTCTATAATACAGAGATCCCAATCAGTGACGTCAAAGACCCGAGTAATATAAATCATGAAATCGTGATTAGGGAAAAAATCTTATGTCTTGAATTCCCTGAGTACTCGTGGTCCATAGTACTAGTCAAAATCTTGAATGTGCCTCAACATCACGAATAGGAACCCAAAAGAAAGCGACACACGTCCCATACCATGTATCTTTTCCTAATGGTTTACTAATCGTCCATCGATTCCACATTATGAAAACAAATCATAAATCAAGAAAATCATATCGCCTCATTCATCGGCGAGAGTATTTCCATCGTGATAGTCCGTCATCATATATACATAATTCGAATCTAAAATCTCGAACTACATTCCCATATTAGTTGAACGAACTATTATGAGAAAAATACTCTAGGTAAATCTCGATATACCATAAAATGGTATACAACAATCTAGGAGGAACAAAATATTCCTCAAAATCCAATCGATCGAAAAAGTCAGAGATTAACCGATAAAGCGAATACACGAGTCCCATACCTCGTGGATTTGCTAAACCGTTTAATTCTCTTTCTTCCACGTCCGATCATTCATTAAAATAATTAAAATAAGTAAAATTTACTAAAATATGTTATTATTATTTTCTTAAGGAAAGTAGGATTTTTGAAACTACTTACAAGGATTTATGAAGGCAATTGAGAAAGAAAATACCGTACTTTAAGGTTTCCAATAATTAATAAAATCTAAGGAAAAATATGATTAATCATTAAAGAGCCTCTAAAAATGTCTAAAAACGTTTATTACAACAAATCATTATTTTAGAAAATTTCCAGAAGCTTACTTGGATTTTTAAATCCATGAATTCATCCATTTTCAATTAAATCGGCGTAAACCAATAACTGAAAACAAATTGAATTTAAATTAGTATTAAATCAAATTTCCATCCAAAATTGACTAATCTATTGTTGGACATCATGGTCAGGTTTTATCCTCAATCTCCATAAAAAAAAAGTGCAATTGAAATCGCTGAACTTGGACAAAAACATATATAAACATATGGTTGATGTCAATGACAGACCAGCAGTAAAAAAATAGTTTTTCTCCATCTAAACATTAAAATATCAAGATGAAATCTGAAGAGAACTTGTTTCTTACTGAGTTTAGATGTCACACGAAAAATTTGAGCCAAATCGGATTAGAAACGAAAAAGTTATGCATGTTTTACTAACATGCATTTTTCAGCCTGAACTGTTATAGACAGAATCAGACTTCTGTCTTCAGTCATGTTTTAGGTCATTCAAATGGAAAATTTTCGAGACATAACCTGAATGAAACTTGTTTCTTATTGAGTCTAGTTCTTACACAAAAAATTTGAGGCAAAACGGACCAGAAACGAAAAAGTTATGCATGTTTTACTAACATGCATTTTTCAGCCTGAACTGTTATAGACAGAATCAGTCTTCTGCCTTCAACCATGTTTCAGGTCATTCAAATGACGAAATTTCAAGATACAATCTGAAGTAAATTCGTTCCTCACTGAGTCTAGTTTCTCCATTAAAAAATTGAGCCAAAACGGACCAGAAACGAGAAAGTTATGCATGTTTTACTAACATGCATTTTCAGCAAAACGGGGTATAAACAAAACCCAAAAAGAACTACGATTTTTCATCAAATTCAACCAAAAATCAATGAATAGTTTGCTGTAAGTTATAAACTTACTATTGCAGTGAGATTCGAAGATTTTGGAGCAAAAGCAAAGGTCTTTAGCGTGAAAGAGAAGCTTCATCACATGCTCAAGCTTGGAGAAGGACATGCAAAGAGAAAGGCAGTAAATAAAAGATTACAGTAAACAAAATCAGGGATTCTCCTCAAATCAGAGAAGGGGTTGTGTTAGAGATTACCTTGTTTTGACTATTAGGCTAGCAATCTTCTAATTTGGCTAAATAGATAGCAATTTGGGCAAGAGAGAAGCAAGGCAGCCATTTTTTTTTTTTTTTTTTTTTTTGTTTTGTTTTGGAGCTTCAGGTTTTTGTTTCTGAGAGGAAGAAGGAAATGAGGAAGGGGAAAACAACGTATGTACTAATCCAGAATAGTCTGATGGGCTAATGGGCATGGATCCATTTGCCCTAAACCCAATAGGACTTAATTTAATTTTTTGTGTTATGTAATTTATGTTTATGTACTCAATTTCTATTATTCATATCTCTCTCAAATTAAATCTGATTTTAACAATTTTTGATGCGTTAGATTCGTCTTAACCTCTACTTTCCAAATAAAAAATAAAATATAATTTTAACACTTTTATTATTATTATTTATTATTATTATTATTTCCCATTTTAACCAATTTTCCCATATTTGCAAAAACAAATTGCAAATTCTACTATAATTGGTTAAATTAAATATCTTATGTACCCAAAAACATAACCAATACATGTTTTAACATCATTAAATCATTGCTCGCTATTTTAATCATATTTATCATGATTAATTAGTTTTATTACTCATTCTTCTATTTATTTAATAAAATAACAATATTGGTACAAACACAATATTGTACAAATTATCCAATCTTAATCAAATATAGTCAATAACTACATTCAAATTCATGAAATAAAGTGGAAACTTTATTTCACTCATGTCCGTTATTCTTATATCCAAGTAAATTATTTTCTTATTGTTATTAATCATATTTACTATGATTAGTTACTTTATTAATCAATTCTCTTGAGTTTTAATTAATAAAATGGCAATATTGGCAAATAATACAATGTTGCACTAATTATTAAATTTAATTGAATGTATCTAAATCAATACATTCAAAATTCATGAAACAAAGTAAAAACTCTATTTCATTCATGCTTATCATATTAAACCTCAAGAATTATTATTTTACTTAATCAATTCACATGTTTAATAATAAAATGACAATATGGACAACAAATTGCAATATTGCCAAGATTAAAATATTAAATCGAATATAGTCAATCAACTATATTCATAAATTCATGAATTATAGTAAGAACTTTATTCCACTTATGTTCATCATTTTATTACAATTCATTAGCTCAAACCAATTCAATTTTTTTTATTGTTTATTTAAAATAAACAATGTTTCCCTCATTTCTTCCAATTAGTTTAATTAATTCATTATTAATCCTAAATTCGTTGCGCATTACCATAAACAACATTTTATACTAATCAATTTCATTAATTACAATCCTTATTATAATTTAATATTTACCGTAATCTCCAAAGCAGGGTTGTTACAGACTCCCCCCCTTAACAAAATTGCGTCCACGCAATTTTTTGGGAAATGTCCATCACAATAGAAATGATTCATCAAAAGAAACGAATCAATAAAAGGAATCAAGAAATAGCTTTAGAAATTAAATTCTCACGGTCATCAACGAAGAAAGATAATCCGAAAAAGAAGGCTCGATAGATTCTTTGATTTCTCATATGCAATCGTTGGGATTTTCAAACCATTGAATCCTAACAATAGAATTCTCTAGATCCGAAGGCACTTTGCCTTCAAACAAAGGGTGCCATACTATCCCAAATTATATATTAATTTGGCGAAAACACGAGCTCAAGCTACTTAGAAAAATCCATAGCATAATCGGATTAGCTACTCTTCCGAGGATATGACGAAAGATGCCACAATCATTCTAGGAGGTAAGTTGGAATAAAAGCTCAAAATCATCGAAGCTACGCGATCGATATTCGAAACAGTTCTTCAAAATGAGAGCTACGAAGCATATTATACCAACACACATAGCAACCGTCATCAGAAATTTCAATCTATTAAGAATTCTTGATTAATCTTAAGAAAATTAGGTTGTAATTGATCAATTAATTAATAATTTCCTTTGCATTAACAAAGAAAATGTAACCACGACAATAAATCATAATATTTCCATATTGCACATGTTAATTGAATATAGTGGGATTTTCATATTCAAATATTTATGAAACAAAGTCATAACCTCATTCCACACACATGTACACTATTATACGCAACCAAAAATATTTTCTTCATCTTATATTTTTATTTTACCATTGTAGCTCATATTATATTGTTTCTCCAATTTAAACAATATTATACATCGTCTTCTCCTTATGATTATTTATAATCTCAAAAATTTCATCTTATATATATTTATTAATAGTTCCTCTTATAATTATTTATCCATATTCTGTGTTAGAGTGTCTCGTAAAAGAATTTAAGAAATTCCTGTCGATAGCGCTGATCAGACGTATCGGTCAGAATCCTTAAAATACTCCACGGACAGTTCCACACAAAATATTTTTATTATTAACCTATTTAGGATATCTCTACTATTTATTCTCATTCATATTTTTATTTTACATCAATAAATTCATTCAATGGATCCATTTATATTTATTACTTCATTCAACCAAGCACAACCGAGGCCATTAGCCGGCTTCCGTTGCGCACTCTGATAACTCTCAATTTATTACCTCTATAAATTCTATTATGTAAGTTATCTACTATAATTAATCTTGAATTCAAGTTTTTTATTCAATTCATTAACAATATTTAGGAGGATCAAATTAAGATTCAACCAAATTCAGATCCAAGACCAAGCAACAACGGAGGATTAAAAGAGTAAATGCAAAGGCCAAGCAAAGATAGATTTTGATAGCTAAGTCAATTCAAGAGACATCATGATATGGATCATATTATATAAGATATTCCAATACTAGGTTTCTCCCGGATTGCCAAAACTCAAAAATATGGATAAAAGAACACAAGTGATGAGAATAAACATGGAGATCATTCTTGTTTGTGAACATCCTTCAAGAAGAAGTAATGTACAATATGGCACAAGAAAGACAACTGCAATTCAAAATCTTCGCATCATTACGAAGTAACTAAGCATTGCAGACTTGGGTAGGATTCCAAATCCTTGAGGAAACAATCAAACAAGAAATATCGGATTGGCCGTTACCACATGTCGATGCATGTCGCACGTGCCATCCATAAATGGTCGAAGTATCTGACAAGGTTGCTGATTCCTTCATAGCAGTTTCGTCAACAAAGCATATACACAATTATGCGTCACTAACTCTCGACTAGTAATCCGGAAAATGGTAACGTATTTCCCACACCGCACATTCTCACTTAATGATTTTCTAGCCGCTAATCAATGGCACACTAGGAAAACATCTAGATCATCAGAAGAGTCAATTCAAACGGATAAGATCAAATCATTGTCACACTTCCGTAGTGGTCCTTCTCATGGAAGAGAGGTCATAAGGCTTCAAAGGTGGAAGGGAGAACAACCTGGCTCGGTATACCATTGGATGATATACCCAACTAGACTCAAACACATGGTCATCGATAAATGAATCTGAGATACAACATCACTATCTCGATACACAAGAGTAAGCTGAAGAGCCAAGAGATGAAAATCAATCCTCCAAAAGTAAGATCATAAGAAGTAGGATAAACATGATATCTTGTAAATCATCAAATGAGACTAGATGAATTCAGATCACACAACCTAGCCATGGGGAATTCGAGAAAATGCGATATAGAAATCTCCATGTTGATTTACCTGAATAGATAGATCCCAAGGGATAAACTCTATGATCTTTAATGAAACTAAGAGTTAAGACTACAAAGGAATAACATCCAGGACTTCTCTTGATTCGAATGAATGCGAAGCATTTGATTTGACAACCCTCGGAAAACTCGAGCCGAATCTACGTGGAACTTGATGAGTAAATAGAGATATACCTCAAGGTTAGAGTGAGTCACAACAAAACCCAGAAAAGATTGGGAATAGACGATTTCCATGCTAATAGCATGAGAGGACAGACTATAAGGGATAATCCTCAAAATGGGTCATCAAACATCATTCATGACTCTCTCGATATGAATGAGTGAAAGAGCTTGAATAAAATAATTTTGAAGAAATATTATTATTTTTAGGTAAGGGATCATCGAATTAATTCGGAGTATTACGGAATAAGCATATTCCTAGACATACTCCTTTCTATCTATCCCAAAGAATTTGAGAAAGGATAGGGACACAACTAAATCATGAACAAGGATGAAGATAAACAAAATGAGATGAGTCGTGATTTATGGGATGATACATGTAGATGTATTATACTTTATGTATGGTATTTCATGTGCTGTTCTGTATATATCACATTATTTTTCTGAAACGATGCTCTGATACCAAGCTGTAACGCCCCACCCCGAGACCCACATTAGTAAAGAGAATTAACAAATAATTCCATCTACTAATGCAGAGAATAGGGCTGGATAAGGGCGACCAACATAGCATACACTAGCTAAGAACTAGACATGTCAGTATTTGTGTCAGATTTTTTTTTTTCTTCTTAGTGGATGACATGTCTAATCCACAACTAATGCACACTACGATGGCTACTAAACCATTTCAGAAATAATGAGATACATATGCGGAATAATAACAATCTATCACAGAACAGCAAACTCAGATCAGTACATATATATACATATACATGTCCCATACATGGTCATACAGATACATCATACACATGACATTTATCAGAGTACAACAAAGAATATATACAGTCATCCCAAAATATTGATAATGAGATAGACTATCGACGATCCAAGGAAGCTAAACAAAAGGAGCATGTGTCCCGCAAAAGCTAAAACTGATCCAAAGGACAAGATATCCAATCTAACCTGCAACTCGGTCTGACCCGAGTGAAAAACACACGGGTCAGGCAACTAAAACTTATCAATAGATAAGGCTCATGACAATAAGTTTAAGGGTGAAATATTACATCCGTTGTTCCTAACGGATAAGAATATAAGTGCATCGTGTACATGAAGTTGTCATGTGAATCATCTCGATATCATTCAATATAGTGGACATTAGTTTATCAGAACAATCATGAGTAAACATCCAAGGAAATCATCAAAACTTCATAAACATCTAAAACATCAAGATATGATTCAAAACATCAGAAATCATCAATAATGTTGCCTTATTCTTACGAAGGCTATGAAATCATCAAACAGTACCAAATAGGTAAGAATCACCATCAAAAGAATTTGCACGTGCTTTTAAATCATCACTAGTACTATACTGTTGTACCATAACTCGTGATGATCGGGATCATAGAAGTTAAAATAATCTAGAAAATCTTGACATTCGTGACGACTACATAGTCTATAATACAGAGATCCCAATCAGTGACGTCAAAGACCCGAGTAATATAAATCATGAAATCGTGATTAGGGAAAAAATCTTATGTCTTGAATTCCCTGAGTACTCGTGGTCCATAGTACTAGTCAAAATCTTGAATGTGCCTCAACATCACGAATAGGAACCCAAAAGAAAGCGACACACGTCCCATACCATGTATCTTTTCCTAATGGTTTACTAATCGTCCGTCGATTCCACATTATGAAAACAAATCATAAATCAAGAAAATCATATCGCCTCATTCATCGGCGAGAGTATTTCCATCGTGATAGTCCGTCATCATATATACATAATTCGAATCTAAAATCTCGAACTACATTCCCATATTAGTTGAACGAACTATTATGAGAAAAATACTCTAGGTAAATCTCGATATACCATAAAATGGTATACAACAATCTAGGAGGAACAAAATATTCCTCAAAATCCAATCGATCGAAAAAGTCAGAGATTAACCGATAAAGCGAATACACGAGTCCCATACCTCGTGGATTTGCTAAACCGTTTAATTCTCTTTCTTCCACGTCCGATCATTCATTAAAATAATTAAAATAAGTAAAATTTACTACAATATATTATTATTATTTTCTTAAGGAAAGTAGGATTTTTGAAACTACTTACAAGGATTTATGAAGGCAATTGAGAAAGAAAATACCGTACTTTAAGGTTTCCAATAATTAATAAAATCTAAGGAAAAATATGATTAATCATTAAAGAGCCTCTAAAAATGTCTAAAAACGTTTATTACAACAAATCATTATTTTAGAAAATTTCCAGAAGCTTACTTGGATTTTTAAATCCATGAATTCATCCATTTTCAATTAAATCGGCGTAAACCAATAACTGAAAACAAATTGAATTTAAATTAGTATTAAATCAAATTTCCATCCAAAATTGACTAATCTATTGTTGGACATCATGGTCAAGTTTTATCCTCAATCTCCATAAAAAAAAAGTGCAATTGAAATCGCTGAACTTGGACAAAAACATATATAAACATATGGTTGATGTCAATGACAGACCAGCAGTAAAAAAATAGTTTTTCTCCATCTAAACATTAAAATATCAAGATGAAATCTGAAGAGAACTTGTTTCTTACTGAGTTTAGATGTCACACGAAAAATTTGAGTCAAATCGGATTAGAAACGAAAAAGTTATGCATGTTTTACTAACATGCATTTTTCAGCCTGAACTGTTATAGACAGAATCAGACTTCTGTTTTCAGTCATGTTTTAGGTCATTCAAATGGAAAATTTTCGAGACACAACCTGAATGAAACTTGTTTCTTATTGAGTCTAGTTCTTACACAAAAAATTTGAGGCAAAACGGACCAGAAACGAAAAGGTTATGCATGTTTTACTAACATGCATTTTTCAGCCTGAACTGTTATAGACAGAATCAGTCTTCTGCCTTCAACCATGTTTCAGGTCATTCAAATGACGAAATTTCAAGATACAATCTGAAGTAAATTCGTTCCTCACTGAGTCTAGTTTCTCCATAAAAAAATTGAGCCAAAACGGACCAGAAACGAGAAAGTTATGCATGTTTTACTAACATGCATTTTCAGCAAAACGGGGTATAAACAAAACCCAAAAAGAACTACGATTTTTCATCAAATTCAACCAAAAATCAATGGATAGTTTGCTGTAAGTTATAAACTTACTATTGCAGCGAGATTCGAAGATTTTGGAGCAAAAGCAAAGGTCTTTAGCGTGAAAGAGAAGCTTCATCACCTGCTCAAGCTTGGAGAAGGACATGCAAAGAGAAAGGCAGTAAATAAAAGATTACAGTAAACAAAATCAGGGATTCTCCTCAAATCAGAGAAGGGGTTGTGTTAGGGATTACCTTGTTTTGATTATTAGGCTAGCAATCTTCTAATTTGGCTAAATAGATGGCAATTTGGGCAAGAGAGAAGCAAGGCAGCCATTTTTTTTTTTTTTTTGTTTTTTTTTTGTTTGGAGCTTCAGGTTTTTGTTTCTGAGAGGAAGAAGGAAATAAGGAAGGGGAAAACAACGTATGTACTAATCCAGAATAGTCTGATGGGCTAATGGGCATGGATCCATTTGCCCTAAACCCAATAGGACTTAATTTAATTTTTTGTGTTATGTAATTTATGTTTATGTACTCAATTTCTATTATTCATATCTCTCTCAAATTAAATCTGATTTTAACAATTTTTGATGCGTTAGATTCGTCTTAACCTCTACTTTCCAAATAAAAAATAAAATATAATTTTAACACTTTTATTATTGTTATTTATTATTATTATTATTTCCCATTTTAACCAATTTTCCCATATTTGCAAAAACAAATTGCAAATTCTACTATAATTGGTTAAATTAAATATCTTATGTACCCAAAAACATAACCAATACATGTTTTAACATCATTAAATCATTGCTCGCTATTTTAATCATATTTATCATGATTAATTATTTTTATTACTCATTCTTCTATTTATTTAATAAAATAAAATAACAATATTGGTACAAACACAATATTGTACAAATTATCCAATCTTAATCAAATATAGTCAATAACTACATTCAAATTCATGAAATAAAGCGGAAACTTTATTTCACTCATGTCCGTTATTCTTATATCCAAGAAAATTATTTTCTTATTGTTATTGTAACGGCGGGATTTTCGACCCAGAAAATCAACATAAATACACTGTCAATTTCTCGAGCATCGAAAATACCGGGACATTAATAGAAGAATTTAGAGGGTGAGAAAGAAAAGATAGAACTAATAGAATAGAAGAAGAAGAAGAAGATCACAACTGAACAGAATCATAGTAACACGAAACTCGCAGCGGAACAAAATAAGATGTATTATATAACATAACTTTGAATACAAAACTGTATTGTATATACATACCATTATCAGAGTACAATACATCATATCACAGCGGAAATAACTCTACATAACTAATGGTGAAGCTTCCTGCTTTTGAGCTCCTCCAAGTGAATCTGCAAAGCCTGAAACACTTGACTGCCCGTACAAATTTGGGCACCCAAGAGTTTAGGGAAAACAACAAAATAAACTCTGGGTCAGTCATGGGACTGGTGTGAGTATATTCCAACCATACTGTTTAACTTTGAAAATCCTTTTCAAAACAAGAAGGTAATAGTAAGACCAGCCCACACATAAACATGGACGGTTTTTACCTTACTATAACCCAACATATTTTTATATCAAACTTCAGTGATATTATAATAATGTCTACTCAATTAAATCATCAAGTAGTAGAACGCTTGCATCTCACGCTCCACATATATATAGTATAAAATCATAAACCGTAGGGCGCGTATTGGAGATTGGATTTCAACAGACAAGGTATGGGAGCACCTTCTGAATAGTGTACTCTAGAGGGGATACACTCAGGGTTCAACAAGAACGTCTTGCAACCCGGCCACACATGACCGCTCACTCATTTAGCTTGAGTGTCGCGAATATATTGCCACCACGGTTGTAGGCCATCCAACCGTCATCCGAAGATACAGAATCGAAAAAGAAGTATAAATATGAATTTTCTCTAGATCGGTGACAATACACCCTGCTTGGGTATGACCCAACTAGCCATGCTGCCTAGCCCAACTTCTGTCATTCCTGGTTGTGAGTCTAGAGGCTACGTCTATCTTCAGAACATCTGATCACCATTCACTTTGAATGTCACATCGTCAAATCCGTAATCACACATCGATTACACAAATGCACACTGGGTGTAGAATAAAGAGAAGTTATCTTCTCCCCACCAACTTGGTATATTCGTAAAGTCAACGACATGACCGTTGGAAATACTCTGTCAGACACTCGTCCATACAAGTTGTCCTGGGGCTGGACAAACAAATAAACATCATTCTAGAACTGGACGACCCTTGCATTTAACTCCGTCTTCAATTATCTTCAGCATATCTAATTCGCAGCGCTTATGTCTATACGAAGTGGTTTACAGATAACTTATCCAACCGGTCTCTCCGTATTGACAACGACGGTCAAACACTTCGATAGTCGGTTATTTAACTATCGGAGTTAAAACAACATCCATTCTAATGTATAACTAAACATCATACAATCACGGGCGCTTTTTATTTAACATTCGTTATATTTTCAAATTCCCATATCTCACTAGATATTTCTCAAACTCTGTTATTGCCTTTAACACTTTTGGAAAACATTTCCAATTATTATAAACTTTTATTCTTTCATGTTCCAAAAATATCCGTTATTAACGTTCGAACTATTTCCCATTAAGTTCACATTCTTTATTCCTATACTTGGGTAATCTACCTTATTTACACTGGAAAATATTTCCAAATTCATCTTAACCTTTTAATCGGCCCAACGTTCACTTTTAAAACATTATTCCCTTTGAAATGGGAATACCATCCCTTCTTATAGAAATCTAAACACCTTGATCATATAACTCTTTATTCACGTAATAATCTCCCTTATCTTATTTACCGAAATCTCTTTCATACTTTTTCACTCCTATTCCACTTTATAAACTCTGTCTCTAAGTCAACTTCTTATCTAATCGATATCAAGTTTATAACTAAATACTGATTTCTATCCTATCAACATTTATTTGTTTATAACTAAATGTTAATTATTCTATCAGATTATAATCCCTAAAAATAGTTTACTTTTTATACATTTGACATCGTCGAATTCTAGTTCCAAATCCTAACGGTTTAATTCTAATCACATTTCAAACATCGAAATTCTGTCATCAGTTTCTAATACGATTCCCCAATTCTTTTTCTAATCTCTTTCTTATATTTCTTTGAACAAACGTCATTACTTATTACTCTTGAATAAGTGGATTTCAAACCAAACTGTTACATTTCCTAGGAAGTGCTGCTATATATAAAAGTCATGCTTAAGTCAAATCAACAGCAGTTAATTTGTCGCTATAGTTCTAAACTTGTCATATGCTATAATATTCTTATAACTAATTACAGTCACACTTACCTTATCAACAGCGCTATTTTATTGCTATAGTTCAACTTGTCATGCGCTGTAATATTCTTTGTTATAACTAATCTTGACATAACACTCACACTTATCTTATCAACAGCGTTATTTTATCGCTATAATTCTAAGACTTGCATACGCTGCCATATTCCTTTTATACTAATCTTGACATCTATTTCCGTCACAAAAATCTTGACATCTCTTTCTGTTACAAAAATCTTGACATCTCTTTCCGTTACAAAAATCTTGACATCTCTTTCCGTTACAAACTGATATCGTTCCTCGGTAATAGCGAAGCCGTTCAAGTTGGGGTATTTTATTTACCTTTCAGACCTTGATCGACAACGTTCTTACCTTAGAACCGATACAAGTCTGTATTCAAATTCCTTATTACTTAATATATTTATTAAATCGTATTTCCTTGTTGTATTTTGGAATATGGTTTTACAACACCATATCCTTACTTTGGAATCTCTGTGGTTTATGCATATTTAATTTAAACATTAACTCTTTGGTTTCTCAATTCCCCAGTTCTTATCTATAACTTCTTAAATGGTAATTAACTCTCAATAATTTCGATAAACTTATTTCTAAGCTGTTTTCATTAGATTAATTAAAGACCAATTAATCTAATAATCATGTTCCCAAATAACAGTTGATTAAATCAACTTATTTCCATTAGTAAATTCATTAACTGATTTTAATTACTTCTTAACATCAGATTAATCTAATTAATCTAATGATATCTCTAAATTATTTATCTTAAATATAATTATCCAAATATTTAATCGTCGGATAGTTTTTACTTTATAAACTTGTTTAAATGTCAATAATCGCTTTTATTTGCTTTATAAAAACGAACTCTAAAATACTGGTTTATAATAGAACTTCTATTATAATTTAAAACTTCACTTTAATTATAAAAATATAATTTCTATAATTAACTTCATTGATTTGCCTGACGGTAAATCAGTTTCTTAACAAAACGATGGTTTTACGGTCGACTGTTAACACTTTCTAAATCGATATCGTTTATTTATTTAATCTAAACAAATGTTGAATTTCCATTCAACATCAATATTCACACCGAGCTTTAAATATAATTCGGGTTCAAACAGTGCATACAAAACAAACAGTACATATAAATATCGAGGAATCCGGTCGGATTCCTCCAACCGGTTTCCGCATCCACAGATGTCAGTCAACACAATTTACACTAACTCTATACTAGGGAATATTCAAATTGATGGAATCAGTGTCCAACCGATGATGTGTTCATATGTGACGGTATATAATATTCGATCAAATTAATTTGAATCTACCTAATCGACCATCACACAGCATTGAAACAACATTAAAATATAATTAAAATATTTTAAAATAGATCAGAGTTAGTGATTTTACTCACCTTGCGCGTTAACCGTTAAATAACGATTTGCGTCACTTCCAATCTCAGCAAATTATCCGTCGGTGTAGTGCTTTACTAATACGAACCCGTCGTTGCCTGTTTCACTTTGATCGTATAAACTTGTCCATTGGTTCTCCATCCAACCGTGTATACATGCGTGACATCCTACCGGAATCAAGCCTCCTCGTTCAACGCCATGTTTACACTACCGCTCACCACCATTATCGCTCCGGCAAAACCTCGCCACGTCCGAGCTTTACTCCACTGGTTTGCACCTCTACTGCTGACTATGAATCCGCCTCCACAATTTTCAACACTCAGTTCCCCCTGCTACTTACTTTGAAACACACGGTACACCTCCCCTCACCGAAACTTGCACTCTCATGTCACCACACTGCCTGTCCCCTTGCAAGGTTCTTCCACACCAAACAGTTTTCACGAACTTTCACTTATTAATTATTATTTTCTTTTCCTTTTTCTTCATCGTTTTACTCTTTCACCAAACACCAGTTCGAATAAGATTTGCAGCACCCATAGTTTTACACGACCAGCTTCAGCATCCCCTGTAAGTGCCCAACCGCACACAATACCTCACATATTCCACGTTCTACTTATTTCTCGTTTTTGTTTTGTGTTTGCACGTGTGCCATCATAAACACCCTCTGTATAAACGTATCCAAGACTTTCCCCTTCTAACACTCTTCTTTCTTTCATGATCACCATTTTCAGCATGTTTTCAACGCCCAAACTCTCCCCTGGTTACCTTGCTGCGCCATCAGTGACTTAATTCCTCCTGCTCACGTCCTCCCCTACCATGCAGCAAGTGGTACACTAGGCTTTTACGTCCCTTCCTTCTTTAATTGTAAAAAACTGTGACCTGCTTCTATTTATATATCCCACCATTAACTTCTCCAATAAAAACTCCACATTAACTCCTCACTGCATTCCTTGAAATACTCATGCTCATCCTCTTGTCTCCAAACTTGGCTACGTGTTCCCATACGCAACAACGTGTAGTAGGATTAACGCAGCTTCTCGGTCCCCTTAAACTCATCAGTCGACACTCCTTGTCATCCCATAAGAAAAACCGTACCAGTATTATCTGCATCAACATTAACATGGCTGGTTCGGAGTAAAACCAGCACAATTGACACGTCAAATGGAGGGCATCAGCAAGGGAAAAAGGACCTAGTAAAAAGGCTGTAATGCTTGATAGATTCCAACTCAACACATCAGTTGTATATTGTTCATTTGAATGTACCTCTCTTTTTCTTCACCAAACAAAACCCGCCAACACCATAACGTCCCCTCTGTACACAGCGCCCCATCCCATTTAGCTCACCCCATGCACTCACGTCCACTCTTCATTTTCTCCTTCACCGATCCACACGCCAAACCCCCTCTCTCCTTACACCGCCACCTTCTTTCTTGCATTACCATTCAAGATTCTACCTATCTGTTCCCACCATTTCTTCACGGATCTTCACGGAACACCCACCAACGAGCTCTCTTTCGCCGTCTCCATCAACTCTTCAACGTATGCACCAAACACCTCTTCAACATCACGAGTCTCTCAAAGGTTTCAAACGTGAGCAGAGAAGTATTTGAGGTTTCAAGTATATTGATATTAGAGCTTGTGGTACATTTTAACACGGCGGCTTGATCGGGGAAAGAACGAATGGGGTGTTTGGTTATATATATACACTGGGTTACTTAGGCATTAAGTGTTAGGGTATGGTGCAAAGTAGAGTAGCTTAGATTTCCAATATGTAGTTGTTATTCTTTGGTGTTAAGTAATACATGCATATATATTAGAGTAGAGGGGAGGGACGTGCTGTTTCCACTAGGTTCATGGGTTCTCATTAATGTGATAAGGCCTTGCGCATGCGTGATTTAAGGGACTAGTTGTCTTTAGGTAGCTGATGCACCAAAAAGAGAAGTATATCATGGTTTATTTTAATACAAAATATCTTTCTTTTATTTACCAACTTGCGTGGAACGTTTATCGTAGAGCCATTTTGATTGTATACTTTAGATGGATAGAGTAGCCCGTCATGTATACATTCATATATTCGGTTTCATGTTGTTAAAGTTAGCGTACCCTATCACGTAAACTCCAAGCTGTTACAGACAGATATAAGAATACGATCGTGTCCAGTGAGGTGCCACGGTCTCAAAAATATAATAATACCGGTAGTTTGACTTATATTTTGAAATCCCGAAATACCGATACAGGGTGCACAATACTCCAAATAAAAAGTTGCTTATTTAATTAATTAAAAATTACAGTAAAATTCTAAAAATTAAATTATCGCTGCACCTCAAAAGAACTTTGTCCCGATTTGCAGCCGATGTCAAGTTATATTCAAATAACCGTTACGGTCGATATATGCTTCTACAGCGACTTTTCGAATATTTGATTTGGACGTATCTTGCAATCTATACACCGAAATCTTGATTTTTCACTTCTGTTAGAAAGATACAGCTCAACAGATTCCAACGTTTCTTGTTTCGCAGAAACCCAATTCAAAACGAGTCTGGTACACTCAGTTGAATTTCATAACGTTAAATTACGAATTGCATGGTTGTTCTGAGCTCGATTATGATTAATATATATTTATATACGTTCAACTTCTTTTTAATTAATATATAAGTCCACTTATATTACAAATTCAATATTTAAACTGATTTAAATATTCAAATACCAACCGACAAAAATGCGGGACGTTACAGACCTTCCCCCTTAAAATAATTTCGTCCTCGAAATTGCTAAGATAGGGAAAATGCTACAATCTATGTTATAACATGGTTAAAAATCTTTTTGGTTTACTTCATAATTCCAGTTCCCACTGAACTGATTATTTCCAATTAAAATATTAATCCCTTATTATTTCGAATACTTTCAAAATTTCTGAAAATTTCCTAACAGCTTAAATTTTCAGAGAATCTCGCCAGCATCTCCTCTACACGGCTCACTCGGTATTACAACAACTTGCCACTCTGGGCCTTCACCAATCCAAAAGAAAATCAAACAGTCAAACGACTTTCCAAACGCACTCAAAAATTGCATACTCCATATTATTTAAACATGTACCTTTTTGGTTGTCATCCAATTCTGATTTTGCACTTTGCTATCAAGCCGGTATTTATCCCAACATTTCCAACTGTTGATCTCCAACCAACTTATCCTTAATCCAATCCTTTGCTTATTGTTTGAGCCAAATTCCATTTCAACTCCTGCTCCATTTCAATTCCAATTTCTTATCCAAATTTATTTGGGATCATCTCTAACCCAATTCAATATATTTAACCAAGTTAATTCCTATGTTCCACTTGCTAATTTAATTTCTCAAATTAGTTCTCTTACGCTCAACTTTGATTTTATTAAAATATCAAATTTAAATTTTCCACTTAACTAGTTCAGTTAAATCTCTGTTTCAATATGATTCTCACTTAACTGGCTTCGATAGAATTCACCTTCACCCTTTCAAGCTATTTAACTTCATAAGTTAAATTTTAGAGATTCAAATTCCTGGGTCTTCATTTCAAATCAGTATGAAATCATATATAATTCAAAACATTTGAATTTCTGACAACTTGTTTCCTCACAATAATTCAAAACAAAATCTTTGGTAGTAATCCGTCACTTAGAACCTTGAAAATGAACACTGATGATGCTGCAGTCATCGACAGAATTATTTTCCAGCTATCAAAGTGAGTTCAATACTATATTACTTTTCAAAACTTATTTTCAAACACCTATATTTTGAAATTACTTCAAAATCCATTTACTATATTTGAAAAACATTTCAAATTACCCAGGATCTTAAATTTCCATGTATTTAATCCAAATATTATTTCCAACTCTTTTCAAAGTTTCCAGAGTTTTATTTCAATTCTAGTTTTAAATTCAGATGTAGTTCATCTGATTTTGTATATTATACTTATATAACATTTCGATTTGTTATTTATATAACCAACTCAATTATAGATCTTATTTGATCAAAATAAAGATCAACACTATAATAATCCCAAGATATATACTCCTTTATATCAAAATATAATTTTGGGTAAAATTATTTTATTTACCCTCTTTTCAAATCATACTGTGTCGAATTACTCTGTTCAAGAGTTTAGAAACGCCTATCGACGCAGTTTGCATTACTGTTTCGACCAGAATTTATAAACCACTCGACTGACCAGTCAACATAATATAAAACAGTTTTTATATAAATTTGCAAATACGCACTCATATATGTACACTCAAACTCAATCTAGAGTATTACTAACTCCATCTCTATTGAGTTACGCCACAGAGCCAAGGTAATCACTTAACCTTCAGCTCTGATACCATCTGTAATGGCGGGATTTTCGACCCAGAAAATCAACATAAATACACTGTCAATTTCTCGAGCATCGAAAATACCGGGACATTAATAGAAGAATTTAGAGGGTGAGAAAGAAAAGATAGAACTAATAGAATAGAAGAAGAAGAAGAAGATCACAACTGAACAGAATCAGAGTAACACGAAACTCGCAGCGGAACAAAATAAGATGTATTATATAACATAACTTTGAATACAAAACTGTATTGTATATACATACCATTATCAGAGTACAATACATCATATCACAGCGGAAATAACTCTACATAACTAATGGTGAAGCTTCCTGCTTTTGAGCTCCTCCAAGTGAATCTGCAAAGCCTGAAACACTTGACTGCCCGTACAAATTTGGGCACCCAAGAGTTTAGGGAAAACAACAAAATAAACTCTGGGTCAGTCATGGGACTGGTGTGAGTAAATTCCAACCATACTGTTTAACTTTGAAAATCCTTTTCAAAACAAGAAGGTAATAGTAAGACCAGCCCACACATAAACATGGACGGTTTTTACCTTACTATAACCCAACATATTTTTATATCAAACTTCAGTGATATTATAATAATGTCTACTCAATTAAATCATCAAGTAGTAGAACGCTTGCATCTCACGCTCCACATATATATAGTATAAAATCATAAACCGCAGGGCGCGTATTGGAGATTGGATTTCAACAGATAAGGTATGGGAGCACCTTCTGAATAGTGTACTCTAGAGGGGATACACTCAGGGTTCAACAAGAACGTCTTGCAACCCGGCCACACATGACCGCTCACTCATTTAGCTTGAGTGTCGCGAATATATTGCCACCACGGTTGTAGGCCATCCAACCATCATCCGAAGATACAGAATCGAAAAAGAAGTATAAATATGAATTTTCTCTAGATCGGTGACAATACACCCTGCTTGGGTATGACCCAACTAGCCATGCTGCCTAGCCCAACTTCTGTCATTCCTGGTTGTGAGTCTAGAGGCTACGTCTATCTTCAGAACATCTGATCACCATTCACTTTGAATGTCACATCGTCAAATCCGTAATCACACATCGATTACACAAATGCACACTGGGTGTAGAATAAAGAGAAGTTATCTTCTCCCCACCAACTTGGTATATTCGTAAAGTCAACGACATGACCGTTGGAAATACTCTATCAGACACTCGTCCATACAAGTTGTCCTGGGGCTGGACAAACAAATAAACATCATTCTAGAACTGGACGACCCTTGCATTTAACTCCGTCTTCAATTATCTTCAGCATATCTAATTCGCAGCGCTTATGACTATACGAAGTGGTTTTTAGATAACTTATCCAACCGGTCTCTCCGTATTGACAACGACGGTCAAACACTTCGATAGTCGGTTATTTAACTATCGGAGTTAAAACAACATCCATTCTAATGTATAACTAAACATCATACAATCACGGGCGCTTTTTATTTAACATTCGTTATATTTTCAAATTCCCATATCTCACTAGATATTTCTCAAACTCTGTTTTTGCCTTTAACACTTTTTGAAAACATTTCCAATTATTATAAACTTTTATTCTTTCATGTTCCAAAAATATCCGTTATTAACGTTCGAACTATTTCCCATTAAGTTCACATTCTTTATTCCTATACTTGGGTAATCTACCTTATTTACACTGGAAAATATTTCCAAATTCATCTTAACCTTTTAATCGGCCCAACGTTCACTTTTAAAACATTATTCCCTTTGAAATGGGAATACCATCCCTTCTTATAGAAATCTAAACACCTTGATCATATAACTCTTTATTCACGTAATAATCTCCCTTATCTTATTTACCGAAATCTCTTTCATACTTTTTCACTCCTATTCCACTTTATAAACTCTGTCTCTAAGTCAACTTCTTATCTAATCGATATCAAGTTTATAACTAAATACTGATTTCTATCCTATCAACATTTATTTGTTTATAACTAAATGTTAATTATTCTATCAGATTATAATCCCTAAAAATAGTTTACTTTTTATACATTCGACATCGTCGAATTCTAGTTCCAAATCCTAACAGTTTAATTCTAATCACATTTCAAACATCGAAATGCTGTCATCAGTTTCTAATACGATTCCCCAATTCTTTTTCTAATCTCTTTCTTATATTTCTTTGAACAAACGTCATTACTTATTACTCTTGAATAAGTGGATTTCAAACCAAACTGTTACATTTCCTAGGAAGTGCTGCTATATATAAAAGTCATGCTTAAGTCAAATCAACAGCAGTTAATTTGTCGCTATAGTTCTAAACTTGTCATACGCTATAATATTCTTATAACTAATTACAGTCACACTTACCTTATCAACAGCGCTATTTTATTGCTATAGTTCAACTTGTCATGCGTTGTAATATTCTTTGTTATAACTAATCTTGACATAACACTCAAACTTATCTTATCAACAACGTTATTTTATCGCTATAATTCTAAGACTTGCATACGCTGCCATATTCCTTTTATACTAATCTTGACATCTATTTCCGTCACAAAAATCTTGACATCTCTTTCTATTACAAAAATCTTGACATCTCTTTTCGTTACAAAAATCTTGACATCTCTTTCCGTTACAAACTGATATCGTTCCTCGGTAATAGTGAAGCCGTTCAAGTTGGGGTATTTTATTTACCTCTCAGACCTTGATCGACAACGTTCTTACCTTAGAACCGATACAAGTCTGTATTCAAATTCCTTATTTCTTAATATATTTATTAAATCGTATTTCCTTGTTGTATTTTGGAATATGGTTTTACAACACCATATCCTTACTTTGGAATCTCTGTGGTTTATGCATATTTAATTTAAACATTAACTCTTTGGTTTCTCAATTCCCCAGTTCTTATCTATAACTTCTTAAATGGTAATTAACTCTCAATAATTTCGATAAACTTATTTCTAACCTGTTTTCATTAGATTAATTAAAGACCAATTAATCTAATAATCATGTTCCCAAATAACAGTTGATTAAATCAACTTATTTCCATTAGTAAATTCATTAACTGATTTTAATTACTTCTTAACATCAGATTAATATAATTAATCTAATGATATCTCTAAATTATTTATCTTAAATATAATTATCCAAATATTTAATCGTCGGATAGTTTTTACTTTATAAACTTGTTTAAATGTCAACAATCGCTTTTATTTGCTTTATAAAAACGAACTCTAAAATACTGGTTTATAATAGAACTTCTATTATAATTTAAAACTTCACTTTAATTATAAAAATATAATTTCTATAATTAACTTCATTGATTTGCCTGACGGTAAATCAGTTTCTTAACAAAACGATGGTTTTACGGTCGACTGTTAACACTTTCTAAATCGATATCGTTTATTTATTTAATCTAAACAAATGTTGAATTTCCGTTCAACATCAATATTCACACCGAGCTTTAAATATAATTCGGGTTCAAACAGTGCATACAAAACAAACAGTACATATAAATATCGAGGAATCCGGTCGGATTCCTCCAACCGGTTTCCGCATCCACAGATGTCAGTCAACACAATTTACACTAACTCTATACTAGGGAATATTCAAATTGATGGAATCAGTGTCCAACCGATGATGTGTTCATATGTGACGGTATATAATATTCGATCAAATTAATTTGAATCTACCTAATCGACCATCACACAGCGTTCAAACAACATTGAAATATAATTAAAATATTTTAAAATAGATCAGAGTTAGTGATTTTACTCACCTTGCGCGTTAACCGTTAAATAACGATTTGCGTCACTTCCGATCTCAGCAAATTATCCGTCGGTGTAGTGCTTTACTAATACGAACCCGTCGTTGCCTGTTTCACTTTGATCGTATAAACTTGTCCATTGGTTCTTCATCCAACCGTGTATACATGCGTGACATCCTACCGGAATCAAGCCTCCTCGTTCAACGCCGTGTTTACACTACCGCTCACCACCATTATCGCTCCGGCAAAACCTCGCCACGTCCGAGCTTTACTCCACTAGTTTGCACCTCTACTGCTGACTATGAACCCGCCTCCACAATTTTCAACACTCAGTTCCCCCTGCTACTTACTTTGAAACACACGGTACGCCTCCCCTCACCGAAACTTGCACACTCCTGTCACCACACTGCCTGTCCCCTTGCAAGGTTCTTCCACACCAAACAGTTTTCACGAACTTTCACTTATTAATTATTATTTTCTTTTCCTTTTTCTTCATCGTTTTACTCTTTCACCAAACACCAGTTCGAATAAGATTTGCAGCACCCATAGTTTTACACGACCAGCTTCAGCATCCCCTGTAAGTGCCCAACCGCACACAATACCTCACATATTCCACGTTCTACTTATTTCTCGTTTTTGTTTTGTGTTTGCACGTGTGCCATCATAAACACCCTCTGTATAAACGTATCCAAGACTTTCCCCTTCTAACACTCTTCTTTCTTTCATGAGCACCATTTTCAGCATGTTTTCAACGCCCAAACTCTCCCCTAGTTACCTTGCTGCGCCATCAGTGACTTAATTCCTCCTGCTCACGTCCTCCCCTGCCATGCAGCAAGTGGTACACTAGGCTTTTACGTCCCTTCCTTCTTTAATTGTAAAAAACTGTGACCTGCTTCTATTTATATATCCCACCATTAACTTCTCCAATAAAAACTCCACATTAACTCCTCACTGCATTCCTTGAAATACTCATGCTCATCCTCTTGTCTCCAAACTTGGCTACGTGTTCCCATACGCAACAACGTGTAGTAGGATTAACGCAGCTTCTCGGTCCCCTTAAACTCATCAGTCGACACTCCTTGTCATCTCATAAGAAAAACCGTACCAGTATTATCTGCATCAACATTAACATGGCTGGTTCGGAGTAAAACCAGCACAATTGACACGTCAAATGGAGGGCATCAGCAAGGGAAAAAGGACCTAGTAAAAAGGCTGTAATGCTTGATAGCTTCCAACTCAACACATCAGTTGTATATTGTTCATTCGAATGTACCTCTCTTTTTCTTCACCAAACAAAACCCGCCAACACCATAACGTCCCCTCTGTACACAACGCCCCATCCCATTTAGCTCACCCCATGCACTCACGTCCACTCTTCATTTTCTCCTTCACCGATCCACACGCCAAACCCCCTCTCTCCTTACACCGCCACCTTCTTTCTTGCATTACCATTCAAGATTCTACCTATCTGTTCCCACCATTTCTTCATGGATCTTCACGGAACACCCACCAACGAGCTCTCTTTCGCCATCTCCATCAACTCTTCAACGTATGCACCAAACACCTCTTCAACATCACGAGTCTCTCAAAGGTTTCAAACGTGAGCAGAGAAGTATTTGAGGTTTCAAGTATATTGATATTAGAGCTTGTGGTACATTTTAACACGGCGGCTTGATCGGGGAAAGAACGAATGGGGTGTTTGGTTATATATATACACTGGGTTACTTAGGCATTAAGTGTTAGGGTATGGTGCAAAGTAGAGTAGCTTAGATTTCCAATATGTAGTTGTTATTCTTTGGTGTTAAGTAATACACGTATATATATTAGAGTAGAGGGGAGGGACGTGCTGTTTCCACTAGGTTCATGGGTTCTCATTAATGTGATAAGGCCTTGCGCATGCGTGATTTAAGGGACTAGTTGTCTTTAGGTAGCTGATGTACCAAAAAGAGAAGTATATCATGGTTTATTTTAATACAAAATATCTTTCTTTTATTTACCAACTTGCGTGGAACGTTTATCGTAGAGCCATTTTGATTGTATACTTTAGATGGATAGAGTAGCCCGTCATGTATACATTCATATATTCGGTTTCATGTTGTTAAAGTTAGCGTACCCTATCACGTAAACTCCAAGCTGTTACAGACAGATATAAGAATACGATCGTGTCCAGTGAGGTGCCACGGTCTCAAAAATATAATAATACCGATAGTTTGACTTATATTTTGAAATCCCGAAATACCGATACAGGGTGCACAATACTCCAAATAAAAAGTTGCTTATTTAATTAATTAAAAATTACAGTAAAATTCTAAAAATTAAATTATCGCTGCGCCTCAAAAGAACTTTGTCCCGATTTGCAGCCGATGTCAAGTTATATTCAAATAACCGTTACGGTCGATATATGCTTCTACAGCGACTTTTCGAATATTTGATTTGGACGTATCTTGCAATCTATACACCGAAATCTTGATTTTTCACTTCTGTTAGAAAGATACAACTCAACAGATTCCAACGTTTCTTGTTTCGCAGAAATCCAATTCAAAATGAGTCTGGTACACTCAGTTGAAGTTCAGAACGTTAAATTACGAATTGCATGGTTGTTTTGAGCTCGATTATGATTAATATATATTTATATACGTTCAACTTCTTTTTAATTAATATATAAGTCCACTTATATTACAAATTCAATATTTAAACTGATTTAAATATTCAAATACCAACCGACAAAAATGCGGGACGTTACAGTTATTAATCATATTTACTATGATTAGTTACTTAATTAATCAATTCTCTTGAGTTTTAATTAATAAAATGGCAATATTGGAAAATAATACAATGTTGCACTAATTATTAAATTTAATTGAATGTATCTAAATCAATACATTCAAAATTCATGAAACAAAGTAAAAACTCTATTTCATTCATGCTTATCATATTAAACCTCAAGAATTATTATTTTACTTAATCAATTCACATGTTTAATAATAAAATGACAATATGGACAACAAATTGCAATATTGCCAAGATTAAAATATTAAATCGAATATAGTCAATCAACTATATTCATAAATTCATGAATTATAGTAAGAACTTTATTCCGCTTATGTTCATCATTTTATTACAATTCATTAGCTCAAACCAATTCAATTTTTTTTTATTGTTTATTTAAAATAAACAATGTTTCCCTCATTTCTTCCAATTAGTTTAATTAATTCATTATTAATCCTAAATTCGTTGCGCATTACCATAAACAACATTTTCTACTAATCCATTTCATTAATTACAATATTAAATTACAATCCTTATTATAATTTAATATTTACCGTAATCTCCAAAGCAGGGTTGTTACAATATATATATATATATTCCTAATCCATTTTTTCTCTTTTCAACCTTTATCAATTCATAAGGTTTTCAAGCCCACTAACTCAAAATACTTATCATATGGGATTCACTTTCCTTTCATACAGAGTACATTGTACACTCTCCACCCAAACTTCCTAAGGGTCTCAAATTTCCATACTTATTCCTTTAGTGTACATAATAAACATCCCATTTCTTACGTTGTTATACTCTTTCTATTTAGTGGGTTCTTTTATGGATCTAGGTATACATATAATATATTTATATTTTTAAAAATACAAATACGTTCACTCACAATATATATAGGAATCCTAAACCTAAGCTCTGATACCAGATGTGACAACCCCAATGGAGACGGCTACATTTCGTCGTGGCATCACACTGATACCCCAGTTCCTTGTTTTACGGCCAGACTCTCAACTGTCCAGGCGTCCTTGCCTAACCAACCCACTTTGGGACGTGTAGAGGTAAGAGTCTCCCGCTCGCCACTAAGCCAAGAGCGAGAACTCTCTATCACGTTGTCTGGGACAAACAAGGGCGGGTCTAAGCGCCTTACTTTAGCATGTTGTTAGACCCTATGTCTAAACATTCTTTTACGCGCTTGTCTCACCTCATCAGGTTTCCACTTAACTTGGTTATTCCAATTCATATTGAATTCTTATTCAAATTACCAAGTTATCTTGCTTATTAATTTTAGTCTTACAACTTAATCCATTTAAGTTTATTAATAAGCCCACAACATTTTATATCTAGATTGTGGCCAAAGGCCCATTAATAAGTTTCTCTAACCGTTTATGTAAAGACCCGTAACTTCCCCGGTGAGGTAATCGCGGATAGTTCGAGAACAAGCCACAACAGAACGCGGACGGAAGAACATTTCATTGTATATTACAATAATTCCATCAGATTACAAGAATATACAGAGTACAAATGAATATTACATAGAAATATCAGAGATTTAAATTACATTTAAATACATAGCAGCGGAAAATAATACAATACACAACTGAAGGAGATATACGGATACAAAGCTTTCCGGATATCATTCTAGCTGTAAACCAGGATCCTGTGAATATAAATCTGCAAAACACAAAACTACTAGCTGCCCGTGTCAAAATAAGGGCACCCAGAGTTTAGGTTAAAACAATAAACTCCAGGTCAGTCATGGGACTGGTGTGAGAACTAAAATAGTTATAAATCTTTATTTTTAAATCAGATATATCAAGGGACCACGCCGTATAACACGGAACGGGTTTCCTCCCAAGAATACCAGTGCATATAACAAATCAACGCAATGCTTTTTAGAAAAATGAAGCTATCATAAGACCCAGGTCCTATCACACAATGCAACGCAAGCCGGGGGATAGGGTTTTCCCTTATAATAGCCAAACATGCTTAGTACGTTTAAAACAAATCATTTGATACTATTATAAGTGCATAGTGAATAAAACAACTTCAAATCATAAGTATCAATCATAAACGGCATGGGTACCATATATCATGTCGTCATACTAGTTCTACAATTAAAACCGCAAAATCACGTATTTGGAAGTTGGATTTCCATCTATGAACCGAGGCAAGGGATTGTCCTCAACCGATTCGAGACAATCTAGCCCATGTCTCCGGAACAGCCGCAACTACCCCTTGGATCGTCAGGGCTGGTCCACACGGAGTGGATTATTATGCCTGAACAATACGTCTCTCCGCCCTATGGGGCGTAAATGAGCCAACAAATGACTCCATCGGACCCGGATCGTCTGATCAAACTGAGGCGCCTTGCAACAGCAACAACCACATAAGTCAAACTCGTCAGGGCGTGTAAAACCACTGACGCCACTTCTAGCTAGAAAGAAACGCATGTCCTCCCTGATGTCCTCTCCCGTTTTTGGTTCATAACGGGTGTGAAACTTGCGAAGTAAACGTTACACAAAGCTACGCCACAAAGGCCGTGCTTCGATCATCAACCACAAGACTTTGTTTTTCAACAGAAGCCTTGCTCATTTGCCACTTAGGCATGCCACACAGGCAATTCACTCCATGCGTTTGATATCCATCAATATATAACCTCTGAGCTCGTACGTCTCAGAGAAGGGCGTTAAGCAAGAGAATAAATTCTTCGCCGCCAAACAGATATATATTTAATAGAAAATCAATCACACAGACTGAAATCCAATGTGAGACACACAGTCCATTTACAAGTTCGTTCTGGGTCTGAACGAAACCGGAGGCACCTAGTACCCCGCATATCCATCGATCTCCAAGTACGTCTGGATGATCACCAACTGTTTCCATCTTCTTGGGTGTACATCCCAATCAAGATCGTCAGTAATCACCCAAACGACGTGAAGACCTCCGGTCTTCGACCACCGTCTTCATCTTCGACTTATCATCGTATCAGTTATTCAGAATGGGATAAACCCGGTCTTTCCGAATAACTCGTGTATATTATAAACAAGTGTTACACAAACACAACATACGCCTCATTTCAATTCATCAGTCAGTAACCGTAAATTAACAAGAGAATAATTCCCAAAATATTAACCCCGAAGGCCGAAACCAACATCAGATCAATATCCAGAAAACCATTTTGCTTAGCTAACCGACAGTTAGTTTCTAAATTTCACATTCATAGGGAAAGGTTCCCATTAATTTTATTAAAGATAAATTCCTTGAATTTATTCTTTAATCTTCTTTTGAATTTCGATTCAACTAGTCGGGATTAACAAACCTTACCAGAGTAATCATTTGTTTTAATTTCCCAATCCCAACCTATTCATCCCATGAAGTAAAACTGGTCATACTTCATATTTAACACCACAGTGTTATCGGTAAATTCAATTACCATTTCGCGTTCAAATCTAATTAAAGATTTAACTATCACCTGGAGCAAAACTGGTGATATTCCATTCTCGATCTTTTCAATCTAATTAAAGATTCATTAAAACTCCATTTAGTTTTAATCTTTGACTGGGTTAAAGAATCAGTGTCATTTAAAACACGGTTCACGATAAACCCAAAATCACATCGCATTTCAATCAGTCCCTAACCGTAAATTAGCAAGTGAGAGATTCCCTAAGTATTAACCCCGAAGGCCGAAACCAACATCATATCAATACCTCTGAAACCATTCAACTTAACTAATCTCCAGTTAGTTTCTGATTTTTTTAACTCCTTTAGGTCTAAGAACAGTATTATTGAAGATACAGTTCACGACAACCCAAAATCACATTCTATTAATTATCGGGTTAAAGAACAAGTGTTATTTAAAACACTGTTCACGATAAACCCAAAAATCAATACCAATTCAATTCCAATTAAATATTATTTAATTGGTACACTTCATTAAATCTAAATAAAAAGATTTAATCTTTTTCTCAACTGGGTTCAAGAACAGTGTTAATGAAGACACCATTCACGACAAACCCAAATCACATTTGATATTAAATACAAGGCTCCGAATAGAAAATATATCGGCTTATATTCAATATCAAATTCTACGACCAACAAATATCGTATTGGAAATAACGATACAAATATATCTTTCAAATTTCCACAATAATATCTGTGTAATCACGAAATCCAACATCGAAATAATCCAAAGACAATTTCGATTCAAATCCATTCCAATTCAATTATTGGAAATTCTGGTTACTTTTAAAACCCTTTTCAAATCCAATTTATTTATTTAAAAATAAATAGAATTTTAATTCTAGTTAAAAACTAGTTCATTTCGATAAAAATCTATTTTTATCTTTTCAAATTTGGAGTTTTTCATCCCTATTCTTCCCAAATCATTTCTTATGATTTTACACAAATTATTACTATTTTTAATAATTTTATCAAGGCCCGTACAGTCGATTTCCATCAATGGCCATCGAACTGCACTTACATCGACCTTTTTCAAATTTGATTTGGACATAATTCCAAATCCAACCATTAGATTTCTAATTTATAATATTCGTTAGAAAGCTCTTTTCGATATGAACCCAACGGTTCCGGTTTTAGGAGAATCCGACGGTCGGATCTTCCGCAATATCTATTTGAAGTCAATGGTCGAAATTCACGAACTACCGCAGCGCGGCGCGTTCTATTCAGGCCATTATATTATATATATATATAATATATATAATATATACTTCGTCGATTTCCTTTTAAAACGTATTATATAAATCGTTTTAAATTCGTTTTCAAAACGATTTCAACTTCTTTTTAAATTCAAATCAAAATTGAATTTTCCCTTACAAATTCGATTTAAATTCATTTCAATTGATTTCAATTCAAATTGATTTCTAATTCAATTTCAGTTCGTTTTCAGTTCAATTCAATTTCAATTCGAATTCCTTTCTATTCAATTTCAATTCGAATTCATTTCTATTCAGTTTAATTTGAATTCATTTCTATTCAGTTTAATTCGAATTTCAATTTTTTTCAAAAATATCAGATTTTGAAATCACTTTCGATATTCATTATAAAATGAATAAAATCGATATAAATATCGTTCACTCAAAATGGCGTCAATCTGATCAACACGGCTTCATATATTTCTATTTTCAAATATTCTATCTCAAATATTTCTATTCAAATATTTCTATTCAAATATTCTATTCAAATATTTCTATTCAAATATTCTATTCAAATATTTCTATTCAAATATTTCTATTCAAATATTCTATTTCAAATATTTCTTTTTAAAAATGGAATGAGGCCCAATAAATTACCATATAATGTTAATTATATGGATTTTCTACCACACGTATATAACAGCAACGATAAATCATCAACCATCATCCAAATTGCGTTCTACACTATATAATCATCAAATATAAATATTTAATGCTTATAACAGTCTGTCAATCAATCGATCGACATACAACTAACTATTGGGATTAGTGTATGTCCTATATCACCCCAATACCCGTGTAGGGTTTTCAAACAATCAAACACAGATTTAATTTGTGTAGTTGGGCGATGTGTAAAATTTATTGTCCCAATCAATATCAACCAAATGTGTGTATATAAACAAATTGTCCGATTTGTTTATATTTATTTCATTTCATATACACGTTAAAAATTCTATTTTTAACTATAAAATAATTTCCACTATAAAATATTTTATTTCATTTCATATCACATCACACAATCAACTACACATCAAAATCAAACAAACAAGCATACAAGCCGTCCATGGTCTGTGGACGACGGGTGTCGGGTGCTACTAAACACCGTCTGCATCCTAGTATATATTTCAACTAGAAAATTAAATTCAAAGTGAGAAGTTCTCACCGAGGGTTCCACTCCTCCATAGAAATTTCTGAAATTCAGAACAGCCTGGATTTGCCCGTACCTCCAACGTAGTCTTCTCCACACTGTTCATATTAAAATCACATTTTTAATATGATGTTCTATACATTAAAAATCATATTTTTATTTCAAATCTCTATGTATAAGAATCGTGTTTTTATTTCGCTACTCTCTACATAAAGATTATATTTTTATTCTGTTTCTTTTTAAAATAAAAATCACATTTTTATTTTGTTACTCATAAAATAAAATCGTATTTCTATACTGCTACTTTCAAAATGAAAACAAAAAATGGGTTTTCCTATAACAAAAATATGGTTCTTTCCTTCACAAAAACAAGGATCTTTCCTTCACAAAAATTTCAGTTTTTATCCTACTCATTATATAGAAGATAAGCAAACAAATTAAATTAAAATAGTAAAAAATTACTGGTCATTTTCGTTCGGGTGGTGGATGCTCGCTGGGGAGGGGGGTTGCTGGTGGAATCGCTGGGCTGAGGGGGGTGACCGGAGGGGCTCGCCGGAGTTGGAGCGGGTGCGGTGGCGTTGGGAAGTGGCACCGTGGAGGCGAGATGTAACACCCCACGTCCATTAATGTCACTCACAAAAGGAATGCATTAACTTCCATAGAGGTTATAAGTGAATATAGAACAGAAAAATTACAACAAGACAGATAATAAATAGTACTTGGAAATCTAAAACTTCATTTTATTGCAGCGGAAATTAAACATGTTTGTTACGTCATAAAACCATAGATCATAACCAAGTACAATATCCATCTTCATAAAAACAAAATACATAATCCCATTACATAAATAGCCATTAAAAAGATAACAAGTTGGACTTTACTTCAACGGTCCAAGCTTTCCAAAGAGAGATGAAGCAATTCAATCAAACTCCACTAGAGCTGGGCCCAACCTGAGGACCTGGAGGGGGAAAAGGATAGAAATAGAGGGGGTCAGACATAAAGTCTGGCGAGTATGATAATTCTAACAATACTATTATCAAAATAACTAGACTAAGGCATAAGCTGGAAGACAAGTAATTGTCTATGAACTCTTAGGAAGATAAAGATAGCGTTTAAGATAACGTTAAAGAAAACGGTAAAGGCACACCTAATTACTAACGAATGATTACTACACTGCACCACACATTACTACACTGCACCACACCAGTCACCCTATTGTTTGATCCCACTTGCTTCACACAGAAACTTTATAAATAGCCTTACGTACCCCTAGGTGACTACATAGGTGTCGTCTGCCCCTATCTCCACTAGGTGTACCCCACTACCCACTTTCGATCGGCTCCCTACTCGTAGATACCCGTGCTGACCCCACAGTGGGGTGTATCACTCCCCTAAAGTGGCAACCCGATACAACTTGAGAATGCACGACTTATACCTACACGATGCAACAATGTCTTACCTACTAGCCCGGGTCCACACACGCATACGAAACCCGTTGGTCTTGCGCTGCCACCGCTCCCCGTTTTCGCCTCTTACAGTCGAACCCAGCATGCGTGTCCCGTCCTCGACTTGGGTCGAGCCCACAAAGATACGTTTGGCATACTGGTCGAAATGGGCCCCCACAAGCTACCCACCTAAGCTTGTCACTACTATAGCCCACTTAACCCTCTTAGTCATGTTCATTTACATGTGTGTTTGGTTAAGTCTTACTAATCGTATTTCACATGCCACTAAGGGCACCCCCTAGATTCCTCATGCCACCCAAGGCACCTACTTAACCCCCATGTCCCACCTTACATGTTTATATGGTTAAGTATGTCTTAATTCATTCAGGCCAAAACCTCATAAAGACCTCTCACATTAAACTGGCATTTATGGCAGCTGGATTTGCCGGGCGGGTCCGGGCAGTCTTACACCATAAAAGAGTCTAACCTCGTGTCTTTACAACCGTTATGCTTTAGTTTAGGCCTAGGACCTCTCACATTGGGCTGACATTTGTGACCACTGGATTTTCCGGGCGGGTCCGGGCAGGTTTACGTCACAAACGAGTCCAACCTCGTGTCCTAAGCATTGATTAACACTTAAAATCTTTTACCCCAGTTTTAATAATTCCCTATTCAAATTATTAATTAAGTCAACTTTTGATGATGTCCATAATTGACTCAATTATGGCCATCCACTTATGGCATGCAAAATCATATCAATTGCACCCCAACTTTTTAATATTAAATCCTTAATATTACCCCTACCCCACGTTTATACGTTCGCTTATTCAACGCATAATATAGGCTAGACTTGTATAGTCTAACACCTAGCACAAAGATAAATTATCACAACATATAGACAATTAAAATAAATCTAATCATAATAGGGGTGAAACTTGCATAAACTACACATGTTAAGGATCAAAAGGTGTCAACTTGTTGAATGTCTCAATTTATATGATATGATCATAGCCCAAATCTATACATAAACTTGCATATGGGGTTTTTAGGCAACATAATGATGGTGTGAACTAGCATAGGATATCACATATGTCATAACATAATTCTAGATGTCATAATAGATGTCTTGGTATATGTTCATAACTTTTCTAATCAATCTAACTTGCATATGTGACTTGTCATATAGATCAACATAACCCAAACATGATGATTTAATTAATATGAACTAACTAGCATAGATGGTAACATCATGGCCTTTTTAACATGTATGATTCATCACAACTTAGCATAGAAACTTTCAACATACATAACATCATCATAGCATGATTTACAACATATAAGATATCATGATCACATAACATTGGATTTACAATATACATGATAGCAAAAGGGGTTTACAACAACATATATGATAATTCACATCATCTACTCATAATCCATTCATAACTCAACCTAATTAAAATGATAATAATCTTGTTAAGATCATCATACTCACAATTTAGAGAAGAAAAGAGAGAGTTTTGCTTTGCTTTAGGGTTGAGAGAATTAGAATTGAATTTGCTTTTCTTCTTTCTTAGTTGGCGGCGGCTCCATTGATTTCCATGGCGACGGTATGATGGCTTTGGTTCCAATTTTAATTAGGTTTAGGGTTAGCATTAGGATGTATTTATAGGTGTAGGAAGTTATTTAGGACGATTAGATTAACCCTGAACCATGAGAACCAATCAAATGCAAAATCTGCATTTGAGCGAATCGGCCCACGGGTTGACAGCCAAACACCCTGGATTAACCCCTATTCGATCCAGCGAGGCTCGGGTCGACCTAAAAAATGGGCCGGTTCGGTTATTCCCCCTCCCAATTTGCTGTTTTGAACTTTTTCGCATATTTATTTATTTGTTTGTTTATATATATATATATATCAATATATATATATATATATTTCTCTGCGCAACCCATTTCACTTAATTCTTTTCTAAAAATTAAGTATACTTTAATTTGTGAATTTTAATGTTATAAAATTACGGGGTGTTACATTCTCCCCTCCTTAAAGGATTTCGTCCCCGAAATCTCCAAGTCAAGAAGAATGTATATCCTACCATCTAATCGTCCATCTACTCAACCATCAAACACCAGCATCCATTGTCCTTAAAAGACTTCTAATGCTTTAATGTTTATATGCACAGTGTGTGTATATGTCCATATCTAATGCAAAATTAGGCGGTCTACTGATTCAGTCGACCTCCTTAGTGCAATTCATGATAGTGCCATGCGTCCAATATGTATGCAAAAGATTCCTAATGATACATATTAATTCTATATGCGTGCACAACCATCCACCCGAATGCAGCAACTATATGATAATACAACCATTATACATCCATTTTACTAAATACATCCATATATATGCAATATGCAATATGAAGTGACTGAGCCGATCTGGTGCCTAATAGTGTGTGTGTATGCATCCACGAGCAACCACTAGCAAACACTTGCATCCACTTTGCATCCACCATACATAACATGTCTCAAACACATGTTTCAACCATAGGATTATCCTAACTAAAGGTCAAAGATACTAGTGAGAGGATATACTAAAGATAAGATAAGTACAAGCTAAGCGATAAAGGAGAAATTAAAAGACATACCCTCAAAAAGAAAAGGGTATCGTGAATGCATCTTCTCTTCAGTCTCCCAAGTAGCGTTGCTCTCAACATCTCCCCATTGCACTTTGACTAGTCTGACCTCTCGATTCCTCAACCTCTTGATCTCCGACCCAAGAATGCGCGTAGGAGCTCGTCGAATTGTCGCATCACGCTCTATCTCCACCTCTCTAAGAAAGCTCGGCTCTACCACTTCCGCGGTCTCGTGCAAGCACTTCCTCAAATGTGACACATGGAATACGTCGTGTACACCACTAAGTCTCTCGGGCAACTCCACTCTATACGCCATCTGTCCAATTTTCTCCTTAATAGGAAACGGCCTTATAAACCTTGGTGCTAATTTCCCAACGGACCCAAAGCGAACAACGTTCCGTAATGGAGACACTTTGACAAAGACCATGTCCCCAACTTCAAACTCGAGATCTGTAATCCTCTTATCCGCATAAGATTTATGCCTATCCTGTGCTGCTTTCATCCTCCTTCGAATCAAGTCGATCTTCTCCGAAGTCTCCCTAATCATATCGGGCCCAAGTAAGATCTTATCCGTAGATTCCCACCAACATGTAGGTGAACGACAAGGTCGTCCATAAAGAGCTTCGAATGGTGCCATACCAATGCTGGACTGAAAGCTATTATTATATGCGAACTCCACCAATGGAAGATGCTCTTCCCACGTACCCCCAAAGTCTAGGATACATAGCCTCAACAGATCCTCTAGAATGCGATTCACCCTCTCGGTCTGGCCGTTCGTCTGAGGATGATATGCGGTGCCCAAACATAACTGAGTCCCTACCGCCTCTTGTAAGCTTCTCCAAAGTTCGCTAGTGAAAATAGGATCGCGGTCGCTCACTATGCTAGAAGGAACACCGTGCAAACGAACTATTTCTCGAACGTATACGGAGGCTAACCATGGAGCAATCCTCTTACTCTTTACGGGAATGAAATTGGCGCTTTTAGTAAGCCTATCTACTATAACCCAAATTCCCGTATTACCCTTCCTTGATCGCGGTAACCCATCCACAAAATCCATCGAGACACTTTCCCACTTCCATAGTGGAACCTCCAATGGGTGAAGCAACCCACCGGGTTTCTTTTGCTCCGCTTTTACTTGTTGGCACACCAAGCATTTAGCGACATACTCGGCCACATCTTTCTTCATGCCGGCCCAAAAGTAAACTCTCTTCATGTCTTTGTACATCTTGTCCCCGCCGGGATGAATGGTCATCTTCGAATGATGTGCTTCGTCAAGAATAGTCTTCCTTAGGTCATCGTCTTTTGGTACACAAAGTCTACCGTCCCTACATAACCAACCCTTATCGTCTAGGGTATACCTACGGAGATGGCTTGATGACTCCCCTCCTTTGAGTTTTTCTACTAACTCAACCAACTGCGGGTCGTCTCGTTGTGCCTCGCCAATCCGTCCCAAAAGCGTAGGTCTGACCTCCAAGGATGCTAGCAAACCGGGTACGAAGTCAACGGAAGGTCTAAAGTCAAACATCGAAATGAATTCTAAACTTCGCCGCTCAACAAACAAAGGACTTAAGGATAATCTTTTTCTACTCAAGGCGTCTGCCACCACGTTACCCTTGCCAGGGGTATAGGCTATTTCGAAGTCGTAGGACGCTAAGAACTCCATCCACCTTTGCTGCCTTAAGTTCAAGTCCTTTTGAGAGAATAGGTATTTTAAAGACTTGTGGTCAGTGAATAATTTGAATTTCTCGCCAAGAAGATAATGACACCAAGACTTAAGCGCGAAAACAATAGCGGCCAGTTCTAGGTCATGTGTAGGATAAATTTTCTCATGCGCTCTCAACTGCCTTCCACCATAGGCTATTACCCTACCCTCTTGCATTGAGACTGCGCCTAGTCCGGTCCCACAAGCACCAGTATAAATGGTAAACAGCTTACTCCCGTCTGGCAATACTAAGACTGGGGCTGAAGTCAAAGCTCTCTTCAAACGTTGGAACGCATCATCACAATCTACGTCCCATGTGAAAACTAGGTTCTTCTTCGTCAAGCGTGTCAATGGAGCTAATATCTTTGCGAAGTCTTTGATAAACTTCCTATAGTAGCCAGCCAACCCCAAGAAACTTCTCACTTCGGTAGCATTTTTAGGGACCTTCCAATCTTGGATGGCCACCACCTTCGCGGGATCCACGGCTATCCCTTCTTTGGAAACCACGTGCCCCAAGAACCGTACTTCCTTCCTCCAGAAGTGACACTTAGAAAATTTAGCCTTAAGGCTATGCGCTCGTAGGGTCTCCAACACTTCCCTAAGATGTAGGGCATGCTCTTCTTCATCCTTAGAAAAGATCAAGATGTCATCTACAAAGACTACCACGAATTTGTTAAGGTACTCCCTAAACACCCTACTCATCAAATCAACAAAATATGCTGGGGTGTTTGTCAAACCGAAGGGCATCACTAGCCATTCATATAAACCGTCCGGAGTCCTAAAGGCAGTCTTGTCAATGCTATCCTCAGCCACTCTCAACTGATGGAACCCGGTGGCTAAGTCCAACTGCGAAAACACTGAGGCGCCAACTAACTGATCGAAGAGATCGTCAATCCTCGGCAGTGGGTGTCTGTTCTTCTTAGTAAGTTTATTAAGTTCTCTATAGTCCACACACAGTCTAAGGGACCCATCCACCTTCGTGGAAAATACTACTGGAGCACCCCATTATGAACCCCTTCTCAAGCAACTCCTTCACTTGCTTATCGAGTTCCCTCCTTTCATGTGGAGCCATGTGGCGTACTGGCAAAGATACTGGTTTCGCATTATCCACAAGATATATTCGAAAATCTATCTCCCGCTTCAGAGGCAAGCCCTTCACCTCCTCAAACACATCCGAATATTCTCGGACCACTCTAACAGATCGTAGATTTTTCTCAGACGCATCAAGCGATTCTAGATAACTTAGCATAACCGAATTTATGGGATTACAGAAGATTTCGAGAGTGTTGCCAAGGCGAGTCACGAGCCTAACTACTCTCCTTTCACAATCAAGAACGGCCCCATTTCTGGATAACCAATCCATTCCTAAAATTAGCCCATAGCCTGTGAAGCCCAACACATAAGCATCACATCTAAATTCAACGCTAAGTATGGAAATTTTCAAATCCAAACACATCATGGACAAATAAGCTGAGCCCCCTATTGGATTCGAAACAACTAAGGGATCCTCTACTAAACTGGTGTTTAAGTGCAGTGATTCAACTAATGATGTAGAGATAAACGAATGTGATGCGCCCGGATCGAATAAGGTACGGACAGGATGATCAAACAGAAAAACTAAGCTTTCAACAGAAATGGTTCTACCTCATTCTTGCAGCGGTGGGACCACGAGAGCCTGAACTTGTCCCCTTGCCTGCCCTGGTGCCATAAGAGCCTGCACCTGTCCTCCCGAGGTAGCTCCTGGCCTCTACCCCTTCTTTGGGCAGTCCTTCACTAAATGTCCCGCATCGCCACAATGAAAACAGCCTGTCTTCTTTTTCTTTCAGAAATCCTTGCTGAGATGGCCTGGTGTCCCACAGTTAAAGAACTTCTTCTTTCCCTTGCCATTATTGTCTTTTCCACCCTTCTTGTTTTGCTGTTGTGGTTTCTTTTGATCCCCCTTCTTCTCGGGTGCCTTATCAGCTTTAGCGCTTTTCTCCTCATGCATAAGCGCCATTTCTTCTAACTTCTCAAAGGTGGGCCCCATAGGGATGTGGGTCATAGCCAACCCTTGCAATGGTTCATTCAAGCCATTCACGAACCTCAGCGCCTTCTTCTCCGGCGTGTTCACTAAGTCCAAGCCAAACCTTGATAACTGATTAAATTTATTGACATATTCTTTCACTGATGAGCTTCCTTGCTTCAATGTCAAGAACCTTTCCATATATAGATTTTCTTCCGCCCTTGAGAGAAACTTCGCCTCGAACCTACGTCTGAAATCCGCCCAAGAGTCAACAGGACGCTCCCCATTAGTGACCTCCCACCAAAACGAGGCCTCTTCCTTCATCAACCAAGCTGCTAAACGAACTCTCCTCCCTTCTTCTACTTCAAAGATTTCTAGCAATTCTTCCACCACCTTAAGCCAATCTCTAGCTTCCACAAACGTTTCTGACCCTTGAAATGGTTTTCCACCCATAGCCTTGAATTCCTTGCACGTCTTTGCAAAAGTATCTACGCGAGGAGGAGGAGGAGGAACAGGTGCAACTGGTGGTGGAGGAACATTGGCTGGACCTGCAGCGGCCCTAGCCTCCAATAGCCTCCTATACCATCCTGGTATCGTTACACCGTCGGGTAGATTAAGATCTTCAACCATGCTAAAACGAAAAAGGAAAGATTCAAAATGGAGAATTCGAAAGATAAAGATATGTGGCTATTGGGGATTACGTTTTTCTTAAAAACTTTTCTCTTTAAATTTCTCATTAAAACATGTTTTTGAAAACACTTCTTCCAAAAATAACTATTTTTCTAAAGTATTTTCATCTGTTCTGGTAACCTTAAGCTCTGATACCATGTGTAACACCCCACGTCCATTAATGTCACTCACAAAGGGAATGCATTAACTTTCATGGAGGTTATAAGTGAATATAGAACAGAAAAATTACAACAAGATAGATAATAAATAGTACTTGGAAATCTAAAACTTCATTTTATTGCAGCGGAAATTAATCATGTTTGTTACATCATAAAACCATAGATCAAAACCAAGTACAATATCCATCTTCATAAAAACAAAATACATAATCCCATTACATAAATAGCCATTAAAAAGATAACAAGTTGGACTTTACTTCAACGGTCCAAGCTTTCCAAAGAGAGGTGAAGCAATTCAATCAAACTCCACTAGAGCTGGGCCCAACCTGAAGACCTGGAGGGGGAAAAAGGATAGAAATAGAGGGGGTCAGACATAAAGTCTGGCGAGTATGATAATTCTAACAATACTATTATAAAAATAACTAGACTAAGGCATAAGCTGGAAGACAAGTAAATGTCTATGAACTCTTAGGAAGATAAAGATAGCGTTTAAGATAACGGTAAAGGCTTACCTAATTACTAACGAATGATTACTACACTGCACCGCACATTACTACACTGCACCACACCAGTCACCCTATTGTTTGATCCCACTTGCTTCACACAGGAACTTTATAAATAGCCTTACGTACCCCTAGATGACTACATAGGTATCGTCTACCCCTATCTCCACTAGGTGTACCCCACTACCCACTTTCGATCGGCTCCCTGCTCGTAGATACCCGTGCTGGCCCCACAATGGGGTGTATCACTCCCCTAAAGTGGCAACCCGATACAACTTGAGAATGCACGGCTTATACCTACACGATGCAACAACGTCCTACCTACCAGCCCGGGTCCACACACGCATACGAAACCCGTTGGACTTGCGTTGCCACCGCTCCCCGTTTTGGCCTCTTATAGTCGAACCCAGCATGCGTGTCCCGTCCTCGACTTGGGTCGAGCCCACAAAGATATGTTTGGGATACTGGTCGAAATGGGCCCCCACAAGCTACCCACCTAAGCTTGCCACTAGTATATCCCACTTAACCCTCTTAGTCATGTTCATTTACATGTGTGTTTGGTTAAGTCTTACTAATCGTATTTCACATGCCACTAAGGGTACCCCCTAGATTCCTCATGCCACCCAAGGCACCTACTTAACCCCCATGTCCCACCTTACATGTTTATCTGGTTAAGTATTTCTTAATTCATTCAGGCCATAACCTCATAAAGACCTCTCACATTAGACTGGCATTTATGGCAGCTGGATTTGCCGGGCGGGTCCGGGCAGTCTTACACCATAAAAGAGTCTAACCTCGTGTCTTTACAACTGTTATGCTTTAGTTTAGGCCTAGGACCTCTCACATTGGGCTGACATTTGTGACCACTGGATTTTCCGAGCTGGTCCGGGCAGGTTTACGTCACAAACGAGTCCAACCTCATGTCCTAAGCATTGATTAACACTTAAAATCTTTTACCCCAGTTTTAATAATTCCCTATTCAAATTATTAATTAAGTCAACTTTTAATGATGTCCATAATTGACTCAATTATGGCCATCCACTTATGGCATGCAAAATCATATCAATTGCACCCCAACTTTTTAATATTAAATCCTTAATATTACCCCTACCCCACGTTTATACGTTCGCTTATTCAACGCATAATATAGGCTAGACTTGTATAGTCTAACACCTAGCACAAAGATAAATTATTACAACATATAGACAATTAAAATAAATCTAACCATAATAGGGGTGAAACTTGCATAAACTACACATGTTAAGGATCAAAAGGTGTCAACTTTTTGAATGTCTCAATTTATATGATATGATCATAGCCCAAATCTATACATAAACTTGCATACGGGGTTTTTAGGCAACATAATGATGGTGTGAACTAGCATAGGATATCAATTATGTCATAGCATAATTCTAGATGTCATAATAGATGTATTGGTATATGTTCATAACTTTTCTAATCAATCTAACTTGCATATGTGACTTGTCATATAGATCAACATAACCCAAACATGATGATTTAATTAATATGAACTAACTAGCATAGATGGTAACATCATGGCCTTTTTAACATGTATGATTCATCACAACTTAGCATAGAAACTTTCAACATACATAACATCATCATAGCATGATTTACAACATATAAGATATCATCATCACATAACATTGGATTTACAATACACATGATAGCAAAAGGGATTTACAACAACATATATGATAATTCACATCATCTACTCATAATCCATTCATAACTCAACCTAATTAAAATGATAATAATCTTGTTAAGATCATCATACTCACAATTTAGAGAAGAAAAGAGAGAGTTTTGCTTTGCTTTAGGGTTGAGAGAATTAGAATTGAATTTGCTTTTCTTCTTTCTTAGTTGGCGGCGGCTCCATTGATTTCCATGGTGACGGTATGACGGCTTTGGTTCCAATTTTAATATGGTTTAGGGTTAGCATTAGGATGTATTTTTAGGTGTAGGAAGTTATTTAGGACCATTAGATTAACCCTGAACCATGAGAACCAATCAAATGCAAAATCTGCATTTGAGCGAATCGGCCCACGGGTTGACAGCCAAACACCCTGGATTAATCCCTAGTCGACCCAGCAAGGCTCGGGTCGACCTCAGAAATGGGTCGGTTCGGTTTTTCCCCCTCCCAATTCATTGTTTTGAACTTTTTCGCATATTTATTTATTTATTTATTTATTTATATATATCAATATATATATATATATATATATATATTTCTCTGCGCAACCCATTTCACTTAATTCTTTTCTAAAAATTAAGTATACTTTAATTTGTGAATTTTAATGTTATAAAATTATGGGGTGTTACACGAGAGGAGGTGCGATAGGAGGAGAGGGCTCGGGGATGTGGTGGCGCGGCAGGAACGGAGGTGGGGTGGTGGGCCAGCGCGTCAGCGATTGGGAGGGAGGGCGGCTCTAATTTGGGAACGATGGGGTTCAGAAAGGGGCGGGTTTTGATTTAGGGCTGGGAGAATAACCGGGGGGTTAAATATATATATATATATATATTTTTAATTCAAAAAGTTGACTTTTTAATTCGAACTCTAAATGAGACCCAACGACTATCGCCCCTAGCTAAATGCCCCCATTCCGAACACAACGGGATATGTTTCATAGGCCAATTTGATCGTTATGATCAGTTTCCGTTCAAATTAAATTATAAATCAATGTATATTGAATTTGAACGCAGATTTCAATTTACCGGGGCCACATAAGACCTCTAAAAATTCCAGAAAAATTATTCCTAGCTTCGTATTCACGATACGGTCCTAACAAAACTAGTTTCCTCGAATTCTGAGACCGTTTGAAAAATGGCCAATTTCCAGTCGATTAAAATCAACTGAAACTGGTCAAACGCGTTTTCTTTTGCCACGCTCACATATTGATTCGAAAAAATTATGAAATTTCAAACCTAGCAATAACTTGACATCACGGTTCCAACAAAAGTGGTTTCGTCGAAATCCGAGGTCGTTTGCAAAATGGCTATTTTTAAGGGCCGAAATTCCATAGCGACTATTCTGAAATTTCAACTGGAAATATCTTTTTATCCCTACTATGAAATTTTGATTTTTCGGATTCGTTGGAAAGATATTATCAATTAGATTCAAATATTTTTGGTTTCACAAAAATCTGGTTTATTTTGCACCCGGTACATTCATTTGAATTTTGAAATCGAATTATCGAACTACCGCGCCATTTTCAATTCCTTTTATATATATAAATAAATATTTATATTCTAACGACGATTCGAATAAATATATACGTTCGAATTTCATTTAAAATAAATCTCTCGTCGATATTATTTAAAATAATCTATTTTAAATATTCAAAATTCGCTAAAAGTGCCAAAATAAAAATTTTAAACTGGCCCAGATTTTCGGGTTGTTACAGTTTATTATAACCTATGTTATAATTTCCTCTTGTCCCTTGGACAAGCCTAAACATTCTTATCAACGGGTTACAGACTCCGAAGCTTATAGATTACTTAATTTATAATTAAGTACAATATATTTTCCCTCCTTTTCTTAACTGATTTCAAGTTTTCCCCTTTACTGATTACTTAATTTATAATTAAGTGTCCCTTAACTCAATTCACCAGTTATCCCATTCCCTTACTAGTTTATTATAACCTAGGTAATAATATTCACTTGTCCCTAGGACAAGTCTACCTATTATACAACATTTTCATTAATGTTATTTATTTATAATAGGTTATTATCATTCCCCTTTTAAACCATTTACCGTTGTAAACCATTATTCTTCATTCGTTGTAATATGCATTCCTTATTATATTAAAGAAAACACTTCATGCACCTTATTAGTTTGATAGAAGGAATTAATGATTTACTTTCATAACGTATTCCCATCTAAATCCGTGGTAGCATGTAATTTCTTTACTTTTCTTCATTTATTGTGGCTTACTTGAAACAACGTTTTCAGAAATAGGTCATTTAGGGAAATACATCACTTTTCCTTCCTATCACACTAACTCAGTTCATTACATCCATTCCTTTCTTATTTTCTGAGTTTTAATTGCCATAATTGCTATTTGTTCATATCTTGATATATACATATATTTATATGTATATAAGAAGTAGACCTCTCACATTAAGCCTACACTTGTGGATGCTGGATTTGTCAGGCGGGTCCGGGCAGACTTCTACCACAAGTTGACTTAACCTTGTGTCTTAGCACCGTTACATGTTTTTAATTTTTCACTTAGGCCTCTCACATTAGGTTCAACGTTAGTGGCTGCTGGACATGCCGGTCGGGTCCGGGCAGACTTCCGCCACTAATGCAACCTAACCTCGTGCCATAAGTGCAGTTACAATTTCTAATTGTATCCTTGGAATATTCATCTTCATTTATTCAATTCTAAGTATATAATCATACAACCATTCTAATTCACACAGGCAAGGGCTCTGGTATATAAATGGGACAAATCAATATGTGATATGAACAGTGGTAGTTACTGCCAATATTTTTAACAAGTCTATAACATATAAGCATTTCCAATATTTCAACTAATCTTATGTATGAGTTTTCAACCATTTATGTTCATATCACATTGCGCCTCCAAATGAAAGTCTTGAAACATAATATATGTTATGTTCCAAAAATCTCATTTCAAATTATGCCCCAAATCCCAAAATATGTCACGTGTCATCCTACATGTAATTAACTTTATTTAAAATAACATGTAGTTCTCCAATAGTGTATCATTTACCCAATTCATAGGTTCATGAAATGGATCTATACAATGGTATTCATTTTTCTTAAGAATTCAAGTAAATGTACATCTCAACATATTAACTAATTGAGCATATTATCCATTTTAGCATAATAATGTGTTTCATCAAATTAAACCTTCCAATATGTTCATTATGGGGAATGCGAAACAATAGAGGTACTATTATTCAAAAAGTATATTTTAAACCCACTCATCTTTCATGCTTTCTCCAAATTTTGGATCTGATCCGTTCTATCATCCATGGTTTCCCTTTTTCCATTTAATTTGATTCACAACCTAATGACCATGGATTTATTATTTCATGAAAAGAGAAGGGAAAGAGAAATAATTTCAATAGATTAGTTATTAGAAGTTTATCTTTCTTTCATGATTCAATAATCCTTTTATTAACGTTGATTCCCTCTTCCAGATCTGAATCCATAATTCTCCTGGGCTAACATTTTAATTTCAGAAAAGATTTGAGAAAAGAGAGAGAGCCATTGCAGTGCTCCAGCGTAGCCGCCGAATTATGATGTTTAGGGTTAGGTCTAAGGTCTTATTTATAGGAGTAGCGGAGGAACCAGGACCCACAGATCAAAATTTAAGATATCAGAGCCGAACACGTCAGGAGAACTTTCTGGATCCTCGGGTGGGTTGACCCCTAGGTCGATACCTCTGTTGGTGGGTTGACCCCCCTTGTTGGTGGGTCGACCCCCAACGGTCCATTTTCCCTCCGAAATTTCCCGCCCACCATTTTGATTTTTGAACTGATTTTCGAATTTTCTGGGTATATTTATTTAATATATATATATATATATACATATAAGCTCCTTATATGTATACAAACTTCTAATGCTCATAACTTCTTAATACAGTGTCTGTTTTACGCAAACCAGGTGTCTATCTTGACCAGAATTTCGAGAGCGCAATCTGTTTTACTTAATTCTGAATATTTAATTAAGTTATCCTTATTTTATTATATTAAAAATACGGGGTGTTACACCATCCTGACTGGATCTAAAATGGGAAAGTTACAACATTGATAATATAAGGGTTTTATTTAAAATAAAATAAACACACTGATTATTTATTTTTATTTTTGTAAATTTAAAATAATAATACTACCTTACCCAGTTTTACTTCAGGTCACAAATTACTATCTGACTCCTTCCATGATTCCAGAAATCATGCTTCCTCCTTATTTTTGCAAACTCGTGAACCTGCTCCTCCCTATATGTTGTTGCCCGTGAGCTTCTTCCTCCCTCGCTGACCATTTACAACCTCACGTCTTCCTAAAATTTGCGACAACCCAATATGGCAATCACCAATTCGAACACTCCCATTGTACAATCACTAAACACCTGGACATCGCAACCGTTGCCACGCAAACAACTCATCTCCTCAACTACTCGCTTATTCTGGTCACTGAAAACCTCGCATACCATCATGGTGTTGAACCCTCAACCTACAGTCACACTGTACCCTTCAAATTCCATCGTGACATAAATCCTTCGAAGTTCACGAGCACCATCCCTACTTACTTCGATTAGCACCCCATCATTTCGCAATACAGTTTCACCTTAATCGATCTTGAGTTGAACTCTAGCCTTGACATCATCGTCGCGTCGCTCCCAAACTCAGAGTTTGAAATCGAATTCGAACCTCAAATTCGAAATCGAGTTCGAACCAATATTCGAAATCAATTCGGATGATTTCCCCTTTTAATTATTCATAAGAATGCTTTTGAAAAGCACGACCATTTTTTTAAATCTAAAGCTTTTCGTTTTGTTTTGGTTTGCAAAGGAATTTAATAAAGGGGCAGGCACATTTGTAAAAGAAGAGGATGTGAGAGTGGTGGTTTTTAGTTTAACAGGATATGGACATTTTTATTTTATTTGATTTCTAAGCTCATAGTTTAATTTGTAGGAGAATGAAAAATAAAAATAATGAGAGCAGGGTTCATTGTGTGTTTAAAAACAGGAACCATAGGCATTAAGAAACAGTGTCTGCGCAAGGTAACACTAGGATATAGGTTAGGGAAAATAAAGTACAACGATATTAAATGCGATTTGATCTTTGATTTAATCTGATTTGATTTTGTTCTTATCCATTTAAATTTTATAATAATATATTTCGGGGTTCTGAACTCTAATCACAACACAACTGATACTTCTAGAGTTTAACCACTATTATGAACACAATGGAATAACCTCTGAGGCTAACTTGATCGTATGGAGAATATATTAATTTAAATTGATATAAATTAAATTCAATACAATTAGTTCCTTGATAATAAATAATTATTATTCTTATCGTTTCTATTCAGTTAGAATTTATATTGATTATCTGAATCATTTTCGGTACAGTTTAATTCTTCAAATTTTATTATATTTCGAATTATGATAATTTGATAAATATTCTAAATTAAATTATATTCAATTATTAAATCGATAACTCGATATAAAAATTCATTTATATTATCAATTCAATATTTAAAATCATGTTAAATATTTAAAATAAACTGTTCGAAAATCCGAGTCATTACATTCTTCCCCCTTAAAAAAATTTCATCCCCGAAATTACTAAGGTAGGAAAAATGTCAAAAACCCATTAATTTTTTCTCAAATTTCATATTATACATAATATATGCTTACAAACATTTAACCTGAATTATTTACAAAACATGTATTCATATTCAATTTATGTGCACTCAGTTTGATTCAAATTGATTTTAATCAATTCATTTATTTTAATCCATTTAACTTGCTTAAGTTAAATTTGAATTCCAGAATTCAAATCCCTGGGTTTTCATTCCAAATCCTTCTGAAGTAACATAAATATATACATAAATTTATTTGCATTTCAAATTCAAAACATTTGAATTTTCTAAATAACTTGTTTTCTTCCAAACAAATTTCCATCAAACTTTTCTAAGGCAGTAATCCATCACTTGGAAACTCGAAAATGAACACTGATGATGATGCAATCATCATCAGAATTATTTCCCAGCCACTGAAGTGAGTTCAGTGCTTTATCACTTTCAAAATCCATCTAAAATCCTTCCAAAACAAAGCTATATTATTTTAATATACTTTAGAAAATATTTTTCCAAACACCTAGGATTTTAAATTCTTAATTCTAATTCTGAATCCAATTTCAGTTCATCATATTTTGTATTTTTCACTCATATACAAGTTTTGTTTGGTTATATATAACCATTCCAATTTTTATAATCTCATTATATTATAATAGAAACCAACACATCCATATTATAATCATTTCAGAAAATTATTCTTATCTACCAAAATAGATTTTTTGAGTAAAATTATTTCATTTACCCACTTAAAAACGATTCGACCAAAATTCATAAACCACTCAACAAACTAGCCAACACAATATAAAACAATTTTTTTATATCAATTAACAAATACGCTCTCTCATATATGTGTGTGTGTATATATATATACTCAACTCATTCTAGGGTACTGCCGAACCTATCTCTAATGAGTAACTCCCACCAAAGCCTAGGTGTTCGTTCAACCTAAGCTCTGATACCAACTGCAGTGGCCAGCAAATACATACTATTTGAGTTGACTAAACACACCACACGTCCAACCCAAATTTGCATAGAAATACGAATCATTATGAAATAAAGAAGAAAAAGATAGAAGAAGAATGGAAGCAACAACACAGAATCTCACATCGCAATGGAATAAAATATAATATATATAGCTTTAGGAATACAAAATTTCCTGTATACATATACATATCATTATCAGAGTACAATACAACACAGCGGAACATAGATGGTAAATACCTAACGATGAAGCCTCCTGCTCCAAGCTCCACTAAATATATCTGTAAATACCTGAACTACTTAACTGCCTGTATAGTAATAGTTTTTGGAATACAAAATTTCCTGTATACATATACATACCATCATCAGAGTATAATACAACACAGTGGAACATAGACGGTAAATACCTAACGCTGAAGCCTCTTGCTCCAAGCTCCTCTAAGTATATCTGTAAATACCTGAACTACTTAACTACCTGTAAAAATTTGGGCACCCAAGAGTTTAGGGTAAAACAAAAACAAAATAAACTCCGGGTCAGTCATGGGACTGGTATGAGTAAACAGTTTAAGGCAGTATGAGAAAATAAACGATATCTCATAAGACCACGTCGTATAACACGGAACGGGTTTTTCCTTATGAGAATCCAAAACACTTGATTTAACTTTCAAAATCCATTTGAAAGAAATGAAAATCTTTATATCAAAACTCTTTTGATATTATAATAGTGTCTAAATCAAATAAATAACAACCTAGTGGAACATTTACATCTCACGCTCCATATATATATCATATACAATCAAAATCGTGAACACTTATTGGGTAATGAATTTTCAACTATGAAAAGGTATGGAACCACCTTCCGATAGTGTATCTCTAGAGAGGAATACACTAGGTTCAAAAAGAACATCATGTAACCCGACCAAACATGACCAACCACTCATTTCACTTGAGTGTATCGAATGTATATCACCAATGGTTGGGATCAGTAACTGTTTCCTTGAATGGGAGAGCATCGAATAGGATAAAGAATGAAATGAATTTCTCTAGATAGGTGATAATACACCCTAATTGGGAGCTACCCACTTAGCCATGTTTCCTACCCGATTTTTGTCATTTCTCGGTTGTTGAGGCCTAAGGCTACGCTTACTTACTTTTCATTGATAACACAATCACTTTGAATGCCACATTGTTAGTTTCCTTAACTATTAATTGATTTGCACAAATATATTCTGGATATTATGCTAAGATAGTAAATTCTCCACACCATATATATTTATACAGACCGACCTATGCGATCATTGGAAATACTCTGTCAGACATTCGTCCATTTACGTTCGTTCTGGGATTGAACGAAACCGATGTCACAATTTCCATTAATCTATATTAGGCAATTTCTACCTAGGATTAATAGGAAAAGCCCTTGCACTTTACTCCGTCTTCGATTATCTTCATATAATCTGATTCGCAATGCTACTGCCAATACGGGGTGGTTCTCGGATAATAATCCAACCAGTCTCTCCATATTGACAACAATATTGGCAAATACTTCAATAGTCGGTTTTTTAACTATCGAAGAAAACAAACATCCATTCAAAAGCATCAAATAATCACTGGGCCTTAAATTTAATATTTCATTAATTAAACCACTAATCCATTTCCTTATCAATATTTGTTAACCAAATATTTTCAATAATCATCTTGGCATATTACGCTAGTTGGAAAACATTTCCATATATCGCCTTCTTTTATTTTATATACTTAGAAAATATATCTTATTAATAATTGGAAAACATTCTAAGTACTTCTCCCATTCACGACCATTCATTTCTATGTTTAGGAAATATTTATTATTATATTTCCAAAATTCCACTTATCTGGGTTAAAACGAAAGTTGTGTAACAACAACCCAAAATACTGCATTCAGCTAAATCTTATTCAAAACATTTATCTTTGAGCCTTAATCTTACTATTTTTTGGTTAATAATGAAATCAATCAAGTTGGGATATAAATACCTCTCAGACCTTGATTAAATAACAATGTTAACTTCAAAACGGACAAGACTACTTATCTCAAATAATCAACATCATATAAACCAATTACTCATTTTTTAAACGTGTAGACGTTTCTCTTTCTGTTTTTACCTGATTTAATTATAGATTTCCTTTTTGTTTAAAATATTCTATTTTAAGTTCGTTTCCTTATCGAATTCTATATATATATATATATATGTATATATTGATTTCTAGTTATCAGATATTCTTAAATATGTTCTAACTCCTTGAATTTCTGGAAAATTTTGCCAGCACCTCCTTGTAACGGTCAATAGCTCAAACCTCAACTCGCCTCTCTATGCCCTTTCCATTCAAAAATAAAATCAAAAAGCTAAGTGGCTTGCCGACTCGGCACATAAAAACTCATATGGAATTTAAACATGCACCTTTTTGTCGGGCACACAAATTATAATCTTCACACTTCATTCCATACATGTCTAACCCATATACGTCTACTCCCAATTTATTCCAACTCAATCCAATTATTTTTAACTCAAATCACTAATTATTCCACTTATTAGCTCTTTTGCCTATTTCACTTTTTATTTGAACATCACGTTCAAACATATATTAATTTGATTATAAACCAATCGGATGCCATTTCTAATACAAGTTTCATATTCGATTTCGAATATGAATTTACAAGCCCCTTTTCTTATTCAAAGTTCAATTTCGATTTAAAATTCCAATAACTAAATTTTCTTCAAATTAGTTAATTTTATTTAATAGTCAAAAAATTTATTTTTGTTTCAAAAATCAATCCATTTACTTCACATGAGTTCAGATATATTTTATAACTCAAGTCTAGATTTTTATAATAAAAATCCATATTTTATTTACTTAAAACCCTTTTATTTATTTAAACAAACTGTTATGGTTTAATAATGGTTATGGCGTTGTATTTCTGGAAATTTGTTTTTGACATAACTTCATATCTATAAGATGAAATCCAGATTTTTCTCTTCTATTAGAAAACTATTGTTCAATCGGTCCTGACGATTCTTGTTTCGAAGAATTCTGACTTAAATTGAGTTCTATATACTCAATTGAAGTTCGAAATGCCAATTTATGAACTACCGCGCTATGGCGAGTTCGTTTTATTATATTTTAATATAAACGTTTAAACCTCGTTTATAAATAAACTTCAACTCCATTCAAATATATTTTAATATAAATTAAACCAATTTTCTAAATTTAACTTAATATTTCTGATTTTCCCTAACCGTCGATTATTTTATAACTCAGTTATAATTTATTTATATCTCCATCTTCTATACTAAATTCCAATTCCTATATAAATAAATTATTCATAAAATTCGATATTCTCGAATTCTAATTATAAATCTGTTGGATTTTTCTCAATCCATCTTTTATTCCGAATTCCGAAATATAATCAATCGTTCTGTTTCAAAACACTTCCCAATTCGCTTTTAAATTCATATTTGAATTTAAATGTTTAAATTATCCAAATGACAATTAACTCACTTAATTTATAAACGTTGTTTATAAATTTAACTTCCTTGTTTTATATACTAAAACAAGCTTCCATTTCAAAATTCTATTTGAAACTCCATTCCTTTTATATTCCGAATTCGGGAACAAAAACCATCATTCTCTTCTCGAAATGTTTTCAAATTTCTATTTTTAAATTCATAATTGGATTTAAAATTCCAAATTTATCTCATGATATTTAATTCACCACATTTATAAACATCATTTATAAATTTACTTGTTTTATATATTCAAACAAGTTCTATACAAATCTATTTAAAATCCGATTCTTTCTTTGGAATTTTTTATTATTATAACTTATATATGAATATAGAATCTATTTTCAAATTTTATTTCAGTTTCAATCTAATACACTTTAAATATCCTATTTGGGAATAAGTTCTTTTCATAAATCCGACATAGTCGAATTCAAACATAAATCCTATGGATTTATTTAATTTAATTTACATTCTGAATATCGGAATAAATTTCATTGTTTACTATTAAAAACGATTTTTTAATTATCACTTTAAATTCACATTTGAATTTAAATATTCATATTATCCAATGATAATTTATTTCCCTTCATTTGTAAACACTATTTATAAATTCATTTTGGTTCCCCACATTATCCAATTAAAATTATTCCATTTAATTTATAAACACCGTTTATAAATTTAATACTTTTATTTCAAGTCCATTCGAAAATCAAAAATCTATTTTAAATCTAAAAATCTCATTTCACAATATTTTTATAAATCAATATTCAGGCCCTAGTGATATTTAAACACCCCAAAACACTCAAATATCTATCACAGATTTTCTAATACATCATATATGATAATATATATGCAAACAAACAAATAATAATATTTTTGAGGAATCCAGTTGATCCCTCCAACCTGTTTTCCCTGCATCCACATACGTTAACCAACATAAATAATACCCATCCTGCTTCGAGGCAGGATATCGCTGTATAGAAGGTCATCTACTATCATATTGTGGAGCATAAGGGTCATCCGCTAAAGATACTACGGGCATCCGCTTAGGATACTGCAGGAATATCCATCCACCAATATATATAATAATAGCCACAAACACCAATCCTATATAACTAATAAATATATACAATAGCCACAAAAATATTTAAACGAATCCAAACAATTAACAAATATTTTTAACTATTCAAAATAAAATCTAAATAGTAAATTTTGAGTGAGATTTACTCACCTGATTTTCAGTTTGTCGATTCCCCGCCATTTTAATCTAGTTCAAAGTATGCGTTTGAATTTAGATAAGATTCCTGACAACTCTGAATCCTATCACTCAAATTATACAGTGTAGCGGACATTGATACAAGTCCAACACAACTGACGCCATCCTGACTGGATCTTAAATGGGAAAGTTACAACATCTATAATATAGGAGATTATTTAAAATAATATAAACACACTGATTATTTATGTTTATTTTTGTAAATTTAAAATAATAATACTACCTTACTCGGTTTTACTTCAGGTCATAAATAACTATCTGACTCCTTCCATGTTTCCAGAAATCATGTTTCCTCCTTATTTTGCAAACTCGTGAACTTGCTCCTCCCTGTAAGTTGTTGCCCTTGAGCTTCTTCCTCCCTCGCTCACCATTTACAACCTCACGTCTTCCTAAAAATTGCGACAACCCCATTTGGCAATCACCGGTTCGAACACCCCCATCGTACAATCACCAACACCTAGACATCGCAATCCTTGCCATGCAAACAACTCATCGCCTCAACTCCTCACTTATTCTGGTCATTGAGAATCTCGCTGACCATCATCGCTCTGAACTCTCAACCTAAAGTCGCGTCGTAACCCTCAAACTCCATCGTGACATAAATCCTTCGAAGTTCACCAACACTGTCCCTACTTAATTCGGTTCGAACCCCGTCATTTCGCAAACCAGTTTTACCTTAATCTATAACAACCCACATTTTACGTATCAAAAGATCATAAAATATTTTTATTTTATTCCCTGAGTGTTGGATCATTCTCATATTTTAATATGTTGCTTATGGGGATTTGAGACATGTCCATAATATTTACCAATTTTGTTTTTGACCATTTTGCCCATGTCAGTCTTGTACAGGGCATAACTTTTGACTCAGGTTGAATAAGGTGGTGAGACCTGTGCCATTGGAAAGGAAATGATGATTGGCTTTCCGTAGAGTGGTTACATTAAAGATTTGGCTTAACGGTTTGGAAGGAATCACTATTTTCAGGTCTTTCAGTTAGTTGTTCATGTTTGATAGCCACAATGGACTGATTAAGGAAGGCCTATTAGTGGGATGGTGGAAGCTATAAATAGTGGGTGAGAGATATGGGAAAGGGTTTAGTTTCTCTATCCTCTCATTTGGTGGCCTATGTTCCTCCTTCCCCTAACACCTTTCTACCATTAAAAATCAAAATCTAAGGAAAGAAATCGAAGATCTACACCCTTAGAGGCTAGATCTACATCATTCGAAGTGCGAATTCATCGGATCAGGGGATTTGGTTCGTATTTCTTGCTGTTCAGAATCTCATTACATTGATTTTAGCTTGTTTGGGAGAATCGGTGAGTGATTTACATCTCTCACATGGATTCAATTAAGTATATGAATGTTTGATCATGTTTTTCATAAAACCCAAGTGGTTTACCATAGCTCTATACCTTGGTAAGTTCATTTTCATAGGAATCACTATAGGATCTGATTTAGTAAGTTTAAACCGGTAATTTCTATGTTATTTCATATGTTTAGGCAAGTTAGATCCGTAAATTAGATCATATGTTCATTTATTATGATTTTGGTGATAATCGTATGATTTTAGTGATAATCGTCATATTCGTGTTGTTAGTGATTTCATAACATGCTTATGGTTGTGTTGAATAAATTAGATGAGTATATTTCAGCGAATTTATCGTTTTGGCGAAGTTTTGGCTGAATTCGGAGGTGAATGGGGTTTGTGCATGTTTTGGGTCGAGCGTACATGCCACAGGCTGAGCGTAGTACGATATGTAGTACAAGGAAGTACATAAGAGGTCTCGGTCGCACATACATGGCTCGGTCGTGCACGGGTGGTCATGAATGGAGGGTCGGTCGGTCGTAATGTGGTCGGTCGATCAGTGTCCCAGGGTGTTGGGTTGACTTTGGTTCAAATGGAGGGTCGGTAGGTCGAGCATGTGAAACAGGGTCGGTCGGTAGGATGGAGCACGGTCGGTTGAGCAGTGTGAATGTTTGGTTGGTCGCGCCAGGGTCAGTCGCACAGGATCAATTCTGTTTTTCGAATACGACTCAGACCTGAACAAAAAGGTCTAAGAAAAATATTTTTCGAGGGCAACCCCCCGAACCCTATCTGTAGCACCGTGGTGTAATTCGGCTCAGTGATTGGTGACTCCGAAGTAAATTAAGTGGGAATATTCAAAGGGTTGAATATGTTCGTTGATCGGTGTAAAGCAAAAAATGAGAAGACGACTCAAGCGTGTTTTGAGTTTATGATAATGGGTACTCAAGTGGGACTTGAGTTAATGAATAGTCATCAGAGTTGATGTCTAGAGATGCGAAGGCCGAGAGATTATCATTATTGTAAGTTCTAGCAGACTCAAAGCAGGGGTACTTTGGACAGTCATGAAGGGCCTCATACATTGGGTAGTCGTGAAGGGCCTAGTTGTCGAGATTTGAGAAAACAAACATACGAGTCATGATGGCGTATGGAGTTATGCTAGAATTGGGGTTACCATTAGCCCTTGACATATGGCACTCATGATGGGCCGTCATACGATTAATGATGGTTTTAAAGTAGGATTGGTCGTCATACGATTTAATCTGATTTGATTTTGTTCTTATCCATTTAAATTTTATAATAATATATTTCGGGGTTCTGAACTCTAATCGAAACACAACAACTGACACTTCTGGAGTTTAACCACTATTCTGAACACACTGTAATAAGCTCCGAAGTCTAATTTGATCGTATAGAGAACATACTAATTTAAATTGATATAAATTAAAATTCAAAACAATTAGTTCCTTGATAATAAATAATAATTATTATTTTTTCCATTCAGTTAGAATTTATATTGATTATCTGAATCATTTTCGGTGTAGTTTAAATCTTCGAATTTTATTATATTTCGAATGACGATAATTTGATATATAATTTAAATTAAATTATATTCGATTATTAAATTGATAAATCAATACAAAAATTCATTTATATTATCAATTCAATATTTAAAATCATGTTAAATATTTAAAATAAATTGTTTGAAAATCCAGGTCGTTACATGTAACGACCCGAAAATCCGTACCAATTTGAGGTGACTAATATCCTACACATTCAACTCAAAATGCACGAAAGTTCAGATCATTAATAGAAAGAATTTAGAGGGTGAGAAAGAAAAGATAGAACTAATAGAATAGAAGAAGAAGAACTTAACTGAACAGAATCAGAGTAAACACGAACTCACAGCGAAACGAATAAAATGTATTATATAACATAACTTTGAATTACAAAACTGTATTGTATATACATACCATATACCATAGTACAACTCACATACATATCACAGCGGAAATAATCTCTAACTAATTTATGGTGAAGTCTTCTGCTTCCAACTCCTCTGAGTGAATCTGCAAAAGCCTGAAACACTTGACTGCCCGTACAGATTTGGGCACCCAAGAGTTTAGGGAAAACAAACAAAATAAACTCTGGGTCAGTCATGGGACTGGTGTGAGTAAATTCCAAACATACTGTTTAACTTTGAAAATCCTTTTGAAACAAAAAGATAATAGTAAGACCAGTCCACACATAAACATGGACGGTTTTTACCTTACTATAATCCAAAATACTTTGATATCAAAACCAGTGATATTATGATAATGTCTAAACACATAAATATCCAAGTAGCAGAACACTTGCATCTCACGTTCCACATATATATAGTATAAAATCATAAACCGTAGGGCGCTTATTGGAGAATGGATTCCAACAGAAAAGGTATGGGAGCACCTTCCGAACAGTGTACTCTAGAGGGGATACACCTGGGTTCAACAAGAACGTCTTGCAACCCAGCCACACATGACCGACCACTCATTTAGCTTGAGTGTATCGAATATATTGCCACCCATGGTTATTGGCCTTCCAACTGAAATCCGAAGATAGAGAATCGAAAAGAAGTATAAATATGAATTTTTTCTAGATCGGTGACAATACACCCTGCTTGGGGATGACCCAACTAGCCATGCTGCCTAGCCCAACTTTTGTTACTTCCTGGTTGTGAGGCTAGAGGCTACGTCTATTTTCAGAACATCAGATCACCATTCACTTTGAATGCCACATCGTCAAATCCGTAATCACATATTGATTACACAAATGCACACTGGGTGTAGAATAAAGAGAAGTTACCTTCTCCGCACCAACTTGGTATATTCGTAAAAATCAACGGCGTGACCGTTGGAAATACTCTATCAGACACTCGTCCATACAAGTTGTCCTGGGACTGGACAAACAAAAAGCACCTATTTTGGAACAGGACGACCCTTGAACTTCACTCCGTCTTCAATTTTCTTTAGCATAATCTAATTCGCAGCGCTTATGCCTATACGGAGTGGTTTTCAGATAATATATCCAACCGGTCTCTCCGTATTGACAACGATGGTCAAAACACTTCGATAGCCGATTATTTAACTATTGAAGTAAAAAAAACATCCATTCTAATGTACAACCAAACATCACACAAACATTGGCCCTTTTATTTAATACTAACTTTCTAGTTTCCCATATTTTTATAAACTCTTCCTTACTTCCCTTCACTTCTACTCTATTAGTTCCTCGTTATAAATCGGTAAGTGAATAAATTTCTAAGTATCAACCCTGAAGGCCGAAACCAACATCAGATTGACGCCTCGAAAGTTACTCAACTCAACCAACGTACAACGGGTTCTAATTTCTTTAAAACTATATCACTTTCCTTATCATGCTCAGTATATCTTTTTAAAACATTATAACTTATCGACTCACTTTAAAACCGTTATAGTTTAACTAATGCAATACACTGCTATATTTTCTTTTATAACTAATGCAATACGCTGCTATATTTTCCTTTATAACTATTTCAATACGCTGCCATATTTTTCCTTTATAACTAATTATTTCTAAATCTATAATCCAACTTCACTTCCTACCCCTCGATATAGTTGAATTCAGATTATATATCCATATGGGCTTATTTTAATTTTAATCCCTTTTCGAACATCAAAATAAAATTCATTGTTTTCTTTTAAAACAATTTTCCATTTCTCTTCTATTTCTCATTCTTGAATTTACACTTCCGCATTATCTAATTATTTCATTTTATCTCTTTCTTAAACCCAACTATTTGTTTTATATACTTGAAACAAATTTATCGTTTTTCTAGCCCAATCCATATATAAAATTCTATTATTTAAATAAAATAAATAATAGATTTTACCCTTTTAAAACTTGAATTCTTTTACAATATATTTTACGGTATGTAAATACCGGTTATACTAAGGCCAATGAGATTAATATACCAAACCATAATTAACAACGTATTATTTAACACATCCTATAATACAATATATGACAGACAACACATATGATTATTTCAACCGATTCACCCAAACAATCATCACGCATCATTTAACCACTATTTATCAATATTAAATAACGATTATAATATTATAAAAATGACCAGAGTTACTGATTTTACTCACCTTTGCGCGTTAATCGTTAATCAACGATTCGCGTCAGCCGATTAAACCAGGCGTTCAGTTCTGCCATGATTTCAATGTGCTTCAAATCACTTCAGAACAGTCCCAATGGATCCGGTCGCGTTCGATTCTTCACTTTTGTAATTAGACTTGTTAATTCCCTCCTTCTCCCGTATAACCTTCGTCATCGCCCCTTATACTTATTACCAGAGCCTACTTCGTTCGCCTTGCCCTATCCATTTCCGTTCACTTTAATACCCTTCCTCACTTCATACGGTTGCATCGTTCACCATGTTATTTAACCCACTCTAGCATTTTCGAACTCACGCTTTTTCCAACAATTCACGTCCGTCCATGCCACTTGCATGGTGCGCTCTCCTGTATACACGTTCGCTCATGCCCCTATGTCACGTTCTTGATATCGCTACAGGCTACACCACTTCAACCCTTTATTGATTAACAAACAAACATTACCATGTATACACATCCGTTCGCTACAATGTCTCTAGTGTGTAGTGGCTCCTTATCATGCATGCGTTCCAGATTTAACCCGTTAGTCAGCCACCATTTCTTTTTCAAACATGTTGGCCTTGAGAGAGAAAATGTCCATCCATTCCCCTTTTGAAAATTAACAGTAGCCTCCTCACGGTTTAATTATTAACTGTTTATTTAAACTCCTCCATCCCCATACCAAACAACAGTCTCGCTACTTTCCCTGTTCACATGAATAACATGTTGTCTTCTCCTCCCTTCTATGCTTCACGTTGGAGCACCTCTTCTCACAAAAACACCCCTCACACTCCAAACACATGTACACAGTAGGACACCATGCTTCCCTTAAGCCTGCACGCATGTATTTCCTCATATGCTAATCATCTTCCCTCCTTAACTTCTGTACTCCTCATTTATACTTGAACACAAACTTCCCTCTCTATACACGTTATCCCCTTCTCTCCTTTCCGCAAATCACGTGTTCCCATAACCTTTTTCACCGCAAACCTGAGCTGAGTTCACGTCCATTTCTGGTGTTCGGACCTTACTCTTCCCTCGCCCCTTATGGTGATAACCCATCTCAATGCATACACATCTTATATGAAGAGAATTTTTCGATTTACTTCTGTGCGTGTATATTGTTTTTCTTTTTAGAGGTCTCATACGATTTTCTTTAGCCATTTAAAAGCTTCGGTTCGTTCTGACTGGAGAAGAACCCATGGAGGAAGTGTATATTTATAATATTAGTATCCTTCACTCTTAAGTAATAGGACACTTAGATTCTAAGTGTAGGTGACCAAAATTCATTAATTTGATTTAGACAGGGGTATGGTGTGTGTATTCCTTTGTGATGAAGCATTAAGGTAGTACTACAATATAGAGTAGCCATGTGAATAGGACGTGTGCATAGAAGAATTGTCATGGCTGTAGGTTATGAAAATGAGGTATCAAATTCCTTAATTTGAAAGTATTCCTTGCATCTCACTTAATTTATATAAGGCTAGAACGATAGGGTATGGATTTAGTTTGACTAATATCTAAGGAGATGAGGTGTATATCTTGTTTAAATAGTTGATATTTATGGAGTACCCATTGTATCGAATTCCGTTTATGTAGGGACGTTACGGACAGAAATAAGAACACCATCTTCACGAGTGAGGTGTCTCTACTCAAAAATATAAAAATATCGGTAGGTTGACTCATATTTTGAAACCCCAAAATATCGATACAGGGTGCAAAATACTCCAAATAAAAAGTTTCCTATTCAATTAATTAAAAATTTCAGTAAAATTCTAAAAATTAAATTATCACTATGTCTCAAAAGAACTTTGTCTAAATTCGAATCCGATATCTAGTTATATCGAATAAACCGTTATGGTCGATAAACGATTCTATAGCGACTTTTGAAATATTTGATTTGGACATATCTTTCAATCTATTCGACGAAATCTCCCTTTTCCACTTCCGTTAGAAAAATACAGTTCAACAGATTCCAACGTTTCTTGTTTCGCAGAAATCTGATTAATAACGGGTCATGTACACTCAGTTGAAGTTCAGAACGTTAAATTACGAACTACCGCGATATTACGGACTCGATTATATTTAATGCATATTTTTATACGTTCAACTTCGTTTTAATTGATATATAAATCCACTTATATCATGAATTCAATATTTAAACTGATTTAAATATTCAAATACGAACCGATAAAAATGCGGGACATTACATTCCTTCCCCCTTAAAATAATTTCGTCCTCGAAATTGCTAAGATAGGTAAAATGTCATACCTTATTATAACCGGGTTAAATCTTTTGTTTTAACTCTTAATTTCAGTTTTCAATTAAACCAACTAATTCCAATTAAAGTATTAATTTATTACTATTAACGAAAATTTTCTAACATCTTAAATTTTTAAGAAATTTCGTCAGCATCTCCTCTGCGCGACTCAATCGGTATTACTACAACACGCCTCTCTGGGACTTCTCCAATCCAAAGGAAAATAAAACAGCCAAGTGGCTTGCCAAATATCTCAAAACTCTCATATTCAATTTTAACATGAACTTGTACCTTTTTGTCGGGCATTCAACTTCATCTCTTGCTACCAATTCAGCCTATACTCCAGCATTCCAATTGATCTCTAATCAGTTTATCTTCAATTCCCATCAACTCGCCTTTTCCAAGCCAAATTTCATTTCAACACCAATTCTGATCTCAACTCCAATTCTTACTCAACAATCCAATTCAATTAACCAAGTTCAGTTCCATTCCCAAATTCTTATTTCACATTTTCAATTTCTTTGCTAAGTTAAATTCTAATCTATCCACTCTTACCATTTCAATCCCTTTTAATCCATAGGTTAAATTTTAAATTTTAGAATTCGAATTCCTGGATTCAAATTCAAATAATATACATTTACATATAATAATAGAAATTCAAAACTTTTGAATTTTTAACAACTCGTTTTCTCAAAACAATTCAAAAACAAAATTCTTTGGTAGTAATCCGTCACTCCGAAACTCGAAAATGACACTGATGATGTAGCCAGCATCATCAGAATTATTTTCCAGTAATAGAAGTGAATTCAATACGATATTATCTTCAAAACTTATCTTAAAACACTACTAGTTTGAAATTACTTCCAAATATTTGGAAAACATTTCCAAATTCCGCCAGGATTTTAAATTTCCATATATTTAGTCTACATTTTATTTACAACCCCTTTCCAAGTTTATAGGGTTTTAACTCCAATTTTTGATTTAAATACAAATTTAGTTCATCTGATTTTGAATATTATACTTATACGAACTTCGATTGGTTATTTACAAAACCTACTTAATTATAATCTGATTCGATTTGATTAACAACTCAATATATCAAATATGTATCATAATAATTCCAAATATATACTTTTTTATATCAAAATATAATTTGGGTAAAATTACTTCATTTACCCTCTTTCCAAAACATATTGTGTCGAATTACTGTGTTCAAGAGTTTAGAAACACCTATCGACACAGTTTGCATTACTGTTTCGACCAGAATTCATAAACCACTCAATGACCAGTCAACACAATATAAAACAGTTTTTATATTAATTTACAAATACGCGCTCATATATATACACTCATACTCAATCTAGGGTATAACTAACCCCATCTCGATTGAGTTACGCCACAGAGCCAAGGTAATCACTTAACCTTAAGCTCTGATACCAACTGTAACGACCCGAAAATCCGTACCAATTTGAGCTGAATAATATCCTACTCATTCAACTCAAAATGCACGAAAGTTCAGATCATTAATAGAAAGAATTTAGAGGGTGAGAAAGAAAATATAGAACTAATAGAATAGAAGAAGAAGAACTTAACTGAACAGAATCAGAGTAAACACGAACTCTCAGCGGAACGAATAAAATGTATTATATAACATAACTTTGAATTACAAAACTGTATTGTATATACATACCATATACCATAGTACAAATCACATACATATCATAGTGGAAATAATCTCTAACTAATTTATGGTTAAGTCTTCTGCTTCCAACTCCTCTGAGTGAATCTGCAAAATCCTGAAACACTTGACTGCCCGTACATATTTGGGCACCCAAGAGTTTAGGGAAAACAAACAAAATAAACTCTGGGTCAGTCATGGGATTGGTTTGAGTAAATTCCAAACATACTGTTTAACTTTGTAAATCCTTTTGAAACAAAAATATAATAGTAAGACCAGTCCACACATAAACATGGACAGTTTTTACTTTACTATAATCCAAAATACTTTGATATCAAAACCAGTGATATTATGACAATGTCTAAACACATAAATATCCAAGTAGCAGAACGCTTGCATCTCAAGTTCCACATATATATAGTATAAAATCATAAACCGTAGGGCGCTTATTGGAGAATGGATTCCAACAGACAAGGTATGGGAGCACCTTCCGAACAGTGTACTCTAGAAGGGATACACTTGGGTTCAACAAGAACGTCTTGCAACCCGACAACACATGACCGACCACTCATTTCGCTTGAGTGTATCGAATATATTGCCACCCATGGTTATTAGCCATCCAACTGAAATCCGAAGATACAGAATCGAAAAGAAGTATAAATATGAATTTTCTCTAGATCGGTGATAATACACCCTGCTTGGGGATGACCCAACTAGCCATGCTGCCTAGCCCAACTTTTGTTACTTCCTGGTTGTGAGGCTAGAGGCTACGTCTATTTTTAGAACATCTGATCACCATTCACTTTGAATGCCACATCGTCAAATCCGTAATCACATATTGATTACACAAATGCACACTAGGTGTAGAATAAAGAGAAGTTACCTTCTCCCCACCAACTTGGTATATTCGTAAAAATCAACGGCGTGACCGTTGGAAATACTCTGTCAGACACTCGTCCATACAAGTTGTCCTGGGACTGGACGAACAAAAAGCACCTATTCTGGAACAGGACGACCCTTGAACTTCACTCCGTCTTCAATTTTCTTTAGCATATTCTAATTCGCAGCACTTATGCCTATACGGAGTGGTTTTCAGATAATATATCCAACCGGTCTCTCCGTATTGACAACGATGGTCAAAACACTTCGATAGCCGGTTATTTAACTATCGAAGTAAAAACAACATCCATTCTAATGTACAACCAAACATCACACAAACATTGGCCCTTTTATTTAATACTAACTTTCTAGTTTCCCATATTTTTATAAACTCTTCCTTACTTCCCTTCACTTCTACTCTATTAGTTCCTCGTTATAAATCGGTAAGTGAATAAATTTCTAAGTATCAACCCCGAAGGCCGAAACCAACATCAGATTGACGCCTCGAAAGTTACTCAACTCAACCAACGTACAACGGGTTCTAATTTTTTAAAACTATATCACTTTCCTTATCATGCTCAGTATATCTTTTTAAAACATTATAACTTATCGACTCACTTTAAAACCGTTATAGTTTAACTAATGCAATACACTGCTATATTTTCCTTTATAACTAATGCAATACGTTGCTATATTTTCCTTTATAACTATTTCAATACGCTGCCATATTTTTCCTTTATAACTAATTATTTCTAAATCTATAATCCAACTTCACTTCCTACCCCTCGATATAGTTGAATTCAGATTATATATCCATATGGGCTTATTTTAATTTTAATCCCTTTTCGAACATCAAAATAAAATTCATTGTTTTCTTTTAAAACAATTTTCCATTTCTCTTCTATTTCTCATTCTTGAATTTACACTTCCGCATTATCTAATTATTTCATTTTATCTCTTTCTTAAACCCAACTATTTGTTTTATATACTTGAAACAAATTTATCGTTTTTCTAGCCCAATCCATATATAAAATTCTATTATTTAAATAAAATAAATAATAGATTTTACCCTTTTAAAACTTGAATTCTTTTACAATATATTTTACGGTATGTAAATACCGGTTATACTAGGGCCAATGAGATTAACATACCAAACCATAATTAAAAATGTATTATTTAACACATCCTATAATACAATATATGACAGACAACACATATAATTATTTCAACCAATTCACCCAAACAATCATCACGCATCATTTAACCACTATTTATCAATATTAAATAACGATTATAATATTATAAAAATGATCAGAGTTAGTGATTTTACTCACCTTTGCGCGTTAACCGTTAATCAACGATTTGTGTCAACCGATTAAACCAGGCGTTCAGTTCTGCCATGATTTCAATGTGCTTCAAATCGCTTCAGATCAGTCCCAATGGATCCGGTTGCGTTCGATTCTTTACTTTTGTAATTAGACTTGTTAATTCCCTCCTTCTCCCGTATAACCTTTGTCATCGCCCCTTATACTTATTACTAGAGCCTACTTCGTTCGCCTTGCCCTGTCCATTTCCGTTCAATTTAATACCCATCCTCACTTCATACGGTTGCATCGTTCACCATGTTATTTAACCCACTCTAGCATTTTCGAACTCACACTTTTTCCAACCATTCACGTCCGTCCATGCCACGTGCATGGTACACTCTCCTGTATACATGTTCGCTCATGCCCCTATGTCACGTTCTTGATATTGCTACAGGCAACACCACTTCAACCCTTTATTGATTAACAAACAAACATTACCATGTATACCCATCCGTTCGCTACAGCGTCTCTAGTGTGTAGTGGCTCCTTATCATGCATGCATTCCAGATTTAACCCGTCAGTCAGCCACCATTTCTTTTTCAAACATGTTGGCCTTAAGAGAGAAAATGGCCATCCATTCCCCTTTTGAAAATTAACAGTAGCCTCCTCACGGTTTAATTGTTAACTGTTTATTTAAACTCCTCCATCCCCGTACCAAACAACCGTCTCGCTACTTTCCCTGTTCACGTGAATAACATGTCATCTGCTCCTCCCTTATATGCTTCACGTTGGAGCACCTCTTCTCACAAATACACCCCTCACACTCCAAACGCACGTACACAGTAGGACACCATGCTTCCCTTAAGCCTGCACGCATGTATTTCCTCATATGCTAATCATCTTCCCTCCTTAACTTCTGTACTCCTCATTTAGACTTGAACACAAACTTCCCTCTCTATAAACATTATCCCCTTCTCTCCTTTCCGCAAATCACGTGTTCCCATATCCTTTTTCACCGCAAACCTGAGCTGAGTTCACGTCCATTTCTGGTGTTCGGACCTTACTCTTCCCTCGCCCCTTCTGGTGATAACCCATCTCAACGCATACACATCTTATATGAAGAGGAGTTTTCGATTTACTTCTGTTCGTGTATATTGTTTTTCTTTTTAGAGGTCTCATACGATTTTCTTTAGCCATTTAAAAGCTTCGGTTCGTTCTGACTGGAGAAGAACCCATGGAAGAAGTGTATATTTATAATATTAGAATCCTTCGCTCTTAAGTAATAGGACTCTTAGATTCTAAGTGTAGGTGACCATACTTCATTAATTTGATTTAGACAGGTGTATGGTGTGCGTATTCCTTTGTGATGAAGCATTAAGGTAGTACTACAATATAGAGTAGCCATGTGAATAGGACGTGTGCATAGAAGAATGGTCATAGCTGTAGGTTATGAAAATGAGCTATCAAATTCCTTAATTTGAAAGTATTCCTTGCATCTCACTTAATATATATAAGGCTAGAACGATAGGGCATGGATTTAGTTTGACTAATATCTAAGGAGATGAGGTGTATATCTTGTTTAAATAGTTGATATTTATGGAGTACCCATTGTATCGAATTCCGTTTATGTAGGGACGTTACGGACAGAAATAAGAACACCATCGTCACGAGTGAGGTGTCTCTACTCAAAAATATAAAAATATCGGTAGGTTGACTCATATTTTGAAACCCCAAAATATTGATACAGGGTGCAAAATACTCCAAATAAAAAGTTTCCTATTTAATTAATTAAAAATTTCAGTAAAATTCTAAAAATTAAATTATCACTATGTCTCAAAAGAACTTTGTCTAAATTCGAATCCGATATCTAGTTATATCGAATAAACCGTTATGGTCGATAAACGATTCTATAGCGACTTTTGAAATATTTGATTTGGACATATCTTTCAATCTATTCGACGAAATCTCCCTTTTCCACTTCCGTTAGAAAAATACATTTCAACAGATTCCAACATTTCTTGTTTCGCAGAAATCTGATTAATAATAGGTCATGTACACTCAGTTGAAGTTCAGAACGTTAAATTACGAACTACCGCGATATTATGGGCTCGATTATATTTAATACATATTTTTATACGTTCAACTTCGTTTTAATTGATATATAAATCCACTTATATCACGAATTCAATATTTAAACCGATTTAAATATTCAATTACGAACCGATAAAAATGCGGGACATTACATTACAACTAGGAACACAGTTAAGACTTCACACAACTTATCACCATCAGACCAATGGATAGGATGAGAGGGTCAATAGGGTTCTCGAGGATTTGCTGAGACTTTGTATTCTAGACTTCGGAGGGACTTGGGGGGAGCATCTCCCATTAGTTGAGTTTGCATAAAATAATAGTTACCAGTCAAGCATAGGGATGGCACCATTCGAGGCTCTTTATGGATGATTATGTAGATCACTGACACATTGGTAGGAGTCTACAGAGAGACTTCTACTTGGGCCTGAGATGATTAGGGAGACTTTTGAGAAGATAGACCTTATTTGCAAACGAATGAAAGTAGCTCAAGATAGGAAGAAGTCATATGCCGATAGGAGAAGGACTGACTTGGAATTTGAGGTAAGAGACATGGTCTTTATCAAGGTATCGCCTCTAAGAAACGGTGTTCGCTTTGGCTCAATAGGGAAGTTCGCACCAAGATTTGTAGGGCCATTTCCCATAGTTAAGAAGATAGGTTGGATAGCGTACAGAGTTAGACTACCAGAGAGGCTGATAGGAGTTCACGACGTGTTCCATGTTTCCCATTTGTCTACATGATTCAACAGAGGTAGTTGCGCTAAGTACGCTTGAGGATGTCGAAGTTGAGAAAGAGGCATCAGTTTGTAAAGTTCATACCCTTATACTCGGGTCTGAAGTTAAGAAGCTACACAACAAGGAGATCAAGTTAGCGAAGGTACATTGGGGAGAAAATCGAGATGACGCAACATGGGAACCCGAAGACAAGATTTGTGCTTCTTACCCTTTTCTCTTTGAGAGTACGTTCTTAATTTCTCTCTAATCTTTTGAGTTTGAATTTGTTTATCCCTATAGTTTGAATTATCGATCCTTTGGTAGAAACCTATGTTTGAAAACATGTGTTTGAGGCATATTATGTTTGATGATTGCAAGTGGATGCAAGTGTTTGCTAGTGGATGTCAGTGGATGCATACACACACACATTAGGCACTAGATCGGCTCAAGCACTTGCAAATTATATATGTATGTTTGCGCATTTTTAATTTTCAATGCATGAAAATGGTTGAATCATCACATGGATGTTTCATTTTGGTGAATGGTTGTGCACACATAAAGAACTTATATGTACTATTAGGATTCTATTGCATACATATTGGATACATGACACATACATGTATTGCATTAAGGAGGTCAACTGAATCAGTGGACCGCTGATTTTCGCATTAGTTTAGGGACATACGCACACAACACCTTTGCATATGTTCATACAAAGCATTAGAAATTTTAAGGACAATGGATGCCTGTGGTTCATGGATGAATAGATGGGTGTAGGTCTTAATTAATAACATTCTTTTTAACTTAGAGATTTCGAGGAAGAAATCCTTTGAGAGGGGAGAATTTAACAGCCTATATTTTAATACATAAGAAATATATTAAGAAGATAGTAAAACGAAGATTAATTAAAAATTCAGAATTAGGTGAAACAGACTTTACCATAATGACCGTTATGAAATTTTGGTCCAGATAGACTCTTGATTTTCATAAATCAGATTAAATATAAAGAAGTTATGAACTAAAGAAGATTGAACAAGAATATTTATACTTATAATAAAATAATAAAAATAAACAGCTTTGAGAAGCAAAAATCACTGGGCAACGAAGCCCGGACCGGGTCGACACAGAGGTCGATCCAGGTAGTAGGTGGGCCAATCCACCTGCATGCAGGCCAAATTCCCACAGTTGAATCTGGACTCTTTTAATTACAGTATTCACACGCTAACTCAGCTTGAGCTGTACGGTTAGATTTATAAACTTAATATCTGAAGGTTTAGGATTATCCTATTTAATTTATAAATAGGCTTGCAGCCTCACCAGTTTCTTACACATGAAAATTCTTTATTCTTCTTCCTCCAAGGTATTTTCTAAATAAAAATAAGAAGATGCGAGGTGGTGCCAAAACATAGATTAAAAGGGATAATTCTAGTTTTTCTACAACAACAATTTTAAAGAGACATTTTCTGGATCTTAACCAGACCACTGTGATTTTTTGTTATTTTTAGATCTGTTATTAAAACAAGTATTTTAACAGTAAATGATTGGATCTGAAAAAGTAATAATGTTTATATGTGTATATATTATTATTGTCAATTATATTTTCAGTTTACAGTTATTATACTTTCATATATACACCTTTCTTCCTTGTCCCTTTTCTATTTTAGTTATTTACAGTCTTTTCTATGCCCTTTTATTCAGTTCGAGTTTGGATCTATATTTCTACTTTTCTTTTTTTACGCTGAGTCTAGGCCATCAATAACCTAGGCCATTTTCATTAGAATTGCATATAATTTGGGATAATTTGGAATTACTTATATTGACAATAAGGGGAATTGGGCATATTATAACTTGAGAACCTTTGACTATAAATTTGAGATAATTACAAAAAGGGAAGAATATGCAAACATGTTAATCTAAATAGATTGGACTTAATTTAATATAAAGTAAAACATGTTAGGGAAAAGTATGTGGATCAAATGTAATTAAGTAAAACCAGTTACTGTAATATACACACACACACATCTGAGCGGGTGTTTGTCTGTTTTTTGAGGAGGGGTTGTACATAGAATAACATTTATAGGAAATGTCATTTACAACCATGCTTATTAATAAAGTTAAACTTGTTAACTAATAAGCTAAGAGGTCCTATGTGTTGTTGTTTATATCCGGTTTTGGGACACTTAAAATCCTAGTTACTTGGGGGAACAAGCCTAAGGGGTGGCTTGTGTCAATATTGATGTGTGGAATCTGTATCAGTCAGTATCCCTTTTGGTATCATAGAGAGGGGTCTTGCACTAGGTAAGGGCCAGGGCATGCTTTACTGATCTGGGTTGTAAGATTTTCAAAGGTCGGAAGGTGGGTACGGGCGCGTTCTGGCGGAGTCATGAGGGTGCATGGGTCCGATGGGGGGAAACTAAGACGCTGTAACACTAGCAAAAAGGTCTATGTCTTATAAGTTGATGGCTTAGGGACTAATATCTTCTACTGCCGTAGTTGGCACATGATATTTGCGTAGTAGGGAGTCGATCGCCTGGGTAGTAACTAGGGTAAAACCTAATCTTGACAGTCTAGTATTTGGTGCAAAAACTTGTTCTATGGATATGAATGAGAAGTGTACATAATCCTTACCTTACCTTGTTATCTTGTTATCTTGTTATCATGTTATCTTGTTTACTTCATACTTGATTATTCTACTGTAGTTTCATGTTCAGCATTATTCATCTGTCTTGATACTTTCTATCTTATCTTATTACTGAAAATCACTGGAACTCTCTAGACTTTATGTCTGACGTATTTTGTTTCCCTTCCCTGTCATCCTCTCCCTCCCCTCTAGTTCTCAGAGTGGTAGTGGGCAGTAGCTGTGACCATGGTTATATTCTGCTTGGACTTGGATTGCTTTCCTTTCCATGTATTACTTCAGTTTATTTATCTTTGTTTATTGTTATGACAAAAGAGGGATATTATTTTGTGGTTTTGTACTCTGATGATTCATGAGACAGATATTTATGGTTTCAACATTGATGGTTCCTTCTGGAAAAATGTGATGCTGAAATTTATTTGAAATAAAAGCTTGAAGTTTTCCCCTGCATTTTATATTTTGTCTTGTTAAATCTAGTCTCTGTATTATTATTGTGCTTCATAGAACTTAATGTATCCATATATAGGTGACACTAAGGGACGTGGGGTGTCACATCGCTCACACCAGACTTTGTCTGAACTAGAGTTTTATGCTTTGCTTCTTATTGCTCTGGATGCTCTCACATAAGCAGATTGGAAGCAGGTTAGGATGAGCATGAATAGATGATCAAGAAATGAGCGCGAGGCTATCCACGTATTACTTATATGTACTCTACCTTATTTTGTTGTTCACTACTATTGGGCTCGGTAGTGTGACAATTGCCCCCATAACTCCTTCACTAAACTATAGAAAAAGTGTGTTGTATGACATGCCAAGCTAATATGGGATGATCATCAAGGAAAGATAAATTGAAACAAAACCTGTCGTATAACTCAATGTGCATTGATAGATATAATAATAAAATTCACAATAGGATATAATAGTGGAGCATAACGAAGCAGAAAATCTCATCTCCATAAAAATCTCATAATATCAAGTACAATACATCTCTATATCTGAATATTTGAATACATCACGCCTCGGTCCATCGCTCACTAGAGTATATAAATGTCAAAAACAGAAATCATCCAAATAGATATTTGATAGAAGAATAGTTTTACGTCAGCCTCCAACTCGTCACCACACTACTGCATCGTCACTAAACCTATCACCGACTATTCAGTCTACTCATTAGCATCGTCAATGAATACCCCAAGGTAATAAGAGATTATGTAACGACCCAACTTTCGAACACATTGGAAGTCATGCCATTAATAAGAATAAGAATAGATAGAAGATAAAATCACAGAAACATCAGAATCTCACAGCGAAATTTTCAAAAGATAATACTTCATAATATTACACAGCAGTACAAATTACATCAGAGCATCATATCTCTAGTGATACAAGCCATTTATATTACATCATTAATTATACATATCATTGATATCCAAACTGGTAGACTGATAATTATACAGTAGATAGATCAACACATAGAAGGTTCCATTTCATCTTTCCAAGTTTATCCAATCCTGATTCACTTGTCTATTCATAACAAGTGTTATGAATACCCAATAGTTTAAGGGAAACACAGAAAAATAAACTCCGGGTCAGTCAGGGGACTGGTATGAGTAAACAGTTAAAAACAGATTAAAGAAATAAACATGTCTCATAAGACCACGCCGTAAATACGGAATGGGTTTTTACCTTATGAGATCAAAACACTTTGTATACTTGAAATCAGATATTATCATAGTGTCTATAAGTTTTCACAAATAAATTAGAATCTAGAAGAATGCTTGCATCTCACATTCTCCTATATAGTATACAAACAAAACCGCTTGGCGCTTATGGAAATTGGATTTCCAACTATGACAAAGTATGGGACCACCTGCTGACCGTGTATCTCTAGAGACAAATATACTGGGTTCAACAAGAACGTCTTGCAACCCGGCCCACACATGACCGACCACTCATTTCTCTTGAGTGTATCGAATATATTGTCACCTTACGGCTTTTTGTCGCAACCACCGTAGTTTCCGGGAGATACAGAAATGAAAAGAAGTAACAAGTATGAATATTCTCTAGATGGTGACAATACACCCTAATGGGAGCGACTCACATAGCCATGTTGCCTGCCCAATTTTTGTCATTTCCTGGGTGTGAGGCTTGAGGCTAGCTTACCTTTCCATCATTACTGTTTAATTACTTTGAATGCCACATCGTCAAATCCATTGGAGATCACTAATTGATTTCCACAAAAATACTCTGGTTGTCAGGCTAAAGAAGTTTCCCTTCTGTGCCAGCAACTGGCACGTTTGAAGAAAACAACGTACGTGATTCCTTTGGAAATACTCTGTCAGACATTCGTCCATACAAGTTGTGCTGGGACTAGACAAACCGAAGGCACTATTCAAAAATAGTCCTTGTATATCGCCGTCTTCAAACAAATCTCTGACGCGCGACGTATAATCAAATCAAAGTGAAATATTTATTTCGGCCTCTTTGAAATAATTAACAAAAATAATTCTCTTTAAATTATTAATCTAACATGATTATAATCTACTCTGCATATATATAATTCCAGTCATACTAAACAGTATAAGATCATCTGGTCACTATCTGGTTATTTTGATCATCTTTTCAAAACAACCAATTTTACTGTGTGCGTCGCATACGGCTTTTCTTTCCGTTTTGTTCGTCACCTTTAAAATGAATACTTACTTTATTTTTCTTTAGAACAATGTTTCTCATCATTAATCCTTAATCTGATCACTCATAATTGACTTAAATTATGATTTAATCATTTATTTAACAACTTTTACACTTGGTATTTTCTCGTCAAATTTTCCCTTTGATCCTTCATCCTTGATTTACTTATTCCTCTTTTTATACTGATAAAATTCCTCTTTTTTTATCAGTCTAAACATGATTAAAACATTATTCACAGTTCTTGTTTTAAGATTACAGAACTGTACATGATCAGTTTCTTATATCAGATATTTTAGATTTCAGATTAAGACTGACAAATTCTAGCGTATGTGTTACATACCGTTTTTCTACCTTGTTTAGAATTTAAACAACTCATTAGAAAATAAATTCTAATTTAAATTATAAAATAAATTTATAGTTTAATAAAATTACAGCTTCTGCGTTAACTGTTCGACTACCGTCAAAACCATACTCGATCTTCTTCACTTGATCGACTTGTTTTTGTTTGACTTTACAGTTTACATCTTTCCTTAGAAAATCATCTCTAATTATATTTATAAATTAAATTTATAATTTAATTTAAAGTACAACTTCTGTATTTTAAATTTTAAATGCTGACTAAAACTGCATTAACATCCTGATTCACTTCTTTTTCTAAATTGGCTAAATTAAATAAAAATTCTATTTTTATTTAAATAAATACTTTCCTATTTTATTTAAATCAAATATTTAATTTAAAAAAACTAATTTAAATTAAAAATATATTCAAAGCTCTTCATTCAAAACTCAAATTACCAAAGTACCACTTTGGTAAAGTACCGGGTTAAAAACCACGGTGTGCGCTCGTTAAATCGGCCTCGGTCACCACGGTTTCGCGAAGTACCACCCTGGCCGATCACTTACCATAGTACCATATTTCCGGCCCCTTGGCAAACCCTTCCAGATCACCCCCAGTCCCCTCATTTTCGTCAAAAAACATAAACTACCACCTGGTAGTACCACATTGAAGTACCTCCCCTTAAAATCACGGGGGATCACGTTGGAACCATGTCATTTCCTTCTCCCGATCACCCATCTACACGTGCACGTGCACATGCACCAGAGCCACCATCCACCTCCGACGACCACCCCCGCAAGTCACTCGTCCTCCGCTGATCCTTCTCCACCACCTCGATCACCCCCTCGACTTCGCCAGTGGTGTTTCACCGTTCATCCCCCTTTCCAGCAAAAAAAACCCATCGGAGAAAATGGCCACCGTGCCTCACCTCGACTATGCACCACCTCCTCCTTCTTGCCGCGCCACTACACCACCCTGACGCCGTTATCCCCCAGTACCGCGCCCTTCCAGGCCCCACGTCGAAAAGCAGTTCGGAGGTGAAAACCGAACCCAAAAAGTACCTGATTTACCCTAGTTCAATCAAATGCTCCAATTTTACATATTAGAAAATTTTGTTTGTATTTTTCTAGTAACCTACAACCTTCCCTCCTCCTTATAGCCAAGCGCCAACCCTTCCATATGGGTAGATCATCGAGGGTTCACAAAAAATGGTTTTTCGATCATCTCCCTTTTTCCTTATGATTCCTACTTTTAAAAATCTTGATTTTTCTTTTAAAAACCATCATTTTAGTCTAGGATTTCAGGTATATACCTGAAATAAGTTTTTAAGAAACTTGGATTTTCACTTTGGTTTTGAGATTACAGAGGATACTTTTATTTCTATTTTCTTCAAGTTCTGGTTATATTTAGAACCATATTTCCTCCTTCATACCAGTGTAGTAGGGGTTTAAAACTTATATAGTAATATATTTACATTTCTAACTGATTTGAGAATCACCAGTGTTCATCCTAAAGCTGGACCCAAAACAATAGGGTTTGTTATCCTGTCCATACAAGTTTCAAAGCAAAATGATGATCAATACAATAAAGTACCTACCCTAGTCCTTTGATTAAATATAGAAGATGATTCAAGCCAATATTTGCATTCAACAAGATAAAGCACCCAATAGCCAATCCAATTGACAGTTCAAAACAGAAAGGAAACAGGAAAACAAAATTTGAAAAAAAAATTACTCACAGTTTTGGTTGAAGCCCTCAGTTTTTAGTTTACTGATTTTTTTCGAGTGCTTGTTGTTGTGAAGAAAAAGTGTGGATGTTCAAAGTCTTATATAGGTGTAGGAAATAAATAAAATTAGGGTGCATTCAATTCTGTTTTTGAGAGAAGAGCAAGATCAGTTTTTCTCCAGGTTTTATTTGACAAATGATGGACAACTTAAACTAAAATTTCTCTCACACAATCTAAGTACCAAATCCTAAGTTCACATGGCTCACATCATCCTAAACTCACACTGAAATCACCTGCATATGCTACCCATTTTCCTCCCATTGGCCTACCATCAAACATCCTCTTAAATGCTCATGTTCTCCAAACCTTTTTCTTGGTTTAAACACCCCTATTTGTACCTTATATGCTCAGTTTTTAAAGGGTTTTCTAAATCATATTTTCGCATGACAACTTTGATTTAACAACAAAATATATAAAACTTTTACTTGCCTTCCAAGGCTTTATAAAATCTGAAATTCCTTGTATAATGAATCTCGGCCATGTGATGGAAAATCTTTGGAAAATCTATGCTTAAGTGAGTATCTAGGGTAGGAAAAAGCTTAGGTTTAAATGCACATGATTTTGTAAATCTTTGGCACATGCCTTGTGACAAAATGAACATGTCTTTGAAAAATGAAAAGAGAATGACATTTCAGAAAATCCTACGTAAGAAACAAGGAAGATTTTAAAACTGAAAATATTAAATCAAAAATGATTTTGCCATGTGAAACTATATCTTTCTAGATTTTCTCTACTAGCCTAGAACTAGTGAAGGTGCATTCAAATACATACATACATGAAAACATTTTTGCAAAAGGGAATGGTGCTTTATATTTTGGTTTATGAACACGATCTTCACTTGAACTTGTTTTAACAAAAATGTGTTTTGGCATGTTTTCATGCAAATGCTTCATGTTTTAAAAACAAGAATTTTGCTAAAATAAACATAAGGACTTAAACCCTTAAAAAATGAGAAAGCATATTTTAATTCAAGTGTTATAAGTTTTTAAATCAAGAAATTTTCAAAAACTCAAATTCTAAAGCCTTTGAAAAAATGAACAAAACAAGTGAAATAAAGTGGCATTTTTAAACTTGCTACGAATAAGTGTTATTATTCAAAGTATGTAAAATAAATGAATTTAAAACAAACGCTATCAAATCCATGCTATCATACATGAATGGGAAAAGAGGATTTTATTAAATGTTGTGATATATGCATATATAAGTGCTGTTACACAGGTAAAAGAAATGCAATTAAAACTTTGACCTGTTTTAAAATATTAAAAATATGAAATTTAACTCGTATTTGTAAATACGATACTTACGATCAAATTATATTCGTGTCAGTGATATGTGTAAAACCCGGGTCATTACAGATTATATCAAACCTTGAGTAAGACAATAGTCCAGAATGAGCGACAAAAAACTATCAACAGCTACATAGGAAAATATGATATTAGACAGTTTAAGCCTCACCTGACTTGTCCATGCAACCAAAGAGTTAGCACTAATAATCACATTAAATATGCTACTCAAACGCACAGAAATAAATACTAGTCAGAATAGGATTCCCAATCCCCTCTTCTGTTCAGTATCTTATGGTGATAGCCAAACCAGATAAGTATAAGACAACACATAAGCTATCATAGCATCCATAACAACTAATAACCTAGCAATCACCGACTAAAGCCTCGGATACGTTGATATCGAACGATTGGCCACTGCCATCCATCAAGAGCTAATAGAGAATACTGGTCTAGTCGGACTACCGTATGTCCCACAAACATTTGTCTTCCTAAGAGAACTAAACCACTTTCTCTACAATCCAAGTTACTAGAACTGTCAGATCTTAACAAGCGTCTCCACGATACCCTTGCTTCAAGTCCACTATAATCCTTCGACCTATCAATGATTCCTCAGAACTTCTAATTACATGAGCTATCCATAACTCCATCATTTAGCTTGAGTCCACATGAGTCAGTCCGTTATCTCGCAACCTCATTCCACTTTGAGTTATTTATCACTTTCGCCTTCGACCGCACCTGCTTGATTTCACCACTGAAGAATCAACATTACTATAACATAACTTCCATCCTATAGATGCTATTGGAGAACCAAGACCACCAGCAACCTCCCAAAGATCGTTGCAAACCATAGCCAAACCCTTTGGTACTAACTCGAGCATTTAATGGACCGGTACCGGTCCATCCCCTACGGATCAGTATTGGTTCATACAATTAGCTAGTTTTTAGCTAAGTGTCATACCACTAAATTCCTTGCTCTGAATACTTCCCTTCGGTCCATTTGCACCTTAAATAGACTCCCCAAAGCTTCGTATGTTGGTCAATGCTCATGCTCTAGAGAGACTGCGCTTCGACCCATCCAATTCACTTCAAACTTTGCATATGACCCACTACAGACCCCACGAAGCCATACACAAAGTTTCGTCTCCCCTCGACCAAATGTAATGGATTGCTATAGGTTCATACGCTATAGACCGATACTGATCCATGTACTTAGGGTATTTTCGCTCAGAAATTTCTAAGTGCAATCTCGACGTCCTTTAGAACTCCTCTACCAAGTTTCATATGAATCTGATTATCTGAAATTATGATTTGCTCTATTCTTTGATTCTTAGTCCTACGGCACACAATTCTAAATGAACAAGTCAAACTTAGCATGTAGTTCAATCATATAAACATAACATACATAAATCATATCACAAAAGCATAGATCTAACATAATTTGAATCAAAAAATATGTAAAACATGATTGATCTAACAATTTACATGTTGTATGATCAAATTAGGTTACCCTAAGACGTCTAGATCTAAAATAATACATATTATCCAGTTTTAAGGTGAAACTAACATATAGGATGTAAAGTGATCCTAATTAACACATATAATCCACCATGTGAGATACTCTATAACCCACCTAAATTTAGGTCCAATGCAAATATGATGAGAACAAATGTAGATAATAAAGAAATCCGATGAATATGATACAAAACGATCTAATCCTCTTTGATGTAAATCTTGCCTCTAGATATGATAAAGAATGATTTGGAGAAAGAAATTAGGGTTTTAATGATTAGGTTGAATCGGAGACTCACAACACTCAACTTAATATTTAGAATGAGGAGAAGAACCATAATCCTCTTCTTAAATTATTTATTTATAATTTCAGGTTATCAGTCTAATAGGATCACTAATCAGCCTATTAGTTGTTAATTAATCTACCCTGTAGAAATAAAAAAACATAAAACAACAATATCTCCTAAGCCATTGTGCCAAATCCTTAATGTGACCACTCTACGGAATGGGCAACCATCATCCCGTTTTAATAAGACCAACTATAGTGTCTTATTTGATCCTTAAAACAAGTTATGGTCAAAAAGGTAAGCCACAGGGGTAAAATTATAACCAAATGATTTGGTAAAAATCTAGGACGTGTATCATATCTCGATGAGCAACATATTAAAATATGAAAATAAGATGACCACTAGGGAATTAAATATAATTATTTTATGATCCTTCAATATATAAAATATAGGACGTTACATTGTAACGACCCGGATTTCGCCCGACCCGATCGATCGCAAAATCGACTAAGACCGTTCAAAACCCGAATACGTTAACTTTGGGAATATAACAACATCAGAACAACAACAACAGACTTTTATAAACATCATAATAATGTTACATCAGAGTACAAAATATATCAGAGTATATCGAATAAAATTACAGCGGAAGATAAATTACAGTATTTTAAATACAATAAACATCGGGAGATTTCTATGCTCTGGACACAGCTTTAGGCTTCGATCCAGAATCATGCTCAAGAGATAAATATCTGCAAAAAGCTACTCGACTGCCCGTGTGGAAAAGAGGGCACCCGAGTTTGCAAAGTGAAACAAACTACAGGTCAGTCATGGGACTGGTATGAGAAATCTAACTTAACTAATCTAATAATAAGGCTAATCACAGGACCACGCCGCTAATGCCGAACGAGTTTACTCCATTGGATTGCCAGTGCATAATTAAAAGTAAATCGTTAAACAACGCAATGCTTTTTGGAAAAATGAAACCATTATAAGACTAAATTCCCATCACACAATGCAACGCAAACCGGAGGATAGAGTTTTACCTTAGAATGGTCAAAAATGCTTGATACGATAAAAACGGGTTTGATATTATTACTAGTGTATATCAGTTTCAAAAACAGTTCAATCATAATGTATCAATCATAGACAGCATAGTACCCCATCCTACTATGTCGCCATACTAGTTCTACAATCAAAACCGCATGGTGTCGTATTGGAAATTGGGTTTCCATCATGAGTCAAGGCTAGGGAGGAGCTCCTTACCGATTCGAGACACTCTAGTTAATGTCTCAGGATTCCCCACAGTGAACCCTTGGATCCTGCAGGGCCGGGCCGCACATACGATTTTGCGGATTGGCAATTCCTGAACACACGTTTCCCGATCCTATAGGACCTATCATCCGAGGCGCCTCATTCCATCTTCCACATAAGTAAAATGACGGGCCGTGTAAAACCCAAACACCACTTTTAGCTAGAAAGAAACGTGCTTCTCTCCCTGCGTTCCCTTCTCCCGTTTTAGACTCCAACCGAGTTGTGAGGCTCGTGAAGCTACGTAATACACAAAGCTATGCTTATTCAAGCTGTGCTTTGATCATCAACCACAAGGCCTACTTTTCAACAAAAGCCTTGATCATTTGCATCTTAGCATGCCACATTGTCAATCCATACCATACCATTGATTCCTACCAATATATAACCTCTAAGATCGTAAGTCTTAGAGAAGGGTGTTAAACACCAAACAGATATATATTTAGCAGAGATCAACGAATACCGTATAAAGGAATACAACGTCAGACATACCATCCATTTTCAAGTCTGTTCTGGGTCTGAACGAAACCGGAGGCACCTTATTCCTCGCATATCCGAACAATCAACAAGTAGTCTGGACGACCACCATTGTAGCCCCTTCAAGGTAGCTACTCCAATCATGGGCATCAATGGTAACTCATCCATTCGACGTGAAGATCGTCGGTCTTCAATCACCGTCTTCAACTCTTCGACTTAGATCGACGAATAATCATTTGAAATGAGATTGAACTCGGACTTTTCAAATGATCCTCGTATATATATAATTTAAAATTATTTCTTATCGTTAATATTAATTTATAACGATTAATCTCTATTTTTATTTATATAAAAATAATTTAATTTTATTTAACAACACTTCATGTCAATAGGCGACCTTGGCGCTGTTCTCACCCAATTTTGTTTTACACGTTTCTCTAAATCTAACCGTTGGATTTTAACACAATTCATATCGTTGGAAAGAACTTCCCAAGGCGAACCTAACGGTTTCAGATTTGGGAAAATCCGACGGTCGGATCTTTCGGTATTTTAAAGACACGATTCCAAAATGCGAACTACCACGCTCGATTCGTTTGATTTTAATTTCTATATATATAATTATATATAATTCCGTCATCCATTCCATTCACTATATTTTGCTAACATCGAATATCCCTATTTGTATATATAATGTCGAGGTATAACATGACACACAATAATGCTTATTTTTATTTTAATTTACATACACATCCTAAACATGACAATGTATATTTTTCTTTTATCTTTCAAACTACACAAAATGTATATTTGGTTCATTATTCTTTCTAATGAAAATCCATTCATTAAAATATAAATTTCTAATCATTTTATTTACATTGAAAAATGTAATTTTCTATTTTATTTACATTGAGAAATGTAAACTTTGATTTCATTTTCTATTTTCATTGGAAAATGTAAATTTCTATATTTCTTTTATTTCTTTTGTTTACATTGAAAAATGTAACTTTATATATTCATGTGTTTATTTGCAGCTAATTTACAAATGAAAATGTACCTCATTTTCTATGGGTTTTTATTTGCATATAAAAAGGAAAATAAAATGTACTTCTTAAATTTCATGTCTTTTATTCACATTTGTAATGTGAATAAAATAATCTTTTTTAAATTCATGTTCTTATTCACAACTAAAATGTGAATAAAATAATCCTTTCTAAATTCATCTTTTTATTTGCATCTACAATGCAAATAAAATGTAATTTATTTTTATTTTCTTTTGTAATCTTTTATCTACATTGTAAAATGAAATCTTTCATTTCACCTATAACTACATTGCAAAATGTAACTTTTATATTCTTTCTAATCTTAGTTTTATTTGCATCAAGAAATGCAATTAAAACTGCAAACCTTTTTACTGAATATAAAATGACAATAAAAAGTGGTTTTAAAGAATATATTCTTATAATTTTAATCAATTTGGAAATAAAAACATAATTTCCAAATCCATACTTTTTATTGTATCCAAACTTATTAAGTAAAATAAAATTACACTAAGATGTAATCTTAAATTCCTATCTCTTTTTGTTGAAAATAATCCTACATTACAAATGCAAAATTTTAATCTCTAATCTTTTTAAATAAAGAAAATTACAACAAAATGTAATTCTATATTTCTATTATCTAATGTGATAAGATAAAATGTAAGCACATTCTTTTACGTAAAATGGTATTACATAAAATGTAATTTTAAATGTCCTATCTTTTTATATTGAACAAATTTCCAAATAAAAGGTTAAATCTTTTTATTGACATTACAAATAAGATGATCTTTTTATTTAATATAACACTAGATGTATATCTTTAAGTCTAAATATATAATGACACTAAAACATTTCATTTGATTCTACAAAGTTACAACAAAAGAATAAGTTCTTTCATCATAAACTTTTATTCAAAACAGTACTACACAAAGATATATCCTTTAATGTAAAATCTTTATATTTAAACAAAAGTATAAATAAAACAAAATCTTTAATGCCCATTCTTTTTATTGTAATGAATAAAAATACTAAATTTCATTTCAGCTCTTTTATTTACAAATGAAATGTAAATAAAAGTGATTTTACAAATTTGCCTTTTTATTTACACAAAGGAAATAAATAAAACAGGAAAATATTTACAAGGACAAAACTGAAGGCCTTTTTATCCATAAGGACAGCCCACTAAAATTTTACTCAGAAGGACAATACATTGAAAAATAATTTTGGCCGCTACTTTTATCTTCTCCCTCTCTCACGTCGGCCGCTACTTTCAACTTCTCCCTCTCTCACGTCATTCTCGATTTCATCTTAAATCATGAAATCGCAAAATCAGAAAACAAGAAATCACGAATTTCAGAAAATACTAAAATCGAAATTCGAAATAAAAGGAAAACTTCACAAAATCAAAATCGAGAAGAAAATCATTCGAAACCCTAAAAAATAGAAAATAAAATGTCGATCAACAAAATCCCAATGGAAATCAGAATTGAATGGAATAAAAATATTTTACAAACGATGGAAATCACAATTGAAGAAGTCGAAATTGTTGAAACAATTTTTTTAGATCGGAAATGTTTTTTTTTTCATTTTACCAGTACAGCAGTTCGTAGGTATCATTTTTGTATTTTTGTAGTTATCATTTTTCCCGTTTTTAACTTTAAAACATAGCAGCAGTTTTTAGTTATCATTTTTCTATTAATTTAGTTATCATTTTTCCTGTTTTAACTTTAAAAACATAGCAGCAGTTTCTAGTTATCATTTTGCTATTTTCGTAATTATCATTTTTACCGTTTTAACTATGTTATATGTTTTTTTCATGAGATTTTGTTGTTGTGTCAATTTTGAAGTTATATTGATGTATCAGCTAAGAAATGAAGCCGAACTTATTTCAATTTAATCAATCAAACTATGATATAATGTTTTTTTCATTATTGTATCTTCAAAGCATTGCATCAGTATTTACTTATCATTTTTCTAATTTTTTAGGTATCATTTTTTCTGTTTTAACTGTGTTATGTGTTGTTTTGATGTGATTTTATTGCTGTGTTAATTTTGAAACTGTTTTTTTGCATCAACTTCGTCACTCAGTCGAACGTATTTCATTTTATTCAATCAAACTGTGATGTAAACAATTTTTGCATTATTTTTTCTTTAAAACATTGATGCAGTTTGTAGGTATCATTTTCCTATTTTTTTAGGTATCATTTTATATGTTTTATTCAATCAAACTGTTATGTTTTATGTTATATTTTGTTATCAGTTTTATAAGTTGGTACGGCTAAGTTAAAGTTTTTCTCATTTTCAGAGTTCATGAATATCAGTTTTTTAATATTGTAGGTATTCATTTGTTTGTTATATTTTTTCATTAGTTTTTCTTCAAAACATTGAATCTGTTATTAGGTATCAGTTTTCTATTTTTTGAGTATCAGTTTTAATGTTTTAACTGTGTTAAGTGTTTTTTCATGTGATTTTTTGTTGTGTTACAGTAAAAATGATAACTTAAAAAATATAAAAATGATACCTTCAAACTGCAGTAATGTGTAACATAACAAAGAAATTACATTAAAATTGATACCTTAAAAAATATAAAAATGATACCTTAAAACTGCTATAATGTTTTAACACAACACATAAACTGCAGTAAAAATGATACCTAGAAAAATAGAAAAATGATAACTAAAAACTGCTGTTATATTTTAAAGTTAAAACCGGAAAAATGATAACTAAAAAAATAGAAAAATGATACCTACGAACTGAAATATTATTAACGAAAAAAAAACATTTCCATTCACGAAAAAAATGTTTCAACAATTTCGACTTTTTCAATTGTGTTTTCCATCGTTAGAAAAACTTTCCTACTCAATTCAATTATGATTTCGAATGGATTTATGTTGTTCGACAATTTTTTTTTCTAGGGTTTTTGTTTCTCGCGATTTTTGTTTCGAATGCTTTTCTATTCGATTTCGTGATGTTTGAATTCGATTTCAAATTTCGTTTTTGTTATATTCTGAAATTCGTGATTTTGCAATTCATGATTTCGTGATTTTTTTATTTCGTGATGACTGATGCGCAAGAGGAGAGAAGAAGAAAGAAGCGGCTGAATTTTTTTTTTTCAGTGTATTGTCCTTTAGGATAAAATATTAGGCGGCTGTCCTTATGAATAAATTTTAGTGGGCTTTTGTCCTTAAAAAAAATTTCCCGTATAAAATAAGTTTGTCTTTTTATTTACACATAAAATGTAAATAAAAATATGTTTTCTAAATTCGCATTTTTTATTTACACATAAAATGTAAATAAAAATATATTTTCCAATTTTACCTTTTTATTAACACATTAAATGTAAATAAAAATATGGTTTTCAAATTTTGCTTTTTTTTATTTACACCTAAATGTAAATAAAACATGGTTTACAAAAATGTCTTTTTAATTACACATAATATGGAAATAAAAATATGATTTTTAATTTTGCCTTTTTATTTACATATAAAATGTAAATACAATAAGTTTTCTAATTTTGACTTTTTAATTTGCAAATACAATGCAAAATAAAATACGATTTCTAACTCGTCCTTTTTATTTGCAAATACGATGCAAAATAAAATATGATTTCAACTCTTGTCTTTTTTACTTGCACATAGAGAAGCAAATAAAATATATATCAAGTCTTGTCCTTTTTATTAACAAATATAATATTGATAAAAGTGTATTTTAAATCTTATCCTTTTTATTAACAAATATAATGTTAATAAAAATGTATTTTTAATTTTGACCTTTTTATTAGCAAATAAGATGTCAATAAAAATGTGTTTATAATCTTGACCTTTTTATTAACAAATAAAATGTTAATAAAAATGTGTTTATAATCTTATTCTTTTTATTAACAAATAAAATGTTAATAAAAATGTATTTTCAAACTTGTTTCTTTTATTTGTACATGGAGTGTAACTAAACATGTTAAAATAATTACAGTCTTTTTATTTAAACATAAAATCCAAATGAAAGTGTGTTTCATAATCTTGTCTTTTTTTTACATATAGTATGTAAATAAAAATATGTTAAACAAGTTTGTCTATTTATTTACACATGGAATGTGAATAAACATATAATAATCAATTTCGTATTTTTATTCACATATGGAATGTAAACAAACATATAATAATCAATTTCGTATTTTTATTCACATATGGAATGTGAACAAACATATAATAATCAATTTCGTATTTTTATTCACATATGGAATGTAAACAAAAATATAATTTAAAAAAAATGAATAAATAAATCTGACAACGAAATAATTTGTCTTGATTTGGCAAATTGATTACAACTCTGTACTCAACACGATATACAATTCTAATGTTAACATAATTTAACGATTCTTGATTTGCTAAACATTACCATTTCAAATAAATGATATTTTGACAAATTCAATAACAAATCATAACAAATTTGATATTGTAAATTGGATAAAAAAAATTAACCTAATCAAATTCACAAAACAAAACAATATTTTAATTAGATTAAAATTGTGGTTTAATCTAAATTACCAAACGCGATGTTTTATATCGGATCCATACAGATCTAAGAGATAAAATGACATATCTACACAATACAAAGCAATACAATTCAATACAAATCATCAGAACAATCAGCACAATACATCACAACACAGATCACACAGATAATTATTTAATGAAATAAAATAATTATATAAATAAATTAAATTGTGAAAATCAGAGATTCTCACATCGATTTGGCTGAAAATTCAACTGTCTCCGTTTCAGATCTGGTCACCTCATGTTGTAGTGTTCTTCAATACGATCGCAACGCATTTCGTTTCGTTGATTTCTGTTTTGATTTGCAAAAGTCACTTAAATAATTAATTAATTATTTTAATTATCACCTAATCATCATCAGGTCGCATTAATCCTCTCCCTCCTTCTGAACTACAGGCCATGATAAAACCCATAACCAACGCCTCCAAACCTCCCTGTCGCACCTCCTCTCGGACCACCAGGACTCGATCAGACCTCGCCACCTCGACCGCTATCACCTGCTCCACCATCGGCCGGATTAAAGCTCTTTGAATGCTCTTTAATTTGGTGTTGGAAACATTCGAATTGGTTTCGTGAATTAGGAGAATTTTAGAGATCAAAATGGGATGTTTTCAACCATAGAAAAGAAGAGGGCGGCGGCTATTAGAAAATAGGATTTGGGTTTGTTTTCAAAAAGGGTATATTTATATTAAAATATTATTTAATTGAACCCTTAAGGCCCTTTAATTTGTATGTTACAAAGGAAAATGAATTGAATAATTGGAAAGGATTCATGTTTCCAAAATATTCTCTTTGATTGTTAGATGCGCAACCCTTTTCCTTAATCAAGATATATATACCATGTTTTAATTGTATATTAACACGAAATTTCAAATTGATCAAGTTCATAGGCAATAAATATAATTAAAATATGTAGTGTAAATGCATGATGAAAGGAAATAACGCATATTTCTGCACATATAAGTTTGCATAAAGTCTCAATATTTCTCATTAATTACATACCAATATTTTATCCCGCTCAAAATGTAATTAAATAATTTCTTTATTAAGAATTGTAGATATTTGGCTCAAAAATAGGCAACTAACCATTTTGTAGTGAAAAGAGTCATAATGGGCATAAACTACTTACTTCATATTTTGAAATAATTAAGGATCAACACGTGAATATGTGATATTTCTTGCAAATTAGTGGCTTTCCATATTATTTGAAAGTTGCTCCTGTTTTGATTATCTTCCATGATAAATCATTGACTTCATAGCATACTTTATCTTCCATGTTAAATTAGGTGCTGAAAAACCAAATAAACAACTAAAAAATAGTCCTTTTTATTTATATTCTCTAAGTTAAGGTCAATGACAAATTAACATGTTTCGTAATTGAACATAATTTCCCAATTAATGTCAATTAACTTATTTTTTCCAATTAATGCCTATATTAACATGTTTACATGTTCATGAATCAATGTTAAATAGCATGTTTACTTAATAAATGTCATGTTTACAAATCAAATCCAATTAACATATTTTTATTTTAAAGCTAAGCGTTAATTTTGCATCATATTGTCTTACCATATATGTACCATTGATTACATTCACTTTTATTACTAAGGAATTCCAATACCTTTCAACATTTCCACTTTTGTACTTTTTATTTAAAACCATTTTAATTTCAATAACTAAATTAAATTACATACACTTAAATAATCGAAACAAACGGGATGTAAAAATAACAAATTTATATTCCATATTCTTCAAAATAGCTTAAATTAAAAACTAAAATTGGTTCTGAAATTCCGGATTGTTACATACATTCTCCCTTCCCTTGAGGAATTTCACCTTCGAAATCCCAACCAAACATGAGAAAACAAAGTATTATGCATGCCTACTCTAGCATCCAACAATTCATGCAACCAAAATCCTACTCTAGCATTCGGAACTCTATTAGTGTAAGGTGCAATGACATAAGTAAGATACGATATATGTGACAAACCACTCAAAGAGTTTTGGGCGTCCCTTCCTCATTTTCCCTTCCGTTTCCCATGTGCAATCGTCATCGTTCTCTCTCTATTTTACCTTGACTGGATTAATGACCTTCCTTCTAAGATGTTTCGTGTCATTCCTAATAATGTGAAGCATCTTATGAGGTCCAGAAACTTCGGGCTCTACCTCTAAGTCTTCCATCTGATCTGGAGATACTACCATACTTAAGTCATGCACAAACTTCTGTTGATACAACAAATGAAACACTTTGTGCACACCCTTCATCTTCTCAGGTAAATCCACTCTGTATGCAAGCTTCCCAAAGCGCTCTTTAATTGGAAATGATCCAACGAATCTCGATGCTAGCTTGCCTTTCCTTCCAAATTGAACAACATTCCTCAAAGGTGAGACCTTCACAAATACCAAATCTCCTACCGAGAATGCCAAATCCTTTCTTCGCTTATCAGTGTAACTCTTCTGATGACCTTGGGCCGCATTCATTTGTTTCCAAATGATTTCAATCTTATTTGTCATTTCTCTTATCATTTCTAGCCTAAGTACCAGCTTCTCTCCAGACTATAACAAATAAGAAGGTGAACTATATGGTCTACCATATAACGCCTCATATAGTGCCATACTAATACTCGACTAATAGCTGTTATTGTAGGAAAACTCAACCAAATGAAGATGGTCCTCTCATGATCCTCCAAAATCCAATGTACAAGCTCTCAGAAGATCTTTCAATGCTCGATTGATTCTCTTAATCTGACCATCAGTTTGAGGATGATAAGTGGTACTCATATGTACCTTGGTTCCCAACGTCTCTTGTAAACTGTTCCAAAAACCACTAGTAAACAAAGGATTTCGATCACTTACTATACTATTAGGTATTTCATGAAATCAAACAATTTATTTAATGGACAACTTGGATGTCATCCTTATATATCATCATATCATGCCCTAGTCCTCGACAATCCATCAGTACCTTCTCCCACATTCACGCAGGACCTTTAATGGCTGCAATAACCTACTTGACTTTTTCTGCTCAGCTTTGACCAATTGACAATTTATACACTTCGAGATGAATTTCTCGACTTTCCCTTTCATAACCTCCCTATAGTAAACTCTCTTCATATCTCGGTTCATATCATGTTACCCAAGGATAAATATTCAATCTAGAGTGACGAAGTTTTCTTAGAAACTCATCTCTCAATCCATCAATATCAGGGACAAATGGTCTTCCATCCCAGCAAAGCTAATCATCTTGATCGACTTCGTAGCTCTTCATCTCCTTGCACTCGACCCTCACCTCTAATCATTGGATGATCTCAACAAGCTTGGCATCTCGCTTCCGGCTTTCGCCAATCCTTTCAATGAAAGTAGGTTTAATCGATATGCTTGCCAACATCTCGGGCTCTAACTCATAGTGAGGCCTAAAATCAAACCCAGCCAAGTACTTTAGGTTCTTCTATTCGGTAAACGTACATCCCAAACTCACATGTCTTCTACTCAACACATCGGCCACTGCGTTACCTTTCCCAAGAGTATACACTATATTAAAATCACAAGAAGCTAGAAACTCTAATTGCCATGCTGCCGAAGATTCAAAATATTTTAGGAGAAATGATACCTCAATGGCTTATGATCCGCAAATAGCTTGAATCCTACTCCCAACAGATAATTCCTTCATATCTTCAAAGCGAACACTATCGCCGCTAAAACCAAATGTGAGTCAGGTAATTCCTTTTGTGTGGCTTTAGTTGTTGACTCACATAGGCCACAACCTTATCTTTCTGCATTAGCATTACTCCTAATCCAGTGCAACATATGTCAGTATACAAAACCATCTCTTCTTTTCCACTTGGAATAACCAATACAGGAGCACTTGTTAATCTATCTTTCATGACCATAAAAGCATGCTTACATTTTGTATCCCATGTGAAGTCCTGATTCATCTTTATTAATCCAGTAAATTGTTCAACTGTCTTCGAAAAGTCCTTAGTAAAACATCGATAATATCCAGCTAAACCAAAAAAACTTCTAACATTCGTAGCATTCTTAGGTCGATACCAATCTTGGATAGCTGCAACCTTAGTGGTGTCCATCGCTATTCCTTGTCCCCATACGACACGACCTAAGAATCTCACTTCTTCCTTCCAGAAGTGACATTTCGAAAACATAGCTCTTAGCTGATCCTTTTGCAAAATTTCCAAAACAATTCTCAAAATGTATTTTGTGTTATTCCGCAGTCCTGGAGTAAACCAATGTATAGTCTATAAACACAAGCACAAACTTATTCAACTGATCTCTGAAACCTCAATTCATACGATCCACTAAATACGCTAGCGCATTAGTCAATCCCAATGGCATCACTAGCTACTCATAAAATCCGGATGGTGTCCTAAAAGCAGTCTTCAATACACTATCCCTAACCACTCTTAGTTGATGAAATCCCATCGCTGATACATTAAGGAAATCACCTTGGCTTTATGAAGTTGATCAAACAAGTCACCAATTCTTGGCAATGAATACTTGTTATTCATAGTCACCTTATTTAGCTCACGATAATCCACACACAATCTCAATGATCCATTGACCTTGGTCGCAAACACAACTAGTGCAACCCACTCGAATACACATCTTTGAATGAATCTCCTACTCAAAAGATCGTTCACTTTCACCTCTAAATTTTGTTATTCCCTAGGTTCCATATGCCTAAGAGGAATAACAATAGGTCTGACTCCATCCACTTGATCAATTCGAAAATCAGTTTCCCTTTGTGGCCGCAGTCCTTTAACTTTGTCAAAAACATTGGAAAACTCCCTAACGATCGGCACAGATGACAACCCATCCTATAGAATCGCAAGTGAATATAAAAACCTGACTAGGACCCTGTCCTTTGGTAAGTAGCGTAGCACAACCGTTCACTCTTCCATATTCCCGATGTCATCTCGAGCTTCTAGCAATCCACTATAGTCGCACACCCCTTGAGCCACTCCATTCCTATAATAATCCCAAATCCAATGAAGTTTAAAACAAAGCAGTCACAAACAAAAGAGCAACCATGAATTGATAAAACTAGACCACGACAAAGCATACAAAGGCTAGAGGAACCTCCTACCGGGTAGGTCACAAATAATGCCCTATCAACAATCTCAGGTTCTAAACATAAATCGCAAACATACGCATTACAAATAAAATAATGTGATGCTCCAATATCAAACAAGACTCAAAAAACACCTTTAGCAGAAAGCATACCTTACACAATAACACATTTCCCCTTCTCTACAGCAGTCGGAGCTCTCGAAGAAGATGGTAAAACATCAAAGTCATATGCCTTCATGACGCACTTATCCTTTGGTGGCTCTGGGAAATTATTCCTCAGGTGCCCATCCTTGTCACGGTTGAAACATTTCCTCTCTGCCTTAGTAGCTTTACAATCCTTAGAATAATGGCTCTTCTCATAAAGGAAGTAACCTCACCATTAGGTTTCTTCTGATCATTTTTCCCTTACTGCTTTTTCTTCCTCTTTCCATTCAAAATTTTCTTATTCCTTCCATCTTGTTGTGGCTTCAACTCTTCCTTTATCTCAACAATAGCTTCCTCTTTCTTTGGGAACAAACTCTCAGCCTCATAGCTTTTTCAACCAACTTCTCATATGGATCTTCAATAAGATCCACAAGTTTCTCCTGAAGATACTCATCCAAATCCATAATAAACTTCACGCTCTTTTGATATTGAGTCTCAATAGAAGAACAGACATATTTATACAAAGCCTCAAACTCTACTACATACTCAGCCATAGATGTTAAGAGAATCAACTTCTGGACCAAAATGAACTTCTCCTCAATCTTAGTCCTAAACCATTCCCAAATAATCTGGTCCTCTAAAGTTTTGGGAATAATGGAGTTCACCAATCCGTCGCTCTTCCCTGAAAATGTCTCAATGAGAGATTCCTCTTCATTGCATCCTTGATCCCCAAATCTTCAAAAGTACGAACATAAGTATCCAACCAATTATGGATTTGAATCGAAGATTCCATAATAACAAATGATTTTCCACCCAGATAAGTATAATCCTTGAGCAACTTGGTGAAATCAACAACCATAGGTGCCTGCACAAAAGCACCCACCAACTATTACCGCCTTGGGAGTTGGTATCCTGCTCATGATTGACGCCATCATGGCCTCGAATATAACTGAAAAATTAGGTGCAGCAGCTCTCGATTAACTACCTTCGCCTGCCCCCTCTAGTAACAGGCTCATCCCTAGCAGTGTTCCTTGCGTTTTGACGACTCATTCTTTATTGGAAACAAGAATGATCGGTTCATATAAGAGAAAGGTCACAATGATGCTTAAGTGCTTATTAATCTATTATGGTATATATCTTTTATTATGGATATCATCCAATAAAATTACAAGTATGTCTCTCATATGGTTTTATGCTTTCAAACTTTGGATAAAATCGATTAACCTAAGCTCTGATACCAAGAGTGACGATCGCCTCATACCTCTTGCACTAAACTATAGGAGAAGTGTGTTATATGACATGCTAGGCAAATACTAGACGATCGTCATACTCATAACACATGGATAATATATAATAATAAAATACACAATTGGATACTGTATAGCAGGAAGTCTCATCTCCATAAAATTTTCCGAATATCAAGTACAATACATCTCAAAATATAAATATCGGAATACAACATGTCTCACTACATCCTTCATCAGAGTATATGAATGTAAAAAATATCCGAAATCATATAAATAGCTATATAATAGAAGAAGGAGAATACGCCAGCATACTGGTCATCACCGCACCGCTGCATCGTCACCAAACCTATCAGCTGCTACTTAGTCTACTCATCAGCATCGTCGACGAATATCCTAAGGTAATAAGTGGAAACATAAAACCTTGAGTCAGGGAACAATATGGAATGAGCGGCAAAAGACTATCAACAACTACATAGGAGAATATGATATTAAACAGTTTAAATCTCACCTGAAATGTCCCTACAGCCAAAGAGTTAACACATAATAATCACATTGAATATGCTACTCAAACACATAGAAATGGATAATAGTCATAAGAGGATTCTCAATCCCCACTTCTCTTTAATATCCTATGGCGGTATCCTACCAGAGAAGTAGAAGACAACACAAAAACAATCATAGCATCAATAACAAGCAATGATCTTGTTATCACAAACTTAAGCCTCGAATACATTGATATCGAATGACTGACCGTTTGTCATCCATCAAGGGCTAATAGAGACCCTGGTCCTAGTGGGACTACCATATGCCCCACGTTCGTTTGTCTTCCCAAGACAACTAGACCACTTCCCCAACAATGCAAGGTACTCAATCTCTCAAATCCTAACAAGCGTCTCTATGATACCCCTGCTTCGAGTTCGGTAGAAACCTTAGATCTATAAATGATTTCTTGGCACTTCCAATCACAAGTGCTATTAATAGCTCCATCCTTTAGCTTAAGTCTCATTCGAGTCAGTCTATTATCTCACCTCCTCAGTCCACCCCTGCTTGAGTTCACTATCGAAGAATCAACAGTGCTTTGATGATAAATTCCACCCTGTATATGTTATCAGTGAACCAAGTCTCTATTAACATCTCGAAGTCCATTACAAACCATAGACAAGACACCCATCTCTAACTCGATCATTTGATGGAATGGTGTTGGTTCATCTTTTATGGATCGGTATCAGCCCATATAGTTAGCCAAATTTTAGCTAAGTGTTGGACCTCGAAATTTCTTGCTCTGAATACTACCGTCCAGCCCATCTACATCCCGAATAGCCTCCCTGAAGCTTCATATGTCAGTCCATGCTCATTCTCTTGAGCGATTGCACTTTGACCCATCCAATTCACTTCAAACTTTGCACATGACTAGCTATAGACCCCATGAAGCCATGCACAAAGTTTCGTCTCCCCTCGACCAACCATATTGAATCGGTTCCGGTTCATAGGCTATGGACCGATACTAGTCCATGCACATAGTGTATTTTCATCCGAAAATTTCTATATGTAATCTCAACGTCCTCCAGAGCTCCTCCACTAAATTTCGTTTGAATTAAATTATTTAAACCTCTAATTTTTTCTGTTCTTTGGTTCTAAGTCCTATGACACATGATTTTAAACGAAAAAATTAAGCACAACATAAAATTCAATCATTCAAAAGGTGATTCATCCAACTTCAAACATGAACAATCATATGAACATAACATACATTAATCATATCACAAAAACTAAATATCTAACACAAATTGAATTAAAACATGATGGATCTAACAATTTATATGTTGAATTATCAAATTTGGTTACCCTAGGATGTCTACATATGAAACAGCATATATGGTATGGTTTTAAGGTGAAATTAACATATATTATGTAAAATGATCCAAATTAACACATATAATCCGTAGTAACTATGTGAGAGTTCTCTATCATTCACCAAAACTTAGATCAGAAGCAAATATGATGAGAACAAATCTATACAGCGAAGAAATGCCTTGAACATGATGCAAAACAACGAGACTTATCCTTCTTAACGTAGATCTTGCCTCTGGATGTGATATAGAATAAATTTGGAGAAAAAAAATTAGTTTTTCAGAGATTATGTTAAACCGGAAATTGTAGACGCTCGAGCTAATGTTTAGAATGAGTAGAAGAACCCTAATTCTCTCCTCAAATCCTATATCTATAATTTCAATTTATAAGTCTAATAGGCCTGTTAATCATCCGATTAGTTGTTAATTAATCCGCCCTATAGAAATAAAATATTAAAACATTCATATCTCCTAAACTGCTGGGCCAAATCCTTATTGTGACCACTCTACAAAATGGATAATAACCATCACATTCCAAGGTAACCAATTATAGCACCTAATTTGGTCCTTAGTTCAAGTTATGGTCAAAACAATAAGTCACAAGGGCAAAATTATCACAAAATAATTAGGTAAAAATCATGGACATGTACACATCCTCATGAACAATATATTAAAATATGAAATGAGATAACAACTAGAAAATTAAATAAAATTATTTTACAATCCTCCGATACATAAAAACGGGTCGTTAAGTGTAGTATCTTTATCAATTACTTCAAATACAGTTTCTATTGGAGTATTTTCCTTTATATAACTCTAATAAATTATGGTTTGTTGTTTGGATCTGTTACTTGGATTTCTATGATTCATTTCAGCTATTTACTGTCCCGCCTGTTTTATACCATTATGTTTTACTATTAGATTTTATTTCATATGTTGTGAGATATTTCATACGTTGTGAGATATACACATGTAGTTTTTAGTTATTTCCAGTATAAATGGTCACTTTACGTTGTCCAAACCTACAACGGAACATTTAACAGGTTTCCAATGTTGGAAATGTACGGTGGTCGTTTCATTTGGTATTAGAAATTTAGAACCCAGGTTTCACTGTTCAACCTAAGGGATGAATCGATAGTGTGTATATATACATAGTGTATACTTGTAGAAGTACTCTGGATTTCAAAACTAAATGTATAGTTGTTTGAAATCACCTTAATTTTGTTTCCAAATTGTTTATATAACTCCAGTTTTAATTTTTATGCCTTATTTCAGTTAAATGGATACATTTTCATTTAAAATTCAAGTGGAAATCGGCTCAATCAATTCCCAAATAATTTCATATTCGTGGTGTCAATTTGTGTGAAACAATTATTATAACAAGCACAACATTTATTAACCATCAATCAATAATCATAAGATAAGCGTTATAATTATTAACGCTTAAATGTACATAAACAGTATAAATAAACTGTTATAAACATCCAACATCCACGAAGAAAACATAGCAACCACAAACAATCAATATATAATCAGGTAAGATTATAATAACTTAACAAGTTAAACCAAAGAGTCCTCACATTGATTGATTTAGCGATTTATTTTCAAATTCAATTAAACGAACATTGAATTTAGCTAAAAGTTCAACTAGCTCATAATGCATCCAATCATGTTCTATTGTGAAGATCTCATCTCCACGATCCCGACGCTTTTCATCTCGTCGCATTCCGATCTCGTATGAGTAAGATATACATGTTTCAATATAACGATTTATATTAAATAATCAAACAAATTAATTAATTAATTTAATCCATCTTCCCATAGCACCTCCATGTTTAAACCCTCACCACGCATCCACCGCTGCTCCGTACTCCTCAAGAACAACGCCATTATCTCCGCCATCACAAGTGCTTCCCACGCCGACCAACCGCCGCTGCCAACTTGACCTGTGGGCCACACAAAGTCAAAAGGAAAGGAAAATGCCATGTTCTGTTGAATTGGGTGTTGCGGCCACCACGATGCTCCATTTGCCACGAAACTTCACCACTAGCTCAGCCTTGACCTTCTGAGCAACTTTCCAGTCGGGCACTTCACCTAAAAACGGTCCGATCGATAGCAAAATGTCAAAATCCTACCCTCTCTCCAAAAATGACATACCTCCGATCATGTCAACTTTGCCGCCATCATAGGCTATTTCAGGCAGAACGACCAACTACAAAGTTGTATTTCTCTCTCCCGTCTTCAACTTCCTAGTTGACACCTCCGGCCAACTCTTGCCTATTTGTATGCAAAACGAGATAAACCAGAACTGACCTCGTTACGGTCGTAGGTGATTTCTAGCCACCTATATTCACCAATCACCACCAAATTTTAGGCATGGGTCCCCCTCCTCACCCTCTACAACTTTTTAGTTAGTGACTTTGGTAATTCTCGATGTTTTTTGAGATATAAATTATTGTTTGAATTTGTACTTATTTGCAAAAATAAGAAAGATAGGAGAGGGTGGCTGCGAAAACTGAAGAAGAAGGAGGAAGGGGAAAGTGAATAAATTTGGTTAAGTTGAGGATATTATATAGGGAAGATATTTCATTATAATATTGGTTTATATTCACGCGTAACTTACGCATGAAGTATCACGTTCAAGCAACCACATACGATCTCCGTTCATGGTAAAAATTGATATGCAACTATGGTTTGTCATTACGGTCCTAATGAAACTTGTTTCGTCGAAATCCGAATCTGTTTGCTCAAATAGCGCTAGTTTGGGCTCAAATTATTGACATACATATGGCTCGCACGACCACATATTAACTCCAATTGATCCGAAATTTGGAATGTTACAATAATTTATCATTACGGATCTGATAAAATTAGTTTCGTCGAAATCCGAGATCATTTGCAAAATGGCTATTTTTTCATATTTAGTTAAATCGATCTTTGAAAAACAAATTATAATTATCGTATACGTTCAAATGAAATCTTATATAGCTTAAGAATAAACTATGTTGGCTTTTAAACTCGATATCACCATTTTCAAGCTAAGCCGATATTGAATTTATAATATAATCTCTTTATTTTATTTAATAAATGGTTATGGTTTATAAACGATTCCATAACGACTTTCTAAAAATTTGATTTGGACTTAACTTACAATCTATAAGATGAAATCTCGAATTTTCACTTTCATTAGAAAACTATAGTTCAATAGATTTGAACGTTTCTTGTTTCAGTGAATTCTGACTTATATTGAACCTTATACATTCATTTAAAATTACAAACGTAATATTACGAACTACTGCGTTGTTGCGAGCTCTTTTTTAATTATATTTAAAATTATATGTTCAACCTTCATTTTAAATAAGTTTTAAGTCGTTAATTCTTAAAATATTTTGTTTTAATTGTTTAATATTCATTAAATATTTCTTAATAAAATCCGGGTGGTTACAATCTCCCCCACTTAAAAAGATTTCGTCCTCGAAATTGAAGAGGACGAAAGGTCGTTTACTTAACCAACAAAGCCATCATTCTAACTAACTCAAGTTATTCGATTTTTTAATTTCTTAGAAATTTGGCTAAACCTTAAATTTTCGAACAATTTCGCCATAACCTTTTTTGTATGGCCCTATCGGTACAACTTTCATCTTTAGGCCCTCACCAGTCAAAAAGAAAATACGAAATCCAATCGGCTTGCCAATCGGCTCATGAAATCATGAAACCCACTCAATACAGTAATTATATACCTTTGTATTGGGAATTCAATTTTATACCTCATTTTAGCTTCCATTCGATAACCTGTTCAATATATATACGCCCTGTTAACCCATAAAATATGTTTCAGAGAATAACAAGCGTGTTTGGGTGGTTTTATGATTTTAGGTTGACAGGATCTTTGGGTCGTTATGGTTTCTCTAGCTCTTTTGGTAGACGGGCTTTTTGGGTTGTTATGCCATGCCCTAGCCCACAATGTTCTTGGGTCGCCAGCACCTCAAATCGATAGTCTGCTAAAGGTTTTAGCCAGCTCCATCAAGACTCAGAATACTTCGTCCTGATTTGGCCCGCTCTAAATATGCTTAGGTCGCTCCGCTTTGCTCAAGCTCGCACCACCTTGTCTTAGCCCGCTCAGTTCTTGTAAGCTTGCGTTGTCACTCCTTAGACCACAAAAACTTTCCTCCGAGTCCTTTAGCTCGCCCGACGACCAAAAGGAAGTTCAGGGAAATCACAAAATTGCCACCTGGCCTGAATTCCACCTATAAATACCCCTCATAATTCACAAGAGTGGGGATCAAATTTTCATTCCTACGAGGAGATGCTGCCAAATTCAAAGCTTGCCTTCAACTTCACTAATGACTCTCATGGATCTAACAACTCTACTCCAACTTCATGTGGATCAAATCCATTCCTATGATCATTAAGGATATCTCCAATTGGATCAAAGCTTTTTGAATCTCATTCATACAACATAAGAAAGCTCTCCAACCTCATTCCAAGTAATCTCAAACCTTCTCCAATCCTTTCGAAATTCGGATCGAAGCACAAAATCTCATCAAGACATGGAAGAACACAAAAGCGCCTAAGGGATCAAGGATTGATACATCTGCCATCACAAAGCAAGTGATCTCTTCCATCCATTTGCCAAATTCAAGTGTAGTTTGATCATAAAGAGGGTGAAAAGGGAGGATAATGAGAAATGAATGTATGGTGAGAGTTCATTCATGTTATAAGCAAAATTTCATAATGGAAATTGATTGCAAAGTGGATGTAGATTCATTTACAATAGAACCACTAAAAAAATTCCTTTGTCTTCATTTTGTACTTTTTATTTTGTACGCGGTTCCACATTCTAACCTTACTGAATCAGTGAAGTGCATCGTTTGCACCTCTGATGTTGATTCCAAATTTGGAGTAAACATTTGGCGCCCACCGTGGGGCCGCATTCACATCTCCTACCTCCTCTCTCACAAGGTTAAACGTTGTGCCATTAAAGTTCTAAACCCCGTCCTTCTTCAAAATTATGGCCAAATATAAGAAGACCGCTAGCAAAACCATGGTAGAAGCTGATAATGTGGCTAATGAAGAAACACCGCTCGCAAACCGCTTTGAAGTTGATGAAAACTCGGAAAGCGGAGCCGGTGTGACTAGAAACAAATTAAACTATTGCGAATGTAAAAAACCGAATGGATGCCTCTACTAAATTGATGATGGAGAAACTTGATGCTATCCTTAATACTCGATCAAATCCAGCTCCTCCTAGAGTGCATGTGGAACTCGAAGAGAATGATAAATCGTCCACTTTCGATCGTTACCGCAACGACAATATAGAAGATGATTATGATGGGGCAAGTGACAGGGATGACGCTAATATCGAAGAAGTGAAGTCGAAAGCTAAGAACCGTTCCAAGGTAAATGCCTGAAAGGTCACTAATCCTGTCACGGGTGCACCTCCTCGTCGAGAGGCCAAGGCACCAAAGCTCTCCAATCGGAATCGTATGCCTAGACGAACATTTGGTAAAGAGCTCAGTTTCACAGAGCGCCATAACACTGAAGAATACATCTCGGATATGATAGAAAAAGCCATGAAAAAGAATCAAGCTAGCAAAGATGATGAAAGGGAATGGGACTTCTCTCCCGATAGGACGCCATTCACCAAAAGAATCCTTGAAGCAGAATGTCCAAAGAAGTTCAATCCACTGACTTTGCCTCCGTACAACGGCCTTGTTGATCCAAACTACTTTCTGTTTAAGTACGAGTGGCATATGAGTGCGGCTAAGGTGACTGATGAGATGATATGCACGTATTTCCCTCTCTTCCTAGAAGGAGCTGCATCGCTATGGTTCACAAAGCTGCCTCCTAAACCTATCGATCCGTTCTCCGACCTGACCAGAAAGTTCAAAGAACAATTCCGCTTGTATGCTACCAAAGCCAAGGACGATGTAACACTTTCAGCCATAAAGCGGAAGCCAGGGGAAATTGTCAGAGCCTTCCTTGGTCGATTCAATATTGCCTTGTCTGAAGTAAGGAACCCGGAACCACGTATAGTCCTCACGACTCTACTCGATGTTATAGACAAGACAAGCAAATTTGGGAGATGGATAAAGATGAAGGAACCGACTACGCTTGATAAGTTCTACAAGAAAGCAGAGGAGTACATGAGGGTAGACGATAATCCTATACCTCTTCAGATCATTGACGGAAACCAACTCATTGAAGCTCCTAAAAGTGTAGCTATGCAATCTAATCAAAAGAATACTCAAGGACAGAAGTGAACCAATGACGAGAATGACAACAAGGCTAATAAAAAGTCTCGCCTTTTCAATTCGTTAGAACTAACACCTTTGAATGACACTCCTAAAAATATCTATCTTGCATAAAGAATTCTAAAGAGTATGAGGAGCTAAATCTGATAAGGATAAGCGACAAAGCAGTAAACTCGGGAAAGTTCTGTAGATTTAACAACCAGCCTGGTCACAACACTAACGAGTGCCTACACCTGAAGAACAAACAGGTTGCAGCAGTATGTAAAGAATCCGCAAGCATTGAATCCTTCTGCAATCCCTTAGGGGCAAGGGGAATCGAATGATCAGTCTGGTCCAGGCAACATAGCTTTAGTTCAAGCCAATCCAAGGCTGATTATCAACTAATAACTTGTAACACTCCTAAGTCCCACATCGTGGAAGCCTGTGTGAAGTGGGTACTTATATAGTAGAGCCCATCTCTTACTAACGCCGAGGCCTTTTGAGGAACAAAACCCCACACCTATACGGTGGCTAAGTTGGGGACAATATCTTGTGCGAACGGAGGTGCGGGTTGTTACAGTGGTATCAGAGCGAATACCCAGCCGAAATTGTAGCTCCTGTATGGACCATAGCGCCTGGGTGAGGTGTTTGTGAGCCAACGGGGATGTTGGGCTTTGTAGGATGGGAGAATGTAACACCCCTAAGTCCCACATCGTGGAAGCCTGTGTGAAGTGGGTACTTATATAGTAGAGCCCATCTCTTACTAACACCGAGGTCTTTTGAGGAACAAAACTCCACACCTATATGGTGGCTAAGTTGGGGACAATATCTTGCGTGAACGTAGGTGCGGGCTGTTACATAACTATTGAGCGTGCTCCAATTTGGGTGGCTCAGAATAAGGGATCAACGTCGCTGCTTCCTTACTTTATGCTCTATTTCTTGCTTTAACTCATGCTTTACTTTGGGTTTTACTCCTGTTATATTCAAAACTTCTTGTAAACAGTCTGTAATAATCTGCAAGTGATACACTGAACATTAGCTCTACGACTAAGAGCATGTCTATTTGAATGGTTTTGCTTGCAAAGTAATATGTCAAATCGAAACCTTCTTAAAAGATGATTTCATATTGCAGGCTACCTGTCGAGCGCTTTCTTCTGTAACATCGCGACCCCAACAATGCTAGTTCAAGGGCTGAATGTTATGAATTCCAACATGCACAAATGCAAAAATAAGGAAAACACTGCCTTGAGAAGTGAATGGGAAAGTCGCAAAGATTCAAATAGTGAGCAAGAGCCACGACAAACGAATGCAAGACCTGAAACTTTTATTGAGGGGCACCGCCCCTAAGTTAGAGGTTCAGAGCTTCAGTTCCTAAACCAGAATAGCCTGCTAAGTCAAGCATTTGATAAAGGGACTGGTGGCCGCCCTGCGAAACGATAAAACAACTATAAAAAAACCATTCGTGTAGCATTTGAAATCTCAGATGTGATGAATGAAAAAACAATTCGCGTAGCATATGAAATCTCAGATGTAAAAAATGAAAACTCCACTTGCGTAGCATCTGGAATCTCAGATGTTAAGATTGTCAAACTATTCGCATAACATCTAAAATCTCAGATGTAAAGAATGAAAAATCCACTTGCGTAGCACCTGGAATCTAATATGTGAAGAGTGTCAAACCATTCGCATAGCATCTGAAATCTCAGATGTGAAGAATGAAAAAACCATTCGCGTAGCATCTGAAATCTCATATGTGAAGAATAAAAAATCCAATTTCGTAGCATCTGGAATCTCAGATGTGAAGAGTGTCAAACCATTCGCATAGCATCCGAAATCTCAGATGTGAAGAATGAAAAAACCATTCGCGTAGCATCTGAAATCTCAGATGTTAAGAATAAAAAATCCACTTGCGTAGCATCTGGAATCTCAGATGTGAAGAGTGTCAAACCATTTGCGTAGCATCTGAAATATCAGATGTAAAGAATGAAAAAACTATTCACGTAGCATCTAAAATCTCAAATGTGAAGAATGAAAAATCCACTTGCGTAGCATCTGGAATCTCAGATGTGAAGAGTGTCAAACCATTCGTGTAGCATCTGAAATCTCAGATGTGAAGAATGAAAAAACCATTCACGTAGCATCTGAAATCTCAGATGTGAAGAATGAAAAATCCACTTGCGTAGCATCTGGAAACTCAGATGTGAAGAGTGTCAAACCATTCGCGTAGCATCTGAAATCTCAGATGTGAAGAATGAAAAATCCACTTGTGTAGCTTCTAGAATCTCAGATATGAAGAGTGTCAAACCATTCGCGTAGCATCTGAAATCTCAGATGCGATGAATGAAAAAACCATTTGCATAGCATCTGAAATCTCGGATGTGAAGAATAAAAAATCCACTTGCGTAGCATTTGGAATCTCAGATGTGAAGAGTGTCAAACCATTCACATAGCATCTAAAATCTCAGATGTGAAGAATGAAAAAACCATTCGCCTAGCATCTGAAATCTCATATGTAAAGAATGAAAAATCCACTTGCGTAGCATCTGGAATCTCAGATGTTAAGAGTGTCAAACCATTCGCGTAGCATCTGAAATCTCAGATGTGAAGAATGAAAAAGCACTTGCATAGCATCTGGAATCTCAGATGTGAAGAGTGTCAAACCATTCGCGTAGCATATGAAATCTCAGATGTGAAGAATGAAAAAACCATTCGCGTAGCATCTGAAATCTCAAATGTGAAGAATGGAAAATCCACTTGCGTAGCATCTGGAATCTCAGATGTGAAGAGTGTCAAACCATTAGCGTAGCATCTGAAATCTCAGATGTGAAGAATGAAAAATCCACTTGCGTAGCATCTGGAATCTCAGATGTGTAGAGTATCAAACCATTCGCATAGCATTTGAAATCTCAGATGTGAAGAATCTCGGCACCTAATTGATCATCAGGATCAGGAAGTACCTGACCCGATAACGAAATACATTGGGGCCTTAACCATAGTCCGTTCCAGTGGCACAAATATCCAAAGTATTTTCCCGAGAGAAAATAATAACGACTCCGTAAACAATGGGCACAAAGGTCAAAGCTTCTCAGAAGGGAAGTAGTCAATGAATCGTAAATATGTATTTCTCAAATAAGAAATATCAAGCACATTCATATGAGTCATTAAAATGATAGCATTTAGAATCTACAGTCAACTTTAGTTGATTGGTTGATTTCAAGCGTAAACACAAATTTGAATTAGAATACCATGACTGCGTGAACAATATTTGATGAGTTTTGAACAGTCAAATAAAATGGTCTTAGTCAAGCATTTTAGTTGGTGCAAAATAAAGTTTACTATAATACATTTCTAACTAATCCATTATCAACATGGAAACTGATAATGAGTATAAGTCCAAAATCGTGCAAAAGCTTGTCTTAATTGCAAAACAGCTAGCATGGGATATATAAGTTCAAAACAAAAAGTTGCCACAGCAAACATTTTTCGATCTTAGCATGAAGGCTTAAGGTACGGCGGACAAAATGTATTTCCATCACCACATCACAAGTCTAGTACAGAGACGTCAGACGTAAATATCATAAGAGTGCTAAGCGAGGGCCGACACTTGCATATACAACTGATCTATAGCATAAATACATAAAAGATGATAGTAAAAGTCAGACAAGAGAACTTCTTCTTTTCATCGTTAGATCATTCCCCAACTTGAGCAGAGGGAGAAGTGCCAGTCGATTCTGCCTTGCCTCCAGGACTCGATAACTCAGCAACGATCTCATCCTGAGACTTAAGAGCCTGAACAAGCATGGCTTTGTCCTTCTCCAGAGTAGTAATGCGTTCAATATTCTCCCTTTTCAGCCTTTGGAGATCACAAGCAAAAGTGTTCCAGGCTCCTAATTTGCACGCATGATATTGGTCGATTTCTTCGAGGTACTTTTCCATCTAGGTCCTAATAGCATCAAGTTGCACTAATGAGTGATTCTTCAGAGTATCCAAATCTTCGGGGACTAATCGCTTGTCCGATGGATATATGTCCAAGTCAAATTGATCAAAGTTCAATCCCTGAAGTCACCAGCCTTCAAAACGATCAGCAAGCTCGAAATTATGTGGCTTGGAAGTGTAACTAGGCTTGTCTATGATAGCTCGTAGCTCAGCCAAAGTTAGGAAAACAGAAGTAGTTTGAATTTCTGACACAGGAAGTTTGTCCAACCTACGGTGTTTTTGAGTTGTGTCCTCGCTCGAGGTCCCCTCAATTCTTTTAGACATCTTGCATGAATAGCGGTGTTTAGAAGTGAATAACGAACCAGAAAGCAACTTGTTTAAGATGTTTCAAATCATTCTTTACAACCTTGAGTGTTTGGGTCGTTCTGTATGGTATCGGATTCTAGGTCGCTCTAAACAAACAGGAAGCTTTAGGTCGCTATAAAAACCCAACTCCTTATGAAGTCTCCCTGCTTCAAATTTTTTAGATCGTAAGCGACCTAAAATTTTCAAGGGTTGAACGTCCCAAAGATGAGGACTGAAATAATGACCTAAGGCCTTAAGTTGTCGTAATGACCTAGAGTAACGTCGCGGTCTAAAACCTAAAAGTGGTTGTGACGACCTAATTCAAGATGAGCTATTACAGAACAATGATCTAAAATAAGCAATCAACAGGGGCGCTTTAACTTTGAAAAGAATGGCAAGGAAAGATATCATTCTAGTGTGCATAACACATAGCAATAAAATCCATGATCGAATTGCAAGAATTCATACATGAAAGTTAGGCTGAAACCATCACAAATAGGCAAGCATAAGATCGCTACATACATCAACATTATCATCAAACGTATGATTGAAATCATAATCCCACAAAATCCAAAAGTATTAAATTCAACTTAAAATGTATACACAACAAGTAGAAAACTTTGAATCGCACTTGATTCTTGGTGATGAGAAGTTTCGAATTTGATTGTCAGACCGAGGGATTGTTTGGACTTGAATCACTTTGATGATGATGATGATCGGAGGATTTAGTTGATGATGGCCGCCATTAATAAGGTTTTATAGCTTAGATGAGGATTTCAAGAGAATGATGACTTGAAGAGGAAATAAAGAGGGGGATTAAACAAATAAACCAAGTGTGTAGAGCCCCACAGCGACCGAATATTGAGGAGAATGCCAACGAGCTCTAATCAAAGCGTGACCAAGAAGTCACAGTGACTTAAGACCATTTCATGACCTAAGAAGCTGGACGACCTAAGGATAAAATACTTTAGGGACTTGCATGGTTTAAAAGCCCTAGCGACCTAAAATATCAAACGACATGTTAAGGTCACCTAGTTTGAAGCCCGTACTATTTTCAATAAATACGAACTTTGAGGGGAAATGTTAACCCATAAAATATGTTTCAGAAAATAACAAGCGTGTTTGGGTCGTTTAATGATTTTAGGTTGATAGGCTCTTTGGGTCGTTATGGTTCCTCTAGCTCTTTGAGTCGACGGGCTTTTTCGGTCGTTATGCCAAGCCCTAGCCCGCAATGTTCTTGGGTCGCCAGCACCACAAATTGATAGCCTGCTAAAGGTTTTAGCCCGCTCCAACAAGACTCAGAATACTTCGTCCTGACTTGGGCCGCTCTAGATATGCTTGGATCGCTCCGCATTGCTCAAGCTCGCACCACCTGATCTTAGCTTGGTATGTTCTTGTAAGCTCGCGATGTCACTCCTTAGACCGGAGAAACTTTCCTCCGAGTCCTTTAGCTTGCCCAACGACCTAAAGGAACTTCAAGGAAATTACAGAATTGCCACCTGGCTTGAATTCCACCTATAAATACCCCTCATAATTCACAAGAGTGGGGACCGAATTTTCAATCCTACGAGGAGATGCCGCCAAATTCAAAGCTTGTCTACAACTTCACTAATGACTCTCACGGATCTAACAACTCTACTCCAACTTCATGTGGATCAAATTCATTTGTATGATCATTAAGGCTATCTCCAATCAGATCAAAGCTTTTTGAATCTCATTCATACAACATAAGAAAGCTCTCCATCCTGATTCCAAGCAATCTCAAACCTTTTCCAATCCTTTCAAAATTCGGATCTAAGCACAAAATCTCATCAAGACATGGAAGAACACAAAAACGCCTAAGTGATCAAGGATTGATACATCTACCATCACAAAACAAGTGATATCTTCCATCCATTTGCCAAATTCAAGTGTAGTTAGATCGTAAAGAGAGTGAAAAGGGAAGATAATGAGAAATGAATGTATGGTGAGAGTTCATTCATGTTGCAAGAAAAAATTCATAATGGAAATTGACTGCAAAGTGGATGTAGATTCATTTAGAATCAAACCACTATAAAAATACCTTTGTCTTCATTTTATGCTTTTTATTTTGTAATAACGCGGTTCCACATTCTAACCTTACCGAATCGGTGAAGTGCATCGTTTGCAACTTTGGTGTTGATTCCAAATTTGGAGTAAACACGCCCAATTCCAACTGATATCAAATTCAATTCAACACTATCATTCAATTTGACTTATCTCAATTTATTTTCCAATCTTATATTGGTTTTATCATTCCATTTTTTTACTTTACTTAATTCAAATTTTAATTCGTTTGATTCACTTTTACCCTTTCAATCTATTTAACTTGTCCTAGTTAAATTTAAAGCTCAAATCATCATTATCATTTCTTGATTTTCAAACACTTATCTTTGATATTCAAATTATTTTCAAACACCTATCTAAATGGGTTTAAGTATATTTTGACATTTCAATTGGAAATATATAGTCATCCCACTTTCGAAACTCGAAGATAAACACTGGTGATATCATGACAATCTTCAAAACCATCCCCAAGTGACTAGAATGTGATTCTGTATCTAACTAGTATATTTGAGACTTCGTATATATGTCGGCCAGATGTATATTCAAAATCTTCTTATATTCGATAGTCCAACCTCAATGTCAACTAAAATATTCAAACTCTTATTATATGATAATCAGGTCGGTCACCACATATAACCTTTCAAAACCAAGTTCATTTTTATATGTATGCAAAAAAAAATTCTATATATAATACTCTTCAAACTCATTCTAGGGCATTGTAACCCTATCTCTAATAAGTCGCTCTTATAGGATATTACTAATCCTACCTCTGATGAGTTCTTTCCTTTTGTTCAAATGAGTCGTACCTCCGAAAGCTTTGCATAAACCAAAGCTTTGATACCAAATGTGACGATCCACCTTTTTGTCTGGTTCAAACCAATCGTTAAATCGACTTAAACCGATCAACAAGACGTATCACTTGGGTTACAACTAATAAGAACTGAACAAAATAACCTTTTCATTATCATTGCAATAACTTTTACATCAAAGTACAACTTACGTCAAACTCAAATAATAAGTACATGCATAACGGAAATAACAATTCAGTGTATAACATGTACACAGCGGAAAAACATAAAACTCAGCGGAAGAAATTAAATGCTCTGGACACAACTCTAGCTTCGTGTAAAAACCCGTAACTTCCCCGTAAAGGAAAGCGTCGGATAGTTCGAGAACAAACCACAACAGAACACAAACAGAAGAACATTTCATTGCTTATTACAAAAATGCATCAGATTACAAGAATATACAGAGTATAAATGAATATTACACAGAAATACCAGAGATTTAAATTACATTTAAATACATAGCAGCGGAAAATAATACAATGCACAACTAGAAGAGATATACGGATACAAAGCTTTCCGGATATCGTTCCAGCTGTAAACCAGGATCCAGTGAATATAAATCTGCAAAACCAAAACTACTAGCTGCCCGTGTCGAAAATAAGGGCACCCAGAGTTTAGGTTAAAACAATAAACTCCAGGTCAGTCATGGGACTGGTGTGAGAACTAAAACAGTTATTAATTCTTTATTTTAAAGTTAGGTAAATCAAGGGACCACGCCGTATAACACGGAACGAGTTTCCTCCCAAGAATACCAGTGCATAAAACAAACAGCGCAATGCTAAATAAAGAAAAATGAAGTTGTTATAAGACCCAGGTCCTATCACACAATGCAACGCAAGCCGGGGGATAGGGTTTTCCCTTATAACAGCCAAAGAATGCTTGATACGTTTAAAACAAATCATTTGATACTATTATAAGTGCATAGTGTATAAAACAACTTCAAATCATAAGTATCAATCATAGGCGGCATGGGTACCATATATCATGTCGCCATACTAGTTTTACAATTAAAACCGCAAATGTCGTATTGGAAGTTGGGTTTCCGTCTATGAACCGAGGCAAAAGATAGTCCTCAACCGATTCGAGACGCTCTAGCCCGTGTCTCAGGAACAGCCGCAACTGCCCCTTGGATCGTCAGGGCCGGTCCACCGATGTGGATTATTATGCCTGAACACTACGTTTCCCCGCCCTTTGGGGCGTAAGCCTGGCCCGTCAGCCGACCAGAAGCATCGGCCGAAACCGATATCACGAGGCGCCTCGCTTTTCAGCAAGTAATAATACGTAACATCCACATGAGTCAAACTCGTCAGCCAGTTCAAGCACTGACGCCACTCATAACTAGAAAGAAACGTAGGTCCTCCCTGATGTCCGTCTCCCGTTTTTGATTCATACCGGGTGTGATACTCACGAATCAACGTTACACAAAGCTACGCCACAAAGGCCGTGCTTCGATCATCAACCACAAGACTTTGCTTTTCAACAGAAGCCTTGATCATTTGCATCTTAGCATGCCACACAGGCAATTCACTCCATGCGATTGATATCCATCAATATATAACCCCTGAGCTCGTACGTCTCAGAGAAGGGCGTTAAGCAAGAGAATAAATTCTCCGCCGCCAAACAGATATATATTTAATAGAGATCAATCACACGGACTAAAATCCAATGTCAGACACACAGTTCATTTATAAGTCCGTTCTGGGTCTGAACGAAGCCGGAGGCACCTAGTACCCCGCATATCCATCGATCTCCAAGTACGTCTGGACGATCACTAACTGTTTCCATCTTCTTGGGTGTACAGCCCAATCAAGATCATCAGTAACCACCCAAACGACGTGAAGACCTCCGGTCTTCGACCATCGTCTTCATCTTCGACTTATCGTCGTATCAGTTATTCAGAATGGGATAAACCCGGTCTTTCCGAATAACTCGCGTATATTTTAAATAAGTGTTACACAAACACAACATACGCCTCATTCCAATTCATCAGTCATTAACCGTAAATTAATCAAGAGAATAATTCCCCAAATATTAACCCCGAAGGCCGAAACCAACATCAGATCAATATCTAGAAAACCATTCTGCTTGGCTAACCGACAGTTAATTTCTAATTTCACATTCATAGGGAAAGGTTCCCATTAATTTTATCAAAGATAAATTCTTTAATTTATTCTTAAATCTACTTTTGAATATCAATTCAAACTAGTCGGGATTAACGAAACTTACCGAAGTAATCATTTGTTTTAATTTCCCAATCCCAACCTATTTATCCCATGAAGTAAAACTGGTAATACTTCATATCTAACACCACAGTGTTATTGGTAAATTCAATTACCATTTCACGTTCAAATCTAATTAAAGATTTAACTATCGCCTGGAGTAAAACTGGTTATACTCCATTCTCGATTATTTCAATCTAATTAAAGATTCATTAAAACTCCACTTAGTTTTAATCGTTAGCTGGGTTAAAGAATCAGTGTCATTTAAAACACGGTTCACGGTAAACCCAAAATATCATTTCATTAATTATCGGGTTGAAGAACAAGTGTTATTTAAAACACTGTCCACGATAAACCCAAAAATCAATATCAATTCAATTCCAATTAAATATTATTTAATTGGTACCTTTCATTAAATCTAAATAAAAAGATTTAATCATTTCTCAATTGGGTTCAAGAACAGTGTTAGTGAAGACACCATTCACGACAAACCCAAATCACATTCGATATTCAATACAAGGCTCTGAATAGAAAATATATTGGCTTATATTCAATATCAAATTCTTCGACTAACAAATGTCGTATTGGAAATAACGATATAAATATATATCTTTCAAATTTCCATAACAACACCTGTATAATCACGAATTCCAACATCGAAATATTCCGAAGACAATTTCGATTCAAATCCACTCCAATGCAATCATTGGATATTCTGGTTATTTTTAAAACCCTTTTTAAATTCAATTTATTTATTTAAAAATAAATAGAATTATAATTCTAGTTCAAAACTAGTTCATTTCGATAAAAATCTATTTTTATCTTTTCAAATATGGAGTTTTTCATCCTAATTCTTTCTAAATCATTTCTTATGATTTTACATAAATTATTACTATTTTTAATAATTTTATCAAGGTCTGTACAGTCGATTTCCATCAACGGTCATCGAACTGCACTTACAGCGACCTTTTTCGAATTTGATTTGGACGTATCTCCAAATCCAACCGTTAGATTTCAAATTTCTAACATTCATTAGAAAGCTCTTTTCGATACGAACCCAACGGTTCCGGTTTTAGGAGAATCCGACGGTCGGATCTCCCGTAATGTCAGTTTGAAATAAATGGTCGAAATTCGCGAACTGCCGCGGCGCGGCGCGTTCTATTCAGGCCATTATATTATATATAATATATATAATATATATTTCGTCGTTTTCTACTTAAAACGAATTATATAAATAGTTTTAAATTCGTTTCAAAAGCAATTTCAACTTCCATTTCAATTCAAATCAAAATTGAATTCCTCTTTATAAATTCATTTTAAAATTCATTTCTATTCAATTCAAATTTCAATTCAATTTGAATTCATTTCAATTCGCTTTCAATTCAATTTGAATTCGTTTTCAATTCAATTCATTTCGAAATCGTTTTATATTCAATTCATTTCGAAATCGTTTTATATTCAATTCATTTCGAAATCGTTATATATTCAATTCATTTCGAAATCGTTATATATTCAATTCATTTCGAAATCGTTTTCAATTCAATTCATTTCGAAATCGTTATATATTCAATTCATTTCGAAATCGTTTTCAATTCAATTCATTTCGAAATCGTTTTCAATTCAATTCATTTCGAAATCGTTTTCAATTCAATTCATTTCGAAATCGTTTTCAATTCAATTCATTTCGAAATCGTTTTCAATTCAATTCATTTCGAAATCGTTTTCAATTCAATTCATTTCGAAATCGTTTTCAATTCAATTCATTTCGAAATCGTTTTCAATTCAATTCATTTCGAAATCGTTTTCAATTCAATTCATTTCGAAATCGTTTTCAATTCAATTCATTTCGAAATCGTTTTCAATTCAATTCATTTCGAAATCGTTTTCAATTCAATTCATTTCGAAATCGTTTTCAATTCAATTCATTTCGAAATCGTTATATATTCAATTCATTTCAAAATGAATAAAATCGATATAAATATTGTTTACGTCAAAATGGCGTCAATCTAATCAACATGGCTTCATAAATTTCTATTTCAAATATTTTATTTCAAATATTTCTTTTTCAAAATAGTCGTTATTATCAAAATATTTCGTTCAACACATGACCAATCTCAAAGGATGAGTACTGTCAACACATGAACCGTTATTTTATAATATTCTTTATTTTCTAAATTGGAATGAGGCCCAATCAATCACCATATAATGTTAATTATATGGATTTTCATACAACACATGTATATAATAGCATTGAAAAATAATCAACCATCAACCAAAGTGCACTACACTGTATAAGCATCAAATATAGACATTTAACGCTTATAGCAGCTTGTCAATCAATCGATCGACATATTTAATCAATCAGGATGAGTGAACTTCAAGTTTCATCCCAACACCCGTGTGGGGTTTCAAACAATCAAACAAATATTTTATTCGTGCAGTTGGGCGATGTGTAAAATTTATCGTCCCAATCAATGTCCTTCAAATAGGTGTACATAAACAAACCGTCTGGTTTGTAAATGAATATTTATTTATTCACATTCACGTTAAAAATTATATTTTTAACGATAAAACATTTTATTCCAACATATGAATTTCTATTAAGTTCATTCTTTAAATAAAATGATATTTTTATTTTTCTAACACATTTTAGAAAATTTCGGCGGCATAACGGCACGATACTAGAAACAGGACGAGGCCTAGCCTTATCCCCGGTCTAGTGAAGGCCCACGCCATTCACACATCAATCATATCAATTTCATTTCACCAAACAATTCAAATCAACTCAAACAATCTAACTAACAACACAGCCAAACAAACAAGTCCATGGTCTGTGGACGATTGTGTCGGGTGCTACTAAGCACCGTCTGCATCCTAGTATATATATATATAACTAGAAAAATAAATTGAAAGGTGAGAAATTCTCACAAATAGCCATCCTAGCTCCACGGCACTTCATTGATAGAAATCTTCATCGCTATCGCCCTTTTTGTCACCTTCGTTGTCCGCTTTCACTACATATGTAAAAATCATATTTTTACTTCGCTATTCCATATATAAAAATCATATTTTTATTTCGAAGTTCAATATATAAAAATCCTATTTTTATTTCGAAGTTCAACATATAAAAATCCTATTTTTATTTCGAAGTTCAACATATAAAAATCCTCTTTTTATTTCGAAGTTCTATATATAAAAATCCCATTTTTATTTCGAAGTTCAACATATAAAAATCCTATTTTTATTTCGAAGTTCAACATATAAAAATCCTCTTTTTATTTCGAAGTTCTATATATAAAAATCCCATTTTTATTTCGAAGTTCAACATATAAAAATCCTATTTTTATTTCGAAGTTCAACATATAAAAATCCTATTTTTATTTCGTTCACATCATAAAAATTACATCTTTCACCTTACTAATTACTGTAAGTAAATAAAATTTAAAACTCACAGCGAAGGGGGGGCCTACATGCTGACTGGAGGTCGAAGGAGTCGTTGGTGGTAGCTCAGGTGGTCGGAGCAGCTCGTGGCAGCTAGGTCTAGGTGGCGGCTTTAGGCGATGGGTTTAGGTGCTTCGCGATTTGGGTTGGTCTGAGGGCTCGGACGCGGGAAAGAAGAGAGAGGGGGTGGAGGAGTAGGGTCCGGCGCTGGGGAGGCCGGTGGCGTGGTGTGTCGAGGTGGGCGGTTGGCTAGGGCGTGGCGACGCAGGGTTATTTGGGGGTAGGGTTTCGTACGGGGGAGAGGAGCGAGGGGGCGAGCAGAGGGAGGTGGCAGAGGCGATGCCAGAGGGGCGGTGGTCACCCAGGCGTGGCGGATGATCATCGATGGCGACGGGGAGGGAGCGGCTTCGTTTTTTTTTTTCTTCTAAATCGATCTGAGTGGGAGAGAGAAGGTATGGGTATGGATATTATTATATATATATATAAAATATTAATATTTATTTTTCAAAGGTGTTGACTTTTCATTCGTCCTCCCAACGAGACCCAACGACTGTCGCCCCTAGCTAAATACCCCCATTTCGAACCCAATGGGATATGTATCGTAAGCTGATTCGGCCGTTTCGATCAGTTTCAGTTGAATTTACATTTAAATCATTATATTGAATTTTAAACGTACATTTCAAATTATCGGGGTCACATACGAACTTTAAAAATTCTCGAAAAATATTTTCTAGCTTCGTATTGACGATACGGTCCTAACAAAACTAGTTTCATCGAATTCTGAGACCGTTTGAAAAATGGCCAAATTCCAGTCGATTAAAATCTACTGAAACTGGTCAAATGCGTTTTCCTTGGCCACGCTCACATATTGATTCGAAAAATTATGAAATTTGAAACCTAGCAATAACTTAACATCACGGACCCAACAAAACTGGTTCCGTCGAAATCCGAGGTCGTTTGCAAAATGTCCATTTTTAAGGGCCTGAATTCCATAGCGACTATTCAGAATTTTCAACTGGACATATCTTTTGATCCCCGCTATGAAAATTTGATTATTCGGATTCGTTGGAAAGATATTATCAAATAGATTCTATGATTTTTGGTTTCACTAAAATCCGGATTGTTTTGCACCCGGTACATTCAATTGAAGTTTGAAATAGAATTATCGAACTACCGCGCCATTTTCAATTCCTTTTATAATTATATATATTCCAACGACGACGTATATAATATATACGTTCTAATTATATTCAAAATAAATTTTCTGTCGATATTATTTAAAATAATTCATTTTAAATAATCAAAATTCGCAAAAATTGCCAAAATAAAATTTTTAAACTGGCCCAGATTTTCCGGGTTATTACAATCTCACCCACTTAAAACTTTTCGTCCCCGAAAAGGAACAAAGTCGAAAGTGGTTTGATTAATCAACTCTACTTTCAATTTGGCTTCCATTGTCCAACTTTTTAGTTTCTGAGAATTTTCAAAATTTCAAAAATTTGGCTAACACCCTAAATTTTCGAAAAATTTCGCCATAACCTCCCCTGCACCGGGAGCATCGAGGAATTTCAAATAGCTTCCCCGGTCCTTCAGATCTCAAAAAGAAAAAGAAAAAGCCAAGCGGCTAGCCAATAGGCTCACAAAATCATCATCACCCAAACAAAACAGGAATTTATGTAGTAAACATGTACCTATTTGTCGGGCAAACAAATTTTATTCTCTGCTCTAGCCTCCTTGCTATGACCTGTTCAATGATATATATGTATATGCAAGCAAATGCGACCAATTTTCAATATAGTTCAATATTTGATTTAATTAGGCATAAACGGTTCAAAATTATCAAACAATTAAACAAGCAACACAAACACCAATCAATTAGTGAATTAGAGTTTCAAATTTGATAACTTTGATATATATAGAGAAAATCATGTTTTGATGCCAAATCACAACAACAAGCCCTATCTAAATTTGGTTCTCACACCAGTCTAATGAAAATATATAGAAATCTCGCTTTCGAAACTCGAATACCAATTCTGATGATGTCTAGACTATCATCAGAATCGTCTCCAGGCGACTAGAGTGTGACTCCATATCTATCCAGTATATTGAAATTTCAAATACACGTGGATCAGACGTATACGCAAAATCTTTATATACTGGACTGTCCAACTCAATATAAATAGGTAATCAGATACGAATAATTGATTTAAATTTCCAAAACAAAAATTGTTTTCATTTGAAAAATATACTCTTCACACTCGTTCTAGGATACTACTGATCCTATCTCTAACGAGTCATTCCCATTGGATATTACTAACCCAATATCTGATGAATTCTTTCGTACAGTCCTAATGTGTCTTGTTCTCTGAGCTTTGTAAACCAAAGCTCTGATACCAACTGTAAAAACCCGTAACTTCCCCGTAAAGGAAAGCGTCGGATAGTTCGAGAACAAACCACAACAGAACACAAACAGAAGAACATTTCATTGCTTATTACAACAATGCATCAGATTACAAGAATATACAGAGTATAAATGAATATTACACAGAAATACCAGAGATTTAAATTACATTTAAATACATAGCAGCGGAAAATAATACAATGCACAACTAGAAGAGATATACGGATACAAAGCTTTCCGGATATCGTTCCAGCTGTAAACCAGGATCCTGTGAATATAAATCTGCAAAACCAAAACTACTAGCTGCCCGTGTCGAAAATAAGGGCACCCAGAGTTTAGGTTAAAACAATAAACTCCAGGTCAGTCATGGGACTGGTGTGAGAACTAAAACAGTTATTAATTCTTTATTTTAAAGTTAGGTAAATCAAGGGACCACGCCGTATAACACGGAACGGGTTTCCTCCCAAGAATACCAGTGCATAAAACAAACAGCGCAATGCTAAATAAAGAAAAATGAAGCTGTTATAAGACCCAGGTCCTATCACACAATGCAACGCAAGCCGGGGGATAGGGTTTTCCCTTATAACAGCCAAAGAATGCTTGATACGTTTAAAACAAATCATTTGATACTATTATAAGTGCATAGTGTATAAAACAACTTCAAATCATAATTATCAATCATAGGCGGCATGGGTACCATATATCATGTCGCCATACTAGTTTTACAATTAAAACCGCAAATGTCGTATTGGAAGTTGGGTTTCCGTCTATGAACCGAGGCAAAAGATAGTCCTCAACCGATTCGAGACGCTCTAGCCCGTGTCTCAGGAACAGCCGCAACTGCCCCTTGGATCGTCAGGGCCGGTCCACCGATGTGGATTATTATGCCTGAACACTACGTTTCCCCGCCCTTTGGGGCGTAAGCGTGGCCCGTCAGCCGACCAGAAGCATCGGCCAAAACCGATATCACGAGGCGCCTCGCTTTTCAGCAAGTAATAATAAGTAACATCCACATGAGTCAAACTCGTCAGCCAGTTCAAGCACTGACGCCACTCATAACTAGAAAGAAACGTCGGTCCTCCCTGATGTCCGTCTCCCGTTTTTGATTCATACCGGGTGTGATACTCGCGAATCAACGTTACACAAAGCTACGCCACAAAGGCCGTGCTTCGATCATCAACCACAAGACTTTGCTTTTCAATAGAAGCCTTGATCATTTGCATCTTAGCATGCCACACAGGCAATTCACTCCATGCGATTGATATCCATCAATATATAACCCCTGAGCTCGTACGTCTCAGAGAAGGGCGTTAAGCAAGAGAATAAATTCTCCACCGCCAAACAGATATATATTTAATAGAGATCAATCACACGGACTAAAATCCAATATCAGACACACAGTCCATTTACAAGTCCGTTCTGGGTCTGAACGAAGCTGGAGGCACCTAGTACCCCGCATATCCATCGATCTCCAAGTACGTCTGGACGATCACTAACTGTTTCCATCTTCTTGGGTGTACAGCCCAATCAAGATCATCAGTAACCACCCAAACGACGTGAAGACCTCCGGTCTTCGACCATCGTCTTCATCTTCGACTTATCGTCGTATCAGTTATTCAGAATGGGATAAACCCGGTCTTTCCGAATAACTCGCGTATATTTTAAATAAGTGTTACACAAACACAACATACGCCTCATTCCAATTCATCAGTCATTAACCGTAAATTAATCAAGAGAATAATTCCCCAAATATTAACCCCGAAGGCCGAAACCAACATCAGATCAATATCCAGAAAACCATTCTGCTTGGCTAACCGACAGTTAATTTCTAATTTCACATTCATAGGGAAAGGTTCCCATTAATTTTATCAAAGATAAATTCTTTAATTTATTCTTTAATCTACTTTTGAATATCAATTCAAACTAGTCGGGATTAACGAAACTTACCGAAGTAATCATTTGTTTTAATTTCCCAATCCCAACCTATTTATCCCATGAAGTAAAACTGGTAATACTTCATATCTAACACCACAGTGTTATCGGTAAATTCAATTACCATTTCACGTTCAAATCTAATTAAAGATTTAACTATCGCCTGGAGTAAAACTGGTTATACTCCATTCTCGATTATTTCAATCTAATTAAAGATTCATTAAAACTCCACTTAGTTTTAATCGTTAGCTGGGTTAAAGAATCAGTGTCATTTAAAACACGGTTCACGGTAAACCCAAAATATCATTTCATTAATTATCGGGTTGAAGAACAAGTGTTATTTAAAACACTGTCCACGATAAACCCAAAAATCAATATCAATTCAATTCCAATTAAATATTATTTAATTGGTACCTTTCATTAAATCTAAATAAAAAGATTTAATCATTTCTCAATTGGGTTCAAGAACAGTGTTAGTGAAGACACCATTCACGACAAACCCAAATCACATTCGATATTCAATACAAGGCTCTGAATAGAAAATATATTGGCTTATATTCAATATCAAATTCTTCGACTAACAAATGTCGTATTGGAAATAACGATATAAATATATATCTTTCAAATTTCCATAACAACACCTGTATAATCACGAATTCCAACATCGAAATATTCCGAAGACAATTTCGATTCAAATCCACTCCAATGCAATCATTGGATATTCTGGTTATTTTTAAAACCCTTTTTAAATTCGATTTATTTATTTAAAAATAAATAGAATTATAATTCTAGTTCAAAACTAGTTCATTTCGATAAAAATCTATTTTTATCTTTTCAAATATGGAGTTTTTCATCCCAATTCTTTCTAAATCATTTCTTATGATTTTACATAAATTATTACTATTTTTAATAATTTTATCAAGGTCTGTACAGTCGATTTCCATCAACGGTCATCGAACTGCACTTACAGCGACCTTTTTCGAATTTGATTTGGACGTATCTCCAAATCCAACCGTTAGATTTCAAATTTCTAACATTCATTAGAAAGCTCTTTTCGATACGAACCCAACGGTTCCGGTTTTAGGAGAATCCGACGGTCGGATCTCCCGTAATGTCCGTTTGAAATAAATGGTCGAAATTCGCGAACTGCCGCGGCGCGGCGCGTTCTATTCAGGCCATTATATTATATATAATATATATAATATATATTTCGTCGATTTCTATTTAAAACAAATTATATAAATAGTTTTAAATTCGTTTCAAAAGCAATTTCAACTTCCATTTCAATTCAAATCAAAATTGAATTCCTCTTTATAAATTCATTTTAAAATTCATTTCTATTCAATTCAAATTTCAATTCAATTTGAATTCATTTCAATTCGCTTTCAATTCAATTTGAATTCGTTTTCAATTCAATTCATTTTGAAATCGTTTTATATTCAATTCATTTCGAAATCGTTTTATATTCAATTCATTTCGAAATCGTTATATATTCAATTCATTTCGAAATCGTTATATATTCAATTCATTTCGAAATCGTTTTCAATTCAATTCATTTCGAAATCGTTATATATTCAATTCATTTCGAAATCGTTTTCAATTCAATTCATTTCGAAATCATTTTCAATTCAATTCATTTCAAAATCGTTTTCAATTCAATTCATTTCGAAATCGTTTTCAATTCAATTCATTTCGAAATCGTTTTCAATTCAATTCATTTCGAAATCGTTTTCAATTCAATTCATTTCGAAATCGTTTTCAATTCAATTCATTTCGAAATCGTTTTCAATTCAATTCATTTCGAAATCGTTTTCAATTCAATTCATTTCGAAATCGTTTTCAATTCAATTCATTTCGAAATCGTTTTCAATTCAATTCATTTCGAAATCGTTTTCAATTCAATTCATTTCGAAATCGTTTTCAATTCAATTCATTTCGAAATCGTTTTCAATTCAATTCATTTCGAAATCGTTTTCAATTCAATTCATTTCGAAATCGTTATATATTCAATTCATTTCAAAATGAATAAAATCGATATAAATATCGTTTACGTCAAAATGGCGTCAATCTAATCAACAAGGCTTCATAAATTTCTATTTCAAATATTTTATTTCAAATATTTCTTTTTCAAAATAGTCGTTATTATCAAAATATTTCGTTCAACACATGACCAATCTCAAAGGATGAGTACTGTCAACACATGAACCGTTATTTTATAATATTCTTTATTTTCTAAATTGGAATGAGGCCCAATCAATCACCATATAATGTTAATTATATGGATTTTCATACAACACATGTATATAATAGCATTGAAAAATAATCAACCATCAACCAAAGTGCACTACACTGTATAAGCATCAAATATAGACATTTAACGCTTATAGCAGCTTGTCAATCAATCGATCGACATATTTAATCAATCTGGATGAGTGAACTTCAAGTTTCATCCCAACACCCGTGTGGGGTTTCAAACAGTCAAACAAATATTTTATTCGTGCAGTTGGGCGATGTGTAAAATTTATCGTCCCAATCAATGTCCTTCAAATAGGTGTACATAAACAAACCGCCTGGTTTTAAATGAATATTTATTTATTCACATTCCCGTTAAAAATTATATTTTTAACGATAAAACATTTTATTCCAACATATGAATTTCTATTAAGTTCATTCTTTAAATAAAATGATATTTTTATTTTTCTAACACATTTTAGAAAATTTCGGCGGCATAACGGCACGATACTAGAAACAGGACGATGCCTAGCCTTATCCCCGGTCTAGTGAAGGCCCACGCCATTCACACATCAATCATATCAATTTCATTTCACCAAACAATTCAAATCAACTCAAACAATCTAACTAACAACACAGCCAAACAAACAAGTCCATGGTCTGTGGACGATTGTGTCGGGTGCTACTAAGCACCGTCTGCATCCTAGTATATATATATATAACTAGAAAAATAAATTGAAAGGTGAGAAATTCTCACAAATAGCCATCCTAGCTCCACGGCACTTCATTGATAGAAATCTTCATCGCTATCGCCCTTTTTGTCACCTTCGTTGTCCGCTTTCACTACATATGTAAAAATCATATTTTTACTTCGCTATTCCATATATAAAAATCATATTTTTATTTCAAAGTTCAATATATAAAAATCCTATTTTTATTTCGAAGTTCAACATATAAAAATCCTATTTTTATTTCGAAGTTCAACATATAAAAATCCTCTTTTTATTTCGAAGTTCTATATATAAAAATCCCATTTTTATTTCGAAGTTCAACATATAAAAATCCTATTTTTATTTCGAAGTTCAACATATAAAAATCCTCTTTTTATTTCGAAGTTCTATATATAAAAATCCCATTTTTATTTCGAAGTTCAACATATAAAAATCCTATTTTTATTTCGAAGTTCAACATATAAAAATCCTATTTTTATTTCGTTCACATCATAAAAATTACATCTTTCACCTTACTAATTACTGTAAGTAAATAAAATTTAAAACTCACAGCGAAGGGGGGGCCTACATGCTGACTGGAGGTCGAAGGAGTCGTTGGTGGTAGCTCAGGTGGTCGGAGCAGCTCGTGGCAGCTAGGTCTAGGTGGCGGCTTTAGGCGATGGGTTTAGGTGCTTCGCGATTTGGGTTGGTCTGAGGGCTCGGACGCGGGAAAGAAGAGAGAGGGGGTGGAGGAGTGGGGTCCGGCGCTGGGGAGGCCGGTGGCGTGGTGTGTCGAGGTGGGCGGTTGGCTAGGGCGTGGCGACGCAGGGTTATTTGGGGGTAGGGTTTCGTACGGGGGAGAGGAGCGTGGGGGCGAGCAGAGGGAGGTGGCAGAGGCGATGCCAGAGGGGCGGTGGTCACCCAGGCGTGGCGTATGATCATCGATGGTGACGGGGAGGGAGCGGCTTCGTTTTTTTTTTCTTCTTCTAAATCGATCTGAGTGGGAGAGAGAAGGTATGGGTATGGATATTATTATATATATATATAATATTAATATTTATTTTTCAAAGGTGTTGACTTTTCATTCGTCCTCCCAACGAGACCCAACGACTGTCGCCCCTAGCTAATTACCCCCATTTCGAACCCAATGGGATATGTATCGTAAGCTGATTCGGTCGTTTCGATCAGTTTCAGTTGAATTTACATTTAAATCATTATATTGAATTTTAAACGTACATTTCAAATTACCGGGGTCACATACGAACTTTAAAAATTCTCGAAAAATATTTTCTAGCTTCGTATTGACGATACGGTCCTAACAAAACTAGTTTCATCGAATTCTGAGACCGTTTGAAAAATGGCCAAATTCCAGTCGATTAAAATCTACTGAAACTCGTCAAATGCGTTTTCCTTGGCCACGCTCACATATTGATTCGAAAAATTATGAAATTTGAAACCTAGCAATAACTTAACATCACGGACCCAACAAAACTGGTTCCGTCGAAATCCGAGGTCGTTTGCAAAATGTCCATTTTTAAGGGCCTGAATTCCATAGCGACTATTCAGAATTTTCAACTGGACATATCTTTTGATCCCCGCTATGAAAATTTGATTATTCGGATTCGTTGGAAAGATATTATCAAATAGATTCTATGATTTTTGGTTTCACTAAAATCCGGATTGTTTTGCACCCGGTACATTCAATTGAAGTTTGAAATAGAATTATCGAACTACCGCGCCATTTTCAATTCCTTTTATAATTATATATAATTATATATATTCCAACGACGACGTATATAATATATACGTTCTAATTATATTCAAAATAAATTTTCCGTCGATATTATTTAAAATAATTCATTTTAAATAATCAAAATTCGCAAAAATTGCCAAAATAAAATTTTTAAACTGGCCCAGATTTTCCGGGTTATTACACTTCGATCAAACACCTGCTCTATGTCTACAAACTTAAACTACTAGACTGCCCGTGTGGAAAATATGGGCAACCAGAGTTCAGGTGCGAAACAATAAACTCCGGATCATCCATGGGACTGGTGTGAGAACTAAAACAGTTGTACCTTTATTTTAAATTTGGTTAAATCACATAACCATGTCGTATAACACGGAACAGGTTTTCTCTATATGAATACCAATCATAAACTACTCGCAATGCTTTTTGAAAATGAAGCTATTATAGGACTCAAGTCCCATCATACAATGCAACACATACCGGAGCAGAGAGTTTTTCCTTATAATAACCAAACATGCTTGATATGCGTACGTCTATTTATTACTACTAGTTCATAGTATGGAAATCATTTTTGAAAGTAAATGTATAAATATTAGCTCGCATAATGCCCCATCACATTATGTTGGCTATTAGGTTACATCTGAAAATTCAAAGATCATATTAGAAGTTGGATTCCAACAATAACTAAGGCAAAGGATCTTCATTAACTGTTTATAACACCTCTAGCGGGATGTCTCGGGACTCAACAAATGTTCCTTTGAGCGGTAGAGCCGACCAGCATTAACAAGCTAGTTGGGTTCTTACCTGAACATAACGTCCCCTGGTCGTATTCAACCATTCCGAGGCGCCTGGATCCATCATCCACATAAGTAAACATGTCAGGGCTCCATACCATAGCGTCACTTTTTAGCTAGAAGGAAACGCATGTCCTTATCTCTACTGTCCATCGTCTTGTTTTCGGCCATTCACGGGTTGTGAAGCTCTAAAGTCACATTTCAACACAAAGTTATGCTATATTAGCCATGTTTTGATCATCATTCATAAAGCTCTACTTTTCAACAAAAAGCTTTGATCGGATCAGCTTTTAGCATGCCACATTGTTAATTCACAAAATATAATAGGTGTCTATTTATATATAACCCTCTGAGTACATAATCCCCAGAGGAGGGTGTTAAGCTAAGAGGATAGATCATCTGCCACCGACTAATATAGCATCAATAGAAACAAATTGGTCATGCCATAAAATACAACATTAGACACATATCCATTTACAAGTTTGTTTTGGGTTGTGAACAAAAACAATGGCTCCTTATTCCTCGTCCAACAAATGGAGAGAGGCCCTTGCAAATCCAGACAATCAACAAGTATGTATGGACTACTGCCACTTATAACCTCGTCTTGGGTGTACCTCCCAATTGAGATATCGGCAATAAATTCAAACAATGTGCAGATCCCTGGTCTTCAACTATCTTCTTCAGTATCTTCAAAACTCGTCTTATAGTTATTCATAATAGGTCGAAACTCGGTATTTTCGAATAGCTAGCTCATCTTTACAAACCATAATTGATATATAAAATATCATGAGTCTCATTCCATTTTGTAATATTATTTTACTCAAATTATTCTTTACATTGGGAATTATTCCCTTAAATCTTATCATTAGGGAAAAACCATTCATAAACCATAATTAGTTCTCAATTGCACAATGCCAAGAGAATAGTCTATCGAGTATATAACCCCGAAGGCCTAAACGAACATCAGATCAAGCACCCAGAAGATCACCCAACTCAACGATTAAACAATCAAATTTCAACTTCTTTCATTATCCCAAAATCTTATTTAAGATTTAATCTTATCTTTATGCGAAAACACACTTATCTTCTTCTAAGCGGATCTTAAACTTTGCTCACATTATCGTTTGCTAGGGAATTCTTTCATTTAATCGTTATAATTAAATTGAATAAAGATTTCACTTCAACTTTACTTGAGAAATCATATTTCCTTTAACTGGGTTAAAGAACAAATGTTATTTTAAAACATCGTTCACAATAACCCCAAAATCCTACTTTCCTTCTAAATGAAATCGTCATGGAAATCATATCAACTCATCACCCATATCAATTCCTCTATCGGGCTAATACTATAAGCGAAATAACGACAAAGCCTTTTAAATTCTTATATAGTGAAATTCTTCATCCATAGAGACTCGTCTCTATTATCACTAAATCGGTTTCCATTCATTTCCAATTTAAGTTATTAATTAGAAAACTTCACTTTGGAAAACTTCATTAAATCTTAATTAAAAGATTAATTACATATACTTCATCTTTAACTAGGTTAAAGAATGACATTGTTGAAGACACCATAAACGACAAACCCTAACCCAATTGATATCAAAAATAATATTTGAATAGGATTACATCCACTTATATTTAACACCAATTCTCGAAATTAATGAATACTATAAGTGGAATAACGATATAAACATCTTCCACATTCCTCAAATAGTAAACATCTACACACCAGTAATCAATACCAAATATCCAAAGATAATTTCTATCCAAATCCATATTCCAATTAATCTAAATTAAAATATTTCTTAAAACTCATCTTTCAAATCTAATAAACTAATATTTGGAAATTTTTATTCCATTTAATTTAAATTCCCAAATCATTGTTTTACCGTATTCAGAAAGTTAGGCTGACAGCACCAAAAATTGAAATATGATTTGAAACTTCATATTTATTTCTCAAATCATCTTAAAATCATTTATTATGGTTTATCATAATTTTTGAATATTTTTAATAATTTTTATATGGCCATTTCGATCGATTTTCCAATTACGGTCATCAAATTGCGTTCACAATGACCTTTTAAAAATAGATTTAAATAAAACTTAAAGTATATAAGTTGAAATTTCAAAATTCTTATTTCATTTGAAAGCTATCATTAATAGAAAGCATACGTTTCCAGTTTCGGGGAAATTCAAATTAAATTGCATTAGTTATGCTTGTTTGAAGTTCATGGTTGCAATTCGCGAACTGTCGCTGCGCAACACATCATATTCAAATCATATTATAATTTAATATAAAACTCGTCCAATTCATTCCAAATATATTTTATAGAACAATTATTAACTCATTTAAAAACGATTCTAACTTCAAATTCAATTATAACTCAAAATTGAATTTGTTTTCTTTAAAATATAATACATTGAAATCCAAAATTTCCTGACATCCATTATAAAAATAAATAAGATCATTGGAAAAATCCATTTGAGTTAAAAACGTCGTTTATATATCTAACTCGAATTCGCTTTTAAATTTACTATTCAAAATATATTTTTAATTAAAATAGGCCATTTCTAATTTAAATCTCTTTCAAATCCATTTCAACCTTTTCAATAGTTGTTTGAAATCACCTCAATTTCATTTCCAAATCATTTCGGATTAAAAAAAAATCCAATTTTCATTTCTACGCCTTATTTCAATTAAATTAATATATTTTCATTTGAAATTCCAATGGAACTCGACTCAATCAGTTCCCAAATGATTTCATATCCATGTTGTCAATTTTTGTGAAATAGTTATAATAACAACCACAGCAGTTATCAACCATCAATCAATAGTCATAAGATATGCGTTATAATTGTTAACACATTAATGTACATAAACAGTATAAATAAAAAACATCCAACATCCATGAAGTAAACATAGCAACCATAAACAATCAATATATAATCATATAAGATTATAATAACTTAACAAGTTAAATCAAAGAGTTCTCACATTGATCGGTTTAGCGATTTATTTTCAAACTAAATTAAACAGACGTTTAATTTAGCTAAAAATTCAACTTGCTCCAGATCCATCAAATCTAGTTCCATTGCGAAGATCTCATCTCCACGATCCCGACGCTTTTCATCTCGTCACATTCTGATCTCGTATGAGTAAGATATACACGTTTCAATATAACGATTTATATAAAATAATCAAACTAATTAATTAATTAATTTAATCCATCTTCCCCAATTACCCAAACTGAATAACACCTCCATGTTTAAACCCTCGCCATGCCTCTACCGTTGCTCTGTACTCCTCAAGACCACCGCCATTAGCTCCGCCATCACCAAAGCTTCCCATGCCGACCAATCGTCGCCGCCAACTCGGCCAGTGGGCCCCGCAAAGTCAAGAGGAATGGAAAATGCCCTTATTCGTTAACTGGATGTTGCAGCCACCATGATAAACCGTTTTCCATGAAACTTCACCAGTAGATCGGCCTCAACCTTCTGAGCAATTTTCCAACGAGTACTTCTCCAGAAAACGCTCTGATCGACGACAAAATGTCAAAATCCGACCCTCTCTTCAAAAACCACATACCTCCGATCATGTCGACTCTACCGCCACCACAGGCCATTTCAGGCCGAATGACCAACTACAAAGTTGAATCCCCTTCTCCTTTCTCCGACTTCCTTGTTGACACCTTTGGCCAACTCTCGATCGTTTGCACGCAAAACGAGATAAATCAGAACTAACAACGTCACTGTCGTGGGTGATTTTCGGCCACCTCCGTTCACCAATCGCCACTAAATTTTAGGCGTAGGCCCCCCTACTCACCCTCTCCAACTTCCTAATTGTTAAATTTGGCTAATTCTTGATGGTTTTTGGGATATAATTATTGTTTGAATTTGGACTTATTTGCAACAATAAGAAAGAAAGGATGGGATGGCTACAAAAATTGAAGAAGGAGGAAGGGGAAAGTGAATGAATTTGGTTAAGTTGGGGATATTATATGGGGAAGATATTTTATTATAATATTGGTTTATATTCATGCGTATCTTAGGCACGAAGTATCACGCTCAAACAACCACATACGATCTCGGTTCATGTTGAAAATTGACATGCAATTGTGGTTTCTCATTATGGCCCTAATGAAACTTGTTTCATCAAAATCCGAGTCTGTTTGCTCAAATAGCGCTAGTTTGAGCTCAAATTATTGACATACATATTTACGTTGAGCGTTTATAGCTCGCACGGCCACATATTAACTCCAATTTATCCGAAACTTGGAATCTTACAATAATTTATCATTACAGATCCGATAAAATTGGTTTCGTCGAAATCCGACATCGTTTGCAAAATATCTATTTTCTCATATTCAATTAAATCGATAAAATATAATTAAATTTCAATATATTCAAATTCTTTGAAAAACAAATTATAATTTTCATATATATTCGAATGAAATCTCATATAGCTTCAGAATAAACTATGTTAAATTTTAAACTCGATATCTCTATTTTCTAGCTAAACATATATTCAATTTATAATAAAATCCCTTTATTTTATTTAATAAATCGTTATGGTTTGTAAACGATTCCATAACGTATTTTTGAAAAAAATTGGACATAACTTACAATATATAAGATGAAATCTAGATTTTTCACTTTCATTAGAAAACTATTATTCAGTAGATTCGAACATTTCCTGTTTCAACAGATTCTAACTTATATTGAATCCTATACATTCATTTAAAGTTCAAAACGTAATATTACGAACTATCATGCCGTTGTAAGCTTGTTTTTAATTATATTGAAAATTATACATTCAACCTTTATTTTAAATAAATTTTGAGTCGTTAGTTCTTAAAATAATTTGTTTTAGATATTTAATATTCATTTAATTTTTCTTAATAAAATCTGGGTCGTCACAAATGATGAGCGAATGGTAGTGGTAGGCCATTTACCAGTTGAGGAGGTGATGGAATGTTATCTATAATCACTCAAGGCTCCTAACGATGAGTTGTTGACCATGCCAGTCGCTACGGAGTATTTGGAGGTATTCGAAGAAGTGAACGGACTTCTTCCTCATAGAGTGATCAAATTTTGTATTGACCTGATAAAGGATGTTAGATCGATAGTGATGCCCTTAAAGAGGATGACCCCCAATGAGCAGAGGGAGCTTAAGGTGTAAGTAAAGGATCAATGGTGAAAGGCTTCATTCAGAGGAGTGTATCCCAATGGGGTGAACTAGTGGTATTCCCGACCAAGGAGGATGGTTCCTTTAGATTGTGTGTTGATTATCGTGAGCTAAATAAAGCGACGAGCAAGAATAAGTTTCATCTCCCGCATATTGATGATTTGTTCGATCAGCTTCATGGTGTAAGGGTGTTTTCTCAGTTAGATCTTGCTACTGGATTTCACCAGGTTAGAATATCCAGAAATAGTGTGACAATAACGACTTTTTGAACTCTATATGGATTTATGAGTGGTTAGTATGCCATTCGAGCTAATGAATGCTCCTGCTTACTTCGTGGATCTAATGAACCGTGTCTTTAGAGACCAGCTGAAAAGGTTTGTGCTTGTGTTCGTTGATGATATATTGGTATATTCTTAATCGGTGGAGGAATACAAGACACGTTTAAGGATTGTTGTTGAGGTGTTGAAGGAATACCAACTAAAGTAAAAGTTTTCCAAATATTACTTCTTGAGGATACAAGTGAGATTCTTAGGTCATGTTGTTTCGGATCAAGGTATTGTTGTAGATCATGCGAAGGTTACAGTGGTGCAGGATTGAACTAGACCTAGGCATGCTATAGATGTAAGATTTTCCTTGGGATTTGCAAGATATTATTGGAAGTTCATCCAACACTTCTCTAAAATAGCAGCACCATTGACCAACATGACTAAGAAAAATCAGGCTTTTTCAAGGGATGTTAGATGTAAGCATGCATTTGCAAGCCTGAAGGAAAGGCTGATAAGTGCGCCGGTGTTGGTTATTCAAGGTGGGAACAAGTAGATGACGGTATACACAGATGCTTGTGGTACTGAATTGGAAGCGATACTAATGCGTAAAGGTAAGGTTGTAGCTTATACCAGCAGACAGTTAAAATCACATGAGAAGAACTATCCTACCCATGATTTGGAATTAACAACTATTGTGGTTGTGCTTCAGACATGGAGGCACTATCTTCTAGGAGTGAGGTTTGAGCTGGTTATCATAAGTTGTTAAAGTACCTCTTTTCACAAAAGGATCTTAACCTTCGCCAACAGCGATGGTTAAAGTTTAATTTCCTGTGACTTTGGAGTAGCGTACATGCCAAGGAAGGGTAATGCAGTCACTGATGCTTTAACTCAAAGACATGCCAGTTTGGGGGCCATGTTCTTTGAATGGAAGCAATTGGAATATATTGTAGGTTATGATTTCCAACAAAAATGTGGGTTAGAGTTAGAGATATTAGCAGGTTAGGCTATCAGACCTACTTTGATTGAGAGTATTGGAGATAATTAAAGATGTGATCCTAAGTTGGATGAATCATCGCTAAAGTCAAGACTGAAAGTGAGTCCGAGGATGCAAAGAAGTATGGACTTTACTGAGGTGGTTGGCTCCGTAAGAAGGGAAGTTTGGATGTTCCAGAGGTGGATAGTTTGAGAGATGAAGTGCTTAGATAGTGTCATAACTTAGGATTAACCAAACATCTTGGCGGTAATAAATATGTCGTGATATGAAGCGGACCTATTATTGAGAAGAGATGAAAAATGATGTTGGGTTATTTATCTCAAAGTGCACGAACTGCCAGTTGGTTATGGCAGATCAGAAGAAACTGAGTTGTTTGATGCAATCATTAGAAGATCCTGAGTGGAAGTGGGAATAGCTGTCAATGGACTTCAATGACAGACTACCAAGAACTCAAAAAGTGTACGACAATATTTGGGTCAAAGTTGATCGGTTGGCCAAGACATTAGATTTATACTTTTTAAGTCGAATAGAATGGTAGACAAGATGGATGATTTGTATGTGAAATGGATAGTATGATTGCATGGTATACCGAAGAGCATTGTGAGTGACTGAGACCCGTTGTTTCATAGTGGGTTCTGCAGAAGCTTACAAGAGGCATTACGGACTGAGCTGCACCGTAGTATAGCTTATCCCGATCATATTGATGGTCAAACCGAGAGAGTGAATCATATCTCAGAGGATCTTCTCCATGTTTGCATAGTAGATTTTAAAGGCTCGTGGGATGACCATGTGCATTTATGGAATTCACGTACAACAATTGTTATTAGTCTAGCATTCATATGGCACCATTTGAGGCATTGTATGGATGACGTGTGACGCACCCTTATGTTGGTGGGAGATGGTGAAGGAGACTTCCTAGAAGAATGAGCTTTTTCGATAGGGGATGAAGGTTGCTCAAAACAGATAGAAGATTTACGCCGATGGAAGCATAAAGACATGGAATTCTCTATCAGAGATGTGGTATTTATCAATATTTATCCTTTGAGAAATGTTGTTCGGTTTGGTAGAAGAGGAAATTTAACACTAAGATTTGTGGGTCCTTTCCGATCTTATAAAGGATTGGGAACCTTGTTTATAGAATAGACTTACACTAGAAGATGGAAGAAGTGCACAATGTATTTTATGTTCCTCAATTGCGAAAATTTGTGCATGACCCTAATACAACCATCACACCCGATTAATTAGATGGCATCGAGATTGATCCAGAATCTTGGAGAGCTTGTAGGCCAATTTGTATTAAAGACAGCTAAGAAGGAAAGGGGTGAAGTTATTGAAGGTTCGGTAAGTGAGAATGATTGCACTTGGGAGACTAAGGAGGGCATGAGGAAGTTATATCTAGAGCTCTTCACTTATAAGATTTCTATTATCATTTTTTACTTTCGTAGGAGATGCTATTAACGTGCCTTAGTACAGTATCCTACATGCCAGGATCATATTTTTTGTTCTTTTCTCTTTTTGATTCATGATTGACTTTTGATGATCGCATATGGTTGTTAGGCATGCGAGATGAGCCAATGGACTCATTTCTCAAATTTTGGGGGAAAAATTCTTAAATGGAAGAGAATGTAACAGCCCGTAGTTTTGTGCCTTTTTAGCGCATAAATATGAAACATTATTTTCATATTTGGTCGTATCCTTCTATAATTTAGAGAGATGACTATTGGAGGCATTTCTTACTTTTAGATTTTTTTCTTGGGTTTTCCTATGGCCGTTCTACTCTAAAGAAAATTTATTATGTCAACAATTTTTTATTAAAGTGGAATATTGATTTGAAACCACTTCCATTGGATCGATATGATAGTCTCCTTTCCATAGAGTGATTATATGTTTAAAACAGATAGACCATTTGGGAGATATGGCTGTTTGAAGGGTTTTCATGACAAACTGCCTGATTCTAGCCATCTGGGCCCATTTTCAGGTTGATCCGGTTTGGATTTTGGGATTAAGGGGATAAAGGGTAGGAATGAGTTACTGTAACCCATTTCTATCATTTCATTTCTATCTCCTTCTTCCTTGGTACTTCTACCTCCATTAAAACAAATTTTCTTCATTCAAAAACCTAAATATCTCCACAAAACTTGAATTAAAAATATAGAGATTAACATGTGCAGACTTGTAACGACCTGTATTTATAGCGATATAATAATTAATTCATTTAGTTATTTATCTAGTGATTTAGATATTTAAATGGCTTGAATTAAAATTATATTGAATATTCAATTAATATTAATAATAGAATAATATATTTAATTCTGAAATAATCAAAATAGTAGAACAGGCAATATGGTGTGAGTTGAGTCATTAAACTGATTTAATTCAGTTTAGAATTTGAATTATATTAACGAATATATTATATAAAAGATAGTTGAACGTATAATTATATTATAATTGTAATTGAGCTCGAAATGGCACGGTAGTTCGTAATTTGGCGATTCGAGCTTTAAACAAATATACAGAATTTCGAAGCCGGTGAAGTGTATTTTTCTAATGGAAGAGAAAATTCAAGATTTCGTCGTGTAGATTTTTAGTTATGTCCAAATCAAATTTTCGAAAATTCGATATGGAATTCCTTTATAATTTTATAACGATTATTTATATTTTAAATGGATTTTCAATATAAGTTGAATACTGATTTAATCTGGATTTGATATGTCGAGTTATAAATTCAGATAGGAATATTTTGGAGCTGTATTATATTCTGTGTGAATATACATGATAATATTTATTTATAAATATTTAATTTAATTATTTATAAATATATTAAAATTTAAATGGATTTATTTAGAGCTTTAAAAACAGCCACTTTTGCAAATGACCTCTGTTTTCGACGAAACTAATTTTTTTGGATTCGGAATATTAAATTATTATTAAATTTCAATTTTCATTATTTTTGGAGTCAGTATGTGGCTGTACGGGATTTTAATGTGAAAAACAGTCAATAATTTGACTTTAAAAATACGCTGTGTGAGCAAATGAAGTTGGAATTCGACGAAACCAGTTTCGTTGGGTCTGTAATATCAAACTGTAGCTGCATGTTTAGTTTCATTGAATTGGGTATTATATGTGGTCGTACAGATTTTTAAAGGAAAAATACAAGTAATGATAGGTTAAAACTGGGTATAATAATCGAATAAAAAATATTAAAAATATCCTATAAATAAACCACTTCCACCTTAACCCTAAACACAAACTTCTCTGGTTAATCCCAATTTCCGCCGCTATTATTTTCTTACAAGAAAAAAACAAATTCACCTTTGAAAATCAATAACAATTCAAGAAAATTCTCTAAATTCCTCAAACAAATTTTGTTAGCTTCCTATGATGTTTCTCTTCAATTGTATATCAGTATGAAGGGGTTCAATCCTTTTTTTTCACTGGCTTCAAAATTTTGTGAGCTAGGGTTGATATGCGTATGAGGCAGGAGCTTCAAATTCGGGTTTTTGATGTTGTTATGGGGTGAGAAGGTGAAAGAGCATCTGTTTGCGAATTTCTGGGGTATTGGGTGATAATCGATGTCGATATGTATGCTGGGTGGTACGGTTTCGGGTGATAAATCGGGTTCTGCCTGGGTGCTGCGAGTATGGAATGTTGGTGATGGCGAGGGAGGTCTCGGCAGGTGGAAGCTAATGGAAAGGTTCGTTTGTAAAATCGATAATCGGAGATGGAGATGGGTTAACATGAAGTTGCTGAAATGTTGGTGGATTAACAGTTCGAGAGTGTCTGAGTTAAAGAAACTTGGGAAGAAAGATTAGGCGGAACATAATTAAGGTGTTGAGATTTTTAAGGGAAGTTTAATGATGTATTGGTTTGTAGATTCATGGAAAGGAAAAGGGGCGTTGATGGTGCAGGGATCATGACTGTGGGGTGTTATCAGTAGCGTGATTTATTGGGGAGGAGGTAATGAGTAAGGTAATTAGTGGGGAAAGAAGTAATTAAGTTATAATTTAATTATTAATTAAATAATAATGTTTGGAATATGTTGTCAAAACTCGTATAATTCAAAACTTATACAACCGTTATCATAATTCTGCAAAACGAGATCCGTGGGGATTGTATGGACGGTAGCTACACAATGGAGCTGACTGGAAGTGAATTGGAGCTCGTTACAATTTATTGCAAAATAAATTATCCGTCTGAATCAACCAACAGTTATCGTTATTTAATGATGATCATCCAATATGAGTAAATCTCACTAACTCTGATAAATTTATATTTTTATAAATATAGTCTGGTATTGATAATTGATTGTTTGGATGAACTGCTAGTCGATTGGTTGAAATTATAGATAACGATATATATATATATATATATATATATATATATATATATCGTTATCCAATATTGATTCTTTTTATCAGAATATTTCATGTTGAAATGAAATCGATGTTATATTATGTTGGTTAACATCTATGATGCAGGGAAACGGGTTGGAGGGATCCAACTGGATTCCTCAGCATTTATTTTACTGTTTTCGTGTATTGTGATATATGATGTGATATATTATCTGTTATTGATTATGTGAGTTAGAATGATATTGATCATTGTTATTTGGTATTTTAAATACTATAAGAAATAATGGAATATAAAAAGGGAATTTTCAATGTTATATTGAAATAGAAATATTTATAAAATCAAAGGATTTTATAAGAAGAAATATTTACAAAATCATAAGGATATTATAAAAAGAAATATTTTTAAAATGAATAGAATTTTATAAAAGGGATTATTTATAAAATAAATAAGATTTTATAAAAGGAAATATTTGGAAAATAAATAAAAATTATAAAAAGGGGATTTTGATTTATAATAGAGATATGAATTGATTTATATAAAATAGATATTAAATAAAAATATGTTTTTAACAAATGAATTGAGAAGAATAATTTTTAAATAATGTTTTTAAATTAAGGATAATATTTATCATTTGATAAATAAAGATATATAAGTATGAACTTATATAAAGAAGTAAACAGATAAATGGAGCAGACTAATTTATAAATAATATTTTATAAGTTAAGTAAAATATTTATCATTGGATAACTGGAATATATAAGTCAGAACTTATATGAAGAAGTAAGGATCGATTTTAACATCGATATTTGAAACTGAATATGAACGTAGTGTTAACAAGACTTATTAATGGAATTATTAAAGTGTTGAATATAAAATAAGATTTTATATGAATTGTTTATAAATAGAATATTTAAAATAAGATAATATTTTAAATACGAAACCAAACTGTTTTAATTATATAAAGAATATATTATTCATATTGGATATGAATAATGGATTAAGGCAAGTATTTTTGCAAAGAAGAAGAATATAAAAGAAATGTTATTCATATTGAATATGAATATTGGATTAAAATAAATGTTTTGAAAATAAAAACATTTATAAAGAAGATCAGATTTTTGAAATAGGAATTCAAATATAAATGAAATTTCAAATGGCTAGGAATAAACAGCTTGTTTAATAATAAAAACAAGTAGTGTGATTTATAAACAATGTTTATAAATAAATTAAAAATAATTATCAGTGGAAAATTTAGATTGTAAATTCAGCAGTGAATACCGAAGAGAGTTAATCGAATATTAGTTATTCGAAAGAGAAATAAATCGAAGGTAGATCATTTGAAAAGGAGTTAATCGAATTAGTTATTCGAAAGGAGTTAATCGAATTAGTTATTCGAAAAGAGTTAATCGGATTAGTTATTCGAAAAGAGTTAATCGAAATTAGTTATTCGAAATAGAGTTAAATCGAATATAGTTTATTCGAAAGAGAATTATACATTGGCATTCGAGTATATCGAATGTAGGAAGGTACTATTTACTTTTCATTTTTAAATAAAGATTCATTCATTTATTTAATAAATTATTATTATTCAATTAAAGAAATAACAGTATAATTTGGATATAGATTGTATCGAAAGTAGAGATTATAACGTTATCGTTATAACCAACGTTTTATAAAAGAACGGGATTTATAAACTGAATCTGAAAGTTGTGTATGCAATGATTTGACAAAAAGAAAAGAAATAAAGGTAAAGAAATTAGAAACTAACTAGAGATTAGTTAAGTTGAATGATTTCCAAGGTATCGATCTGATGTTGGTTTCGGCCTTCAGGATTAATACTTAGGGAATCGTTCTCTTACTAATTTAAGGTTAGAGACTAATGGACGTGAAATGATAGTTGAGCGTGAATAAGAAATGGAAACATTTTCCAATGTTAATAAGGTATATTTTCTAAATTTAGAAAATAAGAATTTATAGAGATATGGAAATGGGCAACTGAATAAATTAATGATGAGTTAATTTAAAAAGAGAAAAAAGTTGATTGATGATTGATCGGTAAGATTTCCATTTGTAAATACGACTGTTGTTGTACACATGTTTTTCTTTGATAGTTAAATCACCAACTATCAAAGATTTTGACCATTTCCGTTGTCAATACGGAGAGACCGGGATCAAATATATTATCTGAAACCTACTCCGTATGGCATTAGCATTGCGAATCAAATATGATGACGACAATTGAAGACGAAGTTATGCAAGGGATGTTCAGTAAATCCTGGGTAGAAATTGCCTAAGATGGATTTATAGAATAGTACCTTCGGTCTGTCCAGTCCCAGGACGACCTGTATGGAAGAATGCCTGACGGAGTATATTTAATAGATTGCGTAAGTTGATCTCTTCAAACGTATTTACGTTTGGTGGTGGAGGAATTTGTTTCTCTTAGCTGTTTACTCGTGATATGTTTGGAGAAATCAATTTGTGATTTAGCAGGTATGACGATGTGACATTCAAAGTGAAGAAGATGTGGTTTGTAAAGGATATGTTATGTCCTCTAGCCTCACAACCAGAAAATGGTATAAAATCGGGTAGGTCACATGGCTAAGTGGTTAGCTGCCAATTAGGGTGTATTGTCACCTGATCTAGAGAAATTCCATTTTACTTCTATAATCTATTTTGATGTTGTCCCTTTCGAGAAACGGTTGCTGATCCAAACCGTTGGTGATAATACATTTGGTATATTCAAGCGAAATGAGTGACCGGTCATGTTTAGCCTGGGTTGCAAGATGTTCTTGTTGAACCCGGTGCATTCCTCTCTAGAGATACACTGTCGGAAGGTGGTCCCATACCTTGCCAGTTGGAATTCATTAACCAATAAGCGTCCGCGGTTTTTGATTATATATTATGTACGTGGAACGTGAGATGAAAGCGTTCTGCTAGATGATTATTATATTGTGGTTGATAGACACTATCATAATATCAAGCGAGTTTTGATATAAAAGATCATTATTTCTTGCAAAAGGATTTTTGATGTTAAATCAAATGCTTTGGATTCTCATAATGGAAAAACCCGTTCCGTGTTATATGGCGTAATCTTATGAGATATCGTTCATTTTCTCAAACTGGTTTAAATTGTTTACTCACACCAGTCCTATGACTGACCCGGAGTTTATTTTGTTTTGTTTCCCTAAACACTTGGGTGCTCAAATTTGTACGGCCAGTCAAGTAGTCGGGATTTTACAGATATACTGAGAGCTTAGAGCAGGAGGATTCAGGATTACATAGTTATTGTTTATTTTCATTGGGTTGTAAGTGTTATACTCTGATAATGTTACTGTATATATATACTGATTTTATTTCAAAGTTATGTATCTATTATATCTTGTTCGTTCCGATGTGAGATTCATGTTTACTCTGATGTTGTATGTTCTTCTTCTTCTATTCTAATATCTATATTATCTATTCCCACCCTCTATTTTCTTTCATTAACTATCTGGTATTTCCGATGCTTGATAGTCGACATTGGGTTATGTGTCGATTACTCAGGATCGCGAAAATCCTGGTCGTTACAGTGGTATATGAGCTTAAGGTTAAGTGATTACCTTGGCTGTGTGGTGTAACTCAATATAGATGGGGTTAGTAATATCCTAGATTGAGTTCGTGTATATATACGAGTGAACGTATTTGTTATTTGATATAAAATGGTTTTATATTATGGAGATTTATTGATTGAATTGTTTATAGGTTCTGATCGATCAGTTTGATCCAGTGTGTGACGGCCCGCCCCGCACCAGCCGACATTTCCTCCAAAAGTGCGCTGCACACATGCCCGACTAACACGGAACGATTGCCAAAGAAAGGAAAGAATAGAATGTAATAATCGAAAACCTGTAGAATGTCTCACAGCGCATGGAACAAAATATAATAATAATATACTTGACATAAAACAGGCGAGACAGTGCATAAGCTGATAACTAAAACCAACATCAACATCATCATCAAAGTAGCGGAAATCCAAATACAGCTTATTACAACCTCCCAAATTACTGTCTCTAAACAAAAGAAAGAAAGGTACACCACTAATGCCCAAAGTAGTGACCGTAGCAACACAGGGAGAATATCTATATATCATACGTGGAAGCCTCCTGCTCGTCTCCGGTACAGCTACTCGTGCATACCACCTAACATATCTCTAGTATGCTCGTGAGAGCACCCGGAGTAATAAGAAGAGACATAAAACTCTGGGTCAGACAAAAAGTCTGGTATGAGCTATAAGCAGCTAAACAAAACAATAACAGGTATACTAAACCATACCTGAACCTGGACCTGCAACCAAAGAGTTAGCACTACATACCGTACAATACTCTAAGGTACCACTGAACAGATGGTGTAAAGATAACGGGGGTGGGGGTGTGCATGTCATAATGATGGAAAACAAATCAAACATAGCAATCGTCCTCACATCTCTCACTGAGTGCGTAAAGCATACGATATCTACCGCTTCGATCACTAGACCCATCGAAGTAGTGATGGAGTTCAACTTGTACAACTACTACTACTACCAAGCTTATCACATGGAGTCATGACCAAACCTTTACAAATGACCCCACTTCATTGGTCTATAGCTCTTTAGTCATACCTAGGCCACTGTGGCCCTGAATCCGTTCACGTACCCCCTACACATAGTGATCCAAAGCTATAGACATCGACAACTCCTTAGCACACGTCCCGCAGCAAAGCCCAACTCATGAAGTTGACTTGTTGGTTCTCAACTGGATCCTGGGTACAAACTTCCCATTGGACTACCTTTGCATCTAGGGTTTTGGTCTTCATCTCCGGATCGGTTCGGATCTCCTCCTAGCCATCGGTTCGGCTCGGCCTTCAGCTCGCAGTCATCAACACGATTCATGATTAATACTCTTCACTGGATCAGATAGGGTACCTCAAGCTCCTCCATGGTGCATCGGTTCGGGTCACGAGTGACCACTCGGGTGGGTTCGGAGACGCGGTTCGGTCCGGATAGGGCACTCCGACTTTAGATCCTTCATGGCCATCTCTTCACGTGCTTCCAGGTGGTTCGGGTATGACTCCTTCTCTTGTGTGGTTCAGATCGGGTACGAGAGGCAGTTCACAGTTGATGCTCGTGGACCTCACACAGACGGTTCGGTTCGGAGGAGATGGCTTGGTTCGTGAGGTGGCTCTACGACCCCATAGGGCGATCCGATCCGACCCTCAATCCCCCATCCAATCTGAATTCTTGCACTTTGTCCAACGAGCTGTTTTACGCCATTCGACGGCGTTTTCGACCATTCTAACTATTCTAAACAATCACAAAGTATATCATATAGTCATAGCAACATATAGAAGTGACCATAAACATCAAAACAACAACCAAAGCATGTAAATTGGATCAAACATAGCCAAAACCCCGTATTTTCCCTTAAGCATGTTTAGGCAAAACTAATCATAGGATTAACAAAACTTAACCAAATTAACCCAAACTTCTAACAGAGGCCTAAAACAATATTTTGAAATTTATCAATATTTTTCCAGATTTTTAACATGTATAAATTCGCTAATTATCACTAATTACCCTTAATTAACCATAATTAGTGAGAAACTTTGCAAATCACTCACCTTGGTCACAAATAAAATACCAAATCTGAAATGATTCTCTGTTTGGCACTATTCCCAATGCAACACAGCAGCTCTAACCTTGCTTTGGTGCTTTCTCTCCTTAATTTGATGTTGTTTAAGCCAAAACTTGATTAAGAAGTGATTAGAGGTGTTTTAGAGGTTGGAGGCCATTGTTAGGTTGAAGAGAGGGTTTGTGGCGGCTGGAAAACTGAAATGAAATGAAAATCTAACTCATTTCAGCCTCCCCATAACCCTAATCCTGAAATGGGTTATGGGCCCATTCACTAATCACCTCATTTGGCCCGGTTAAGCAGTTTTTCACCTTCTGAAACTCGTTTCAGCCATATCTCCCAAACGGTGAGTCCGTTTGGCTAATGTGACCACTCTACGGAAAGTAAACCATCATCCGGAGCCAATGGAAGTGGTTTCAGGTCAAAATTCCTTTCTAATCAAAAGTTATGGCCAAAACAGTATCAGCTAGGGGCAAAATGGTCATTTAAAAATCGACAAAAATCACGAACATGGGAAATAACCCCAATAGTAGTCTCCCGAAGTTACATGACCATACGACTTCTTATGTGAAAGAAATAAATATTTTACGATCCTGCGATGCGTAGAATGCGGGTCGTTACACTCTCCCCCCCTTAAGAAATTTCGTCCCCGAAATTCCTTAACTCAAAACATGAAAAGGATCTCGCATGCCTACCAACTGTATACAACAATCAATCATGCAAAACAAACAAAACAAGCCTATCCTAGCATGCGGAAAGACTAAATCGAAGTTAAAATCTTACCAGGCGAAGAGTTCTGGATACGTCTTCCAAATGCTCTCCTTTGTCTCCCAAGTATAGTCATTCTCATCCTTGCCCCACTGAACTTTGACTAGATTCACCACTTTCCTTCGAAGTTGCTTCGTATCGTTCCCAACAATACGCATAGGCTTGCGGTTTCCAACCGCCTCGGGTTCAACTTCAATATCATCCAACTGATCAGGTGAAATAGCCACATCTGGGTCGTGTACGAACTTCCTTAACTGGGAAACATGAAATACGTTGTGAACTCCTGCCATCTTCTCTGGTAATTCAACTTTATATGCCAAATTCCCAATTTGCTCAAGAACTAGGAATGGACCAACAAATCTTGGTGCTAACTTGCCTCTCCGGCCAAATCGTATCACGCTCTTCAACGGAGAAATCTTGACAAACACTAAGTCGCCAATGGAGAACTTTAATTCTCTTCTCCTCCTATCAGCATAACTCTTCTTCCTATCTTGGGCAGCCTTCATTCGCTGTTGGACAATCTTAATCTTAGCTGAAGTTTCTCTTATCACATCGGGTCCAAGTACAAACTTCTCACCAGTTTCTACCTAACATGACGGTGAGTTGCACGATCTTCCGTACAAAGCTTCAAATGGAGCCATACCAATACTGGATTGATAACTATTATTGTATGAAAACTCTACTAGATGCAAATGGTCATCCCATGATCCACAGAAATCCAATACACAGGCTCTTAAGAGATCTTCTAACACTCGATTCACCCTCTCTGTCTGTCCGTCGGTTTGAGTATGAAACGCGGTACTGAGATGTAATTCTGATCCTAACGCCTCTTGTAAGCTTTTCCAAAATCCACTAGTGAACAACGGATCTCAGTCACTCACAATGCCTTTGGGTATTCCATGAAATCTCACTACCCACTTTACATATAGTTCAGCTAACTTAGCTGTCGTCCTGTTTGACTTGACGGGTATAAACCTTGCACTCTTAGTCAATCGGTCCACAATCACCCAAATGCTATCATGGCCCGATCTAGTCCTTGGTAACCCATCAATGAAATCCATTGAGATTTGTTCCCATTTCCATTCTGGAACTTCTAATGGTTGTAACAAACCACTAGGCTTCTTTTTCTCATCTTTAACTAGCTAGAAATTCATGCATTTGGATATAAACTTCCCAACGTCTCTTTTCATCCCTTCCCAGTAGTAGGTCTGCTTCATGTCTTAGTACATCTTGTTACCACCAGGATGTATAGTCAGTTTTGAGTAATGACATTCTCTAAGCACTTCTTCTCTCAATCCATTGACATTGTGTACAACTAGTCTTCCATTCTTCCTAAACCATCCATCTCGATCAAGCCCATACTTGTTCATCTCTCCGTCGATTCCCATCTCTAACTTTGAGATGATTTCCAATAGGTTAGGATCGTCCCTCTAACTGGAACCAATCCGCTCCATCAAAGTGGGTCTGATCGTTAAACTTGCTAACATTTCTGGATCCAATTCGCACTTTGGTCTGAAATCATACCCAGTGATGTACTCCAGTTGCTTCCATTCAAGAAACATAGCCCCTAAACTGGCATGTCTTCTACTCAATGCATCAGCTACCGCATTGCCCTTTCCTGGTGTGTATGCGATATTGAAATCATAGGAAGCTAAGAATTCTAACCATCTTTGCTGTCGGAGATTTAGATCTTTCTGAGAGAAGAGACACTTTAATGATTTATGATCGGTAAACAACTCAAATCTTTCTCCCAAGAGATAATCTCTCCACATCTTCAATGCGAATACAATCGCTGCTAATTCCAAGTCATGGGTAGCGTATCTTTTCTCGTGCGGTTTCAGTTGCCGACTTGCATAAGCCACAACCCTACCTCCTTGCATTAATACAACACCTAGTCTAGTACCACATGCATCCGTATATACCGTCATCTCTTCATTCCCCTTAGGAATGACTAACACTGGTGCACATGTCAACTTTTCCTTTAGGCTCTTGAATGCATTCTCGCACTTTTCGTCCCAGACGAAAGCTTGATTCTTCTTGGTTAGCTGAGTCAATGGTGCTGCTATCTTGGAGAAGTCTTTGATAAACTTACGATAATATCCAGCTAATCCCAAGAAACTTCTTATGTCCGTTGCATTCTTGGGCATAGACCAATCTTGTACCGTAGCCACCTTCGTAGGGTCCACGGTAATACCATTCTCTGAAACAACATGGCCCAAGAATCTCACTTCCCTCCTCCAGAAGTGACACTTAGAGAATTTTTCTTTCAACTGGTGTTTTCTCAACACCTCCATCACTATCCTTAAATGTTCCTTGTGTTCTTCCTCTGTCCTCGAATAGACCAAAATATCATCCACGAACACAAGGACAAACTTATTCAACTAATCTCTGAATACCTTATTCATAAGATCCACAAAGTATGCTGGGACATTGGTCAGCCCGAATGGCATGACCAACCACTCATAAAATCCGGACGGCGTCCGAAATGTCGTTTTAGCTATACTCTCAGCTTCCACTCTAAGCTGATGAAAACCTGTCGCAAGATCCAACTGAGAGAATACTCTCGCGCCACTCAACTGATCAAACAAATCATCTATCCGCGGTAGAGGATACTTGTTCTTCCTCGTCACTTTATTCAACTCGCGGTAGTCTACACACAAACGAAGGGAACCATCCGCCTTGGTAGCAAATACAACTGGTGCTCCCCATTCAGAAACACTCCTTCTGATAAATCCCTTCTTCAAAAGATCGCTGACTTGCACCCCGAGCTCTCGCTGCTCCCTTGGTGCCATACGACGAAGTGGCATCACTATAGGTCTGGCATCTTTCACTAAATCAATACGGAACTCAATCTCTCGGTGTGGTTGAAGCCCGGTCACTTCCTCGAAGACGTCCGGATACTAGCCAACCACGGGCAAACCTGACAACTCACTATGCGGGATGTCGAGGGAATTTAGAAAACTAGCCATTACCCCATCACTAGGTAGACCACCAAACACTACCCTCTGCCCATCATCCGCTCTAGCTGTCACCAAAAAGCCCTCACAGTCTACCACCACCCCATATCTTTGGAGCCAATCGACTCCCAAAATAACGTCAAACCCAGTAAAGCCCAAAACAAAGCAATCACAAACGAACATGCATCCATGACTCGATAAGACCACATTATGACAAATCATGTTAAGGTTAGTCGAACCACCAATCGGGTTCGTCACTACTAAAGGTCTATCGACAATCTCGGGATCCAATCCCAACCTATCTACCAGGTCACTAGATATGAAAGAACTGGAAGCTCCGGTATCAAACAAAACTCTAACAGGAACATCATAAACAGAAAGAATACCTTGAATAACAACATTCTTTCCCTTTTCCGCCGCAGTTGGGGCATTCGACGAAGAAGGAACAACACCAATAGCATATGCTTTCACGATCTGCTTCTCTTTAGGGGGTTGCGGACACTTGTCCTTGTGATGTCCCACTTGGACGCAGTTAAAGCACTTCCTATCCGCTGGCTAGGCCCGACACTCTCTGGCATAGTGGCCCCTCTTACCACAGTTGAAGCACTCAACATCTTGCTTATTCTTTTTTTTTGGCCATCCTTGGTCTAATTCTACTTTCTCTTAATCTGAGAACCATTCTTGCCTCCACCGCTTGCTTGCACCTTTGGCTCCTCTGCAGATGCAACCTCAATCTTTGACTTAGGGTAAAGACTCTCTGACCTCAATGCTTTCCCCACAATCGACTCAAACGTCTCATCGATGTGGTTAATAAGCCTTTCCCCCAAGTATCCATCCAAACCAATTATGAACTTCTCGTTCTTCTTCTCGGCAGTATCAATAAGAGATAAACCATATTTCAACAAAGTGTCGAATTCGGCAATATACTCCGAGACAGCTCTACCTTTTTGCTTGAGTTCTAAGAATTTCTCAAACAGTACCGACTTCTGAGCAGTTGGAATGAACTTATCGCTAAAGCGAGCCTTAAACTGATCCCAAGTAATCTGATCCTCGGGAGTAGCTTCCTTTATAGCATTCCACCAATTCATTGCCCGTCCTTGCAGCTGACGGGATGCTAGCCTTCTCTTCATCGCATCCTCGATACCAAAATCTTCGAAGATACGCTCGCAGCTATCCAATCAATCCTGAACATCTATAGCCGACTCCGTTCCGTGGAACGGCTTCCCACCAAGACTTGTATAATCCTTAATCAGCTTAGCGAAATCGGTCCTAGGCGCCTGCACTATTGGACCACCACCATTACTAGCATTGGGAGCTGCCCTCTGAACACCTCTAAGCATCTCTCTCATGAGGTCAGTAAACATCGTCCTCATATCAGTAGCATTCCCATTATTGGCTCCTCTACCGGTACCCCTTGCGTATCGGCTCATCGTTCAATCTGTAAAGAGAAAACGATTAACCATCCTCTTTGTGGTGTCAGTGCAGTGCGACTTCATCCTTAGCTATACTAATAGTATATATATAGCTTTTGAAAACCAAAATAATCACAAACACGCACTCTCATATACGTATTATCTCTCCCTGGTGTCTTTCCCTAGGTTAACTACGCAACCTAGAGCTCTGATACCAAGTGTGACGGCCCGCCCCGCACCAGCCGGCATTTCCTCCGAAAATGCGTTGTACACATGCCTGACTAACACGGAACGGTCGCCAAAGAAAGGAAAGAAGAGAATGTAATAATCGAAAACCTGTAGAATGTCTCACAGCGCATGGAACAAAATATAATAATAATATAGTTGACATAAAACAGGCGAGACAGTGCATAAGCTGATAACTAAAACCAGCATCAACATCATCATCAGAGTAGCGGAAATCCAAATACAGCTTATTACAACCTCCCAAATTAATGTCTCTAAACAAAAGAAAGAAAGGTACACCACTAATGCCCAAAATAGTGACCGTAGCAACACAGGGAGAATATCTATATATCATACGTAGAAGCCTCCTGCTCGTCTCCGATACAGCTACTCGTGCATACCACCTAACCTATCTCTAGTCTACTCGTGAGAGCACCCAGAGTAATAAGAAGAGACATAAAACTATGGGTCAGACAAAAAGTCTGGTATGAGCGATAAGCAGCTAAACAGAACAATAACAGGTATACTAAACCATACCTGAACCTGCAACCAAAGAGTTAGCACTACATACCGTAAAATACTCTAAGGTGCCACTGAACAGATGGTGTAAAGATAACGGGGGTAGGGGGTGTGCATGTCATAATGATGGCAAACATAGCAACCATCCTCACATCTCTCACTCAGTGCGTAAAGCATACGATATCTACCGCTTCGATCACTAGACCCATCGAAGTAGTGACGGAGTTCAACTTGTACAACTACTGCTACTACCAAGCTTACCACATGGAGTCATGACCAAACCTTTACAAATGACCCCACTTCATTGGTCTATAGCTCTTTAGTCGTACCTAGGCCACTGTGGCCCAGAATCCGTTCACGTACCCCCTACACATAGTGATCCAAAGTTATAGACATCGACAACTCCTTAGCACACGTCCCGCAGCAAAGTCCAACTCATGAAGTCGACTCGTTGGTTCCCAACTGGATCCTGAGTACAAACTTCCCATTGGACTATGTAACACCCCGAATTTTCTATTAACACTAAAGTTGCTAAAATAATAATAAGTGTGTAGAAGAGGGGATGTATCTAATATGAATATAAAAATATTAATAAGTATGTAAGAGAGGGGATGTATCTAATATGAATATAAAAATATTAATAAGTATGTAAGAGAGGTGATGTATCTATTATGAATATAAAAATATTAATAAGTATGTAAGAGAGGGGATGTATCTAATATGAATATAAAAATATTAATAAGTGTGTAAGAGAGGGGATGTATCTAATATGTATATAAAAACAATAATAAGTAAAGGGGGATGTATCTAATATGTACATTGTAGAAAATATATATATTTATGACATGAATAGAAGTTTAATAATATGCTGAGTGTTTGCTGAGTTACTTCTGACTCATTGCTGAGTCAACAAGATAAACCCCATCTTGTCTGAACGGCTGCGGTTATTTCTAGGTTAAATCTAATGGCCTAAATGAATTCTAAAATCTATAAATAAGTGGGTAGACCCTAGACCTAAATCACTTGTAAAATTAGAGAAGCTACCGTCATGCTGCTGCCATGGAGTTCAGCATAGCCATCACAAACTAAGAAGAGGAAGCCTAATCATCTACAACTAAATCTACACAAATCAAATCAAAAGATCTCTCTTTCTCTAATTCTTTTCTTTTGTTGGTGAGTATGATGATTCTAACAAGACTACTACAAACTAATTTGACTCAGTTATGAATGGATCACAAGAAAGTGATGTGATTTGTAATTGTAAATTCTATATATTGTGGATCTCTTATTATGTTATTATGTTGTCGTATGATGTAAATTATATATGCTATGTCATGCTATGTTGTAAATTCGCTTATGCTATGTCATGCTATGTTGAGAATCATGTCAAGCTATGTTATACTATCATACTATGCCATGTTATAAATCATGCTATATTATGTTGAAAAATCATGATGTTGTTGGATCATGCTTAAAGTTATGTTTTTTTTCTTAATTTAAATGGATCTTGTTTATGGGAATTTGCCTATTAGGTTAGGTGTACCCATAAACTTGAAACTATAATTAAATAAAACTTGATTATGGGAATTTGCCTATTGAGTTAGGTGTACCCATATAAAACCATGTTGTTAAAAAATTAGATGATGTTGATTCACACATGTTCATATGTAAGTTTATGAAAATTGATTGAGATTATATTAGGTGAATTTTGAACAAGTTGACACCTTTAGGTCCATGACATGTATAATCTATGCAAGTTGGACATATGCAAGTTTCACCCCTTATTATGATTCATTTGGTCACATATACATGTTGTTATTATGATAATCCCTTTTATGCTATGAGTTAGGCTATTCGAGTCTAACATATATTTTGCAAATAAACGTTCAAACGTGGGGTAGGGGTAATATTAGGAATTAATAAATTGGGTGCAATTTTGTAAGATTTTGCATACCATGAATGGATGTCCATAATTGAGTCAATTATGGACATTGTTAAAAATTGGAAGTAATTAATAATTCAAGTAGGGAATTATTAAAATTGGGGGAAAGTGGATTATTATTAATAATCAATGCTTAGGACACGAAGTTGGACCCGTTTGTGATGTAAACCTGCCCGGACCCGCCCGGCAAATCCAGTAGTCACAAATGTCGGCCCAATGTGAGAGGTCCTAGGCCCAAACTAAAGCATAACAGTTGTAAAGACACGAGGTTAGACTCTTTTATGGTGTAAGATTGCCCGGACCCGCCCGGCAAATCCAGCTGCCTTAAATGCCAGTCTAATGTGAGAGGTCTTTATGAGGTTATGGCCTTAATGAACTAAGAAATACTTTACCAGATAATCATGTAAGGTGGGACATGGGGGTTAAGTAGGTGCCTTGGGTGGCATGAGGAATCTGGTGGTTGCCTTTAGAGGCATTTGAAATACGATTAGACTTAACCAAACACACATGTAAATGAACATGACTAAGTGGGTTAAGTGGGATGGACTAATGGGGACAAGCTTAGGTGGAATGCTTGTGGTAAATAGTGGGGGCCCATTTCAACCAGTATCCCAAAACGTATCTTTGTGGGCTCGACCCAAGTCGAGGACGGGACACGCATACTGGGTTTGACTATAAGAGGCCAAAACAGGGAGCGGTGGCAACGCAAGTCCAACGGGTTTCATATGCGTGTGTGGACCCGGGCTGGTAGGTAAGACGTTGTTGCATCGTGTAGGTATAAGCCGTGCATGTCCGTTGTATCAGGTTGCCACTTTAGGGGAGTGATACACCCCACTGTGGGGCCAGCACGGGTATCTACGAGTTAGGGAGCCGATCGAATAATGGGAAGTAGGGTACACCTAGTGGAGATAGGGGCAGGCGGCACCTATGTAGTCAGCTAGGGGTACGTAAAGCCATTGGGAAAGTTTCTAAGTGAAGCTAAGTGGGATGAATCTTTAGGGTGACTGGTGTGGTGCAGTATAGTGTTTATCCTTTAGTATTTAGGAGCGCCTATAACGTTGCCTTTAGCGATTGTCTATGTCCTTAATCTGCTCTTCATAGACATTTTCTTGTTTTCCAGCTTATGCCTTAGTCCAGTTATTTTGGTAATAGTATTGTAGAATTATCATATTCACCAGACTTTATGTCTGACCCCCTCTTTTCCATCCTTTTTCTCCCTTCAGGTCCGCAGGTTGGGCCAAGTTCTAGTGGAGTCTAGTTGGATCGCTTATCTTCTGGAAAGCTTGGACTGCTGAAGTAAAGTCCAGCTTGTTATCTTTCTTTTTAATGGCTATTCATGTAATGGGATTATGTACTTGTTTTATCAAGATAGATATTGTACTTGACATTGAATATGGTGTTATGATGTAATCAAACATGTTTTGATTTCTGCTACAATGAAATAAAGTTTTTGAATTTCTAAGTACTATTTTATATCTGTCTTGTTGTAATTTTACTGTTCTATATTCACTTAAAACCTCCATGGAAGTTAATGCATTCCCTTTGTGAGTGACATTAATGGACGTGGGGTGTTACACGTGGTATCAGAGCATAAGGTTACCAGAACAGATAAAAAAAAAAAATTTTAGAAAAATATTTTTTTTCTAAAGTATTTTTGGAAGAAGTGCTTTCAAAAAAAAAAAACATGTTATTTAAAGAGAGTTTTTATGAAAAACATAATCCCAAATAGCCACATCCTTATCTTTATCTTTCGAATTCTCCATTTTGAATCTTTCCTTTTTCGTTTCAGCATGGCTGAAGATCTTAATCTCCCAGAAGGTGTGACGATTCCAGGGTGGTTTAGGAGATACTTGGAGGCTAGGGCCACCACTGCAGGCCCAGCGGATACTCCTCCACCCCTAGTTGCACCCATTCCTCCTCCTCCTCCTCCTCCTCGTATTGACACTTTTGCAAAGACGTGCAAGGAATTCAAGGCTATGGGAGGAAAAACTTTTCAAGGGACTGAGACATTTGTGGAGGCCAGAGATTGGCTTAAGGAGACTGAGGAATTGTTGGATATCTTTGAAGTGGAAGATGGGAGGAAAGTTCGTTTAGCTGCTTGGTTAATGAAGGGAGAGGCCTCGTTTTGGTGGGAGGTCACTAACGGGGAACGTCCAGTTGATTCATGGGCGGATTTCAGACGAAGGTTTGAGGCAAAGTTTCTTTCAAGGGCAGAGGAGAACTTAAATATGGAAAAATTCCTGGCACTAAAGCAAGGGAGCTCATCAGTAAAGGAATATGTCAATAAATTTAATCAGTTAGCAAGGTTTGGCTTGGAGTTGGTGAACACGCCAGAGAAGAAAGCTTTGAGGTTCGTTAGAGGCTTGAATGAACCGTTGCAAGGGTTGGCTATGACCCACATCCCTATGGGAGCCACCTTTGAAAAGCTAGTAGAAATGGCACTTATGCATGAGGATAAGGCAGTTGAAAAGAAAGGGGATCAGAAGAAACCCCAATAGCAAAATAAGAAGGGTGGTAAAAACAATAATGGCAAAGGGAAGTAGAAATGCTTCAATTGTGGGACGCCTGGCCATCTCAGCAAAGATTGTAGAAAGAAAAAGAAGACTGGTTGTTTTCATTGTGGAGATGCGGGACATTTAGTGAAGGACTGTCCAAAGAAAGGGCAGAGGGCAGGGTCTACCTCAGGAGGACAGGTGCAGGCTCTTATGGCACCAGGGCAGGCAAGGGGGCAAGTTCAGGCTATTGCGGCCCCACCGCTGCAAGAAAGAGGTAGAACAATTTCTGTTGAAAGCTTAGTTTTTCTGTTTGATCATCCTGTCCGTACCTTATTCGATTCTGGCGCATCTCATTCGTTTATCTCTGCATCATTAGTTGAATCACTGCACTTGAACACCAGTTTAGTAGAGGATCCCTTGGTCGTTTCAAATCCAATTGGGGGTTCGGCTCATTTGACCATGATATGTTTGGATTTGAAAATCTCTATACTTAGCGTTGAATTTAGATGTGATGCTTATGTATTGGGCTTCACGGGCTATGGGCTAATTTTAGGAATGGATTGGTTGTCTAGAAATAGGGCCATTCTTGATTGTGAAAGGAGAGTAGTTAGGCTTGTGACTCGCCTTGGTAATGCTCTCGACATCTTTTGTAATCCCATAAATTCCGTTATGCTAAGTTATCTTGAATCGCTTGACGCGTCTGTAGAGAACCTGCGATCGGTAGAAGTGGTCCGGGAATATCCGGATGTGTTTGAGGAGGTGAAGGGCTTACCTCCAAAGCGGGAGATAGACTTTCGAATTTATCTTGTGGATAATGCTAAACCAGTATCTTTGCCAGTGCGCCACATGGCTCCTCGTGAAAGGAGGGAACTCAATAAGCAAGTAAAGGAGTTGCTTGAGAAGGGGTTCATAAGACGTAGTATATCGGAGTGGGGTGCTCCAGTAGTTTTTGCCACAAAGGCGGATGGGTCTCTTAGACTTTGTATGGACTATAGAGAACTAAACAAGCTTACTAAAAAGAACCGACACCCACTGCCGAGGATTGACGATCTCTTTGATCAGTTAGTTGGCGCCTCAGTGTTTTCGCAGTTGGACTTAGCCACTGGCTTTCATCAACTGAGAGTGGCTGAGGATAGTATAGATAAGACTGCTTTTAGGACTCCTGATGGATTCTATGAATGGCTAGTGATGCCCTTTGGTTTGACAAACGCCCCTGCATATTTTGTTGATTTGATGAGTAGGGTGTTTAGGGAATACCTTAACAAATTCGTGGTAGTCTTTGTGGATGACATCTTAGTCTTTTCTAAGAATAAAGAAGAGCACTCCCTACATCTTAGGGAAGTGTTGGAAACCCTTCGAGCGCATAACCTTAAGGCAAAATTTTCTAAGTGTCACTTCTGGAGGAAGGAAGTACGGTTCTTAGGGCACGTGGTTTCCAAAGAAGGGATAGCAGTGGATCCCGCAAAGGTGGTGGCCATCCAAGATTGGAAGGTCCCTAAAAATGCAACCGAAGTAAGAAGTTTCTTGGGGTTGGCTGGCTATTATAGGAAATTTATCAAAGACTTCGCAAAAATATCAGCTCCATTAACACGGTTAACGAAGAAGAACCTGGTTTTTACGTGGGACAAAGATTGCAATGATGCGTTCCAACGTTTAAAGAGAGCCTTAACTTCAGCCCCAGTCTTAGTGCTGCCAGACGGGAATAAACCGTTTACCATCTATACTGATGCTTGTGGGACGGGACTTGGCGCGGTCCTCATGCAAGAGGGAAGAGTAATAGCCTATGGTGGAAGGCAGTTGAGGGTTCATGAAAAGAATTACCCCACGCATGACTTAGAGCTAGCCGCAATTGTTTTCGCGCTTAAGTCTTGGCGTCACTATCTTCTTGGTGAGAAATTCGAACTGTTCACTGACCACAAATCATTAAAATACTTATTCTCTCAGAAGGATTTGAATTTAAGGCAGCAACGGTGGATGGAATTCTTAGCCTCCTACGATTTTGAAATAGCATATACCCCGGGCAAGGGTAACGTGGTGGCAGACGCCTTAAGTTGGAAAAGGTTGTCCTTGAGTCCGTTGTTTGTTGAACGACAAAGCTTAGAATTCGTCTCTATGTTTGACTTTAGACCCTCCGTTGACTTAGTACCCGGTCTGTTAGCATCCTTGGAGGTTAGACCTACACTTCTAGGACGGGTTGGTGAGGCACAACGAGACGACCCACAGTTGGTTGAGATAGTAGAAAAGCTCAAAGGGGGGGAGTCATCAAGCCATCTTCGTAGGTATACCCTAGACGATAAGGGTTGGTTACGAAGGGATAATAGACTTTGTGTACCACAAGACGAAGACTTAAGGAAGGCCATTCTTGATGATGCTCATCGCTCAAAAATGACCATTCATCCCGGCGGGGATAAGATGTACAAAGATATGAAGCGGGTTTTCTTTTGGGCCGGTATGAAAAAGGATGTGGCCGAGTACGTCGCTAAATGCTTGGTGTGCCAACGAGTTAAAGCAGAACAAAAGAAACCCGGTGGGTTGCTTCACCCATTAGAAGTTCCACTATGGAAATGGGAAAGCATCTCAATGGATTTTGTGGATGGATTACCAAGATCAAGGAAGGGTAACACGGGGATTTGGGTTATAGTAGATAGACTTACTAAAAGCGCCCATTTTATTCCCGTGAAAAGTAAGAGGACTGCTCCGTGGTTGGCTTCTGTATACATTAAAGAGATAGTTCGTTTGCACGGTATTCCTTCTAGTATAGTAAGCGACCGTGACCCCATCTTTACTAGCGAATTTTGGAAGAGTTTACAAGAGGCGGTAGGGACTCAGCTATGTTTGAGCACCGCATATCATCCTCAGACAGACGGCCAGACCGAGAGGGTGAATCGCATTCTAGAGGATCTTTTAAGGCTTTGTATCCTAGACTTTGGGGGTACATGGGAAGAGCACCTTCCGTTAGTAGAATTCGCATATAATAATAGCTTTCAGTCTAGTATTGGCATGGCACCTTTCGAAGCTCTTTATGGAAGGCCTTGCCGTTCGCCTACATGTTGGTGGGAATCTACCGATAAAATCCTACTTGGGCCCGATATGGTTAGGGAAACCTCGGAGAAGATTGAGTTGATTCGAAGGAGGATGAAAGCAGCACAAGATAGGCAAAAATTGTATGCTGATAAGAGGAGGACAGATCTTGAGTTTGACATTGGGGACATGGTTTTTATCAAAGTATCTCCGTTACAGAATGTTGTTCGTTTTGGGTCCGTGGGGAAATTAGCACCAAGGTTTGTAGGGCCGTTTCCTGTAAAAAATCAGGATTGGGAAGATGGCATATAGGGTGGAGTTGCCTGAGAAACTTAGTGGAGTACACGACGTATTCCATGTATCACATTTGAGGAAGTGTTTGCACAAGACCGCGGAGGTGGTAGAGCCGAGCTTGCTTAAAGAGGTGGAAATTGAGCGTGATGCAACAATTAGACAAGCTCCTACATGCATTCTTGGGTCGGAGATCAAAAAGTTGAGGAATCGAGAGGTCAGACTGGTTAAAGTGCAATGGGGAGATGATGAGAGCAACGCAACTTGGGAGACAGAAGAGAAGATGCGTTCGTTGTACCCTTTTCTTTTTGAGGGTATGTCTTTTAATTTCTCCTTTATCGCTTAGCTTATCTTATCTTATCTTTAGTATGTCCTCTCATTAGTATCTTTGACCTTTAGTTAGGATAATCCTATGGTTGAAACATGTGTTTGAGACATGTTATGTATGATGGATGCAAAATGGATGCAAGTGTTTGCTAGTGGTTGCTCGTGGATGCATATATACACACACTTTAGGCACTAGATCGGCTCAGTCACTACATATTGCATATTGCATATATATGGATGTATTTAGTATAATGGATGTATAATGGTTGTACCATCATATGGATGTTTCATTCGGTTGAATGGGTGTGCACGCATATAGAAGTAGTATGTAAGCAATTAGGATCTTTTGCATACATAATGGATTCATGACACTTACATAATTTGCATTAAGGGGGTCAACTGAATCAGTAGACCGCCTGATTTTGCATTAGGTAAGGACATGTACACACACTTGCATATGATCATAAAGCATTAGAAGTCTTTTAAGGACAATGGATGCCTGTGTATGATGGATGAGTAGATGGACGTTTGGATGGTAGGATATACATTCTTCCAGACTTGAAGATTTCGGGGACGAAATCCTAAAAGGAGGGGAGAATGTAACACCCCGAATTTTCTATTAACACTAAAGTTGCTAAAATAATAATAAGTGTGTAGAAGAGGGGATGTATCTAATATGAATATAAAAATATTAATAAGTATGTAAGAGAGGGGATGTATCTAATATGAATATAAAAATATTAATAAGTATGTAAGAGAGGGGATGTATCTATTATGAATATAAAAATATTAATAAGTATGTAAGAGAGGGGATGTATCTAATATGAATATAAAAATATTAATAAGTGTGTAAGAGAGGGGATGTATCTAATATGTATATAAAAACAATAATAAGTAAAGGGGGATGTATCTAATATGTACATTGCAGAAAATATATATATATTTATGACATGAATAGAAGTTTAATAATATGTTGAGTGTTTGCTGAGTCACTTTTGACTCATTGCTGAGTCAACAAGATAAACCCCATCTTGTCTGAACGGCTGCGGTTATTTCTAGGTTAAATCTAATGGCCTAAATGAATTCTAAAATCTATAAATAAGTGGGTAGACCCTAGACCTAAATCACTTGTAAAATTAGAGAAGCTACCGTCATGCTGCTGCCATGGAGTTCAGCATAGCCGTCACAAACTAAGAAGAGGAAGCCTAATCATCTACAACTAAATCTACACAAATCAAATCAAAAGATCTCTCTTTCTCTAATTCTTTTCTTTTGTTGGTGAGTATGATGATTCTCACAAGACTATTACAAACTAATTTGACTCAGTTATGAATGGATCACAAGAAAGTGATGTGATTTGTAATTGTAAATTCTATATATTGTGGATCTCTTATTATGTTATTATGTTGTCGTATGATGTAAATTATATATGCTATGTCATGCTATGTCGTAAATTCTCTTATGCTATGTCATGCTATGTTGAGAATCATGTCAAGCTATGTTATACTATCATACTATGCCATGTTAAAAATCATGCTATATTATGTTGAAAAATCAGGATGTTGTTGGATCATGCTTAAAGTTATGTTTTTTTTCTTAATTTAAATGGATCTTGTTTATGGGAATTTGCCTATTAGGTTAGGTGTACCCATAAACTTGAAACTATAATTAAATAAAACTTGATTATGGGAATTTGCCTATTGAGTTAGGTGTACCCATATAAAACCATGTTGTTAAAAAATTAGATAATGTTGATTCACACATGTTCATATGTAAGTTTATGAAAATTGATTGAGATTATATTAGGTGAATTTTGAACAAGTTGACACCTTTAGGTCCATGACATGTATAATCTATGCAAGTTGGACATATGCAAGTTTCACCCCTTGTTATGATTCATTTGGTCACATATACATGTTGTTATTATGATAATCTCTTTTATGCTATGAGTTAGGCTATTCGAGTCTAACATATATTTTGCGAATAAACGTTCAAACGTGGGGTAGGGGTAATATTAGGAATTAATAAATTGGGTGCAATTTTGTAAGATTTTGCATACCATGAATGGATGTCCATTATTGAGTCAATTATGGACATTGTTAAAAATTGGAAGTAATTAATAATTCAAGTAGGGAATTATTAAAATTGGGGGAAAGTGGATTATTATTAATAATCAATGCTTAGGACACGAGGTTGGACCCGTTTGTGATGTAAACCTGCCCGGACCCGCCCGGCAAATCCAGTAGTCACAAATGTCGGCCCAATGTGAGAGGTCCTAGGCCCAAACTAAAGCATAACAGTTGTAAAGACACGAGGTTAGACTCTTTTATGGTGTAAGACTGCCCGGACCCGCCCGGCAAATCCAGCTGCCATAAATGCCAGTCTAATGTGAGAGGTCTTTATGAGGTTATGGCCTTAATGAACTAAGAAATACTTAACCAGATAATCATGTAAGGTGGGACATGGGGGTTAAGTAGGTACCTTGGGTGGCATGAGGAATCTGGTGGTTGCCTTTAGAGGCATTTGAAATACGATTAGACTTAACCAAACACACATGTAAATGAACATGACTAAGTGGGTTAAGTGGGATGGACTAATGGGGACAAGCTTAGGTGGAATGCTTGTGGTAAATAGTGGGGGCCCATTTCAACCAGTATCCCAAAACGTATCTTTGTGGGCTCGACCCAAGTCGAGGACGGGACACGCATACTGGGTTTGACTATAAGAGGCCAAAACAGGGAGCGGTGGCAACGCAAGTCCAACGGGTTTCATATGCGTGTGTGGACCCGGGCTGGTAGGTAAGACGTTGTTGCATCGTGTAGGTATAAGCCGTGCATGTCCGTTGTATCAGGTTGCCACTTTAGGGGAGTGATACACCCCACTGTGGGGCCAGCACGGGTATCTACGAGTTAGGGAGCCGATCGAATAATGGGAAGTAGGGTACACCTAGTGGAGATAGGGGCAGGCGGCACCTATGTAGTCAGCTAGGGGTACGTAAAGCCATTGGGAAAGTTTCTAAGTGAAGCTAAGTGGGATGAATCTTTAGGGTGACTGGTGTGGTGCAGTATAGTGTTTATCCTTTAGTATTTAGGAGCGCCTATAACGTTGCCTTTAGCGATTGTCTATGTCCTTAATCTGCTCTTCATAGACATTTTCTTGTTTTCCAGCTTATGCCTTAGTCCAGTTATTTTGGTAATAGTATTGTAGAATTATCATATTCACCAGACTTTATGTCTGACCCCCTCTTTTCCATCCTTTTTCTCCCTTCAGGTCCGCAGGTTGGGCCAAGTTCTAGTGGAGTCTAGTTGGATCGCTTATCTTCTGGAAAGCTTGGACTGCTGAAGTAAAGTCCAGCTTGTTATCTTTCTTTTTAATGTCTATTCATGTAATGGGATTATGTACTTGTTTTATCAAGATAGATATTGTACTTGGCATTGAATATGGTGTTATGTTGTAATCAAACATGTTTTGATTTCTGCTACAATGAAATAAAGTTTTTGAATTTCTAAGTACTATTTTATATCTGTCTTGTTGTAATTTTACTGTTCTATATTCACTTAAAACCTCCATGGAAGTTAATGCATTCCCTTTGTGAGTGACATTAATGGACGTGGGGTGTTACAGACTACCTTTGCATCTCCGGTTTTGGTCTTCATCTCCGGATCAGTTCGGATCTCCTCCTAGCCATCGGTTCGGCTCGGCCTTCAGCTCGCAGTCATCAACACGGTTCGTGATTAATACTCTTCACTGGATCGGATCGGGTACCTCAAGCTCCTCCATGGTGCATCGGTTTGGGTCGTGAGTGACCACTCGGGTCGGTTCGGAGACGCGGTTCGGTCCGGATAGGGCGCTCCGATTTTAGATCATTCATGGCCATCTCTTCACGTGCTTCCAGGTGGTTCGGGTCGGACTCCTTCTCTTGAGTGGTTCGGATCGGGTACGAGAGGCAGTTCACAGTTGATGCTCATGGACCTCACACAGACGGTTCGGTTCGGAGGAGATGGCTTGGTTCGTGATGTGGCTCTACAACCCCATAGGGCGATCCGATCCGGCCCTCAATCCCCCATCCGATCCGAATTCTTGCACTTTGTCCAGCGAGCTGTTTTTCGCTATTTGACGGTGTTTTCGACCATTCTAACTATTCTAAACAATCACTAAGCATATCATATAGTCATAGCAACATATAGAAGTGACCATAAACATCAAAACAACAACCAAAGCATGTAAATTGGATCAAACATAGCCAAAACCCCATGTTTTCCCTTAAGCATGTTTAGGCAAAACTAATCATAGGATTAACAAAACTTAACCAAATTAACCCAAACTTCTGACAAAGGCCTTAAACAATATTTCGAAATTTATCAATATTTTTTCAGATTTTAACATGCATAAATTCGCTAATTATCACTAATTACCCTTAATTAACCATAATTAGTGAGAAACTTTGCAAATCACTCACCTTGGCCACAAATAAAATACCAAATCCGAAATGATTCTCTGTTTGGCGCTGTTCCCAATGCAACACAGCAGCTCTAACGTTGCTTTGGTGCTTTCTCTCCTTAATTTGATGTAGTTTAAGCCAAAACTTGATTAAGAAGTTATTAGAGGTGTTTTAGAGGTTGGAGGCCATTGTTAGGTTGAAGAGAGGGTTTGTGGCGGCTGGAAAACTGAAATGAAATGAAAACCTAACTCATTTCAGCCTCCCCATAACCCTAATCCCGAAATGGGTTATGGGCCCATTCACTAATCACCTCATTTGGCCCGGTTAAGTAGTTTTTCACCTTCTGAAACTTGTTTCAGCCATATCTCCCAAACGGTGAGTCCGTTTGGCTAATCTGACCACTCTACGGAAAGGTAAACCATCATCCGGAGCCAATGGAAGTGGTTTCAGGTCAAAATTCCTTTCCAATCAAAAGTTATGGCCCAAACATATCAGCTAGGGGCAAAACGGTCATTTAAAAATCGACAAAAATCATGAACATGGGAAATGACCCCAATAGTCGTCTCCCGAAGTTACATGACCATACGACTTCTTATGTGAAAGAAATTAATATTCTACGATCCTGCGATGCGTAGAATGCGGGTCGTTACACAGTGTATCGATAGGGTTTCTAAATGCTTGAATACGATGAACCGACATGGTATGTTTTGAAAAGAGGGTAAATGGAATAATTTACCTAAAATATACTTTGTTATAAAAGAAATATATATCTTTGTAGTATTATCGTATATTGAATGTGTTGGTTGTGATTATAATCAGATAAGATTATAATTGAAACGGTTATGTAAATAACCAATCAAATTTCGTATAAGTATTACGAAGTGAATTAAATCTGAATTTAAAATTAGAATTGGAATTAAAACTCTGGAAATTTGAAAAAATGTTTGCAAATGGATTTGGAATTAATATATGAGAATTTTAAAATCCTGGAAGATTTTAAATTGTTTTACGAGTATTGTGAATGGTATTTTGAAATAGAATTCAAAATGGAAGTGTTTAATAATGGTTTTGAAAAGTGATATAGTATTGAACTCACTTCAGTCGCTGGGAAATAACTCTGATGATGCTGGCCATATCATCAGTGTTCATTTTCGAGTTTGAAAGTGATGAATTACTACCAAAGATATTGTTATTGGAAATGTTTTGAGAAAACAAGTTGTTTTGATTTTGAAAAGGGTTAGTTTTTTAAAACCCCAGGAAGAGATTGTTTAAATGGAAACAAAATTTAATATAAATTTGTGAAAGCAAACATGAATTGAATTGAAGCCAATTAACTGGAAATTGAATTGGAATATAATATATCAAGCAGAATCAGATTTTGAATTGTGAGATAGGAATCTGAAATGGTATTGGATTGGTGAGTTAAGATTTTGGAATCGAGAATGAAACTCGAGTTTGAAATGAAATTTGGCTGGGGTATAAGCGAATGAATTGATTGGAGTTGATTGAGATGACATTGGTATATGATGAATTGGTAACAGATGCAAAGGGTATAATGATATGCCCGACAAAAAGGTACAAGTTTATTTTTGTATGAATTTGGTGATTTATGAGCCGAATTGGCAAGCCGCTTGGCTGTTTGATTTTCTTTTGGGTTAGAGAAGGCCTAGAGAGGCGAGTTGTAGTTGTTCCGATTGAGTCGTACAAAGAGGGTTCGAGCGAAATTTTAAGGTGTTAGAAAATTTTCATAATTTTTGAAATTTTTTTTTGGTAGAAATGAATTAATAATTTAGTTAAAATAAATTAGTTCAGTGGAACTAGAGTTAATAAGTAAACAAATAATTTTTAACCCAGTTAATAGGATGTGTTTTCTACCTTAGCAATTTCGAGGACGAAATTATTTTAAGGGGGTAAGAATGTAACGACCCGTATTTTTAGCAATATAATAATTAATTTATTTAATTATTTATCTAGTGATTTAGAGATTTAAATGGCTCGAATTAAAATTATATTGAATATTCAATTAATATTAATAGTAGAATAATATATTTAATTCTGAAATAATCAAAATAGTAGAACATGCAATATGGTGTGAATTGAGTCATTAAACTGATTTAATTCAGTTCAGAATTTGAATTATATTAACAAATATATTATATAAACGACAGTTGAACGCATAATTATATTATAACTATAATCGAGCTCGAAATGGCGCGACAATTCGTAATTTGGCGATTCGAACTTTAAACGAATATACAGAATCCGTTTTAAGCCAGATTTTTGTGAACAAGAAACGTTCAGAGCTGGTGAAGTGTAATTTTCAAATGGAAGACAAAATTCGAGATTTCATCGTGTAGATTTTTAGTTATGTCCAAATCAAATTTTCGAAAAGTCGCTATTGAATTCCTTTATAATTTTATAACGATTTATTTATATTTTAAACAGATTTTCAATATAAATTGAATACTGATTTAATCTGGATTTGAAATGTCGAGTTATAAATTCAGATAGGAATATTTAGGACCTGTATTATATCCTATGTGAATATACACGATAATATTTATTTATAAATATTATATTTAATTATTTATAAATATATTAATATTTAAATGGATTTATTTAGAGCTTTAAAAATAGCCACTTTTGCAAACGACCTCTGTTTTCGATGAAACTAATTTTGTTGGATCCGAAATATTAAATTATTGTTAGATTTCAATTTTCGTGATTTTTGGAGTTCGTATGTGTCCGTACGGGATTTTAATGTGAAAAACAGTCGATAAGTTGACTTTAAAAATACGCTATGTGAGCAAACGAAGTCGGAATTCGACGAAACTAGTTTCGTTGGGTCCGTTATATCAAACTGTAGCTGCATGTCCAGTTCATTGAATTGGGGTATTATATGTGGTTGTACAGATTTTTAAAGGACAAATACAAGTAATGATAGGATAAAACTAGATATAATAATCAAATAAAAAAATATTAAAAATATCCATAAATAAATCACTTCCACCTTAACCCTAAACACAAACTTCTCCGGTCAATCCTAATTTCCGCCGCTATTATTTTTTTACAGGAAAAAAACAAATTCGCCTTTGAAAATCAATAACAATTCAAGAAAATTCTCTAAATTCCTCAAACAAATTTTATTAGCTTCCTATGATGTTTCTCTTCAATTGTATATCAGTATGAAGGGGTTCGATCCTTTTTATTTTTGCTGGCTTCAAAATTTCGTGAGCTAGGGTTGATATGCGTATGAGGTAGGAGCTTCAAATTCGGGTTTTTGATGTTTTTATGGGGTGAGAAGGTGAAAGAGCATCTGTTTGCAAATTTCTGGGGTATTGGGTGACAATCGATGTCGATATGTATACTGGGCGGTGCGGTTTTGGGTGACAAATCGGGTTATGCCCGGGTGCTGTGAGTATGGAATGTTGGTGATGGCGTGTTTAACAGCAAGGAATTTCGCTCGATCTGAATCGATCGTTAAACCGACAAAGACCGTTCGAAACCCCTGATCGTTTTGAGAACAGGACAAATTGGAACGCAGACGGAAGAACATTTCATTGTTATTACAACAATTCCATCAGATACAAGAATATACAGAGTATAAATGAATAAATTACATTCGATAAATATCAGAGATTACAATCAATTACATAGCAGCGGAAAAATATACAAAACACAACTGAAAGTGATACACGGATACAGAGCTTTCCAAGCATCGTTCCAGCTGTAAATCAGGATCCTGTGAATATAAATCTGCAAAACCAAAACTACTAGCTGCCCGTGTCGAAAATAGGGGCACCCAGAGTTTAGGTTAAAATAATAAACTCTAGGTTAGTCATGTGACTGCTGTGAGAACTAAAACAGTTATTAATATTGGTTTTAAAGTTTGGTAAATCAAGGGACCACGCCGTATAACACAGAACGGATTTCCTCCCAAGACTACCAGTGCATAAAACAAAAAGCGCAATGCTAAATAAAGAAAAATGAAGCTGTTATAAGACCCAGGTCCCATCACACAATGCAACGCAAGCCGGAGGATAGGGTTTTTACCTTATAACAGCCAAAGCATGCTTGATACGTTTAAAACACATTATTTGATACTATAATAGGTGTATAGTGTCAAAACAATTTCAATCATAAATATAAATCATAGACGGCATAGCTACCATCTACTATGTCGCCATACTAGGCTCTACAAATAAAACTGAAACACACGTATTGGAAATTGGATTCCATCATGAGTCGAGGCAAGGGGAAAGCTCCTCTCCGATTCGAGACACTCTAGCAAATGTCCCAGGACCCCACTCTGATCCTTGGATCTTCAGGGCCGGTCCTCACCTAACTTTGGAGGATTAGTTATTCCTGAACACACGTTTCCCGGTCCTTACAGACCTATATCCGAGGCGCCTCGTATCCAACAACCACACAGGTGAAAAGTATATAAATGTCAGGGCTGGTAGGTCACTGACACCACCCTAGCTAGAAAGAAACGTCGTGCTCTCCTTGCAGTCACTATCCCGTTTTTGACTCATACCGAGGTGTGAGGCTCGCGAATTCATGCTATACACAAAGCTATGCCACACAGGCCGTGCTTTGATCATCAACCACAAGACATTGCTTTTCAACAGAAGCCTTGATCAATTGCCACTTACGCGTGCCACACTGGCAATTCACTCCATGCGACGGATGTCCATCGATATACAACCTCTGAGCTCGTACGTCTCAGAGAAGGGCGTTAAGCAAGAGAATAAATTCTCCGCCGCCAAACAGATGTATATTTAATAGGGATCAATCAACACAGAACAGAATCCAATGTCAGACACACAATCCATTTACAAGTTCGTTCTGGGTCTGAACAAAACCGGAGGCACTTTCCTCGCATATCCATCCAACTCCAAGTACGCTTGGACGATCACCAACTGTTTCCCTCATCTTGGGTGTACAGCCCAATCAAGATCATCAGTAATCACCCATATGATGTGAAGACTTCCGGTCTCCAACCACCGTCTTCATCTTCGACATCTCGTCGAATCGGTTATTCAGAATGGGTATAAACCCGGCCTTTACGAATAACCCACGTATATGATAAACAAATGTTACGCAAACATGACAAACGCCTCATTCCAATTCAGAATATTCTTTTATTCACAAAATCACATTCTTAGGGAAAGGTTCCCATTAATTTTATCCAAGATAAATTCTTCTAAATTTATTCTTTAATCTTCCTTTGGATATCATTTCAAACTAGTCGGGATTAGCAAACCACACCGAAGTAATTATTTATTTTATTTCCCAATCCCAACCTATATATCCCATGGAGAAAACTGGTAATGCTCCATATCTAACACCACGGTGTCATCGGTAAAATTAATTACCATTTCACGTTCAAATCTAATTAAAGATTTAACTATCGCTTTGGAGAAAAACTGGTGATACTCCACTCTCGATCACTTTTCAGATTTGATAATTTAAATTATCAATTCACATTTTAATCTAATTAAAGATTCATTCAAACTCCACTTAGTTTTTATCTTTTCAAAAATCAATATCCTGCCTTTAACTGGGTTAAAGAACCAATGTCATCTAAAACACGATTCACGACAAACCCAAATCACATTTGATATTAAATACAAGGCTCTGAATAGAAAATATACCGGCTTATATTCAATATCAAATTCTGAAACCAACAAATATCGTATTGGAAATAACGATATAAAATATATTTTTCAAATTCCCATAACAATATCTGTACAGTCACGAAATCCAACATCGAAATATTCCGAAGATAATTTCGATTCAACTCCAGTCCAATTCACGTATTGGTAGTATTGATTATTTTTAAAATCACTTTCTAATTCAATTTATTTATTTCAAAAATAAATTGATTTTAATTCTAGTTCAAAACTTGTTCATTTCGATAAAAATCTATTTTTAACCATTCAAATGTGGAATTTTTCAGCCCAATTTTTCCCAAATCATTTCTTATGATTTTACACGAATTATAGATATTTTTAATAATTTTATCAAGGCCCGTACAGTCGATTTCCATCAACGGCCATCGAACTGCACTTACAACGACCTTTTTCAAATTTGATTTGGGCATAATTCCAAATCCAACCGTTAGATTTCAAATTTCTAATATTCATTGGAAAGCTCTTTTCCGATACAAACCCAACGGTTCAGGTTTTAGGAGAATCCGACGGTCGGATCTCCTGCAACGTCAATTTGAAGTCAATGGTCGAAATTCACGAACTGCCGTGGCGCGGCGCGTTCTATTCAGGCCATTATATATATACATATATAATAAATATTATATATATTTCGTCGATTTCCTTTTAAAACGTATTTTATAAATCATTTTAAATTCGTTTTCAAAACCATTTCAACGCTACGTTCAATTTCAAATCGATTTGATTTCAATTCAATTCGAATTCATTTCAATTTTATTTAATTCAAATTCAAATTCGTTTCAATTCAATTCAATTTGAATTTACCTTCTATTTAATTCAATTCGAATTCATTTCAAATTGATTTCAATTCAATTTCAGCTCGTTTTAAATTTCATTCAAAACGATTTCAATTCGTTTTAATTCAATTTCAATTTAATTCAATTTGAATTCATTTCTATTCAATTTGAATTCAAATTCACTTTCTATTCAATTCGAATCGGATTCATTTTCTATTCGATTCGAATTCATTTCAAATTGATTCAATGAAATTTCAATTTGAATTTTAATCTAATTTAATTTGAATTTCATTTCAAAATATTAAATTTTGAAATCACTTTTCAATATTCATTATAAAACGAATAAAATCGATATAAATATCGTTCGCGTCAAAATAACGCATCTCTAATCAACACGGCTTTAAATATTTCAATAAATTCGTTATTCTATTCAACAAATGAATATTTATCCCATTCAACACATGAATCTATATTTTTTTTTCAACACACGACTAATCTCAACACATGAGTACTGTCAACACATCACTATTTTTGTTATGTAAAATATTTTATAAAATTATGGTATCTATCGTTTGATTTTCAATCAGACTCCACCGTAAAGTAGTTCTAATTTTAAATATGATAAAGATGTAGATTTTATTATTTAAAATATTTTACTCTACACATGAATAGTTTCAACACATGAACATCATCAACACATGACTATTTTTATATTCAACACATGAATTTTCTTTTATAATATTCATTATTTTCCCGATTGGAATGAGGTCCAATCAATCACCATATAATGTTAATTATATGGATTCCATACAACACATGTATATAATAGCAACGACAAACAATCAACCATCATCCAAGGTGCACCACACAACTGCACAAGCATCAAATATAAATAATTAACGCTTACACAGCCTGTCGACCAATCGATCGACATATAATTAAATAATTGGGATTAGTGTACGCTAAATTTCATCCCAACACCCGTGTGGGGTTTCAAATCAACAAACACAGATTTTTATTTGTGAAGTTGGGCGATGTGTAAAATTTCTCATCCCAATCAATATCAGTCAAATCAGTGCATATAAACAAATCGGCCGATTTGTTTATAAATATTTACTTTCACGTTAAAAAATATATTTTTAACGATAATTAATTAGTTTCAACACATATACATTTTATTATCGATTTCACATCAACATCACAAACAATTTTCACAACACATCAATCAAACAAACAAGCCATCCATGGTCTGTGGATGACGGGTGTCGGGTGCTGCTAAGCACCGTCTGCATCCTAGTATATATATATATATATATATATAACTAGAAAAAGAAATTGAAGAGTGAGAAGTTCTCACTGAAAGCTATCCCAACTTCGCGACACTTCATTTGTAGAAATCTTCGTCGTTCTCGCCTTTTGCCACTTTCGTTGCCCGTATTCGCTACATACATTAAAAATCACATTTTTATATTGCTATTCAATATATAAAAATCCCATTTTTACTTCGCTATTCAATATATAAAAATCGAATTTTTACTTCGCTATTCAATATTTAAAAATCGAATTTTTATATCGCTACTATATAGATAAAAATTCTATTTTTACAACGCTATTCTCTATATAAAGATTTCGCCTTTTCTATTATAAAGATTATATTTTTAAACTTCACATATAATAAAAATGCCATCTTTCTTTATATAAAAATCATTACTTTCTTTATATAAAAATCTTTACTTCCTTAACTAAAAATCATATTTTTATTATTCCTATGATATAAAAATTATATTTTTAACCTTTTAAAAATCACTTCTTTTTGTTTTCAAAAACCACTACCATTCGTTTTCAAAGATCACTTCTTTTTCATGACAAAGATTATATTTTTATTTCGCAACCATATATATAAAAATCTCATCTTCCATACGATAAAAATCTCGCCTTTATGTGAAGTTCACATCATAAAAATCACATTTTTATGTAAATTTCAGATCTAAACTATATACGGATAAAATCCTTACTTCGTATACTATAAAAATGCAAACTTTAATTCCCTAAAATTCATATAATTTCAGTTTAAAAATTATATATTTATCATAAAAAAACATGTCGTTTGAAATAAATTAGAGTGCTAAAAAAAGAGGAAGAAGGAGCTTATAGTAAAACAAGAGGAAAGGGGGGCTGAGCGCTCGAGGTGGAGGGCGCGAGAGGTAGCTAGGGTTGCAGGCGGGGTAGGCAGGTCGGAGGGCGGTGGAAAGGGGCGGCGCGGTCCTCGTTGGCGGCTGGAGCAGAGGGGTCTCGTCGCGATAGGGGTCGTGATCGAAGGGGGAGGCGAAGTGGAGAGGGAGGCGGCGGTTGCTGAGGGGGGGAGGCGCGCCTCGCGCGGTGGGCGGCGAACGCCCCTGGGCGGATCGCGATTCCTTCCAGGGTTTTTTTTTTCTTTTCAACTGAATCGATTTTGAAGGGGGGGCCAGATAAAGGAATAAAGGTAGAGAGAGGAAAGGAGTTTAATTTTTAATTATTAAATTTCAAAAAGTTGACTTTTTCATACGACCTCTAAACGAGGCCCACCGCCTGTCGTCCATTACGTATTACCCTCATTCCGAACACAATGGGATATGTATCGTAGGCTGATTCGATCGTTACAATCAGTTTCCGTTAAAATCAACATATAACTCTATATATTGAATTTGAACGCGCATTTCAATTTAATGGGGTCACATACTAATTCGAAAAATTCCAGAAAAAGATTTTCTAGCTTCGTATTAACGATACGGTCCTAACAAAACTAGTTTCGTCGAATTCTGAGACCGTTTGAAAAATGGCCAATTTCTGGTCGATTAAAATCAACTGAAACTGCTCAAATGCGTTTTCCTATGCCACGCTCCCATATTGATTCGAAAAATTATGAAATTTGGAATCTAGCAATAATTTGACATCACGGACCCAACAAAAGTGGTTTCGTCGAAATCCGAGGTCGTTTGCAAAATTCCCATTTTTAAGGGCCTGAATTCCATAGCGACTATTCAGGATTTTCAACTGGACATATCTTTTGATTCCCGCTATGAAATTTCGATTTTTCGGATTCATTGGAAAGATATTCTCAAATAGATCCTATTATTTTTGGTTTCACTAAAATCCAGTTTGTTTTGCACCCTGTACATTCAATTGAAGTTTGAAATATTATCGAACTACCGCGCCATTTTCAATTCCTTTTATAATTATATATGTAATTATTTATATTCTAACGACGACGTATATAATATATACGTTCGAATTATATTCAAAATAAATTTCTCGTCAATGTTATTCAAAATAATTCATTTTAAATATTCAAAATTCGTTAAAATTGCTAAAATAAAAATTTTAAATTGGCCCAGATTTTACGGGTTATCACAATCTCCCCCACTTAAAACTTTTTGTCCCCGAAAAGGAACAAAGTCGAAAGTGGTTTGATTAATCAGCTCTACGTTCGATCAGGCTTCCATTCTCCAACTTTTCAGTTTCTGAGAATTTTCAAATTTTCAAAAATTTGGCTAACACCCTAAATTTTTGAAAAATTTCGCCATAACCTCCCCTGCACCGGGAGCCACGGGAAAATCCCGAAATTTCCATACAGGCCTTCTGATCTCAAAAAGAAAAAGAAAAGGCCAACCGGCTAGCCAATAGGCTCATAAAATCATCATCCCCCAAACAAAACAGTAAATTATAGTAAATATGTACCTATTTGTCGGGCAAACAAATTTTATTCTCTGCTCTAGCCTCCTTGCTATGACCTGTTCAATGTAAGTACATGTATATGCAAGCAAATGCGACCAATTTTCAATACAATTCAATATTTGGTTCAATTAGGCTAAATGGTTCAAAATTATCAAACAAATAAACAACCAACACAAACATCAATCAATTAGTGAATTAGAGTTTCAAATTCATAATTTTGATACATATACAAAAATCATGTTTTTGATGCCAATTCACAACAATGTATTCTAGCTATATTAGTTTTGGTTCTCACACCAGTCTAATGGAAATATATAGATATCACACCTTCGAAACACGAACATAAATACTGATGATGTGGCCACATCATCAGAATTATCCCCGGGTGTCTAGAATGTGATTCTATATCTATCCAGTATATTAAAACTTCGACTATACGTTCATGACGCGTATACGCGAAATCTTTATATATTGGATTGTCCATATTCAAAATAAATAAATATTCAAATACGTATAAAGCGATTTAAATTTTCAAATAAAAATTATTTTCATTTGAAAAATATACTCTTCACACTCGTTCTAGGATACTACTGATCCTATCTCTAACGAGTCATTCTAATTGGATATTACTAATCCAATATCTGATGAATTCTTTCGTATGGTTCTAACGTGTCTTGTTCTCGAGCTCTGTAAACCAAATCTCTGATACCAACTGTAACAGCAAGGAATTTCGCTCGATCTGAATCGATCGTTAAACCGACAAAGACCGTTCGAAACCCCTGATCGTTTTGAGAACAGGACAAATTGGAACACAGACGGAAGAACATTTCATTGTTATTACAACAATTCCATCAGATACAAGAATATACAGAGTATAAATGAATAAATTACATTCGATAAATATCAGAGATTACAATAAATTACATAGCAGCGGAAAAATATACAAAACACAACTGAAAGTGATACACTGATACAGAGCTTTCCGAGCATCGTTCCAGCTGTAAATCAGGATCCTGTGAATATAAATCTGCAAAACCAAAACTACTAGCTGCCCGTGTCGAAAATAGGGGCACCCAGAGTTTAGGTTAAAACAATAAACTCCAGGTCAGTCATGTAACTGGTGTGAGAACTAAAACAGTTATTAATATTGGTTTTAAAGTTTGGTAAATCAAGGGACCACGCCGTATAACACGGAACGGGTTTCCTCCCAAGACTACCAGTGTATAAAACAAACAGCGCAATGCTAAATAAAGAAAAATGAAGCTGTTATAAGACCCAGGTCCCATCACACAATGCAACGCAAGCCGGAGGATAGGGTTTTTACCTTATAACAGCCAAAGCATGCTTGATACGTTTAAAACACATTATTTGATACTATAATAGGTATATAGTGTCAAAACAATTTCAATCATAAATATAAATCATAGACGACATAGCTACCATCAACTATGTCGCCATACTAGGCTCTACAAATAAAGCCGAAACACACGTAGTGGAAATTGGATTCCATCATGAGTTGAGGCAAGGGGCAAGCTCTTCTCCGATTCGAGACACTCAAGCAAATGTCCCAGGACCCCACTTTGATCCTGGGATCTTCAGGGCCGGTCCTCACCTAACTTTGGAGGATTAGTTATTCCTGAACACACGTTTCCCGGTCCTTACAGACCTATATCCGAGGCTCCTCGTATCCAACAACCACACAGGTGAAAAGTATATAAATGTCAGGGCCGGTAGGTCACTGACACCACCCTAGCTAGAAAGAAACGTCGTGCTCTCCCTGCAGTCACTATCCCGTTTTTGACTCATACCGAGGTGTGAGGCTCACGAATTCACGCTATACACAAAGCTACGCCACACAGGTCGTGCTTTGATCATCAAGCACAAGACTTTGCTTTTCAACAGAAGCCTTGATCAATTGCCACTTACGCGTGCCACACAGGCAATTCACTCCATGCGACGGATGTCCATCGATATACAACCTCTGAGCTCGTACGTCTCAGAGAAGGGCGTTAAGCAAGAGAATAAATTCTCCGCCGCCAAACAGATGTATATTTAATAGAGATCAATCAACACAGAACAGAATCCAATGTCAGACACACAAATCATTAACAAGTTCGTTCTGGGTCTGAACGAAACCGGAGGCACTTTCCTCGCATATCCATCCATCTCCAAGTACGTCTGGACGATCACCAACTGTTTCCCTCATCTTGGGTGTACAGCCCAATCAAGATCATCAGTAATCACCCAAACGATGTGAAGACTTCTGGTCTTCAACCATCGTCTTCATCTTCGAAATCTCGTCGAATCGGTTATTCAGAATGGTTATAAACCCGGCCTTTCCGAATAACCCACGTATATGATAAACAAATGTTACACAAACATGACAAACACCTCATTCCAATTCAGAATATTCTTTTATTCACAAAATCACATTCTTAGGGAAAGGTTCCCATTAATTTTATCCAAGATAAATTCTTCTAAATTTATTCTTTAATCTTCCTTTGGATATCATTTCAAACTAGTCGGGATTAGCGAACCACACCGAAGTAATTATTTATTTTATTTCCCAATCCCAACCTATATATCCCATGGAGAAAACTGGTAATGCTCCATATCTAACACCACGGTGTCATCGGTAAAATTAATTACCATTTCACGTTCAAATCTAATTAAAGATTTAACTATCGCTTTGGAGAAAAACTGGTGATACTCCACTCTCGATCACTTTTCAGATTTGATAATTTAAATTATCAATTCACATTTTAATCTAATTAAAGATTCATTCAAACTCCACTTAGTTTTAATCTTTTCAAAAATCAATATCATGCCTTTAACTGGGTTAAAGAACCAATGTCATCTAAAACACGATTCACGACAAACCCAAATCACATTTGATATTAAATACAAGGCTCTGAATAGAAAATATACCGGCTTATATTCAATATCAAATTCTGAAACCAACAATTATCGTATTGGAAATAACGATATAAAATATATCTTTCAAATTCCTATAACAATATCTGTATAGTCACGAAATCCCACATCGAAATATTCCGAAGATAATTTCGATTCAACTCCAGTCCAATTCACGTATTAGGAGTATTGATTATTTTTAAAATCACTTTCTAATTCAATTTATTTATTTCAAAAATAAATTGATTTTAATTCTAGTTCAAAACTAGTTCATTTCGATAAAAATCTATTTTTAACCTTTCAAATGTGGAATTTTTCTGCCCAATTTTTCCCAAATCATTTCTTATGATTTTACACGAATTATAGATATTTTTAATAATTTTATCAAGGCCCGTACAGTCGATTTCCATCAACGGCCATCGAACTGCACTTACAACGAACTTTTTCAAATTTGATTTGGTCATAATTCCAAATCCAACCGTTAGATTTCAAATTTCTAATATTCATTGGAAAGCTCTTTTCGATACGAACCCAATGGTTTTGGTTTTAGGAGAATCCGACAGTCGGATCTCCCGCAACGTCAATTTGAAGTCAGTGGTCGAAATTCACGAACTGCCGCGGCGCGGCGCGTTTTATTCAGGCCATTATATATATATATATATATATATATATATATATATATATATAATATATTTCATCGATTTCTTTTAAAACGTATTTTATAAATCGTTTTAAATTCGTTTTCAAAACCATTTCAACGCTACATTCAATTTCAAATCGATTTGATTTCAATTCAATTCGAATTCATTTCAATTTTATTTAATTCGAATTCAAATTTGTTTCAATTCAATTCAAATTCTAATTTGTTTCAATTCAATTCAATTCAATTTGAATTTACCTTCTATTTAATTCAATTCGAATTCATTTCAAATTGATTTCAATTCAATTTCAGTTCGTTTTAAATTTCATTCAAAACGATTTCAATTCATTTTAATTCAATTTCAATTTAATTCAATTTGAATTCATTTCTATTCAATTTGAATTCAAATTCACTTTCTATTCAATTCGAATCGAATTCATTTTCTATTCGATTCGAATTCATTTCAAATTGATTCAATAAAATTTCAATTTGAATTTTAATCTAATTTAATTTGAATTTCATTTCAAAATATTAAATTTTGAAATCACTTTTCAATATTCATTATAAAACGAATAAAATCGATATAAATATCGTTCGCGTCAAAATAACGCATCTCTAATCAACACGGCTTTAAATATTTCAATAAAGTCGTTCTTCTATTCAACTAATGAATTTTATCCCATTCAACACATGAATCTATATTTTTTTTCAACACACGACTAATCTCAACACATGAGTACTGTCAACACATCACTATTTTTGTTATGTAAAATATTTTATAAAATTATGGTATCTATCGTTTGATTTTCAATCAGACTCCACCGTAAAGTAGTTCTAATTTTAAATATGATAAAGATGTAGATTTTATTATTTAAAATATTTTACTCTACACATGAATAGTTTCAACACATGAACATCGTCAACACATGACTATTTTTATATTCAACACATGAATTTTCTTTTATAATATTCATTATTTTCCTGATTGGAATGAGGCCCAATCAATCACCATATAATGTTAATTATATGGATTCCATACAACACATGTATATAATAGCAACGATAAACAATCAACCATCATCCAAGGTGCACCACACAAATGCACAAGCATCAAATATAAATAATTAACGCTTACACAGCCTGTCGACCAATCGATCGACATATAATTAAATAATCGGGATTAGTGTACGCTAAATTTCATCCCAACACCCGTGTGGGGTTTCAAATCAACAAACACAGATTTTTATTTGTGCAGTTGGGCGATGTGTAAAATTTATCATCCCAATCAATATCAGTCAAATCAGTCCATATAAACAAATCGACCGATTTGTTTATAAATATTTATTTACTTTCACGTTAAAAATTATATTTTTAACGATAATTAATTTATTTCAACACATCTACATTTTATTATCGATTTCACATCAACATCACAAACAATTTTCACAACACATCAATCAAACAAACAAGTCATCCATGGTCATTGGATGACGGGTGTCGGGTGCTGCTAAGCACTGTCTGCATCCTAGTATATATATATATATATATATATATATATATATATATATATATAACTAGAAAAAGAAATTGAAGAGTGAGAAGTTCTCACCGAAAGCTATCCCAACTTCACGACACTTCATTTGTAGAAATCTTCGTCGTTCTCGCCTTTTGCCACTTTCGTTGCCCGTATTCACTACATACATTAAAAATCACATTTTTATATTGCTATTCAATATATAAAAATCCCATTTTTACTTCGCTATTCAATATATAAAAATCGAATTTTTACTTCGCTATTCCATATATAAAAATCGAATTTTTATATCGCTACTATATAGATAAAAATTCTATTTTTACAACGCTATTCTCTATATAAAGATTTCGCCTTTTCTATTATAAAGATTATATTTTTAAACTTCACATATAATAAAAATGCCATCTTTCTTTATATAAAAATCATTACTTTCTTTATATAAAAATCTTTACTTCCTTAACTAAAAATCATATTTTTATTATTCCTATGATATAAAAATTATATTTTTAACCTTTTAAAAATCACTTCTTTTTGTTTTCAAAAACCACTACCATTCGTTTTCAAAGATCACTTCTTTTTCATGACAAAGATTATATTTTTATTTCGCAACCATATATATAAAAATCTCATCTTCCATACGATAAAAATCTCGCCTTTATGTGAAGTTCACATCATAAAAACCACATTTTTATGTAAATTTCAGATCTAAACTATATACGGATAAAATCCTTACTTCGTATACTATAAAAATGCAAACTTTAATTCCCTAAAAATCATATAATTTCAGTTTAAAAATTATATATTTATCATAAAAAAAAACATGTCGTTTGAAATAAATTAGAGTGCTAAAAAAAAGAGGAAGAAGGAGCTTACAGTAAAACAAGAGGAAAGGGGGGCTGAGCGCTCGAGGTGGAGGGCGCGAGAGGTAGCTCGGGTTGCAGGCGGGGTAGGCAGGTCGGAGGGCGGTGGAAAGGGGCGGCGCGGTCCTCATTGGCGGCTGGAGCGGAGGGGTCTCGTCGCGATGGGGGTCGTGATCGAAGGGGGAGGCGAAGTGGAGAGGGAGGCGGCGGTTGCTGAGGGGGGAGGCGCGCAGCGGTGCGGTGAACGCCCCTGGGCGGATCGCGATTCCTTCCAGGTTTTTTTTTCTTTTCAACTGAATTGATTTTGAAGGGGGGGGGGCAGATAAAGGAATAAAGGTAGAGAGAGGAAAGGAGTTTAATTTTTAATTATTTAATTTCAAAAAGTTGACTTTTTCATACGACCTCTAAACGAGGCCCACCGCCTGTCGTCCATAACGTATTACCCCCATTCCGAACACAATGGGATATGTATCGTAGGCTAATTCGATCGTTACAATCAGTTTTCGTTAAAATCAACATATAACTCTATACATTGAATTTGAACGCGCATTTCAATTTACTGGGGTCACATACTAACTCGGAAAATTCCAGAAAAAGATTTTCTAGCTTTGTATTGACGATACGGTCCTAACAAAACTAGTTTCATCGAATTCTAAGACCGTTTGAAAAATGGCCAATTTCTGGTCGATTAAAATCAACTGAAACTGCTCAAACGCGTTTTCCTATGCCACGCTCCCATATTGATTCGAAAGATTATGAAATTTGGAATCTAGGAATAATTTGACATCACGGACCCAACAAAAGTGGTTTCGTCGAAATCCGAGGTCGTTTGCAAAATTCCCATTTTTAAGGGCCTGAATTCCATAGCGACTATTCAAAATTTTCAACTGGACATATCTTTTGATTCCCGCTATGAAATTTCGATTTTTCGGATTCATTGGAAAGATATTCTCAAATATATCCTATTATTTTTCACTAAAATCCAGTTTGTTTTGCACCCTGTACATTCAATTGAAGTTTGAAATCGAATTATCGAACTACCGCGCCATTTTCAATTCCTTTTATAATTATATATATAATTATTTATATTCTAACGATGACGTATATAATATATACGTTCGAATTATATTCAAAATAAATTTCTCGTCAATGTTATTCAAAATAATTCATTTTAAATATTCAAAATTCATTAAAATTGCCAAAATAAAAATTTTAAACTGGCCCAGATTTTACGGGTTATTACAGCGTGGGAGGTCTTGGTAGGAGGAAGCTAATGGAAAGGTTCATTTGTAAAATTGATAATCGAAGATGGAGATGGGTTAACATGAAGTTGTTGAAATGTTGGTGGATTAACTGTTCGTGAGTGTTTGAGTTGAAGAAACATGGAAAAAAATATTTGGCAGAACGTAATTAAGGTGTTGAGATTTTTAAGGGAAGTTTAATGATGTATTGGTTTGTGGAGTCATGGAAAGGAGAAGGGGCGTTGATGGTGCAGGGATCACGGCTGTGGCGTGTTATCAGTAGCGTGTTTTATTGGGGAGGAGGTAATGAGTAAGGTAATTAGTGGGGAAAGAAGTAATTAAGTTATAATTTAATTATTAATTAAATAATAATGTTTGGAATATGTTTTTAAAACTCGTATAAATCATAACTTATACAACCGTTATCAGAATTCTGCAAAACGAGATCCATGGGGATCGTATGGACGGCGGCTACACAATGGAGCTGAGTGGAAGTGAATTGGAGCTTGTTACAATTTATTGCAAAATAAATTATTCGTCTGAATCAACCGACAATTATCATTATTTAACGATGATCGTCCAATGTGAGTAAATCTCACTAACTCTGATAAATTTATATTTTTATAAATATAGTCTGGTATTGATAAATGATAATTGATTGCTGTGTGTTGATTGTTTGGATGAACTGCTAGTCGATTGGTTGAAATTATAGAGAACGATATATATATATATATACATATATATATATATATAAATCGTTATCCAATATTGATTCTGTTTATCAGAATATTTCATGTTGAAATGAAATCGATGTTATATTATGTTGGTTAACATCTGTGAATTCAAGGAAACAGTTGGAGGGATCCAACTGGATTCCTCAACATTTATTTTACTGTTTTCACATATTGTGATATATGATGTGATATATAATATGTTATTGATCATGTGTGTTAGAATGATATTGATCATTGTTATTTGATATTTTAAATACCATAAGAAATACTGGAATATAAAAAGGGAATTTTCAATGTTATGTTGAAATAGAAATATTTATAAAATAAAAGGATTTTATAAAAAGAAATATTTATAAAATCAATGGATTTTATAAAAAGAAATATTTTTAAAATGAATAGAATTTTATAAAAGGAATTATTTATAAAATAAATAAGATTTTATAAAAGGAAATATTTGGGAAATAAATAAGAATTATAAAAAGGGGATTTCGAGTTATTATAGAGATATGAATTGATTGATTTAAAATAGATATTAAATAAAAATATGTTTTTAACAAATGAATTGAGAAGAATAATTTTTAAATAATGTTTTTAAATTAAGGAAAATATTTATCGTTTGATAAATAAAGATATATAAGTCTGAAATTATATAAAGAAGTAAACAGATAAATGCAGCAGATTAATTTATAAATAATATTTTATAAATTGAGTAAAATATTTATCATTGGATAAATGGAATATATAAGTCAAAACTTATATAAAGAAGTAAGAATCGATTTTAACATCGATATTTGAAACTGAATATGAACGTAGTGTTAACAAGACTTATTAATGGAATTATTAAAGTGTTGAATATAAAATAAGATTTTATATGAATTGTTTATAAATAGAAGTATAAATAGAATATTTAAAATAAGATAATATTTTAAATATGAAACCAAATTGTTTTAATTATATAAAGAATATATTATTCATATTGGATATGAATAATGGATTAAGGCAAGTATTTTTGCAAAGAAGAAGATTATAAAAGAAATGTTATTCATATTGAAAATGAATAATGGATTAAAATAAATGTTTTGAAAATAAAAACATTTATAAAGAAGATCGGATTGAAATAGGAATTCAAATAGAAATGAAATTTCAAATGGCTAGGATAAATAACTTGTTTAATAATAAAAACAAGTAGTGTGATTTATAAACAATGTTTATAAATAAATTAAAAAAAATCAATGGATAATTTGGATTGTAAATTCAGCAGTGAATATCGAAGAGAGTTAATCGAATATTAGTTATTTGAAAGAGAAATAAATCAAAGATAGATCATTTGAAAAAGGAGTTAATCGAATTAGTTATTCGAAAGGAGTTAATCGAATTAGTTATTGGAAAAGAGTTAATCGGATTAGTTATTCGAAAAGAGTTAATTGAAATTAGTTATTCGAAATAGAGTTAAATCGAATATAGTTTATTCGAAAGAGAAGTATACATTGGGATTCGATTATATCGAATGTAGTAAGGTACTATTTACTTTCTGTTTTTAAATCAAGATTTATTTATTTATTTAATAAATTATTATTATTCAATTTAAGAAATAACAGTATAATTTGGAGTTAGATTATATCGAAAGTAGAGATTATAACGTTATCGTTATAACCAATGTTTTATAAAAGAACATGATTTATAAACTGAACCCGAGAGTTGTGTAAGCAATGATTTGACAAAAAGATAAGAAATAGAGTTAAAGAAATTAGAAACTGACTAGAGTTTAGTTAAGGTGAATGATTTTCGGGGTACCGATCTGATGTTAGTTTCGGCCTTCAAAATTAATACTTAGGGAATCGTTCTCTTACTAATTTAGGGTTAGATATTGATGGATGTGAAATGATAGTTAAGCGTGAATAAGAAATGGAAACGTTTTCCAATGTTAATAAGGTATATTTTCTAACTTTAGAAAATAAGAATTTATGGAGATATGGAAATGGGTAACTGAATAAATTAATGATGAATCAATTTCAAAAGAAAAAAAAGTTGATTGATGATTGATCGGTAAGATTTCCATTTGAAAATACGACCGTTGTTGTACACATGTTTTTCTTTGATAGTTAAATCACTGACTATCAAAGATTTTGACATTTCCATTGTCAATACGGAGAGACCGGGATCAGATATATTATCTGAAGCCCACTCCGTATGGCATTAGCGTTGCGAATCAAATATGATGAAGATAATTGAAGATGGAGTTATGTAAGGGTTGTTCAGTAAATCCTAGGTAGAAATTGGCTAAGATGGATTTACAGAATAGTACCTTTGGTCTGTCCAGTCCCAGGACGACCTGTATGGAAGAATGTCTGACGGAGTATATTTAATAGATCGCGTAAGTTGATCTCTTCAAACGTATTTACGTTTGGTGGCGGAGGAATTCATTTCTCTTATCTGTTTACCCATGATATGTTTGGAGAAATCAATTTGTGATTTAGCGGGTATGACGATGTGATATTCGAAGTGAATGAAGATGTGGTTTGTAAAGGAAACGTTATGGCCTCTAGACTCACAACCAAGAAATGGTATAAAATCAGGTAGGTTGCTTGGCCAAGTGGTTAGCTGCCAATTAGGGTGTATTGTCACCTGATCTGGAGAAATTCCATTTTACTTTTATAATCTATTTCGATGCTGTCCCTTTTGGGAAACGGTTGCTGATCCCAACCGTTGGTGATAATACATTTGGTACACTCAAGCGAAATGAGTGACCGGTCAAGTTTAGCCTGGGTTGCAAGATGTTCTTGTTGAACCTGGTGTATTCCTCTCTAGAGATACACTGTCGGAAGGTGGTCCCATACCTTGCTGGTTGGAGTTCATTAACCAATAAGCGCCCGCGGTTTTTGATTATATATTATGTATGTGGAACATGAGATGAAAGAGTTCTGCTAGATGATTATTATATTATGGTTGATAGACACTATCATAATATCAAGGGAGTTTTGATATAAAAGATCATTGTTTCTTGCAAAAGGATTTTTGATGTTAAATCAAATGCTTTGGATTCTCATAAGGGAAAAACCCGTTCCGTGTTATATGGCGTGGTCTTATGAGATATTGTTTATTTTCTCAAACTGTTTTAAATTGTTTACTCACACCAATCCCATGACTGACCCGGAGTTTATTTTGTTTTGTTTTCCCTAAACACTTGGGTGCCCAAATTTGTACGGGTAGTCAAGTAGTCGGGATTTTACAGATATATTGAGAGCTTAGAGCAGGAGGCTTCAGAATTATATAGCTATTGTTTTTTTCCGCTCTGTTGTAAGTGTTATACTCTGATAATGTTACTGTATACATATACTGATTTATTTCAAAGTTATGTATCTATTATATCTTGTTCGCTCCGCTGTGAGATTCGTGTTTACTCTGATGTTGTATGTTCTTCTTCTTCTTCTATTCTAAGTATCTATCTTATCTATTCCCACCCTCTATTTTCTTTCATTAACTATCCGGTATTTCCGATGATTGGTAGTCGACATTGGGTTATATATTGATTACTCAGGATCGCGAAAACCCGAGTCGTTACAAGACTAGAGAGGCCTATCTAAAACTACTAAGAGGGAGACCTATCTAGATTCGGTAATTCTATTAAGATTTGAAATTCATGGACACATGTGAGTGATATTAATCGTATTTACAGATTTCTTGACTTCCTAATCTTAGGATAATTAAAAAAAGTTAATTATGTTAGAAATCATGCAACTTTAGATTAAAGCTATGAATTTAAATTGTTAGGAATTAGATTGCTACTTTTTTTCTATGAAACCACTTGCAGATCTATGCAAATCTATGACTTTTTTCTTATATTTGAATTCTGCTATTCAGTTGGAATGAATGATTAATATTGTATTTTATCTTGGATGATTTTCATGTTTAGATTTTTGTTTGAATGTTTGAAAACGCCTATGAACGATGACCTACAACTAGGATTTTATAAAAAAATCACAAACCAAAATTACTCAGAATCACACCAAATTTAGAGGAGATAAGGTGGAAGGTCTCCAGAAGTTGTATGAGATGTTTGGAGTCATTTGGAGTTTGTACGGAAGAGTTATGACCAGGAATGTTTAGAATGACCAAAACTTCAAAGTGCCTAGAATTGTATGAAATTTTTATCAAAGCTAGAGAATGTCCTGGGAACATACGTTTAAAATTTCAAGTCAATTGGATCAAAAATGAAGGGCATATGATGGAAATAATCCGGATTGGCCTAATCATATGCCAAACCAGATCGGTGTAGGGTTGTGGCTCGGATTGACATGGGAATAGGAGTAGGCTTCGGATCGGCATGGAGATAGAAGAAGGCTTTGGACCGGTAGAAGGTTGAGGGGGAACTTCAGATCGGCTAAGTGGGATGAGCGAACCGGATCAGTGTGGGTACATTAATCTAGGCATGGCTGAATCAGATTGGTATGACTATAAAGGACCGGGGTATGATGAACTAGATCAGTGTGGTTATACCAATCCAAACATAACCAAATCAGATCAGTGTGCTACACCGATCCGGACTTGTGTCAAGGGATTGGGGTCATGTGACCCTATGCAAGCAACGCATTACTTCGAGACAACTTCCCAGATGCATGATGGGAGTTCAAAGAACCCTACTTCATAATGACATCGATAAGGAGACTTTTGGTTATCATAGTTCGAAGGACCATTCAACTTGAAGAGTATGAATCCAACAATGATTAGTTTAACTCCTTGGAACAGAGTAATAAACTATGAATCAAGATGGGGAAGCTGTCATGAGGGGTTTAGGAGCCGAGTAGGACGACAAACGTAGTTGTCTACGTAGTTCCCGACCAGAAGACTTCAGAAGAAGTACAAAGACAGTCCCGGAATAGATTTATAGTGGAGACGCTTTGCAAAAGGGATCGTTGGTATGTAGGTTCAGGCAGGTACTTGGAGAGCTATGGCCTGGGCGTCTGTCAAGTCTTTGACTTGACGTAGGTTGTAATCTAGTTCAGAGGCTGTCCATAGACCATCCAATGAAACTATAGGTTTTTTATCCAGTGGGAACTCGTGAATACCAGTTATTATAATTCTCAACCCAGTGCTCAGATGTAGAGTATCACCCTCAGGGATGTCATTAAATGTCGGTAGCATTAACAAAGACATAGATAGTGTAGATGCATACATTTAGACACCCCGGTGCTCATATGTAGATTACACCTATATTACTGGTTCTATTAGAGTAGTATATACTTTTATGTGCTAACACTTCGCATGCAGGAATAGGTCCGATATGGCTTACCATACCATGCGTTCCACTTATTTTCTATACTAGGGATTTTTTCGCTTACACCAAACTTTGTGTGACCTAGAGTTTTATGCATTACTTCTTATTACTCTGGGTGCTCTTATATTAGCAGACTAGAGGCAGGTTAGGAGAGAGAAGGGGTAGCTGGTCCGAAGATGGCCAAGAGGCTATCCACATATTACTTATATGCACTTTATCTTATTTTGATGTTCACTACTATGGGGCTTGGTAGTATCTTTATTATTTTTATTTAGAGATAGTTGTAATAACCCGAAAATCTGGGCCAGTTTGAAATTTTTATTTTGGAAATTTTAGCGAATTTTGATTATTTAAAATGAATTATTTTAAATAATATCGACGAGAAAATTTCTTTTGAATAAAATTCAATCGTATATAGTTATATAGATCGACGATAGAATATTTATATATAATCATAAATAGAATTGAAAATGGCGCGGTAGTTCGATAATTCGATTTCAAACTCCAATTGAATGTACCGGGTGCAAAACAATCCGGATTTTAGTGAAACCAAAAACATTAGGATCTAAATGATGATATCTTTCCAACGAATCCGAAAAATCAAAATTTCATAGCGGGAATCAAAAGATATGTCCAGTTGAAAATTCTGAATAGTCGCTATGGAATTCAGGCCCTTAAAAATGGACATTTTGCAAACGACCTCGGATTTCGACGAAACCAGTTTTGTTGGGTCCGGGATGTCAATTTATTGTTAGGTTCCAGTTTTCATAATTTTTCGAATCAATATTTGAGCGTGGCGAAGTAAAACGCGTTTGACCGGTTTCAGTTGATTTTAAATCGACTGGAAAATGGCCATTTTTCCAACGGTCTCAGAATTCGATGAAACTAGTTTTGTTAGGACCGTATCGTCAATACGAAGCTAGAAAATATTTTTCGGGAATTTTTCTAGTTAGTATGTGACCCCGGTAAATTGAAATGCGCGTTCAAATTCAATATATAGAGTTATATGTAGATTTTGACGGAAACTGATTCAAGCGATCGAATCAGCCTACGATACATATCCCGTTGTGTCCGGAATATGGGAAATTAGCTAGGGGCAACATTCGTTGGGTCTCGCTTGGAGTTCGGGAAGCCAAATTTCGATGTTAAATTAATAAATGAATTTAATAAAAAAAAAAAAACTCCATATAAACACCCCACAGGCCAAGTCAAACCCTAGACTTTAAGAACCGCAGTCAACATTTTCATCGCAACCCTTCAGTGATGAACGATCGAAACTTCGTGACCTTCCTCTCCTCCAAACTCCCCATCCATTCATTTTTCCAAAAACCGTTCAAGTCGAAAAAGGATCTCCTCAATGAGACCTTGAATTCTACCGGAGGAGATGATGTTTCGAGCGCTGTGGGGATCGAATTTCTGCCACGAAGTGGCGCGCATCGAACACGAACTGAGACTGGAAGGGAAAACCGATTGGGCTGTGCTTGGTGGCGATGAACAGCGCCCTGTGGGGCTTCAAAGGGGTGGTCGGCGATACACTTCCGATCACCTGAGGTATGAGCGGTGGTGAGGATTCTGTGGTGAACTGATGGGTTCTTTCGAGAGCAATGGGTCGAACGCATACAGATGAAGAACGATAAGACACAGTGAGCTTTCCCTTTTCAATATACACTATTCAAAATCTGTTTTTTTTATTTTTTATTATATATATACATTATTATAAAATCTGAACTTTTATATATAACTTTGCATAAAAATATAATTTCTGCAATAGACAACAATGAAATGAAAAATCTGGTTTTTAAATATGAAGTTGTTTTTATATAAAATATATACGAAGTTGTTTTTATAAAAATGTAAATATACCTTTGTTTTTGAAAGGTACGAACTAGAATTCGATTTTGAAAATATAACTTAGAATGTTGTTTTGAAAATGTATGTCACATTGTTTTTGAAATAAAATATACATAGTTTATAAGATAGAGATAGCATAGTAAAAATTCGATTTTTATATATTGAATAGCATAGTAAAAATTCGATTTTTTTTATATTGAATAGCGAAGTAAAAATTCGATTTTTATATATGTAGTGGCTACGGGCAACAAAGATGTCAAAGATGCGATAACGATGAAGATTTCTCTAAATGAAGTGCCGTGGAGTTAGGATAGCTATTGGTGAGAATTTCTCACCTTTCAATTTCTTTTTCTAGTTATATTTATATACTAGGATGCAGACGGTGCTTAGTAGCACCCGACACAATCGTCCACAGACCATGGACTTGTTTGTTTGATTGCAAAAATTAGTTAGATTATTTGATTGTAATTTGAGTTGTTTGGTGAAATGGAATGGATTGATTGATGCGTGAATGGCGTGGGCCTTCACTAGACCGGGGATAAGGCTAGGCCTTGTCCCGTTTCTAGTATCGTGCCGTTATGCCGCCGAAATTTTCTAAAATATGTTAGAAAAATAAAAATATCATTTTATTGAATAAATGAACTGAATAGAAATTCATGTGTTGAAAAAAAATATTTTATCGTTAAGAATATAATTTTTAACGTGAATGTGAATAAATAAATATTCATTTACAAACCGGACGGTTTGTTTATGTACACCTAATTGAAGGACATTGATTGGGACGATAAATTTTACACATCGCCCAACTGCACAAATAAAATCGGTGTTTGATTGTTTGAAACCCCACACGGGTATTGGGATGATATTTGAAGTACACTAATCCCGATTGTTTAGTTGTATGTCGATCGATTGATTGACGGGTTGTTATAAGCGTTAGATATCTATATTTGATGCTTATACAGTGTAGGGCACTTTGGTTGATGGTTGATTATTTTTCAATGCTATTATATAAGTGTGTTGTAGAAAATCCATATAGTTAACGCTATATGGTAATTGATTGGGCCTCATTCCAATTTGAAAAATAAAGAATATTATAAAATAAAGGTTCATGTGTTGACAATACTCATCCGTTGAGATTAGTCATGTGTTGAACGAAATATTTTAATAATAAAATTTTATATCTTTAACATTATAAAATAAAGGTTCATGTGTTGACAGTACTCATCCGTTGAGATTAGTCATGTATTGAACGAAATATTTTGATAATAACAACTATTTTGAAAAAGAAATATTTGAAATAGAATATTTGAAAATAGAAATATATGAAGCCGTGTCGATTAGATTGACGCCATTTTGACGTGAACGATATTTATATCGATTTTATTCATTTTGAAATGAATTGAATTGAAAACGATTTCGAAATGAATTGAATAGAAAATGAATTTTATTTCAATTAAATATATAACGAATTTGAATCGAATAGAAAACCAATTTGAATTGAATCGAATAGAAAACCAATTTGAATTGAAGCGAATAGAAAACGACTTTGGAATTGAATTTAATTGAAAACGAATTCAAATTGAATTGAAAGCGAATTGAAAAGAATTCAAATTGAATTGAAATTTGAATTGAATAGAAATGAATTTTAAAACGAATTTATAAAGAAAAATTCAATTTTGATTTGAATTGAAATGGAGGTTGAAATTGTTTTTGAAATGAATTTAAAACTATTTATATAATTCGTTTTAAATAGAAATCGACGAAATATATATAATATATATTATATATATTATATAATGGCCTGAATAGAACGCGCCGCGCCGCGGCAGTTCGGGAATTTCGACCATTGACTTCGAACGGATATTGCGGGAGATCCGACCGTCGGATTCTCCTAAAATCGGAACCGTTGGGTTAGTATCGAAAAGAGCTTTCTAACGAATATTAGAAATTTGAAATCTAACGGTTGGATTTGGAGTTATGTCCAAATCAAATTCGAAAAAGGTCGCTGTAAGTGCAGTTCGATGGCCATTGATGGAAATCGAATGTACAGGCCTTGATAAAATTATTAAAAATAGTAATAATTTGTGTAAAATCATAAGAAATGATTTGGGAAGAATTGGGATGAAAAACTCCATATTTGAAAAGATAAAAATAGATTTTTATCGAAATGAACTAGTTTTGAACTAGAATTATAATTCTATTTATTTTTAAATAAATAAATTAAATTTGAAAAGGGTTTTAAAAATAACCAGAATTTCCAATGATTGCATTGGAGTGGATTTGAATCGAAATTGTCTTTGGAATATTTCGATGTTGGAATTCGTGATTATACGGATGTTGTTATGGAAATTTGAAAGATATATATTTATATCGTTATCTCCAATACGACATTTGTTAATCGTAGAATTTGATATTGAATATAAGCCGATATATTTTCTATTCAGAGCCTTGTATTTAATATCAAATGTGATTTGGGTTTATCGTGAACAGTGTTTTTAAATAACACTTGTTCTTTAACCCGATAATTAATGTGATGTGATTTTGGGTTTATCGTGAACCGTGTTTTAAATGACACTGATTCTTTAACCCTGTTAGCGATTAAAACTAAGTGGAGTTTTAATGAATCTTTAATTAGATTGAAATAATCGAAATGGAGTATCACCAGTTTTGCTCCAGACGTTAGTTAAATCTTTAATTAGATTTGAACGTGAAATGGTAATTGAATTTACCGATAACACCGTGGTGTTAGATATGAAGTACTACCAGTTTTACTTCATGAGATGAATAGGTTGGGATTGGAAATTAAAACAAATGATTACTTCGGTAAGGTTCGTTAATCCCGACTAGTTGAATCGAAATTCAAAAGAAGATTTGAGAATAAATTTTAATGATTTATCTTGGATAAAATTAATGGGAACCTTTCCCTATGAATGTGAAATTTAGTAACGAACTGTCGGTTAGCTAAGCAGAATGGTTTTCTGGATATTGATCTGATGTTGGTTTCGGCCTTCGGGGTTAATATTTGGGGAATTATTCTCTTGATTAATTTACAGTTAGTGACTGATGAATTGGAATGAGGCGTATGTTGTGTTTGTGTAACACTTATTTAAAATATACGCGAGTTATTCGGAAAGACCGGGTTTATCCCATTCTGAATAACTGATACGACGATAAGTCGAAGATGAAGACGGTGGTTGAAGACTGGAAGTCTTCACGTCGTTTGGGTGATTACTGATGATCTTGATTGGGTTGTACACCCAAGAAGATGGAAGCAGTTGGTGATCGTCCAGACGTACTTGGAGATCGATGGATATGCGGGGTACTAGGTGCCTCCGGTTTCGTTTAGACCCAGAACGAACTTGTAAATGGACTGTGTGTCTGACATTGGATTTTAGTCCGTGTGATTGATCTCTATTAAATATATATTTGTTTGGCGGCGGAGAATTTATTCTCTTGCTTAACGCCCTTCTCTGAGACGTATGAGCTCAGGGGTTATATATTGATGGATATCAAACGCATGGAGTGAGTTGCCTGTGTGGCATGCCTAAGTGGCAATTGATCGAGGCTTCTGTTGAAAAGCAAAGTCTTGTGGTGGTGATCAAAGCACAGCCCGTGTGGCACAGCTTTGTGTAACGTGAGTTCGCGAGCCTCGCACCCCGGTTGTGAACCAAAAACGGGAGACGGACATCAGGGAGGGCATGCATTTCTTTCTAGCTAGGGTGGTGTCAGTGACCTACCAGCCCTGACATTTATATACTTTTCACCTGTGTGGTTGTTGCTGTTGCGAGGCGCCTCGGTTTGATCGGACGATCCGGGTCCGATGGAGTCATTCGTTGGCTCATTTACGCCCCAAAGGGCGGGGAAACGCATGTTCAGGCATTTCAATCCACATCGGTGGACCGGCCCTGACGATCCAAGGGCCCACCTGAGTCTGGGTCCTGAGTGGCGGGCTAGAGCGTCTCGAATCGGTTGAGGACTATCTTTTGCCTCGGTTCATAGGTGGAAATCCAATTTCCAAATACGTGACATTTGCGGTTTTATTTGTAAACCTATATATGGCGACATGATATATGGTACCCATGCCGCCTATGATTGATACTTATGATTTGAAGTTGTTTTATACACTATGCACTTATAATAGTATCAAATGATTTGTTTTAAACGTATCAAGCATTCTTTGGCTGTTATAAGGGAAAAACCCTATCCCCCGGCTTGCGTTGCATTGTGTGATAGGTCCTGGGTCTTATAACAGCTTCATTTTTCTCTATTTAGCATTGCGCTGTTTGTTTTATGCACTGGTATTCTTGGGAGGAAACCCGTTCCGTGTTATACGGCGTGGTCCCTTGATTTACCTAACTTTAAAATAAAGATTATTAACTGTTTTAGTTCTCACACCAGTCCCATGACTGACCTGGAGTTTATTGTTTTAACCTAAACTCTGGGTGCCCCTATTTTCGACACGGGCAGCTAGTAGTTTTGGTTTTGCAGATTTATATTCACAGGATCCTGGTTTACTGCTGGAATGATATCCGGAAAGCTTTGTATCCGTATATCTCTTCTGGTTGTGTATTGTATTATTTTCCACTGCTATGTATTTAAATGTAATTTAAATCTCTGATATTTCTGTGTAATATATATTCATTTATACTCTGTATATTCTTGTAATCTGATGCATTGTTGTAATATACAATGAAATGTTCTTCCGTTTGCGTTCTACTTTGTCGTGTTCTCAAAACAATTCGTTCTTTCTCTTCTCTTCGGAGACCAGGGAAGTTCGGGTCGTTTCATCGTGGTATCAGAGCTCTGGTTTGCAAAGCTCAGAGAACAAGACATATTAGAACAATACGAAAGAATTCATCAGATATTGGATTAGTAATATCCAGCGAGAATGACTCGTTAGAGATGGGATCAGTAGTATCCTAGAACCAGTGTGAAGAGTATATTTTTAAGATGAAAACCAATTTTGTTTTGAAAATTTAAATCAATTATTCGTATTTGATTATTTATTTGTATTGATTTGGACAGTCCAGTATATAAAGATTTTGCATATACGCCTTGCAAACGTGTATTTGAAGTTTTAATATACTGGATAGATATAGAATTACACTCTAATCGCCCGGAGATGATTTTGATGATGGAGCTCCATCAATAGAATTTATGTTCGTGTGACGAAGGTGGACTTTCTATATATTTCCTATTGACTGGTGTGAGAACCAAAATTAGATAGGACCTATTGTTGTGGTTTGGCATCAAAAACATGATTTTTGTATATTTATCAAAATTATGAATTTGAAACTCTAATTCACTAATTGATTGATGTTTGTGTTGTTTGTTTATTTGTTTGCTAATTTTTAGCCATTTAGCCCAATTGAATCACATATTGAATTATATTGAAAATTGGTCGCATTTGCTTGCATATACTTGTACTTGCATTGAACAGGTCATAGCAAGGAGGCTAGAGCAAAGAATAAAATTTGTTTGCCCGACAAATAGGTACATGTTTACTATATAATTTACTGTTTTGTTTGGGTGATGATGATTTTATGAGCCTATTGGCTAGCCGCTTGGCTTTTTCTTTTTCTTTTTGAGATCTGAAGGACCGGGGAAGCTATTTGAGATTTCCCGATGCTCCCATTGCAGGGGAGGTTATGGCGAAATTTTTCAAAAATTTAGGGTGTTAGCCAAATTTTTGAAATTTTTGAAAATTCTCAGAAACTGAAAAGTTAGAGAATGGAAGCCAGATCGAGCGTAGGGTTGATTAATCAAACCACTTTCGACTTTGTTCCTTTTCGGGGACGAAAAGTTTTAAGTGGGGGAGATTATAATAACCCGAAAATCAGGGCCAGTTTGAAATTTTTATTTTGGCAATTTTAGCGAATTTTGATTATTTAAAATGAATTATTTTAAATAATATCAACGAGAAAATTTCTTTTGAATAAAATTCAATCGTATATAGTTATATAGATCGACGATAGAATATTTATATATAATCATAAATAGAATTGAAAATGGCGCGGTAGTTCGATAATTCGATTTCAAACTCCAATTGAATGTACCGGGTGCAAAACAATCCGGATTTTAGTGAAACCAAAAACATTAGGATCTAAATGATGATATCTTTCCAACGAATCCGAAAAATCAAAATTTCATAGCGGGAATCAAAAGATATGTCCAGTTGAAAATTCTGAATAGTCGCTATGGAATTCAGGCCCTTAAAAATGGACATTTTGCAAACGACCTCGGATTTCGACGAAACCAGTTTTGTTGGGTCTGGGATGTCAAGTTATTGTTAGGTTCCAGTTTTCATAATTTTTCGAATCAATATGTGAGCGTGGCGAAGTAAAACGCGTTTGACCGGTTTTAGTTGATTTTAAATCGACTGGAAAATGGCCATTTTTCCAACGGTCTCAGAATTCGATGAAACTAGTTTTGTTAGGACCGTATCGTCAATACGAAGCTAGAAAATATTTTTCGGGAATTTTTCTAGTTAGTATGTGACCCCGGTAAATTGAAATGCGCGTTCAAATTCAATATATAGAGTTATATGTAGATTTTGACGGAAACTGATTCAAGCGATCGAATCAGCCTACGATACATATCCCGTTGTGTCCGGAATATAGGAAATTAGCTAGGGGTGACATTCGTTGGGTCTCGCTTGGAGTTCGGGAAGCCAAATTTCGATGTTAAATTAATAAATGAATTTAATAATAATAAAAAAAACTCCATATAAACACCCCACAGGCCAAGTCAAACCCTAGACTTTAAGAACCGCAGTCAACATTTTCATCGCAACCCTTCAGTGATGAACGATCGAAACTTCGTGACCTTCCTCTCCTCCAAACTCCCCATCCATTCATTTTTCCAAAAACCGTTCAAGTCGAAAAAGGATCTCCTCAATGAGACCTTGAATTCTACCGGAGGAGATGATGTTTCGAGCGCTGTGGGGATCGAATTTCTGCCACGAAGTGGCGCGCATCGAACACGAACTGAGACTGGAAGGGAAAACCGATTGGGCTGTGCTTGGTGGCGATGAACAGCGCCCTGTGAGGCTTCAAAGGGGGTGGTCGGCGATACACTTCCGATCACCGGAGGTATGAGCGGTAGTGAGGATTCTGTGGTGAACTGATGGGTTCTTTCGAGAGCAATGGGTCGAACGCATACAGATGAAGAACGATAAGACACAGTGAGCTTTCCCTTTTCAATATACACCATTCAAAATCTGTTTTTTTTATTTTTTATTATATATATACATTATTGTAAAATCTGAACTTTTATATATAACTTTGCATAAAAATATAATTTCTGCAATAGACAACAATGAAATGAAAAATCTGGTTTTTAAATATGAAGTTGTTTTTATATAAAATATATACGAAGTTGTTTTTATAAAAATGTAAATATACCTTTGTTTTCGAAAGGTACGAACTAGAATTCGATTTTGAAAATATAACTTAGAATGTTGTTTTGAAAATGTATGTCACATTGTTTTTGAAATAAAATATACATAGTTTATAAGATAGAAATAGCATAGTAAAAATTCGATTTTTATATATTGAATAGCATAGTAAAAATTCGATTTTTTTTATATTGAATAGCGAAGTAAAAATTCGATTTTTATATATGTAGTGGCTACGGGCAACGAAGATGTCAAAGATGCGATAACGATGAAGATTTCTATAAATGAAGTGCCGTGGAGTTAGGATAGCTATTGGTGAGAATTTCTCACCTTTCAATTTCTTTTTCTAGTTATATTTATATACTAGGATGCAGACGGTGCTTAGTAGCACCCGACACAATCGTCCACAGACCATGGACTTGTTTGTTTGATTGCAAAAATTAGTTAGATTATTTGATTGAAATTTGAGTTGTTTGGTGAAATGGAATGGATTGATTGATGCGTGAATGGCATGGGCCTTCACTAGACCGGGGATAAGGCTAGGCCTTGTCCCATTTCTAGTATCGTGCCGTTATGCCGCCGAAATTTTCTAAAATATGTTAGAAAAATAAAAATATCATTTTATTGAATAAATGAACTGAATAGAAATTCATGTGTTGAAATAAAATATTTTATCGTTAAGAATATAATTTTTAACGTGAATGTGAATAAATAAATATTCATTTACAAACCGGACGGTTTGTTTATGTACACCTATTTGAAGGACATTGATTGGGACGATAAATTTTACACATCGCCCAACTGCACAAATAAAATCGGTGTTTGATTGTTTGAAACCCCACACGAGTATTCGGATGATATTTGAAGTACACTAATCCCGATTGTTTAGTTGTATGTCGATCGATTGATTGACGGGTTGTTATAAGCGTTAGATATCTATATTTGATGCTTATACAGTGTAGTGCACTTTGGTTGATGGTTGATTATTTTTCAATGCTATTATATAAGTGTGTTGTAGAAAATCCATATAGTTAACGCTATATGGTAATTGATTGGGCCTCATTCCAATTTGAAAAATAAAGAATATTATAAAATAAAGGTTCATGTGTTGACAATACTCATCCGTTGAGATTAGTCATGTGTTGAACGAAATATTTTAATAATAAAATTTTATATCTTTAACATTATAAAATAAAGGTTCATGTGTTGACAGTACTCATCCGTTGAGATTAGTCATGTATTGAACGAAATATTTTGATAATAACAACTATTTTGAAAAAGAAATATTTGAAATAGAATATTTGAAAATAGAAATATATGAAGCCGTGTCGATTAGATTGACGCCATTTTGACGTGAACGATATTTATATCGATTTTATTCATTTTGAAATGAATTGAATTGAAAACGATTTCGAAATGAATTGAATAGAAAACGAATTTTATTTCAATTAAATATATAACGAATTTGAATCGAATAGAAAACCAATTTGAATTGAATCGAATAGAAAACCAATTTGAATTGAAGCGAATAGAAAACGACTTTGGAATTGAATTTAATTGAAAACGAATTCAAATTGAATTGAAAGCGAATTGAAAAGAATTCAAATTGAATTGAAATTTGAATTGAATAGAAATGAATTTTAAAACGAATTTATAAAGAAGAATTCAATTTTGATTTGAATTGAAATGGAGGTTGAAATTGTCTTTGAAACGAATTTAAAACTATTTATATAATTCGTTTTAAATAGAAATCGACGAAATATATATAATATATATTATATATATTATATAATGGCCTGAATAGAACGCGCCGCGCCGCGGCAGTTCGCGAATTTCGACCATTGACTTCGAACGGATATTGCGGGAGATCCGACCGTCGGATTCTCCTAAAATCGGAACCGTTGGGTTCATATCGAAAAGAGGTTTCTAACGAATATTAGAAATTTGAAATCTAACGGTGGGATTCGGAGTTATGTCCAAATCAAATTCGAAAAAGGTCGCTGTAAGTGCAGTTCGATGGCCATTGATGGAAATTGAATGTACAGGCCTTGATAAAATTATTAAAAATAGTAATAATTTGTGTAAAATCATAAGAAATGATTTGGGAAGAATTGGGATGAAAAAATCCATATTTGAAAAGATAAAAATAGATTTTTATCGAAATGAACTAGTTTTGAACTAGAATCATAATTCTATTTATTTTTAAATAAATAAATTAAATTTGAAAAGGGTTTTAAAAATAACCAGAATTTCCAATGATTGCATTGGAGTGGATTTGAATCGAAATTGTCTTTGGAATATTTCGATGTTGGAATTCGTGATTATACGGATGTTGTTATGGAAATTTGAAAGATATATATTTATATCGTTATCTCCAATACGACATTTGTTAATCGTAGAATTTGATATTGAATATAAGCCGATATATTTTCTATTCAGAGCCTTGTATTTAACATCAAATGTGATTTGGGTTTATCGTGAACAGTGTTTTTAAATAACACTTGTTCTTTAACCCGATAATTAATGTGATGTGATTTTGGGTTTATCGTGAACCGTGTTTTAAATGACACTGATTCTTTAACCCTGTTAGCGATTAAAACTAAGTGGAGTTTTAATGAATCTTTAATTAGATTGAAATAATCGAAATGGAGTATCACCAGTTTTGCTCCAGACGTTAGTTAAATCTTTAATTAGATTTGAACGTGAAATGGTAATTGAATTTACCGATAACACCGTGGTGTTAGATATGAAGTACTACCAGTTTTACTTCATGAGATGAATAGGTTGGGATTGGAAATTAAAACAATGATTACTTCGGTAAGGTTCGTTAATCCCGACTAGTTGAATCGAAATTCAAAAGAAGATTTGAGAATAAATTTTAATGATTTATCTTGGATAAAATTAATGGGAACCTTTCCCTATGAATGTGAAATTTAGTAACGAACTGTCGGTTAGCTAAGCAGAATGGTTTTCTGGATATTGATCTGATGTTGTGATTGACACTGAAAAGTGTTTATTTTATTACTCTTATGCTTTATCTTTTGTAAATAAATAAATGATACTTTGGTTACTTTTGCATGTTTTTACAGGATGTCAAGAAATGCCTCCTTCAATTCAAATCAAAGGCCAACTACAAGAAAGAGCTACTTCCTCACATCAAATTCATTTCAATTGCAAAAGAAGTAGTAGCTCACTGGTAAAGGCATAGGAATTGGTGCTGAGAGACCTGAGTTCGAACCCCGTCAAGCTCACTTTTTGCCAAAGAAACGGAGCGCGTTCACACTGGCTCCTTTGCTTTGAGAGATATCTGGTTTAGTGTTATGTTATATATATACATACACATATTCATGTGTATGTATTTATGATGTGCACCAATTAACACTTCAGCAATAGCCATATTCTCATCATGGAAGTAAATTCAAATCATTCAATTTCAATTAGAAGAATTTCTGATTGAATTGTTGCCAAGAAGAAAAACCAATTTTGAAGATCTTATCTTATATTGCCTTTGGAGTCTGATAAGCGTCCTTGTTTGGAAGAATTAATTAGATGCAATCTTCTATCAATCAAGCCACATGGGAAAATTGAAAGATATGGAAAATAATTACCATGATATGCCCAGATTTTCTCCAATCAGGTAGTCAAGGAAGGCAAGAAATATTCATGAATGAAGAGGGTCATTGATTCATAGACCTAGTTAGGGTTTTCCCCTTCTCATCTATAAATATGTGATTGTAACCATTGTAAAAATCATCTCATTTTTTTCTGTACTGCCATTAGTTTAATAAAATTTTCTTGTTCTAGTTAATTACTTTTCTTTTAAAACAATTTGTGTATCTACACGATTAGATTCGGTAGAACACATATTGTTATTGTCTTTGTTACTGCATACTAGTGTTGACTGTTTGATTAGTTTCAACAGCAATTCTACTTTTAATTCTCTGTTATTGTTCCAGTTATTATTTACTTTTGTTGTTTTTGCTAGTACTTGTTATTTTCTTTCCTGTTGTTGAATTTGATATACGTCTGATTAGATTCAGATTTGTAGCAGTTTCAATAACATTAATTCAACAACATTGAAAACAACCCCCAAAGTTCTGTCTAACTCGCCTAAGAATAAATAGATAATAATTTTTAATTACACCTCCCTGTGTTCGACCTGTATGCTACACACCTGTATGCTTGCAGAATTTATTACAAATGTCGCGCTTTTCTAATTCATAGACTAGCGTCGATCAAGTTTTTGGCGTCGTTGCCGGGGAGGTAACGATTAAATTTTATTATTTAATTAATTTCGGATTCGTGTTAGTTTTATTTTATTTGCCTTTTTGTTTTTCTGTATATATAGAAAAAAATCTTGATTAACAATGTGGTGTATCAATTACATTGGTACCGTCATGAATTAAGCAAGAGGAAAAAAATATACCAAATTTTCTCAAATTTCTTTCTATCTTTCTTCTGCCTAATTCTCTCCTCTCCGTTAATTATCTTTCCTTTTTCTCAAATTTCTTCCCATTTTTACAACTGTTACATTTCTTTTTTTTTTAAAAAAAAAGAAAACAAAAAAAAATACAATTTCTTTCTCCCTGTTTTATTCTCTGCCGCCACCACAAGTTCATCCACAAACAATATCACCATACAAACAACAGACCATCCTCACTACCCTCTTTACCAAAGTCAAACCACACTTTCCCACAACGCTAATCAGTTCACACACCAACCTTCATCTTCTCCAAAACCTGTCCATACCACATCCCGCATTCGATAAATTCAGCAAATCATCACAAGACCTCCCTCTGCCCATACAAAATCCTCCCCCATCTTCATTACAATTCCCGTAACTATTCCAGCGAAAACCTGAAACCGCTAATCGAACACTTCGAACCAATTCTGTTCTTCATTTTTTTTTTAGAAAAAACAAAACTCCACAAAAATCTCCGCACTCCTCCTCCATAAGCACAGTTCACAGCACCCACATCTCACAAACTGCGAACGCCATCTACAGTTGGATCACCACCAAACCCACCTGTCTTCACAATAACCATCCTTCACTGCCTCCTTCCCCACGTCTGAATCCGCCAATTTCCCACGTCCAGATCCCAACCGCCCTCACTGTTCAACACTCCATTCATTCCCACCAAACAACCCATCAGCCTACAACAATCACCACAACAAACGCCCTCCACCCTACAAGCCACGTTCATCTCATCGAACAGACAACCGTGCATCACCCAGTGCGCAACCATCGTCCTCTGCCTCATCCACCGAAACCTCAGCAAATACCCCCATCCACCGAAACCTAAATTCAATTCGACATCAAACCCTACACCCTCGAATCGCATAGCTGACCTGAAATCCAACTCGAAATCAAACTCGAGATCTTTAGACCTAAGATACCGAAGCCAAACAATTGCAATCGCCTCTCGAACTCGAGCCTTTTCTTATTTTTACTTTTCGAAATTCGAGTTCGATCCTTCTGTTGAGTTCAATCTTTTTTTTTCTGAGCACAAAAAGTGGTGTTTCGATTTGTTTCCTATGTTTTCGTGAAGAGGGGGCATTATTTATTGGTGACTGCGCACCTTCTAAGGTTGAGTGTGTCCTGAAGGTGTGGTCTTATAAAGAGGAGGATATATAAAAAAAAAGTATAGAAGGGGGGGGCGTGTGTTTTTGTACAGAGAGAGAGAGGGGCTGTTATTTTGTTTGGGTAAGAACCCGGATTGAGTGGCCCAAATTCTGAGAGTGTGAGCGTTGGTCTGGGCTTGATGCATTGAGTCGGACCATCGCATTTAAGTGATTTTTTGAGCGTTCTTCCTTTTAGAAAACCTTAGTCCTTTTGATTTTTTTTTTTTTTAGGCTTAGTTTTATTTCTATTTCTAATTTATTATTTTTTTTCCCTTTTCTTATTTAGTCCAGTTAGTTTTTTTTTAAGGTTAATTCCTAGTAGGGTTTTATCCTCCTTTCGATTGTTTTATTTGCTTTCTTTTCTACAAAAAAAAAAAAAAGAGAGAGAGAAGAGAAATTTCAACAAACATTCACTCAAGATCGAAAAAAGCAAAAACATTCAAGCAATCAAACAAGGGTCAAAGCAAAACAGTCAAACAAAGAAACAAGGGTTCGAAGGTCGAACGAAGAAAATAGTAAAATATCATAGCACTGGACGGACTGCCGATCAAGGTGAGAAATTTTTTTAAACTCTACAGGTGCTCTGCTGCAAAAAGAAAAAAATATATCGACAATTGTTGTAAAATTTTCTGCAGGGGCAGCGGCTTTGAATGTACAATTTTTAATTTCTGCAATTGATTTGTGTGATTGTTGTTATTTCTGCAATTTTTATTCATTCTGTTAAGGGCAATACCCCAATTCACATAAGGTGAGGGATTTCATCACCCTTTCCTTAGCCCACAAATTGCATTTCATCGTAGAATCTGACTAATAATAACAGTTAGACATTGGACTTAAGGGAGTCACGGGCTCATCTAGGGCTTAATTATATTGTGATAGTTGATTCATTTGGAACGAATTATTTCTTGGTGTCTAGACTACGGCAGAGTAATAACCGTTTATAAATATTACGGTGATTCGTAAATATTATATCGGTTGTTACTCTGAAGGTACTTAAACCTTCGGCTGCATTGCTAGGGTGATTCCTGGTGCACCGATAACTCCTGTCCGTTAACTGGCTGAGAAATCTTTTGATCTAAGTAATCAAACTTGTCACTTTATAATTTTGGGTTAGGAGCCAATAAGGACAGAAAACTTCATTGTAGCTAATTTCTGTGCTTGCATTTAACAACAATGAGTGAAAAAAGTGTTAGCCAACAAAATTCTCCTAGGGGTTCTCGAATCAACCAAAATTTTCCAACCGAATTGGATCAAAATCGAGTAAATCAAAATTTTCCAAACTTCGGGGATCAAAATCAAATAAATCAAAATTTTCAAAATCTCAATATCCAGGTGGATAGACCCTTGTCTCTTCGTGATCGATGTTATCCTACTAGGACCGTTCAACCATCTGTCATTGTGTTCCCACCAGCTGAAGGAAACAATTTTGAGCTAAAACATTCTTTTATCCAAGGGGTACCAAAATTTACTGGGTCTGAAAATGCGTATGAATTTCTAAGTGAATTTGAATTGTATGCGTACACAACAAAAATGCAACAATTATCTAATGAATCGATCAAGCTAAGGCTAATTCCATTTGCACTACTTGAAAGCGCTAAAAGATGGCTAAATTCTCTTCCACGACATTCCATAAGAAGTTGGGATGAATTTGTCACTGCATTCTTGAAAAAGTTTTTCCCTTTCCATAAAACTTTGAAAATTCGAACTGAGATAAACCAATTTTGTCAAAATGAGGGGGAAACTTTTTCAAAATATTTTGAGAGATTCAACCAACTACTGTATAGTTGTCCTTATCATGGAATTCTAAAAGACAACTTGTGTCAAATTGTATATGAAGGGCTTAACTATCAATCTAAAACTCAACTAGAATCAATGTGTGGAGGAGATTTTATGTCTAAAACAGCCGATGAAGCTTGGCGGTTCTTAGAAGATTATTCTGAAAAGGACATGCAATGGGAATCAATTCGCGTTCCCAATCGTACTTCTACTAGAGGAGTTCATGTCTTGGACCCAAATCAAATTCCCGTAGAAAATCAAACTCCTCAAGCCGGAGAAGGGTTACCCTACTACTACTCTCAGGACCAAGCCAGTGCTATAGCTCAAAATAACCCTTACTCAGCCACGTACAATCCTGGTTGGAGGAACCACCCAAACTTTTCTTGGTCAAACCCCAATAATTCGGCAAACCCATCTCACATGCAACCCTTTATTCCCAATCTGAATTACCAAGCTCCACCCCCCAATTCTCAAACCTCTCAAGCTGCACCTCAATCCAAACAACCGTATAGGCACCCAAATTTTCAATCATCGAACCAATCCTCTCAATCCTCTCAACCATCACAAGATATTGTTCGATTGGAAAAACAAATAAATAATCAAGACGCTAAAATCGACCAACTAATGCATATGATAAAGGAAATGGCGAAAAATAATGAGAAAGGAAAGTTGCCTAGTCAACCTGAGGTGAATCCAAAATATAACTCTCGTACTGTAAATTCTTGTGAGGACGAAAACCATAATCCAGTCAACGCTATTACAACCCTTCGATCTGGAAAGAGGATTGATAATAACGTGGGCGACCCTGGAAAACCTTCTAACTCGACCCCAATCCCTAATCTTGATGATCATCCATTGGCTTCGAATGCCAATTCTTCTGAACCTCAAATTCCCTTAAATGTTGGCAATCCCAACAGTTCTTCTCCTTGTGTCAGCAAACCCGACCCACCTTTGACAACCAATGTTGGCAATCCCAACATTTCATCGTCTACACCCCTACCACCTTCTTCTTCGAATGATGAAACTGATCATAGAGTCGAAGAACCAGTTGCTCCTTTTCCCCATAGACTCAATAATAAGAAGAAAGCAGCAAATTTCGATAAAATTCTGGAAATTTTCAAACAAGTCCGTGTGAACATTCCTCTTTTAGACACCATTGAACAAATCCCTCAATATGCCAAATGTCTTAAGGAATTGTGCACACAAAAACGTGCGACCAATGTCCCAAAAACCGCCTTTCTAACTGCAAATACAAGCTCTGTTCTTTCGAATCTTGCCCCAGTCAAGTATAAAGACCCTGGCTGCCCTACGATTGATTGTAAAATAGGAAACACTCACATCTCTCGTGCTCTACTTGACCTTGGTGCCAGTGTCAATCTTCTTCCTTATACTGTTTATCGTCAACTTGGACTAGGGGAGATTAAACCAACGAACATCACACTTCAACTAGCCGATCGATCTGTCAAAAAACCATTGGGAATTATCGAAGACGTCTTAATACAGATCGAGCAGTTTTACTTCCCTGTCGATTTTATAGTTCTAGAAACAGAGCCTGTCTCAAATCCCAACGTTCAAATACCATTGATCTTAGGACGCCCTTTCTTAGCAACCTCTAATGCTGTCATTAATTGTAGGAATGGTCAGCTTCGACTCTCCTTCGGGCACCTAACCATTGAGCTAAACATCTTTAATCTCAACAAACAACCTAAGGATTTTGAGATCGATGAAATTGACATGATTCAAACCACTGTTGATGAGACCTCTAGTGACACTTCTGAAGCCCTGAAAATGTGTCTTGACCATTTCGACTCTGATTTCGATGAACTCGAATACATTTCTGAACTAAACAAAATTCTTGACTCCGACACTTCGTCATCTAAATCTAACCAAGGAATGTTGACCAATGTTGATACACAAGAACTTCCTAAGTTAGACCTCAAACCCTTGCCACCAGACCTTAAGTATGCCTACCTAGACTCTTCAAAAACTTTTCCCGTAATCTTGGCTTCCGATCTTACCGAGGACCAAGAAGAAAAACTTTTGGATACCTTGCGGGAAAATAAGGACGCCTTGGGGTGGGAAATTAGCGATATAAAAGGAATTAGCCCATCAATTGTGGAACATCGCATACATTTAGTTGATGAGGCTAAACCCACCCGTGAGACCCAAAGGCGATTAAACCCAAACATGAGAGAAGTGGTCAAGGAGGAGATAATCAAATGTCTAGACAATAACATCATCTATCCCATCTCTGATAGTACTTGGGTGAGTCCGGTACAAGTTGTACCAAAGAAATCGGGAGTCACAGTGATCAAAAACGACAGTAATGAACTCGTCCCAACAAAAATCAAAACCAAATGGCGTGTGTGCATCGACTATCGAAAGCTTAACTCAGCCACACGAAAAGACCATTTTCCCTTGCCTTTTATTGACCAAATGCTCGAACGCTTAGCGGGACATGAGTACTACTGTTTTCTCGATGGATACTCTGGCTATAACCAAATTCCTGTTGCTTTAGAAGATCAACATAAGACCACCTTTACTTGTCCCTTTGGAACCTTTGCTTATCGTCACATGCCTTTCGGTCTTTGTAATGCCCCCGCGACTTTCCAAAGGTGTATGATGATTATTTTCTCTGATATGGTGGAAGAATTCTTGGAAATATTCATGGACGATTTTTCAATATATGGATCATCTTTTTCCCAATGTCTCACTCATTTAGAACTCGTCCTTAAGCGTTGTAAGGAGAAATCACTCGTGCTTAATTGGGAAAAATGCCACTTTATGGTAAAAAGGGGGATAGTTCTAGGTCATGTCGTCTCCAAAGATGGCCTAGAAGTCGATAAATCAAAAATCGATTTGATTGCTAATTTACCTCCTCCCAAGTCTGTCAAAGATGTTCGTTCATTTCTTGGCCATGCGGGATTCTATAGAAGATTCATTAAGGATTTCTCGAAAATTTCAAAACCTCTCTCAAATTTACTTGCCAAAGACGTAAAGTTTGAATTTTCCACTGATTGCCAAACATCTTTTGAAACTCTTAAATCACTCCTGACCACAACTCCCATCATTCAACCTCCTGATTGGACTCAACCCTTTGAACTTATGTGCGACGCTTCTGATTTTGCTATTGGAGCTATCTTGGGTCAGCGTATTGATAAACTCCCTCGAGTCATTTATTACGCCAGCAAAACCTTAAAAGAGGCCCAACTTAATTACTCAACTACTGAAAAGGAATTTTTGGCAGTTGTCTTCGCTCTTGAGAAATTCAGACCATATCTCATAGGATCCAAAGTCATAGTTTACACTGACCATGCTGCCTTACGATATTTGCTTTCTAAGAAGGATGCCAAGGCCCGCTTGATTCGTTGGATCCTTCTTCTTCAAGAATTCGATATAGAAATACGAGATAAAAAGGGTTCTGAAAATGTCGTAGCTGATCATCTCTCTCGAATTGTGCACGAAAATGATAACGACACTCAAATCGATGACTATTTTCCTGACGAACAACTCCTTTCGATCTCTAACACCCCTTGGTACGCTGACATTGTGAATTATCTTGTCACACAACAAATGCCCGTTGAATGGTCGAAACAAGATAAACAAAAATTTCTCTCGAAACTTCTATTGGGATGACCCATATCTTTTCAAATACTGTCCAGACCAAATCATTCGAAGGTGTGTGCCCGATCATGAACACCAAAGTATTCTCTCCTTCTCACATGACCATGCTTGTGGCGGTCATTTTGGTGCAAGAAAAACTGCTGCAAAGGTTTTGCAAAGCGGTTTTTATTGGCCCACACTCTTCCGTGATGCTTTCGAATTTTGCTCTAAATATGAGCGATGTCAAAGAACGGGTCGAATCTCTAAGCGAAACATGATGCCTCTCAACCCCATTTTAGTGATTGAGTTATTCGATGTTTGGGGCATCGACTTCATGGGACCATTCCCCAATTCATTTGGGAATCTTTACATCTTGCTGGCAGTAGATTATGTCTCAAAATGGGTTGAAGCCATTCCGACCAAAACCAATGACAACAAGGTTGTTGTCAAATTCCTCAAAGAAAACATCTTTTCACGCTTTGGCACACCTCGAGCTATCATTAGCGATAATGGCACTCATTTCTGTAATCGTGCTTTTGAGTCCTTGCTCAAGAAATACTCAATCACACACAAGCTGTCGACCCCCTACCATCCACAAACTAGTGGGCAAGTAGAAGTTTCCAATAGAAAAATCAAACAAATTCTTGAGAAAACCGTGAATTCCAATAGAAAAGATTGGTCCATAAAACTGATTGATGCACTTTGGGCTTTTCGCACTGCTTATAAAACCAATCTAGGGATGTCACCATATCGACTAGTCTTTGGAAAGGCCTATCACTTACCTCTTGAATTAGAGCATCGTGCTCTTTGGGCCATAAAATTTTTGAACTTTGACTTAGAAAAAGCCGGCTCACACAGGAAGTTACAAATTTCTGAATTAGAGGAATTGAGAAATGAGGCGTATGAAAATGCGAAAATCTACAAAGAAAGAACCAAAGCCCAACACGACAAAAACATACTTCGTAAGGAATTCAACGTAGGTCAAAAAGTTCTTTTATACGACTCTAGACTTCACTTGTTTCCAGGAAAACTCAGATCTCGATGGACTGGACCTTATGTCGTGAAAACAGTATACCCTCATGGAGCGGTTGAAATTGAAAATCCTAGGGATGGAAGAGTCTTCAAAGTAAACGGTCAACGATTGAAACCATTTTTGGAATTCGAGCAATATGACGAAGATGACTCTATCGATTTGCATGATCATCCACCATGAAATCAGGTGGTACACGTTCTTTTTCTTTTATTTTCATTTTTTTTATTTTATTCTTGTTTTCTGCTTTAGACAGTTGGGACACTGTCTCAATCAAGTGTGGGGGGGAGTCTGCATTTCATCCATTTTTATTTTTCTTTGTTTTTATTTCTTTTTATTTTCAGCCATTTAAGTAGGACCATCATACATTTTAGATTGTAGTAACATACCATAATTTTTTTTTAAATACGACTCATTTTCAATTGATACAGCAAAATAAGTTTACAATTTTTAGCCAGTTGATAGTATTTTTCTCTCTCAACTTCGATCGAATAGGAAATATAATGAAAAGTTTAATTTTGAGGGATAATAGTGTAACCGGTACATAGGGAGATTCTTAGGTGATGGCCATGAAATCTATTCTATATTGTAGACTTTGTTTAAATAAGTGGAGGACCTAAAATGCTTATAATGGCTTGTCAAATCTTTGAAACTAAGTTGTGTTAAGTTGAATTCGCGTAACTCTCTTTTGTGCTTATTTTTTCGATAACAATAATAATAGTATTCCAAGGGTATCCAACATTGCTTGTATATCGAGCGTTGGTGTGCAAACCCGCCAAGCTCTATCCGACACGTTGTTGACAAAGTCAAAGTTGGAATATCTTGGTCTCATTTTATGAGATTGGGCACCTAAGGATTACCGACACGTTGTTGACAAAGTCAAAGTCGGCCTGCACAATCCGCCAAGCTCTTTACCCACTCTCCGTTAGTCCGCGAGGCAGTGCATGGGTGGTAAACCTTGGTCTTTTTAGGTGTATGTACTTAATCATAAATCTTAAAATTTTATAGAATAAAGAATAAGCGATGATACCCAAACACTTCTTGACCTTATTGATTTAACTAGCCATACATGAGAAAATTAGAATACCACTTTGCAAACTGTGCCAAACAAACTAAGAATTTATTTCATGGCTGCACTATGTTATCGACCGAACTAACTGGCCAAACTGGAATTTAACATTTGAAAACTTGATTTATATTGAAAATTTGTGACAAGTCGAGGTATCTAAAATAAAATCAACTGATTAGAAATTATTAACTTAATTTGTTGTACCACTTTCATGAAACAAGTCGTGTTTTCATTTTTCGTTTTTAGTTGCATATGTCCATTGCATTCATGTAGTTTCGTTAGAATTATAACATACTGCATTTGGATTTTGTGGGTAGTATCCGCTGAAAACCCTCACGAGACACCACTCGTCCTACTAGGGACACCTAGAGGTTTAACGGCTTGTTGCATACGCTCAATGCAATCGTGTTTCCTACGAAAGTGCGACCTATCTAGTTAGTTTTTCATTTTTTTGTTTTACTCGAGGACGAGTAAAAGATAAGTGTGGGGGTATTTGATTGACACTGAAAAGTGTTTATTTTATTACTCTTATGCTTTATCTTTTGTAAATAAATAAATGATACTTTGGTTACTTTTGCATGTTTTTACAGGATGTCAAGAAATGCCTCCTTCAATTCAAATCAAAGGCCAACTACAAGAAAGAGCTACTTCCTCACATCAAATTCATTTCAATTGCAAAAGAAGTAGTAGCTCACTGGTAAAGGCATAGGAATTGGTGCTGAGAGACCTGAGTTCGAACCCCGTCAAGCTCACTTTTTGCCAAAGAAACGGAGCGCGTTCACACTGGCTCCTTTGCTTTGAGAGATATCTGGTTTAGTGTTATGTTATATATATACATACACATATTCATGTGTATGTATTTATGATGTGCACCAATTAACACTTCAGCAATAGCCATATTCTCATCATGGAAGTAAATTCAAATCATTCAATTTCAATTAGAAGAATTTCTGATTGAATTGTTGCCAAGAAGAAAAACCAATTTTGAAGATCTTATCTTATATTGCCTTTGGAGTCTGATAAGCGTCCTTGTTTGGAAGAATTAATTAGATGCAATCTTCTATCAATCAAGCCACATGGGAAAATTGAAAGATATGGAAAATAATTACCATGATATGCCCAGATTTTCTCGAATCAGGTAGTCAAGGAAGGCAAGAAATATTCATGAATGAAGAGGGTCATTGATTCATAGACCTAGTTAGGGTTTTCCCCTTCTCATCTATAAATATGTGATTGTAACCATTGTAAAAATCATCTCATTTTTTTCTGTACTGCCATTAGTTTAATAAAATTTTCTTGTTCTAGTTAATTACTTTTCTTTTAAAACAATTTGTGTATCTACACGATTAGATTCGGTAGAACACATATTGTTATTGTCTTTGTTACTGCATACTAGTGTTGACTGTTTGATTAGTTTCAACAGCAATTCTACTTTTAATTCTCTGTTATTGTTCCAGTTATTATTTACTTTTGTTGTTTTTGCTAGTACTTGTTATTTTCTTTCCTGTTGTTGAATTTGATATACGTCTGATTAGATTCAGATTTGTAGCAGTTTCAATAACATTAATTCAACAACATTGAAAACAACCCCCAAAGTTCTATCTAAATCGCCTAAGAATAAATAGATAATAATTTTTAATTACACCTCCCTGTGTTCGACCTGTATGCTACACACCTGTATGCTTGCAGAATTTATTACAAATGTCGCGCTTTTCTAATTCATAGACTAGCGTCGATCATGTTGGTTTCGGCCTTCGGGGTTAATATTTGGGGAATTATTCTCTTGATTAATTTACAGTTAGTGACTGATGAATTGGAATGAGGCGTATGTTGTGTTTGTGTAACACTTATTTAAAATATACGCGAGTTATTCGGAAAGACCGGGTTTATCCCATTCTGAATAACTGATACGACGATAAGTCGAAGATGAAGACGGTGGTTGAAGACCGGAAGTCTTCACGTCATTTGGGTGATTACTGATGATCTTGATTGGGTTGTACACCCAAGAAGATGGAAGCAGTTGGTGATCGTCCAGACGTACTTGGAGATCGATGGATATGCGGGGTACTAGGTGCCTCCGGTTTCGTTCAGACCCATAACGAACTTGTAAATGGACTGTGTGTCTGACATTGGATTTTAGTCCGTGTGATTGATCTTTATTAAATATATATCTGTTTGGCGGCGGAGAATTTATTCTCTTGCTTAACGCCCTTCTCTGAGACGTACGAGCTCAGGGGTTATATATTGATGGATATCAAACGCATGGAGTGAGTTGCCTGTGTGGCATGCCTAAGTGGCAATTGATCGAGGCTTCTGTTGAAAAGCAAAGTCTTGTGGTGATGATCAAAGCACAGCCTGTGTGGCACAGCTTTGTGTAACGTGAGTTCGCGAGCCTCGCACCCCGGTTGTGAACCAAAAACGGGAGACGGACATAAGGGAGGGCATGCGTTTCTTTCTAGCTAGGGTGGTGTCAGTGACCTACCAGCCCTGACATTTATATATTTTCACCTGTGTGGTTGTTGCTGTTGCGAGGCGCCTCGGTTTGATTGGACGATCCGGGTCCGATGGAGTCATTCGTTGGCTCATTTATGACCCAAAAGGCGGGGAAACGCATGTTCAGGCATTTTAATCCACATCGGTGGACCGGCCTTGACGATCCAAGGGCCCACCTGAGTCTGGGTCCTGAGGGGCGGGCTAGAGCATCTCGAATCGGTTGAGGACTATCTTTTGCCTCGGTTCATAGGTGGAAATCCAATTTCCAAATACGTGACATTTGCGGTTTTATTTGTAAACCTATATATGGCGACATGATATATGGTACCCATGCAGCCTATGATTGATACTTATGATTTGAAGTTGTTTTATACACTATGCACTTATAATAGTATCAAATGATTTGTTTTAAACGTATCAAGCATTCTTTGGCTGTTATAAGGGAAAAATCCTATCCCCCGGCTTGCGTTGCATTGTGTGATAGGACCTAGGTCTTATAACAGCTTCATTTTTCTCTATTTAGCATTGCGCTGTTTGTTTTATGCACTGGTATTCTTGGGAGGAAACCCGTTCCGTGTTATACGGCGTGGTCCCTTGATTTACCTAACTTTAGAATAAAGATTATTAACTGTTTTAGTTCTCACACCAGTCCCATGACTGACCTGGAGTTTATTGTTTTAACCTAAACTCGGGGTGCCCCTATTTTCGACACGGGCAGCTAGTAGTTTTGGTTTTGCAGATTTATATTCACAGGATCTTGGTTTACAGCTGGAATGATATCCGGAAAGCTTTGTATCCGTATATCTCTTCTGGTTGTGTATTGTATTATTTTCCGCTGCTATGTATTTAAATGTAATTTAAATCTCTGACATTTCTGTGTGATATATATTCATTTATACTCTGTATATTCTTGTAATATGATGCATTGTTGTAATATACAATGAAATGTTCTTCCGTCTGCGTTCTACTTTGTCGTGTTCTCAAAACAATTCGTTCTTTCTCTTCTCTTCGGAGACCGGGGAAGTTCAGGTCGTTTCAATAGTGTATGTTGGAGTTATTTCCTTTGTATAACTCTATGATAGTGTGGTTTGTTGTTTGAATCTATTACCATGATTTCTGGGATTCATTCTAGCTATTATTGTCTTGCACGTTTTAATACCATTGTTTTTTACTATTATATTTACTCCATGCGCTATGAGATATGCGAAAAATTCCTTTTGATTTTTAGTTATTTACTATGTTAATGGTCATCTTACGTTGTCTGGACACTACAACAATGCATTTATCAGGTTTTCAATGTCGGAAGTGTAAGGTGGTTGTTTCACTGGTTCATGATCTTGTGCTTCTAGATCGGCTTGGAGGAGTGGTCGTACATGATCTAGCTTGGGTAGTCCTAATTTACTGAGGTGGAGTGCTCGTCTCGATGGTGCAACCGTTAGAGACCCTTCTAATTTTAGCTAGGTATAGTTTCTCCCATGGGCAGTACTGATGGTCCTTATGCTCTAGGTAGTCTTTACCTTAGGAATACTAGCTAGGAGTTCTGGTTTTACTTTGATAATGGTTATATTAAGAGTAGAGAATTAGAAATGGTCAAATCATTTAGATAATAAGGCTTATTGGTTGGCGAGTGGTTAAATTGTTTGAAATAAATGTAGAAAGATAAGGTCTTCTTTTAAAGTCAATAGATATGGTACTTGTATAATAAACTAAATTAGAAAACCTGATTTTAGACTTTAGATGTCTGGGTTGTTTATTTATTAATCATTGGTCTTTCCTCCCTATAAGGGGTAGTCTTGTTGTTTTATAATGACTCGGATTTTCGATGCCCAAATACTGAATTAATTTAAATATAAAAACAATTGTTTTAGAAATTGAATGACCTAAATTCAACTTGTATGAGTTATTTAACATAAGAACACTGAAACAATGATTTGAGTTTTGAAATTATTCAAATAAACAAATCTTGAATTGAATATGGAATTTAAACTGATTTTAGAAGCTTAATTTAAATAAGACTGATAATAATAAACTATTATCTTGGAATTTAAGTGATTTAAAATCGATTGTTAGTAACTTGACTTGATTAATATGTGAAATTATAATTAGTGGAAACTGTCTCGGATTTCGACCAAAGTAGTTTCGTAAGATTTGGAACATTAAATTAATGTCTGCCATCAAGTTTCGTGATGATCAGACTTATCGTGCAATCGTTGCAAGCTGCAAATGCATAACATTAAACAATTAAAATTATAGTATTATAATATTATTTTAGAAATTGTCCTTTGCATAGGATCGAATTGTCTTTCGATAGTAGTTCCAATGAGTCAATGATAGGCGTAATTTGTATAAAACGCCAGTTAGCATGCCTTGATTGAAGTTCTTAAGTTGTCTTGATAAATAGCGTCAAGCTTATTTTCCTATAAAAAGACCTCGCTATCTTCAGTTTTTGAGAAAATTCGAATGCTCTAACCCTAGGTATCGTCAATCCAATTGCCAAGAACGCGCACATCAATCAAAACCAGTTTTGGTCTTGACACTAACTAGTTGTAGAGGAATGTGAGTTGTAGATGTTGTACTGCTACATCGTCGAACTGAGGCTAGAGTTTGCTTGAATCGGGGTTTAAATGCCAGAAATTAGCCTTTGTTTTATGGCATTTTTTGGCATCGTCGTCGATCTAGAGGCAAAATGACCTATACAAAGATTGTATAGGGGGTCATGGTCTATAAGCTTGTAAAGTTTGGAGTCGAATGGAGGGTATTCGTGATCTAAAATTGGTAGGGAAGCTATGATGGGTTTTGGGAGCAGTCAGTCGTATTGTGGTCGTATCCATTATGTCTTCATGATGGAGTTGGATCTAACGAGATTGGAGCTCATTTAGAATTTAATCTGGGAAAAAACATATCTGATACTAAACTATTTTGAAGACGAAAAGCGTTAGATGAAAATTATGATAAGTTCGAACTCATGCATTTTTGAGATACTATTATAATCATATTGTGAGTTATTTTTTTCTTCTTTGGATGATTTACTATTTTATCAGTTGGTTTGAATTTATTCCCACCCTTGGAGCGAATGATCTCCGATGTGCACCGGACTAGTAGTGGGTAACCAATATTATATGACTAGTTGTGGATAACCAATAATATAGATTTCTCACTATGTTCTCGAATGTAACCTCACTATGTTAATCTAATGAATGAATGGATGATTTTGAGGAGAAAACCGTTACAATGATTGTGACGACTGCCTTATATCTCCAACACCAAAATAGCGTGTTGTGTTAGTTCTCGACCAATGTAAGGATATCATCAAGGTTAAGTAGAAATACAACACAAAACCTATCGTATGTCTCACAATGCATCGATCAAAATATAGTAATAACACGTAACTGATATAAAATAGGAGAGACCATAAATAGCCAATAATGAACCATAAGCATCAGAGTAATAATACATGTATCATAAATAAATACAGTTATACAATTGATAATAACTCAAGCAACTACCATTAAATGGAAAGTACAAGTAATCCCATGGTAGCGAACAACTAAAAGCAATATAATACATATAAAATATGTGTGGAATAGCCTTATACTTGCACCCTGAGTTGGTATTCATGCTTATTCCTATCAGTCTCTAGCCTGCTCATCTAAGTGCATCTAGATTAATAAGAAGCAATGCTCCTGGCAAGACAAAGTTTGTGGTAAATGGAAATAATCTTAAACACTAAAGTAAAATAGTACGATAGAAATGTAGGACCATACCTGACTTGTCCCTTTATCCAAAGAGTTAGCACATGTCATAATGTACTCTACTTTATGATCATCATTCACAAGGTGTAATAGATGTCTAAATGATACGATGATAATAGACAAACATGCATAAACATCGATCATATATCCTCGCGTTTTCCAACTCAGTGCTTTGGACTTATGGAACTCGCGTGACTATCCCGTAGTCAAGAACCATTTTGGTTGCGGCTTCTTGATACTTGAATACATGCCACTAACTCAATCAAGAATTAGATCATCCCATACTTTGGGAAATTGAACTATCTTATAATCCTAGACTATACCATAACCCTCACATCCTCCCATCTTACGAGTACTCACAAGATTATGAATCCTAATGGTCCCTTCGCATAAGTTACCCACCATGGAGCCTATCCTAGGAAATACTCCTACGGTCCCCAACTTGGAACCTTCTAGGTAGAGACTAATCATTGATAACTAATCTTGTCATCAAACCCAATCACTTATCCCTATCCCTCACTAGTAGCTTCTCTTTTGACTAATTGTCCTTGGTCTACGTCTTGGAATGTAGCTAATCATATTTGGATTCACTCTTCATAGAGATCAACCCATCGTCAAATGAGCCAATGTAACCTACTATTTGGGATCATACATTTCTATAGGTTGATTGAATATGAAATTGTCTAAGCACTAGCTACCCTTTTTCGTATCGACCCAGTGTAAATTCCCTTTATACTAATCAAACCCACTCCTCAACATTCACTCATCGACCTGGCCCTTCTGGTGCAACTAAAGCCAGCAACCCCTGAGCCGAAGTGTCCTAGTGGTGCACCAACCCAAATCAAGGTCATGCCAATTCGGATAGATCGATCAGAATCTGATCTATATAGGCTAAGAAGATCTGGTTTGGTGTTTATCCATGCGAACCAAGGCTGTAGCTTCTTTCATAACATGGATCTTTTCCTTCCCAAACACAACTCACCGATCCAAAACGTAGCAACTACACCGATCCGAACACTTAGCAGATTAACATCCCAAAATTTGGCATTAGTTAAATTAGTTATTTAATTAGGTGCCAAAAATGGAATTTGTGAAAAAAATGGAATTCGTCCAACTTTCATTATTGCATTCGCAATGAAATTCTAGTCAACTTTCATGTTCGAAACTTTGTAAACAGAGTCCGCATGAAAAAGTTGCAGAAGAAAAACGAATGCGAATGGAAAATTACTAAAGAATAAATGGTAATAAATATTACCATAAATCACTTGACCCCACTAGAGGTAGGATGATCGAGGCAGTCAACCTGGGGATCTACCGCTAGGTGCGACACCTGGTCGTGGCTCAAGTGGTGGCTAGAGTTTATGGTTAATAAAATGTTATGTGATGGACAAATCTTATTTAAATTAAATCTAACGGTTATGGGACATTTCCACAACTATAAATAAATGCTCAGACCCCCTTTTTCTTAATTTTTTTGTGGTAGCAGCGAAGCTCTGCCATTTTCATTTCTTTATATCTTCTAAACTTTCTAAAATAAAATAGTTTTCAAATCAAATGACAAGAAAGTGAGAGTGTGCATAAGGTAAATTCACGGGTTTTCTATTATTGGTTTTCTTTCTATATTTCAACTCTTCTCCTGATCTATAAATTTTAATATGTATATGTAACCCCTTTTATACATGTTATCGATTTGTAAGGATTTGGGAATAAAATCTAAAAGCTGTAGTCCAGATCTGAGATTTGGAGAAAGCCTTCAAGTGAATGGGAAATTTTAAATATTGCTTATATTAATAGATCTATTTCGTTGGTATAATTTAAATTCATATGCCTAAATCTGATAACTGGAATATGTAGGCTTTCTTTAATACACCTAAATTTTTCTTACGATTCTTCGTATATCTTTTGGTTAATGTTTAGATCTAATTATGGAAATCAGTCCCTAAATATTATTGAGAATTGTGTTGCTGATTTGTCTTATATTTGTAAGAAGGGTGTAATTGTAGGATTCATGTAAATTCCCCTTTTTAGTTTTAAATCTATCTGTATTTTGGAGTTTTTAAGGTTTTGTTTAATTTTCAAAATTAGACCTATTGTCCTTTTTACACAAAAAAGACCATGTTTGAAATTATAAGGAATGGGCAAATAAGCAAAAGAAGAGATGTGTAAATTACGTGTTTTTCTGCGCAATTTACATTGTTTATTCCAAATAAAATATTATCTATTCCTTACAATTTTGAATATGTCTACATATCCTCTCTTTTTTAATTGTTTGGGCAAAATTATATAAATTTTAGCAAAGGATCTTTTTAATGGGATTTTAAATCTCAACAAGTCAAAACATAGAAAGATTGTTCTAGTCAGTAGTTTGGACTAGAATGAAAATTAATTGGAATTAAGAAATTTATAAATGAATAAATATAGAAATCTAAAAATGAGCATATACATAATAAGCATGCATGCTAATATATATATATATATATATACACACACATATGTATATATATTAATACAATATTCGTCCAAAAACACACGTAATTAACGCTAGATATTATTAATATTTGGTAAACGTTAAATGGGGGTAATATACATATATACATACATACATACATATATATATATATATATATATATTAGTACAATATTCTTCCAAATACACATGTAATTAATGCTAATTATTATTATTAGGTATACGTTAAATGTAGGTCTGAATTTCAGATGTTACCATTACTTATGGATATTAATTAACGTTACCTATAATAAATGCAGAACTAACAATTTTAACAATTGGTTTTAATGGTAAATAAATGTAGAAATGAATGGTAATGAATTCAAAAAGGTTACAATTAGTTTAAATGAGGATAAAATGTTGTAAATCCAAATTACGGACAATTATTGTAATAAACATGCATATATATAAATATACAATAACTAAGATAATATACATCAATTAGTGTAATTAATGGGTGTTATAATAAATATAAGTTAATGGAAATAAATGGAGCTGATAAAAATGATATTAGTGACATTTATTGTAATGTCTATTGCCTAAGGAAAAGTGGTGGTTGTGGTTATTAATAACATATGGAAATTATGGTAATTAAAATAAATAGGGATATGGGTACAACTTACCATAATAAATACTAAGTTCAATAAATCATCTTAGAACTTATAATGATCTAATCTTATCTTATAGTAATAATAATCCTATTTTGTCTATAGTTCAATTCTAGGATTAATATCTTAAGTTTACATAAGAATTGGACTTAGTAGGTTGATGATGAGCAGTCAGTTGAGTTATCCGACAAAAATCTGCACTTTTCAGCAATCAGATAGATCTATAACCAATGTGAGATATCATTGACAATAGGAACCCATGATTATTAGTATCTTACCATGAAATGTTCCTAATAGTTTACTTCAAGTGTTGAGGTCTTAAGTGGCTATAGAGAAAACCTCCCTTCTGAAAGAAGAAACCTAAAGGATAAATTAGTGTCACAACCTACCTCGGAATTAAGGTCTTAGTAATTTGGGATCCACCGATCAAGGAAATAAGAGATTAGATATCCCCTTTACTTTTAAGGAGTAAGGTTAGAGTCATAGGGTCCACTCTTATCAGGTATCAAGTGATTGAATAACTTGTCTTTTTCTAATAAGAAGTATTAAATGGCTAATTGGGTACGAGTTCTAAAATCTCCGGAAGAGTCCGCTTCCTTTAGGTAGTAAGTGATTGGGGTAGAGTCTGGCTTGGATATGTATTAAATGACCACTATTGGAGATACCGAAGGTCCGTCTATCCTGTAAGGAGTATAAAGTGGCTCTGGGATTATCCAATAAATTCAGCTTAATAGTAACATATAGGTCCACATAGGGAAGGTCTTAAATGTTGATAAGTCGTCTACTTATCGTGAGGTCATAAGTGACTGCTTATTATCTCTTGCCTTATGCCGAGATTGGTATATGCGAGTGATGGAAGAATTAAGTAGTGGTTACGGACTTAGTAGCTTATGTCCTTTAATTTGTAGTCACATGTTAGTATACCACCTAACAAGTTAATAAGTGAAAATTTTATCAGCCTTAGGCCATAAGTGATTGTAGGGATCTGCTTAATATACTGTATTGTGAGTGAAGTCATATGTGGCTGTAGAACCCGCCTCTTTTGTGTTAGTAAGGCATTAAGTAATTAGAAAGCTTACTTCTTAGTTGTGAGTTTCTAGGATGGTTTAAAGGCTTCATATATGCGTAAAATTTCTATCTCAGTTTATAATAATAACCTACCTTTGGAAGTGCTACCTTGGGTATGGTAGTTGATCATTATGCATAACCTTGCAAGGTTAGGCTAGAATCACTAATCTTGTTAGACATATAATTCAGGTAAAACCAAACGGGATGTATTTTGTATATTGTGGACAGTCTAACACATTTTCACCTCATGGAGACTTGTTGATCTAACCCCCTCCTCATAATAACTCCCAGGTCTAACATTGGGGAGATAGGTCTTTGGAAGTGTTCATGCTTGGTTTTTGTTCTTGTACTCTCAAGCTTGGTATTAACAGACGACTCACTATTAAGGTAGTTGTCATAGTCGATACTTATTATTCTTTCTTGCTTCCTGTGACGCCCCCAAACCCCGTACGACGGTGGCAAGGGTAATCTTTGGAATATAACACATAAACAGATAACAGCAGAACAGAAATAAATAAATACACCAGATAATGTACAATAGAATACACTGGATAAACATAATCATCAGAGTTACACAGTATATAGGATCATACTTAGTACAAAATACAGTTCAGCTTTACATAAAATGTCTACAGCGGAAAAGAAAACATAATATGTACAACAGGAGCTGAACAACATAAAAAGAGATAAATGATAGAATCCATCTTCAGCTCCAGCTATCCAGAAAGAGTCTGCTAAAACCTGAATACAAGGCTGCCCGTGTAGAAAAAGGGGCACCCGAGTTTGCAAGTGAAACAAACTACGAGTCAGTCATGGGACTGGTATGAGAAATCTACTTAACACATTTTACAATATGGCTAATCACAGGACCACGCCACTTTTGCGGAACGGGTTTACTCCATTGGATTTCCAGTGCTTTAAAACAAGTAAATTTTTTAAACATCGCAATGCTTTTTATAAAAATGAAGCCATTATAAGACTCAGTTCCCATCACACAATGCAACACAAACTGGAGGATAGAGTTTTACCTTATAATGGCCAAAATATGCTTGATACGAATAAAACAAAAGTATTTGATATGATTACTAGTGTTTATATGTTTCAAAAACAATTTCAATCATAAGTATCAGTCATAGACGGCATGGGTACCATATATCATGTCGCCATATATATATACAATCAAAACCGCACGGTGTCGTATTTGGAAATTGGATTTCCATCATGGACCAAGGAAAAAGATAGTCCTTACCGAATTCGAGACTCTCTAGCCCGAGCCTCAGGCAAGTACTCAGTCAAGCCTTAGGAGCCACAGGGCCGGTCCACCGATGTGGATTAAAATGCCTGAACACTGCGTTTCCCCGCCCTTTGGGGTGTAAATGAGTCCTATGACTCCATCGGCTCCACATAGTCACCGATATATCCGAGGCGCCTCGCAATCCAACAACCACACAGGTGAAAATAATATAAATGTCATGGCTGGTATGTCACTGACACCACCCTAGCTAGAAAGAAACGTATGTCCTCCCTGGATCCTTCTCCCGTTTCTGGTCCATACCGGGGTGTGAGGCTCGCGAATCAACGTCATACACAAAGCTATGCCACACAGGCCGCGCTTTGATCATCAACCACAAGACTTCGCTTTTCAACAGAATCCTTGATCATCTGCCACTTAGGCATGCCACACAGGCAATTCACTCCATGCGACTGATTTCTATCGATATATAACCTCTGAGCTCGTACATCTCAGAGAAGGGCATTAAGCAAGAGAATAAATTTTCTGCTGCCAAATAGATATATATTTAATAGAGATCAATCAGCACAGAACAAAATCCAATATCAGACACACAGTCCATTTTCAAGTTCGTTCTGGGTCTGAACGAAACCGGAGGCACTCAATACCTCGCATATCCGTACAATCAACAAGTACGTCCAGACGGCCACTACTTCAGCCCCTTCAAGGTAGCTACTCCTATCATGAGCATCAGTAGCACCCCTCCATTCGACGTGAAGATCATCGGTCTTGCACCGTCTTCATATCTTCGACTTTCAATCGTCGATCAATTATTTGAAATGAGAATCAACTCGACCTTTTCAAATAATTCACGTATATTTAGAATTTCAAATCAATTCATTTCAATGGTTAAATTATTCGATATCACTAATTCTGTTCTTTAATGTAATTTTCACGCCAAACACATTCAACCATCAAATATCACATAAACCGAGCAAATTCTATTTATTTCCATTCCATATCGTTTATAATATTTTATCACGATTTATCGCTATTTTTATTTATTTAAAAATAGCCAATTCACTCGAACGACGCTTCAGGCCATAACGTGGCCGTGGCGCTGTTTTTCTTTAGATTTGATTTACACATATCTGAAAATCTAACCGTTGGATCTTCACAAATTTTATATCAATAGAAAGATCTTTTCAAAACGAATCCAACGGTTTCAGTTTTGGGAAAATCCGACGGTCGAATCTCCCGGTACAATCGTTTGAAGTTACGATTTCAAAATACAAACTGCAGCGTCGTTATTCGATTTAATTTAATTATATTTATATATATATATAATCGATTCTGGCGCTGTTTTTCTTTAGATTTGAATTAAACTTTCCAGACAATCCAACCGTTGGATCTTCACAAAGTGGGTGTCGTTGGAAAGGTATTTCCAAAGCGAACCCAACGGTTTCGGTTTCGGGAAAATCCGATGGTCGGATCTCCCGCACTAATCGTTTGAAATCACGGTTTCAAAACACGAACTACAGCTTCGTTATTCGATTTATTTTAAATATATTTACATAAATATATATAAATATAATTTTTTCTTCGATTTCAAAACTATATTCATTTCATATATTTGATAAAAATGATATTTTTATCATCAAAAATATTTATTCAACACATGAATATTTTTAACACTTCATATTCACAATAAAAATGTAGATTTTATTGTTCAATCTATTATTCAACACATAAATGTTTTTGACTTCACACATACGATAAAAATATGATTTTTATCGTTCTAGTCCTTTATTCAACACATGAATATTTTCTATAGTTGATATATATAATAAAAATGTTATTTTTATCTTTCAAGGAATTTATTCAACACATGAGCTTCATTCAACACATGAATTTCTATTCAACACATGAATATTTTCTATAGTTTATATGTATAATAAAAATGTTATTTTTATCTTTCAAATAATTTATTCAACACATGAGCTTCATTCAACACATGAATTTCTATTCAACACATGAATATTTTCTATAGTTTATATATATAATAAAATTGTGATTTTTTTATTGTAAAACAATTTATTTCAAAACACGGTTATTTTATGTAGTTCATATATAAGGTAAAAATGTTATTTTTATATTTCAAAGAATTTATTCAACACATGAACTTCATTCAACACATGAATTTCTACTCAACACATGAATTTCTATTCAACACATGAATATAGTTTCAACACATGAAAATAATTCTAACACATGAATATTATTGAAAATTTCGGCAGCATAACGGCAGGGTAGTTAAAACCGGCACCGTCCCAAGTATGGCTCCTCGCTCTACCTTAAAGCCTCGCAGCTTTTGACAATGGGGATATTCAATATCTAGTTCGTACGCGGACGAATTTTCCTATATACTAATTGTAACGAACTGGGATTTTCGACTTCGAAAATCAACATCAAACTACCGTGTTGACCATTCAGACATCGAACATTCCAGATCATTAATAGAAAGAAGTTAGAGGGTGAGAATAGATAAGGTAGAAATATTGAATAGAAGAAGAAGAAGAAACACCACACAGGGTCTCACATCGCATCGGAACAAAATATAATACAGAAATAGTCTTTATTGAAAGCTTTAAAATACTTACAGTATCAGAGTACATCATACCATGGGACAGTTATAATAGCCTGTTCCCATATACAACACACAGCGGAATAGTAGTAATATCATACGTCCGAACAACTCCAGCTCGTCTCTTCATAGCAGTCGATAACCTGAACCTGTACAACCCGGTCTAACCCGAGCATTTACAAAACGCCGGGTCAGTCTGGTGAACCAGAGTGAGAAAAACTCGCATAGTATTTGGGTGAACATCCAACTTGATTTTAGAGTTCAAAAACCTTTTCGAAGAAAAGGATAATCGTAAGACCAAATCCACACATAAACACGGACGGTTTTTACCTTACGATAACCCAAAACATTTTTGAAACCAATATCTTGTCTGATATTATAATAATGTCTAAACACAAGTAAATAGAATCTAGTAGAACGCTTGCATCTTACGCTCTACGTATATAGTATACAATCAAAAACCGCGGGCGCTTATTGGAGATTGGATTCCAACTTGACAAGGTATGGGTCCACCTTCCGATAGTGTATCTCTAGAGACGAATACACTGGGTTCAACAAGAACATCTTGCAACCCGGCCCTCACATGACCGACCACTCATTTAGCTTGAGTGTATCGAATGCATATCACCGACGGTTGGGATCAGCAACCGTCTCCCGACAAGGGACAGCATCGAAACATAGATTTAAGAAGCAAATAGGATTTTCTCTAGATAGGTGATCATACACCCTAATGGGAGCGACCCACATAGCCATGCTGCCTGCCCGATTTTTGTCATTTCCTGGTTGATGAGGCTTGAGGTCAGAATACTTCTGAACATCTGGTCATCATTCACTTTGAATGCCACATCGTCAGATCCGTCAGATATCACTAATTGACGTCCACAAAAATACTCTAGCTGGAAGCTAGAGAATGGCAATTCCCTGCCAACAACTATCGTACGTTTGAAGAAATCAACGTACGTGATCCTTTGGAAATACTCTGTCAGACATCCGTCCATACAAGTCATCCAGGAACAGGATGAACCAAAGGTATTCTCCTACTGCATCCATATAGGAATCACCCCATGGATCAGTAGCGAGTAGTCCTTGCAACCCGTAGATTCCAACTACGACAGAATCACAGCTTATCTCTGCTTGCCAGGCAGAGAATATTAGTGGTTCTTCCGTGTATGAAAATCCACGGTCTTCAATGCTCCATCTCGATCATCTTCTGATATCTTCACGTATTTGTTGGTCGGAATGGTTTTCGAATATAAATTCGATCCCGGTCTTTCCATACCAACAATCGTATTGGGAGGGTTTGATAGTCGGTGTTTTAACTATCAAAATATACAGTGTTTCAATCATGACACTCCAATGAGTTCACTAGTTAAGTATTCAACATTACCTGGCCTTTTAACACTTGATTTACTTTGTTAAATCAAAACTTCTAACTCTGTTAATATTCAAAAAAATACGATATTTGAATAACTCTAATTCGATTTAACTCTAGTCGATTAACTCTAATTGGTTTATTCTAACTGACTAACTCGACTTATTTAACCCTATCGATTAACTAATATTCGACTTAACTCCATTCGCTTGACTCTAGGTCGCAGCGATCACAAGGGTTACGCCTGATTCCCTCAGGAAACATCCGACCGCCGTAGGCTATCTGCAGCCCTGCGAATTACGCTAGCAGTCGTACGCAATGGCAACTTAGCCGAATAATTATGTTTAGCTAATTCTATCTCGAATAGCTATATTCAATTTCCCACTTAATTCTTCCGTCAAATCATCTTTTAGATTCGGAAATCCATTAGTTTTAACAAATAAATTTATAGCACATATGTTATAACAATAGCGTTATAATTACTATTTAGATTTACAAAACAACAGCGCTATAATCGCTGTTTAGGTCACAAAAACATTTACTATAGCAACAGCGCTTAAATCGCTATTTAGATTTACAAAACATATATTATAGCTATAGCGCTAAAATCGCTGTTTACAAAACACTTATCAAAGTTTAACCATTCATCTCATTTCTTATGCTCATAATTGTAGATCTGATTAACATCAGAACAAATCGAAGTCTTAAATAAATAAAATATTTATTTATTTATTTTTCTTTTTTAAACCTTTATTCAAAATAATATATTCAAAATAATATATTCAAAATCCAACTCCGGTTATAAAGTCAATTTTATAACTTCCTCTTTATCGATTCACTTGACGGTAAATCAATATTTATAACACGATTGATTTTTATAGGCCATACGCTGCCAAATACCCAACCAATATCACTCATTGGTTTAAACCGAACAGATGTTGAATATTTAGTCAATAATCAACCATCAAATCAATCTCACAAACAGATTAGTTCATATATGAGCATATGAGAATAAATAATACATTTGAGGGATCCAGTTGGGTCCCTCCAACCTGTTCGTCCCTGTATTCAAATGGTTTTCTCAAATCAGACTGTTCAGTTTTGTTTAACTGATAAACTAAAATAACAACCATTTAACATTAACCACAAGCAATTCAAACAATGCAACCATTTTAAACACGTTTATAAATAAACGTGACCAACCAAGGTGAGTTACCTTTATTGGAACCCATCGTTAAAAATAACGATTTGGTATTTCACTGAAATTAAACACAGTTTAATTTCATCGGTTAAATCAACAGATAAGCAGATAACTAGCAAAACAGTCAACCATTGGCAAGCAGAGCACACAAAATAAAAATACCCAATTTATATAAAATATAAAAAGGGTAACTGAGTGAGTTTAACTCTCCTTGAATCCATATGTCGCTGAAATAATCTGTTCTGATTAAATTAAACTGACGTTTAATCTAATTAAAACTCCGACAGCTGCCAACTCTGATTAAACGAAGCTTTTGTCGGTATGGTTCCTTTGTCACTTGTTTTATCCGATTCCTTCATTTTTACTTAAGTTTATTTTAGACTGTTGGCTCGTGTAAAAAAAATCTGGCTTCCGCATAGTTTACCTTCTTTTGATATTTTTTCTACCCAACTTCTTTTCGCCTGAGCTCTTCTTTCTCCTTTCTTCTGTTCTGCCATTTGACGCACCTACCACGTCCCACTTCATTTATTTTTCCCTGCACATTACATACCCATAGCAACCCCCCACTGTATACCTTTCTATTCCCACGTTTTACTTCCTTGCATTCACACCACGGCTTCATCAACCCATACGCAAGTCCACCGCAACAAGTCCCCATATTTGACGCAACTTCCCCCATGATACGTTGATCCGCCCCATGCAGCAACACTCACCACCTCTTCTTCCTTGTTCTAAGCAATATCACTCTTCATCACAGTACCGAGGTACCCATGTTGCTACTTCGAAACAGCGGCACTCTTTCCACCCCCTTACTCCATCCGAGTCCGCCGCAGAACGTGCGCAGGCCTCGGCCACCGCTCCGGCTCCACCCGACAGTTCGCTGCACACCGCTCACGGTAAGCACCACCTCACAGCTCAAGTCCTCCACGTTCTCTTTTGTTTTCACAATAGCTCAACACCAAAAGCCAAAAAAAAATCATCACCTCCGCACCTCATTCCTCCTACCGCAAAAGCAAACGCTACATCACACACCTCACATGCAGGCTGTCCCTTTCGATCCCTTCTTTCCCTTTTTTTTTTTTAGTGAAGAGGAACAGGGCCGGTTTCATTCGACGATGGGAAAGACTGAAGCGAGCGCCTGTTTATATAGAGGGCGATGGTTTGGGGAGCACGCTTATTGCCTTGGCACTCAAGGTTTCATGGTGCGTGGCTGTCACGTTTGAAGTAGGGTGATGTAGGGTAGCTGTTTTTGATGGGAAGGATTTTAATATGTGGTTGGCACCGTACACATGAATTCTCAAATCAGAAGATTGTTTGTTTCGGGCGCAAGTAAAATAAAGTTTGGGGTACAGTGTTGAGGGAAATTTATTTATAATATAATATAACGAAACTTCATTGCGAAGTAACACGTGAAACTAACAACAATCGTCTTCTGTTAACTGATAAAAAGCTAATCTTAGTGTAAAAAGGTATTCCGGACCCAATGGAACAAGTTTCGTCGCAATCCGAGGTCGTTTGAAAAAATTTCCTTTATGAAACCAGAAATGAACACGCGTTTAATTTTTCTACGGTCACCAGATAAATCAAATCAACTTGAAACTACGAAGTCTGACAATAACTTTTCGATACGAATCCAACGGCACTAATTTCGTCGCATTCTGAGACTGTTGCCCCGGTAGGCCATTTTTAACGCGTACCGCACTGCCCTTCCGAACACCAAATTTCCCGATCTCTAGAAATAACAAACTATATACTTACCCTGACTATAATCGACGCTACGAATTCAACGGAACTGGTTTCGCGGCCTAATTCGATCATCTGCTCAAGTTACACTGAAATATCCCTTTATTTATTTAATTACGCGTTATAGAAATTGAACGGGCGTTTATGGCTACCGTGGTCACATACGACATCGGTTTTCCACGCAATTCACCACCGTATAATAATTTAGCGATACGGTTCTAATGAAACTGATTTCGTCGAAATCTGAGTCCGTTTGCAAAACGACTATTTTAAAGGCCTATAATTTAATAACGATTTTCCATAGCGACTATTTCAAAATTTGATTTGACCATAACTTACTATTTATAATACAAAATCTGAATTTTTCTCTTTCATATGAAAATTATCGTCAATACGGTTCCAACGTGTCTTGTTTCACAGAAATCCGACTTATATCGAATTCTGTATTCTCAATTGAAGTTCAAAACTCCAATTTTCGAACTGCACGCCATTTTCAAGCTCGATTTTATATTATATAAATATATAACGTTCGAACTTCATTTAAATAACGAATTAAATATTTAAATCCAATAATTTTCCAAATAAAATATTTAATATAAATAAATTAAATTGAATATTCGACCGCCAAAAATACGGGTCGTTACACTAATCCTATTGGGATTTCAATCACAATCAATCATTTCAAATCAACCATTCATTATATTCACCAAATTTCACATCAACCAATAATCCAAACAATATCACAACCAATATATATATCGTCCATGGTCTGTGGACGAGGGGAGTATATATATATATATATTTGTATATAAATATATTTCGATTTCACTTCAATATCATTTCAATTTATTTCAACGCATATATTATTTTTACAACACATATATAACTTATATATTGAACATACAACTTATACAACGCTTATACATGAGGTGTACAACGCTTATATAACTCATACATCGACTCTATAATTTATACATCATTGTTTTCCGTATCGTTTATAATTTAGAAATCTCACATTGGGTTCCACTCCTCCAAAAATTGCAGAAGGCTCAGAAAAATATGCGGCCTCTTCTAAAATGTAGAAGACGTCCTCACGGTCCCGGTGTCTCTTGTTTCACTGGATTTCGTCAACATACGAAAAAGATATGATTTTTACAGTGAAATCATAAATCGTAATGCTTTAAAGTGCTATTGAACAGTTTAAAATAAAATAAACTGTTACCTCAGCTATTCGTTCAAAACTAGGTATGGATTTTTCTTCGAATTCGTGTAGCTAGGGGTCGATCGGCCTGCGCTACGTTGAAGCGCTAGGAGGAGCGCACCTGCGCCAGAAGTGGGGCCCACTTAGGTGGCCCCTGTCGTCCTCGGAGGCGGTCAGAAGACCGGAACTTCGTGGAAACGAATCTCGAAAATGGTGCAGCGTGGAAGGCCGATTCTGGTATGGATTTGTAGAGAAGAGTGAGGGCTTCAAAAAGCTCAACTGGAGTGTTGGCTATCGGTGCGTGTGGAGGGAGATAACGAGGAGAGAAGGGAGGAGCTCCTATCGCCGTCGCCTGGAACGTATTGCCGGGGAGAGAGAAAGTGTGGTGGCCAATAGGATTTTTCTTTTATTTATATATTTCAAAAAAATCCAAAAGTACCCCTTATCTCATACGAATCCAAACCCAACGACTGTCATCCCTAGCTAAATACCCCCATTCCGAAAACATTGGGATATGTTTCATAGGCCTATTCGACTGCTTTAGTCAGTTTTTCTTCAAATTAAAATATAAAACATTCAATATTTGATTTAAACGTACATTTCAATTTGTCGGGGCCACATACTGATTCTAAAAATTCCCGAAAAATAAATCCAGCTATGTTTTGACGATACAGTCCCAACAAAACTAGTTTCGTCGAATTCTGAGACCGTTTGAAAATGGCCATTTTCTGGTCGATCCAACTTAACAGAAATTCACCAAACACATTTTCCTTTGCCACGCTCACATATTAACTTCAAAAATTATGAAATTTGAAACCTAGCAATAATTTGACATCCCGGATTCAACAAAAGTGGTTTCATCGAATTCCGAGGTCGTTTGCAAAATGTCTATTTTCAAGGGCGATATATTCTCTATAGCGACCTTTCTGAAAATTCATTTGGCCATAACTTTTTGTCCCCGCTATGAAACTTTGATTTTTCAGATTCGTTAGAAAGATATTCACTAACAAATTTAAATATTTTTGGTTTCACTAAAATCCGTTTTATTTTGCACCCGGTACAGTCAGTCAAAGTTTGAATTGAAATTTTGAAACTGCCGCGCCATTTGAGGCCTTGTTTATAATTTAAAATAATTATATTTATTTTCCAACATCGATTCGAACATACTTTTCATCGTTATTATTTAAAATAATTTATTTTAAATATCTAAAATCCACTAAAATAGCCAAATTAAAAAATTTAAACTGGCTCAGATTTTCCGGGTTGTTATAATCTCCCCCACTTAAAACTTTTCGTCCCCGAAAAGGAACGAAGTCGAAAGTTGTTTAATTAACCAACTCAACTTTCCTTCTGGCTTCCATTCTCCAACTTTTCAGTTTCTAAGAATTTTCAAATTCTTCAAAAATTTGGCAAACACCCTAAATTTTCGTAAAATTTCGCCATAACCTCCTTTGTACGGGGAGCTTCGGGATATTTCAAATAGCCTCCCATGGCCCTCACCAATCCAAAAGAAAAAGAAAAAGCCAAGCGGCCAGCCAATCGGCTCATAAAATCATCAAATCCCAAGAAATACAATAAACATGTACCTATTTGTCAGGCAAACAATTTTATTCCTCTGCTTAGCTGTTTATCCATTCCTGTTCACACATATATAATGCACATGTATATTTTTCTATCTATTTCTAAATCAGTTCAATACTTGTTCAATTGCATACATTAACTTCATTCTCTTATTGATTAAATTAGCTATCATTCTAATAATTCAATTAATCAAATCCACTATCACACAACACAACCAACAATCAATTTGTTTTTAACTTTTGAAAAATATACCAAATAATTCATATACTCTTTTGAAATCATTCAGACCACATAATTAAAAAGTTTACATGCATGAAAAGAAAACAACGGCAAAGTAGAGAACAAAATGGTAATGCAAAGATATGGTAAATGTACCTTGCACCGGAGTCAATCAGAGATATCCACCCTGCACTTAGGATAGGCTTTCTTAATGCTTTCCTCTGTTTCCCAAGTACAATCTCGCGGATCTCCACTCCATTGCACTTTGACTAAGTGAACCTTCTTGTTCCTCATTTCTTTGGTTTCTTTGCCAATAATCTTTAGTGGCTCTCCTCTCACAGCCAATTCTGAAGTAATTTCTATATCCCATTGCGCTGCTTCTTCCACGATCAAGTCTGAATCATGAACATGCTTTCGAAGTTGAGATACGTGAAACACATTATGTACTCTAGGCAACCAATCAGGCAATTGAACCCTATAAGCGAGAGTTCCAACCCATTCCAGAATAGGAAACAGACCAATAAATTTGGGCGCCAATTTCCCTATTTTACCGAACCGGATTACTCCTCTCATCGGAGATACTTTCAAATACACATAATCGCCAACAGCAAATGATATATCTCTTCTTCTCTTATCTGCATAGCTTTTCTGTCGGCTTTGAGCGGTGAGTAATCGTTTCTTAACGAAATTGACTTTATCCGTAGCTTCGCGAATCATATCGGGTCCCAATACGAGTCTATCACCAGGTTCTACCCAACAAGCAGGAGATCGGCAAGGTCTACCATACAATGCTTCGAATGGTGACATTGTCAGGCTCACTTGGTAGCTGTTGTTGTATGAGAGCTCGGCCAAATGCAAATGGTCTTCCCATGATCCGCCAAAATCAATAACACAAGCCCGCAATAAATATTCAAGAATACGGTTCACCCTCTCAGTTTGACCATATGTTTGAGGATGATATGCGGTGCTCAAGTTCAGTTTCGTTCCCAATTCTGCTTGGAACGCTTCCCAGAATTTACTAGCAAAAATCGGGTCACGGTCGCTAACGATTCACATGGGAACTCATGCAGTCTAACAATTTCTTTGAAATAAACCTGCGCCAGACTCTGAGCAGTTCTATTCGATTTGACAGGTATGAAATGGGCGGTCTTCGTGAAATGAACTACGATCACCCAAATACTGTCATTTCCTTTCTTGGTTCTGGGCTAACCATCTATGAAATCCATAGAAATTTGTTCCCACTTCCCACCTGGAATTTCCAAAGGTTGCAACAATCCAGCGAGCTTCTGCTGATCGCTTTTGACTTGTTGACAAGTAGAACATCGGCTAACGTATAAAGAAATGTCTCGTTTCATAGATTTCCACTAGAAAGTGCGTTTGATGTCATTATACATTTTGATCACCCCTGGATGGATACTAAGCTTGGCTTTGTGACATTCATCTAATACTTCTCTTCGGAGTTAGGAATGTTGGCACGCATATTTGGCCTTTCAACCTAAGAATCCCCTCGTTATCCATCTAAAAACTCGAGGGCTCGCCCTTCTGAATTATCTCCCTGATCTTCTGAATGAAGTGATCATCCTTCTTAAGAGCAGATATGTTATCAATCAATGAAGGCGTGATAATAAGACTGGCGATAATCACATTCTTTCTGCTATACTCATACTAGGATATTACTGATCCTATCTGTAATGAGTTATTCGTCCTAGGACACTACTGGTTCTATTTCTGACGAATTCGTTAATATGTTATATTCTAGAATTAAGCTTAACCAAAGCTCTGATACCACGTTTGTGACGCCCCCAAACCCCGTACGACGGTGGCAAGGGTAATCTTTGGAATATAACACATAAACAGATAACAGCAGAACAGAAATAAATAAATACACCAGATAATGTACAATAGAATACACTGGATAAACATAATCATCAGAGTTACACAGTATATAGGAACATACTTAGTACAAAATACAGTTCATCTTTACATAAAATGTCTACAGCGGAAAAGAAAACATAATATGTTCAACAGGAGCTGAACAGCATAAAAAGAGATAAATGATAGAATCCATCTTCAGCTCCATCTATCCAGAAAGAGCCTGCTAAAACCTGAATACAAGGCTACCCGTGTAGAAAAAGGGGCACCCGAATTTGCAAGTGAAACAAACTACGAGTCAGTCATGCGACTGGTATGAGAAATCTACTTAACACATTTTACAATATGGCTAATCACCGACTTTTGTGGAACGGGTTTACTCCATTGGATTGCTGGTGCTTTAAAACAAGTAAATCTTTTAAACATCGCAATGCTTTTTATAAAAATGAAGCCATTATAAGACTCAGTTCCCATCACACAATGCAACACAAACTGGAGGATAGAGTTTTACCGTATAATGGCCAAAATATGCTTGATACGAATAAAATAAAAGCATTTGATATTATTACTAGTGTTTATATGTTTCAAAAACAATTTCAATCATAAGTATCAATCATAGACGGCATGGGTACCATATATCATGTCGCCATATATATATACAATCAAAACTGCACGGTGTCGTATTTGGAAATTGGATTTCCATCATGAACAAAGGAAAAAGATAGTCCTTACCGAATTCGAGACTCTCTAGCCTGAGCCTCAGGCAAGTAGTCAGTCAAGCCTTAGGAGCCACAGGGCCGGTCCACCGATGTGGATTAAAATGCCCGAACACTGCGTTTCCCGGCCCTTTGGGGCGTAAATGAGTCCTATGACTCCATCGGCTCCACATAGTCACCGATATATCGAGGCGCCTCGCAATCTAACAATCACACAGGTGAAAATAATATAAATGTCAGGGCTGGTAGGTCACCGACACCACCCTAGCTAGAAAGAAACGCATGTCCTCCCTGGATCCTTCTCCCGTTTCTGGTCCATACCGGGGTGTGAGGCTCGCGAATCAACGTCATACACAAAGCTATGCCACACAGGCCGCGCTTTGATCATCAACCACAAGACTTTGCTTTTCAACAGAAGCCTTGATCATCTGCCACTTAGGCATGCCACACAGACAATTCACTCCATGCGACTGATTTCTATCGATATATAACCTCTGAGCTCGTACGTCTCAGAGAAGGGCGTTAAGCAAGAGAATAAATTCTCTACCGCCAAACAGATATATATATATTTAATAGAGATCAATCGGCACATAACAAAATCCAATGTCAGACACACAGTCCATTTACAAGTTCGTTCTGGGTCTGAACGAAACCGGAGGCACTTAATACCTCGCATATCTGTACAATCAACAAGTACGTCCGGACGGCTACTACTTCAGCCCCTTCAAGGTAGCTACTCCTATCATGAGCATCAGTAGCACCCCTCCATTAGACGTGAAGATCACCGGTCTTGCACCGTCTTCATATCTTCGACTTTCAATTGTCGATCAATTATTTGATATGAGAATCAACTCGGCCTTTTTAAATAATTCACGTATATTTAAAATTTCAAATCAATTCATTTCAATGGTTAAATTATTCGATATCACTAATTCTGTTCTTTAATGTAATTTTCACGCCAAACACATTCAACCATCAAATATCACATAAACCGATCAAATTCAATTTATATCCATTCCATATCGTTTATAATATTTTATCACGATTTATCGCTATTTTTATTTATTTAAAAATAGCCAATTCACTCAAACGACGCTTCAGGCCATAACGCGGTCGTGGCGCTGTTTTTCTTCAGATTTGATTTACACATATCTGAAAATCTAACCGTTGGATCTTCACAAATTTTATATCATTAGAAAGATCTTTTCAAACGAATCCAACGGTTTCAGTTTTGGGAAAATCCGAGGGTTGGATCTCCCGGTACAATCATTTGAAGTTACGATTTCAAAATACGAACTACAACGTCGTTATTCGATTTAATTTAATTATATATATATATATATATAATCGATTCTGGCGTTGTTTTTCTTCAGATTTGAATTAAACATTCCAGACAATCCAACCGTTGGATCTTCACAAAGTGGGTGTCGTTGGAAAGGTATTTCCAAAGCGAACCCAACGGTTTCGATTTCGGGAAAATCCGATGGTCGGATCTCCCGCGCTAATCGTTTGAAATCACAGTTTCAAAACATGAACTGTAGCTTCGTTATTCGATTTATTTTAATTATATTTATATAAATATATATAAATATAATTCTTTCTTCGATTTCAAAACTATATTCATTTCATATATTTGATAAAAATGATATTTTTATCATCAAAAATATTTATTCAAACCATGAATATTTTTAGCACTTTATATTCACAATAAAAATGTAGATTTTATTGTTCAATCTATATATTCAAAACATAAATGTTTTTGACTTCTCACATACGATAAAAATATGATTTTTATCGTTCTTGTCTTTTATTCAACACATGAATATTTTCTATAGTTGATATATATAATAAAAATGTTATTTTTATCTTTCAAAAAATTTATTCAACACATGAGCTTCATTCAACATATGAATTTCTATTCAACACATGAATATTTTCTATAGTTTATATATATAATAAAATTGTTATTTTTATCTTTCAAAGAATTTATTCAACACATGAGCTTCATTCAACACATGAATTTCTATTCAACACATGAATTTCTATTCAACACATGAATTTTTTCTATAGTTTATATATATAATAAAAATGTGATTTTTTTTTTATTGTAAAACAATTTATTTCAAAACACGATTATTTTATATAGTTCATACATAAGGTAAAAATGTTATTTTTATATTTCAAAGAATTTATTCAACACATGAATTTCTACTCAACACATGAATTTCTATTCAACACATGAATATAGTTTCAACACATGAAAATAATTCTAACACATGAATATTATTGAAAATTTTGGCAGCATAACGGTAAGGTAGTTAAAACCGGCACCGTCCCAAGTACGGCTCCTCGCTCTACCTTAAAGCCTCGCAGCTTTTGACAATGGGGATTTTCAATTTCTAATCCTATTGGGATTCCAATCACAATCAATCTTTTCAAATCAACCATTCATGATATTCACCAAATTTCACATCAACCAATAATCCAAACAATATCACAACCAATATATATATCGTCCATGGTCTATGGACGAGGGGAGTATATATATATATATATTCGTATATAAATATATTTCGATTTCACTTCAATATCATTTCAATTTATTTCAACGCATATATTATTTTTACAACGCATATATAACTTATATATCGAACATACAACGCTTATACATGAGGTGTACAACGCTTATATAACTCATACATCGACTCTATAATTTATACATCGTTGTTTTCCATATCGTTTATAATTTAGAAATCTCACATTGGGTTCCACTCTTCCGAAAATTGCAGAAGGCTCAGAAAAATATGCGGTCTCTTCTAAAATGTAGAAGACGTCCTCACCGTCTCGGTGTCTCTTGTTTCACTGGATTTCGTCAACATACGAAAAAGATATGATTTTTACAGTGAAATCATAAACCGTAGCGCTTTAAAGTGCTATTGAACAGTTTAAAATAAAATAAACTGTTACCTCAGCTATTCGTTCAAAACTAGGTATGGATTTTTCTTCGAATCCGTGTAGCTAGGGGCCGATCGGTCTGCGCCATGTTGAAGCGCTAGGAGGGGCGCACATGCGCCAGAAGTGGAGCCCACTTCGGTGGCCCATGTCGTCCTCAGTGGCAGTCAGAAGTCCGGAACTTCATGGCAACGAATCTCGAAAATGGTGCAATGAGGAAGGCCGATTCTGGTATGGATTTGTAGAGGGGAGTGAGGGCTTCAAAAGGCTCAACTGGAGCATTGGCTATCGGTGCGTGAGGAGGGAGATAACGAGGAGAGAAGGGAGGAGCTCCTATCGCCGTCGCCTGGAACGTATTGTCAGGGAGAGAGAAAGTGTGGTGGCCAATAGGATTTTTCTTTTGTTTATATATTTTAAAAAAAATCCAAAAATACCCCTTATCTCATACGAACTCCAATCCAAACCCAACGACTGTCATTCCTAGCTAAATACCCCCATTCCGAACACAATGAGATATGTTTCATAGGCCCATTCGACTGCTTCAGTCAGTTTTTTTTCAAATTAAAATATAAAACATTCAATATTTGATTTGAACGTACATTTCAATTTGCCGGGGCCACATACTGATTCTAAAAATTCCCGAAAAATAAATCCAGCTATGTTTTGATGATACGGTCCCAACAAAACTAGTTTCGTCGAATTCTGAGACCGTTTGAAAAATGGCCATTTTCTGGTCGATCCAATTTAACAGAAATTCACCAAACACATTTTCCTATGCCACACTCACATATTAACTTCAAAAATTATGAAATTTGAAACCTAGCAATAATTTGACATCCTGGATCCAAAAAAAGTGGTTTCGTCGAATTCCGAGGTCGTTTGCAAAATGTCTATTTTCAAGGGCGATATATTCCCTATAGCGACCTTTCTGAAAATTCATTTGGCCATAACTTTTTATCCCCGCTATGAAACTTCGATTTTTCAGATTCGTTAGAAAGATATTCACTAACAGATTTAAATATTTTTGGTTTCACTAAAATCCGTTTTATTTTGCACCCGGTACAGTCAGTCAAAGTTTGAATTGAAATTTTGAAACTACCACGCCATTTCAGGCCTTGTTTATAATTTAAAATAAGTATATTTATTTTTTAACATCGATTCAAACATACTTTTCATCGTTATTATTTAAAATAATTTATTTTAAATATCTAAAATCCACTAAAATAGCCAAATTAAAAATTTTAAACTGGCTCAAATTTTCCGGGTTGTTACACTTCCTCTACGAGTTGTTTTTACAATACACTTATTATGCTCATGCTCATTATTTGCAGGTACTAGATTTACATGATCTATGCTGGGATGGGTTTGAGTTTTGATTTTAGTCAAAATTCGGACTTAGAAAAGTATGGGTTGTTACTTTTGATATCAGATCTTAGGATTAGATGATTAGAGGAATTTATTAATTAGGAACTAATGAGAGAAAGAATTCGAATTTTCTTCTTATTTTTCTTTGGATATCTACGTTTGACTCTAAATAATTTAATGATGAAGTAGTCACGATCCTATCAAGTAGGAACGGATTTAAGCAATTATGAGTTAGAGATACTTTAGAGTTTGAGTTTCTTAGTCTTATACCCGAGAGAAATTTTATTTTTAAACTTGTTTTAAAAGAGAAAGGGTTTCGAAGATTTTAAATTATTTTTCTGGAAATTCATATTTTTAGAATTAAACGAGATTCGATTTTAAAAGAAATAATAATAATAATAATATATGTGACCTTCAGTTTATAAACAAAGTAGTGTCGGTTTGAGTTTCAATTTTTGTCAAAAATTGGGTTTCGAGTTTTGTCTTTTCTGGTCTTACAGTTTCATTTTTATAGAACTTTATAGAGTTTTATAACGCTAATTATAATAAGAAAGGGGGGAATGGGTTAAGTTGTGTTATTTCATGTTTACGTGACTGATTATTATCCAAATTTCTTGGTATTACAGTTTCCTACCCAATTTTTTTCTTTAAGTTGACATTTTTATCCATCTAAGCATGTTTACAACAAGCATGAACACGTAAAATACAGTAAAATAAGCATTTAATCAAATAAAAAAGAATCAAAGTGCATACCTATGGTAATAGTGTTATGTTCATATGGTTTTTTCTGTAGTTCCCAAAAACATGGATTCCACAAACATGATTCAAATTAACCCAAATCTATATATATGTGATGACATAACCAACATGATTTATGAACATTTTTATAACATTTTGGATGGTGTTTATAACATAATATACCATAGTTAGTAAGACAAATTACCAATCACTCACCTTAATTCAATTCCTTCCCTTGATCTCCTATTATCAGTGATTTGCACGGATCTCTAGGTGGTTGCAGCAGGAGTCTTCTAACTTTGAGGTTTATTTTTGCTATTCCTCGCTTAATAATATAATTAGGCTTATTAAATTAAGGTCTAATGTTGGATTCAGAGAGTGGAAGTCACTGTTTTAAAAGATGAATTTTTTTAGGAGTTGCGAAATGATTAGTATGATGTCCCATCGGCTCCTATATATAGCCTCCTTATGCAATAGCCTTGGGTTCATTTCACAGATGACCCTAATTACCCATTTAAGCTATCTAAACCCTACTAAGCCTTAAAACATCCATATTTATCAAGTGGTAAGCCCATTTTCTCAATATGACTCTATAGAAAGAGAAATCTCCATTTAGATCCAGTGCAAGCAGTTTTAGATCTTTCCTTTTCGATCAAAAGTTATGCACAAACAAATTTCATCATGAGGAAAACAGTTATAGAATGATTCGATAAAAATTATGAAGGTGGGAAATGACCTTAATAACCATTTTACAAAATTACAGGATCATAAGGTCTCATGTGAAAATAATATAAATATAAATATTCTATGATCCTCTGTTATGTAGAATAAAGGTCGTTACATTGTTCCCTTTTAAAATCCTGAAAGAAGTGAACAACGTCATCCCATGTGCTTATCAACCATATGTGATCATTAAGGTCAAACATACATACATAGCAATCAAAATAAAAGGAGAAAGTTTAAACATACCCTAGCATGTAGGATACTTCACAAGGGAAAATTGATGATATCATAAATGAAAATAAGAGCAAGAAACTAAAAGTCTTATCAAGTAAAGAATTCTGCATACAACTCATCATACTCTCCTTGGTCTTTTAAGTGCAATTTCCCGTACTTTCACCAAATTAGACCTTTTCAAGCTTCATTGCTTTTCTTTTAAGCAGGATACATATCGTGCTTAATGATAAGAATAGGCATATAGGTCTTTGAAACTTCTGGTTCCATTTTGATATCATCTAACTGATCCGATAAGATGTTTACATTTGAGCTGTGCATAAACTTCCTTTAGTAAGAAAAATTGAATACATTATGCACTCCAGCCATCTTCTGGGTAAGTTGACTCTATAATCTGAGCTCCCAATCCGATCAAGCATTGAAAAAGGACCAACAAACTGCAATACCAACTTTCCCTTCCTACCACACTCAATCACATTTCCCAAGGGAGATATCTTGAAAAACATCGAAACACCCATAGAGAATTCCAGATATCTAGATCTCTTATTGGAGTAGCATTTCTGCTTATCCTATGCAACTTCCATTTTTTGCTGGATGATTTATATCTTCTTTGAGGTCTCTCTTCCCATACTTGGCCTAAGTATCAGCTTCTCGCCCGCTTCCCACCAACATGAAGGAGCGTAGCATGGTCTAGCATATAAAGTTTTGTATAGTGCCATACCAATTGTTAACTTGCTTGTGGACCAAAACAGCTTTATCAGAACATAACCAACTCATATAAACTCGGATGGGAATGAAATTTGGAGTTAATACTTAGAAGATATAAATAACCTCATATGAAATATAAGATAATTTGGCCAAGCCAACTAGGAGATGACAATCCATACGCCACAAGTCGGACCTAACCCATCTACATCGATCCCCGCAACACTTGACCCATAAAGTAAGTCCCATACAGCCTCTAGAGTGCACCCATATTATCCATAATTGGCTACCCAAGTCTATAATATAGATTTACTAAAAATTCATTTTATCTTTCTACAAAAAGTTCTCCCAGTCCAATTTTTTTACGCTAATTCCTTTAATATTATCCAATACTGAATGGAAATCTGGTGCTGGTGCCATTAGTGCGCGATATGTATGTTCCTAATCCATTAACTCTCTTATACTTCAACATATATTCTTTAGCCCTACTATCCACAAATCTAAAATACTAATAATTTCCATATATCAGCATATAGATTCTCCGTTTTGTATTAAACTTATTGTAGATCTTATACTATAGCCATTCTAGGGCCTACTACTCTTGGATTCTCAAAATGTTATTGTTGATGTACAACACTATTAATGTTGTCTTTTCATATGTCATTTCTCTTAAAATTTGAGTTTTTCCAATGGATTTAGGTATATATAATATATTTATATTTTAATAATACAAACACGTTCACTCACTATTTATTTAGGGATCTTAAGCCTAAGCTTTGATACTAAATACAGCAACCCAAATTTCAATGGACTTAGGTTTTTTGCAAAACGCCATAATCCAAGTGCATTGAAAGCCGAATTGGATATCTGGTATCCGAAAAAAAAACATAAATTTATTAGAGATCAAATAAATATCTCATAGCGGAACGGAGTAAAATATGATAATAAGTAAATACTTACCATAATAATGACACTGACTAAGAAAGTGCCTCTAAGATGGAAAATCTCTTTCATCTATCTTACCTGTGGGTTTGCTATGAGGAGCGGGTCAGAACTAAAGTTCTGGTGAATAGAGAAATTAGGCGTTTTAAGAATAACGCTACATATACCATTCTATCTTTGATTAACTTTCTACTAGGTTATTGGAGTTTATAATACTCTCTCCTCTATGCGTAAACAGACCTAATCTACTCCCCAGTAGACCAAACCTAATAATATATAGTTATATGCTCAATATATCTAGGTACTACCCATAGCACCCTCATCGACAAGTCTTCATCGTTTCTATGCAAAAGAGTGTCAGTACTACATCTGTAAAAGACTGTTTCGTAAGGCCTGCAATACAGATGTTGCGTCGCCTACTAAGAAAACATGAAACTGTGTTCGCATTGGACTCTCCAATGCTCGGACATCCACAACGTACAACCTAGTGCATACATCGAGGATCTACACATAATCGTTTTGTCTATACTCTAAGTTCCGCCAACCAGCGACACAATCGAGGCTCAATACAGAACTCAATAGTGGATTTACTACAATCTTAAAAGGGCAATTACTTGGGTCCACATATGGGAAACTAGGTTTTTCTCTTTCAATCGTGGTTATGACCCCACACAATCACCCCTCAACTACTGGAAGTATCTTTAAATGGGTTAAGTCCTTTCCCTAAAATAAACAAATGAAAAAAACAATTGACATTATTACCTTATACGACATCCTATAGTGAAAGACCAATGTCCTGTTGGTTTAACCCACATCTTCTCGTGCTCGCTATTAGATGACGATGACAGGTATCCTTACGGTTAATATCCTTATTGGGTCCTGATCACGAAACCCGTTCCCTGAGCCGAGGCAACCGCCAAATCCCAAAGTCACCCAGCAGTCTTTTGGCTACTTATTCTACGAAATCAGTCAAGTCATACCCTCTTGATGGAAACTACAAGCATGCCTCCAATGGACCGCCTAACTATGCCTACATCGAAGGATCATCCTTGGGGTTTCCTCGCTTTAAAGCCTACACTTTCTATCTTCACCATGGATGTCCTATTCTTCCTGAGATTATCAGTCCTCGACTGACAGGGAATGATGCAATAAACGTGCCTTATTAGATTAATGTACTCTGATTAATCTCATGTAGTCTGCATCACTAGGCGTATCTTCAGAATCATTTTGAACTACTCCAAATGTATCTAATATTTCTTATTAGACTCTATGTATAAATCTTTTCTTATGCATTTAGTTCTTTATTTTTCTTAATCTACTTTTATTGCTTTATCATGGCATCATTTCTCACTTTCTCTTAACTGCTTTTTATGGCAATCTCAGTCTGGAGTTGTGTCTATATGTCATAACTTATTTATCATAATAATCATATTTCTTTCTATGTGTTGCAATAAAAAATCTTAATCTTATTATTTATTTTCTTTTTTCTAGGCTATCATGTGTTTAACCTGATTTCTTACTTTTTTTGTTTTTATAACATCTTTCAGTTATATTACTCTTTTACTTACCATCTTTGTAAGTTCTATCTTTAAGAAGTTATATTTATTCTATTTGGTTGGTTACTGAAAATGTATTAAGATTTATTTCCATAATTTAATATAAAACAATCTTACAAACAGAAATCCATAATTGTAAAACATTCCTTGTACTTTTCTTAACTACTAGATAGTGCAAAGTAAGGCTAAATTTCAATTTTACACTAATCCATCTTCTTTTTCTTTTATTCTTACAATCACGTTTTGTTGTCTTTCTTATAAATCAAACTATAGAAATATATCCCTTTTTCTTAACCAACCAACCTATGTTATTTATAACTTCCAATTTGATTGGTATATTTTTATTCCCGTCCTTAATTCATTCCCAAATTCTTATATTATTACTGTAAGTTTACAACATTTGGGCTTATGCCTTTTCCTACAACGACGTTATCCTAATAATACTTATACTTGTTCGCATTCAATTCCAAAAAAATAACTTTTACATATAAGTATAAATTTCCTAAGATTTACAGCTTAAATACAGAATTATTGTAAATAGTTTTGGTTACAATATGTCAAAATTTACTGCTTACAATAGGAATTAACCTACCGTAAATAATTCTAATTAAACTATGTCTAATCATAATCAGGGTAAAACAATTATAATTAAATTATATTAAATTTAACTAGTTACAACCGAAATAAAACGATGTTATATACCATTATTTAAAAAGACATAATTTAAATCCACTCATCCGTAGTCCCAAGCTCTTTCCTGTGGCTGCTATAGATTCCACCATTTGAATTGATTATAAATAATTTATTTTATAAATCTTTCCCCTAGAAAAACTAAGTTCAAGTCCGTCTCAGAAGAGAGAACACGGAGAGTGGAAAGGATTATGTTGTGAGTGAAGTGCTAGGCCTAGGGTTTTATTTATAGTGTAACCTCGAGATCTCAGACCGGTGGATTCAAGATTTAATCTTGCCCAAACATGTCATTCGGCTAATCAGAGCCTTCAAATTTTGAAATCAACCAACCGAAAGAAGCCACGTCAGGTCAGAGTACATAAACATCGCCATGCTCTCATACTTGAGCACATCACTACAAGAAAATGCCACATAGACATTGGCTAAAAAACGATATCCTCGTTTTTCTTGAGTGATGTCTTTGTCGATGATGTCTAAAGTACCCCTTTTTACATCAGTTAAAAGACGATGTCAAAGCAGCTTTAAGACATCATAAGTTAACTAGATAACTGTTGTAATAAGTATTTTACCATATCAGCTTTTGAATGATGTCCATGATGACTTTATACTGATGTCTATGAAGGCTTGTTTATCTTGTTTTCTCATCTCATATATAGAAATAAATATTTATTAAATGAAATACTATTGCACAAAATTTAATATTCAAACAATATTTTTATTTAATCAAATATTTTATTTCACATTTCTCATACACAATTCAATACATTACACAATCAGTTTTACATTGCCACCTCGCTACAACACACATCACTCATCACTCATCACCTCGCTACAACACCTAACACAATCAGTTATACATTACACAAAGCGCCTCAATACGCACCTCCTCCAACTGGTCCAGAATGAACATGAAATTAAAACTTAGAGTAGGTTTAATCAGAGAAGCAAATAAAGAAAGCTAAACATTTCCAATGGTATTGTTGCATGGTAGGTGACTTCTTCAGATTGTGAGCCAATCTAAGTGAACCAAACTATTCAAATGCACAGAATAATACAATGTTTAATTTAACTCTCAGTTCGAATATAAACAACTTAGAGAAGTCATTTATATGTATTATATGGGAGAGAAAATTATGAAAGATGCAGCACATACCTCTTGCCTGTAGAAGGCAAATACAGAGAAATTTCTTCCCTTTCTAAACCAACAAGATCCTAAATGACAAAAATAGAAGGCATAGGCAAGGTTGTCAGGATCATGGATCTGAACAACTTCAACACTAGTAGTGTAAAAGTAGAACTCACAGGATAGAAGATAGGAATATTGAATTCTCATCAGGCTTGCTCAAAGGAAGAAGCTCGATAGAAATGCCAAGGTCTTGAGCATCCTGAAAATCCATACTTAAAAAGCTTTAACAAAAAATGAAGAGTTTGTAGCCTTTAGAATAAAAAATAGTAAATATACTTTTGCACGTTGAATAGTTGTTCTGATCATATCCCTTATTATAGGTCCTGTAATAGTTCCAAAGGGTTCATCCTCATTTGTGAATATCAGCATCCTCTTGTTCACATTCTTTGCAGAACTGGAAGATAATATCTACAATAAATATAAGCGTTTATCATTTTCAAATTTGTTGTTACCTCCATAGCGCCTTGTGGTATATGTTATGATTTTTGTGCATATGCGGAAGCGCAATAAGGAGGATCTAGATTTGCCAATTGAACACCAATCTAATCTGACAGAAATTATTCTATTACATCAACAAAATAGTAAATAACTATAGCAGAGAAACAAAGAGACACAATATTTATACTGGTTCCACTATCATCATAGTGTACGTCCAGTCTAACAGAGAGAGATTTTATTCCACATGAGAGGATTACAAGAGATTATAAAATAAGAGTTTACATATCCAAACCTCAATCAGGTTTAACAAGAGGAGACGCCATTAGGGATCACTGGCTCTAGGCCAGGATGGGTTTACACTAAAGTCTACCCCTCAATATATAGCCAGTGCAAATCTATGTGAGTCATCAATTAAATTACCAACATATGGTAATAATATAATGGAGGCAAATTACCATAACAACAAATGTGCAAACATAGGAAGTAAATCAATCGGTTTCTTTAGCATAGATGGAAGAAATTAATCCCTTCATTTATTTCTCTACCACCTCATCAAATGCAATCAATGCATTCCCATTATAAAAATATTTACTTTCCATTCTTTGCAAATTTGTTTCAATCAATTTGTGATTTTGTATCACCAAATTTAACACTCCACCTTGATGCAAAATCACATATCTGCAACACCTCGTCTCCAATCAAATTCTCTTCACATCATAAAACTCTTCAACAGAACTCCACCTTTAATCAAAATCTCACAATGAGATAGAAACCAAAAATGAATATTTGCCTAATGGGTTCCAGCAAAGCTACCCCCCATCACACCATTGTTAACGAGCTCAGACTACGTCCCCGCCCGCCAACAAACTTTTGCAAATATCCAAAATAAAAAAGAAGGCAGACACCAAAGTAATCTCAACACCGCCAAGACCAAAAATAGTTCTCTCAATTAAAACCAATTCAAATACAGAGCCAAAATACAAATCTCTGTACTCACCAAAAATCTCTCTCCTGCCACTTAATCAAAACCATTACAAGCTTCACCCACCGCCTGCAAAAGACGCATCTACCACCATGAGCTGCACCACGCATAAACCAATGGTATAAAAGTGCTTGCAATACACATCGACACCCGTCTACCACTTGATCTGAGCTCCTTCCTCGATCACTCTGGATCCCTCGAGCATCATCAACGTGAAGACCCCTGACTAAACCACAATGATCTCTGTCTTGACACCCGTCTATCACTTGACCTGAGCTCCTTTCCTGATCATCTTGGATCCTTCGAGCATCATCAACATGAAGACCCCTGTCAGAAACATGATCAAAACTTCCCAAATCCAATAGTCCCTTCAACACAGTAAACTCCATATCATGTCAAAGTTCCCAGATTGGAATGCTCTTCATTCTCGACATAATCTCCTCCACCAAAGTCTCCTTTTCTCCAAAATAGTAATAGCATAATCACCACTGAATCTACCAACCTTTGTAGAAATAATTGATGCACAATTTAAAACAAATCGCCTCGCTCTGATACCAATCTGTTATGATTTTTGTGCATATGTGGAAGCGCAATAAGGAGGATCTAGATTTGCCAATTGAACACCAATCTAATCTGATAGCAATTATTCTATTACATCAACAAAATAGTAAATAACTATAGCAGAGAAACAAAGAGACACAATATTTATACTGGTTCCACTATCATCATAGTGTACGTCCAGTCTAACAGAGAGAGATTTTATTCCACATGAGAGGATTACAAGAGATTACAAAATAAGAGTTTACATATCCAAACCTCAATTAGGTTTAACAAGAAGAGACGCCATTGGGGATCACTGGCTCTAGGCCAGGATGGGTTTACACTAAATTCTACCCCTCAATATATAGCCAGTGCAAATCTATGTGAGTCATCAATTAAATTACCAACATATGGTAATAATATAATGGAGGCAAATTACCATAACAACAAATGTGCAAACATAGGAAGTAAATCAATCTGTTTCTTTAGCATAGATGGAAGAAATTAATCCCTTCATTTATTTCTCTACCACCTCATCAAATGCAATCAATGCATTCCCATTATAAAAATATTTACTTTCCATTCTTTGCAAATTTGTTTCAATCAATTTGTGATTTTGTATCACCAAATTTAACAGTATAGTCTGAGGATCAAAAGATAATATCTGCAATGACTCTGCAACTTCTGGTTTTAAAAAATATTGATACATGTGTAAGAACCTCAACTAAAAAAAGGTTTAAATATAACAAGAGAGATAAATTAGTATATGTCCTTGACAAATGATAATAGATAAGCTAAGGATTTCGATCAGCAGTCCACTCAAGGCTAGAAGACGAGAATAAATGCAATTAAAAATTGAACATAATCGAAAAAAATATTCTCCATTCAAATATCTAATTCTATTATCTAAACCCACCATGTTCAAACGATTGTAAAATTCAAGACTAGTAATCCTAAAATAAAACCGTGAAAAGAATTACACATACGAAAATAACTACACCAAATCACGAAACCCAAAACACCTAAATCAGACAACTAAAACAAAACCCGCATAAGAAAGAACTCGATCAATCTAAAATCAACGGTTTTCTTTAAAAAAAGAATGTTCCACTCAAAAATCCTAACAAGCCGAGTGAGAGTAAATGAAATGAATCGCGGTAAGAGAGGACATATGGTCAGCAGATGGAGGGAGAGACGCCACGGCTGATAATGACTAAAGGCGCGAGTTTCAATTGGGGTTTTTAACTAGGAACTAAAACGTTAAAACCTGTAAATAAAGAGTTAAAAATATTAAATAATAGAAACGAAAGTGAAAAAATAAATACATGCGGGAGAAGGCCAAAAATGTATTGGAATCAAATTCTTCTGGCTTGAGCTTTGGAAGAAGTGACGAAACAAGGAGACGATGCGGTGGGAAAGTAGAGTAGCCACGATGGCTCGGGCGATGGGCGTCGTGATGCCGATGGAGCCCAATTTCCGATCGGTGGCTATGGATGGATTTTAAAAAAAATTGGGGAAGACCTAAATTCTGATTTGAAAAAAAAAATGGAAGGGGTGAAAAGTGAAGCGTGAGTGTTAAACGTGAAGAGGAAAATTGCCGATGACGTGGAAGAGGCTGATTGGAGGGTTCTGATGGTTGTGGATCAGGAGAAGTGATCAACGACTAGATACAGAAAATTATGGATAGTGCGGATTGACAAGGAAAGCAAATTATGAGACCTTTAACATCACGCATGAAGGTGATGTAAATGATGCAGAGAAACTGATGTTAAAGCACATTTCAATTTATAAATATTAACTATAAAATATAATTAATAAATATTAACTATAAAATATAATTAATAAATATTAACTATAAAATATAATTAACTATAAAATATAATTAACTATAAAATATAATTAATATATATTAACTATAAAATATAATTAATAAATATTAACTATAAAATATAATTAATAAATATCAACTATAAAATATAATTAATACATAATTTTACTATAAAATATAATTAATACATAATTTTACTATAAACTATAATTAATAAATATTAACTATAATTTACTAATTATTAATCATTAACAATAATACATTTAACAGGTGATGTAATAGACAACGACTATTTTAATAAGTGATGTAAGAGCCAAGATTTTTGGTATGACCTAAGTTCAATTTTTTAAAACTGTATTTAAGATATTAGTCGTTCAATAAATCGATGTATGAGAAACCAACAACATCACTTTAAAAATTATCGATGTTAAAAAAAGTTTTGACATCGGCTAAATTTACGATCGATGTTAAAACTGTGATTTCTATTCTACTTTTTCATGTAGTGAATTACTCCTAAGAAAAAAATGGTTGGTCGACCCGATGCTATTGGTAACTCCAATTTTTGCAAACTATATATGTAATTGATTAGAATATCGCCACAGACTCAATGGTGCAATTCTTGTAGCTAAACCCTGACAATTTTACAATCTTATTTTATTATTTAATTATTAAAAATGCAGGGTGTTACAGTGGGGGTTTGTAGCATTTTATTTTTGCTTCCTCCTCACAAATTTAAACCAAATACTCGAGATACTCTTATCTGCCAAAGTTTTTCCTAACTTTTTAATGTAAAAGCATTACTGAAACTTTGCAACTTGTAAGAAAAGTATTGGTAGTTAAAAAATATATGTGTTTGCAAATTAATAATTTAGTGGTATTAAATATGGAAATCCACTTGTCCATACAGTCATTCCAATCAATCAAAATATTAACAAAATTCCAAAATATGAAATAAACTTATTTCATTTCTTAAATTTAAAAAATATATTTTCCCATTTATTTTTGAGTTGGAGTTAAATAAGTTAGGCATAACCAAACAATAAATAACTTAACATTTATTTTTATAGGCAACTTCTAATAGTTGTAATTCTGATTCATACCATATTTCTCATTTATAGAATTTACCAAATAAATTGCAATTCTTAATTATTCATAATGGAACAAACTTTACAATGATATATTATACCATTATATAAAAATACATAATTTTACAACTCATTTGAAAGCTTTTTAAATTCCTTGAACTCAATCCATATCTGACTCTATTATCTATGTTTTCCTCCTTAAAATCATCTATTTGAATTTACAAATGCTATTTACAAATGCTATTAAATTAGATTTAGAAAAAGGGAGATATGGATTCAGAGTAATGAATTAAAACCAAATCTAGGGATTTACCATTTCGATATAGCTTTCTGATTTGAACCAGTACCTAATTTTCAATTTTGTTATCATTTAATTTAATTCTGGGAATCCTATATCTAAAATTTTGTATTTAGACATTCTCGGGGAGAAAGAAAATTGGTGTGCGTCCACATTCATCAAAAAAAGAATGGGTTTAAAGTAAAACCATATATGTTTGTTTATAAAGGTTCAAATCAGCGCTAACTGTTAGATGAAATTCTATCAGATCTGGTTCACATAGTGTCCTAAATTAAATACGCATATTAAACATGTAAAGTTCATCTGTCTCTATCAATAGTATGGTTGTTCACCAGTGGCCATTGTCAGCTGTTATGCATATATATATATATAGTTCCTTTATGTTAATGTATGCATATATAGGCATGAATTATTTTAATTAATTCAATATCAATTGATACCCGTTTCTCTGATAAACTTCTCTTATTATTAATTTCTGCTGACTACGCAGATATCCTCAAGTTTGAATTTTGAATGTTAATAATTAATTAAATTCCTTTGTTGATTAATTACTTACGTTGATTGATTACGTATATCACATTCGAATTACTTTAATTAATTGACTGCAAAATGTTTATACTTATCAGTAATCAATCAATCTTAATTAATTAAATTACCAAATTTACACACATAATTATTTCCTATGCTAAAACTCAAAAGGTCATAACTTCTCCGTCTGAACTAACAGGAAAACAATATACATGAAAATTCAATAAAAAATCATTATGAACACAATGATATAAGTTTCATGGCAAAATTCCAATATTTAAAAAATATCCATTTTTAATGTTTTCAATTTTTATTAATTAAAAGCGTATTATTTAATTACTTTAAAAACATGAGGTATTATTTTTCCTCCCTCTAAGAATTTTTTCCTCAAAATTCGATGAGTGTTCAATCATGTAAACCTTCGCGCATTCATTCCACACTAACAGTCATTTAGGGTACATCCAATTTTGCATCAATGGTCCATAGTGTGTAACAATACATATGATATGCATGAATTGCAATTTCTAATGGGTACCTCATATGCGAATGGCTTTTCAAAACTTCAACACCCTAAATATGTTGGGTTTTGTGTTCAGCGGAAAAGACAAAACGCTAGAAAAACAGGATCTTTTTATCCAATCACTTGAAGATGAATTTGATTGGAAACAAGAACACAATGGATAAGAAATAATAACAATACACAAATATTCCACCAAACCACCCTATTCAATGAATCACCAAAAACAAATTTTGTTTACACACAATGGATCAAAACAAAAAATAAACAAAATACAATTGAATCAATAACCTTATTGAGACAGTCAAAGAATATCTAGATGACTACAAATATTATAGAAGAAGAAGAGTAATGAAGAACAACGACAAACCCTTGAATCTACATGGAGGCACCAACTTTGTCTTTCAGCAGTAAATAGGAATAAACACTCTTAGCCCAAATTTCTACATTTTCTTCTCCAGATATGACACATGGTTTCTTATTGATTGTTATGATCTAACCAAGAAGGTTGCATATATAGAGAATAGAAGACCTAGGCAAATATCCAAATTGCCCCTTCAAAATATCTCCAGAATATAAACTCTCATTTCTTTCCTTTTATGATAAAATCAATCAATTAAATCATACAATCAATCAACCAAACAAATAATCAATCAAATCAATTAGTCAATCAATCAATTGATTGATTACATCCCCTTCATAAAATATATGAATCAAAAAATTCAACACTCCACCTTGATTCAAATACCACATATCTCCAACAATCCACAAACAAGTCAACCTAGCTCTTTCAACAACACCAACTCTCAATTAAAACCAACCTCGATTTCAAGGCAACGAGATACACCTCAATCGATTTGATAGGACTATGACCACACATCAATTACAAACACAACCCACCGCCTACAAAAGATGCATCTACCACTTGAGCTGCACCGCGCAAAACAAACGGTCTAAAAATTCTTGTAATACCGCAAAGACCTCCATCTGGTCTTTGTGGATTTCACAACTCGACATCCGTCTTCCATTTGACATGATCTCTTCATCTCCAGCATCCATCGAGCATCATCAACATCTAGACCCTTATCGATACCATGATCCACCGCCTTATGACCATCTACAGTACAGTGACCATACTAACCTCTCCACCTTGTTGTGGACAAGGCTCTTCAACCGCCACCCACCTTTTTCTTCGTCTTCTTCCATCTTCCCTCATCCATATCAGAGGGCTTATTCTCATCTCCATCAATCATACCTGTGACATGGACACCTTATGTCCGTTAATGTAACTCATATGAGGATGCATTAAGTTTTGTGAAGCGCAATAGGTAAACAGTACAAGAATTCACAAGACAAATATAAAATAAGCAGCAGAAATTTCAACTTTATTATTGAAAATAAAACATAGTCTTAAAACATGTTACATCATCAAGCTAGTTACATCAAAAAAACCAAGAATCTCAAATCTGTCTCATAATGCAAAATAACTGAGTACCATAACATAAAACCATATCCCTCATAGCAAGCCATAACATAGTAGAAAGTCAAAGCGGTACATCTTAGAAAGTCTGTATCCAAGCTGAAAGAGAAAGTCCTAATCACTGACGAGTGCTACCACTATGAGGACCAGAGGGAAAAGGAAGAAAGAAGCGAAAACAAAAGGGTCGGACATAAAGTCTAGCGAGTTTCAATGATTTTAAAATATGCATAAAATAGAGATACCAAGACAGATAAACAGGACTGGATGTGAAAGTACAGTATCATATAAGGCAATTTGTAAACACGATAAACAAGATAAAACAGGAATAACAGTGATCGAGTAACGCTTCTCATTTATATCCCTAAAAACAGGTTTAGGCGTTAAGCTAATTACTTAATTGAAACAACAAGATTAAACAGTAGGATTAAAAACTAGGATTAGGCGTACCATAATTACATAATAGGATTAGGTGTTACCCTAATTGCATAACAGCAGGATTAGGTGTACCTTAATTACTACCCATGCGATAGGCTCCCTACTACGTAAATACCCTGTGTCAGCCCCGGTAGTAGAGTGTATCACTCCCTAACCCGACAACTTTATATAACACAGAAACATTTACTGGTATTACAGCGGCTTAGTTTCCCTAATCAGACTCATGCACGCTCATGACTCCTGTAACAACCCGGAAAATTAGAACCAATTTAAAATTTTTATTTTGGCTATTTTAATGAATTTGAATTGTTAATATAATTTATTTTAAATAATAACGGTTTAAAATTTATTTAAATCGAAGTTAGAACGAATATATTTATTTTAATTTTAAAAGGAGCTAGAAATAGCGCGGTAGTTTGAAAATTTGAATTTAAACTTTGACTAAATGTACAGGATTCAAAATAAATTGGATTTCAGTAAAACCAGAAATATTTAAATCTGTTTAATTATATCTTTCTAACGAATCCTAAAAATTGAAGTTTCATAGCAGGATTAAAAAGTTATGGCTAGTTGAATATTCAGAATAGTCGATTTTGAATTTAATATAATATATAGCCCGTATAAATGGCCATTTTATAAACGACCTCCGTTTTCAATGAAACCATTTTAGTCAGATCAGGAATGTCAAATTATTCCTAAGTTTAATTTTCCATAATTTCTGGAATTAATATGTGAGCGTAGTAAATTAAACTGTGTTCGATAATTTCTATTGAATTTAATCGACCGTTAAAAGGGTCATTTTTCAAACGGTCTCCAAATTCGATGAAATTAATAATGTTAGGATCGTATCGTCAAATCATAGCTAGATTTATTTTTTGGGAATTTTCGGAGTCCGTATGTGGCCCCGGTGAATTTATATGTGCGATCAAATTAAATAAATAAATGATTTAAAGTTTAATTTAAAGAAAACGGACTGAAAACAATCGATTGGGCTGACGGGACCTAACCCATTGTGTCCGGAATGGGGGCATTTAGGTAGAGAACAACTCTCGTTGGGCTGAAATTGGAGCTAAAAAGGATTAACGGGCGTAAAACTAGTAATTAAGAAATTAAATATTATTTTATTATAAATAACTCATTACAAAACCCTAATATACAACTACAGCCGCCGCCCTATATTTCCATGGCCAGAAATCTTTGAAGCTTCCCTCCCCAATAACTCTCCATCCATTTAGTAACATCCTATACTCCTTTTGACATTATTGTAGAGCTTTTCACAAGCTTCACATCCATACGGACAACAACCATTATCGTTAAGTAACCGACGAGTACCAGCACTCCGAAGTAGCCGCTTTTAGGCCACCGCCGCTCCCCTAGCTCAGATCAAGCTCCACCGCGTGGGACCCACCCTGGGCATGCCTCGAAGCTCGTGAGTGTGGTGTCGTCCGATCGATCGCCGGTGCATTGTGTCACGCGAGAAGCTAAACCCTAGAATTGAACCCAACTGAAAAAGTCGCGGCCTTGATACTGATTTGGGGAAGAAGGTTATTTTCTTTTTTTTATTTAATTAATTAATTTAAAATTGTTATCTACCTAAATAAATTTATAACTAATGCATACGAACTAGGAATTGAACGATTTCAGAACCGCTGCGATCGTGAGTCCGAGATCTACATTTCTGGACTAATTAGAACGGATTCGTAGCAGATCAAATTTTGGACAAAAATTTAAATCTAAATTATTCAGAATTAAAAGCACTGTGAGAAATTCTACTTTTTTATATATAATTAAAATTACTGAATCATGATTGTGGTATTAACCATACGTTGTTGAATTCTATTTGTATGATACGTGATTTGATCTAGAATTGATGTTGTTATGTAAATTCATTGATTTGATGGTGTTTGTGTTGAATAAAAGTGTTGAAAACAAAAATACCAATCTTTGTTATAAAAAAAAGTTGGAATAAAATTGTCATTGTGACAAATTAGAATAATTGGATTAAAATTGAGAATTTTTGTCAAATTAGAATAGTTGAATCAAGAATTAACATTTTTGTTAATTAGAATTTAGTTAAACAAAAATATACATTTTTGTCAAAAAGATTAGTTGAAACAAAATATACATTTTTGTGAAAATATAGTTGTTTAAACAAAAATGAACATTTTTGTCAAATTTTGTCAAAATATAGTTTTTGAAACAAAAATGAACATTTTTGTCAAAAAGATTAGTTGAAACAAAATATACATTTTTGTCAAAAAGATTAGTTGAAACAAAATATACATTTTTGTCAAAATAGATTAGTTTAAACAAAATATACATTTTTGTTAAAATAGATTAGTTGAAACAAAATATACATTTTTGTCGAAATATAGTTGTTGAGAAAAAAATGAACGTTTTTGTCAAAATAGATTAGTTGAAACAAAATATACATTTTTATCAAAATATAGTTGTTGAAACAAAAATGAACATTTTTGTCAAAATAGATTAGCTGAAACAAAATATACATTTTTGTCAAAATATAGTTATTGAAACAAAAATGAACATTTTCGTCAAAATAGATTAGTTGAAACAAAATATACATTTTTGTTAAAATAGATTAGTTGAAACAAAATATATATTTTTGTCAAAATATACTTGTTGAAACAAAAATGAACATTTTTGTCAAAATAGATTAGTTGAAGCAAAATATACATTTTTGTCAAAATATAGTTGTTGAAACAAAAATGAACATTTTTGTCAAAATAGATTAGTTGAAACAAAATATACATTTTTGTTAAAATAGATTAGTTGAAACAAAATATACATTTTTGTCAAAATATAGTTATTGAAACAAAAATGAACATTTTTGTCAAAATAGATTGGTTGAAAAAAATATACATTTTTGTCAAAATATAGTTGTTGAAACAAAAATGAACATTTTTGTCAAAAAGATTAGTTGAAACAAAATATACATTTTTGTCTAAATATAGTTGTTGAAACAAAAATGAACATTTTTGTCAAAATAGATTAGTTGAAACAAAATGAACATTTTGTCAAAATAGATTAGTTGAAACAAAATATACATTTTTATCAAAATATAGTTGTTGAAACAAAAATGAACAACTTTGTCAAAATAGATTTGTTGAAACAAAATATACATTTTTGTGAAAATATAGTTGTTGAAACAAAAATGAACATTTTTGTCAAAATTTATAGTTGAATCAAAATGTACATTTTTGTCAAGATATGATGGTTGAAAACAAAAATTACATTTTTGTTAAATAGATTTGAGTTAAACAAAAATTACATTTTTGTTAAATAGGTTTGAGGTACAACAAAAATAACATTTTTGGTTAAATAGATTTGTGGTTGAGCAAAAATATTAATTTTGTAAAACTAGAATTGTCAACAGAAGGAAAAGGCCATTTTTATTCATTTTGTTAAACTAGAATTGTTAAAAAAATGAAATTATCACTTTTAAATCATTTTGTAAAACTAGAATTGTCAACAAAAATGAAAATATCATTTTAATTATTTTGTTGAAATAGAATTGTCAACAAAATGAATGAATCACTTTTTAATCATTTTGTTGAAATAGAATTGTCAACAAAAATGAATGTATCACTTTTTATACATTTTGTTGAAATAGAATTTGTATGCAAATCAAAGTGACATTTTTATAGTCAAATTATACATTAAAATTTGTGTACAAAGTAAAGGGACATTTTTATATGTTATGTTATGCATCAGTATTTGTATGCGAATTAAAATAAACATTTGTATATGTCATGTTATATATTGGAACAACATACAAATAAAAATATTACTTTTTATTTGTTAAAGTTAAAAATAGAAATTAAATACAAATAATGAAAATAAAAACTATTTTTTTATTTGTCATTAGCAAAAATGTCATGTAAATAAAATACAAATCTATTTGACATTATGAACATGTAGATGTGTTATGCCAATAAAGCATTCTTTATTTGGCGTGTTAAATACGTTAGTGGAATCGTCGAATGGTTTATATATATATATATATATATATATATATATATATATATATTAAAATTAAACGAATCACGCACGGTAGTTCGCGTTTCGGAATCGTAACTTTAAACGATTATACCACAAGATCCGACCGTCGGATTTTCCCAAAACTGGAACCGTTAGGACCGCTTTGGGAAAATCTTTCCAACGGTATAAATTTTATTAAAATCCAATGGTTAGATCTCGAAAAAAGTGTAAATCAAATTCTGATAAAAACAGCGTCAGGGCCGCCTATTGACCCGAGCATTAAATTAAATTGGGCTATTTTTATATAAATAAAAATAGCGATAAATCATTATAAAATAATATTAACGATATAAAATGGTTTAAATTATATATATGCGAGAATTATTTGAAAAGACCGAGTTCAATCTCATTTCAAATAATTATACGACGATTTAAATCGAAGATATTGAAAACGGTGATTGAAGACCGGCGATCTTCACATCGAATGGATGACTACTGATGCCCGACATTGGGTAGCTCCCAGTAAAGGGTTAAAGTGGTAGTTGTCCGGACGTACTAGTTGATTGTCCGGATAAGCGAGCACCTCTTTTCCCTATTAGACATACGGGACGAGGAATAAGTTGTCTTCGGTTTCGTTCAGACCCAGAACGGACTTGTAAATGGCTGTGTGTCTGACATTGGATTTTATTCTATGTGAATTGATTTCTGTTTAATATATATCTGTTTGGTGGCGGAGAATTTATTCTCTTGCTTAACACCATTCTCCGAGACACATGAGCTCGGAGGTTATATATTGATAGTTATTGGTCGCATGGCGTGAATTGTCAATGTGACATGCCAAGATGCTAATGATCGAGGCTTTTGTTGAAAAGCAAAGCCTTGTGGTTGATGATCAAAGCACGGCCTGTTTAGGCATAGCTTTGTGTATAGTGTTACTTCGTGAGCCTCACACCCCGGTAAGAGTCAGAAATGGGATAAGAGAACGCTGGGAGTGCACACGTTTCTTTCTAGCTAGAAGTGGTATCAGGATTTTGCAAGCCTTGACATTTTACTTATTTGGATGATGGATTATGAGGCCTCGGTTATATTGGTCGATAGTGACCAATTTATAGGTTTAATAGGACCCGGAAGCGTGTGTTCAGGAATTGCCAATCCACAAAAGTATTTGTGGACTGGCCCTACAGGATCCAAGGGTTGCCCGTAGGTGTGATCCTAAGAAATTTGCTAGAGTGTCTCGAATCGGTAAGGAGATCTGTAACAACCCGGAAAATGCGAGCCAGTTTGAAAATTTTAAATTGGCAATTTTAGCGAATTTAGAATATTTAAAATAGATTATTTTAAATAAAATTGATGAGGAAATTTATTTTGAATATAATTCGACGTATATATTATATACGTCGTCGTTAGAATATAAATAATTATATATAATTATAAATAGAATTGAAAATGGCGCGGTAGTTCGATAATTCGATTTCAAACTTCAATTGAATGTACCGGGTGCAAAACAATCCGGATTTTAGTGAAACCAAAAACACCAGGATCCATTCGTGAATATCTTTCCAACGAATCCGAAAAATTGAGATTTCATAGCGGGAATCAAAAGATATGTCCAGTTGAAAATTCTGAATAGTCGCTATGGAATTCAGGCCCTTAAAAATAGCCATTTTGCAAACGATCTCGGATTTCGACGAAACCACTTTTGTTGGATCCGTGATGTCAAGTTATTGCTAGGTTTCAAATTTCATAATTTTTCGAATCAATATGTGAGCGTGGCATAGGAAAACGCGTTTGACCAGTTTCAGTTGATTTTAATCGACTAGAAATTGGCCATTTTTCAAATGGTCTCAGAATTCGACGATACTAGTTTTGTTAGGACCGTATCGTCAATACGAAGCTAGAAAATATTTTTCTGCAATTTTTAGAATCAGTATGTGGCCCCGGTAAATTAAAATGTACGTTTAAATTGAATATATAAGGATTTATATTTTAATTTTGAGGAAAACTGGTCGTAACAGCCGAATCGGCTTACCAGGCATATCCCTTTGTGCCCGGAATGGGGTTATTTGACTAGGAGCGATAGTCGTTGAATGTGATTTGGAGGTTGAATCGACAGACAAGTATTAAATGAATTAAATTTAATATAATATTATTTATATATATGAGTACACTTTAAAACCCTAGTCAAACTTTCTTATCTGTTTGTTAGCGGTCAATGCTCCGGTTATTTCAGCCGCTCCACTCATAACCCACGACCGATATTCTCCCAAACAAAACACCCATATCGTTCTCTAATTAAAACGAATCAATGAAGGGAATCAAAGCAAACATCGTTCGTCTTCGAGAGCTCTATCCATCTAGACTAGAAGTTGCTTCTCTCGTGAAGTATTTGGTTCGATTCGAGGCCAGGAAATTTTGTCGTTCGATGGCAATTTCCAGGGCAAGGGGTGCATCGATCTGCGAGTAATTGGGAGAGGAGGGGCGTCGCTCGAAGGGGGAGCTCGGGGTGGCGCCCGATGGTCGGCCGACGGCCTGATTTGGTGTCGGTCTTGGGTTTGTTTCAGCGGCCAGTAGGTTTGAAGGAAGAAGATGGGTTCTGTTCGACGGCCTAATGCAGAACGATGAAGAAAGGTAATAAATTTTATTAGAATTTAATTGTTACACTTAAAAAAAAAATATACCTCATTTTTGAAAATAAAAATAAGCATTGTTTTTAAAAACTATAAAAGGTAAACTGAAATTCTTATATATGTTTTGTGTTAAAGTAAAATTTGCATTTTATATAAAATAAAAATCTTTGTTTTTGAAAAGTAAAATTTGCATTTTATATAAAATAAAAATCTTTGTTTTTGAAAAGTAAAATTTGCATTTTATATAAAATAAAAATCTTTGTTTTTGAAAAGTAAAATTTGCATTACTTATAAAATAAAAATCTTTGTTTTTGGAAAAGTAAAATTTGCATTACTTATAAAATAAAAATCTTTGTTTTTGAAAAGTAAAATTTGCCTTACTTATAAAAAGAATAAAATTTGCATGGCTTAGGAAATATAAACTTGAAGTGTTTTAAAATATAATTTTGAATTGATTTTATATATTGAAAAGCGATTATAAAAATATGATTTTTAAATTGAAAGTGAATAAATAAAAATGTGATTTTTATTTTAAAGACATCAAAATATAAAAATGTGTGATTTTTTTATATGTAGTGCCTACGGGCAAAGAAGATGACGAAGATGCGATAGCGATGAAGATTTCTATCAGTGGAGAGCCGTGAAGTTAGGATAGCTTTCGGTGAGAATTTCTCACCTTTCAATTTCATTTTCTAGTTATATATATATACTAGGATGCAGACGGTGCTTAGTAGCACCCGACACAATCGTCCACAGATCATGGACTTGTTTGTTTGGTTGCATAGATTAGTTGGATATTTGATTTGAATTTGGTTGTTTGGTGAATTTGATTGATGTGTGAATGGCGTGGGCCTTCACTAGACCGGGGATAAGGCTAGGCCTTGTCCCGTTTCTAGTATTGTGCCGTTATGCCGCCGAAATTTTCTAAAATAAGTTAGAAAAATAAAAATATCATTTTATTTAAAGAATGAACTGAATAGAAATTCATATGTTGGAATAAAATGTGTTGTCGTTAAAAATATAATTTTTAACGTGAATGTGAATAAATAAATATTCATTTACAAACCAGACGGTTTGTTTATGTACACCTATTTGAAGGACATTGATTGGGTCGATAAATTTTACACATCGCCCAACTGCACAAATAAAATATGCGTTTGATTGTTTGAAACCCCACACGGGTGTTGGGATGAAATTTGAAGTTCACTCATCCTGATTGATTAAATATGTCGATCGATTGATTGACAGGCTGTTATAAGCGTTAGATATCTATATTTGATGCTTATACAGTGTAGTGCACTTTGGTTGATGGTTGATTATTTTTCAATGCTATTATATGTGTGTAATGCATGAAAATCCATATAATTAACTTTATATGGTAATTGATTGGGCCTCATTCCAATTTGAAAAATAAAGAATATTATAAAATAAAAGTTCATGTGTTGACAGTACTCATCCATTGAGATTGGTCATGTGTTGAACGAAATATTTTAGTAATAAAATTTACATCTTTATCGATATAAAATAAAAGTTCATGTGTTGACAGTACTCATCCATTGAGATTGGTCATGTGTTGAACGAAATATTTTAGTAATAAAATTTACATCTTTATCGATATAAAATAAAAGTTCATGTGTTGACAGTACTCATCTATTGAGATTGGTCATATGTTGAACGAAATATTTTAGTAATAAAATTTACATCTTTATCGATATAAAATAAAAGTTCATGTGTTGACAGTACTCATCCATTGAGATTGGTCATGTGTTGAACGAAATATTTTAGTAATAAAATTTACATCTTTATCGATATAAAATAAAAGTTCATGTGTTGACAGTACTCATCTATTGAGATTGGTCATGTGTTGAATGAAATATTTTAGTAATAAAATTTACATCTTTATCGATATAAAATAAAGGTTCATGTGTTGACAGTACTCATCCATTGAGATTGGTCATGTGTTGAACGAAATATTTTGATAATAACAACTATTTTGAAAAAGAAATATTTGAAATAGAATATTTGAAAATAGAAATTTATGAAGCCATGTTGATTAGATTGACGCCATTTTGACGTGAACGATATTTATATCGATTTTATTCATTTCGAAATGAATTGAATATATAACGATTTCAAAATGAATTGAATACATAACAATTTCGAAATGAATTGAATATATAACGATTTCGAAATGAATTGAATATATAACAATTTCGAAATGAATTGAATTGAAAATGATTTCGAAATGAATTGAATTGAAATTTGAATTGAATAGAAAATGAATGTGATTTCAATTGAATATATAACGAATTTGATTCGAATAGAAAACCAATTTGAATTGAATCGAATAGAAAACCAATTTGAATTGAATCGAATAGAAAATGACTTTAGAATTGAATTAAATTGAAAACGAATTCAAATTGAATTGAAAGCAAATTTAAATGAATTCAAATTGAATTGAAATTTGAATTGAATAGAAATGAATTTTAAAACGAATTTATAAAGAAGAATTCAATTTTGATTTGAATTGAAAAGAAAGTTGAAATTGCTTTTGAGACGATTTTAAAACTATTTATATAATTCGTTTCAAATAGAAATCGACGAAATATATATTATATATATATATTATATATATATAATATATAATGGCCTGAATAGAACGCGCCGCGCCGCGACAGTTCGTAAATTTCGACCATTTATTTCAAACGGACATTACGGGAGATCCGACCGTCGGATTCTCCTAAAACCGGAACCATTGGGTTCGTATCGAAAAGAGCTTTCTAACGAATATTAGAAATTCAAAATCTAACGTTTGGGTTTGGAGATACGTCCAAATCAAATTTGAAAAAGGTCGCTGTAAGTGCAGTTCGATGGCCATTGTTGGAAATCGACTGTACGGGCCTTGATAAAATTATTAAAAATAGTAATAATTTGTGTAAAATCATAAGAAATGATTTGTGAAGATTTGGGATGAAAAACTCCATATTTGAAAAGATAAAAATAGATTTTTATCGAAATGAACTAGTTTTGAACTAGAAATATAATTCTATTTATTTTTAAATAAATAAATTGAATTTGAAATGGGTTTTAAAAATAACCAGAATTTCCAATGATTGCATTGGCGTGGATTTGAATCGAAATTGTCTTCGGAATATTTCGATGTTGGAATTCGTGATTATACAGATGTTGTTATGGAAATTTGAAAGATATATATTTATATCGTTATTTCCAATACGACATTTGTTAATCGTAGAATTTGATATTGAATATAAGCCGATATATATTTTCTATTCAGAGCCTTGTATTGAATATCAAATGTGATTTGGGTTTGTCGTGAATGGTGTCTTCACTAACACTGTTCTTGAACCCAGTTGAGAAAAGATTAAATCTTTTTATTTAGATTTAATGAAGTGTACCAATTAAATAATATTTAATTGGAATTGAATTGATATTGATTTTTGGGTTTATCGTGAACAGTGTTTTAAATAACACTCGTTCTTTAACCCGATAATTAATGGAATGTGACTTTGGGTTTATCGTGAACCGTGTTTTAAATGACACGGATTCTTTAACCCAGTTAACGATTAAAACTAAGTGGAGTTTTAATGAATCTTTAATTAGATTGAAATGATCGAAAATGGAGTATCACCAGTTTTTCTATAGGCGATAGTTAAATCTTTAATTAGATTTGAACGTGAAATGGTAATTGAATTTACCGATAACACTGTGGTGTTAGATATGAAGTATTACCAGTTTTACTTCATGGGATGAATAGGTTGGGATGGGGAAATTAAAATAAATAATTACTTCGGTAAGGTTCGCTAATCCCGACTAGTTTGAATTGAGATTCAAAAATAGAATAAAGAATAAATTCAAGGAATTTATCTTGGATAAAATTAATGGGAACCTTTCCCTATGAATGTGAAATTTAGAAACTAATTGCCGGTTAGCCAAGCAGAATGGTTTTCTGAATATTGATCTGATGTTGGTTTCGGCCTTCGGGGTTAATATTTGGGGAATTATTCTCTTGATTAATTTACGGTTAGTGACTAATGAATTGGAATGAGGCGTATGTTGTGTTTGTGTAATACTTATTTAAAATATACGCGAGTTATTCGGAAAGACCGGGTTTATCCCATTCTGAATAACTGATATGACGATAAGTCGAAGATGAAGACGATGGTCAAAGACCGGAAGTCTTCACGTCGTTTGGGTGATTACTGATGATCTTGATTGGGATGTATACCCAAGAAGATGGAAACAGTTGGTGATCGTCCAGACGTACTTGGAGATCGATGGATATGCGGGGTACTAGGTGCCTCCGGTTTCGTTCAGCCCCAGAACGGACTTGTAAATGGACTGTGTGTCTGACATTGGATTTTAGTCCGTGTGATTGATCTCTATTAAATATATATCTGCTTGGCGGCGTAGAATTTATTCTCTTGCTTAACGCCCTTCTCTGAGACGTACGAGCTCAGGGGTTATATATTGATGGATATCAATCGCATGGAGTGAATTGCCTGTGTGGCATGCCTAAGTGGCAAATGATCAAGGCTTCTGTTGAAAAGCAAAGTCTTCTGGTTGATGATCGAAGCACGGCCTTTGTGGCGTAGCTTTGTGTAACGTTCACTTCGCGAGTTTCACACCCGGTATGAACCAAAAACGGGAGACGGACCTCAGGGAGGGCATGCGTTTCTTTCTAGTTAGGAGTGGCGTCAGTGCTTGAACTGGCTGACGAGTTTGACTCATGTGGATGTTGCTTATTATTACTTGCTGAAAAGCGAGGCGCCTCGTGATATCGGTTTCGGCCGATGCTTCTGGTCGGTTGACGGGCCAGGCTTACGCCCCAAAGGGCGGAGGAACGTAGTGTTCAGGCATAATAATCCACATTGGTGGATCGGCCCTGACGATCCAAGGCTTGCCTGCGCGCTTGCCTGAGACATGGGCTAGATTGTCTCGAATCGGTTGAGGATCTTGCCCCTAGCCTCGGTTCATACCATAAATGATAACCCAACTTCCAATACGACGTCTTGCGGTTTTGATTGTAAACTTATATATGGCGACATAGTGTTATGGGGCATTCATGCCGCCTATGATTGATACTTACGATTTGAAGTTGTTTTATACACTATGCACTTATAATAGTATCAAACGATTTGTTTTAAACGTATCAAGCATTCTTTGGTTGTTATAAGGGAAAACCCTATCCTCGGCTGCGTTGCATTGTGTGATGGGACCTGGGTCTTATAACAGCTTCATTTTTCTTTATTTAGCATTGCGCTGTTTGTTTTATGCACTGGTATTCTTGGGAGGAAACCCGTTCCGTGTTATACGGCGTGGTCCCTTGATTTGCCTAACTTTAAAAAAAATAAAGATTAACTGTTTTAGTTCTCACACCAGTCCCATGACTGACGTGGAGTTTATTGTTTTAACCTAAACTCTGGGTGCCCCTATTTTCGACACGGGCAGCTAGTAGTTTTGGTTTTGCAGATTTATATTCACAGGATCCTGGTTTACAGCTGGAATGATATCCGGAAAGCTTTGTATCCGTATATCTCCTCTAGTTGTGTATTGTATTATTTTCCGCTGCTATGTATTTAAATGTAATTTAAATCTCTAATATTTCTGTGTAATATTCTTTTATACTCTGTATATTCTTGTAATCTGATGCATTGTTGTAATATGCAATGAAATGTTCTTCTGTATGTGTTCTGTTGTGGCTTGTTCTCGAACTATCCGACACTTTCCTTTACGGGGAAGTTACGGGTTTTCACAAGATCGTCCCTAGCCTTGATTCATGATGGAAACCCAATTTCCAATACGACATTACGGTTTTGATTGTAAACCTACATATGGCGACATAGTATATGGTAGCTATGCCGTCTAGGATTGATACATTTACTTTGAAGTAATTTAAAACTGATTAGACACTAATAATAATATTAAAATATTATTTTCTATGTATCAAACATGTTTGATTATTATAAGGTAAAACTCTATCCTCCGGTTTGCGTTGCATTGTGTGATGGGACTTGAGACTTATAATGGTTTCATTTTCTAAAAAACATTGTGTTGTTTTGAATAAAAATTTATTTAACTTATGCACTGATAATCCAATGGAGTAAACCCATTCCGCATTAGTGACATGGTCCTGTGATTAGCCATATTGTTAGATAAGTTAGGAAAGATTTCTCATACCAGTCACACGACTGACTCGTAGTTTGTTTCACTTTGCAAACTCGGGTGCTCTCTTTTTCACACGGGCAGCCAAGTGACAGGTTCAGGTTGTTTTGGACATGTGCTGGATTGGAGTATGCTTATGGAAGGAAGGCGAAGATCATTTTTATCTTTTAGTTCCATTTGAGACATTTTAGACATCCTTTATCTATGTTGTACTTGATGGAGTTTTAGACTTATTTATGTTTGCTGAGACTTTATATGCTGAGTTGTATCCTGTAACTGTGCCACTCTAATGTTCTGATGTTGATGACATTTCTATTTCCGATGCTATGATTTATGTGTTATGCTGTTATCTGAGATTTGTTGTTGTTGTTAATATGTTATATTCCAATGATTATCCTTGCTTTCGTACTACGGAAGTTTGGAGTCATCGCAACTTCTCCAGAACGCGCCCGTACCCAACTTCCCCATTTGAACCTCTTACTATCCAGTTCAGTAAAGCTTGCCCTGGCTCCCACCTAGTGCGAGGTCCTCTAACAAAATACCAACAGGGATACTGACTGATATAGGTTCCACACAGCAAGATTGACCCAAGCCAAACTACCTAAGCTTGTATCCCTAAGTAACTAGGATTTAAGAGTCCCCAAAACTCGATACAACAGCAGAACGAGGGACCTCTTCACTTATTAATATTCAGGTTTAACCTGGCAGGTTCGGGTTTACTAATAAGCGTGGTTGTAATATTACATGTTATTATGTGTGTACAACCCTTCCCAAAACACCTGCCCAGATGTATGTATAATTATTAAAGTAATTAAGTTTACCTAACCTACATCTGGTACTTACACAATTTTAACATGTCCTTTTACTTAATATATTAAGTCGAATTTAACATGTTTATACATTTGCATACCATTCCATTCAATTATACCCCAAATTACAGCATGTACAAGTTAAAGCATATTATCCATTTTTATTACACTCCCAATTTACAGCAAGTACAAGTATATGCATATTATCCCTTTCCCAAGTTACAGTCAAACAGTCCTCAATTTAACAATATGCCCAAATTCCTCTTTTCACGTCATTTCTCATTATCCTAATTTTCACTATACGCAAACTTTACTCAGACAGGGATTAGGCTTCCAAAGGCCTAGGCTTAGCGTAAATAAAAGGGAAAAGTAGAGGAAGGAGAATAGAATAAAACCACATAGGCATATAGTCAAGACTAGAAATAAACTAAAATAGTAGAAACAAAGAAAAGGAAGATAGATATGCATAACTAATTAATTTTCTGACAGTAAAGGCACATAATTTACTTATAACAACGAAATAGGTGAATAACAGGTATAACAATTATCTTATAAACACTATTTTTTCTAAAACCAATTTTATTTAACTTTCATGATATAGTTCTAGGTATCATATCTGAAAATAACAAAGTACTCACAACGGCTCTCGGTGAAGAAGAGACTAGATCTCTTACATATATATATATATATATATATATATATATATATATATATGTCTGTGTGTGTGTGTGTCGCTGTAGAAAAGTCCACTTCTATCTCTTTTATTGTTGTATAATGATCTTGTATTTTGAATTATCTTTGTAGATCTAAGTTTCAGGAGCATCTCCCCATTATATGTATATATTTTAGAATAGATTTATGGAGGAAGAGAATATGAAGAATAATTGTGAATATTGTAATGAGAGTGAACCACTTATTTATAGATTTACAAGCTAATCTTAATCTTTGGATATTAGGTTTTCAATCTAAGCCATACGCGTGGCGCTGAGTCAGCGAATGAACCCAACCAACAAATCAATCAAAATACAGAATTCTGAACCCGAGCTGGATCTGGGTGGGTCGACCCACTTACCCTTGGGTCGACAAAAGGGTCGACCCAGACAAGACATGGGTCTCCCCATGTACGTTGGTTCACGCACGTTGATTTTTGGGTTGAAATAATCTGAGTTTATGCATATATAATCTTCTTATATATATACAAACTTCTTATGTTTATAACTTCTTCATACGTTATCCGATTTACGCAAACTTAGGGTTTATCTGAACCAGAATTCTGAGATGAACGCAACGGTAAATCCAGTTTTATTAATTCTAAATATTTAATTAAGTAATTCCCATTTTATTGTCTTTAAAGTATTGTTTAGTGTATTAAATTTCGGGTGTCACAAAACCATCGAGGCATGAAACATCCACCATCATAGGCTTCCAAATCCCCTAATATATCCGCCATCAAAAATAGTCATCCATGAAAGCAACATCATCTCCGACATCTACAATCTTCAATCCAACAAAACACTCCAAGCTATGCGATGATCTGAGCTCTGATACCAATCTATTGGGGTTTTGTGCGTAGCTTAAGTTTGACAAAACACCCAAAAAATAGGATCTTTTTCACCCATCACTTGAAGATGAATTTGATTGAAAATAACGACACTATAAATCAGAAATAATAGCAATACACAAATATTCCACCCAACCACCCTCTTTATAGATTCACCAAAAATAATTTTTTGATCAAAACCAAAAATAAACAAAATACAATTGAGTCAATAACCTTATTGAGATAGACAAGAATATCTATATGACTACAAATATTATTGGAGCAGAAGAGCAATGAAGAACGACGACAAACTCTTGAATCTACCTGGAGGTACCACCTACGTCTTTCAGTAGTAAATAGGAATAGCCACTCTTTGTCTAAATTCTTACATTTTTCTCTCAAGATATGTCACATGGTTTCTTATTTGTTGTTCTGATCTAACCAAGAACGCTACATATATAAAGAATATAAGACCTAGGCAAATATCCAAATTGCCCCTTCAAAATATCTCCAGAATATAAACTTTCATTTCTTTCCTTCTATGATAAAATCAATCAATCAAATCATTCAATCAACCAATCAATTAGACAATTAATTGATTGATTGATTACATCCTCTTTATAAAATATTTGAACCAAAAAATTCAACACCTAAATATACTGCCAATTCTACATTACTATAAAAAAAAAAAAAACTCAAAACAGTTTTTCATCCAAGTTTTCCCACACTTCTACTGCATGGAAGTATAGTTCAACTAATTTCGAATCCAAAATCTTAGCATAACATTGCTAGTAAACATATTTAAATTTTCTAAATCTGATTTATTATGCTAGATAATGATCCTGATGGAAAATTCTTTAAATTTCATTATTCTCTTATGTACCATTTTCCATGTATATTGAAACATTCTTTTATGTCATATTTCATTTCCAACTTTTCAAAGTTCAAAAATATTCTTTTGAAAATTTATTTTTAAGTATTTTTCACTCATCGACAAGGCTCCTTCTAGTACCTTCCATTTCACAAACTTGCCTCCTTGTCGATCTCACCGCATCTTCCCACTATAAGTCCAATTTTGTGTTGATAATTATAATAATTCATTTACTGTCTGTTTCCCAATGTTTCTATGCGTATTTAAAACTTTTGCAAGCTCAAAATCTTTCCAAAGCATATGCATATACATTTTCTTTTCAAAACCACGTAGTTTATGAAAAACCTCTAACAGTTAATTTTTCATAAAAAGGTTTATTTTCAAAATATATGCACACTTGTCTTTCTACATAAACACTTGCTTTTGTAGCATTGAGTTCAAATTTTAAATTTATCAAAAAAATTATCTTTTATTTATCAACCATCGACCATATTGAATTTAAATTTCTGTCCTCAAGGAACATGAACTTGGACCAATGGCATTTCTCGGTTACCTTCTGGCTTTCACCAACCAAGAAAACACGTAAAAAGACACATTTCTACTAATGTATGCAGTTTCAGTGACAACCAAAACATACAGTCCATAAACTGAAAGTAAACATAACACCACTAAATACCATCTCTGGCCTTCCTAATTGGTCATTTTTCTATAGCCTTTATATTTCAAATGACAACTAAGCTTAGAAGAGAACCTTTCCCACTTTCCTTTTCTTAGCCCAAGTCAACTATTATATACCTACGTGTGTTTTCCATTTCCTACTGTTTTTTTTTTAATCTCATTATTTTGATAGTATCTTCGAATCTTGGTGTTTTTTTTTCGTAATCCTCCTACAAGCATATTCCAAAACTTGTAGAGATGCACTTTAATATCCACTTTATGGTTCACACATATATCAAAACAATACCCTTAGGCTCTTTCTAGCATCTTTTGCACTTTACGAGGATTTCTTATTACTATTCTCGAAAGAATCATTGTCTATTCTTTTCAAACATTAAAGCTTCAAAAAATTTCTAAAATATAATATAATATTGTAATTACAAAATTTTAATAGAATTACTACAGTTCTAAATTTAAAATCAAATCAACTTTTCCATTTAAAGACCAAAATTGGGATCTTTAAAAAAGCTCATTACTAAGCCTTTCTCTTTTGAAAGTTAACTTATTTTCACTACACAGTCATTTCAAACATGTCCTTTCATGTTTCCAAAATAATTTTTTTCATACTTTTTATATTATAAAAATTGGAGTAGATAAGAACAACTATCCTCCTATTAATTCATTAACCTTTCCTACTCTTCCAATCATCCAAGATTGACAAGGTCTCAGTTTATTGTAAAAAGAGGATTTTTCAAAAGACAAGCAACTAAATGCGCATAATAATGACAAATATGTACTTTTCTTTGGTTAGCCCCTTTTTACTATATTTAAGATCATGCATTTTAATGCATCGAAATTACTTTTCCTCAAGAAATATTGTTAATGCTAAAAAGTTCTATGAATCTTTTAAAGAAGGGTTTGCACTTCGTGTGAAATAACAGTGAATTGCTATTTTATTCCTTTGTTGAAATGGATAATATAAAATATGTTGTTTTCCCATGTTTTGTACATCCCTTTCGCTACGTTGACATATCTTATTGTTTCAACAAAACACCTTCATTTATAACTTGAATGATTTAATGAAACTTATATCGCTATTCCTTTTATTCCAATGAATTAATGTATATCAGCCCCCAACCAACTTTCAGAAAATTTAATGTCATTTTTATTTTTTAAACCTTTAGCCTAAGCTTTTCTAATCCCAATTTTTGGTCCAAAGGAAAAACTTAGAATTTTTTTTTGGTAAAAAGTATGCAAAGTTTAGAATTTAGGGAGAATGACACATTTTGGTGTAAATGGGGAAAGGATAATGGACCCCCTGAATTCTATTTTTGCACTTTTCACCAAAAAAAATTGCTAAATTTGTCCTTTAAAAAAACTCTTCAATCATTTATTCAGTTCCAAATTCCTACAACTTTATTTTTGCCTCTCCAATTAAAAACAATTTCTTTTTCAAAAAAATAGAGTCTAATAATTTCCTTATTCATTCCACTTATATTGTCAACCTATTAAAGTATACTTATTTTCTAAATTTGATTTATTTTTAAAAAATGTGTTCAAAATCTTTTTAGAGAAGTCATATATTTTCACGGATTCCAAAAATATGAAATTCCCTTTTCAAAGTATACTATTTTGAAATTCTTCCATTTCAAAATCATATATGAGTTTAGACTAAAAGTGGACCTTTAATCTTTTTCTCAAAAAATATTTTCTTTTCAAATCTTGCAAATCCTTATTACATAATAAAATCCTTTTTTCTTTCCAAAATACAGTATTCATCCTATCACCTTCAGGAAATTCCTATACATCTTTACTTCCTGTAACATATCGATATTAACATTTTCCAGTAACTAGTACTTATCGTATATCCTCGATAGAGGGCCCCATAAGGGCCCACCATCTTCACGTAAACTAAATCCACTAGAAATTCATGTATAAATAAATCCGTTTACAAATACTTTCTATATGTTACTATTTAATAATTGAGAATACGAGGTCCTTAATGTATATTATATTATGGAAAAAAGGCACAAGGACAAAAGAAAATTAGGCTTAAAGACACCAAGTTATTTTTTTAGGTTGAAGGACAAACTTTAAAAAGTATTAGGTTGGAGGACATATAACTAGCATTTTGTATAGTGTAAAACTGAATTAATGCTAGCTGTAACTAGCATTTCGGTTTAGTGTAAAAAATGAATATAATGCTAGTTATATTTAGCAGTTTCCTTCAAATTAATTTTCTTTAAAGTTTGTCTTTCAGCCTAAAAAATGAAATTTGGTGTAATTCAGGATAAATTTTTCTAAAGTTTTCCTTCACCCTAATTACCACTTTCATATTTATATTTCAGGAAAATAGTGTGAAGGACAAAATGAACAAAACATTGTTCTGTAAGGACAAGTGGCTAAAGTTTTATTCATAAGGACAAATTTTAGTGTAAAGTATAAAATTATAGTGGGCCCCCTGAATTTCTCCCTTTACACTAAATATTTCCTTATGGGTAAAATTTTTGCCTCTTGTCCTTATGAAACAATTTTTTGTTCATTTTGTCCTTAAGGCTAAAAACCCATTTATATTTTTAGTCAAAAACTACATTCACTTATATATTTTTTCAATCTACTAACCAAGCCCTGAAACCAAATGTTACAACAACACCCCAGTAGGCCTGTATTTCCACAAAATTCGGAAACTCGTATTTAATGGAACATGAATTGTATATTTGGTATCTTGCACATAAAAAAAGATGTTCATCGGAGTTTAATTAAATAGCTCACGGTGGGATAATTTAAAATATATAATAATAATAAGTACAGACCATAAAATTTACACTTTCAGTTCATGTTTCTCTATCAACCCAAATTTAATCCTAAATATTAGTATCTGCCTTTCGTTTATTTTGTAGGTTGTTTTGAGGAGGGGTCAAAGCAATTTTCTGGTGACAGGTAGATTGCAAATATTATATTTAATACTATCATATGTCGATTGTCAACCATTTATGTTGTGTTCAGTTTTATTTAAGTCATTTGGACTCCACCGCTTCATACAAATCGTATTAATTTGCATCCCAATAGATTTAGTTTAATATATAAATAAGTATACACATAGCCATTGGTCCACCTCGAACATACTACTATCTTCTAGCATCATTCACTAATACCTTGCAGTGATCAACCATCTCGCCATATCACCATATTGCCATCGTATGCTACAAATGGGAGTAAGCTACACTCGCGATGGAGACCCAGTGCACACATCACAAGTGTACACGTATACACTATATCACTAATATTTTGAATTTTGCTAATGAACCAATTCATGGCTTATGTTCTACGAAATTCAATGGGAGATTTTCTAATTGGTTTGCCTTTATTTTCTCCACGGACCGGCTCCGTTGAACCATCTCTCTTTATTTTAAGAGTATCTCTTATTAAGAGTTATTAACACTACCCTAATCAAACAAACTAATGAAAACCATATGGCATTGCATATCCCTTCCAAATGTCTGAATAGGGAAGATCGTTTGGCCCAAAGGGCGTAACCCATGTCCTTCCCACTTAACCATTGGTATCGTTTGGCCCAAAGGGCGTAACCTATGTCCTTCCCACTTAACCATTTGTACCAATGTCCCATTAACTATGCAATGCTATCCTTGTGATTGGTATGTGCACGCCTCACCTATGGATTGCATAATATACATAGCAATCCATTGACCCTTTAGATTGCATGGAGCAATCAATTAAATACTGTGAGGACCGCCCTATACCATTCGACACCCAATAATTTGTGTTGCAGTGGTGCTCGTCTAATACAAGGTGATCATCAAGATTGAAATGAGAAAACCCATAAAATCTGTCATATATCACACAGCGCATGGAACAAAATATAACATTAACATAAGATATGACGTAACGTCCAGTATTTTTGTCACTTAAGTTGTGAATATTTAAATTATTTTAAATATTGAATTCGTAAAATAAATGGAATTTTATATTAATAATAAACAAAGTTGAACGTATATATAAATATATATAATTAAAACGAGCTCGTAATGGCGCGGTTGTTCGTAATATTAAGTTTTGAACTTCAATTGAGTATACAGGATTCGTTATAAATCGGAATCCGCTGAAACAAGAAATATTCGAATCTGTTGAACTATAGTTTTGTAATAAAAGAGAAAAATTAGAATTTCGTATTTTATATTGAGAGTTATGGCCAAATCAAATTCTCAAATAGTCACTATGGAATCGTTTATAAACCATAACAATTTATTTAAATAAAATAAATTGATTTTAAATAAGTTGAATATTGGTTTAATGAAATATCAAGTTTAAAATTCAACTTAATTTATTTTCTTCTTTATATGGTCGAATTAGACCGTGGAAACTGTTCCAGTGTGTTCAAAATGGCGGTAGAACCCTGGAAAGGTCGTTCGTTGTGTTCAAATAGGGGTTCGATAGTACATGATATTTTAATTTAAGGTATACCAGTTAAAATAAATAAAAATAAAATTTAAAACATAATAAACAAAAAAAATAGGAGACGACCTATCGTTTTTAACACAGGCAATAGCTGCTCTCCTCTTTCAAATCCACGTCCATCCATTTCTTTCCATTAAAATTGCAAATTCACTACAAAGTCATCTTCTACCCATATCTATGCGTGAAACCTACCTTAGCTCCTTCATTATTTCAAATCGCCTACCACTGCTCTTCTACCTTTAGTCACCCATTAAGAACACTGAAGCTTACTCCCCTAATTTCAACACCTAAATCCTACCTTGTACTCTTTAGAGATTGACGTCGTTCTTATCGCAATCTTTTGCATCTATATAAAGTTGTTTCCTTCATTTTAACATCCCAACGAAATCACTCTTCTGCATTTCCTCTTTTTCCCCTTTCTGGAATCGGTAAATCAAAATCGATTCGCTACATTTAAATTAAAAAAATCATCAAATTGATCACAATATGAAATCATGGAAACCTAAACTCAAGTCCAAGATGGAGTACTTGCGAATTAGAGACACAGATGGTATTGCCTTCGTAAACCTTGATTTTTATGAAGTCTGTAAATGTTTTAGAGCATTGCATTAGGGTATTATGATAATGGGTTGTCGTGGAGTGTTCGATGAGTTCGCTGAGGGTGTGTCTGACCTTAGAGAGGGGTTGCGACGGTATGGAGGTGGATGAGTTTGAAGTGGATTTCGTCAGGAGTTGTGTAGAAATTTCAGAAGAGGGCCATCGCGATTCAGGAAGACAGGCATGGAAGTCAATACTAGTGGTAGCATTTGAAACGGTGCTAGACGGGTTGGATTTCTGGTAACCATCCACTATACAAACCATTTTGTTATGTTAATAAGGGGGATATAGGTGACAGAAGTGGAGCGATGTTCAATTTCTAGTGAATGGGGGATCGAATTGTTGAGAGGGGGCATTTGTGAAGACTGACTTTGGACTGGGAATGTTATGTTTCACATGGAGTTTGGTTGACAGTTTCGTGACTGAGGTGGAGTATGTGAAGTTTGGATATGTTGAAATTTTGGGGAATGGGTGCGCACTGTTGATCTGAAGTAGTGCGATATGTGTAAATGAAATGGAGTGCGGTCAAATGTGGAAGTAGGTTCGACAGAGGAGGCATGAATTTGTGGATATTGCCTGGATGTATAAAGGCTGAAGTGGGTGGTGTTGTAGTGTAACAGGATGATGGTTTGTGGTGGCAATAAAGGTGGAACTAGGTATGGAGAGGGTCAACAGTGGAGTTGATGTACGATTGTGGTTCAATGATAATAGCCTGCAAGTATATTCAGTTTGCAGTAATGATTGTAGCAGTGATGATGTTTGATTAAATACCTCAATGGATGACCGGCAGTAAAGATGGACCGGGGATCTGGTCGTTGATTTGTCAAGTTATTGGCGAGGCCTTAAGGTATATAGTTTTTACAAATTTAAATACACCTAGAAGAATTTTTTTAATTATGGTATAGTTAATTTAAATTAAATACTCGTTAATCATTAAATAAAAAAATGAACCATCATAGGTTGATAAATTCGTTTGGGACAATTCGTAGACGTCGATATGGAATTTAAATGGAATATTCAGCAAAGGAATATCGAGGTGAGTTAAACTCACTCAGTTAAATTATTGGGAACTATTTTTAGTAGTTCAAATTTATTTGATTGCTTGTTGGATGATAATTGCTTGATATAAAGTGATAATAATATATATAATAATATTGGTGATTGGATATTCCCGTGATACCATTAGCGGATGCCCGCAGTACAATTAGCAGATGATTTCCCTATGCACCCCACAATAGATATAATGGATGACCATCTATACCGCAATATCATGCCTTGAAGCAGGATGGGTATTATTATTGTTGACTAACATCTGTGGATGCAGGAAAAACAGGTTGGAGGGATCCAACTGGATTCCTCAACATTTATTTATTTGTTTTCCCATATATGTCGTTATATGATATGATTGATAACCTGCGATAATATATGACCTGTTTGGATGTGTATTAACCCGAGACATTGATTTTTGAATATATAAAAGTATAAAAAGGGAATTTCATTTTCAAATAGAATATTTTTAGAAATTGAATTATAAATGGAATTGAACAATAAAGTTTTATTTTAACAAATAAAACAAAAAGTTGATTTTATAAGCAATGTTTATAAAGAAGTGAAATAATAATAACCATTATTATTATTAAAGAATTCAGAAAATATAATCTGAGCATGAATTTGGAAGATATATAGGAAATGGGTTTAAAATCGATATTTGATATAGATTTGAATTTTCCAACAGCAATTAGAAATTTTAAATAAGATATATGTGATAGCCCGTAACTTCCCCGGTAAGGAAAGCCCGGATTACCTTGAGAACACGACAAAATATAACACAAATAGAAGAACATTTCATTGTTATTACAACAATTCCATCAGATACAAGAATATACAGAGTATGAATAAATATAATACATTCAATAAATATCAGAGATTACAATAAATTTTCACAGCAGCGGAAAATAAATACAAAACACAACTGAAAGTAATACACAGATACAGAGCTTTCTGAGCATCGTTCCAGCTGTAAATCTGGATCCTGTGAATATAAATCTGCAAAACCAAAACTACTAGCTGCCCGTGTCGAAAATAAGGGCACCCGAAGTTTAGGTTAAAACAATAAACTCCAGGTCAGTCATGTGATTGGTGTGAGAACTAAAACAGTTATTAATACAATTTTAAATATAAGGTAAATCAAGGGACCACGCCGTATAACACGGAACAGGTTTCCTCCCAAGGATACCAGTGCATATAACAAAACATCGCAATGCTTTTTCGAAAAAAGAAGCTATTATAAGAGCCAGGTCCCATCACACAATGCAACGCAAGTCGGAGGATAGGGTTTTCCCTTATAATAGCCAAACATGCTTGATACGTTTAAAACAAATCATTTGATACCATAATAAGTTTATAGTGTCAAAACAATTTCAATCATAAATATTAATCATAGACGGCATAGTATCCCATGCTACTATGTCGCCATACTAGGCTCTACAAATAAAACCGAATGACACGTATCGGAAATTGGATTCCATCATGAGTCGAGGTAGGGGGCAAGCTCCTCTCCGATTCGAGACACTCTAGCAAATGTCTCAGGACCCCACTATGATCCTTGGATGCTTCAGGGCCGGCTCTCTCTTACTTTTGAGGATTGGCAATTCCTGAACACACGTTTCCTGGTCCTAACAGACCTAATATTGAGGCGCCTCATCCAACAACCACACAGGTGAAAAGTATATAAATGTCGGCCAGTTTAAGCACCGACACCACCCATAGCTAGAAAGAAACGTCGTGCTCTCCCTGCAGTTCGTATCCCGTTTTTGACTCATACCGAGGTGTGAGGCTCGCGAATTCACGCTATACACAAAGCTGCGCCACACAGGCCGTGCTTTGATCATCAACCACAAGACTATGCTTTTCAACAGAAGCCTTGATCAATTTCCACTTACGCGTGCCACACAGGCAATTCACTCCATGCGACTGATGTCCATCGATATACAACCTCTGAGCTCGTATGTCTCAGAGAAGGGCGTTAAGCAAGAGAATAAATTCTCCGCCGCCAAACAGATGTATATATAATAGAGATCCATCAACACAATAAAATCCAATGTCAGACACACAGTCCATTTACAAGTTCGTTCTGGGTCTGAACGAAACCGGAGGCACTTTCCTCGCATATCCATCCATCTCCAAGTACGTCTGGACGATCACCAACTGATTCCCTCATCTTGGGTGTACAGCCCAATCAAGATCATCAGTAATCACCCAAACGATGTGAAGACTTCCGGTCTTCAACCACCGTCTTCATCTTCGACATATCGTCGAATCGGTTATTCAGAATGGGTATAAACCCGGCCTTTCTGAATAACTCATGTATATAATAAACAAATGTTACACAAACACAACAAACGCCTCATTCCAATTCAGAATATTCTTTTATTCAAAAATTCACATTTTTAGGGAAAGGTTCCCATTAATTTTATCCAAGATAAATTCTTCTAAATTTATTCTTTAATCTTCCTTTGGATATCATTTCAAACCATATTATGGTTTTCCAAACTAGTCGGGATTAGCGAACCACACCGAAGTAATTATTTATTTTATTTCCCAATCCCAACCTATTCATCCCATGGAGAAAACTGGTAATACTCCATATCTAACACCACGGTGTTATCGGTAAATGTTAATTACCATTTCACGTTCAAATCTAATTAAAGATTTAACTATCGCTTTGGAGCAAAACTGGTGATACTCCATTCTCGATCATTTCAATCTAATTAAAGATTCATTAAAACTCCACTTAGTTTTAATCTTTAACTGGGTTAAAGAACCAACGTCATTTAAAACACGGTTCATGACAAACCCATAATTCCATTTGATATTAAATACAAGGCTCTGAATAGAAAATATATCGGCTTATATTCAATATCAAATTCTGATTATTTTTAATAACCACTTCAAATCCAATTTATTTATTTAAAAATATTGGATTCTAATTCTAGTTCATAACTAGTTTATTTCGATAAAAATATATTTTTATCCCTTCAAATAGGGAATTTTTCATCCCAGTTCTTTCCAATTCATATATTTTGATTTTACACAAATTTTAGATATTTCTAATAATTTTATCAAGGCCCGTACAGTCGATTTCCACTAATGGCCATCGAACTGTACTTGCAGCGACCTTTTCAAAATTTGATTTAGACGTATCTCCAAATCCAACCATCAGATTTCACATTTCTAATATACGTTAGAAAGCTCTTTTCGATACGAACCCAACGGTTCCGGTTTGAGGAGAATCCGACGGTCGGATCTCCCGCAATGTCTGTACGAAGTCAATGGTCGAAATTTGCGAACTGCCGTGGCGCGTTCTATTCAGGCCATTATATTATATATATAATATATATTTCGTCGATTTCTATTCAAAACGAATTTTATAAATCGTTTTAAATTCGTTTTCAAAACAGTTTCAACTTCATATTCAATTTCAAATCATAGGTGAATTTTCCATTATAAATTCGTTTTACATTCTTTTCCATTCAATTCGAATTCATTTCAATTTGAATTCATTTTTAATTCGATTTCAATTCGAATTCATTTTAATTCATTCCTATTCAATTCGAATTCAAATTCAAATTCTATTCAATTCAATTTGAATTTACCTTTTATTCAATTAAATTCGAATTCATTTCAAATTGATTTCAGTTCAATTTCAATCCTGTTCAATTCAAAATATTCGATTATGAAATCACTTTTCAATATTCATTAAAACGAATAAAATCGATAAAAATATCGTTCACGTCAAAATAACGCATCTCTAATCAACACGGCTTTATATTTTTCAAAGACTTTGTAACAACCCGAAAATCTGGGCCAGTTTAAAATTTTTATTTTGGCAATTTTATCGAATTTTGATTATTTAAAATGGATTATTTTAAATAAAATAGACGAGAAATTTATTTTTGAATATAATTCTAACGTATATATTATACGCGTCGTCGTTGGAATATAAATAATTATATATAATTATAAATAGAATTGAAAATGGCGCGGTAGTTCGATAATTCGATTTCAAACTTCAATTGAATGTACCGGGTGCAAAACAATCCGGATTTTAGTGAAACCAACAACATTAGGATCTGATTGATAATATCTTTCTAACGGATGTAAGAAACTGAGATTTCACTTTAAAAATTGAAAGATATGTCCAGTTGAAAATTCTGAATAGTCGCTATGGAATTCAGGCCCTTAAAAATGGACATTTTGCAAACGACCTCGGAATTCGACGAAACTAGTTTTGTTAGGACCGTATCGTCAATACGAAGCTAGAAAATATTTTTCTGGGATTTTTAAAGTTCGTATGTGACCCCGGTAATTTGAAATGTACGTTTAAAATTCAATATATTGATTTAAATGTAAGTTAAACGGAAACTGATTATAACGGCCGAATCAGCTTGCGATACATATCCCATTGTGTTCGGAATGGGGGTGAAACGCTATGGGCGACAGTCGGTGGGCCTCGTTTCGAAGTCGAATAAAAAAGTCAACTCTAAGGAGAAAATAAATTAAAATAAAATTAAATATTAATAACCTTTTACATTTAAACCCCCCCCCCCCCGATTCATATCAGAGCAAAATCGAAAAGAGGAAAAAAAAAAAAAGGATTAGACCTAATCGATCGACGGGGAGAGCAGCCGCCGCCTCCATCGCGCCCCCCCTGGCGTTCGCCACCGCCCTCCGTCCCCTTCTCCCTTCGCCTGCGACGCCCGAAACCCCCCCCCCCCCTCTCCTCAAGCGACGCGACAACATTTCCCCCCCCCCCCCCCGACCCGCATCCAACCGACGCCGCCAGGACCCGCGCCACCTTCGCCTAGCACCACCGCGAGATCCTCCTCCTCCCATTCGAAGCCCGGTGAGCGTTTAATTTTATTTTATTTTGTTTTGTTCTATTTTGTGTTACAGTGAATTAAAGAAAAAAAAACTGTTTTTTTTTTTTATGATTTGAAAACTGTTTCTTTTTAGATTATGTAAACTGAATTTTTATATAAGTTACAAAAACTGTTTTTTTATTTTTTATAAAAGAATTATAAAAACAGAATTTTAAATGAATTATAAAAACTGTTTTTTTTTCTTTTAGGAGTTTTAAAAACAGAATTTAGAAAAGAAAAAAAAAGATAAAAACTGCAATTTTATAAAAGAAAGAAACTGATTTTTGATTTAGGAATTTTAAAACTGTTTTGTTTTTAAAAGAATTACAAAAACTGTTTTAAAAGAAAATAAAAAACTGTTTTTTTAAAGGAATTATAAAACTGATTTTATTTTAAACTTTAAAATAGGAAAAAGGGTTTAATCTTTTAATAGGAAAAGATTAGAACGTGCAAAAATAAAGATCATATCTTTAAAAATATAAAGATGGAATTTTTGTTAAGTAGAAAAAGTAAGGTATGATTCTTATATTTTTAAAGCAATAAAAATATAATTTTTACCTCATAAGAATAACAAAAATATAATCTTTATATTCAATAGCGAAGTCAAAATGGATTTTTATATATTGAACTTTGAACTAAAAAATCGATTTTTATATATTGAACTTCGAACTAAAAATTCGATTTTTATATATTGAACTTTGAACTAAAAATTCGATTTTTATATACTGAACTTTGAACTAAAAATTCGATTTTTATATACTGAACTTTGAACTAAAAATTCGATTTTTATATATGGAATAGCGAAGTAAAATTCGATTTTTACATATGTAGTGAAAGCGGACAACGAAAGCGACAAAATGCAAGTTGGCGAAGGTTTCCTGCATTAGAAGAGCCGAGATGGTTGGATAGCTAAATGTGAGAATTTCTCACCTTTCAATTTTATTTCTAGTTATATATATATACTAGGATGCAGACGGTGCTTATTAGAAGCACCCGACACCCGTCCACATACCATGGACTTGTTTGTTTGGTTGTGTAGTTGGTTAGATTATTTGATTTGGATTTGATTGATTGGTTGAATTGGAAATTGATATGTGAATGGCGTGGGCCTTCACTAGTCCGGGGATAAGGCTAGGCCTCGTCCCGTTTCTAGTATCGTGCCGTTATGCCGCCGAAATTTTCTAAAATATGTTAGAAAAATAAAAATATCATTTTATTGAATAAATGAATTGAATAGAAATTCATAGGTTGAAATAAAATGTTTTATCGTTAAAAATATAATTTTTAACGTGAATATGAAAATAGTGGAGTGAATAAATAAATATTCATTTACAAACCAGATGGTTTGTTTATGTACACTTATTTGAAGGACATTGATTGGGACGATAAATTTTACACATCGCCCAACTGCACAACTAAAATCTGTGTTTGATTGTTTGAAACCCCACACGGGTGTTGGGATGAAATATGAATTTCACTCATCCCGATTGATTAAATATGTCGATCGATTGATTGACAGGCTGTTATGAGCGTTGAATATCTATATTTGATGCTTATACAGTGTAGTGCACTTTGGTTGATGGTTGATTATTTTCAATGCTATTATATACATGTGTTGTATGAAAATCCATATAATTAATTTTATATGGTAATTGATTGGGCCTCATTCCAGTTTTGAAAAAGAAATATTTGAAAAAGAAATATTTGAAATAGAATATTTGAAAATAAAGGAATATATGAAGCCGTGTTGATTAGATTGACGCCATTTTGACGTGAACGATATTTATATCGATTTTAAAAGTGATTTCGAAATAAATTGAATTGAAATAGATTTCGAAATGAATTGAATTGAAAACGATTTCGAAATGAATTGAATTGAAAACGATTTCGAAATGAATTGAATTGAAAACGATTTCGAAATGAATTGAATTGAAAACGATTTCGAAATGAATTGAATTGAAAACGATTTCGAAATGAATTGAATTGAAAACGATTTCGAAATGAATTGAATTGAAAAGCGATTTCGAAATGAATTGAATTGAAAACGATTTCGAAATGAATTGAATTGAAAACGATTTCGAAATGAATTGAATTGAATATGAATTCAAATTGAATTGAAATTTGAATTGAACAGAAATGAATTTTGAAACGAATTTATAAAGAAGAATTCAATTTTGCTTTGAATTGAAATGGAAGTTGAAATAGATTTTGAAATGAATTTAAAACTGTTTATATAATTCGTTTTTAAATAGAAATCGACGAAATATATATTATATATATTATATATATAATATAATGGCCTGAATAGAACGCGCCGCGCCGCGGCAGTTCGTGAATTTCGACCATTTATTTCAAACGGACATTACGGGAGATCCGACCGTCGGATTCTCCTAAAACCGGAGCCGTTGGGTTCGTATCGAAAAGAGCTTTCTAATGAATGTTAGAAATTTGAAATCTAACGGTTGGATTTGGAGATACGTCCAAATCAAATTCGAAAAAGGTCGCTGTAAGTGCAGTTCGATGGCCGTTAATGGAAATCGACTGTACGGGCCTTGATAAAATTATTAAAAATAGTAATAATTTGTGTAAAATCATAAGAAATGATTTGTGAAGATTTGGGATGAAAAACTCCATATTTGAAAAGATAAAAATAGATTTTTATCGAAATGAACTAGTTTTGAACTAGAATTATAATTCTATTTATTTTTAAATAAATAAATTGAATTTGAAAAGGGTTTTGAAAATAACCAAAATTTCCAATGATTACATTGGAGTGGATTTGAATCGAAATTGTCTTCGGAATATTTCGATGATGGAATTCGTGATTATACAGGTGTTGTTATGGAAATTTGAAAGATATATATGTATATCGTTATTTCCAATACGACATTTGTTAGTCGTAGAATTCGATATTGAATATAAGCCGATATATTTTCTATTCAGAGCCTTGTATTGAATATCGAATGTGATTTGGGTTTGTCGTGAATGGTGTCTTCACTAACACTGTTCTTGAACCCAGTTGAGAAAAGATTAAATCTTTTTATTTAGATTTAATGAAGTGTACCAATTAAATAATATTTAATTGGAATTGAATTGATATTGATTTTTGGGTTTATCGTGAACAGTGTTTTAAATAACACTTGTTCTTTAACCCGATAATTATCGAATGTGATTTGGGTTTGTCGTGAATGGTGTCTTCACTAACACTGTTCTTGAACCCAGTTGAGAAAAGATTAAATCTTTTTATTTAGATTTAATGAAGTGTACCAATTAAATAATATTTAATTGGAATTGAATTGATATTGATTTTTGGGTTTATCGTGAACAGTGTTTTAAATAACACTTGTTCTTTAACCCGATAATTAATGAATGTGATTTGGGTTTGTCGTGAATGGTGTCTTCACTAACACTGTTCTTGAACCCAGTTGAGAAAAGATTAAATCTTTTTATTTAGATTTAATGAAGTGTACCAATTAAATAATATTTAATTGGAATTGAATTGATATTGATTTTTGGGTTTATCGTGAACAGTGTTTTAAATAACACTTGTTCTTCAACCCGATAATTAATGGGATGTGACTTTGGGTTTATCGTGAACCGTGTTTTAAATGACACTGATTCTTTAACCCAGTCACAGATTAAAACTAAGTGGAGTTTTAATGAATCTTTAATTAGATTGAAAAGATCGAGAATGGAGTATCACCAGTTTTGCTCCAGGCGATAGTTAAATCTTTAATTAGATTTGAACGCGAAATTTAGAAACTAACTGTCGGTTAGCCAAGCAGAATGGTTTTCTGGATATTGATCTGATGTTGGTTTCGGCCTTCGGGGTTAATGTTTGGGGAATTATTCTCTTGATTAATTTACGGTTAGTGACTAATGAATTGGAATGAGGCGTATGTTGTGTTTGTGTAACACTTTTAGAATATATACGCGAGTTATTCGGAAAGACCGGGTTTATCCCATTCTGAATAACTGATACGACGATAAGTCGAAGATGAAGACGATGGTCGAAGACCGGAGGTCTTCACGTCGTTTGGGTGATAACTGATGATCTTGATTGGGCTGTACACCCAAGAAGATGGAAACAGTTAGTGGTCGTCCAGACGTACTTGGAGATCGATGGATATGCGGGGTACTAGGTGCCTCCGGTTTCGTTCAGGCCCAGAACGGACTTGTAAATGGACTGTGTGTCTGACATTGGATTTCATTCTGTGTGACTGATATCGGTTGCATAGAGTGGTTTGCCTGTGTGGCATGCTAAGATGCAAATGATCAAGGCTTCTGTTGAAAAGCAAAGTCTTGTGGTGATGATCAAAGCACGGCCTTTGTGGCGTAGCTTTGTGTAACGTTTACTTCGCGAGTTTCACACCCGGTATGAACCAAAAACGGGAGGGACATCAGGGAGGACTTGCGTTTCTTTCTAGCTAGAAGTGGCGTCAGTGGTTTTACACGCCCTGACGAGTTTGACTTATGTGGTTGTTGCAGTTGCGAGGCGCCTCGGTTATATCGGTTTCGGCCGAATGCATTCTGGTCGGCTGACGGACCAGACTTACACCCCATAGGGTGGGGAGACGTATTGTTCAGGCATAATAATCCACTCCGTGTGGACCGGCCCTGACGATCCAAGGGGCAGTTGCGGCTGTTCCTGAGACACGGGCTAGAGCGTCTCGAATCGGTTGAGGACTATCTTTTGCCTCGGTTCATAGATGGAAATCCAATTTCCAAATACGTGACTTTGCGGTTTTATTTGTAAACCTATATATGGCGACATAGTGGCATGGGACGCTCATGTCGCCTATGATTGATACTTATGATTTGAAGTTGTTTTATACACTATACACTTATTATAGTATCAAATGATTTGTTTTAAACGTATCAAGCATCCTTTGGCTGTTATAAGGGAAAACCCTATCCCCCGGCTTGCGTTTGCATTGTGTGATAGGACCTGGGTCTTATAACAGCTTCATCTTTCTTTATTTAGCATTGCGCTGCTGTTTTATGCACTGGTATTCTTGGGAGGAAACCCGTTCCGTGTTATACGGCGTGGTCCCTTGATTTACCTAACTTTTAAAATAAAGAATAATAACTGTTTTAGTTCTCACACCAGTCACATGACTGACCTGGAGTTTATTGTTTTAACCTAAACTCTGGGTGCCCTTATTTTTGACACGGGCAGCTAGTAGTTTTGGTTTTGCAGATTTATATTCACCGGATCCTGGTTTACAGCTGGAACGATATCCGGAAAGCTTTGTATCCGTATATCTACTTCTAGTTGTGTATTGTATTATTTTCCGCTGCTATGTATTTAAATGTAATTTAAATCTCTGTTAATTCTGTGTAATATTCATTTATACTCTGTATATTCTTGTAATCTGATGCATTGTTGTAATATACAATGAAATGTTCTTCTGTATGAGTTCTGCTGTGTCGTGTTCTCAAACGATAGGGCGTTTCGAGCGGCCTGGATCGGTTTAGCGACTGGTACGGACCGAGCGAAATTCCTTGCCGTCACAGTTGGTATCAGAGCTTTGGTTTACAAAGCTCAGAGAACAAGGCACATTAGAACCATACGAAAGAATTCATCAGATATTGGATTAGTAATATCCAATTAGAATGACTCGTTAGAGATAGGATCAGTAGTATCCTAGAACGAGTGTGAAGAGTATATTTTTCAAATGAAAACATTTTTGTTTTGAAAATTTAAATCAACTATTCGTATTTGATTATTTGTTTATATTGATTTTGGACAATCCAGTATATATAGATTTTGCGTATACGTCTGATCCGCGTGTATTCAAAGTTTTAATATACTGGATAGATATAGAATCACACTCTAGTCGCCCGGACATGGTCCTGATGATGAAGTATACCATCACCAGCATTTATTTTCGAGTAACGAAAGTGTGATATCTATATATTTCCATTAGACTGGTGTGAGAACCAAATCTTATATAGCTAGAACACTTAGTTGTGAATTGGCATCAAAAACATGATTTTTGTATATGTATCAAAGTTATGCATTTGAAACTCTAATTCACTAATTGATTGATGTTTGTGTTGTTTGTTTATTTGTTTGCTAATTTTTAGCCATTTAGCCTAACAGAATCAAATATTGACTTGTATTGAAATTTGGTCGCATTTGCTTGCATATGCATATATATCTTTGAACAGGTCATAGCAAGGAGGCTAGAGCAGAGAATAAAATTTGTTTGCCCGACAAATAGGTACATGTTTACTACATAATTTCCTGTTTTGTTTGGGTGATGATGATTTTGTGAGCCTATTGGCTAGCCGCTTGGCTTTTTCATTTTCTTTTTGAGATCTGAAGGACCGGGGAAGCTATTTGAAATTCCCCGATGCTCCCATTGCAGGGGAGGTTATGGCGAAATTTTTCGAAAATTTAGGGTGTTAGCCAAATTTTTGAAATTTTGAAAATTCTCAGAAACTAAAAAGTTAGAGAATGGAAGCCAGATCGAATGTAGAGCTGAAGGATCAAACCACTTTCGACTTTGTTCCTTTTCGGGGACGAAAAGTTTTAAGTGGGGGAGATTGTAACAACCCGAAAATCTGGGCCAGTTTAAAATTTTTATTTTGGCAATTTTATCGAATTTTGATTATTTAAAATGGATTATTTTAAATAAAATAGACGAGAAATTTATTTTTGAATATAATTCTAACGTATATATTATACGCGTCGTCGTTGGAATATAAATAATTATATATAATTATAAATAGAATTGAAAATGGCGCGGTAGTTCGATAATTCGATTTCAAACTTCAATTGAATGTACCGGGTGCAAAACAATCCGGATTTTAGTGAAACCAACAACATTAGGATCTGATTGATAATATCTTTCTAACGGATGTAAGAAACTGAGATTTCACTTTAAAAATTGAAAGATATGTCCAGTTGAAAATTCTGAATAGTCGCTATGGAATTCAGGCCCTTAAAAATGGACATTTTGCAAACGACCTCGGAATTCGACGAAACTAGTTTTGTTAGGACCGTATCGTCAATACGAAGCTAGAAAATATTTTTCTGGGATTTTTAAAGTTCGTATGTGACCCCGGTAATTTGAAATGTACGTTTAAAATTCAATATATTGATTTAAATGTAAGTTAAACGGAAACTGATTATAACGGCCGAATCAGCTTGCGATACATATCCCATTGTGTTCGGAATGGGGGTGAAACGCTATGGGCGACAGTCGGTGGGCCTCGTTTCGAAGTCGAATAAAAAAGTCAACTCTAAGGAGAAAATAAATTAAAATAAAATTAAATATTAATAACCTTTTACATTTAAACCCCCCCCCCCCCGATTCATATCAGAGCAAAATCGAAAAGAGGAAAAAAAAAAAAAGGATTAGACCTAATCGATCGACGGGGAGAGCAGCCGCCGCCTCCATCGCGCCCCCCCTGGCGTTCGCCACCGCCCTCCGTCCCCTTCTCCCTTCGCCTGCGACGCCCGAAACCCCCCCCCCCTCTCCTCAAGCGACGCGACAACATTTCCCCCCCCCCCCCCCCCCGACCCGCATCCAACCGACGCCGCCAGGACCCGCGCCACCTTCGCCTAGCACCACCGCGAGATCCTCCTCCTCCCATTCGAAGCCCGGTGAGCGTTTAATTTTATTTTATTTTGTTTTGTTCTATTTTGTGTTACAGTGAATTAAAGAAAAAAAAACTGTTTTTTTTTTTATGATTTGAAAACTGTTTCTTTTTAGATTATGTAAACTGAATTTTTATATAAGTTACAAAAACTGTTTTTTTATTTTTTATAAAAGAATTATAAAAACAGAATTTTAAATGAATTATAAAAACTGTTTTTTTTTCTTTTAGGAGTTTTAAAAACAGAATTTAGAAAAGAAAAAAAAAGATAAAAACTGCAATTTTATAAAAGAAAGAAACTGATTTTTGATTTAGGAATTTTAAAACTGTTTTGTTTTTAAAAGAATTACAAAAACTGTTTTAAAAGAAAATAAAAAACTGTTTTTTTAAAGGAATTATAAAACTGATTTTATTTTAAACTTTAAAATAGGAAAAAGGGTTTAATCTTTTAATAGGAAAAGATTAGAACGTGCAAAAATAAAGATCATATCTTTAAAAATATAAAGATGGAATTTTTGTTAAGTAGAAAAAGTAAGGTATGATTCTTATATTTTTAAAGCAATAAAAATATAATTTTTACCTCATAAGAATAACAAAAATATAATCTTTATATTCAATAGCGAAGTCAAAATGGATTTTTATATATTGAACTTTGAACTAAAAAATCGATTTTTATATATTGAACTTCGAACTAAAAATTCGATTTTTATATATTGAACTTTGAACTAAAAATTCGATTTTTATATACTGAACTTTGAACTAAAAATTCGATTTTTATATACTGAACTTTGAACTAAAAATTCGATTTTTATATATGGAATAGCGAAGTAAAATTCGATTTTTACATATGTAGTGAAAGCGGACAACGAAAGCGACAAAATGCAAGTTGGCGAAGGTTTCCTGCATTAGAAGAGCCGAGATGGTTGGATAGCTAAATGTGAGAATTTCTCACCTTTCAATTTTATTTCTAGTTATATATATATACTAGGATGCAGACGGTGCTTATTAGAAGCACCCGACACCCGTCCACATACCATGGACTTGTTTGTTTGGTTGTGTAGTTGGTTAGATTATTTGATTTGGATTTGATTGATTGGTTGAATTGGAAATTGATATGTGAATGGCGTGGGCCTTCACTAGTCCGGGGATAAGGCTAGGCCTCGTCCCGTTTCTAGTATCGTGCCGTTATGCCGCCGAAATTTTCTAAAATATGTTAGAAAAATAAAAATATCATTTTATTGAATAAATGAATTGAATAGAAATTCATAGGTTGAAATAAAATGTTTTATCGTTAAAAATATAATTTTTAACGTGAATATGAAAATAGTGGAGTGAATAAATAAATATTCATTTACAAACCAGATGGTTTGTTTATGTACACTTATTTGAAGGACATTGATTGGGACGATAAATTTTACACATCGCCCAACTGCACAACTAAAATCTGTGTTTGATTGTTTGAAACCCCACACGGGTGTTGGGATGAAATATGAATTTCACTCATCCCGATTGATTAAATATGTCGATCGATTGATTGACAGGCTGTTATGAGCGTTGAATATCTATATTTGATGCTTATACAGTGTAGTGCACTTTGGTTGATGGTTGATTATTTTCAATGCTATTATATACATGTGTTGTATGAAAATCCATATAATTAATTTTATATGGTAATTGATTGGGCCTCATTCCAGTTTTGAAAAAGAAATATTTGAAAAAGAAATATTTGAAATAGAATATTTGAAAATAAAGGAATATATGAAGCCGTGTTGATTAGATTGACGCCATTTTGACGTGAACGATATTTATATCGATTTTAAAAGTGATTTCGAAATAAATTGAATTGAAATAGATTTCGAAATGAATTGAATTGAAAACGATTTCGAAATGAATTGAATTGAAAACGATTTCGAAATGAATTGAATTGAAAACGATTTCGAAATGAATTGAATTGAAAACGATTTCGAAATGAATTGAATTGAAAACGATTTCGAAATGAATTGAATTGAAAACGATTTCGAAATGAATTGAATTGAAAACGATTTCGAAATGAATTGAATTGAAAAGCGATTTCGAAATGAATTGAATTGAAAACGATTTCGAAATGAATTGAATTGAAAACGATTTCGAAATGAATTGAATTGAATATGAATTCAAATTGAATTGAAATTTGAATTGAACAGAAATGAATTTTGAAACGAATTTATAAAGAAGAATTCAATTTTGCTTTGAATTGAAATGGAAGTTGAAATAGATTTTGAAATGAATTTAAAACTGTTTATATAATTCGTTTTTAAATAGAAATCGACGAAATATATATTATATATATTATATATATAATATAATGGCCTGAATAGAACGCGCCGCGCCGCGGCAGTTCGTGAATTTCGACCATTTATTTCAAACGGACATTACGGGAGATCCGACCGTCGGATTCTCCTAAAACCGGAGCCGTTGGGTTCGTATCGAAAAGAGCTTTCTAATGAATGTTAGAAATTTGAAATCTAACGGTTGGATTTGGAGATACGTCCAAATCAAATTCGAAAAAGGTCGCTGTAAGTGCAGTTCGATGGCCGTTAATGGAAATCGACTGTACGGGCCTTGATAAAATTATTAAAAATAGTAATAATTTGTGTAAAATCATAAGAAATGATTTGTGAAGATTTGGGATGAAAAACTCCATATTTGAAAAGATAAAAATAGATTTTTATCGAAATGAACTAGTTTTGAACTAGAATTATAATTCTATTTATTTTTAAATAAATAAATTGAATTTGAAAAGGGTTTTGAAAATAACCAAAATTTCCAATGATTACATTGGAGTGGATTTGAATCGAAATTGTCTTCGGAATATTTCGATGATGGAATTCGTGATTATACAGGTGTTGTTATGGAAATTTGAAAGATATATATGTATATCGTTATTTCCAATACGACATTTGTTAGTCGTAGAATTCGATATTGAATATAAGCCGATATATTTTCTATTCAGAGCCTTGTATTGAATATCGAATGTGATTTGGGTTTGTCGTGAATGGTGTCTTCACTAACACTGTTCTTGAACCCAGTTGAGAAAAGATTAAATCTTTTTATTTAGATTTAATGAAGTGTACCAATTAAATAATATTTAATTGGAATTGAATTGATATTGATTTTTGGGTTTATCGTGAACAGTGTTTTAAATAACACTTGTTCTTTAACCCGATAATTATCGAATGTGATTTGGGTTTGTCGTGAATGGTGTCTTCACTAACACTGTTCTTGAACCCAGTTGAGAAAAGATTAAATCTTTTTATTTAGATTTAATGAAGTGTACCAATTAAATAATATTTAATTGGAATTGAATTGATATTGATTTTTGGGTTTATCGTGAACAGTGTTTTAAATAACACTTGTTCTTTAACCCGATAATTAATGAATGTGATTTGGGTTTGTCGTGAATGGTGTCTTCACTAACACTGTTCTTGAACCCAGTTGAGAAAAGATTAAATCTTTTTATTTAGATTTAATGAAGTGTACCAATTAAATAATATTTAATTGGAATTGAATTGATATTGATTTTTGGGTTTATCGTGAACAGTGTTTTAAATAACACTTGTTCTTCAACCCGATAATTAATGGGATGTGACTTTGGGTTTATCGTGAACCGTGTTTTAAATGACACTGATTCTTTAACCCAGTCACAGATTAAAACTAAGTGGAGTTTTAATGAATCTTTAATTAGATTGAAAAGATCGAGAATGGAGTATCACCAGTTTTGCTCCAGGCGATAGTTAAATCTTTAATTAGATTTGAACGCGAAATTTAGAAACTAACTGTCGGTTAGCCAAGCAGAATGGTTTTCTGGATATTGATCTGATGTTGGTTTCGGCCTTCGGGGTTAATGTTTGGGGAATTATTCTCTTGATTAATTTACGGTTAGTGACTAATGAATTGGAATGAGGCGTATGTTGTGTTTGTGTAACACTTTTAGAATATATACGCGAGTTATTCGGAAAGACCGGGTTTATCCCATTCTGAATAACTGATACGACGATAAGTCGAAGATGAAGACGATGGTCGAAGACCGGAGGTCTTCACGTCGTTTGGGTGATAACTGATGATCTTGATTGGGCTGTACACCCAAGAAGATGGAAACAGTTAGTGGTCGTCCAGACGTACTTGGAGATCGATGGATATGCGGGGTACTAGGTGCCTCCGGTTTCGTTCAGGCCCAGAACGGACTTGTAAATGGACTGTGTGTCTGACATTGGATTTCATTCTGTGTGACTGATATCGGTTGCATAGAGTGGTTTGCCTGTGTGGCATGCTAAGATGCAAATGATCAAGGCTTCTGTTGAAAAGCAAAGTCTTGTGGTGATGATCAAAGCACGGCCTTTGTGGCGTAGCTTTGTGTAACGTTTACTTCGCGAGTTTCACACCCGGTATGAACCAAAAACGGGAGGGACATCAGGGAGGACTTGCGTTTCTTTCTAGCTAGAAGTGGCGTCAGTGGTTTTACACGCCCTGACGAGTTTGACTTATGTGGTTGTTGCAGTTGCGAGGCGCCTCGGTTATATCGGTTTCGGCCGAATGCATTCTGGTCGGCTGACGGACCAGACTTACACCCCATAGGGTGGGGAGACGTATTGTTCAGGCATAATAATCCACTCCGTGTGGACCGGCCCTGACGATCCAAGGGGCAGTTGCGGCTGTTCCTGAGACACGGGCTAGAGCGTCTCGAATCGGTTGAGGACTATCTTTTGCCTCGGTTCATAGATGGAAATCCAATTTCCAAATACGTGACTTTGCGGTTTTATTTGTAAACCTATATATGGCGACATAGTGGCATGGGACGCTCATGTCGCCTATGATTGATACTTATGATTTGAAGTTGTTTTATACACTATACACTTATTATAGTATCAAATGATTTGTTTTAAACGTATCAAGCATCCTTTGGCTGTTATAAGGGAAAACCCTATCCCCCGGCTTGCGTTTGCATTGTGTGATAGGACCTGGGTCTTATAACAGCTTCATCTTTCTTTATTTAGCATTGCGCTGCTGTTTTATGCACTGGTATTCTTGGGAGGAAACCCGTTCCGTGTTATACGGCGTGGTCCCTTGATTTACCTAACTTTTAAAATAAAGAATAATAACTGTTTTAGTTCTCACACCAGTCACATGACTGACCTGGAGTTTATTGTTTTAACCTAAACTCTGGGTGCCCTTATTTTTGACACGGGCAGCTAGTAGTTTTGGTTTTGCAGATTTATATTCACCGGATCCTGGTTTACAGCTGGAACGATATCCGGAAAGCTTTGTATCCGTATATCTACTTCTAGTTGTGTATTGTATTATTTTCCGCTGCTATGTATTTAAATGTAATTTAAATCTCTGTTAATTCTGTGTAATATTCATTTATACTCTGTATATTCTTGTAATCTGATGCATTGTTGTAATATACAATGAAATGTTCTTCTGTATGAGTTCTGCTGTGTCGTGTTCTCAAACGATAGGGCGTTTCGAGCGGCCTGGATCGGTTTAGCGACTGGTACGGACCGAGCGAAATTCCTTGCCGTCACAGACTTCTTTATTCTATTCAACAAATGAATATTTATTCTATTCAACACATGAATCTATATTTCTTCCAACACTTGACTAATCTCAACAAATGAGTACTGTCAACACATGACTATTTTTGTTATTTAATATATTTTATAAAATTATGGTATCTATCGTTTGATTTCAAATCAGACTCCAACCGTAAATTAGTAAGAGAACGATTCCCTAAGCATTAACCCCGAAGGCCGAAACCAACATCAGATCAATACCCAGGAGACCACTCATCTTATCTACTTTCCAGTTAGTTTCTAATTTTATATATGATAACGATGTAAATTTTATTGTTAAAATATTTCGTTCAACACATGACTAATCTCAACAAATGAGTACTGTCAACACATGAATCTTATTTTATAATATTCTTTATTTTCTCAATTGGGATGAGGCCCAATCAATTACCATATAATGTTAATTATATGGATTTCATACAACACATGTATATAATAGCAACGATAAATAATCAACCATCATCAAAAGTGCACGTCACAACTGTCTGTCAACCTATCGACCGACACACAACTAATTATTGGGACTAGTGTACGTCAAATATCATCCCAATACCCGTGTGGGGTTTCAAATCAACAAACACAAATTTTATTTGTGAAGTTGGGCGATGTGTAAAATTTATCGTCCCAATCAATATCAGTCAAATGTGTGTATATAAACAAATCGTCCGATTTGTTTATAGATATTTATTTCATTTCATATACACGTTAAAAATTCTATTTTTAACTATAAAATATTTTAACTATATAAATATTTTATTTCACATCACACAATCAACTACACATCTAAATTAAACAAACAAACAAACAAGCCGTCCATGGTCTGTGGATGATGGGTGTCGGGTGCTACTAAACACCGTCTGCATCCTAGTATATACATTATAACTAGAAAAGGAAATTTAAAGTGAGAAGTTCTCACCGATAGCTAATCCAAACTCCACGCCTCTTCATATGTAGGAAGTCTTTATTTCTGAACCATTCGGATTTCATTTTGATTTCCGTCTGATCCTTCGCCATCTGTTTTCACGTAGTTGATTATTAAAAATCACATTTTTATTTTGACAGCGCTATATAGAGTTACTAGTCACATTTCTATACAATGTTATTTTTCTATACAAATCATATGTATATTTTTATCTTCAAAGCATATGTATATTTTTATCTTCAAAGCATATGTATATTTTTATCTTCAAAACTTTTGCTATTTTATCTTCAAAAATAATACTCCTTTTTATTCAAAACTAATGCTTATTTTATTTTACAAACAATGCTTATTTTGTTTTATAAAAATTTATATTTTTAAACTAATTATATACATAATATTCAAATCTCTCTTCGCTCCTATCTAAATAAAGATCACATTTTTATATTCCCTACCTTATAAAAATTATATTTTTAACCTGTAACGACCCTGAATTTTGGGGCCAAGTTAAATTTATTTTAAGTGATTTTAAATGAGTTTTGATATTTAAAATAATCTATTTTAAATAATAAGGATCACAAATTTGGTTCAAATCGAAGTTAGAATGAATAAATTAATTTTAAATATAAAAAGAGCTAGAAATGGCGCGGTAGTTTGAAAAGTCAAACTTGAACTTTGACTAACCATACAAGATGCAAAATTTAACGGATTTTAGTAAAACCAAAAATATTAGAATCTATTTAAAAATATCTTTCCAACGAATCCGAAAAATCGAAATTTCATAGCGGAAATCAAAAGTTATGGCTAATTCAATTTTTAGAAAGGTCGGTGGGTAATTTGCATAGGACAAAAATGCTATTTTTCACATATGTAGGAATTTGAACTCGAAACCACTTCCATTGGTTTCAGAATGACGTTTCTGCATTGGAAAACAGTAAATACTTATATGTTTCGAGTTTCAGAAAATATTTGTTTAAAAATGTATTTTTAATATTAAATATATTCGCCTTGAAAATAGCCATTTTTCAAAAAGTCTCAGAATTGAACGAAACGAATTTTGTTGTGATCGTATCGGCATAAGAAAGCCAAAAATAATTTTTCCGGATTTTTCTGACTTCGTATGTGGCCCCGGCAAAATTATATTTACGTTCGAATTTAAAATAAAGGATTTATTTGAAAATAAAAGAAAACTATACTGTAACTTCAGAATTGGACCATGGGGATAGCGTCATCGCGTTCAGAAGACGTCAAAACATTAAGTTCGACAGTTTTCAGATCTACTATTTACGGCCGCTCAATCCTTCTTCTTCCTCCATCGTTATCAACCGCCGAAACCCAATACTAATTAAAACTTTGATCTCACTTATCTCTCTCGTTTCTCAACGGTTTTCAACAAACTTGTACTCATTTCAAAGCTCTCTCCTAGCTCTACGTTCTCCGACAAGTCTCAGCCTCCCTCGTGCCCTGTAGCTCCGTCACCGAGCCCGCAAACTCGCGCCGCACGCAGCCATGTGGGCCCCACCACGTCCAACCGCACCGCCCCAAACTCCCGGCGAAGATCGGCCTCCCGTAGCACTCCAAGCTCCAACAAACGGCACCCAAAACCGTTCAGTAAATCAAGAGAAATCCGGATTTGAAGTTTTGAACAAAAGGGTATGAATTATTTCAGATTTTGTAACGCTTTTAAGCGTGACAGAAGCAGTTGTTAAAAGTCTGGTTAATTAAAACATCAATAACTTTTTCATATAAACACTGATTCTGAAAATTTCAGATCCGATGGAACCGTGACTTCGAATTCAACTTTAATACAGAGCAATTGGGAACAAACTCTAATCTAATTGAGGTGAGAGTTCACTTCTATTTTAATTAATTTAATTTAATTCATAATATGCGATGTGAACCTGCTATGAACAAATGCGATGTGAATCAGCTATGACCAAACCTCTGTATGCATGCTAGACCTAATGTTGTGATTATTCACTTTATTTAAATTAATTATAGATCTATTATTTGATGTATGAGGTATGATATTTGAATTGTATGGTTGATGTTTTGAACGATTAGAAATAGTAGATCTGAAATTTATCATCGATGAATATATTTGCTGTTGTTATGTTTCATGGAAAAATAAGATTAGCGATGTGTGTATGACATGAAAACTTGAATCACTATAGAGGTAGGAAATTTAAGTTGGAAGATGTTAATATGACATGAAACAAAAGTTAGCGATTTTATTGTTTTTATAAAAAGATTATATTTTTATTGATTATATAAAAAGTTATATATTTTGTTGTTATAAACAAAAGACCACATTTTTATTGCAAACATATAAAAGCATATGTTTTGTTGATTTAATAAGATGGATAGATTTTACATTTGAAATTTGTAATTATAGTTGCAATGAAAAACGGTGTTTAATTTTACATTAGAAATATGTAAATATGAAAATGCATTGATATGAAGAATAACATTTTTGTCAGGTGATAAATATAAAATGCACTGTAAGGAAAATAACATCTTTGTTTAAATGTTAAAAATAGAAATTTTATCATATGAAATTATTCACCGTATGATTGATTGACATTATTTCTTTAATGTTAAAGATAAGATAATTTTATCGTAGGAAGGTATCATTTTTGTTAATGTAATAAGAAGAGTGGAAATTTACATTGTACAAAAAGATTGAATTTATATTTTTTAATATAAGGATTAAATTTACATGGTAAGGGAAGTTAGCATTTTGTTAATATTATATATAAAATGTGCATTCTATGTAAAATAGCATTTTGTTAATATAAAATGTGCGTTGTATGGAAAATAGCATTTTGTTAACATTATATAGAAAATATGCATTCTATGTAAAATAACATTTTTGTCATATTAAAATTAGATAAATGCATTGTATGTGAATAGTATTTTTGTCATTTTTATTTAATGTTCATGTTAATATGTCAACATAGAAAATATTAAAATTGTTCATTTTATGATATATTGTTCATGTTAATATGTTAAAGTAGAAAATATTGAAATTGTTCATTGTTTGTTATATCGACATTTTAATGATTAAAATAGAAATTGTTGAAAATGTTCATTGTATGTAAAATGACATTTGGGTTAGCATTAAAAGTTAGAAAACCGTCACCGTATGAAGTGAACTATTTTTGTTCATTATAAAATAGAATTTATGCACCGTATGAAATGAACAAATTATTGTCATTATAAAATGAAATTATACACCGTATGTTGATGGGCACTATTTTTGTTCATTAATAAAATAGAAATTGCCATAGTATGTTAATTGACAAATTTTGTCAATATTTAAATAGAAATTATTCACCGTATGTTAATGAGCAATCTTTGTTAATATAATGTTCACCTTATGAAATCAACATTTTTATTTAATGTTAATATAAGGAATGGTCACCGTATGTTAATGACATTTTTGTTATGTTAAGCATTAGAAATGCCACCGTATGATTTATTAGCATTACTTTAATGTTAGATAAAAGGAAAAAAAATTGTTTAACGTTATTTTTTTTTAATGTGGATCAAAAAGAGGATTGCACCGTATATGTTAACATATCTTTAATGTATATAAACACCGAAGATTGCACTGTATGTTAATTTTACATTATTTTATAATGTAATTAAAGAAAATTTTCATCGTAGAACAGATGTACACTTTTATGAATGTAAATATATAAAAAAAAGGGAAATTTACATGTAGGAAAAATTGACATTAAATTTATTTTAATGTTTATATATGAAAATGAAAATATTTACCGTATGATCGATTGATACTTACTTTGTTAAGTATGAAAAAGAATATTTTTGTCATTTGCATTGCATAAAATGGTATTTTGTCATGTTAAAAAAATTATAAATGCATTGTATGAAAAAGAATATTTTTGTCATGTTAATAATATAATTTGCATTGTATGAAAAAGAATATTTTTGTCATGTTAATAATATAATTTGCACTGTATGAAAACTAGCATTTTGTCATGTTAATAATATAATTTGCACTGTATGAAAACTAGCATTTTGTCATGTTAATAATATAATTTGCATTGTATGTTTAACTAGCATTTGGTCATGTTAACAATATAAAAAAAAATGCACTGTATGTTAAACTAGCATTGTGTCATGTTGAAAATGCATCGAATGAAAGGTAACATTTTGACATGTTATAAAATAGAAAATGCATAGTAAGAAAATTAGCATTTATTTTTAGTGTTAATAAATTTGAAATGTAAGGCATGAAAAATGTAACTTTATTCTTAATGTTAATTAAGAAGGAATTTGCATTGTAAGATAAATGTACATTATTTTATTATGTATACGAAAGAAAACTCACCTCGTAGGAAAAATACACATTATCCATAATGTGTATAAAAAAAAAAGAGAATTCACCTCGTAGGGAAAATGTACATTTCTTTTAATGTATAAAAAAAGGATAATTTACGCCATAAAAGAAAAAATGTACATTATTTATAATGCATATAAAAGAGAATTTACCTCGTAGGAAAAAATGTACATTATTTGTAAATGTATATGAAAAGGAAATTTACACCGTAGGATGATTTACCGTTATTTTTAATGTTAAAAGAAAAGAATTTTCATTTCATGTAAATTTAACATTAGTTTCAATGTTAATAAATAGAAGGTGCATGGCATGTAAATGTAACTTTATTTTAATGGTTATTAAAAGAGAATTGGCATTGTAAGATTTTATACATTATTTATAATGTAAACAGAAAAGAGAATTTGCATTGTAAGATAATAAACATTATTTATAATGTAGATAAAAAGAGAATTTACCTCGAAGGAAACATATACATTATTTTAATGTTGAAAAAAGAAATGAAACTGTATGTAAGAATTAACATTATTTTTAATGTTAAATAAAAAGAAATGAAATGGAGGAAAAGATTTACATTATTTATAATGTATAAAGAGAGTTTACACCATGGAAAAATGTTCATTGTTCATAATGAAATGGGAAAAGAAATATATATAAAGAAATTAATGGAATGGTACGTTATAATTTTCATTTTCGAATGTAAATTATAAAATATAAAAATAAATAATAATAAATTAAAAGAAAAGGTTCATCGTCTAATTCTAAATTATATTGTCATGTAAGTAGAAAAGTAAAAGATAAGAGAAACGACAGTTATATATAGGAGCGACGAGTTAAACGAATTATTTATATATATTTATATATATATAATTATAATATAACGAATCGAGCGCAGTAGTTCGTGTTTTGAAATCGAACTTTTAAACGAATATACCGGAAGATCCGACCGTCGGATTTTCCCAAAACTGAAACCGTTAGGACCGTCTTGGAAAAATCTTTCCAACGATATAAGCTACGCTAAAATCCAACGGTTAAATTTTGAGGAAAGTGAAAAACAAAATTGATTGAAAACAGCGCCAAGGTTGCCCTTGGCCTGAAGCGTCGTTAAATAAGGAATTAATTATATTAAAATAATTAAGGCAAGAATTAATCGTTATAAAATAAAATAACGATATGAAATATGTTTTTCTCAAAATATATGAATGTGAGATTATTTGGAAAGACCGGGTTAATCCCATTCCAAATGATCGTACGATTTCAAGAATTCAAGTATGAAGACGGCGTATGAAGACCGTAAATCTCCCCTCGAATGGACAACGATCAAGACTCTGAATTGGTTTGATCCCAATTCAAGGGTCGGGATAATTGCCCAAACGTACGTGTTGATTTCACGGGTTTGACCCTAGTTCAGACCTAGAGCATGGGTATAAATGGATAGTGTGTCTGACATCGTACCCCACAAAATATTATGTTGTTGATATTCAGTTAATATATAAACGATTGGTGGTAGAGAATTTATTCTCTACTTAACACCCGTTTATATAGTGACGGAAGATCAATAGTACGGTATGGAGTGACGGTGTGGCATACTAAGATGCAATGATCAGGGTTACTTGTTGAAAAGCAGAACCTTGTGGTATGAAGAACATGACTTCACGAGCCTCACAAACCGGTAGAGTCTAAAAAGGGGGAAGGGAACGCAGGGAAAGTAGAACGTTTCTTTCTAGTTAGTAGTCATTTTACTTTTGGAGGATGATGAAATGAGGCGCCTCGGATAGGTCCTATAGGACCGGGGAACGTGTGCTTAGGAATTGCCAATCCTCTAAGCTGTATGTGAGGACCGGCCCTGCAGGATCCAAGGGTTAACTGCGGGTAATCCTGAGACGTTAACTAGAGCGTCTCGAATCGGTAAGGAGTCCTCCCTAGCCTGGACTCATGATGGAAACCCAAATTTCCAATACGACCCCGACGGATTTGATTGTATTACTAGTATTGGAGGCATAATATATGGTACCTATGCTTCCTAGGATTGATACTTATAATTTGAATTGTTTTGAAACCATATACACTAATAATAGTATTAGTTACGTATTTGGCGTATTTAGCATGTTTAACCACCATAAGGTAAAACTCTATCCTCTTGGTGTGCGTTGCATTGTGTGATGGGACCTGAGTCTTATGGTGGTTCCATTTTTCAAAAGACATTGCGTTTTGTTACATTTTACTTATCTGTATTGACACTATAGTTATGCACGGCAATCCATTGGTACAACCCGTTCCGCGTTAGCGGCGTGGTCTTTGGATTTGCCTTATTAGTATAAGTTATTTAAGAATTCTCACACCAGTCCCACGACTGACCCATAGTTTGTTTCACCTTTTTGCAAACTTGGGTGCCCTCTCTTCTACACGGGCAGCCAAGTAGACAGGTTCATTCTTTGCTTGGAGTTTTCTTTGAAGCTGCTTATTTTCTCTCTCTTGGATTCTGCTTGGGAGAAGAGGTGATGACTTGGAGCTTGAAGACTTTTTGTTTCTATTGGCATCTTTTCTTTTCTTTTTAGACATCAAACTTATTTCTTTTCTGCAAACGTGTTGTAATAGCTTAGATTCTGTGACTGTGGATTTTCTGTGATTGATGACATTATATTTTTCCGCTGCTATAATTTTATTACTCTATGAATCTCCTTTGCTATATTGTATATGTGTTCTGTTTTATTGTATTTATGGTGTATTCCAAAAATGATTTCTCCTGCTTTCACTCGTGGAAGTTTGGGGTTATCACAGTTGGTATCAGAGCTTTGGTTTACAAAGCGGAGTACAACATATCTATAATAATTCGTTTACATAGAATCACTATATTCTATGGCGAACAGTTCATGAGATACATAATAGCCAGTCACTTTATCGTCATCTTTTCATTCATCCTTCGATCTTTTCTATCTCTTAGAATCACCATTTCAGTTGTTTTGACTCTTCCCTTGATCGTGCATTCGAAGAAGACTAAGTGAAGTGGCGATGCTCAATTGGCACATGGGTACGAAGGAGCGAAAGGACCAACTTCTTCGGTAGAAAGCCTGATGTTATAGACGGTACCATCTCTGTTAAAACATTCTCTGTGTTTATTCTTCCTCTTCTCCTCTTCTATTTTTTTTTTCCTTTTCGGGGACGAAAAGTTTTTAAGTGGGGGAGACTGTAACGACCCTGAATTTTGGGGCCAAGTTAAATTTATTTTAAGTGATTTTAAATGAGTTTTGATATTTAAAATAATCTATTTTAAATAATAAGGATCACAAATTTGGTTCAAATCGAAGTTAGAATGAATAAATTAATTTTAAATATAAAAAGAGCTAGAAATGGCGCGGTAGTTTGAAAAGTCAAACTTGAACTTTGACTAACCATACAAGATGCAAAATTTAACGGATTTTAGTAAAACCAAAAATATTAGAATCTATTTAAAAATATCTTTCCAACGAATCCGAAAAATCGAAATTTCATAGCGGAAATCAAAAGTTATGGCTAATTCAATTTTTAGAAAGGTCGGTGGGTAATTTGCATAGGACAAAAATGCTATTTTTCACATATGTAGGAATTTGAACTCGAAACCACTTCCATTGGTTTCAGAATGACGTTTCTGCATTGAAAAATAGTAAACACTTATATGTTTCGAGTTTCAGAAAATATTTGTTTAAAAATGTATTTTTAATATTAAATATATTCGCCTTGAAAATAGCCATTTTTCAAAAAGTCTCAGAATTGAACGAAACGAATTTTGTTGTGATCGTATCGGCATAAGAAAGCCAAAAATAATTTTTCCGGATTTTTCTGACTTAGTATGTGGCCCCGGCAAAATTATATTTACGTTCGAATTTAAAATAAAGGATTTATTTGAAAATAAAAGAAAACCATACTGTAACTTCAGAATTGGACCATGGGGATAGCGTCATCGCGTTCAGAAGACGTCAAAACATTAAGTTCGACAGTCGTTGAGCGCGAATCGGAGGTCGTATGTGAAAACGGTATTTTCTTGAATTAAATAATTAATTAAATAATTAAAATAAAACCCTAATATACTAGTATATATACGCTCGTATACGGCCGCTCAATCCTTCTTCTTCCTCCATCGTTATCAACCGCCGAAACCCAATACTAATCAAAACTTTGATCTCACTTATCTCTCTCGTTTCTCAACGGTTTTCAACAAACTTGTACTCATTTCGAAGCTCTCTCCGAGCTCTACGTTCTCCGACAAGTCTCAGCCTCCCTCATGCCCTGTAGCTCCGTCACCGAGCCCGCAAACTCGCGCCGCATGCAGCCATGTGGGCCCCACCACGTCCAACCGCACCGCCCCAAACTCCCGGCGAAGATCGGCCTCCCGTAGCACTCCAAGCTCCAACAAACGGCACCCAAAACCGTTCAGTAAATCAAGAGAAATCCGGATTTGAAGTTTTGAACAAAAGGGTATGAATTATTTCAGATTTTGTAACGCTTTTAAGCGTGACAGAAGCAGTTGTTAAAAGTCTGGTTAATTAAAACATCAATAACTTTTTCATATAAACACCGATTCTGAAAATTTCAGATCCGATGGAACCGTGACTTCGAATTCAACTTTAATACAGAGCAATTGGGAACAAACTCTAATCTAATTGAGGTGAGAGTTCACTTCTATTTTAATTAATTTAATTTAATTCATAATATGCGATGTGAACCTGCTATGAACAAATGCGATGTGAATCAGCTATGACCAAACCTCTGTATGCATGCTAGACCTAATGTTGTGATTATTCACTTTATTTAAATTAATTATAGATCTATTATTTGATGTATGAGGTATGATATTTGAATTGTATGGTTGATGTTTTGAACGATTAGAAATAGTAGATCTGAAATTTATCATCGATGAATATATTTGCTGTTGTTATGTTTCATGGAAAAATAAGATTAGCGATGTGTGTATGACATGAAAACTTGAATCACTATAGAGGTAGGAAATTTAAGTTGGAAGATGTTAATATGACATGAAACAAAAGTTAGCGATTTTATTGTTTTTATAAAAAGATTATATTTTTATTGATTATATAAAAAGTTATATATTTTGTTGTTATAAACAAAAGACCACATTTTTATTGCAAACATATAAAAGCATATGTTTTGTTGATTTAATAAGATGGATAGATTTTACATTTGAAATTTGTAATTATAGTTGCAATGAAAAACGGTGTTTAATTTTACATTAGAAATATGTAAATATGAAAATGCATTGATATGAAGAATAACATTTTTGTCAGGTGATAAATATAAAATGCACTGTAAGGAAAATAACATCTTTGTTTAAATGTTAAAAATAGAAATTTTATCATATGAAATTATTCACCGTATGATTGATTGACATTATTTCTTTAATGTTAAAGATAAGATAATTTTATCGTAGGAAGGTATCATTTTTGTTAATGTAATAAGAAGAGTGGAAATTTACATTGTACAAAAAGATTGAATTTATATTTTTTAATATAAGGATTAAATTTACATGGTAAGGGAAGTTAGCATTTTGTTAATATTATATATAAAATGTGCATTCTATGTAAAATAGCATTTTGTTAATATAAAATGTGCGTTGTATGGAAAATAGCATTTTGTTAACATTATATAGAAAATATGCATTCTATGTAAAATAGCATTTTTGTCATATTAAAATTAGATAAATGCATTGTATGTGAATAGTATTTTTGTCATTTTTATTTAATGTTCATGTTAATATGTCAACATAGAAAATATTAAAATTGTTCATTTTATGATATATTGTTCATGTTAATATGTTAAAGTAGAAAATATTGAAATTGTTCATTGTTTGTTATATCGACATTTTAATGATTAAAATAGAAATTGTTGAAAATGTTCATTGTATGTAAAATGACATTTGGGTTAGCATTAAAAGTTAGAAAACCGTCACCGTATGAAGTGAACTATTTTTGTTCATTATAAAATAGAATTTATGCACCGTATGAAATGAACAAATTATTGTCATTATAAAATGAAATTATACACCGTATGTTGATGGGCACTATTTTTGTTCATTAATAAAATAGAAATTGCCATAGTATGTTAATTGACAAATTTTGTCAATATTTAAATAGAAATTATTCACCGTATGTTAATGAGCAATCTTTGTTAATATAATGTTCACCTTATGAAATCAACATTTTTATTTAATGTTAATATAAGGAATGGTCACCTTATGTTAATGACATTTTTGTTATGTTAAGCATTAGAAATGCCACCGTATGATTTATTAGCATTACTTTAATGTTAGATAAAAGGAAAAAAAATTGTTTAACGTTATTTTTTTTTAATGTGGATCAAAAAGAGGATTGCACCGTATATGTTAACATATCTTTAATGTATATAAACACCGAAGATTGCACTGTATGTTAATTTTACATTATTTTATAATGTAATTAAAGAAAATTTTCATCGTAGAACAGATGTACACTTTTATGAATGTAAATATAAAAAAAAAAAAAGGGAAATTTACATGTAGGAAAAATTGACATTAAATTTATTTTAATGTTTATATATGAAAATGAAAATATTTACCGTATGATCGATTGATACTTACTTTGTTAAGTATGAAAAAGAATATTTTTGTCATTTGCATTGCATAAAATGGTATTTTGTCATGTTAAAAAAATTATAAATGCATTGTATGAAAAAGAATATTTTTGTCATGTTAATAATATAATTTGCATTGTATGAAAAAGAATATTTTTGTCATGTTAATAATATAATTTGCACTGTATGAAAACTAGCATTTTGTCATGTTAATAATATAATTTGCACTGTATGAAAACTAGCATTTTGTCATGTTAATAATATAATTTGCATTGTATGTTTAACTAGCATTTGGTCATGTTAACAATATAAAAAAAAATGCACTGTATGTTAAACTAGCATTGTGTCATGTTGAAAATGCATCGAATGAAAGGTAACATTTTGACATGTTATAAAATAGAAAATGCATAGTAAGAAAATTAGCATTTATTTTTAGTGTTAATAAATTTGAAATGTAAGGCATGAAAAATGTAACTTTATTCTTAATGTTAATTAAGAAGGAATTTGCATTGTAAGATAAATGTACATTATTTTATTATGTATACGAAAGAAAACTCACCTCGTAGGAAAAATACACATTATCCATAATGTGTATAAAAAAAAAAGAGAATTCACCTCGTAGGGAAAATGTACATTTCTTTTAATGTATAAAAAAAGGATAATTTACGCCATAAAAGAAAAAATGTACATTATTTATAATGCATATAAAAGAGAATTTACCTCGTAGGAAAAAATGTACATTATTTGTAAATGTATATGAAAAGGAAATTTACACCGTAGGATGATTTACCGTTATTTTTAATGTTAAAAGAAAAGAATTTTCATTTCATGTAAATTTAACATTAGTTTCAATGTTAATAAATAGAAGGTGCATGGCATGTAAATGTAACTTTATTTTAATGGTTATTAAAAGAGAATTGGCATTGTAAGATTTTATACATTATTTATAATGTAAACAGAAAAGAGAATTTGCATTGTAAGATAATAAACATTATTTATAATGTAGATAAAAAGAGAATTTACCTCGAAGGAAACATATACATTATTTTAATGTTGAAAAAAGAAATGAAACTGTATGTAAGAATTAACATTATTTTTAATGTTAAATAAAAAGAAATGAAATGGAGGAAAAGATTTACATTATTTATAATGTATAAAGAGAGTTTACACCATGGAAAAATGTTCATTGTTCATAATGAAATGGGAAAAGAAATATATATAAAGAAATTAATGGAATGGTACGTTATAATTTTCATTTTCGAATGTAAATTATAAAATATAAAAATAAATAATAATAAATTAAAAGAAAAGGTTCATCGTCTAATTCTAAATTATATTGTCATGTAAGTAGAAAAGTAAAAGATAAGAGAAACGACAGTTATATATAGGAGCGACGAGTTAAACGAATTATTTATATATATTTATATATATATAATTATAATATAACGAATCGAGCGCAGTAGTTCGTGTTTTGAAATCGAACTTTTAAACGAATATACCGGAAGATCCGACCGTCGGATTTTCCCAAAACTGAAACCGTTAGGACCGTCTTGGAAAAATCTTTCCAACGATATAAGCTACGCTAAAATCCAACGGTTAAATTTTGAGGAAAGTGAAAAACAAAATTGATTGAAAACAGCGCCAAGGTTGCCCTTGGCCTGAAGCGTCGTTAAATAAGGAATTAATTATATTAAAATAATTAAGGCAAGAATTAATCGTTATAAAATAAAATAACGATATGAAATATGTTTTTCTCAAAATATATGAATGCGAGATTATTTGGAAAGACCGGGTTAATCCCATTCCAAATGATCGTACGATTTCAAGAATTCAAGTATGAAGACGGCGTATGAAGACCGTAAATCTCCCCTCGAATGGACAACGATCAAGACTCTGAATTGGTTTAATCCCAATTCAAGGGTCGGGATAATTGCCCAAACGTACGTGTTGATTTCACGGGTTTGACCCTAGTTCAGACCTAGAGCATGGGTATAAATGGATAGTGTGTCTGACATCGTACCCCACAAAATATTATGTTGTTGATATTCAGTTAATATATAAACGATTGGTGGTAGAGAATTTATTCTCTACTTAACACCCGTTTATATAGTGACGGAAGATCAATAGTACGGTATGGAGTGACGGTGTGGCATACTAAGATGCAATGATCAGGGTTACTTGTTGAAAAGCAGAACCTTATGGTATGAAGAACATGACTTCACGAGCCTCACAAACCGGTAGAGTCTAAAAAGGGGGAAGGGAACGCAGGGAAAGTAGCACGTTTCTTTCTAGTTAGTAGTCATTTTACTTTTGGAGGATGATGAAATGAGGCGCCTCGGATAGGTCCTATAGGACCGGGGAACGTGTGCTTAGGAATTGCCAATCCTCTAAGCTGTATGTGAGGACCGGCCCTGCAGGATCCAAGGGTTAACTGCGGGTAATCCTGAGACGTTAACTAGAGCATCTCGAATCGGTAAGGAGTCCTCCCTAGCCTGGACTCATGATGGAAACCCAAATTTCCAATACGACCCCGACGGATTTGATTGTATTACTAGTATTGGAGGCATAATATATGGTACCTATGCTTCCTAGGATTGATACTTATAATTTGAATTGTTTTGAAACCATATACACTAATAATAGTATTAGTTACGTATTTGGCGTATTTAGCATGTTTAACCACCATAAGGTAAAACTCTATCCTCTTGGTGTGCGTTGCATTGTGTGATGGGACCTGAGTCTTATGGTGGTTCCATTTTTCAAAAGACATTGCGTTTTGTTACGTTTTACTTATCTGTATTGACACTATAGTTATGCACGGCAATCCATTGGTACAACCCGTTCCGCGTTAGCGGCGTGGTCTTTGGATTTGCCTTATTAGTATAAGTTATTTAAGAATTCTCACACCAGTCCCACGACTGACCCATAGTTTGTTTCACCTTTTTGCAAACTTGGGTGCCCTCTCTTCTACACGGGCAGCCAAGTAGACAGGTTCATTCTTTGCTTGGAGTTTTCTTTGAAGCTGCTTATTTTCTCTCTCTTGGATTCTGCTTGGGAGAAGAGGTGATGACTTGGAGCTTGAAGACTTTTTGTTTCTATTGGCATCTTTTCTTTTCTTTTTAGACATCAAACTTATTTCTTTTCTGCAAACGTGTTGTAATAGCTTAGATTCTGTGACTGTGGATTTTCTGTGATTGATGACATTATATTTTTCCGCTGCTATAATGTTATTACTCTATGAATCTCCTTTGCTATATTGTATCTGTGTTCTGTTTTATTGTATTTATGGTGTATTCCAAAAATGATTTCTCCTGCTTTCACTCGTGGAAGTTTGGGGTTATCACATAACCTTTCTATATTATAAAAATTATATTTTTAACCTTTCTATATTATAAAAAATATATTTTTAACCTTTCTATATTATAAAATTTATATTTTTAATTCACTACTTATATAAAAATTATATTTTTACTTCTCATATAAAAACATAATCTTTCTACATATAAAAATATGATCTTTCCACTTATATAAATTCGATTTTTCATGTTGTAAAAATCCGACCTTTTCTATATAAAGATCCGAACCTTTTTTTTAAAATAAAAATCAAACTTTGAACAATAAATATCCTAGCTTTTCTTCATATGAAAATTCAATTTTATTCGCTATTCATATGATTAAAAATCCCTTTCTTGTTTTTAAAAATTAAACCTTTCTTGTTTTACATACAAAAGAACTGATTCCTAACACTAATTATATAGAAAACAAATTAATTAATCAAAGAAAACTTACTTCCTTAGATGGAGGAGAGTTTTCTCGTCCGAGTGGCGATCAGAGGGCCGAGGGAGGATCATTGGTGGTGCGTAGCAATGGAGCGGTCACCGAGGCATGGGGTTAGGGTTTTGAGGGTTCTCAAATCGGAAGAGGAGAGAGAAGGGCGCTGCAGAGGAGGGGTGTCGGAGCTTAAGGAGGTGGCGCGCATGGGGTTTCAGGAGGGCAGCGTCGGTTTTGCTTTGGACGTGGAGGGAGGGGGTTCGCGCACGATGGGAAAGAGAGGGAAGGCGTGTGAGGAGGGAGAAGGCAGCGTCAAGATTGGGGGGGTTTCTCCGACGAGGCGGTGGGCGGCGCCGCCTTGGAGGGGGGCGCAATGGCGGTTCCTCCGCCTCCGTCCTTCCTCTAATAATTTTTTTATATATTTATTCTGTTTTGAAAAGTAAACGGGGCTAAGAGAGGTATAGAAGTTATATAATAATTTATATATTATTTTAATTTAATTTTCTTCTATAAAGCAACTTTTATTTTCGAATTCGAAATCAAACCCACCGCCTATCGTCCCTAGCTAATTACCCCCATTCCGAACACAGTGGGATATGTCACGTAGGCCAATTCAATCGTTACGATCAGTTTTCGTTGGATTTAAAATATAAATCTTTATATATTGAATTTGAACGTGCATTTCAATTTATTGGGGCCACATACTAACTCGAAAAATCCCAGAAAAATATTTTTTAGCTTCGTATTGACGATACGGTCCTAAGAAAACTAGTTTCGTCGAATTCTGAGACCGTTTGAAAAATGGTCATTTACCAGTCGATTAAAATCAACTAAAACTGGTCAAACGCGTTTTCCTTTTCCACGCTCACATATTGATTCGAAAAATTACAAAATTTGAAACCTAGCAATAATTTGACATCGCGGATCCAACAAAAGTGGTTTCGTCGAAATCCGAGGTCGATTGCAAAATTTCCATTTTTAAGGGCCAGAATTCCATAGCGACTATTCTGAATTTTCAACTGGACATATCTTTTGATTCCCGCTTTGAAACTTTGATTTTTCAGATTCATTGGAAAGATATTCTCAAATAGATTCTATTATTTTTTATTTCACTAAAATCCAGTTTAATTTGCACCCGGTACATTCAATTGAAGTTTGAAATCGAATTATCGAACTACTGCGCCATTTTCAATTCCTTTTATAATTTAAAATAAATATTTATATTCTAGCGATGATCTATATAAATATATACTTTCGAATTCTATTCAAAATAAATTTCTCGTCGTTTTTATTTAAAATATTTCATTTTAAATATTCGAAATTCACTAAAATTGCCAAAATAAAAATTTCAAACTGGCTCACATTTTTCGGGTTGTTACAAACTCCCCCACTTAAAACTTTTCGTCCCCGAAAAGGAACGAAGACGAAAGTTGTTTAACTAATCAACTCAACTCCCATTGTTTTCGTTACGGCTTAAGTTCTTCAACTTTTCAGTTTCTAAGAACTTTTCCAAATTTTCAAAAATTTGGCTAACACCCTAAATTTCCAAAAAAAATCTCCATAACCTCCCCTGCACCGGGGACTTCGGGATATTTCATATAGCCTCCCATGGCCTTCTTCAATCCAACAGAAAAAGAAAAAGCCAAGCGGCTAGCCAGTCGGCTCGCAAAATCACCCAAAACTCAAGAAATACAATAAACATGTACCTATTTGTCGGGCAAACAATTTTATTCCTCTGCTCTAGCCTCCTTGCTATGACCTGTTCACACATATATATATGTACTTGCATGCATTTGCAAATAATTTTCAATACAGTTCAATATTTGGTTCAATTTGGCCTAAATTCACCGTTCTTTCATATAATGGTTTAAAGGAATAATCATACAACACAATCATCAATCAATTAGTGAATTAACATTTCAAATTCATAATTTTGATATATATACAGAAAAATCATGTTTTTCCATTAGACTGGTGTGGGAACCAAAATATAGTCAGAATACATTTCAAATTCATAATTTTGATATATATACAGAAAAATCATGTTTTTGGTGTCAAATCATAACAATGTATTCTGACTATATTTTGGTTCCCACACCAGTCTAATGGAAATATATAGATATCGCACTTTCGTCACTCGAAAATAAATACTGGTGATGGTATACTTCATCACCAGGACCATGTCCGGGCGACTAGAGTGTGATTCTATATCTATCCAATATATTAAAACTTCGAATATACGTTCATGGCGCGTATATGCAAAATCTTTATATACTAGATTGTCCAAATCAGTATAAATAATATATTCAAATACGTATAGAATGGTTTAAATTTCAAAACAAAATTGTTTTCATTTGAAAAATATACTCTTCACACTCGTTCTAGGATACTACTGATCCTATCTCTAACGAGTCATTCTAATTGGATATTATTAATCCAATATCTGATGTATTCTTTCGTTCGGTTCTAATGTGTCTTATTCTCTGAGCTTTGTAAACCAAAGCTCTGATACCAACTTTGATAGCCCGTAACTTCCCCGGTAAGGAAAGACCGGATTACCTTGAGAACACGACAAAATAGAACACAAACAGAAGAACATTTCATTGTTATTACAACAATTCCATCAAATACAAGAATATACAGAGTATGAATAAATATAATACATTCAATAAATATCAAAGATTACAATAAATTTTCATAGCAGGGGAAAATAAATACAAAACACAACTAAAAGTAATACACGGATACAGAGCTTTCCGAGCATCGTTCCAGCTGTAAATCAGGATCCTGTGAATATAAATCTGCAAAACCAAAACTACTAACTGCCCGTGTCGAAAATAAGGGCACCCAGAGTTTAGGTTAAAACAATAAACTCCAGGCCAGTCATGTGACTGGTGTGAGAACTAAAACAGTTATTAATTCAATTTTAAATATAAGGTAAATCAAGGGACCACGTCGTATAACACGAAACAGGTTTCCTCTCAAGGATACCAGTACATATAACAAAACATCTCGATGCTTTTTCGAAAAATGAAGCTATTATAAGACCCAGGTCCCATCACACAATGCAACGCAAGCCGGAGGATAGGGTTTTCCCTTATAATAGCCAAACATGCTTGATACGTTTAAAACAAATCATTTGATACCATAATAAGTATATAGTGTCAAAACAATTTCAATCATAAATATCAATCATAGACGGCATAGTATCCCATGCTACTATGTCGCCATACTAGGCTCTACAAATAAAACCGAATGACACATATCGGAAATTGGATTCCATTATGAGTCGAGGCAAGGGGCAAGCTCCTCTCCGATTCGAGACACTCTAGCAAATGTCTCAGGACCCCACTATGATCCATGGATACTTCAGGGCTGGTCCTCTCTTACTTTTGAGGATTGACAATTCCTGAACACACGTTTCCCGGTCCTAACAGACCTAATATCGAGGTGCCTCATCCAACAACCACACAGGTGAAAAGTATATAAATGTCGGCCAGTTTTAGCACTGACACCACCTATAGCTAGAAAGAAATGTCGTGCTCTCCCTGCAGTCCGTATCCCGTTTTTGACTCATACCGAGGTGTGAGGCTCGCGAATTCACGCTATACACAAAGCTGCGCCACACAGGCCGTGCTTTGATCATCAACTACAAGACTTTGCTTTTCAACAGAAGCCTTGATCAATTTCCACTTATGCGTGCCACATTGGAAATTCACTCCATGCGACTGATGTCCATTGATATACAACCTCTGAGCTCGTACGTCTCAGAGAAGGGCGTTAAGCAAGAGAATAAATTCTCCGCCGCCAAACAGATGTATATTTAATAGAGATCAATCAACACAATAAAATCCAATGTCAGACACACAGTCCATTTACAAGTTCGTTCTGGGTCTGAACGAAACTGGAGGCACTTTCCTCGCATATCCATCCATCTCCAAGTACGTCTGGACGATCACCAACTGATTCCCTCATCTTGGGTGTACAGCCCAATCAAGATCATCAGTAATCACCCAAACGATGTGAAGACTTCCGGTCTTCAACCACTGTCTTCATCTTCGACATATCGTCGAATCAGTTATTCAGAATGGGTATAAACCCTGCCTTTCTGAATAACCCATGCATATAATAAACAAATGTTACACAAACACAACAAACGCCTCATTTCAATTCAGAATATTCTTTTATTCAAAAATTCACATTTTTAGGGAAAGGTTCCCATTAATTTTATCCAAGATAAATTCTTCTAAATTTATTCTTTAATCTTCCTTTGGATATCATTTCAAACCATATTATGGTTTACCAAACTAGTCGGGATTAGCGAACCACACCGAAGTAATTACTTATTTTATTTCCCAATCCCAACCTATTCATCCCATGGAGAAAACTGGTAATACTCCATATCTAACACTAGGGTGTTATCGGTAAATATTAATTACCATTTCACATTCAAATCTAATTAAAGATTTAACTATCGCTTTGGAGCAAAACTGGTGATACTCCATTCTCGATCATTTCAATCTAAATAAAGATTCATTAAAACTCCACTTAGTTTTAATCTTTAACTGGGTTAAAGAACCAATGTCATTTAAAACATGGTTCATGACAAACCCATAATTCCATTTGATATTAAATACAAGGCTCTGAATAGAAAATATATCGGCTTATATTCAATATCAAATTCTGATTAATTTTAATAACCACTTCAAATCCAATTTATTTATTTAAAAATATTGGATTCTAATTCTAGTTCATAACTAGTTCATTTCGATAAAAATATATTTTTATCCCTTCAAATAGGGAATTTTTCATCCTAGTTCTTTCCAATTCATATATTTTGATTTTACACAAATTTTAGATATTTCTAATAATTTTATCAAGGCCCGTACAGTCGATTTCCACCAATGGCCATCGAACTGTACTTACAGCGACCTTTTCCAAATTTGATTTAGACGTATCTCCAAATCCAACCATCAGATTTCACATTTCTAATATACGTTAGAAAGCTATTTTCGATACGAACCCAACGGTTCCGGTTTGAGGAGAATCCGACGGTCGGATCTCCCGCAATGTCCGTACGAAGTCAATGGTCGAAATTCGCGAACTGCCGCGGCGCGGCGCATTCTATTCAGGCCATTATATTATATATATAATATATATTTCGTCGATTTCTATTCAAAACGAATTTTATAAATCGTTTTAAATTCGTCTTCAAAACAGTTTCAACTTCATATTCAATTTCAAATCAAAGGTGAATTTTCCATTATAAATTCGTTTTATATTCTTTTCCATTCAATTCGAATTCATTTCAATTTGAATTCATTTTTAATTCGATTTCAATTCGAATTCATTTTAATTCATTCCTATTCAATTCGAATTCAAATTCAATTTCTATTCAATTCAATTTGAATTTACCTTCTATTCAATTAAATTCGAATTCATTTCAAATTGATTTCAATTCAATTTCAATCCAGTTCAATTCAAAATATTCGATTATGAAATCACTTTTCAATATTCATTAAAACGAATAAAATCGATAAAAATATCGTTCACGTCAAAATAACGCATCTCTAATCAACCCGGTTTTATATTTTCCAAAGACTTCTTTATTCTATTCAACAAATGAATATTTATTCTATTCCACACATGAATCTATATTTCTTTCAACACTTGACTAATCTCAACAAATGAGTACTGTCAACACATGACTATTTTTGTTATTTAATATATTTTATAAAATTATGGTATCTATCATTTGATTTCAAATCAGACTCCAACCGTAAATTAGTAAGAGAACGATTCCCTATGCATTAACCCTGAAGGCCGAAATCAACATCAGATCAATACCCAGGTGACCACTCATCTTATCTACTTTCCAGTTAGTTTCTAATTTTATATATGATAAAGATGTAAATTTTATTGTTAAAATATTTCGTTCAACACATGACTAATCTCAACAAATGAGTACTGTCAACACATGAATCTTAATTTATAATTTTCTTTATTTTCTCAATTGGGATGAGGCCCAATTAATTACCATATAATGTTAATTATATGGATTCCATACAACACATGTATATAATAGCAACGATAAATAATCAACCATCATCAAAAGTGCACGTCACAACTATTTGTCAACCTATCGATCGACACACAACTAATTATTGGGAATAGTGTACGTCAAATATCATCCCAATACCCGTGTGGGGTTTCAAATCAACAAACACAAATTTTATTTGTGAAGTTGGGCGATGTGTAAAATTTATCGTCCCAATCAATATCAGTCAAATGTGCGTATATAAACAAATCGTCCGATTTGTTTACAAATATTTATTTCATTTCATATACACGTTAAAAATTCTATTTTTAACTATAAAATATTTTAACTATATAAATATTTTATTTCACATCACACAATCAACTACACATCTAAATTAAACAAACAAACAAACAAGCCGTCCATGGTCTGTGGACGACGGGTGTCGGGTGCTACTAAACACCGTCTGCATCCTAGTATATACATTATAACTAGAAAAGGAAATTTAAAGTGAGAAGTTCTCACCGATAGCTAATCCAAACTCCATGCCTCTTCATATGTAGGAAGTCTTTATTTCTGAACCGTTCGGATTTCATTTTGATTTCCGTCTGATCCTTCGCCATCTGTTTTCACGCAGTTGATTATTAAAAATCACATTTTTATTTTGATAGCGCTATATAGAATTACTAGTCACATTTCTATACAATGTTATTTTTCTATCAAATCATATGTATATTTTTATCTTCAAAGCATATGTATATTTTTATCTTTAAAGCATATGTATATTTTTATCTTCAAAATTTTGCTATTTTTATCTTCAAAAATAATACTCCTTTTTATTCAAAACTAATGCTTATTTTATTTTACAAACAATGCTTATTTTGTTTTATAAAAATTTATATTTTTAAACTAATTATATATATATAATATTCAAATCTCTCTTCGCTGCTATCTAAATAAAGATCACATTTTTATATTCCCTACCTTATAAAAATTATATTTTTAACCTTTCTATATTATAAAAATTATATTTTTAACCCTTCTATATTATAAAAATTATATTTTTAACCTTTCTATATTATAAAAATTATATTTTTCCTTCACTACTTATATAAAAATTATATTTTTACTTCTCATATAAAAATATAATCTTTCTACATATAAAAATATGATCTTTCCACTTATATAAATTCGATTTTTCATGTTGTAAAAATCCGACCTTTTCTATATAAAGATCCGACCCTTTTTTTAAAAAAAAATCAAACTTTGAACAATAAATATCCTAGCTTTTCTTCATATAAAAATTCAACTTTATTCGCTATTCATATGATTAAAAATCCCTTTCTTGTTTTTAAAAATTAAACCTTTCTTGTTTTACATTCAAAAGAACCGATTTCTTACACTAATTATATAGAGAACAAATTAATTAATCAAAGAAAACTTACTTCCTTAGATGGAGGAGAGTTTTCACGTCTGAGTGGCGATCAGAGGGCCGAGGGAGGATCGTTGGTGGTGCGGAGCAGTGGAGCGGTCACCGAGGCATGGGGCTAGGGTTTTGAGGGTTCTCAAATCGGAAGAGGAGAGAGAAGGGCGCTGCAGAGGAGGGGTGTCGGAGCTTAAGGAGGTGGCACGCAGGGGGTTTCAGGAGGGCAGCGTCGGTTTTGCTTTGGACGTGGAGGGAGGGGTTCGTGCACGATGGGAAAGAGAGGGAAGGCGTGTGAGGAGGGAGAAGGCTGGGTCGAGGTTGGGGGGTTTCTCCGACGAGGCGGTGGGCGGCACCGCCTTGGAGGGGGGCGCGATGGCGGTTCCTCCGCCTTCGTCCTTCCTCTAATATTTTTTTTTATATTTATTCTGTTTTGAAAAGTAAATGGGGCTTAGAGAGATATAGAAGTTATATAATAATTTATATATTATTTTAATTTAATTTTCTTCTATAAAGCAACTTTTATTTTCGAAATCAAACCCACCACCTGTCGTTTCTAGCTAATTACCCCCATTCCGAACACAGTGGGATATGTCACGTAGGCCAATTCAATCATTACGATCAGTTTTCGTTGGATTTAAAATATAAATCTTTATATATTAAATTTGAACGCGCATTTCAATTTACTGGGGCCACATACTAACTCGAAAAATCCCAAAAAAATATTTTCTAGCTTCGTATTGACGATACGGTCCTAACAAAACTAGTTTCGTCGAATTCTGAGACCGTTTGAAAAATGGCCATTTTCCGGTCGATTAAAATCAACTGAAACTGGTCAAATGCGTTTTCATTTGCCACGCTCACATATTGATTCGAAAAATTACGAAATTTGAAACCTAGCAATAATTTGACATCGCGGATCCAACAAAAGTGGTTTCGTCGAAATCCGAGGTCGATTGTGAAATTTCCATTTTTAAGGGCCAGAATTCCATAGCGACTATTCTGAATTTTCAACTGGACGTATCTTTTGAATCCCGCTATGAAATTTTGATTTTTCGGATTCGTTGGAAAGAAATTCTCAAATAGATTCTATTATTTTTTATTTCACTAAAATCTGGTTTAATTTGCACCCGTTACATTCAATTGAAGTTTGAAATCGAATTATCGAACTACCGCGCCATTTTCAATTCCTTTTATAATTTAAAATAAATATTTATATTCTAGCGACGATCTATATAAATATATACGTTCGAATTCTATTCAAAATAAATTTCTCGTCATTTTTATTTAAAATATTACATTTTAAATATTCGAAATTCACTAAAATTGCCAAAATAAAAATTTCAAACTGGCTCACATTTTCCGGGTTGTTACAATATATATAACTGTATAATTAGAAGTTGTAAGTTGAATTTGAACTTGAAATGTAAATTATGAAATCAAGTCAATAATGAATTTGTATTAAGAGATATTATTCACGGGTGAGGTGAATAGGGGTTGAAGTAAATGATTTGCAAGTGGAATTTGTTAAAAGTAATTTAGAATGGGTTTTTGAGATTTATAAATTCAAATTGAATTTAAGTAGAACTAATTTGAATAATATAAGATAGATTTTATTAAAGATTTGTACACATGGTTTATAAATAGTACATATTGTTAGGATTTGCAAATAAGTTATATAAGATGATTTTAGAACAAATAGAATGGAATGAATTTTTATTAAAATAAAACTGTAATGAGTGAGATAAACATATACGAATATTTGTAAAGATTATTTATGGAATAAAGAGATTATTTAGAACTTGGTTTAAAAAGGTTAAAATGAAATGGAATTGGTTAATGAAAATATATCATTATAAGAAAAATCTTGTTTCAGTTTAGAAATAAATATTTAGCAAATGTTTTGCAAATCGAATCCTTAAAGGAATATTTTATAAAGATTGTAGAAATGTTTGTGAATGTTATTTATAAGTAAAATATTTGAATGGATATAAATTTGAGATAAACATCTCAAATGGTAATTGAGATTTGAAAGTTCTATTTCGTTAGAAATTAAGAAAGGAAGTTAATGGAAATTAGAAACTGATGGAGATTAGTTGAGATGGATGGTGTAGTGTCCCAAAATTCCAGTACAATTTGAGCTAACCAAATAACACAAGTCCAACCCAAATTACACTAGAAACCAGAAAACTAGTAGAAAGAAAATAGAGGGTGAGAATAGATAAGATAGAAACTTATAATATAAGAAGAAGAAGAAGAAGAACATACAACATCAGAGTAAACACGAATCTCACAACGGAACAAATAAATATATTTCATAACATAACTTTGAAATAAAACAGTATTTGTATACAATACCATTATTAGAGTATAACTGTAATAACCCGTAAAATCTGGGCCAGTTTAAATTTTTTATTTTGGCAATTTTAGCGAATTTTGAACATTTAAAATGAATTATTTTGAATAACATTGACGAGAAATTTATTTTGAATATAATTCGAACGCATATATTATATACGTCGTCGTTAGAATATAAATAATTATATATAAAAGGAATTGAAAATGGCACGGTAGTTCGATAATTCGATTTCAAACTTCAATTGAATGTACAGGGTGCAAAACAAACTGGATTTTAGTGAAACCAAAAATAATAGGATCTATTTGAGAATATCTTTCCAATGAATCCGAAAAATCGAAATTTCGTAGCGAGAATCAAAAGATATGTCCAGTTGAAAATTCTGAATAGTCGCTATGGAATTCAGGCCCTTAAAATGGGAATTTTGCAAACGACCTTGGATTTCGACGAAACCACTTTTGTTGGGTCCGTGATGTCAAATTATTGCTAGATTCCAAATTTCATAAATTTTCGAATCAATATGGGAGCGTGGCATAGGAAAACGCGTTTGAGCAGTTTCAGTTGATTTTAATCGACCAGAAATTGGTCATTTTTCAAACGGTCTCAGAATTCGACGAAACTAGTTTTGTTACGACCGTATCGTCAATACAAAGCTAGAAAATCTTTTTCTAGAATTTTTCGAGTTAGTACGTGACCCCAGTAAATTGAAATGCGCGTTCAAATTCAATATATAGAGTTATATGTTGATTTTAACGGAAACTGATTATAACGATCGAATCAGCCTACGACACATATCCCATTGTGTTCGGAATGGGGGTAATACGTTATGGACGACAGGCGGTGGGCCTCGTTTAGAGGTCGTATGAAAAAGTCAACTTTTTGAAATTAAATAATTAAAAATTAAACTCCTTTCCTCTCTCTACCTTTATTCCTTTATCTGCCCCCCCCCCCTTCAAAATCGATTCAGTTGGAAAGAAGAAAAAAAAACCTGGAAGGAATCGCGATCCGCCCAGGGGCGTTCGCTGCCCACCGCACCGCCGTGCGAGGCGCGCCTCCCCTCCTCAGCAACCGCCGCCTCCCTCTCCACTTCGCCTCCCCCTTCGATCACGACCCCCATCGCGACGAGACCCCTCCGCTCCAGCCGCCAACGAGGACCGCGCCGCCCCTTTCCACCGCCCTCCGACCTGCCTACCCCGCCTGCAACCCTAGCTACCTCTCGCGCCCTCCACCTCGAGCGCTCAGCCCCCCTTTCCTCTTGTTTTACTGTAAGCTCCTTCTTCCTCTTTTTTTTAGCACTCTAATTTATTTCAAACGACATGTTTTTTTTATGATAAATATATAATTTTTAAACTGAAATTATATGATTTTTAGGGAATTAAAGTTTGCATTTTTATAGTATACGAAGTAAGGATTTTATCCGTATATAGTTTAGATCTGAAATTTACATAAAAATGTGATTTTTATGATGTGAACTTCACATAAAGGCGAGATTTTTTATCGTACGGAAGATGAGATTTTTATATATGTGGTTGCGAAATAAAAATATAATCTTTGTCATGAAAAAGAAGTGATCTTTGAAAACGAATGGTAGTGGTTTTTGAAAACAAAAAGAAGTGATTTTTAAAAGGTTAAAAATATAATTTTTATATCATAGGGATAATAAAAATATGATTTTTAGTTAAGGAAGTAAAGATTTTTATATAAAGAAAGTAATGATTTTTATATAAAGAAAGATGGCATTTTTATTATATGTGAAGTTTAAAAATATAATCTTTATAATAGAAAAGGCAAAATCTTTATATAGAGAATAGCGTTGTAAAAATACAATTTTTATCTATATAGTAACGATATAAAAATTCGATTTTTATATATTGAATAGCGAAGTAAAAATTCGATTTTTATATATTGAATAGCGAAGTAAAAATGGGATTTTTATATATTGAATAGCAATATAAAAATGTGATTTTTAATGTATGTAGTGAATACGGGCAACGAAAGTGGCAAAAGGCGAGAACGACGAAGATTTCTACAAATGAAGTGTTGTGAAGTTGGGATAGCTTTCGGTGAGAACTTCTCACTCTTCAATTTCTTTTTCTAGTTATATATATATATATATATACTAGGATGCAGACGGTGCTTAGCAGCACCCGACACCCGTCATCCACATACCATGGATGGCTTGTTTGTTTGATTGATGTGTTGTGAAAATTGTTTGTGATGTTGATGTGAAATCGATAATAAAATGTAGATGTGTTGAAATAAATTAATTATCGTTAAAAATATAATTTTAAACGTGAAAATGAATAAATAAATATTTATAAACAAATCGGCCGATTTGTTTATATACACTAATTTGACTGATATTGATTGGGTCGATAAATTTTACACATCGCCCAACTGCACAAATAAAAATCTGTGTTTGTTGATTTGAAACCCCACACGGGTGTTGGGATGAAATTTGGCATACACTAATCCCAATTATTTAATTGTATGTCGATCGATTGGTTGACAGACTGTGTAAGCGTTGATTGTTTATATTTGATGCTTATGCAGTTGTGTGATGCACCTTGGATGATGGTTGATTGTTTATCATCGCTATTATATACATGTGTTGTATGGAATCCATATAATTAACGTTATATGGTAATTGATTGGGCCTCATTCCAATCGGGGAAATAACGAATATTATAAAAGAAAATTCATGTGTTGAATATGAAAATAGTCATGTATTGACGATGTTCATGTGTTGAAAATATTAGTGTGTTGAGTAAAATATTTTAATAATATAATTTACATCTGTATCATATTTAAAATTAGAACTACTTCACGGTGGAGTCTGATTAAAAATCAAACGATAGATACCATGATTTTATAAAATATTTTACATAACAAAAATAGTCGTGTGTTGAAAGAAATATAGATTCATGTGTTGAATAGAATATATATTCATTTGTTGAATAGAATAAGGAAGTTTTTGAAAAATATAAAGCCGTGTTGATTAGAGATGCGTTATTTTGACGCGAACGATATTCATATCTATTTTATTCGCTTTATAATGAATATTGAAAAGTGATTTCAAAATTTAATATTTTGAAATGAAATTCAAATTAAATTAGATTAAAATTCAAATTGAAATTTTATCGAATCAATTTGAAATGAATTCGATTGAATAGAAAATGAATTCGAATTGAATTGAAGTGAATTGAATTGAATTTGAATTGAAGTGAATTTGAATTGAAGTGAATTTGAATTCGAATTGAATAGAAATGAATTCAAAGTGAATTAAATTGAAATTGAATTAAAAACGAATTGAAATCGTTTTGAATGAAATTTAAAACGAACTGAAATTGAATTGAAATCAATTTGAAATGAATTCGAATTGAATTAAATAGAAGGTAAATTATAATTTGAATTGAATTGAAATGAATTTGAATTCGAATTAAGTAAAATTGAAATGAATTCGAATTGAATTGAAATCAAATCGATTTGAAATTGAATGTAGCGTTGAAATGGTTTTGAAAACGAATTTAAAACGATTTATAAAAATACGTTTTAAAAAAGGAAATCGACATAATATATAATATATAATATTTATATATATTATATATAATGGCCTGAATAGAACGCGCTGCGCCGCGGTAGTTCGTGAATTTCAACCATTGACTTCGAATTGACGTTGCGGGAGATCCGACCGTTGGATTCTCCTAAAACCGGAACCGTTGGGTTCGTATCGAAAAGATCTTTCCAATGAATATTAGAAATTTGAAATCTAACGGTTGGATTTGGAATTATGTCCAAATCAAATTTAGAAAAGGTCGCTGTAAGTGCAGTGTGATGGCCGTTGATGGAAATCGACTGTACGGGCCTTGATAAAATTATTAAAAATATCTATAATTTGTGTAAAATCATAAGAAATGATTTGGGAAAAATTGGGCTGAAAAATTCCATATTTGAAAAGATAAAAATAGATTTTTATCGAAATGAACTAGTTTTGAACTAGAATTAAAATCAATTTATTTTTGAAATAAATAAATTGAATTTGAAAGTGATTTTAAAAATAATCAGTATTCCCAATACGTGAATTGGACTGGAGTTGAATCGAAATTATCTTTGGAATATTTCGATGTTGGATTTCGTGATTATACAGATATTGTTATGGGAATTTGAAAGATATATTTTATATCGTTATGTCCAATACGATATTTTTGGTTTCAGAATTTGATATTGAATATAAGCTGTAACACACCGAAAATTCTATAACTGTGAAATTCATGAATTAAAGTATAATAAAATTCAAATCAAAGAACTAAGGGAAACGGGATACGCCATTGCGTTCGTCTCGGAAAAATACGCGAAATAGAGTCCGAGTTTTCGAAAAACGGAGTCCGTATGAAGAAGATATGGCCTTCGGAAGTTTTGAATTAAATTTAAAATTCAAACAGAATTAAACAATTAAATATTCCGAAGTGGGGCCCATTGGGCCAGAAGAACGCCCGCCTGGGCCACCCAGGTCGACTGGGCTGTCGACCTGGGCTACCCATGTCGACGGGGCTGTCGACAGCCCTGTCGACAGGGGTATCGACCTGGTCGAGCCCAGTCAACCTGGCTGGCCAGGTCGGTATGTGGTCGAATTTCTGTGGTCTGCTTTGTCATTAGGGCTAGGTGACGGGTTTTTATTGGTCTCTCTTCCTAATGAATGGCTACGATCTAACCTAGCAACATCAAGGGTCCTAATCAATTCCTAACCTCTATATAAACAACCCTAGACTAAACCCTAATCTATTCATTCAAATTAAGAACATAGCCGCCATGTTGCTGAGGAACGACAAAGAGTAGCCGCCAACTAGAGAGAGAATTAGGAAGAAAGTTCTAAAGCCTAAAGCAATTCAAGCAACCTAAAGCTAATCAATTCAACAAAGGAATCGTGTCTCTTAATTAGAGAATTCGCCGCAACCATTGTAAGTAGAGTATTACTTTGGTATAAATAAACAACTGTGTTGATGTGTATGCTTGAATTGTGGCAATGGAAGTAATTCATATTTGTGCGTTCTTATCAATTTATATACGTTTGGATTATGTTATTCATGTTATAAAGAACTACATGCGGTAGTTCTATGCAAGTAAACGTTTGGAATATTTCGCAAATTATGTAATCTATGTTGAAGCTACATGTATGTAGTTGATTGAAATTCATGCAAGTTTGGGCTTTGTGATTATGACATCATGATGTATATTTTTGTGCATAAATCATTTTGCAAGTAATTGAAACAAGTTTGGTTGTTATAGTTCATATGAAACTATGTTGGAATTTTGATACCATAATCCATGTATTAAGTCATGCTTTTGCAAATTTATGAATATGACTAGGCCTTGAATGATATTTGGCATAATTGGAATCCATGATTAAGTCTATCTTGTTTATATGATGACATATATGAGACATGGCTAGGTTAGACTCAAAAATCCCTTTTTGCAAGTTTTAAAGCAAACACCATGATTAGGAATATTTATGCATATGTATGTTTGTACCATCGTTATGTGATTGGACTTAAACCATGATTAAGTTGAACTATGCTTTTGTGTTGGTAACAAAGTATCCCCTTTGTAAACATGTAGAAACCTTATGAACATGACATGTTTATGTTTATGCCAAAAGTATTTATGCCATGCTTATGTTTGACATTATGCCATGTTTATGCCAAAAGTATTTATGCCATGCTTATGTTTGACATTATGCTATGCTTATGCTAGAAATATCTACGACATGCTTATGTTTGACATTATGCCTAAATAAGAATATAGGTTCATGTTGTAGTTAAACCTATGCAAGTTTACATGCCTTGATTTATGTCACCTATGTTTTATGACCAAAATACATGTCACCACTATGCAAGTACACCAATTTCTATTATGTATTTTCCAACGTCATATGCAAGTTCATGCGCTCACTTTCCCCTCTTTATGTATACGCCATAAGCCTCCCCTTTTCGCATGGCTAAATTGGGCTTTAAAAGGCTAAGCCCAATATATATAAACGGACGTGTAAAACGGGGGAAAATAACGTTGGGTTAAAAATTAATTAATGAATGAAAATATGAAATAGAAGGGCCCAAAGTCAAGTATGGGTTGGGCCCATGGTTGGTGTAACCTTTACACCATTAACATAATAATGGGCCGCAAATATTTACATATAAGAAATAAAGAAGAATGACAAAATATGTAAATGTAGAAAAGACGATGTGTTTAACCCGAGGTTGGATTGAGTTGTGATGTAAACCTGCCCGGAACCGCCCGGCTGTCCAGTAGTCACAACAATAACTATCCAATGTGGGAGGTTAAACATGGAGCCCAGCAAGGACCCGAGGTTAGACTGAGTTGTGGCGTAAGACTGCCCGGAACCAACCGGCAACAGGCAGCCACAACAATACCTGTCTAATGTGAGAGGTCAGGGCCTTAATAAGACAATTAAGGCTGAGTCAGGATTGTTAGGATTAAGTGAACTAAAGACTTAATCAAAATGGAACATGCTAAACTAAACGGACTGGTGGGGTTAGGTTAGGAAACACTTAACCAACTTAGCATGTTGGCTAGAGATAGAAAACCTAGTAACGGGGGACCCTTTTCAGCAGTAACCCTAAAAGGTGTATCAGGATACCCTGAAACTAGGCAGGGTGGGGCACGATTACTGGGCTGATTGTAAGAGGTCAAAACGACGGCGGTGGTGTAGCAGTGTAGGTTCTAACGGTGTGCGGGCGTGCACGCACTCCGGCGCAGAAAAATAAAGCACTGGACACCAGTAGCATACCTTTGCACTCTAAGGTTGTGTCGGGTTGCCACTATGGGACTTGATACACCCCATGGTGGGACCAGCATAGGTAACTACAGACATCGGGGGCCGTAAGACACATGTAACTATGCGAGTAGGAGCCGATCATCGTAGAATGGATCACATCACCCTGATTTTGGGGTGCAAATTGGAAACTAGTTTATATGGGTTCAGAGATTAACATGGGGTACGATAGTATATTCGACCCTAGATAACTTAACCAAGTTCATAGTGTTTGCCCACCTCCTGTTTTACTTATCACACCCAGTTCTTTATTCATAGACAAAGTAGTACTAGACTTACTCAGGCTTTATGTCTGACTCTATTTTTCTTTCGTCTTCTTTCTTCCGTTCCCCCCCCCCCCCAGGTCCTCAGGGAGGGAACACAGCAGCTTGACCTACCTCAACATCCAGCTTGAAGAAGAGAAATGTATTGCTTGGACTTTCCTGTTTTGAACTATGGCTTTGGACAATCCACTATGGGGCTTTGGCAGTTTGTCTACGTTTTATTTATGCTTCTTTAAAAATAATGTACTCAAGACAGATTATGAAGTGTTATGTTATGTTTTTGGAAAGGATGTTATTGTAACACGTATTTGACTTTATGAAATAAAGTTTGTTGTTCTTCCGCTGTTTACAAATATGTGTTCTTATATCTGTCTTGTATATCTGTGACTTGTACTTATAAACCTCCACCAAAATTAGGGCATTCCCTTTGAGAGTGGCCCTAACGGAGGTGGGGTGTTTCACTTGGTATCAGAGCATAGGTTTACCAGATAAGATAAAAAGTTTTGAAAAATTATTTTCAAAAAGGAAATTTAAAGAAGCATTTTTTTTAAAAAGAAAAATATTATTTTATTCTAAAAAGGCAAAGTCCACTCCCCAAAGCCATAGGAACTATCTCTTATCCTTCGTTTTGAATCTATCCTTTTTTGTTTCAGCATGTCCCAAGAACTTAACTTGCCTGAAGGGGTACCCATACCTGGTTGGTTTAGACGTTTCTTAGAAGCAAGGGCCACTCAGCCAGGTCCTACCGTTCCTCCTCCTCCAGCTGAAGGGAATCATCCAGCCGCAGCAGCACCTTTTCCTCCACCTCCTCCACGGGGAAACACATTCGCTAAGATATGTAAAGATTTTAAAGCTATGGGAGGAAGGGATTTCCATGGAACTGAGTCCTTCGTAGCAGCTAGGAATTGGCTAAAAGAAACGGAGGACCTATTCATCATCTTTGAGGTAGAAGATAGACAAAAGGTACAACTAGCGGTGTGGCTATTGAAGGGCGAGGCTTCCTACTGGTGGGAAGTCACCAATGCTGAAAGATTGGTGCAAATGGCATTGCTGAATGAAGAGGATAAGGGCAAGAAGGAGACAAAGGCAGAAAGCTCTCAAGGGAAGAAAGAGGGTTTGCAGCCTAAGAAGGCGGACTTTAAGAAAGGCGGAAAAGGCAACAAAGAGAAGAGGAAGTGTAATTTCTGTGGCAAAGTGGGGCACTTAGTAAAGGACTGCCGGAAGAAGAAGGCTAAGGAGAATGGTGGGTGCTTTTCGTGCGGTCAGACAGGCCACAGGGCTAAGGACTGCCCAAGGAAACGAGGACAGGGGCAGGGCACTGGATCCACCCCAGGGGCACAGGTTCATGTGCTAGAAGCGCCACCATTGCAACAGCGAGGTATAAATACTTCTGTAGAAAGTGTAGTTTATCTTTATGATCACCCCGTTCGCACTTTGTTTGATTCTGGCGCATCACACTCCTTTATCTCGTCTGCTTTAGTAGAATCTCTGCACCTAAAAACTAGTATGGTAGAGGACCCCTTAATTGTTTCAAACCCAATTGGGGGCCCAGCTCATTTGTCTATGATCTGTTTGGATTTGAAAATTTCTATCCTAAGTGTTGAATTTCTATGTAGTGCCTTTGTTTTGGGCTTTTCGGGGTATGGTTTGATTTTGGGTATGGATTGGCTATCCAGTAATGGGGCCGTCCTTGATTGTGAGAAAAGGGTTGTTAGGCTCCTAACCCAGCTCGGTAATACTTTGGAAATTTCTTGTAATCCCTCGTATGCGGTTATGCTTAGTTATCTTGAATCGCTAGATGCCTCTGTTGAAAATTTGAAATCAGTTAGAGTGGTCCGGGAATATCCGGATGTCTTTGAAGAGGTGAAGGGCTTGCCTCCGAAGCGGGAAATAGACTTCCGCATATATCTTATAGATAATGCAAAGCCCGTTGCGTTGCCCGTTAGACATATGGCTCCACGAGAAAGGAAAGAGCTCAGTAAACAGATTAAAGAGCTTCTAGAAAAGGGGTTCATTAGGAGGAGCATTTCAGAATGGGGCGCTCCAGTGGTGTTCGCTACAAAGGCGGATGGTTCACTCCGTCTATGTGTTGACTATAGGGAGCTCAACAAGCTAACGAAAAAGAATAGGCACCCTCTCCCTAGAATTGACGATTTATTTGACCAGCTTGTAGGAGCGTCTGTTTTCTCCCAACTCGATTTAGCAACCGGTTTTCATCAGCTAAGGGTGGCTGAAGATAGCATCGATAAAACGGCTTTCAGAACCCCAGACGGCTTCTTTGAATGGCTTGTCATGCCTTTCGGCTTGACAAATGCACCTGCGTACTTCGTGGACCTGATGAGTAGGGTATTTAGAGATTTCCTCAACAAATTCGTAGTGGTCTTCGTGGATGATATCCTTATCTTCTCAAAGAGTGAAGAGGAACATGCTCAACACTTAAGGGAAATCATGGAAACTTTGCGAGTCCATCAACTAAAAGCCAAATTCTCCAAATGCCACTTTTGGAGAGAAGAGGTAAGGTTCCTTGGGCACATAGTATCCAAACAAGGGTTAGCGGTGGACCCTGCGAAGGTAGTGGCGGTACAGGATTGGAAGACACCAAGGAATGCAACTGAGATCCGAAGCTTTCTAGGACTAGCAGGTTTCTATCGAAAATTCATAAGGGATTTTGCGAAAATTTCAGCTCCGCTCACGAAATTGACCAAGAAGAATCTAGTATTCAATTGGGATTTGGATTGCGAGTTTGCTTTCCAACGACTGAAGAGGGCTCTCACAACAGCCCCAGTTTTGACGCTGCCAGATGGGAGCAAGATGTTCACTGTTTATACGGATGCATGTGGGACAGGGCTAGGCGCCGTCTTAATGCAAGAAGGAAGGGTAGTAGCTTATGGCGGGAGGCAGTTGAAGGTGCACGAAAAGAACTACCCAACCCACGATCTAGAGCTAGCCGCCATCGTCTTTGCACTCAAGTCTTGGCGACACTATCTCCTAGGTGAGAAGTTCGAACTTTACACTGACCATAAATCGTTGAAATATCTTTTCTCGCAGAAAGATCTTAACTTGAGGCAACAAAGATGGATGGAATTTCTTGCCTCGTACGATTTCGAAATCTCCTACACTCCGGGCAAAGGCAACGTAGTGGCAGACGCGTTGAGCCGAAAGAAATTGACCCTAAGCCCGTTGTTTGTTGAAAGACAAAGCCTAGAGTTTATAGCCAGCTTCGACTTTAGGCCCTCCTCCGATTTCGTACCAGGCTTGCTAGCATCTCTCGAAGTGCGCCCAACTTTAGTGGATTCGGTAGGGGCAGCACAACGCGAAGACCCTCAGCTTGTGGAAATAATTGATAGGCTAATTAGGGGTGAGACTTCAAGTCACCTCAACCGATACTCCATCGACGATAGGGGTTTGCTAAGGCGAGACGGAAGACTATGCGTCCCACAGATAAAAGATTTAGTAAAGAAGGTTCTCGAGGAAGCACATCACTCCAAGATGACGATACACCCAGGCGGAGATAAAATGTACAAAGACATAAAAAGGACTTTATTCTGGAACGGCATGAAAAAGGACGTGGCAGAATTCGTTTCTAAGTGTATGGTGTGCCAACAGGTTAAGGCGGAACAGAAAAAGCCTGGCGGACTACTACATCCTCTGGAGGTCCCGCAGTGGAAGTGGGATAGCATCTCAATGGACTTCATCGATGGGCTGCCTAGGTCTAGGAGAGGCAACACTAGCATTTGGGTAATAGTGGATAGGCTTACTAAAAGCGCCCACTTTTTACCTGTCAAAAGTAAAAGAACTGCCTCATCCCTAGCATCACTTTACCTTAAGGAAATCGTGCGACTCCATGGAATACCATCTAGCATCGTTAGTGACCGAGACCCCATCTTCACCAGCGAGTTTTGGCGGAGTCTACAAGAAGCAGTAGGAACGCAGTTATGCTTGAGCACAGCCTATCATCCCCAAACTGACGGCCAAACAGAGAGAGTGAACAGAGTTTTGGAAGACCTTTTAAGGTTATGCGTCCTCGACTTCGGAGGGACATGGGAAGACCACCTCCCTTTGGTGGAATTTGCCTACAACAACAGCTATCAAGCAACCATCGGAATGGCGCCCTTCGAAGCTTTATATGGAAGACCGTGCCGGTCGCCCACTTGTTGGTGGGAGTCCACGGATAAGCTCATACTTGGACCAGATATGATCCGAGAGACTTCAGAGAAAGTAGACTTAGTACGAAGAAGGATGAAGACGGCCCAAGACAGACAAAAGTCCTATGCCGACAAGAGAAGGACCGACCTTGAATTCGAAGTTGGAGACAGAGTTTTTCTCAAGGTATCACCGCTAAGAAACGTTGTACGTTTTGGAACCACAGGAAAGCTAGCGCCAAGATTCGTAGGGCCATTCCCAATCATCGAGAAAATTGGGAAAATGGCTTATAGATTAGAGCTACCCGAGAAGTTGGCTGGAGTCCACAACGTTTTTCACGTTTCACATCTCCGAAAATGTCTACATGAGTCTGCTGAAGTGGTAGAGCCAAATATACTCGAAGAGGCCGAAGTGGAACGCGAAGCAACCATAAGAAAAGTTCCAACCCGCATCTTAGGAACAGAAGTGAAGAAGCTACGCAACCGCGAAGTCAAGCTCGTCAAAGTTCAGTGGAGCGACGCCGAGGGAGACGCGACTTGGGAAACTGAAGCTAGAATCCGTACAGCCTACCCTTTTCTGTTCGAGGGTACATCCTTGATCTTTCCTTTTTCCTTAAGTTGCGCTTTTATCTATCTATCTTTTTAGGTATATTTCCTCGACCGTATCTTTTAGGTAGAAAACCTTTGGATGAAAACATGTAGTTGAAACATGTTATGTATGAATGGTTGCAAGTGGTTGCAAGTGATTGCTAGTGGTTGCTCGTGGTTGCATATACACACACAATCTAGGTTTTAGATCGGCTCAGTCACTTCATATTGCATATGCATATATGTTTGTATTCGTATGTGGTTGAACTATAATGTGTTGTCATGTGGATGTTGCATTTGCATTGAATGATTGTGCACTCATGTAGAATCATGAATAGGAAAATTTGCATACATAATGGATTCATGGCACTTACATAATTCGCATTAAGGAGGTCAACTGAATCAGTAGACCGCCTGATTTTGCATTAGATAAGTACATGTACACACACACTTTGCATATGATCATGAAGCATTAGAAGTATTTTAAGGACAATGGATGCTCGTGTTTGATGGATGAGTAGATGGATTATTGGATGTTAGGATTTACATTCCTCCTAACTTGAAGATTTCGGGGACGAAATCCTTTTAAGTGGGGGAGAATGTAACACCCCGAAAATTCTATAACTGTGAAATTCATGAATTAAAGTATAATAAAATTCAAATCAAAGAACTAAGGGAAACGGGATACGCCATTGCGTTCGTCTCGGAAAAATACGCGAAATAGAGTCCGAGTTTTCGAAAAACGGAGTCCGTATGAAGAAGATATGGCCTTCGGAAGTTTTGAATTAAATTTAAAATTCAAACAGAATTAAACAATTAAATATTCCGAAGTGGGGCCCATTGGGCCAGAAGAACGCCCGCCTGGGCCACCCAGGTCGACTGGGCTGTCGACCTGGGCTACCCATGTCGACAGGGCTGTCGACAGCCCTGTCGACAGGGGTATCGACCTGGTCGAGCCCAGTCAACCTGGCTGGCCAGGTCGGTGTGTGGTCGAATTTCTGTGGTCTGCTTTGTCATTAGGGCTAGGTGGCGGGTTTTTATTGGTCTCTCTTCCTAATGAATGGCTACGATCTAACCTAGCAACATCAAGGGTCCTAATCAATTCCTAACCTCTATATAAACAACCCTAGACTAAACCCTAATCTATTCATTCAAATTAAGAACATAGCCGCCATGTTGCTGAGGAACGACAAAGAGTAGCCGCCAACTAGAGAGAGAATTAGGAAGAAAGTTCTAAAGCCTAAAGCAATTCAAGCAACCTAAAGCTAATCAATTCAACAAAGGAATCGTGTCTCTTAATTAGAGAATTCGCCGCAACCATTGTAAGTAGAGTATTACTTTGGTATAAATAAACAACTGTGTTGATGTGTATGCTTGAATTGTGGCAATGGAAGTAATTCATATTTGTGCGTTCTTATCAATTTATATACGTTTGGATTATGTTATTCATGTTATAAAGAACTACATGCGGTAGTTCTATGCAAGTAAACGTTTGGAATATTTCGCAAATTATGTAATCTATGTTGAAGCTACATGTATGTAGTTGATTGAAATTCATGCAAGTTTGGGCTTTGTGATTATGCCATCATGATGTATATTTTTGTGCATAAATCATTTTGCAAGTAATTGAAACAAGTTTGGTTGTTATAGTTCATATGAAACTATGTTGGAATTTTGATACCATAATCCATGTATTAAGTCATGCTTTTGCAAATTTATGAATATGACTAGGCCTTGAATGATATTTGGCATAATTGGAATCCATGATTAAGTCTATCTTGTTTATATGATGACATATATGAGACATGGCTAGGTTAGACTCAAAAATCCCTTTTTGCAAGTTTTAAAGCAAACACCATGATTAGGAATATTTATGCATAAGTATGTTTGTACCATCGTTATGTGATTGGACTTAAACCATGATTAAGTTGGACTATGCTTTTGTGTTGGTAACAAAGTATCCCCTTTGTAAACATGTAGAAACCTTATGAACATGACATGTTTATGTTTATGCCAAAAGTATTTATGCCATGCTTATGTTTGACATTATGCCATGTTTATGCCAAAAGTATTTATGCCATGCTTATGTTTGACATTATGCTATGCTTATGCTAGAAATATCTACGACATGCTTATGTTTGACATTATGCCTAAATAAGAATATAGGTTCATGTTGTAGTTAAACCTATGCAAGTTTACATGCCTTGATTTATGTCACCTATGTTTTATGACCAAAATACATGTCACCACTATGCAAGTACACCAATTTCTATTATGTATTTTCCAACGTCATATGCAAGTTCATGCGCTCACTTTCCCCTCTTTGTGTATACGCCATAAGCCTCCCCTTTTCGCATGGCTAAATTGGGCTTTAAAAGGCTAAGCCCAATATATATAAACGGACATGTAAAACGGGGGAAAATAACGTTGGGTTAAAAATTAATTAATGAATGAAAATATGAAATAGAAGGGCCCAAAGTCAAGTATGGGTTGGGCCCATGGTTGGTGTAACCTTTACACCATTAACATAATAATGGGCCGCAAATATTTACATATAAGAAATAAAGAAGAATGACAAAATATGTAAATGTAGAAAAGACGATGTGTTTAACCCGAGGTTGGATTGAGTTGTGATGTAAACCTGCCTGAAACCGCCCGGCTGTCCAGTAGTCACAACAATACCTATCCAATGTGGGAGGTTAAACATGGAGCCCAGCAAGGACCCGAGGTTAGACTGAGTTGTGGCGTAAGACTGCCCGGAACCAACCGGCAACAGGCAGCCACAACAATACCTGTCTAATGTGAGAGGTCAGGGCCTTAATAAGACAATTAAGGCTGAGTCAGGATTGTTAGGATTAAGTGAACTAAAGACTTAATCAAAATGGAACATGCTAAACTAAACGGACTGGTGGGGTTAGGTTAGGAAACACTTAACCAACTTAGCATGTTGGCTAGAGATAGAAAACCTAGTAACGGGGGACCCTTTTCAGCAGTAACCCTAAAAGGTGTATCAGGATACCCTGAAACTAGGCAGGGTGGGGCACGATTACTGGGCTGATTGTAAGAGGTCAAATCGACGGCGGTGGTGTAGCAGTGTAGGTTCTAACGGTGTGCGGGCGTGCATGCACTCCGGCGCAGAAAAATAAAGCACTGGACACCAGTAGCATACCTTTGCACTCTAAGGTTGTGTCGGGTTGCCACTATGGGACTTGATACACCCCATGGTGGGACCAGCATAGGTAACTACAGACATCGGGGGCCGTAAGACACATGTAACTATGCGAGTAGGAGCCGATCATCGTAGAATGGATCACATCACCCTGATTTTGGGGTGCAAATTGGAAACTAGTTTATATGGGTTCAGAGATTAACATGGGGTACGATAGTATATTCGACCCTAGATAACTTAACCAAGTTCATAGTGTTTGCCCACCTCCTGTTTTACTTATCACACCCAGTTCTTTATTCATAGACAAAGTAGTACTAGATTTACTCAGGCTTTATGTCTGACTCTATTTTTCTTTCGTCTTCTTTCTTCCGTTCCCCCCCCCCCAGGTCCTCAGGGAGGGAACACAGCAGCTTGACCTACCTCAACATCCAGCTTGAAGAAGAGAAATGTATTGCTTGGACTTTCCTGTTTTGAACTATGGCTTTGGACAATCCACTATGGGACTTTGGCAGTTTGTCTACGTTTTATTTATGCTTCTTTAAAAATAATGTACTCAAGACAGATTATGAAGTGTTATGTTATGTTTTTGGAAAGGATGTTGTTGTAACACGTATTTGACTTTATGAAATAAAGTTTGTTGTTCTTCCGCTGTTTACAAATATGTGTTCTTATATCTGTCTTATATATCTGTGACTTGTACTTATAAACCTCCACCAAAATTAGGGCATTCCCTTTGAGAGTGGCCCTAACGGAGGTGGGGTGTTTCATAAGCCGATATATTTTCTATTCAGAGCCTTGTATTTAATATCAAATGTGATTTGGGTTTATCGTGGATCGTGTTTTAGATGACATTGGTTCTTTAACCCAGTTAAAGGCATGATGTTGATTTTTGAAAAGATTAAAACTAAGTGGAGTTTTAATGAATCTTTAATTAGATTGAAATGCGAACTGATAATTTAAATTATCAAATGTGGAAAGTGATTGAGAATGGAGTATCACCAGTTTTGCTCCAAAGCGATAGTTAAATCTTTAATTAGATTTGAACGTGAAATGGTAATTAATTTTACCGATAACACCGTGGTGTTAGATATGGAGTATTACCAGTTTTGCTCCATGGGATGAATAGGTTGGGATTGGGAAATAAAATAAATAATTACTTCGGTGTGGTTCGCTAATCCTGACTAGTTTGAAATGATATCCAAAGGAAGATTAAAGAATAAATTTAGAAGAATTTATCTTGGATAAAATTAATGGGAACCTTTCCCTAAGAATGTGATTTTGTGAATAAAAGAATAATCTGAATTGGAATGAGGCGTTTGTTGTGTTTTTGTAACATTTGTTTATCATATACGTGGGTTATTCAGAAAGGTCGGGGTTATACCCATTCTGAATAACCGGTTCGACGAGATGTCGAAAATGAAGACGGTGGTTGAAGACCGGAATTCTTCACATCGTTTGGGTGATTACTGATGATCTTGATTGGGCTGTACACCCAAGATGAGGGAAACAGTTGGTGATCGTCCAGACGTACTTGGAGATCGATGGATATGCGAGGAAAGTGCCTCCGGTTTCGTTCAGACCCAGAACGAACTTGTAAATGGATTGTGTGTCTGACATTGGATTTTATTCTGTGTTGATTGATCTCTATTAAATATACATCTGTTTGGCGGCGGAGAATTTATTCTCTTGCTTAACGCCCTTCTCTGAGACGTACGAGCTCAGAGGTTGTATATCGACGGACATCAGTCGCATGGAGTGAATTGCCAGTGTGGCACGCGTAAGTGGCAATTGATCAGGGCTTCTGTTGAAAAGCAAAGTCTTGTGGTTGATGATCAAAGCACGGCCTGTGTGGCGTAGCTTTGTGTATAGCGTGAATTCGCGAGCCTCACACCTCGGTATGAGTCAAAAACGGGATAGTGACTGCAGGGAGAGCACGACGTTTCTTTCTAGCTAGGGTAGTGTCAGTGACCTACCAGCCCTGACATTTATATACTTTTCACCTGTGTGGTTGTTGGATACGAGGCGCCTCAGATATAGGTCTGTAAGGACCGCGAAACGTGTGTTCAGGAATAACTAATCCTCAAAAGTAAGAGAGGACCGGCCCTGAAGATCCAAGGATCAGAGTGGGGTCCTGAGGCATTTGCTAGAGTGTCTCGAACGCGGAGAGGAGCTTGCCCCTTGCCTCGACTCATGACGGAATCCAATTCCCAATACGTGATATTGCGGTTTTAATTGTAGAACTAGTATGGCGACATGATAGATGGTACCCATGCCGCCTATGATTGATATTTATGATTTGAATTGTTTTGACACTATACACCTATGATAGTATCAAATGATTTGTTTTAAACGTATCAAGCATTATTTGGCTATTATAAGGGAAAACCCTATCCTCCGGCTTGTGTTGCATTGTGTGATGGGACCTGGGTCTTATAATAGCTTCATTTTTCCAAAAAGCATTGCGTTGTTTTGCTATATGCACTAGTATTCTTGGGAGGAAACCCGTTCCGTGTTATACGGCGTGGTCCCTTGAATTACTATCTTTAAAGTAAAGTTTTAAATAACTGTTTTAGTTCTCACACCAGTCACATGACTGACCTGGAGTTTATTGTTTTAACCTAAACTCTGGGTGCCCCTATTTTCGACACGGGCAGCTAGTAGTTTTGGTTTTGCAGATTTATATTCACAGGATCCTGATTTACAGGTGAAACGATGCTCGAAAAGCTCTGTATCCGTGTATCACTTTCAGTTGTGTTTTGTATATTTTTCCGCTGCTATGTAATTTATTGTAATCTCTGATATTCATCGAATGTAATTTATTTATTTATACTCTGTATATTCTTGTATCTGATGGAGTTGTTGTAATATACAATGAAAGGTTCTTCCGTTTGCGTTCCAATTTGTCATGTTCTCAAAACGATTAGGGGTTTCGAACGGTCTTTGTCGGTTTAACGATCGACTCGGATCGAGCGAAATTCCTTGCCGTTACAATAACACTTACAACACAGCGGGAATAACAATCTACATAATCCTTAAGCCGCCTGCTCCTAGCTCTCTAAGTATATCTGTAAAATCCTGACTACTTGACTACCCGTACAAAATTGGGCACCCAAGAGTTTAGGGAAAACAAAACAAAATAAACTCTGGGTCAATCATGGGACTGGTGTGAGTAAAACAATTTAAAACAGTTTGAGTAATTAAACGATATCTCATAAGACCACGCCGTATAACGGAACGGGTTTTTCCCTTATGAGAATCCAAATCAATTTGATTTAACTTTCAAATCATTTTGAAAGAAATGATAATCTTTATATCAAACTCATTGATATTATAATAGTGTTTATCAACCACAATATAATAATCATCTAGCAAAAACGCTTTCATCTCACGATCTCCATACATAGTATACAATCAAAATCGCGAGCACTTATTGGATAATGGATTTCCAACTATGACAAGGTATGGAAACACCTTCCGATAGTGTACCTCTAGAGAGGAATACACTGGGTTCAACAAGAACATCTTGCAACCCGGCCACACATGACCGACCACTCATTTCGCTTGAGAGTATCGAATGTATATCACCAACGGTTGGGATCAGCAACCATTTCCTGAATGGGGCAGCATCGAATAGATTAAAGAAGTAAATGAAACTCTAGATCAGGTGACAATACACCCTAATTGGAAGCAACCCACTTACCCATGCTGCCTGCCCAATTTTTGTCATTTCCCGGTTGTGAGGCTAGAGGCCACGCTTATCTCTGACAGATCACACAATTATTCAAGTTGAATGTCACATCGTCATACCCGCCAAACCACAAATTGATTTCCCCAAAAATACAATGGGTATACAGCTAAGAGAAACGAATTCCTCTGCCACCATACGTAAATACGTTTGAAGAGATCAACTTACGCGATCTATTAAATATACTCTGTCAGACATTCTTCCATACAGGTTGTCCTAGGTCTGGACAAACCGAAGGCACTATTCTGTAAACAGGACAACCCTTGCATAACTCCGTCTTCAATTATCTTCATTATATTTGATCGTAACGCTAATGCCCATACAGAGTGGTTTTCAGATAATGAATTTGATCCCGGTCTCTCCGTATTGACAAAGGAAAAATGGTCAAAAACTTCGATAGTCAGTGGGTTAACTATCAAAGAAAAACACGTGTACAAACAACGATATTATTTCCAGATGGAAATTCTATCGATCAATCATCAATCATCATTTATTTCTCAAATTAATTTATCATTAATTTATTCATTCTCCATTTCCTGTTTTCGTATATTCAACATTCCTTATTTTATAAATTTAGAAAATATACGTTATTAACATTGGAAAACATTTTCATTTCTTATTTTCTATATTAGAAAACATTTCTGATTTCTATTTGGAAAACATTTCCAAAACTCCTTCATTTGGATTTAAACAGATGTTTAAATAAAACATCACTATGCCAACTCAACCCATTACCTCATCAACTAAATTCACTTAACCAGCCTTTACTATCGAACCTTAACCATTCCTTAGTTAAAAATGGAGTCAATCAAGTTGGGGTATAATTACCTCTCAGACCTTAACTGAACAACATCCTTAACCTCGAAATAGACAAAGTTCACCTCTTAAATTTTTAATAACCTCCTTACGTAACTCTCGGATTCTATTTACGAATCCACTTCTTTATTGAAACATCTGATTATAACTATAGCATTATAATCCCTACTTCTGAAATATCTAACTTCGAAATATAAGTTTCATTCCTTAATTTTACTTAATAACTAAATAGACAACTTATAACTAAATAAATAAATCTTGATTAAAAACGGAAAGTGAATAGTACTTTCCCGAAATCGATATAATCGAATTTCAACGTATAACTCTCTTTCGAATAATCTCTATTCGAGAACTCCTTTTCGAATAAACTATAATCAATTAACTCCTTTTGAATAAACTATATTCGATTAACTCCTTTTGAATAAACTATATTCGATTAACTCCCTTCGAATAAACTACATTCGATTAACTCCTTTCGATTAACTAATATTCGACTAACTCTTATTCGAATAACTAATATTCAATTAACTCTCTTAGAATAACTAATATTCGATTAACTCTCTTCAAATAACTAATATTCGATTAACTCCTTTCGATTAACTAATATTCGACTAACTCTTATTTGAATAACTAATATTCGATTAACTCTCTTCGAATAACTAATATTCGATTAACTCTCTTCGCATAACCAATATTTGATTAACTCTCTTTCGGATAACCAATATTCGATTAACTCTCTTTCAAATAACCAATATTCGATAACTCTTTTCGAATAAACTATATTCGATAACTCTTTCCGAATAAACTATATTCGATTAATTCCTTTCGAATAAACTATATTCGATAAATTCCTTTCGAATAAACTATATTTGATTACTCCTTTTTAATTAACTATATTCGATTTACTCTAATCAATAACTCTAATTGATTTACTCTATTCGATTAACGCTAATCGATAACTCTAATTGATAACTTTAATTGATTAACACTATTCGATCAACTCTAATCGATAACTCTAGTCAATTAACTCTATCCTTTAACTCTAATCGATAACTCTTTTATATCTCGTTAATTCCCTTTTTTAATCCTATTTATTTTCCAAATAAATATTCCTTTTATAATATTATTTATTTAACTAATAAATATTTCCTTTTCAATTCCTTTTCAATTCTATTTGTAAATGTTTTACAAATATTTCCTTTTCAATTCCATTTGTAAATGTTTTACAAATATTTCCTACAAATATTTCCTTTTCAATTCCATTTGTAAATGTTTTACAAATATTTCCTTTTCAATTCCATTTGTAAATGTTTTACAAATATTTCCTTTTCAATTCTATTATTATTTTCAAATAATTATTTCTTTTATAATCTACTTATTTTGAAAATGTTTCTTATTATAAAATCCTTTGATTTTACAAATATATCTTTTCAATATAACATTGAAAATTTCCTTTTTAACATTCCACTATCCCTTATGGTATTTAACGTACCATATAACAATGATCAATATCATTCTAACACACATCATCAACAACAGATTATATATCACATCATATATCACCATATATGAAAAACAGTAAAATAAATGTTGAGGAATCCAGCTGGATTCGTCCGACCTGTTTCCCTGCATCCACAGATGTTAACCAATATAATTAACATCGATTTCATTTTAATATGAAATATTCTAATAAACAGAATCAATGTTTGATTAATGATTTATATATATCGTTATCTATAATTTCAAATAATCAATCAGCAATTCAATCAAACAGTCAACACACAGATATCGATCATCATTTATAAGTTCTAAAAATACGTTATAAAAATATAACTGATAGAGTTGGTGAGTTTTACTAAAATTGGACGATCATCGTTAATAACGATAACCATCGCTTGATTCATATGGACAATTTATTTCACTATAAATTGTAACGAGCTCCAATTCACTCTCAGTCAGTTCCATTGTGTAGCTTCCGTCCCTAAGATCCCAACAGATCCAGTTTTGTCAGATTCTGATGACCTATGGGATAGTTACAAGCATTACAAATTTAAACACTATTTATATTAAAAATTAAACTTAGATCTAAATTATTTGGGCCTTACCCTCTTATTTCCTTGGCCCACTACCATTTAAAAACCCACTAAACCGTCCCTTGTCTTCTTCCAAAAATTGAACGCGAGCTCCAGGCATATTCATGGCCGACTTTCCCAAACTTTAGTTTCTTAAATCTCCCTCTCCTCTTAATGAAAACCTAAAGTAAAAATCCCAAACTCTTTCTCTTCAACTCCTTAATTCCCTCATCCCCACAATACTCAACTCGCGCTGCTCCCCTCAATTTCGTACGACGACCCTGCTTCCCATTACAGGAACCATCGCGACCCCTTTTCTTTCACAAAAATTATCCAAATTTTGCAAACCTTTTTCTATTTGCTTACGCAACTCCAACTACGAATACACGTTCGTGAATTAAAGCCTTAATCCCCAGAAGGACTCAACCCTAGAATACGCTGTAAGCGTTCGTTCTCCAGAAAAGTGGAGCGCACCAAGAAAACTGATATGGGATGGAAGCTCATGCCTAAACGATCTCGGATATATAGATATAGTGATTTATAGAATTTTGTACAATTTGTTTGAAATTTTCGAATTCTCATTTTGCTGAAACAAACAAGAAAAGCAACGGCAGAAAATAACGTTGACTACTGAATGGATAATTTAGGGATAAGGAATGTAAATGGGTATATATAGGTAGGTTTTATTATTATTTTTATTGATTATTTTATTTAATTTTAATCAACCGCTTTTGTTTTTATCATCTAAAAATTCGTACGAACACATCTGATACCCAAAAATCACGAAAATGGACACAAACCTTACATTACGTACCCAACGAAACTGGTTTCGTCAAATTCCGACTCCGTTTGCTCACACAGCGTATTTTTAATCATCAAAATACTGACTGCTTTTCACATTAAAAATCCATACGGCCACACACTGACTTCAAAAATCACGAAACTTGAAGTCTGACAATAATTGAATATTCCGGACCCAACAAAATTAGTTTCGTCGAAAACGGAGGTTGTTTGCAAAACTGGCTATTTTTAAAGCTCTAAATAAACCCATTTTAAATATAAATATATTTAAAAATAATTAAATTAAATATAAATAAATATATATTATCATTTATATTCACAATAGAATACCATACAACTCCAATTGGATTCATAACTCGATATTCCAAAGTTCTTAGTTATATCGACATCCAATTTATGTTAAAATCCTTATATAATATAAATAAATCGATATAAATTATAAAGGAATCCATAGCGACTATTTTAAAATTTGATTTGGACATAAATCAAAATCTACACGATGAAATCCTGATTTTTCCCTTCCATTAGAAAAATATACTTCACCAGCTCTGAACATCTCTTATTTCACAGAAATCCGGCTTAAAAAGGGTTATGTATATTCGTTTAAAGTTCGAATCGCCAAATAGCGAACTACCGCGCCATTTCGAGCTCGATTATAATTATAATATAACTATACGTTCAAATTGTCATTTATATAATATATTCGTTAATATAATTCAACTCTAAACTGAATTATATAATATATATGATCCAATTCACACAATATTGTGAATTCAGCTATTTCTGATTATTTTAGAAATTAAATATATTATTCTATTATTTAATGTAATTAAATATTCACTATCATTTAATTAAACAGCTATTTAAATCTCTATATCACTATTTAAATAATTAAATTAATTAATTATAATACCGTAAAAATACGGGACATTACAGATGATTTTTTGAGTATCGATCTGATGTTGGTTTCGGCCTTCGGGGTTGATACTTTGGGAATTAATCTCTTATTAGTGTATGGTTAGGGATTAATGACCGAGATGAGAAGAACGTTATTAAAGTATTTTAAAAATGAACTAGTTTCGAATATTCTTATATATTAATATAAGAACATAATTGGGTATTTCAAACTATTGGGAAATTGAGAAGTGGTAGTTAACGAATGATTAATTAAAGATGTAATTATTGAATCAATAAATCCAATTTTCTTTTATGGATGAATGGCTATTTTTATTTGATAGTTAAATAACCAACTATCAAATATGACCTAAAACGATTGTTGATACGGAAAGGCCGGGACCGAATTTATATTCAACAACCATTCCGACCAGCAAATACATAGACGTTGGATATATCAGACGCTGATTGAGACAGAGCATTCGAAGACCGTAAATCTTCATAAAACAGAAGAACTACTTAAAATCTCTGGTTTAGCGGCTAGAAATATATTGTGGTTCTGTCGTGGTTGGAATTTACGGATTGTAAGGACTTCTCGCTACTAATCTATAAGGTGATTCCTGGGGTGTTGTAGGAGGGTGCGTTCGATTTGTCCAAACCCAGGACGACTTGTATGGACGAATGTCTGACAAAGTATTTCCAAAAGAGTCATGTACGTTGATTTTAACCAACGTATTTCTGTTAGGGGCGGAGAATGGCACTTCTCTTTGCTTAATGACTTGAATATTTTTGTGGACGTCAATTAGTGATTTGGCGGATTTGACGATTTGGCATTCAAAGTGAATGTCAGTCAGATGTTCTAAAAGAATAAAAATAAATAAACAAATAAATAAATTATGACCTTAGGCCTCTTCAACTGGGAAATGACAAAAGTCGGGCAAACAACATGGCTATGTGGGTCGCACCCATTACAGTGTATTGTCGCCATCTAGAGAATATTCATATTTGTTACTTCTTTTCATTTCTGTATCTCTTGGGAAACGGTAGCTATGCAGCCGTAAGGTGACAATATATTCGATACACTCAAGAAAAATGAGTGGTCAGTCATGTATGGGCCGGGTTGTAAGACGTTCTTGTTGAACCCAATGTATTCCCCTCTAGAGATACACTATCGGCAGGTGGTCCTATACCTTTTCATAGTTGGAAATCTAATCTCCAATAAGCGCCCGCGGTTTTAAATGTATACTATATATGTAGAGCGTGAGATGCAAGCGTTCTGCTAGATTGATATTTATTTGTATTTAGACACTATCATAATATCAGAATAATATTGGTTTCAAAAAAGGTTTTGGGTTATCGTAAGGTAAAAACCGTCTGTGTTTATGTGTGGATTGGTCTTACGATTATCCTTTTCTTTCGAGATGATTTTTAACTTTAAAATCAAGTTGGATGCTACCAATAATTTAGTGAGTTTTTCTCAAGCTGGTTCACCAGACTGACCTGTGGCGTTTGTAATGCTCGGATCAGACTAAGTTGGGTCAGCCCGAGATGTACAGGTTTAGGATAAGATATGAATTCCAGGAGACAAGCTGGAGGAATTCAGACTTATGATACATATATAGAAATTATTCCGCTGTATGTTATAAATGCGGACAGGCTGTTATAACTGTCAAGATATGATGAATATCTACTGTACTCTTATAATTGTAAGTATTATTTCAAGTTTTTCAATAAAGATTTATTTCCGTATTATATTTTATTCCGCTGCGATGTGAGACTGTGTATTATTGTTCTCCTTCTTTCTTCTATTCTTAACTTTCTTTCTTTTTATTTCTCATCCTCTTATTCTTTCTAGTAGCTTTCGGGGATTTCGATACTTGGATTTGGACACGTGTTGTATTAATGTTTAGATTCAAGAGTCGAAATTTCCAGGATGCTACAGTTGGTATCAGAGCAATGGTTAAGGAATTGCCTTGGCTCTGTGGTATAACTCGGTAGAGATGGGGTTAGTAATAACCTAGATTGAGTTTGAGTGTATATACATATGAATGCGTATTTGTAAATTTTATAAAAATGTTTAGTATTGTGTTATCTGATCGGTTCAATTTTGAATTGGTGACTGACACGGTATTTTTTTGTAAAGAGGGTAAATGAAATAATTTTGCCCAAATTAAGTTATTTTTTATAGAAAAAGAAATAGTTTTCTAAAAGTATATTGGTATTGGATTGTTTGAATGAAATTCAAATACGATTATGGAATTTGGAACTAGAATGATTTAATATAACCAGAAGATGAAGTAAATGATTGTTGAAATAAAAACGGAACTTGAAATATAAATTTGGAAGATACTTTCCAATAAATTGATCAAAACTTGTTTGAAAAATAAGTTAAATAGATTTGGATTGAAACCATATTAAACTAAAACGAATTAGTGAATCAATATGGAATGAAATTGCTTGAATTCAAGTTGATACATCAATAAATTGAATATTGATAATCTTAATAGAGCTCGACACATATCGTTTAAATATGTCGATTGAAATAAAAGGTGAAGTGCAAATAAATCCAATTTGAGTATTAATAATTGAATATGACTTAAAATATTATCCAATTGAGTTTGGGCTATGAAATTGAAGTGAATATGTGTGTATATATCGAATAGTGAATATAAACTCAGATTATATTAACTTGAGTTGAAGGAAATTTAATGAAAAATAAATCAAATCAAGTCTAATTGAACTTGAAACTCAAGTATAAATTTAAATGAACTTGTAAAGAGAAAATTTAAAATGGAACTTGGATTATAAGTAAACCCAACTTGTTTATAAGCGAATGTATATACATTTGTTCATGAAGGTTTAAATTATCATGAGTTTTGTAAGATAACAAGTTAGCGGATGAATCGAAAAATTTGAAGTAAGAAGTATAACTGTTTATAAACAGCTAGAAATACAGGTGTATATGATTGAGCAGGTTATGAGATGGAAGCAGATATGTGAAAATAAATATGGGATGCCCGAAAACAAGGTACATGTTTAATTCAATATGGGATTTTATGAGCCTATTTGGCAAGTCGCTTGGCTTTATAGTTTTCTTTTTGATTGGGGAAGGCCCAAAGAGGCATTTTGTAGTTGTACCGATCAGCCTGTATAAAGGAGGTACCGGCAAAAAATTTCAAAAATTTAGGGAGATAGAAAAATTTTCAACAGTTTTGAAAATTTTTGGTAATAAAAAGTTAATGTTCAATTGGAAATTGAAGTTGAGAATTTTTGGGTAAACATGGAAACTAAAGTTGGTGGGTTGTTGGAGATTAAGGATGTTGAGATCAGTGTCGAGTTGCATGAGTGAATTGTGGGAATTGAATAAGATGTGGTACCTTTTCTACTTAGTAATTTCGGGGACGAAATTCTTTTAAGGGGGAAGGAATGTAACGTCCCGTATTTTTGTCACTTAAGTGAATATTTAAATTAGTTTAAATATTGAATTCGTAAAATAAATGGAATTTTATATTAATAATAAACGAAATTGAACGTATATATAAATATATATAATTAAAACGAGCTCGTAATGGCACGGTAGTTCGTAATATTAAGTTTTTAACTTCAATTGAGTATACAGGATTCGTTATAAGTCGGAATCCGCTGAAACAAGAAATATTCGAATCTATTCAACTATAATTTTGTAATGAAAGAGAAAAATCAGAATTTCGTATTTTATATTGAGAATTATGGCTAAATCAAATTCTCAAATAGTCGCTATGGAATCGTTTATAAACCATAACAATTTATTTAAATAAAACAAATCGATTTTAAATAAGTTGAATATTGGTTTAATGAAATATCAAGTTTAAAATTCAAATTAATTTATTTTCTTCTTTATATGGTCGAATTATACCGTGGAAACTGTTCCAGTGTGTTCAGAATGGCGGTAGAACCCTGAAAAGGTTGGTCGTTGCGTTCAAATAGGGGTTCGATAGTACATGATATTTTAATTTAAGGTACACCAGTTAAAAGAAATAAAAATAAAACTTTAAAACATAATAAACAAAAAAAATAGGAGACGACCTATCATTTTTAACATAGGCAATAGCTGCTGTCCTTTTTCAAATCCACGTCCATCCATTTCTTTCCACTAAAATAGTCAATTCAAGGCAAAGTCTTCTTCTACCCATATCTATGTGTGAAACCTACCTTAGCTCCTTCGTTATTTCAAATCACCTACCATTGTTCTTCTACCTTTAGTCACCCATCAAGAACACTGAAGCTTACTCCCCTAATTTCAAAACCTACATCCTACCTTGTACTCTTTGGAGATCGACATCGTTCTTATCGCAATCCTTCGCATCTATATAAAGCCGTTTCCTTCGTTTTAACATCCCAACGAAATCACTCTTCTGCATTTCCTCTTTTTCCCCTTTCAGGAATCGGTAAATCAAAATAGATTCACTGCATTTAAATTAAAAAAATCATCAAATTGATCATAATCTGAAATCGTGGAAACCTTAACTCAAGTCCAAGATGGAGTACTCGTGAATTAGAGACACAAATGGTATCGCGTTCGAAAACCTTGATTTTTCTGAAGTTTGTAAATGTTTTGAAGCGTCACGTTAGGGTATTGCAATACTGGGTTGTCGTGGAGTGTTCGATGAGTTCACCGAGGGGGTGTGTGACCTTGGAGAGGGGTTGCGACAGTATGGAGGTGGATGAGTTTGAAGTGGATTTCGTTAGGAGTTGTCTACAAATTTCAGAAGTGAGCGATCGCGATTCAGGAAGACAGGCGTGGAAGTCAATACTGGTGGTAGCATTTGAAACGGTGCCCGATGGGTTGGATTTCTGGTAACCATCCACTGTACAAACCATTTTGTTATGTTAATAAGGAGGATGCAGGTGACAGAAGTGGAGCGATGTTCAATTTCTGGTGAATGGGGGATCGAACTGTTGATGGTGGAATTTGTGAAGACTGACGCTAGACTGGGAACGTTATGTTTCACATGGAGTTTGGTTGACAGTTTCATGATTGAGGTGGAGTACGTGAAGTTTGTATATGTTAAAATTTTAGGGAATGGATGCGAACTGTTGATCTGAAGTAGTGCGATATGTGTAGATGAAATGGAGTGAGGTCAAATGTAGAACTAGGTACGACAACGTAGACATGAGTTCGTGGAGATTGCCTGGATATATTAAGGCTAAAGTGGGTGGTGTTGTAGTGTAACAGGATGATGGGTTTGTGGTGGCAACAAAGGTGGAACTGGGTATGGAGAGGGTCAACAGTGGAGTTGAGGTACGATTGTGTTCAATGATAATAGCTTGCAAGTATGTTCAGTTTGCTGTAATGATTGTAGCAGCGATGATGTTTGATGAAATACCTCAATGGATGACCAGCAGTAAAGATGGACCGGGAATCTGGTCGTCGATTTGTCAAGTTATTGGCGAGGCCTTAAGGTATATAGTTTTTACAAATATAAATACACCTAGAAGAATTTTTTTTAATTATGGTATAGTTAATTTAAATTAAATACCCGTTAATCGTTAAATAAAAAATGAACCATCATAGGTTGATAAATTCGTTTTGGATGATTCGTAGACGCCGATATGGAATTTAAATGGAATATTCAGCAAAGGAATATCGAGGTGAGTTAAACTCACTCAATTAAATTATTTGGAACTATTTTTAATAGCTCAAATTTATTTGATTGCTTATTGGATGATAATTGCTTGATATAAAGTGATAATAATATACATAATAATAATATTGGTGATTGGATATTCCCGTGGTACCATTGGTGGACTCCTGCAGTACCGTTAGCGGATGATTTCCCTATGCGCCCCACAATATATATATATATATATATATATATATATATATAGTGGATGACCTTCTACACCACGATATCCTTCCTTGAAGCAGGATGAGTATTATTATTGTTGATTAACATCTGTGGATGCAGGAAAAACAGGTTGGAGGGATCCAACTGGATTCCTCAACATTTATTTATTTGTTTTCCCATATATGCTGTTATATGATATGATTGATAACTTGTGATAGTATATGACCTGTTTGGATGTGTATTGACCTTGGACCTTGATTTTTGATATTTTTGAATGTCAAAAATGATAAATGGATTTTAAACAGAAATTAAATATATAAATGTATAAAAAAGGGAATTTTATTTTCAAATAGAATATTTATATAGAAATCGAATTATAAATGGTATTGAACAGTAAAGTTTTATTTTAATAAATAAAACGAGAAGTTGATTTTATAAGCAATGTTTATAAAGATGTGAAATAATAATAACCATTATTATTATTAAAGAATTCGGAAAACATAATCTGAGTATGAATTTGGAAGATATATGGGAAATGGGTTTAAAATCGATATTTGAAATAGTCCAACTGCAAACGGAAATTTTAAATAAGATATATATAACTGTATAATTAGAAGTTATAAGTAGAATTTGAACTTGAAATGTCAATTATGAAATCAAGTCAATAATGAATTTGTGTTAAGAGACATTATTCACGGGTGAGGCAAATAGGGGTTGAAGTAAAGGTTTGCAAGTGGAATTTGTTAAAAGTAAGTTAGAAAGGGTTTGTGAAATTTATAAATTCAAATTGAATTTAAGTAGAACTAATTTGAATAATATAAGATAGATTTTATTAAAAATTGTACACATGGTTTATAAATAGTAAACATTGTTAGGATTTGCAAATAAGTTATATAAGATGATTTTAGAACAAATAGAATGGAATGAAGTTTTATTGAAATAAAACTGGAATGAGTGAGATAAACATATACAGATATTTGTAAAGATTATTTATGGAATAAAGAGATTATTTAGAACTTGGTTTAAAAAGGTTAAAATGAAATGGAATTGGTTAATGAAAATATATCATTATAAGAAAAATCTTGTTTCAATTTAGAAATAAATATTTAGCAAATGTTTTGCAAATCGAATCCTTAAGGGAATATTTTATAAAGGTTGTAGCAATGTTTGTAAATGTTATTCATAAGTAAAATATTTGAATGCATATAAATTTGAGATAAACATCTCAAATGGTAATTGAGATTTGAAAATTCTATTTCGTTAGAAATTAAGAAATGAAGTTAATGGAAATTATAAATTGATCGGAGATTAGTTGAGATGGATGGTTTTCTGAGCATCGATCTGATGTTGGTTTCGGCCTTCGGAGTTGATACTTAGGGAATTATTCTCTCGCTAGTGTACGGTTAGGGACTAATGACCAAGACGAGAAGAACGCTATTAAAGTATTTTAAAGATGAATTGGTTTCGAATATTCTTATATATTAATATAAGAACAGAATTGGGTATTTCAAACTGTTGGGAAATTGAGAAGTGGTAGTTAACGAATGATTAATTAAAGAGGTAATTATTGAATCAATAAATTCAATTTTCTTTTACGGATGAATGGCTGTTTTTATTTGATAGTTAAATAACCGACTATCAAATATAACCTAAAACGATTGTTGGTACGAAAAGACCGAGATCGAATTTATATTCGAAAACCATTCCGACCAGCAAATACGTAAACGTTGGATATATCAGACGCTGATCGAGATGGAGTATTCGAAGACCATAAATCTTCATAAAATGGAAGAACTACTTAAAATTTCTGGTTTAGCGGCCAGAGATATACCGTGGTTCTGTCGTGGTTGGAATTTATGGATTGCAAGGACTTCTCGCTACTAATCTATAGGGTGATTCCTAGGATGTGGTAGGAGGGTGGCTTCGGTTTGACCAAACCCAGGACAACTTGTATGGACGAATGTCTGACAAAGTATTTCCAAAAGAGTCACATACATTGATTTTTGCAAACGTATTTCTGTTAGGGGCGGAGAAGGGCACTTCTCTTAGCTTAACAACCATAATATTTTTGTGGACGTCAATTAGTGATTTGGCAGATCTGATGATATGGCATTCAAAGTGAATGGCGGCCAGATGTTCTAAAAGAATAAAAAATAAATAAACAAATAAATAAATTATGATCTCAGGCCTCATCAACCGGGAAATGACAAAAATCGAGCAAGCATCATGGCTATGTGGGTCGCACCCATTAGGGTGTATTATCACCATCTAGAGAATATTCATATTTGTTACTTCTTTTCATTTCTGTATCTCCCGAGAAACGGTAGCTGCGCAGCCGTAAGGTGACAATGTATTTGATACACTCAAGAGAAATGAGTGGTCGGTCATGTATGGGCCGGATTGCAAGACGTTCTTGTTTAAACCCAGTGTATTCCCCTCTAGAGATACACTATCGGCAGGTGGTCCCATACCTTGTCATAGTTAGAAATCCAATTTCCAATAAGCGCCTGTGGTTTTGATTGTATACTATATATGTAAAGCTTGAGATGAAAGCGTTCTGCTAGATTGATATTTATTTGTATTTAGACATTATCATAATATCAGAATAATATTGGTTTCAAAAAAGGTTTCGGGTTATCGTAAGGTCAAAAACCGTCCGTGTTTATGTGTGGATTGGTCTTACGATTATCCTTTTCTTTCATAATGATTTTTAACTTTAAAATCAATTTGGATGCTACTAATAATTTAGTGAGTTTTTCTCACGCTGGTTCACCAGACTGACCTGTGGCATTTGTAATGCTCGGGTCAGATCCAGTTGGGTCAGCCCGAGTTGTACAGGTTCAGGATAAGATACGAATTCCAGGAGACGAGCTGGAGGAGTTCAGACTTATGATACGTACATAGAAATTATTTTGCTGTATGTTATAGATGCGGACAGGCTGTTATAACTGTCAAGATATGATGAATATCTACTGTACTCTAATAATTGTAAGTATTGTTTCAAGTTTTTCAATAAAGATTTATTTCTGTATTATATTTTATTCCGCTGCGATGTGAGACAGTGTATTATTGTTCTCCTTCTTTCTTCTATTCTTAACTTTCGTTCTTTCTATTTCTCATCCTCTTATTCTTTCTATTAGCTTTCTGGGATTTCGATACTTGGATTTGGACACGTGTTGTACTAATGTCTGGATTCAAGAGACGAAATTTCCGGGACACTACACATGATATAAAACCGACGATGGTTCCCATCTAGATCCTTGGTGGTAACTCTCTACTTAGACTTTCTTTACATCTCGGTTCATTCGTATTGGAGTTTGCCTTCAAAAGAATCTCGATCGTCGTCACAATGAAGTACCGCGCATGCATCTTCATTAGAAAATCCCCACCCCACATCCTCTTCATCGATCTAGGTCGAGTTAGACGATCCGGACTTGGAAAATATACTGGATCGACTTAGTCAATCAGGAGCTTGGCCGCTTGTTCGGGTCAAAGCCCGGTTCGACCATCGAACCAGGAGTCCTCCCTCCCTCTACTCCATCCAGCCACTTCCCCTTTTTCTCCAAGATGATCTGGGACCATTTCCGTTAGCCGAACCGAACTTGCAAGTACCATAACTTGATCTTTATATTTCCAAACGACTTGAAACTTGGCTTAGATCTTCTAGGACCTTCCTTATCATCCCCATAAAGTTTTGTGCCGATTAGACAACATTGGTTCGGCTCGACCTGGTCGAACCGAGCATGTCGAATCGGAATCTATTAAGTGCTTTTAAGTGGTTTTAACATCCTATTTCGCCATTCGACAACATTTGCATCCATCCTAGTCTTCCTAGGCATTGTCTTAACATACCAAACAACTAAAACTACATATAAATCAACCAAACAAGGTTAAACAGCCAAAGAAGCATGTTTTGCCTTAATCCCTTGAATTTCGAGATTCACAAATTAAGTCCAAACCAACCCAAACTTAGAAATATGTCATGATATGATTAAAGATTAATTATAAGCATTTTTTACATTTTAACGAGCATTCTACACTGCGCCATAGATGGCTATTACAACGAAATTACAAGATGTTTTTAACTACAATGTAACGATAGTTATGCTGATTTTTGTCTATTACAACATTCGATTCAAGGTGTTAGCATAGATATCAACAAGATATTGCAGTAGCTATAAATATATTTAAATTTAAAAAAAATTACATTTTAACTATCCACACCATCATTTAAAACAAAATCTCAACCATCAATTCACACCATCATTTAATACAAAATCTCAACCATCAATCCATATCTCAACTATTTCTATTTTCCACTTTTATTTTCATTCACGCGCTTTCATTTCGTTCTCACTCCTAAATTTCCAAAATCTTTCTTATTCCTAATTTTCATTCACCCGTTGTTTTACTTGAATCAATAATTGAAGATTGAGCTCGTCTCCTAGCATTCATAGGGACTAAGGTTTGCCCTCATTTCTCTGCCGCCCCCTCTTTTCTCCTCCATTGTTCCCTTTTACATATCGTTCTTCTTCCCTAGATTTCTTTGTATCTATTAGGGGCAAGCTCGCCATACTACGATTTTAGCCCTTTCTAGATCTGCTCAATTCACCCACTCTCACATCCAATCTTTAATCCTTAACCATCACTTTCTCTCCTAATTCCATGGTGGCTCTGCCTCTCGCCTTATTATTCCCCTATAGACATCTTTTGGGTTTTTCTTTCATGACTTTGCCAGATCCCAATCTTTCTTGGTCTTTGTTATTCGCTCTATTGTCTGATCTCCTATCGCAAGCCCTCTCGGCCTCCTTTGCCTAAAACGCCATTGTTGGTTTCCTGTATGTGGTTGTTTTGGTTTTTGGAACGAGCTTGGTTCCACTGCTTGGTGATTCTTTGAGGTTGGTTTGCACTTATGCTTGAACAATAATTTCCTTGATCTTGGTTGTTTCTGTTATTAGTTGGGGTTTTACCTTATTTTGTTCAACTGGTGTTTGGGTGGTTGCTAGACTATGTTTCAACTTGGGTTTGGAGTTTTTTCTTAGTTGTTTGGGTTGTTGAAGTTTGGGTTATGGTCGGAGGGAAGTTTTCTGTTGAACTGGTAGGGGTTTGGTCTGTAGTTTGTCATGTTCTTTTAGATGTAAGTGGTGGAAATTTGCAGTTTTGTTTTGGATGTTTTAATTTGGTTGGGACAGTATGTTTGCTCAGTGCCATGCTCATCCCCGTGGTGAACGCTCTGCATCGACAGTGATGAACTCAGTCGAGTTTGGTGAATGTGACATGCTTTCCTTCCTATTACCGCTAAGGCACTGTTGCTACTCAACTTGGTGTATCTCACCTTGACATGTTCCAGTTGTTTACTATTGTGTCTAACTATGTTATTTGACTTGTTGGTTAATGCACAATCAAAATATGATGACAAACGACCCGAATACCTAAGGCAAATAAGCATACAAACAAATTTATATTTTTGCAAATTTAAATTTGTTTATTTTTAGATTACTGCTCTCGCTGTTTATTGTATAAGTAAACAAGAGACAGAGTGAAAGTAGGAGTTGGACCAGAAGTGTGGAGCAAATACAAAGACAAACAATGTACAGAGTGTATGTAGTGAGGTGTGAATGTGGCCTGTATTATAAAGAGATGCAAAATATTGTACTATTTAAATGTTAAAATATTATATTGAATAAAATATTGTTTGAATCATTTAAATTATTTGCAATAGTATTATTATTCAATATATATTATTATATGAGATGCAAAATAGTATAATATACAAGATGTAGACCCAAACAAATTCAGAAAGTTAATATTTGTAGTAACATTTTTGGAATGCTGCTACAGACAGCTATGGATGTTGCTATAGACCCAAATAGGGTTTGATTGCAACAATATTTCTTATGTTGCCTAAGATAGCCAAAATGTTGCTTTTGAGGTCTAAGACAATGAAAAAAAATGCAACACAGGAAAAATGTTGCCAAAGACCTGTGGCAACATTTTTAGGCTTGACCCAACAATTTTTTTATGTTGCAGAAGGCCATTTATGGCGTAGTGCTATAAGCTAATCTGCCCTAATTACTGAGTAAGAGTGTCATTATTCACCTTAATCACCCCAAATAGGTTAGATCCAAAAATAGAGAACCTTTGGCTTGGTTTTCTATGTTTACTGTAGCCTTTGCCCCTTTTTGGAGTTGATTTGACTTGACTTGCTCTTAATTAGGTTGTTGGGTGTTTAAATGAGTGATTAAAGGTTGAAGGAGGCCATTAATAAGTATTTAGGAGCTATTTGGGAGTTGGGAAAGTGAACAGGGGAGATTCCCCTATGCCTTCAGCTCCCACTAGGTTATCCCACCCGAAATGAGTAGTGGATCTACCTGCTAATGACCCAAATAGCCCATGTAAACCTTTCCAATCTTATTTCAGTCACTCCTCTCAAACGGTAAGTCTGTTTGCTTAATGTGACCATTCCATGGAATGAGAAATCATCATCTGAATCCAATGGAAATGGTTTCAGATCAAAATTTGTTACCAATCAAAAGTTATGGGTGAAACAAGATTCACCAGGGGTAAAATAGTCACATTAAAATTTGATAAAAATGTTGAATGTAGGAAATGACCCTATTAGTCATTTTCTAAAGTTATACAATCATACGACCTCATATGAAAATAATATAAATATTATACGATCTTCCGATACGTAGAATACGAGTCATTACAAATACTCCGTCGATAAACTGAAATAGACCTAAAGTGCTACTAGACCGCACTAGTGCTAGATTATATCACGGAACATATCCTGCGGTATCCCTCTTCACGTAATCGCATTTGCCGCAGGTCATACGGTTGAATATATATGTTGAAATATATGTATATAACTGTCCTTACCACGAGCACTAAGCCTCTAATTGCCTACTCCAGTGTTTGCTTCAAAATGTCGTTGGGACGAGCCACTCTTTATGGTATCTTATTTCCCAATCCAAAGTTATCCATGAATCCACCGGGATCAGACTCCTATGTTATTCATTCTTAACCACTTATGTTCTGCACCAACGATATTTATCATACCATCTTTAAGGTAGGTCATTCCTAATTCTCATTCTTAACCACTTACTTCCTGTACCTACGATATTCATCATACAACCGGTAGGATGTAAAGTTCTTGATTCTCGTTCTTAGCCATTTATTTCTAACATTAATGATATTCATCTTATCATCGTCAAGACGAGTCATTCCGAGTTTTCTTATATTCTCTATAACATGAAGCACCGTTTGCCTGCATTACATATTTATCCTGATCCATTTTCAAATGCATATACGAGACAACATATATGATTTCTCTTTTATGTATATTTATCTCTTTATGTAACATTTTGTTTTTGCCTCTTAATCTTTTATTAGACCCTTAATATACATTTCCATTCTTATGTGTTTATTTACATTTTAATCGATTTCATCTTTCATTTCTATTTTCATTGGTTACTATATTATTATCATTTCCTTTTTTAATTCCATTTTCTCCCTTTTATTCCATTCTTTTAACTTGCCCATGCTTATCTTTATTACTTTTACAACTATTTCTTAATCCGGTCAGTATTTCTAACTTACTTTTCTTACTGTATCATTCCAGAAACACATCAAATTTAAATATATTGAACCTTGGTTTTACCCTTGACTACTGAATCATATTTCCATACGTTACCCTAAAAGAAAAACTTTGCATGATGTTTGCAATTATAAGGAATACTCTTTTTTTATTGAAATAGACAACACAAAATACGATACTTGTCTCTATTTTATACATCTCTTTCTTTTAGTAAAAGATTATATGTTTATCTTATAATTCCACTCATCACAATTAATGAGGCTTTGAACTAAATAAAATATGGAAATCCACTTACCTAAACATCCATTCCAATGAACTAAAACATTAATCGAATTCCAAAATATGAAATAAACTTATTTCATTTCTTAAATTTAAAGAAAAATACATTTCCGTTTATTTTTGATTTAGGGTTAAATAAGTTAGGCGTAAACAAACAATGTGAATAACTTCACATTTATTTCTATAGGCCAGTTTTAATAGCTACAATTCCAATTCATAACATATCTCTCGTTTATTGAATTTACCAAATGAACTGCAATTCTTGAATTATTCAGAATAGAATAAACCTTATATAATGATATATTATACTATTATATGAAAAACATAAAATTTAACCACTCATCTGAAAATTTTCCAAATCCATTGAATTCAGTATAGATTTAGCCCTATTACCAGAATTTTCCCTTTAGATCGGTTATTTGGATTTACAAACGTTATTTAATTAGATTTACTAAACCGGATTTGGGAAAATGAAAAATTGGATTTTCAAACTAACGAGTTAAAACCAGATCTAGGGATTTACTTTTTGATATAGCTTTATGATTAGAACTTGTTCCTAATTATCTATTCTGTTCTGCTCAAAATGGAATATGAGAATCCCAGATTTAAAATCGTGTAATCAGAAGTTTCAGATAGGAAAGAAGAATGAAAGCTACTGTGCTTATCGAAAAAAGAGTGGGTTACGGTGAATCCCTACATGTTTATTTTTAAACGTTCAAATCAACGTAAACCAACTGACGAAATTCTATCAATTCTGAGCCACACAGGGAACTAAATTAAACAAGCATTTTAAAAGCTTAAGGGTCGATGGTCGACTATGACGCATATGTATGTATATAGTGTGTATATTCATTTTCCTTTCTTTCCATCTATGCATATATTTATATATATATATATATATATATATATATATATGTATGTATGTATTTATGTATGTATGTATGTATGCATGTATGTATATATATGCACATTATTTTAATTAATCAATTTCCAGTTCTCATCTTTAATTCAAATAGACTTCCGTGGTTATCAAATTCTACTAACTAGCTGTTGACCGTCCAAATATCCTCCAGTTTGAATTTTGAATATTAATAATAAATAAATTCCTCTGTTATTCTTTATTAATAATTGTATACATTACTAATCGATTACTTCCATTAATTGGTTACATATATTACTTTCTAAATGCTTCCATTGATTAATTACATACATTGCATTCTAATTACTTGATTGCATACATTACATTCTAATTACTTCCATTAATTGATTGCATACATTACGTTCTAATTACATTCATTAATTTATTCATTTGTACTATGATGGGAAAACTTTATATATGAACATCCATCATAAAATCGTCACGGACACAATGGTATAATCTTCATGGTCAAATTTGAACATTTACAAAATGTTTGTTTTTCTCTTTTCATTTTTTTACGGAGGGTGTAACAACACCACATCCGCTCAGCCCAGACGTAATAGACATACTTAGCATGACAATCCAAATAGACATGTGATTGTACAGTTATTTGTTTAAAGTGAACACTTCACCAGTGACATACAATGTTGTTATTATATATTACCCACTGCTTTACAGATGGAGCGATGATGAGGAGTTATTATGACTTATTACGAAGATCCTTCAAACCTGGGTATGGTGGAAACACTGCCTGATGTTGAGATACATAATTTTATATCATATTAGTTGAGTCAGTTCCGTGGTCATCATTTGTTTCGTGGTTTGTTTATTTGCTTGTATTTGAATTTAAAATGCATCGGTTAGGTTTAATAAAAAAAAAAAAAAAGTATTTTAACTTTTTTTTTTTTTTTTTTCGCCAATTATTAAACTCATACTGCATAACAAAACAAATTTGGTATTCGCCCTTTTTATAACAGTGTAAGGATAATTTAGGTACTAACGATAATTTTCTTTGCCAAATTTTGCTTAGCATATTGCAAAAGGTGTTGAGTAGACATCATCAACGTGATGTAAAATATAAAACACTTCTGGAGAGGAAAGTCAACTTGCCTTTTCTCATTCTCCTTTCTACAACCAAAACTTCTTCCACGAAGTATCGATCAATTCAAACAACCACCTCCCCCCATACCTTGACATGGACGGCGAAGATCCTGCCACGTGCCCCCCTTCTCCATTCTCCCGCCGTTCCTTTTTTGGCGGCGAGGCAGTGAGCAGCCCACGCCGCCTCTCTACGTCGTCCTCTTCCTCTTCAGCTCAAACAGCCCTGGCGAAACTCGAAGACGAGTTCCGTAACATCCTCCTAACCAAATCGAACGATCTCGAACTCAATACCTTGATCGATTTAACCACTTCGTTATCCATGGACAGACGCTCTTGCGACGGCGATCGATCAGAAGACGAGGAGGAGTCGTCAATTGAAACTGGAGGCGATTCTTCATCGACTTCGAGAAGAAGCCTCTCTCGGAAAAGCATGAACCAAATTGATATCTTTTCATCGGATTGTGTCCTCGAGCTTAGATCCATTGTTGATCAGATGATAGGTAATGGTCACGGTCGTGAAATCGCTCATGTTTATAGCGGCGTGAGAAAGTGTGCTATAGATTCTACTTTCAAACATTTAGGTATTGAAAAGCTGAGTATTGGGGATGTGCAGAAGTTGGATTGGACTGCTCTTGAGAATAAGATTAGGCGCTGGATTCGTGCTGCCAAAGTTTGTGTTAGGGTCGTTTTCCCTAGCGAAAGTACTTTGTGCCATTCCATATTTGATGCTGCTACTGATGATGACGAAAATAATGTGAACAATATTAATATAGTCAATCCATTTTTTGACACGGTTAAAGCCGCAGCATTACAGTTGTTTGGATTCCCTGATGCTATAAGCATTGGAAAAAGGTCTCCTGAAAAGTTGTTTAAAATTCTTGATTTACATGAAGCAATTTCTGAATTGCTGCCTGACGTGTCTGAAATATTTGGGTCGAAATCTTCAATTTGTACTCATGTTACAGAGATATTAACTAGACTTACAGAAGCAGTTCGAGGGATTTTGTCCGAGTTTGAGAATGCAGTTCTCAAAGAACCTTCCAAGATTCCAGTTCCAGGAGGTACAGTTCATCCTTTGACACGATATGTGATGAATTATATTAGTTTGATATCAGATTACAAACAAACTTTGGTTAACTTGATTGTGACTAAGCCTTCTGGACATGTAAGGTTCAGTATCGATGATTCCAGTGGTGATGATGGAGTAGTGGAGATTGAGTTTCCTGAATCGGAGAATCAGTCTCCATTGTCATCACATTTGATTTGGATAATTGCCATACTTCAGTTCAATCTTGAAAATAAGGCGAACCTATATAAGGACGCTTCACTAGCTCACCTGTTTTTAATGAACAATGTTCACTACATAGTTAATAAAGTTAAAGGATCACCAGAGCTAAGAGAATTTATCGGTGATGACTATTTAAGAAAAATGATGGGGAAATTCAGACAAAGTGCAACTAGCTATCAAAGAGCGACATGGGTAAGAGTTCTTAATTGTTTGAGAGAGGAAGGAATTCATGTTAGTGGTAGTTTTTCGTCTGGGGTTTCAAAATCCACTTTGAGGGAAAGGTTTAAGTCATTTAATGCATTGTTTGATGAGGCACACAGAGTACAAGCAACTTGGTTTGTGCCTGATATGCAATTGAGGGAAGAATTGAGGATTTCTATAGCTGAGAAGTTATTACCTGCTTATCGCTCATTTTTGGGGCGGTTCAGGCACCATATAGAAAGTGGGAGGCACCCAGAAATGTACATTAAATACTCAGTTGAAGATCTTGAGAATGCACTAGCTGATTTCTTTGAAGGGTGTCAACATATTCCAATAAGCAGGAGAAGATCACACTGAGGATGAAGCTTAATGATGAGGTCGAATGATTAGATATGGAATGAGTTGTTTTTTGTTGTATAAATTATTCTTTAAATCTTTTGGGAGAAGACCGTTTGTTGCATGCTTCAATATAACTTAGGATTCTTCGAGCTGTTGTGCAGAAACTTGAAGATTGATATTGGAGTTGTGAACTGGCATGTATGCACCTGTTGGCTTCCCTTATGTAAGCATATTTGATTTAAACCTTAGTATGTTTTAGCCATTTACCATTTTACTTTTTTGCTTCTTCATATGATTGTTTCTTGTTATGAATAATTAATACATTTGGATTGAAAAGCCTTATCTAGATCAACTTTACAACCGTTATTTCCTTCATCTTGCATGTTAACTCAACAACAAACACTTGAATTGTATTGTTTTTTTGTGTTATAATGTCTATTCTTACGTGAAGGGATTTAGTCCAATAGGATGCATGTATCATAGGGTGGAGTACTTCATTTAGCAATGATTTATGCAAATAACAAATCTAGCACAACCTGCCTGATCTTTATTCATTTTATTTGCTAGACAAAAAGAAGTCAAAAAATGAAACCTAATATGAGTCTTAGCCTTCATGTGAAAACCCGTACACTTACGCATGCATGCATTTAACCCATCCACTAATCCATTATCCTCTAGTTCTTATAAATGACAACAGGTTTGCACTGATGTTTTTAAAAGATTATACAGAACATCACTTTTTTGCTTAATATAAATTCTATAGTACCTATCTGCGCAGCTGGTTGCAGTGTTGCACTAGATGTTCTTACTGGATTGAGTCAAGTATGAACCCCAATATACTCACAATCTCCTTTTCCCCTTCTAAGTCAATACAAGAGCAAGTGTGTAATATGTTACCCTCGTGATACTTTTATAAAGTGTATCTTGACTAATTGTGCCAAAAAGAAACTTGAGTTAAGGGGCATCTGTTGCTGGTGTATAATGAATGTGCTGGTTATAATTAAGCATCACCCTTGGTTATTAAAAAAAACAAAAGAAAATAAAAACAGGTGAAAGATGCCCAGAAAAAAAAAAGTAAATTCTAATGTTAATGAGACAGAAAATAATTGGCAATTTTACCTTTCCTAATTGAAATCAGACCTTACAAGAGTTTTGACTACTCAACTCACTAATTTTCATGAAAACATAATAGAAAGTCCTTACATTAGTAGATTAATGTCATCGTTGATCTGAATGTATTCTAATACAAATTTGGATTAGTTGACTACACTTATTTTCCATGGCATATTTGTTGACTTGAATCCATTCACTTCATATTACCATGTACATTAGCACTGAGTAGGCGAAAAGCATCTGACAGTTTATACCTTAAACATTGTAGCATCTCATAAAAATTGCAGAGTTAACTTGTCTGGATTTAAAACTCGGTAAGATGACCTAGTTTGAAACTTTGATTTGCATGCTTGGTAAAATAAAATAATAATAATAAAAAAAAAAAAAAAAAAAAACAAATTTACAAATCTAGTTCAGACTAATAACCAGAGAAGAAACTTGACCTTATTGTGCGTGCAGGTCATTATGTCATTGTGTAGGATTTTGACTTTCTTGGTAATAAGTTTATAGCACAACACTTCAAAATAACTAGTTTCGAAAATGAAAGATACAAGAAAGCATCATTTTCAAGTGATAAAGAAAAAGAAAAGAAAAACAGGTATATTTATTAGTTTCTTGTGAAATGATTCTTTTTTTCTTTTTCTTAAAACCAATTATTTTGAATAGTTGTCTTAAATGCTTGTTACTTGTATATGTACACCCCCCATTAACCTAATAATAGTAAGGACATCATGCTAATAGATGAATTGGTCATGAGTTTGAACACGGTGGTGTAAATCTTTTTGATTTTCATAGATTATATACATTGTAAAGCGGGTGTATGCTTCCGTAAAGTTTCGGGTGAAGCTTGGTTCTTTAGGGGTATACACATGATGTAGTCTTATCTCATCCTTCTCTCACAATTCAAGAAATGATGTTGTAATTAGGACGATCATCTTTCAGAATTATGGAATATTCCCGTACTTCTAACCCGTTCAGCATACATATAATATCGAAGGTTGGAAGTTCGAAACAAGTATTGGAAGTACATTTATATCAAATTTATATCTCAAATAAGTTAGAAGTTGAAAATAAACTAAAAGATTATGTTATGAATCTTTATATTCAAAATAACTTATGCTAGTTTAATATGAAACATAAAGATATAAACAAAATAGACAGGAATTCATAGGATAAAATTATGAGATCCAAAGACTCTTGTATACTAGAACATGGATTGCATGCTGTGTACAGGTGTAGCTGATACTGGGTGCATATTCCTCTGCTTTCACCTTTATAGAAATTTACTAGTTTCTTCAATACCTGCCTATGAAATAAACAGAAAAATAAAATTATATACACAGGCCTTTATGTATGTTTAGTGATTTACACTTGTTTCATTTGGGATTAATTCAACCGGTTTACCTGCCTATGAAATAAACAGAAAAATAAAAATATATACACAGGTCTTTATGTATGTTTAGTGATCTAGACTTGTTTCATTTGGGATTAATTCAACTGGTTTAAAGCGGATCAAATTACAGATGCAGAATTATGTAGTATCTTGTTAGGTTGCAACAGAAACGTTGGGAAATCGGTACAAAAACCGTTGCAAATTTGTCTCAACTAACACAGACATTTTAAAATGTTACTAATATTGTTGCGTATAGAGATTTCTGCCAATACTGATTACACAGTTTCAAATTGCTTATTGCGTTGTCCAAGTCTAGCGATGGTTGTTTCCTTGAAACAATACTTTGTAAAGGTAGAAGAATGCAGAATGAATTTTCAGTGTCATTTTTTCAGTTCTGTCAGCCTGTACGGGATGGTGTCTATTCCGGTATAGGCCCAGCGATGGTTGTTTCCTTGAAACAATACCTTGTAAAGGTAGAAGAATGCAGAATGAATTTTCAGTGTCATTTTTTCGGTTCTGTCAGCCTGTGCAGGATGGTGTCTATTCCGGTATAGGCAATTGTTTTCGTACGATCGCGTCGCTTAGGGATAGTTGTGACCCGTTATCAAGTAATACCGCAATTGTTTTCGTACGATCGCGTCGCTTAGGGATAGTTGTGACCCGTTATCAAGTAATACCGCAATTGTTTTCGTACGATCGCGTCGCTTTGGGATAGTTGTGACCCGTTATCAAGTAATACGCCTCAAACGCTCATTCATCCACGCCGTGTGTACAACCATGGGCATGGGTGCGCGCTTGCCTTGGCCAAGCTTAGTTGCTTCTCTTCATTTCGTAGTAATTATAATATGGTCCATGTATAAACACATATTGTTTGTTATATTCTACCATGTGGGACTATTCATCTTTCAAAGCTTATAATATCTCTCTCTTCCCAATGCAATCCTTTCTTCCATTAACTACTTCATTCATTTTCCAACATTTCGTCCATTTGATTCCCTAGCTATATATTTCATATCACTCATTTTTGGAACACTTACCTTTAAATGTCTATTTTAACGTAAATTGATATCACAAAATTTGGTATGTAAATTGTTGACCATTAGATCTTTCTTAGATTTCATATTTTATGTAAAAACAAACAAATCCAATGATTCACGATTATGTATTTAATCTTGTATAATCAATTTGTGTTCAAATAAGCGCTCTCTTTGTTTATATGACAAAAATAGATAACATGACAAATATATTGACAACAAAATAGCATGTGGATGTGTAGTTCACCTAGGGTGTGTTTGGCGCAAGCGGAAGCGGAGAATTTGAGCGGAGAGTTTGAACGTAGAATTGTAGTTAGTAGAGAATGCGTTTGGCACGATAAGCGGACTATTTGAGCGGAGCATTTAAGCGGATCGTTTTATTTTTATATTGTAATTTAATTAATTTATGGTTAATTAGTTTATTATTTGTTTTTAATAAATAATACGTATCAATAATTCACAAAAATAAACACGTAAATAAATAAATTGAAAAATTATAAGTTACTCCAATTCAGTTCAAACCAATTCCATTACATAGAGCATTTCGATATGACTGCAACGCAAAAAACCGCATTTCAAACGGATCTCATATGCAAAAGTTATCAATTTTTAAAGTTTATAAAACTTAAAATAATTAATTAAATTAAATAATTAAGCTTAATGGACCGATTTAATTTAATTAAATGATTAGTTAATAAGACGCGTCGGACCCCAACAGACCAATTTTGGTTTGTTGGGGAAAATGGTGTATTATACCCCGTTAAACAACGGACACGTCCGACGCGTCAATACGTCCGTTGTTTTTCCTTTTCGTTATCAGCACCGAACGACCCTTAATATATGTCTCTTTCGACAGCACATCGCTCGTGAATAAATCCGATCATTTTAAGAACTAAGAAACTTGTGGGTAAGAAATTTGTATAGGTGATTTTCATGATTTTGAATCCTTGAAAAAGATTGTAGTCTAAGTTGAACCAATATGTTAAAAAGGTGAATATGTGACACAAGCATATACCAGCTCTACATATTCAGTTTGATTTCGTCCAGAGCCCTTCAAAGTTAGCATATCAAGAATACCTGTTGCGTTTGCATAAACGAGTCAGTTCAGGGCGCGTCCACATATGGGCAGGTTTATGGAAGTAACCAATTATGAAAAAATGGAGTTAGCCATTTATTCGCACCACTGTGTTCCTAGTGTATTTTTCCAAGAATGCATTGCACCACCATGCATTCATACACAAGTTTGATCTGCTTCACAAATTACCATTCACACAAACGCCACATAACAGGCAAGAACTCGAAAATTAACTAGAAGGCATACGAATGAAATACATGGTCAAGCATTCAAAATTTCCTCTGTTAGGAGTTGATACAAAATCATTACATTCTATTACAAAAACTGTAAATATGGCCATGCTTTGTGCCAAAACGATACTCTCTACCTTTAGATTGAACAGCTCGAATTTCGGATGGTTGTTCAAAACTGCCTTGGAGGCCTTGCTTCTGCCACAGACACGCGAATGGTTCGGCCATCCAGGTCCTTCAAAAAATAAATAAAAATGTATTAGGCAAAAAGTAGTTAACTGGGTAATAAGATAATTTAAATCAGTTACATCTTTATTTTACGTGGCCAAGTTTGGAGCTATAACTATACTTGTATTCCTAAGCTGAGAATTTCCATTTATGCTTTCATGAACTGTTAAGTTGGAAACTCTTGCCCAACATGTAAATTTGATCAGCTGCTGTCATTCAACATCTTACCATTGTATTTGTTGCATTGTGCAGTTACATTTATCTTAGATCAGAGTTCTCAATAATTTGCAATCATATTGATAAAAAGTAATATATAAATAACTCATTTTCTATTTATTAAAAATAAAACCTTATTTAATTTTCAGCGAATACTGATGACAAATGTTGTATTTTATTAAAAATTGGTATTTTTTTTCCAAAAGAGAGAAATTTCAGCCTTCTGGAAATAAGAAATGTTCTTGAACAAATTTTGCTTACCCGGTGAAAACAACTTTTTAAAGTTTGGACTTCCATGAAAAGACCGACAATCTTCATTTTGTTTTACTAAAGGAAAACATTTTTATTTAAAATTTCATTTTCTGTGCACAACCATATAATTTTAAGAATATCCACAGTTACACCCAAAAAATTATTTGTTTAAACAATATAAATATACCGCAATTAAAAAAATAAAACTCATTAAATTTTGTATGCTTCCTAATACCACATTACCTCTTCACTCTAATCTCTCACTCAATCATTATTTGCCGAACTAATCACGCACTAAGCTAATCTAAAAACCATAATATCTCGTAATTGTTGTCTTTTTCGCATCTCTCGCGGAAAAATTCAATTTCTTATGGTAATCACTCAATTGGTTGGTGATATGAAAACCATGATCTCTCACTTTCTCTTCTAGTTTGCTTAATTCAAACCTTATTCACGGCTTCTGTATACTGCGGCATCGAACTTGTTGATCGGTTAAAGATCTAGGGTTTAGCTCGTTGATTGGTTTTACAAAAGAGGACGAACGAATATCGAGCGAAATAGAAATCGGGTAAAACAGTGTGATAACCCCTATGTTTTAAGTGTGGTATTAAGAAGAGTGTAATATTATTTTTTATGGTATTTTTTAGTCGCGGTATTAGGAAGAACATATTGGATTACCCGTAACACCACTATATATATATATATATATATATATATATATATATATATATATAATCGTATAAATATTGAAGTAAATTTGAGAAAATAGATTCTAGATATTCAGGGAGATCAAGTAAATAATATTGAAAAGATCTAAGTAGGACTGTCAAAGGACACCCGAAATAATCTGAAATCCGCCCGCATCCGCATCTAAAAAATGAATAAATATCCGATATTCGAAAAACGGATGTGGGGATATACATATCCACATCCAAAAATTATTCGTTCATTTTGTTTATGATTACACTTTAAATTACGTGTATTTTTGCACAATAAAATATGTTAATTTATGATTTTATTGAGTTGAAAGTCTATTTAATACACACTGAACACATGTTACTTGCTCAAAATTATTTATTAACATAATATTTGTTTATTTTTTGCAAATTTATTAATCAACTGAATTGAAAAAACCTTCATGTTAAACAAAAAAAATCATTTATGTACCATGATTTACTGATCGTTGGCAAATCGGATAATTATCTGATATTCATTCATATCCACGGATGCGGATATGCGCTATCTGGAAATGATTTCAGATGCAGATGCGGATACGACACTCTATCTACCTTCGAAAGCATCTGTTAATATCCCTAGATCTAAGAAGACAAACTAGGAAGCAAAATTTTGACCGCCCCACCAAAAAACAAAAAAACACTCTTTGGAAACATGAAAGAAGAAATAGCATGAAACTTACATAGCCATCAAAAGAAGAAATAGCATTGTTGGCTTCCTCGGCGGTGTTGTAAGTGACGAACCCAAATCCCCTGGATCTCCCGCTGTCTCTATCAAGCACAACTTTAGCGTCCATCACCTTCCCTTGTTCGCCAAATAAGTCCTCAAGGGTAGCTGTATCGACACCCCATGAAAGATTGCCAACATATAATCTGTTACCAGAACCAAAGCTCCCACCACCTCCACTCCTGAACCCGCCTTCATTTCTGTAACCTCCTTCATTTCTGAAACCTCCTCCATTTCCATAACTGCCCCTTGGCGCACGATCCTCTTTTGGTGGAGGTGGTCCAGAATTCACTCTCAACGTTCTTCCTTGAAAATCCTGGTTTATTATGGAAAACATATCATTATCCATGTGTGTTTTTGTAGGAAAATGTGATATATGAATGATCTGTCAGCTGTTTTTGTTTGTAAATCGGTTGGTTCTACTAAAAAATTACAGTACTGATAGATCGATTTTGGAATAAGTGGGGTAGATCGGTTTTACAGTATGATGCATATAACAAGATACTTCATGTCTTTTCCCAACTAAAAGAAAATAAACCGTTGCACTGCACCAAAACCTTCGTTTCCTGATGTTTATAACCATCACAAAAAGGATCCATAAGTTGTTTTGTTTTGGCTTTTCATGTAGTATGAAGACCAATCTAAACCTGCATCCATTTTTATTGTATTTTTGTGTTATCCAATAAAAGAACGTCTATATTATCTAGGTATAAATTTTAACAAAATATTTAGGAAAATTTAGTCCAATTCAGTGCAAAGTACAGAAGTATAGACAACTGAATAAAAGCTCATTTCATGCACTTGCGTTCGACCCAAATTATGACAGAAATGACCCTGACCAAGTGCAATTTAGAGCTTTAATTTTATCATTTATATGATATATGTTTGTTGGAGAGGAAGGATATTTTATTTTGAATTTCAACCAACGAATATTTATGGAGGAGATATCATTATCTTGAATCAGTAATAGCGCATTTTCTATATATATGTGCATGCATTGCGCATGCCAAATACCATTGCAAAAAATAGAATACAAGAAGCAAAGAAGATATGCTCACAGATCCATTAAGTTGTTGTACAGCTGCCTCAACTTCCTCAACAGTAGACATTGTTACAAAACCAAAACCTTTACTTCTTCCGGTTGTTTTTTCATAGATTACCTACAACATAAGAGTGCAAAATTAAATTAAGAAAAACAATGACAAACTTCGCAATTCCAGAAACGTACACAATGGCCTCACCACAGTACATCCTCTTCTAAGAATTGTTTTATACATTAAAAACTGAGTACATAAATAATAGAATAAACTGATTATACCTGCAAAATAATCATACATAACAAACAACGTTTAAGCATGATAAAACATAGGTGAAACTGTATAATATAAGTACTGAAGTAGAATAATTTAATACCACAAATCTTACATCCAGAGATACATGATATAATGTAAAGGGAAAGTCTATATAAACACAAAGAATTGACACAAATTTGGAGACACGAAATCCTTGGATTTCCCCCCGATTACCATCTCTCATATAAAGATAAATTGATCCAACGGCTAAGATCTTATGTCTCATGATTTATGTTAAATTTTGTGTTCAAATAGCCACTCCCATAATGTAAATAAACAAACATCTTAAAATTGCCTTTCTGCACTTAAATTAAAATCCTGCAAGCATGATGCAAGAGCTCATGAGTTTGATTCCCGTAAAAAAACGTAATGTCCAAATTGATTAGAACGTTTGGACATGATGCAAGATGTCATGGGCTTGATTCTTGTCTAATGGGCTCGAGTCTATCTATTTCAATGTAGTATGTTATAATACTACCTACAGTTGTTTAAAGCACCCAATATCCCCCCCCCCCCCCCCCCCCCTCTTTTCCCTAAAAAAATAAAAATAAAATCACATAAATGAATAGTACTGCAACCCTAGCAAAATAATTCTCAGCAAATTATATAAATATGAAAAATATACCTCAACCATCTCAACAGTGCCAACGCTACCAAAAAGCCCGGCAAGTTCAGAACTATCAACGGTGAACGGCAAGTTCCCAACAAATATTTTCAAGTCCTCGGAAAATCTGACTTCTTCCCCCTCGGACTGTTCATACTCACTTGATACAGCAACTACTCTCCTCACAAAGTTCAAACTCTTGACCCTTTTCAAACTCAAAGGACCAAAGGAAGCGTTCGACATGCATGAAGTGAGGTTTCTTGAGATGCATTTAGAGAAAAACGAATGATTTAGGGATTTAGGGTTCGAATGAACAAGATTTGGTGTTACAAGAGAACAAGTCGACATTTTTTTTCTTTTCCAGAAAAAAGTTTCTCAAGGATGAGGAAAAAAAGGTACTAAGATAAGGTTTCTAAACAAAGAAGAAATTTATGAGAGGGTTTGGGTTGTGGACTTTTCAATTTAAAGGGATTTCCCTGGATAAAGTTGCCAATGGAGTTAAATAGGGATAGTGGTGTGAACAAACTGGGACTAGAGCTGTCAACGGATACTTTCGGATACGGATAATGCCATATCCGTATCCGCATCTGAAACCGTTTTCGGATATCGGATATCCGTATCCGCGGATACGGACGGATATCGGATAATTATCCGCTCCGCCAACAATCGATAAATCAATGAATATAAATGAATTTTGTTAGCTTAATATTAATCTTTTTCAACCTAATTGATTTCTAAATTGCTAAAAACAAATAAATATGATGATAATATATAATTTTGAGCAATTAACATGCGTTTAGTAGACTTTTAATTTTCAAATTAATAAATTAGTATATTTAATTATGTTAAAATACACATAATTTAAGCTATAATCGAAAAAAAAAAGCGGACGGATAATTTTCGGATACGGATATGCCTATATCCGCATCCGCATCCGCTTTCCCGGATATCGGATATTTATCCGCTTTTCGGATACGGATGCGGACGGATTTCGGATTTTTCGGATATCCATTGACAGCCCTAACTGGGACTCATTATTATTATGGCAGATGAGATGTTCACTGTCAGTTGGGTATATGTTTGGACAAATTTAACGCAGCCTAGTAGCCCAGTTGTCTTTTGTTTGTTGTATTGCCCATAGCCGTTCACTCAAAAATCTATAGTTTCCAAAAATGGCTATGGCAAGGGTTTTAGAAATCTGCTATTAGAAACTACAATAAAACGTTTTATATACCTTTAATGTTATGCGGTTTCTAATTTTAATGTGACCCTATTAGTTGGGTTAAGAACGTTTCATTTTCCATTATGCAATTCCTAATCTTAATGTGACCCTATTGATGGGGTCATAAATAGAATGTTTCATTTTCCATTATGCAATTTTTAATCTTAATGTGACTCGATTAATTAGGATATAAATAGACCGTTCATATTTAGAACGTTAGGTCCATGATTAATTTTAAGCGTTGAATTGGTATATGATGGACGTATCAGATTTAGAGTTAAATGTTATATAAAGAATTTGATCCTTTCTCTTTCTATCAACAGCTGTATTCTTCTCCATCTAGAAACACATAAGGAAATATGGTAAGAGAGAGAAAACTCTGAGAAGAAGAGTAAACATTAGACGTCAAAGAAAGAAGATGAAGGTCATTACATCTTCCGCTGCTAATCAAGGTACGTCATCTTAAATAATAAATCATATTAGGTTTCTCCCATTTGTTTGTGAAATATTCGGTATTGGTGATTCTAAGGCTATTCAATTGAATTGTACATCATTAATCATGAAAAATCGAATAATAAAGAAAATTCTAACATGTGGTATCAGAGCCAACCAATAACTGAATATTTTCTGTGATTGCAATTGATCTATTATATGCATTACTCATTATGCTTAATCGAGTGTGTGTGATAAGTCATTTATACACATGAGATTTATAATTTTGTTAATGACCAAAGTGGTCAAAATCAGAATAATCATTTAGTGCATAAGTGACATAATGATTATTGATAGAAATTGCCAATTATAATTATACCAATAAAAAATAAATAAATAAAAAATGGTGTCACTAACGATAGAATCTGAGAACTTACCCAAAGGAAAGTCTTGTTCTATAACTAGTTGACATGATGAGGTTTAATAGATATTTTGATGAAATAAATACTAATCATCCAAATATGTCAGTTCTATTTAATTGAATATATTTATTACTCATTTATGTTTTGGTATGTAATTATGTTAAGTATAAGATAGTATCTACCCAAAGGAGTGTTATATTATACTGTAATGTACATATCTGAATCCCGTTAATTATGAGCTTATAGTTATTCCAATTTTTATTTGCAGTAGTTCACATGAATACACATGATTCATTTGTTACATTGTTAACTGGTGTTAATTTTTCTGAATGGAGAGAACAAGTTAATTTCCATTTTCTTCCACTTTCCCTCATCCATATTCAAGGGCTTCTCCCCATCTCCATCAATGGGATCATGCAAATCATTGAGATATAGAATGTCCTCCATCTTCGGCTTCCATATACTCTTCCCATTCAAAATAGCCATCTTCGGAAACGTCATCATCTACGACATCTACAGTCTTCAATCAAACAAACACTCCAAGCTATGTGATGATCTGAGCTCCGATACCAACTGTTGGGGATTTCCCCAATCAACAAGTTGCTTTGATACCAACTGTTGGGGTTTCGTGCGCAGCAAAGTTTGACAAAACGCCTAGATAAACAGGATATTTTTCACCCAATCACTTGAAGATGAATTTGATTGAAAATAAACAACACAAACAAATAAATATGAACACACGATATTCCACCTAACCACCCTCTTTATTGATTCATCAATAAAAAATTGCTTACAACCGATCTCAACTATACAAACAAACACAACTTGAACCAGTAACCTTATTGAGAAATAGGTAGAGAATATCTAATGACTAAACAATTTGAGGAGAAAGAAAATGAAAAACATTGGCAAATTTTCCACACCTAATGTAGATGTTACCTAGACCATTTATAGAGTGAATTGTTTCATACCCAAGTTTTTTTGATCTCCAAGTAAACTTGGCAACCAAATTATTTTCATATATGTCAAAAAAAATATTTGGATAAGCACCAAATAATCCTTGCCTTAAATATCCTACAAATATAGCAACAAATCTCTCCATAAAATCTATAGATAATTTGTTGCCCACAATTGGATCTGCGTATCACAAACTTCAACACAATGCACACCTCCAAATGTGTTGTATTGGTCCATGCCATTAATTGATCATACGGTCTATAGTTCCATTATATCTTATATAGAATATTGATATCGGATGAAATTTTTGTGGGCATGATTATATCCACGAAGGTAGCCTCTTGATAGTTGTTGTTGACCATGGCATCAAGAATTCTCTTCCCCTTGGCTTAAGCATATCTTGGAAAACATCATCGTTATGGTAATTACACATGTTAGGTGTATACGCCTTGACTATTGAACTTCTAGATTGCTCAATTGATTTCCCTACCAACCTTTTTTTTTGTAATTTGATTTAGCCTTGTTATTTGCTAACGACTTTGGAGAGAGTTGCATTACACCATTCTTTTGGCCTCTTTTCTTTTTTGTGGAATTATAACAATTTTGCCTTTGCATTTGCTCTTAAGCACAGAAGTATCCAAACCCCTTTTTGGAGACTCCACTTCTTCTTTATTAGTGAGCTTGATTGTTTTAGAAGGTTTTTGTGTGAGAAATTTCTCCAATATCCCCTTCATAAATTCCAGTTGTTGTGTTAGGCCTTTATCTTAACTTTATTGGTAGGTTGCACAGTTCCGACATTTGTCGATCCTTTGCATTGTACAAGTTGAAATGTGGATAACATTTTCTTCTTATATTGATACTGTGATTTTGTCATTAGTTCGCCTTGATCTTACAATTTTTCAAAACACAAACTTACTCAAATTAGTTTGGGAAGAGAATAAAAAGGAATATGAGGTTCATGCCTCCCTTTTAGCGCTTAAATGTTAAATCAAAAGTTGGTATAACACCAATGGTACCAAGTAATGAGTCGAATCCTGATGTAATTACTCGTGATAATATGATTAAGCATGGATTAGGTTGTGTTGATAAATTTCTATAAATGAATCGATACTATGTTTATCATGAGGCAAAATACAAGTTAATGTTATTAAGGAATGGTTTTGAGGTGCTCCTGAACTTTGGGAATTCAATATTTGAAAGTCTTGAGATTTGCTATAGTGACTGAAAACGTGGTCACGAAATGCACGAGAGGAAAATGAAATAAACTACATGGTGGATATTAATGAGGCAAGTACACCGGTAAGGTGAGATTTGCTGCCTCAATTTCTGACCAAAAAAGTTTCGGTCAGAATAGCATTTCAAGAAAGCCTTTATCGTTTCTTAGAATAAGATATTTGAGAGTCCTTAAGTTTTCTTAGAATAAAGTCTTTGAAAATATTTAAGTTAACTAGGAATAAGATATTTGAAATTCATATATTCTTTTAGAGTAACATATCTGAAGACCCATGTCACATCACATGATTAATAAAGAGAGAACGTAAGCCACAAATATGTGTGACGACCTAGTAAGCATGTTAACGGACTTAATATGCGATCCTCATAATCCATGATTCAATGTCTATGTGCAGTAGTCAAGACAAAGCCTATGCATATAAACACTAGTTTGGAAAGAAGCTTATGAGATTCTAAATGAAATAATATCTTCATATAAGTTTGGACCCAAAGAGCTTTATTATATGCTTATCCATGACCAACAATAGTAAAAGTGCACAACTAAGTCAATAAGCCCATCCAAGATCTTGTTCAAATAAATTGAGCATGATTACGATCAGATATGAACTTTCCCAATTCAGTTCAAGGTTACAAAAGTTTAATTTTTCGAGTTGAGAAAAGAAATGATTGACCGTTCCTCCATGCTACTAAATTTGTATTTAAAGGTGTAGAGGAGTTCGTTCATGGCAGCACAATGCAACATTTGGCGCACCTAATCTTCGACATGCATAACATTTTAGCATTAACAATAACCTCATTAGCACTAGGCTTTATTCCCAACTTTAGATGACTTTCAGCATTCTTTATTGACAGAAGGTGACATCAATATAAAGTGACATCAATATGGATTGATATTGACGTGGAGTCGTATTGATATGAGGAAGCCTAATTATCTCGTCTTCTTTTATAGCTTTTGTGTACGTCGGTAATATACATTATTATTGTCGCATCGGATCCACTGTGATATCTTCATAAGGAAGCATTAATTATCATCCATTTTGAAGTGGTGCAGCATCACTATGTGGTGATATTGGCGATGGGGAACACTAATTCTTTTGGCTTTGTAAAGGGGATGCTTTACTTCATTCGATATTAATATAAGCAGTATTAATTGGAGACAATATTTATACTGAAATTTTTGTTAATTTGAGCGGAAGTGTATTTGATCAAGATCTAGTATTGTTTATTTAGATACCAATGAATCTCAACACAAAAGAACAGGAATCAATTATGCAGCCTCACAGAAACAATAGCAAAAATAAGAGAAATAGAAGATTTAACATGGTTCAGATATAAATATCCTACGTCCACAGAGACCCAACAACTTCTTTTATTCTTTCTTCACAAGAGGGATTATAATAATAGAGGAATACAAAACACTCGATATATATTTCTCACCCTATAATTTATACAAAAATTGGAATCTTATTGAGGATATGAAGAAGAGAGCACTATTGGCTTGTTCTCTCAAGAATGAGCAAATGCCTCCCTAGCTTGCCTGAATATAAGCATGAGAAGTTTACGGGTTTCCTTGATTTGGTGTCAATGCATATCTTGCATATTGTGGTAGTTTCCATGTATACATATATTTGTTGGTTGCTCAAATCAAATAATATAACTTCTCATTTCATCCAAATTTGTTTCCACATATACCAAGATTTGATTGATTAATCAAATCAAATATTCTCCCATGTCTTTCCAATTTATTACCCATAATTAATTTATTACAAGAACCAATTGAAATCTTCTCCATAATTGGCATAGAATTAAATCGTCCAATTTTAACACTCCATCTCGATTTAAATATATTCATTAATCAACAAAATTAGTTGTTAGGTCAGCGCCCCATAGTGCTTAAGTAGCAGGAAGCAAATTGATCAAGTTTAAGCAATTGTCAAACTTGTCTTTTGGTAGTGACTTTGTCATCATATCTGAAGGATTATCCAAAGTACTAACCTTCATCAATTTGATCTTGTTTCGTTCTTCTTCAAGCATAAGAAAGAAACCTCTGACATCAATGTGCTTCATCCGTGAACTATAAGCTTGATTCTCATCAAGATGAATCACACTCTGACTATCTGAAAATAGCTCTACTGTCTGCTGCACCATTGAAAGATCATCCAACAACTGAAGTAAGCATAATCCTTCCTTTACTTCTTCCACAATCGATATCAACTCTGCTTCGGTAGTTGAAAAAGCTAAGGTAGATTGCAGCTTTGATCTCCATGAAATCGAGCCTATGCCAAGTGTAAAAACATAGCCCGACACTGACTTCCTTTCATCTCTATCCCCAGCATAATCAGAATCACAGTTTCCTCTACCAAAGATTTCACCATCTACTCCATCATATAACAAGCCCACCAAAGAAGTGCCTTGAAGATATCTAAGAATCCACTTCACTGCTTGCTAATGTTCTTTGCCTGGGTTAGACCTATATCGATTCAGAACACCCACTGCATGGGCGAAATATGGTCTTGTGCACACCATCGCATACATAAGACTGCCAATAGCACTAGAATAATGTATACTACCATATACCTCTTATCTTCTTCCGATGTAGGAGATTGGTCTTTCGACAACTTAAAATGAGAGCCTAATGGAGTGCCAATTGGTTGGCTTTCTCCATTCCAAATCGAGCGAGCTTTTACTCGATGTATTGCGCCTGAGTGCGCCTGAGTGTATATATACGAGTGCGTATTTGTATTTGATATAAAAATTGTTTTATATTATGGAGATTCATTGGCTGAGTTGTTTATGAGTTCTAGTCGATCAGTTTGATCCACTGTATCGGTAGGGGTAAATAAACACTTGAATACGATGGACCGACACAGTATGGATATGTGATATATTATCATATATAGGATGTGTTGGTAGTAATTATAATCATATAAGATTATAAAATGTGAAATGGTTATATATAACCAATCAGAATTTATACAAGTGATTATATGAAATTGAAATGAATTAAATCTGAATTTAGATCAGAATTGGAATTAAAATCCCAGAAATGGGAAAGGTGTTTGTAAATAAAATCTAGATTTAATATATGTGAGTTTTAAGATCCTGGGAGATTTTAAATTTGTTTACAACATTGTAAAAGGATATTTGGAATTGATTTCTAGGTGGAAATGTTTAAAAATGGGTTTTTAAAGTGCTATAGTATTGAACTCACTTTGGTAGCTGGAAAATAGATTCTGATGTTGATCATGACATCATCGGTGTTCATTTTCGAGTTGTAAGTGATGGATTACTACCAAAGAGGTTGTTTTTGAAATTGTTTAGAAAAGCAAGTGTTTTGAATCCTAAAAAGGGAAGTTTGATTTCGATGTGGCAAACTGTTTAAAATTCCCAGGAAAATATTGTTGAATTAAAACCAAATTGAATTAAAATTTGGTAAAGCAATTGGAATTAAGTTGAAACCAGTTAAGTGGTAACTGAAATTGAATTAGAATATATCGAAACAAATTGGATTTGTAAGATAGGAATTTGGAACGATATTTGGTTGATGAGTTAAGAATTTTAAATCAAGAATAGTGCTTGAGTTTGAAATGAAATTCGACTTAGGTATAAGCGAACGGTTGGATTTGTGGATAAAAACAGATTGGAAATTGGTTGAGATGACCTTGGGTATATGTTGGATTGATAACAGGTGAAAGTGATAAAGTTAATATGCCCGACAAAAAGGTACAAGTTTATATTTGATGTAAGCATGAGATTTATGAGCCGAATTGGCAAGCCGCTTGGCTGTTTGATTTTCTTTTGGGTTGGAGAAGGCCTAGAGAGGCGAGTCATGGTTTTACCGATAGGGCTGTACAAAGGAGGTTATGGCGAAATTTTCTGAAAATATAAAGTGTTAGAGAATTTTCAGAATTTTCGAAAATTTTAGTAAATCGGAAGGAATTAATATTTTAGTCGATATTAATTGACTCAGTTGAAATCAGAAATAAGGGGTAAACAAATCTTAGGAATTCCAATAGATAGGGTCGTCCTCAAACTTAGCAATTTCGAGGACGAAATTATTTTAAGTGGGGAAGAATGTAATAACCCGCATTTTTCGACGATATAATAATTAATTTATTTAATTATTTAAATAGAGTTTAGAGGATATAATGGTCGTTAATTAAATTATAAGGAATATTTAATTAATTATAATAATTAAATAATATATATAATTCTGAAATAATCAGAATTAGCTGAATTGACAATATAATGTGAAGTGGGCAATTCAAAATATATATTTCAGGTTAGAGTTGAATTATATTGACGGATATATTCAATCGACGACAGTTTGAACGTATAATTATATTATAATTAAAATCGAGCTTGAAATGGCGCTGCAGTTCGTAAATTGGCGATTCGAACTTCAACTGAATGTACATGATTCGTTTTAAGCCGGATTTCTATGAAACAAGAAATGTGTGGAGCTGGTGGAGTATATCTTTCTAGTGGAAGAGAAAAATCGGGATTTCGTCGTGTAGATTTTGATTCACGTCCAAATCAAATTTCAGAAAAGTCGCTGTGGAATTCCTTTATATTTTGCAACGCTTTATTTACGTTATAAAAGGATTTTCGATATAAAATGAATATCGAGATAATCTGGAATCTGAAATATCAAGCTGTAAATTCTGATGTGATATTCTGGAGCTGTACGATATCATATGTGAAGATATATGATAATATAAATTTATTTATATTTATTTTAATTATATTTAAATATATTTATATATTTAAATGGGTCAGCCAGAGCTTTAAAAATAGCCGGTTTTGGCAAACGAAGTCGGAATTCGACGAAACTAATTTTGTTGGATCCGCAATGTCAAATAGTTGTTAGATTTCCAGTTTCGTGATTTTTAGAGGCACTGTGTGGCCGTATGGATTTTTAGAGTGAGAAGTAGTCAGTATTTTGACAGTTAAAAATACGCTGTGTGAGCATACGGAGTCGGAATTCGACGAAACCAGTTTTGTTGGGACCGTAATGTCGAACTCTAGCTATATGTCCAGTGTCATGATTTTTGGGTATCGTGTGTGATCACACAGATTTTTAGAAAGAAAAACGAATATAGAAATGAGAATATACCGAGAATATTCTATTTTAAAAATATCTAAAAATATCTAAATCCTCTATAAATACCCCCCTTTACCCTTAAACCTAATTTCTACTTCATCTGCTCGATAAAATCTGCGCCGCCACCATCGAAGAAAAATTATACAGCAAAAGTCCTCATTCAAAATTCAAATAGAAACCAAAGAAAATTCTATAAATGCCAAAATACATATAGTTAAAATCAGTGAAGCAAGGGCTTCCAACCCATAACCTTCGTTTCCAGCTCGACGTGATTTCTGGAACTTCGAAGTCCTGCAGCGAACTAGGGTTCGATCCTAGTTGGGAATCCAAGCATCGATTCAGCGTTTTAATGCCATTTCTGGACTGAGGAAGGAAAACCGAATGGGGTTGCAAAGGATTGGGGTGTTCGGTGCTAGTGACGTTCGGCGGTCTCCTGTTATAGTCGATGACGGGCTTCGTTTCAGACATGCGAGTTGGGTGTTGCTGGTACTGAAGGATAGAGGAGTTGAAGAGAGGAAGGATGATGATTGTTAATTTAATTTCGGTGGAAGAACGGAAGGAGATTTGAGGGATGGAAGGACCGGAAATGGATGAGAGGATACAGGCGACGGATTTTGTGGAGTTAGGGAAGACAAGCAGGAGCGGGTACGGGCTTTTGAGGGATTTAGTGGGCCGACGTTTTGAAATAAGGGTAAAGGCTCAAGTGGTATTTAAAAACCTAACTGTTTATTTAATTTTTTAAGTACTAACTTATAAAATTCGTATCTCTCTCATACATAATCAGTTTGACAAACCTTAAGTTGCGTCGGGATCGTACGGACGTCAGCTACAACATGGAACTGACTGGAAATCCATCCAAGCTCGTTACAATTTATAGTGAAATAAATTGTCCGATCTAAATCAACGACAATTATCGTTATTAACGATGATAGTCCAATGTGAGTAAAACTCACCAACTCTGAACAGTTATATTTTTATAATGTATTTTTAGAACTGTTAATCATTTGTTGATTGTTGTGTGTTGGTTGATTGATTGAACTGCTAGTCAGTTAGTGGAAATTACACGCATATATATATATGTAATTATATATGTATATAAACCGTTAAATATTTATATATTGATTCTGCTATCAGAATAATTTATATTGAACTGAAAGTGATGATAATCATATTGTGTAACATCTGTGGATGCAGGGAGACAGGTTGGAGGAATCCGACTGGATTCCTCAACAGTTAATTTATTGTTTTTCATATATTGTTATATGATGTGATATAAAATCTGTGGGCGATTATATGTACTTGGACGATATTGAACATCGTGATTTGATATGATTGAATACCATAACATACCGAAATGTTGATAAGGGGATTTTCAAAGTGATATTGAAAATAGAATATTTATAAAATGGGATATTTATAAATAAGAGATATTTATAAAGTGGAATATTTATAAATAAGAAATGTTTATAAATTGGAATATTTATAAATAGGAGATATTCAAAAAGGAAATAATTACAAATCATTTTTCTTTTTGAATGGAAAGGCCTGTGTGGCGGGTTTGGGGATTTTCCCGATGCTCCCGTTACAAAGGAGGTTATGGCGAATTTTTCAGAGAATTTACGGAGTAAGAATATTTCAAGAATAAATTTGAAAAGGAAATATTTGTAAACCATTTACAAATAGAATTGAAAAGGAAACGTTATAAAAAGGAAATCATTTTTAAAGTGTAGAACCGTTATTTAAAAGTAAATCTTTTCAAATGAATAAAACGTTGTTAAAAAGGAAATCTTTATAAAGTGAATAAAGTAAATCGAATATGGTATTCGAAAGGAGTTAAATCGAATATGGTATTCGAAGGGAGTAAATCGAATATGGTATTCGAAAGTTAGTAAAACGAATATGCTATTCGAAAGGGGTTAGTCGAGTCGAGTTAGTTGAATAGAGTTAACCATGTCAATAGAGTTAACCAGTTCAATAGAGTTAACCAGTTGGGTTAAGTAAGTCAAGTTAACCAGTGAGTTAAGTAAGTCAAGTTAACCAGTTGGGTTAAGTAAGTCAAGTTAACCAGTGAGTTATGTAAGTCAAGTTAACCAGTGAGTTAAGTAAGTCAAGTTAACCAGTTGGGTTAAGTAAGTCAAGTTAACCAGTGAGTTAAGCAAGTCAAGTTAACCAGTTGGGTTAAGTAAGTCAAGTTAACCAGTGAGTTAAGTAAGTCAAGTTAACCAGTGAGTTAAGTAAGTCAAGTTAACCAGTGAGTTAAGTAAGTCAAGTTAACCAGTGAGTTAAGTAAGTCAAGTTAACCAGTGAGTTAAGTAAGTCAAGTTAACCAGTTGGGTTAAATAAGTCAAGTTAACCAGTGAGTTAAGCAAGTCAAGTTAACCAGTTGGGTTAAGTAAGTCAAGTTAACTAGTGAGTTAAGTAAGTCAAGTTAACCAGCTGGGTTAAGTAAGTCAAGTTAACCAGTGAGTTAAGCAAGTCAAGTTAACCAGTGCGTTAAGTATGTCAAGTTAACCAGTGAGTTAAGTAAGTCAAGTTAACCAGTTGAGTTAAGTAAGTCAAGTTAATCAAGTCGAGTTGATCGAGTTAGAGTTACTCAGTTAGAGTTAATCGATTAGAATTAAAACGAACTAGAGTTAATCAAATATAGTTATTTGAGACAGAGTTAGTTAAACATAGTATTCAGGGTAAGTTGCCATCTCGTACGACTGCTAGCGTAATTCGCAGGGCTGTAAATAGCCTAAGGCGGTCGGATGTTGCCTGAGGGAATCAGGCGTAACCATTGTGATCGCTGCGATCTAGAGTCAAGCGAATGGAGTTAAATAGAGTTATCGAATATTAGTTATTCGAACGGAGTTAAATAGAGTTATCGAATATTAGTTATTCGAATAGAGTTAAACGGAGTTAAATAGAGTTAATCGAATTAGTTATTCGAATAGAGTTAAATAAATAAGAGTGATTAGAATTAGTTATTCGAATAGAGTTAAACACAAAGGAGTTATCGATTAGTTAAATCGAAAGGAGTTATCGATTAGTTAAATCGAAAGGAGTTATCGAATTTAGTTATTCGAAAAGGAGTTATCGATTTTTTAAGTCGAAAGGGAAGATTATCGAATATCATTTATTCGAGAGGAGATTATCGAATATAGTTTATTCGAAGGAGTTATCGATTATTAGTTAATCGAAGTGAGTTATAGAATATTAGTTAAATCGAAGGAGTTATCGAATATAGTTTATTCGATGGAGTTAATCGATTAGAGTTAAATCAAATGAGTTGATCGAATATAGTTTAGTCGAATAGAGAAAAGGAGTTAATCGAATATAGTTTATTCGAATAGAGAAAAGGAGTTAATCGAATATAGTTTATTCGAATAGAGTAAATGAGTTAATCGAATATAGTTTATTCGAATAGAGTTAGAAGAGTTATCGAATATAGTTTATTCGACAGGAGTTAAGTGAATTAATTAAGTTAAACTAAGTGAATTAGTTAAGTGAATTGGTTAAGTTAACCAAAGAGAATTAGTCGAGTTAATCAAAGTGATTAGTTCAGTTAATCGAGATAAGTAAATCAAGTTAGGTTAATCGAGTTGAATTAGTCAGTCGAGTTAATAAATTGAGTTAGTCAAACCAAGTAAAACCAGTTAGAGTTAATTAATCAAGATTGACCAGTTAGAGTTGATCGGTTAGAATTAACCAGTTAGAGTTAATCAATCAGAGTTAATCAAATAGAGTTAAGTAAAATTAGAACTGACTAGAGATTAGTAAATTGAATGGTTTTCTAAGTGTCTATCTGATGTTGGTTTCGGCCTTCGGGATTTATACTTAGGGAATTGTTCTCATACTAGTTCACAGTCAGGGACAGATAGTTGGGGAAGAGTAGTGATTTGTAAATAAGCAAATGGAAAACGTTTTCCAGTGTTAATAACATATATTTTCTAAACATAGAAAATAAGGCAATGTGAATATATATATAGATATATGTTGATGATTTACCGATATAATTTCCATCTGGAAATAATATCATTGTTTGCACACTTGTTTTTCTTTGATGGTTAAATCACAGACTATCGAAGTTATGACCATTTTAACGTTGTTAGTATGGAGAGACCGGTTGGATTATTATCCAAAGAACCACTCTGTATTGGCATAAGCATTGCGAATCATATATGCCAAAGATAATTGAAGACGGAGTAAAATGCAAGGGCTGTTGTATAAGTCCTAGATAACAATGACTAAGATGGATATATTGAATAGTGCCTTCGGTTTGTCCAGTCCCAGGACAACTTGTATGGACGAAGGTCTGACAAAGTATATCCAATGGATCGCGTAAGTTGATCTGTTCAAACGTATTCACGTTTGGTGGCGGAGGAATTCGTTTCTCTAAGCTGTATACCCGTATTACTTTTGGATAAATCAATTTGTGATTTGGCGGGTATGACGATGTGACATTCTAAGTGAATGAGGGTGACTTGTGTTGATGAATGTCTGACAGAGTATTTCCAGAAAGGTCACGTACATTGATTTCTTCAACTTTACCAAGAGTGGAAGCGGAGAAGGAAACTTCTTTAGCTAACACGTAACGTACTATTGTAGACGCCAATTAGTGATTTTCGATGGATCTGACAATGTGACATTTGAAGTGAATCTGATGTAATGATAAAGCGTAGCTTCTAGCCTCATCAACCGGTAAATGACAGAAATCGGGCAGGCAGCATGGCTAAGTCGGTCGCACCGAAGTAGGGTGTATAATCACCTATCTAGAGAATATTCATTTGTTTCTTAAATCTATCAATGCTGTCCCATATATATACGGGAACGGTTGCTGATCCCAACCATTGGTGATATACATTCGATACACTCAAGCAAAATGAGTGTTCGGTCATGCGTGGCAGAGTTACAAGATGTTCTTGTTGAACTCCAGTGTATCGTTCCTAGAGTACACTGATCGGAAGGTGGTTTCATACCTTGTCATAGTTGGAAATCCATTACCCAATACGTGCTTGCGGTTTTGATTGTATACTATATATGTAGAACGTGAGATGAAAGCGTTTCTGTTAGTTGATATCTATTTGTACATAGACATTATTATAATATCAAAAGGTTTTTGATATAAAGATATTTTGGATTCTCATAAGGGAAAACCCCATTCCGTTCTGCGGCGTGGTCTTATGAGATATTGTTTACTTGTTCATATACCTGTTTAAACTGTTTTACTCATACCAGTCCCATGACTGACCCGGAGTTTACTTTGTTGTTTTCCCTAAACTCTTGGGTGCCCAATTTTGTACGGGCAGTCAAGTAGTCAGGAATTTATAGATATACTTGGAGAGCTTGGAGCAGGAGGCTTCAAGATCATATAGCTATAGTTTATTTCCGCTGTGTTGTAAGTGTTGTACTCTGATAAGTGCTATTGTATACATAACTGTTATATTTCAAAGTTATGATATCTATTATATGTTATTCGTTCCGCTGTGAGGTTCGTGTTACTCTGATGTTGTGTTCTTCTTCTTCTTCTATTCTAAGTTTCTATCTTATCTATTCTCACCTTCTAATTTCTTTCATTAATTACCTGTATTTTTCGATGTTTTGGTTATCGACATCGAGCATATGTCGATAACCAAAGTCGCCGAAAATCCGGGTCGTTACAGTTGGTATCAGAGCTTAAGTTAAGATTACCTTGGCTCTGTGGCGTGACTCGGTAGAGATAGGGTTAGTAATACCCTAGATTGAGTTTGAGTGTATATATACGAGTGCGTATTTGTATTTGATATAAAAATTGTTTTATATTGTGGAGATTCATTGGCTGAGTTGTTTATGAGTTCTGGTCGATCAGTTTGATCCACTGTATCGGTAGGGGTAAATAAACACTTGAATACGATGGACCGACACAGTATGGATATGTGATATATTATCATATATAGGATGTGTTGGTAGTAATTATAATCAGATAAGATTATAAAATGTGAAATGGTTATATATAACCAATCAGAATTTATACAAGTGAATTATATGAAATTGAAATGAATTAAATCTGAATTTAGATCAGAATTGGAATTTAAAATCCCAGAAATGGGAAAGGTGTTTGTAAATAAAATCTGGATTTAATATATGTGAGTTTTAAGATCCTGGGAGATTTTAAATTTGTTTACAACATTGTAAAAGGATATTTGGAATTGATTTCAAGGTGGAAATGTTTAAAAATGGGTTTTTAAAGTGCTATAGTATTGAACTCACTTCGGTAGCTGGAAAATAGATTCCGATGTTGATCATGACATCATCGGTGTTCATTTTCGAGTTGTAAGTGATGGATTACTACCAAAGAGGTTGTTTTTGAAATTGTTTAGAAAAGCAAATGTTTTGAATCCTAAAAAGGGAAGTTTGATTTCGATGTGGCAAACTGTTTAAAATTCCCAGGAAAATATTGTTGAATAAAACCAAATTGAATTAAAATTTGGTAAAGCAATTGGAATTAAGTTGAAACCAGTTAAGTGGTAACTGAAATTGAATTAGAATATATCGAAACAAATTGGTTTTGTAAGATAGGAATTTGAAACGATATTTGGTTGATGAGTTAAGAATTTGAAATCAAGAATAGTGCTTGAGTTCGAAATGAAATTCGACTTAGGTATAAGCGAATGGTTGGATTTGTGGATAAAAACAGATTGGAAATTGGTTGAGATGACCTTGGGTATATGTTGGATTGATAACAGGTGAAAGTGATAAAGTTAATATGCCCGACAAAAAGGTACAAGTTTATATTTGATATAAGCATGAGATTTATGAGCCGAATTGGCAAGCCGCTTGGCTGTTTGATTTTCTTTTGGGTTGGAGAAGGCCTAGAGAGGCGAGTCATCGTTTTACCGATAGGGCTGTACAAAGGAGGTTATGGCGAAATTTTCTGAAAATATAAAGTGTTAGAGAATTTTCAGAATTTTCGAAAATTTTAGTAAATCGGAAGGAATTAATATTTTAGTCGATATTAATTGGCTCAGTTGAAATCAGAAATAAAGGGTAAACAAATCTTAGGAATTCCAATAGATAGGGTCGTCCTCTAACTTAGCAATTTCGAGGACGAAATTATTTTAAGTGGGGGAGAATGTAATGACCCGCATTTTTCGACGATATAATAATTAATTTATTTAATTATTTAAATAGAGTTTAGAGGATATAATGGTCGTTAATTAAATTATAAGGAATATTTAATTAAATATAATAATTAAATAATATATATAATTCTGAAATAATCAGAATTAGTTGAATTGACAATATAATGTGAAGTGGGCAATTCAAAATATATATTTCAGGTTAGAGTTGAATTATATTGACGGATATATTCAATCGACGACAGTTTGAACGTATAATTATATTATAATTAAAATCGAGCTTGAAATGGCGCTGCAGTTCGTAAATTGGCGATTCGAACTTCAACTGAATGTACATGATTCGTTTTAAGCCGGATTTCTGTGAAACAAGAAATGTGTGGAGCTGGTGGAGTATATCTTTCTAGTGGAAGAGAAAAATCAGGATTTCATCGTGTAGATTTTGATTCATGTCCAAATCAAATTTCAGAAAAGTCGCTGTGGAATTCCTTTATATTTTGCAACGCTTTATTTACGTTATAAAAGGATTTTCGATATAAAATGAATATCGAGATAATCTGGAATCTGAAATATCAAGCTGTAAATTCTGATGTGATATTCTGGAGCTGTACGATATCATATGTGAAGATATACGATAATATAAATTTATTTATATTTAATTTAATTATATTTAAATATATTTATATATTTAAATGGGTCATCCAGAGCTTTAAAAATAGCCGGTTTTGGCAAACGAAGTCGGAATTCGACGAAACTAATTTTGTTGGATCCGCAATGTCAAATAGTTGTTAGATTTCCAGTTTCGTGATTTTTAGAGGCACTGTGTGGCCGTATGGATTTTTAGAGTGAGAAGCAGTCAGTATTTTGACAGTTAAAAATACGTTGTGTGAGCATACAGAGTCGGAATTCGACGAAACCAGTTTTGTTGGGACCGTAATGTCGAACTCTAGCTACATGTCCAGTTTCATGATTTTTGGTTATCGTGTGTGATCAAACGGATTTTTAGAAAGCAAAACGAATATAGAAATGAGAATATACCGAGAATATTCTATTTTAAAAATATCTAAAAATGTCTAAATCCTCTATAAATACCCCCCCTTTACCCTTAAACCTAATTTCTGCTTTCTCTGCTCGATAAAATCTGCGCCGCCACCATCGAAGAAAAATTATACAGCAAAAGTCCTCATTCAAAATTCAAATAGAAACCAAAGAAAATTCTATAAATGCCAAAATACATATAGTTGAAATCAGTGAAGCAAGGGCTTCTAACCCATAACCTTCGTTTCCAGCTTGACGTGATTTCTGGAACTCCGAAGTCCTGCAGCGAACTAGGGTTCGATCCTAGTTGGGAATCCAAGCATCGATTCAGCGTTTTAATGCCATTTCTGGACTGAGGAAGGAAAACCGAATGGGGTTGCAAAGGATTGGCGTGTTCAGTGCTAGTGACGTTCGACGGTCTCCTGTTATACTCGATGACGGGCTTCGTTTCAGACATGCGAGTTGGGTGTTGCTGGTACTGAAGGATAGAGGAGTTGAAGAGAGGAAGGATGGTGATTGTTAATTTAATTTCGGTGGAAGAACGGAAGGAGATTTGAGGGATGGAAGGACCGGAAATGGATGAGAGGATACATGCGACGGATTTTGTGGAGTTAGGGAAGACAAGCAGGAGCGGGTACGGGCTTTTGAGGGATTTAGTGGGCCGACGTTTTGAAATAAGGGTAAAGGCCCAAGTGGTATTTAAAAACCTAAGTGTTTATTTAATTTTTTAAGTACTAACTTATAAAATTCCCATCTCTCTCATACATAATCAGTTTGACAAACCGTAAGTTGCGTCGGGATCGTACGGACGTCAGCTACAACACGGAACTGACTGGAAATCCATCCAAGCTCGTTACAATTTATAGTGAAATAAATTGTCCGATCTAAATCAACGACAATTATCGTTATTAACGATGATAGTCCAATGTGAGTAAAACTCACCAACTCTAAACAGTTATATTTTTATAATGTATGTTTAGAGCTGTTAATCATCTGTTGATTGCTGTGTGTTGGTTGATTGATTGAACTGCTAGCCAGTTAGTGAAAATTATATATATATGTAATTATATATGTATATAAACCGTTAAATATTTATATATTGATTCTGCTATCAGAATAATTTATATTGAACTGAAAGTGATGATAATCATATTGTGTAACATCTGTGGATGCAGGGAGACAGGTTGGAGGAATCCGACCGGATTCCTCAACAGTTAATTTATTGTTTTTCATATATTGTTATATGATGTGATATAAAATCTGTGGGCGATTATATGTACTTGGACGATATTGAACATCGTGATTTTATATAATTGAATACCATAACATACCGAAATGTTGATAAGGGGATTTTCAAAGTGATATTGAAAATAGAATATTTATAAAATGGGATATTTATAAATAAGAGATATTTATAAAGTGGAATATTTATAAATAAGAAATGTTTATAAATTGGAATATTTATAAATAGGAGTTATTCAAAAAGGAAATAATTACAAACCATTTTTCTTTTTGAATGGAAAGGCCTGTGTGGCGGGTTTGGGGATTTTCCCGATGCTCCCGTTACAGAGGAGGTTATGGCGAATTTTTCAGAGAATTTACGGAGTTAGAATATTTCAAGAATAAATTTGAAAAGGAAATATTTGTAAACCATTTACAAATAGAATTGAAAAGGAAACGTTATAAAAAGGAAATCATTTTTAAAGTGTAGAACCGTTATTTAAAAGTAAATCTTTTCAAATGAATAAAAAGTTGTTAAAAAGGAAATCTTTATAAAGTGAATAAAGTAAATCGAATATGGTGTTCGAAAGGAGTTAAATCGAATATGGTATTCGAAGGGAGTAAATCGAATATGGTATTCGAAAGTTAGTAAAACAAATATGCTATTCAAAAGGGGTTAGTCGAGTCGAGTTAGTTGAATAGAGTTAACCAGTTCAGTAGAGTTAACCAGTTCAATAGAGTTAACCAGTTGGGTTAAGTAAGTCAAGTTAACCAGTGAGTTAAGTAAGTCAAGTTAACCAGTTGGGTTAAGTAAGTCAAGTTAACCAGTGAGTTAAATAAGTCAAGTTAACCAGTGAGTTAAGTAAGTCAAGTTAACCAGTTGGGTTAAGTAAGTCAAGTTAACCAGTGAGTTAAGCAAGTCAAGTTAACCAGTTGGGTTAAGTAAGTCAAGTTAACCAGTGAGTTAAGTAAGTCAAGTTAACCAGTGAGTTAAGTAAGTCAAGTTAACCAGTGAGTTAAGTAAGTCAAGTTAACCAGTGAGTTAAGTAAGTCAAGTTAACCAGTGAGTTAAGTAAGTCAAGTTAACCAGTTGGGTTAAATAAGTCAAGTTAACCAGTGAGTTAAGCAAGTCAAGTTAACCAGTTGGGTTAAGTAAGTCAAGTTAACTAGTGAGTTAAGTAAGTCAAGTTAACCAGCTGGGTTAAGTAAGTCAAGTTAACCAGTGAGTTAAGCAAGTCAAGTTAACCAGTGCGTTAAGTATGTCAAGTTAACCAGTGAGTTAAGTAAGTCAAGTTAACCAGTTGAGTTAAGTAAGTCGAGTTAATCAAGTCGAGTTGATCGAGTTAGAGTTACTCAGTTAGAGTTAATCGATTAGAATTAAAACGAACTAGAGTTAATCAAATATAGTTATTTGAGACAGAGTTAGTTAAACATAGTATTCAGGGTAAGTTGCCATCTCGTACGACTGCTAGCGTAATTCGCAGGGCTGTAAATAGCCTAAGGCGGTCGGATGTTGCCTGAGGGAATCAGGCGTAACCATTGTGATCGCTGCGATCTAGAGTCAAGCGAATGGAGTTAAATAGAGTTATCGAATATTAGTTATTCGAACGGAGTTAAATAGAGTTATCGAATATTAGTTATTCGAATAGAGTTAAACGGAGTTAAATAGAGTTAATCGAATTAGTTATTCGAATAGAGTTAAATAAATAAGAGTGATTAGAATTAGTTATTCGAATAGAGTTAAACACAAAGGAGTTATCGATTAGTTAAATCGAAAGGAGTTATCGATTAGTTAAATCGAAAGGAGTTATCGAATTTAGTTATTCGAAAAGGAGTTATCGATTTTTTAAGTCGAAAGGGAAGATTATCGAATATCATTTATTCGAGAGGAGATTATCGAATATAGTTTATTCGAAGGAGTTATCGATTATTAGTTAATCGAAGTGAGTTATAGAATATTAGTTAAATCGAAGGAGTTATCGAATATAGTTTATTCGATGGAGTTAATCGATTAGAGTTAAATCAAATGAGTTGATCGAATATAGTTTAGTCGAATAGAGAAAAGGAGTTAATCGAATATAGTTTATTCGAATAGAGAAAAGGAGTTAATCGAATATAGTTTATTCGAATAGAGTAAATGAGTTAATCGAATATAGTTTATTCGAATAGAGTTAGAAGAGTTATCGAATATAGTTTATTCGACAGGAGTTAAGTGAATTAATTAAGTTAAACTAAGTGAATTAGTTAAGTGAATTGGTTAAGTTAACCAAAGAGAATTAGTCGAGTTAATCAAAGTGATTAGTTCAGTTAATCGAGATAAGTAAATCAAGTTAGGTTAATCGAGTTGAATTAGTCAGTCGAGTTAATAAATTGAGTTAGTCAAACCAAGTAAAACCAGTTAGAGTTAATTAATCAAGATTGACCAGTTAGAGTTGATCGGTTAGAATTAACCAGTTAGAGTTAATCAATCAGAGTTAATCAAATAGAGTTAAGTAAAATTAGAACTGACTAGAGATTAGTAAATTGAATGGTTTTCTAAGTGTCTATCTGATGTTGGTTTCGGCCTTCGGGATTTATACTTAGGGAATTGTTCTCATACTAGTTCACAGTCAGGGACAGATAGTTGGGGAAGAGTAGTGATTTGTAAATAAGCAAATGGAAAACGTTTTCCAGTGTTAATAACATATATTTTCTAAACATAGAAAATAAGGCAATGTGAATATATATATAGATATATGTTGATGATTTACCGATATAATTTCCATCTGGAAATAATATCATTGTTTGCACACTTGTTTTTCTTTGATGGTTAAATCACAGACTATCGAAGTTATGACCATTTTAACGTTGTTAGTATGGAGAGACCGGTTGGATTATTATCCAAAGAACCACTCTGTATTGGCATAAGCATTGCGAATCATATATGCCAAAGATAATTGAAGACGGAGTAAAATGCAAGGGCTGTTGTATAAGTCCTAGATAACAATGACTAAGATGGATATATTGAATAGTGCCTTCGGTTTGTCCAGTCCCAGGACAACTTGTATGGACGAAGGTCTGACAAAGTATATCCAATGGATCGCGTAAGTTGATCTGTTCAAACGTATTCACGTTTGGTGGCGGAGGAATTCGTTTCTCTAAGCTGTATACCCGTATTACTTTTGGATAAATCAATTTGTGATTTGGCGGGTATGACGATGTGACATTCTAAGTGAATGAGGGTGACTTGTGTTGATGAATGTCTGACAGAGTATTTCCAGAAAGGTCACGTACATTGATTTCTTCAACTTTACCAAGAGTGGAAGCGGAGAAGGAAACTTCTTTAGCTAACACGTAACGTACTATTGTAGACGCCAATTAGTGATTTTCGATGGATCTGACAATGTGACATTTGAAGTGAATCTGATGTAATGATAAAGCGTAGCTTCTAGCCTCATCAACCGGTAAATGACAGAAATCGGGCAGGCAGCATGGCTAAGTCGGTCGCACCGAAGTAGGGTGTATAATCACCTATCTAGAGAATATTCATTTGTTTCTTAAATCTATCAATGCTGTCCCATATATATACGGGAACGGTTGCTGATCCCAACCATTGGTGATATACATTCGATACACTCAAGCAAAATGAGTGTTCGGTCATGCGTGGCAGAGTTACAAGATGTTCTTGTTGAACTCCAGTGTATCGTTCCTAGAGTACACTGATCGGAAGGTGGTTTCATACCTTGTCATAGTTGGAAATCCATTACCCAATACGTGCTTGCGGTTTTGATTGTATACTATATATGTAGAACGTGAGATGAAAGCGTTTCTGTTAGTTGATATCTATTTGTACATAGACATTATTATAATATCAAAAGGTTTTTGATATAAAGATATTTTGGATTCTCATAAGGGAAAACCCCATTCCGTTCTGCGGCGTGGTCTTATGAGATATTGTTTACTTGTTCATATACCTGTTTAAACTGTTTTACTCATACCAGTCCCATGACTGACCCGGAGTTTACTTTGTTGTTTTCCCTAAACTCTTGGGTGCCCAATTTTGTACGGGCAGTCAAGTAGTCAGGAATTTATAGATATACTTGGAGAGCTTGGAGCAGGAGGCTTCAAGATCATATAGCTATAGTTTATTTCCGCTGTGTTGTAAGTGTTGTACTCTGATAAGTGCTATTGTATACATAACTGTTATATTTCAAAGTTATGATATCTATTATATGTTATTCGTTCCGCTGTGAGGTTCGTGTTACTCTGATGTTGTGTTCTTCTTCTTCTTCTATTCTAAGTTTCTATCTTATCTATTCTCACCTTCTAATTTCTTTCATTAATTACCTGTATTTTTCGATGTTTTGGTTATCGACATCGAGCATATGTCGATAACCAAAGTCGCCGAAAATCCGGGTCGTTACAGTTGGTATCAGAGCTTAAGTTAAGATTACCTTGGCTCTGTGGCGTGACTCGGTAGAGATAGGGTTAGTAATACCCTAGATTGAGTTTGAGTGTATATATACGAGTGCGTATTTGTATTTGATATAAAAATTGTTTTATATTGTGGAGATTCATTGGCTGAGTTGTTTATGAGTTCTGGTCGATCAGTTTGATCCACTGTATCGGTAGGGGTAAATAAACACTTGAATACGATGGACCGACACAGTATGGATATGTGATATATTATCATATATAGGATGTGTTGGTAGTAATTATAATCAGATAAGATTATAAAATGTGAAATGGTTATATATAACCAATCAGAATTTATACAAGTGAATTATATGAAATTGAAATGAATTAAATCTGAATTTAGATCAGAATTGGAATTTAAAATCCCAGAAATGGGAAAGGTGTTTGTAAATAAAATCTGGATTTAATATATGTGAGTTTTAAGATCCTGGGAGATTTTAAATTTGTTTACAACATTGTAAAAGGATATTTGGAATTGATTTCAAGGTGGAAATGTTTAAAAATGGGTTTTTAAAGTGCTATAGTATTGAACTCACTTCGGTAGCTGGAAAATAGATTCCGATGTTGATCATGACATCATCGGTGTTCATTTTCGAGTTGTAAGTGATGGATTACTACCAAAGAGGTTGTTTTTGAAATTGTTTAGAAAAGCAAATGTTTTGAATCCTAAAAAGGGAAGTTTGATTTCGATGTGGCAAACTGTTTAAAATTCCCAGGAAAATATTGTTGAATAAAACCAAATTGAATTAAAATTTGGTAAAGCAATTGGAATTAAGTTGAAACCAGTTAAGTGGTAACTGAAATTGAATTAGAATATATCGAAACAAATTGGTTTTGTAAGATAGGAATTTGAAACGATATTTGGTTGATGAGTTAAGAATTTGAAATCAAGAATAGTGCTTGAGTTCGAAATGAAATTCGACTTAGGTATAAGCGAATGGTTGGATTTGTGGATAAAAACAGATTGGAAATTGGTTGAGATGACCTTGGGTATATGTTGGATTGATAACAGGTGAAAGTGATAAAGTTAATATGCCCGACAAAAAGGTACAAGTTTATATTTGATATAAGCATGAGATTTATGAGCCGAATTGGCAAGCCGCTTGGCTGTTTGATTTTCTTTTGGGTTGGAGAAGGCCTAGAGAGGCGAGTCATCGTTTTACCGATAGGGCTGTACAAAGGAGGTTATGGCGAAATTTTCTGAAAATATAAAGTGTTAGAGAATTTTCAGAATTTTCGAAAATTTTAGTAAATCGGAAGGAATTAATATTTTAGTCGATATTAATTGGCTCAGTTGAAATCAGAAATAAAGGGTAAACAAATCTTAGGAATTCCAATAGATAGGGTCGTCCTCTAACTTAGCAATTTCGAGGACGAAATTATTTTAAGTGGGGGAGAATGTAATGACCCGCATTTTTCGACGATATAATAATTAATTTATTTAATTATTTAAATAGAGTTTAGAGGATATAATGGTCGTTAATTAAATTATAAGGAATATTTAATTAAATATAATAATTAAATAATATATATAATTCTGAAATAATCAGAATTAGTTGAATTGACAATATAATGTGAAGTGGGCAATTCAAAATATATATTTCAGGTTAGAGTTGAATTATATTGACGGATATATTCAATCGACGACAGTTTGAACGTATAATTATATTATAATTAAAATCGAGCTTGAAATGGCGCTGCAGTTCGTAAATTGGCGATTCGAACTTCAACTGAATGTACATGATTCGTTTTAAGCCGGATTTCTGTGAAACAAGAAATGTGTGGAGCTGGTGGAGTATATCTTTCTAGTGGAAGAGAAAAATCAGGATTTCATCGTGTAGATTTTGATTCATGTCCAAATCAAATTTCAGAAAAGTCGCTGTGGAATTCCTTTATATTTTGCAACGCTTTATTTACGTTATAAAAGGATTTTCGATATAAAATGAATATCGAGATAATCTGGAATCTGAAATATCAAGCTGTAAATTCTGATGTGATATTCTGGAGCTGTACGATATCATATGTGAAGATATACGATAATATAAATTTATTTATATTTAATTTAATTATATTTAAATATATTTATATATTTAAATGGGTCATCCAGAGCTTTAAAAATAGCCGGTTTTGGCAAACGAAGTCGGAATTCGACGAAACTAATTTTGTTGGATCCGCAATGTCAAATAGTTGTTAGATTTCCAGTTTCGTGATTTTTAGAGGCACTGTGTGGCCGTATGGATTTTTAGAGTGAGAAGCAGTCAGTATTTTGACAGTTAAAAATACGTTGTGTGAGCATACAGAGTCGGAATTCGACGAAACCAGTTTTGTTGGGACCGTAATGTCGAACTCTAGCTACATGTCCAGTTTCATGATTTTTGGTTATCGTGTGTGATCAAACGGATTTTTAGAAAGCAAAACGAATATAGAAATGAGAATATACCGAGAATATTCTATTTTAAAAATATCTAAAAATGTCTAAATCCTCTATAAATACCCCCCCTTTACCCTTAAACCTAATTTCTGCTTTCTCTGCTCGATAAAATCTGCGCCGCCACCATCGAAGAAAAATTATACAGCAAAAGTCCTCATTCAAAATTCAAATAGAAACCAAAGAAAATTCTATAAATGCCAAAATACATATAGTTGAAATCAGTGAAGCAAGGGCTTCTAACCCATAACCTTCGTTTCCAGCTTGACGTGATTTCTGGAACTCCGAAGTCCTGCAGCGAACTAGGGTTCGATCCTAGTTGGGAATCCAAGCATCGATTCAGCGTTTTAATGCCATTTCTGGACTGAGGAAGGAAAACCGAATGGGGTTGCAAAGGATTGGCGTGTTCAGTGCTAGTGACGTTCGACGGTCTCCTGTTATACTCGATGACGGGCTTCGTTTCAGACATGCGAGTTGGGTGTTGCTGGTACTGAAGGATAGAGGAGTTGAAGAGAGGAAGGATGGTGATTGTTAATTTAATTTCGGTGGAAGAACGGAAGGAGATTTGAGGGATGGAAGGACCGGAAATGGATGAGAGGATACATGCGACGGATTTTGTGGAGTTAGGGAAGACAAGCAGGAGCGGGTACGGGCTTTTGAGGGATTTAGTGGGCCGACGTTTTGAAATAAGGGTAAAGGCCCAAGTGGTATTTAAAAACCTAAGTGTTTATTTAATTTTTTAAGTACTAACTTATAAAATTCCCATCTCTCTCATACATAATCAGTTTGACAAACCGTAAGTTGCGTCGGGATCGTACGGACGTCAGCTACAACACGGAACTGACTGGAAATCCATCCAAGCTCGTTACAATTTATAGTGAAATAAATTGTCCGATCTAAATCAACGACAATTATCGTTATTAACGATGATAGTCCAATGTGAGTAAAACTCACCAACTCTAAACAGTTATATTTTTATAATGTATGTTTAGAGCTGTTAATCATCTGTTGATTGCTGTGTGTTGGTTGATTGATTGAACTGCTAGCCAGTTAGTGAAAATTATATATATATGTAATTATATATGTATATAAACCGTTAAATATTTATATATTGATTCTGCTATCAGAATAATTTATATTGAACTGAAAGTGATGATAATCATATTGTGTAACATCTGTGGATGCAGGGAGACAGGTTGGAGGAATCCGACCGGATTCCTCAACAGTTAATTTATTGTTTTTCATATATTGTTATATGATGTGATATAAAATCTGTGGGCGATTATATGTACTTGGACGATATTGAACATCGTGATTTTATATAATTGAATACCATAACATACCGAAATGTTGATAAGGGGATTTTCAAAGTGATATTGAAAATAGAATATTTATAAAATGGGATATTTATAAATAAGAGATATTTATAAAGTGGAATATTTATAAATAAGAAATGTTTATAAATTGGAATATTTATAAATAGGAGTTATTCAAAAAGGAAATAATTACAAACCATTTTTCTTTTTGAATGGAAAGGCCTGTGTGGCGGGTTTGGGGATTTTCCCGATGCTCCCGTTACAGAGGAGGTTATGGCGAATTTTTCAGAGAATTTACGGAGTTAGAATATTTCAAGAATAAATTTGAAAAGGAAATATTTGTAAACCATTTACAAATAGAATTGAAAAGGAAACGTTATAAAAAGGAAATCATTTTTAAAGTGTAGAACCGTTATTTAAAAGTAAATCTTTTCAAATGAATAAAAAGTTGTTAAAAAGGAAATCTTTATAAAGTGAATAAAGTAAATCGAATATGGTGTTCGAAAGGAGTTAAATCGAATATGGTATTCGAAGGGAGTAAATCGAATATGGTATTCGAAAGTTAGTAAAACAAATATGCTATTCAAAAGGGGTTAGTCGAGTCGAGTTAGTTGAATAGAGTTAACCAGTTCAGTAGAGTTAACCAGTTCAATAGAGTTAACCAGTTGGGTTAAGTAAGTCAAGTTAACCAGTGAGTTAAGTAAGTCAAGTTAACCAGTTGGGTTAAGTAAGTCAAGTTAACCAGTGAGTTAAATAAGTCAAGTTAACCAGTGAGTTAAGTAAGTCAAGTTAACCAGTTGGGTTAAGTAAGTCAAGTTAACCAGTGAGTTAAGCAAGTCAAGTTAACCAGTTGGGTTAAATAAGTCAAGTTAACCAGTGAGTTAAGTAAGTCAAGTTAACCAGTGAGTTAAGTAAGTCAAGTTAACTAGTGAGTTAAGTAAGTCAAGTTAACTAGTGAGTTAAGGAAGTCAAGTTAACCAGTTGGGTTAAGTAAGTCAAGTTAACCAGTGAGTTAAGCAAGTCAAGTTAACCAGTTGGGTTAAGTAAGTCAAGTTAACCAGTGAGTTAAGTAAGTCAAGTTAACCAGTTGGGTTAAGTAAGTCAAGTTAACCAGTGAGTTAAGCAAGTCAAGTTAACCAGTGAGTTAAGTAAGTCAAGTTAACCAGTGAGTTAAGTAAGTCAAGTTAACCAGTTGAGTTAAGTAAGTCGAGTTAATCAAGTCGAGTTGATCGAGTTAGAGTTACTCAGTTAGAGTTAATCGATTAGAATTAAAACGAACTAGAGTTAATCAAATATAGTTATTTAAGACAGAGTTAGTCAAACATAGTATTCAAGGTAAGTTGCCATCTCGTACGATTGCTAGCGTAATTCGCAGGGCTGTAAATAGCCTAAGGCGGTCGGATGTTGCCTGAGGGAATCAGGCGTAACCATTGTGATCGCTGCGATCTAGAGTCAAGCGAATGGAGTTAAATAGAGTTATTGAATATTAGTTATTCGAATGGAGTTAAATAGAGTTATCGAATACTAGCTATTCGAATAGAGTTAAACGGAGTTAAATAGAGTTAATCGAATTAGTTATTCGAATAGAGTTAAATAAATAAGAGTGATTCGAATTAGTTATTCGAATAGAGCTAAACACAAAGGAGTTATCGATTAGTTAAATCGAAAGGAGTTATCGATTAGTTAAATCGAAAGGAGTTATCGAATTTAGTTATTCGAAAAGGAGTTATCGATTTGTTAAGTCGAAAGGGAAGATTATCGAATATCGTTTATTCGAGAGGAGATTATCGAATATAGTTTATTCGAAGGAGTTATCGATTATTAGTTAATCGAAGTGAGTTATAGAATATTAGTTAAATCGAAGGAGTTATCGAATATAGTTTATTCGATGGAGTTAATCGATTAGAGTTAAATCAAATGAGTTGATCGAATATAGTTTATTCGAATAGAGAAAAGGAGTTAATCGAATATAGTTTATTCGAATAGAGAAAAGGAGTTAATCGAATATAGTTTATTCGAATAGAGTAAATGAGTTAATCGAATATAGTTTATTCGAATAGAGTTAGAGGAGTTATCGAATATAGTTTATTCGACAGGAGTTAAGTGAATTAGTTAAGTTAAACTATGTGAATTAGTTAAGTGAATTGGTTAAGTTAACCAAAGTGAATTAGTCGAGTTAATCAAAGCGATTTGTTCAGTTAATCGAGATAAGTAAATCAAGTTAGGTTAATCGAGTTGAATTAGTCAGTCGAGGTAATAAATTGAGTTAGTCAAACCAAGTAAAACCAGTTAGAGTTAATTAATTAGGGTTGACCAGTTAGAGTTGATCGGTTAGAATTAACCAGTTAGAGTTAATCAATCAGAGTTAATCAAATAGAGTTAAGTAAAATTAGAACGGACTAGAGATTAGTAAATTGAATGGTTTTCTAAGTGTCTATCTGATGTTGGTTTCGGCCTTCGGGATTTATACTTAGGTAATTGTTCTCATACTAGTTCACAGTCAGGGACTGATAGTTGGGGAAGAGTAGTGATTTGTAAATAAGCAAATGGAAAACGTTTTCCAGTGTTAATAACATATATTTTCTAAACATAGAAAATAAGGCAATGTGAATATATATATATAGATATATGTTGATGATTTGCCAATATAATTTCCATCTGGAAATAATATCATTGTTTGCACACTTGTTTTTCTTTGATGGTTAAATCACAGACTATCGAAGTTTTGACCATTTTAACGTTGTTAATATGGAGAGACCGGTTGGATTATTATCCAAAGAACCACTCTGTATTAGCATAAGCGTTGCGAATCATATATGCCAAAGATAATTGAAGACAGAGTAAAATGCAAGGGCTGTTGTATAAGTCTTAGATAACAGTGACTAAGATGGATATACTAAATAGTGCCTTCGATTTGTCCAATCCCAGGACAACTTGTATGGACGAAGGTCTGACAGAGTATATCCAATGGATCGCGTAAGTTGATCTGTTCAAACGTATTCACGTTTGGTGGCGGAGGAATTCGTTTCTCTAAGCTGTATACCCGTGTTACTTTTGGATAAATCAATTTGTGATTTGGAGGGTATGACGATGTGACATTCTAAGTGAATGAGGGTGACTTGTGTTGATGAATGTCTGACAGAGTATTTCCAGAAAGGTCACGTACATTGATTTCTTCAACTTTACCAAGAATGGAAGCGGAGAAGGAAACTTCTTTAGCTAACACGTAGCGTACTGTTGTAGACGCAAATTAGTGATTTTCGATGGATCTGACAATGTGGCATTCGAAGTGAATCTGATGTAATGATAAAGCGTAGCTTCTAGCCTCATCAACCAGTAAATGACAGAAATCGGGCAGGCAGCATGGCTAAGTCGGTCGGACCGAAGTAGGGTGTATAATCACCTATCTAGAGAATGTTCATTTGTTTCTTAAATCTATCAATGTTGTCCCATATATATACGGGAACTGTTGCTGATCCCAACCGTTGGTGATATACATTCAATACACTCAAGCAAAATGAGTGGTCGGTTATGTGTGGCTGAGTTACAAGATGTTCTTGTTGAACTCCAGTGTATCGTTCCTAGAGTACACTGATCGGAAGGTGGTTCCATACCTTGTCATAGTTGGAAATCCATTACCCAATACGTGCTTGCGGTTTTGATTGTATACTATATATGTAGAACGTGAGATGAAAGCGTTTCTGCTAGTTGATATCTATTTGTACATAGACATTATTATAATATCAAAAGGTTTTTGATATAAAGATATTTTGGATTCTCATAAGGGAAAAACCCGTTCCGTTCTGCGGCGTGGTCTTATGAGATATCATTTACTTGTTCATATACCTGTTTAAACTGTTTTACTCATACCAGTCCCATGACTGACCCGGAGTTTACTTTGTTGTTTTCCCTAAACTCTTGGGTGCCCAATTTTGTACGGGCAGTCAAGTAGTCAGGAATTTACAGATATACTTGGAGTGCTTGGAGCATGAGGCTTCAAGATCATATAGCTATAGTTTATTTCCGCTGTGTTGTAAGTGCTGTACTCTGATAAGTGCTATTGTATACATAACTGTTATATTTCAAAGTTATGATATCTATTATATGTTATTCGTTCCGCTGTGAGGTTCGTGTTACTCTGATGTTGTGTTCTTCTTCTTCTTCTATTCTAAGTTTCTATCTTATCTATTCTCACCTTCTAATTTCTTTCATTAATTACCAGGATTTTTCGATGTTTTGGTTATCGACATCGAGCATATGTCGATAACCAAAGTCGCCGAAAATCCGGGTCGTTACAGAAAACGTGGTCACGAAATGCACGAGAGGAAAATTGAATAAACTACATGGTGGATATTAATGAGGCAAGTACACCGATAAGGTGAGATTTGCTGCCTCAATTTCTGACAAAAAAAGTTTCGGTCAGAATAGCATTTCTAGAAAGCCTTTATTGTTTCTTAGAATAAGATATTTGAGAGTCCTTAAGTTTTCTTGGAATAAAGTCTTTGAAAATATTTAAGTTCAGTAGGAATAAGATATTTGAAATTCATATATTCTTTTAGAGTAACATATCTGAAGACCCATGTCACATCACATGATTAATAAAGAGAGAACGTAATCCACAAATATGTGTGACGGCCTAGTAAGCATGTTAACGAACTTAATATGCGATCCTCATAATCCATAATTCAGTTTCTATGTGTAGCAGTCAAGACAAAAGGCTATGCATATAAACACTAGTTTGGAAAGAAGCTTATGAGATTCTAAATGAAATAATATCTTCATATAAGTTTGGACCCAAAGAGCTTTGTTATATGCTTATCCATGACCAACAATAGTAAAAGTGCACAACTAAGTCAATAAGCCCATCCAAGATCTTGTTCAAATAAATTGAGCATGATTACGATCAGATATGAACTTTCCCAATTCAGTTCAAGGTTAGAAAAGTTTAATTTTTTGAGTTGAGAAAAGAAATGATTGACCAATCCTCCATGCTACTAAATTTGTATTTAAAGGTGTAGAGGAGTTCGTTCATGGCAGCACAATGCAACATTTGGCGCACCTAATCTTCGACATGCATAACCTTTTAGCATTAACAATAACCTCATTAGCACTAGGCTTAATTCCCAACTTTAGATGACTTTCAGCATTCTTTATTGACAGAAGGTGACATCAACATAAAGTGACATCAGTATGGATTGATATTGACGTGGAGTCGTATTGATATGAGGAAGCCTAATTATCTCGTCTTCTTTTATAGCTTTTGTGTACGTCAGTAATATCCATTATTATTGTCGCATCGGATCCACTGTGATATCTTCATAAGGAAGCATTAATTATCATCCATTTTGAAGTGGTGCAGCATCACTATGTGGTGATATTGGCGATGGGGAACACTAATTCTTTTGGCTTTGTAAAGGGGATGCTTTACTTCATTTGATATTAATATAAGCAGTATTAATTGGAGACAATATTTATACTGAAATTTTTGTTAATTTGAGCGGAAGTGTATTTGATCAAGATCTAGTATTGTTTATTTAGATACCAATGAATCTCAACACAAAAGAACAGGAATCAATTATGCAGCCTCACAGAAACAATAGCAAAAATAAGAGAAATAGAAGATTTAACATGGTTCAGATATAAATATCCTACGTCCACAGAGACCCAACAACTTCTTTTATTCTTTCTTTATAAGAGGGATTATAATAATAGAGGAATACAAAACACTCAATATATATTTCTCACCCTATAATTTATACAAAAATAGGAATCTTATTGAGGATATGAAGAAGAGAGCACTATTGGCTTGTTCTCTCAAGAATGAGCAAATGCCTCCCTAGTTTGCCTGAATATAAGCATGAGAAGTTTACGGGTTTCCTTGATTTGGTGTCAATGCATATCTTGCATATTGTGATAGTTTCCCTGTATACATATATTTGTTGGTTGCTCAAATCAAATAATATAACTTCTCATTTCATCCAAATTTGTTTCCACATATACCAAGATTTGATTGATTAATCAAATCAAATATTCTCCCATATCTTTCCAATTTATTACCCATAATTAATTTATTACAAGAACCAATTGAAATCTTCTCCATAATTGGCATAGAATTAAATCGTCCAATTTTAACACTCCATCTCGATTTAAATATATTCATTAATCAACAAAATTAGTTGTTGGGTCAGCGCCCCATAGTGCTTAAGTAGCAGGAAGCAAATTGATCAAGTTTGAGCAATTGTCAAACTTGTCTTTTGGCAGTGACTTTGTCATCATATCCGAAGGATTATCCAAAGTACTAACCTTCATCAATTTGATCTTGTTTCGTTCTTCTTCAAGCATAAGAAAGAAACCTCTGACATCAATGTGCTTCATCCGTGAACTATAAGCTTGATTCTCGTCAAGATGAATCACACTCTAACTATCTGAAAATAGCTCTACTGTCCGCTGCACCATTGAAAGATCATCCAACAACTGAAGTAAGCATAATCCTTCCTTTGCTTCTTCCACAATCGATATCAACTCTGCTTCGGTAGTTGAAAAAGCTACGATAGATTGCAGCTTTGATCTCCATGAAATTGAGCCTATGCCAAGTGTAAAAACATAGCCCGACACTGACTTCCTTTCATCTCTATCCCCAGCATAATCAGAATCACAGTTTCCTCTACCAAAGATGTCACCATCAACTCCATCATATAACAAGCCCACCAAAGAAGTGCCTTGAAGATATTTAAGAATCCACTTCACTGCTTGCTAATGTTCTTTGCCTGGGTTAGACATATATCGACTCAGAACACCCACTGCATGGGCGAAATATGGTCTTGTCCACACCATCGCATACATAAGACTGCCAATAGCACTAGAATAAGGTATACTACCATATACCTCTTATCTTCTTCCGATGTAGGAGATTGGTCTTTCGACAACTTAAAATGAGAGCCTAATGGAGTGCCAACTGGCTGGCTTTCTCTATTCCAAATCGAGCGAGGTTTTACTCGATGTATTGCGCCTGAATGAGCCTTAACTCTCTCAGTTTCCTATCCCTTCTTATCTTCATACCCAATATTCTTTGTGCCTTTCCCAAATCCTTAATGTCAAACCCTCTACCGAGCTCTGCTTTCAACTCCTTAATTCTGACCGTACTCCGAGATGCAATCTACATATCATCAACATATAACAACAAATAAATCATATCATTATCACATCTCCTAAAGTGAACAAACTGGTCCTTGAAACTTCTAGAGTATCCCTGTGAAAGCATAAACTTATCAAACTTCTTATACCATAGCCTGGGAGATTGCTTTAATTCATATAGAGATTTGTTGTGTTTGCAAACATAATCTGGTCTGCTACTACCAATGAACTCATCTGGCTGCTTTAAATAAATTTCTTCATCCAGATCACCATGCAAGAATGCAGTTTTGACATCTATTTTCTCTAATTCCATATCATAACGAGAAACTAATGCCAAGAGAATACGAATAGAAGTATGCCTAACTATTGGAGCAAAGATGTCATGATACTCTACCCCCTTCTTCTGAACATACCCCTTTGCTACTAGTCTTGCTTTATATATGAGATATCCATCGCTGGCGTCTTTCACTCTATAGATCCACTTACATCTAATAGATCTTTTGTCAGTAGGAAGTGGCACCAAATCCCAAGTGTGATTTTCTGTAAAGATTCGATCTCCTCTTCCATAGCAACTAACCAACTGGAACTGTCAACTGATGCAATAACATCTGTATAATCTCTGGGCTCATCATGGACATAGTTTAATGCATATGTTGCCCATATCATTAAAGTCAATGTCCTTGATGCTCAAACCAACAAACTCATTAAGTCATCTAGGCTTTCTTCTTTCTCTAACATGCCTAGTCTCTGTATGAGCTCTATCTTGAGTCTCATCTTCTGCCTCAACATGTGCACTATCCTCATCAACCATATTGTCATCAGAAACAACATTTGAATGTCTATGAAAAGAATAAACAGATGACTTGCTTTGTGTCTGGTTCTTCACAGGTCCTCTCATTGTCATCTAATGAGGAAGACTTCACCTTCGACATAGCCTTCTCATCAAAAGTTACATAACTGCTTATAATAAGTTTCTTGCTGATAGGACACCGCAACCTATATCCTTTCACTCTGCTTCTACACTTGCGAGCTCTAGGTTCCAGCTTTCCTCGACTATCATGCACATAAGTTGACAACCAAACACCTTGAGGAATGAATAGCTAATAGGCTCTCCTTTCCATACTTCTTCAGAGATTTTCATGTCTATGGCAGTAGAAGGTGTGCGGTTGATGAGGAAAGCCGCCATAGATAAAGCTTCAGCCCAAAATCCCTTCTTCGACTTAGCAGTCAATCTAAGGCATCTAGTTCTTTCCAACAATGTATGGTTCATCCTTTCTGCAACTCCATTGGACCGGTGGTCGCTTGCTGTGGTGTAATGCCTCTTAATGCCTTTGGTCTCACAATAATCGATGAATTCCTATGATACAAAATCACCATCATTATCTGAACGAAGAACTTTCAACTCTTTCCCTGACTGCTCCACCATGGATTTTCATTTACGAAATATGGCTCCACCCAACGATGGGCAAGGGGAAGGTCCCCAAACATCCGTGTGAACATAATCCAAAATAGCTTTTGCCTTATGCTCACCGGCACCAAAAGAAATCTTCATCTGCTTACCAAGAACACACTCTTTACAAAAACCAAGCTTTGAATGTCGAACTCCGTCAATCAAACCTCGCTTTCTTAGCTCATCCATGCTGCGCTCGCCAACATGACCCATCTGCAAGTGCCATAATATGGAAGATTATGAATCAACTCAAGTAACTGAAGCTGATTCACTAATTACAGTAGTGCCCTTTAGTAAATAGAGATTTCCTTCCCTTACTCCTTTCATAACAATCATGAAACCCTTAAATATTTTCATCTTCTTTTCTTTAACTACATTCTTTTATCCAAGTCTACTCAACGCCCCAACATAAATCAAGCTCCTCCTTAAATCAGGTATGTGCCTAACATCAGTAATGGTTCGAATAACATCGTCAAACATCCTGATCTTTACACTACCAACACCAACCATACGACAAGAAGTATCATTACCGATCATAACTTCTCCTCCATCAATCTCACGGTAAGTGGAAAAAGAGTTCCTTTCAAGTGTCATATGATAGGATGCGCCAGAATCAATCAACCATAGAGTGCTTTTCCTAGAAGAGCCAAAAGGTGTAAACACGTCAGTGTCACTCTCTGTATCTGATTTCTCCGATGTAGAGGCTAAAGCTTGCTTTGGGTCTTTTCTTCTTCCTTCAAGCTTGGGACATTGTGCAATAAAGTGCCCAGGCTTCTTACAATAATGGCAAGTCAATTTCTTAGGCCCCCTAGACTGAGACCTCGAAGAATTCCGTCCTCTATCTTTATTCGACTTGCTTTGACTTCTACCTCTCTGAACAGATAAGTCTTTGGTATCACTATTAATGCTAGTGCTTGCCAATCTACCTCTTAACACTTCATTGAATATCAGCCTTTACATCAGAAAGGCTAATTTTACTATGGCCATAAATCATGAATTAACAAAGGCAGTATACTCCTTAGGCAAGGAATATAGGAGGATCACAACATGAGCCTCATCAGTAATATCAACATCTGTTGCCTTTAGGTTCATAAGTAAAGTAGTCAATGCATCTACATGTTCCATAAGATCGGTTCCAGACTTCAACTTAAACGAATAAAGTTGTTATCATAGAATAATCCGATTAGTGAGAGACTTGTCTTGATATGCATTTGATAATGCATCTCATAGTTCCTTCGCCATCTTCTTCTGAGAAAATTCTCTAAGAATTTCATCTAAAAGACTCAGCTTAATTGTTGTGAGAGCTTCATCTGCATCCATATATTTCAATTTCTCAGGTGCAGAAACAACTTTATAAATCTTCTCCTTCTTCAATACAACCTCCATCTTCATCTTCCAAGTACCAAAATCTCCCTTTCCATCAAAACGAGTTACTCCATAATTGACAACAGATCTACAAATGGACTTACTAGAAGTAGCCATTGATATCTAAATAGGAATAATAACACTTGCTATGATACCAAACTATAGTGAAATTTTTGTTAATTTGAGCGGAATCGTATTTGATCAAGATCTAGTATTGTCTATTTAGATACCAATGAATCTCAACACAAAAGAACAGGAATCAATTATGCAGCCTCATAATAGCAGAAATAAGAAACACAGAAGATTTAATGTGGTTCAGATATGAATATCCTACGTCCACAGAGACCCAACAACTTCTTTTATTCTTTCTTCACAAGAGGGATTACAAGAAGAGAGGAATATAAAACACTCAATATATATTTCTCACCCTATAATTTATACAGAAACAGGGATCTTATTGAGGATATGTAGAAGATAGCACTATTGGCTTGTTCTCCTAAGAATGAGTAAATGCCTCCATATTTTATAAGAGTAAGAATGAAGGCTTACCTGAAGATAAACATGAGAAGTTTTCATATTTTCTTGATTTGGTGTCGATGCAATTCTTGCATATTTGTGATAGTTTCCCCGTATATATATATTTGATTGGTTGCTCAAATCAAATAATATAACATCTCATTTCATCCAAATTTGTTGCTACATATACCAAGATTTGATTGATTAATCAAATCAAATATGTCTCCCATATCTTTCCAATTTATTGCCCATAATTAATTGATTACAAGAATAAATTAAATTCTTCTCCATAATTGGCATAGATTTGAATCGTCCAATTATAACAATATTGACTAGGCACGATATCAGTCCCAACCTCATCGTCGTGCATTATTGGTTGAGATGTGTCATCGTTGAACGTCGACATTGAATAGAGATGGTACTGGTTTCAATTAGGTGTGATATCGATTAGTTATGACACTGATTTGATGTGCTATTAATCTCTTCCTAGTTGATATGTAGTATTATAACTATTTGTAAGTATTAATTGATGGTCTATGATACCTTCTCCTCATAGGTTGTTACGACATTGCTTCTTATTGATGAGATGGTGTATGAATGGTGTATGGTACAGATAAGCTACAACATTGAGAAAAGGCATTATATATGAGAGGCGGCAATATAGACCATCATTATTGATTTGTCTTTAGAATTGGATTATCTTTATATCTTTAACACAAACTGTTGATGCTTTGTTATGCTTATGTGGTATGCTCTGTATCATTGATATTAATATTGATAAATGTTGGTGTTGATATCTATCTTAATGGACTTGGAGCATGCTTCATCGCCTTGTCATTATTTTGTTGATGCAATATTCCCTTTGGTTCTCAAGGGTGACATAACTCTCTAATGTTGCTCTCAACATTGCAATATGTGACCTTTCAATGATATCTTTGCTTGGTTAATATGCATGACATTCCTTTTTATGTCTTTGAATTCAGGACATGCTGCTCCTTGACATTATTGATTAATTCATTACCTTTTAGTTTCTACAAAATCATCATTTCTTACCTCTATGGAAATTACGTGGATAACACTAAAAACTTATAGCCTTTGCTAAGTCCCTAAATTATAACCATTACAGACTAAAAATAAAGCAATGGTTCTAAACCATGGAAAAAATGGTAGGAAAATTGCGCTTTTTGCGGAAGCGACCAGGATCTTATTCACCCAATTACTTAAAGATGATTCAATGGAAAAAACAACACAGATATGAAATTATACACACAAACACAAGATATTTCATCCAACCACCCTCTTTATTGATTCACAATCAAACTTAATGAATCAAAAACTAAAAGTACACAAACTATAATTGAATCAATAACCTTATTGAGAAATGGAAAAAATATCTAGATGACTACAACTATTGTTGGAGAAGGAAACAATGAAGAACAACGAAAAATCCTTGGATCAACTATTTCGGTTCAGTCCCATCCAATTCTGATTTCAATAATCCAAATTTAGATGTTGCTTTTATAGAAGAATAGAAAGCCTGGGCAAAGTGTTCAGTTTACCTCTTAGAATATATCCCAAATATACTCAGCAAATAACCAGTTAAAAATACCAAAAATCCACCTCGGACGTCTGACCTAGATGGTCAGACGTCTGTCCCGACACGACCCATTGACAGCCCAACACGAGCACCACCACATAGAAACTAATGGTCTTAAAAATGTTTGTAATACCACATTGATATTCGTCTTGTCTTTGTATATTTTTCAACTCGACACATGTATACCACTTGATCAAAGCTCCTTATTTGATCTCTATTGATCCCTCGAGCACTATCACCGTGAAGACCCAAGTCTAAAATATGATCCTCAATCCTAGGATCATCAGAAATGACCACATTAACCTCTCCACCTTATTGTGGACTAGGTTCTTCAGTTGTTGCTCGCCTTCCACAGTCGACTACATATCCAACCAATCTTTTAAAGGTTTCCTTCCTCCATGACACCTCTTATCATAACACGACCACTCTTCTTCACACTCAAAACTCCACCTCGAATGTCAAAAGAGCAATCACAACGATCCAGATGACCGAGAGAAATGAGGTTATGCATGTTAAGGATTGCGGAATGGATCGTTAAGGAAAAACTAACACTAAAGGGGGGGGGGGGTGAATAGTGTTTTTGAGAATTTAAACAAAATCTAAAACTTATATGATCAATATCAAACACCACATAAACAATCACAGACACAGAATCAAACACATACACAAAGATAAACAAAAATAAACTGTATAAAAGGAAAGAACACACCGGATTTTATATTGGTTCGGAATTGCTCCTACGTCCAGTTTCATGCAACGTTGGATTGCGCAGAGTTTTATTACTATATCAATATCCAAGTACAGCCTCTTTGATTTCATGGCTACAAGGGTACATACCACTGATTCCAGCTTCCTTGATTTCATAGCTACAAGGGATACCACTGATTCCAATCTCCTTGATTTCACGAGTACAAGGGATACCACCGATTACAGATTACCCAAACACTTCCCAAAAGATTACAATAGCCCTATAACTCTTCAATAACACTTCGATTCAGAGAGTAATGAGTAGAGAGTGAGAAGAGAAGAATTTTTATGTAAATAAATTGAATTCAGTAGAGTTTAAGTGTAGAAATCATAAAAATGAGAAGATATAATGGTATAAAGAAAAGGGATGAAGATGGAGATGAAGAATTATGAAAAAAAATCGAAATCAACCCTTATTTATAAGTTTTGAAAGGTTGCAACATTTCCAGAGTATCACAAATAGTGAAAAGACACTTCCTTTGAAAATCAAAAAAGTGACAGTTATATGTTGACATAGGCTAAAATGTATGTCGATATAAGCATGTGTAAACTTGAATTTTGAGCATTTTTGAAGTGTTTTGATATATGTATATATATATATATATATACCTGGAAATTCTTGAATTAAACCATAGTGTTATAAATAAATATTATAAAGTAGAAAATCATATGAAAACACAAATATAAACATATTTATAAAATTATAGAGTTAAAACTATATAAATATAAAGTATATAATATATAAAACTTGTAAACTATAAAACTTGAAAAAAGTAAAGTAAAGAAAGTAGAAGAGAGAAGGTAGAGATTGAAGATAGAATTTGAAAATAGAATTTAAAAATTGAAAAATAGAATTTGAATTTGAATTTGAACATAGAGTGCTATTCAGAGTCTTACATAAATTAGACTCTATTACTATATTTATCTTGAACTCTAGAAATCTTGATTACTCATGAGTCTTGAATCATCTTTGAAATCTGAATCTCTAATGTCTTTAAACTATATAGTCTTCAGTATAAATCCATGTATATAAATCCTGCATATGTGTGTGTGTATATATATATATATTCTAGATAAAAGTGTTAGTATATATTTTATAATCAATTAATATTGAAATAAGGTTGTTGTCATCAAAACTCCATTCTCCAACAATGTGAATAAGTAGGGACATATCTAACTCCAAAGACTTCCCTCACTACACCATCATGCATACGGAACTGTATAGATCCAATACCACAAACTGGTAGCTCTACTCCATTGATCATTCTAATCATGTCGACATTCTTCTCATATGAAGAAAAACACTTCACATCATTACAAATGTGAAAACTGGCTCCCGAATTCATCTTCCAAGGATTAACTTCACTAAACAGGACATCGCAAGAAGCATCACTAATAGGACCTTCAGCAAAACCTACCTGTAAATCATCACTACTATCACCATCTACAACCATCTTCTTATCCTTCTTATTTGCATAACAATTTCTGCGTATGTGGCCTTCCTTACACAATGATGGCTGTAGGATCTAAATTAACCCTAGAGGGGGGGGGGGGGGTGAATAGTATTTATTGCAGCTTTTACTGAATAATTGAATAATAACAATCACAGATAATAATCAGAGTAAATGCAGAAAATAAATAACACACATATATACCCAGCTTTGGCAAAACCCTGCCTACTGCTGCATTCCCCAAGGCTTCTGCTAGGAGTTAAAAAAATCTCTATACTTATAGTCCCCTATAAATTCTTGACACTCGCTTCCAACTGTTCTTAACCCTACGCTCAAAACCCTGCACTGGTTTTTATCCCTGAAACCAGATCTCCCCGAATTACAAATCCTGTAATTTGTCTTCCTAGTTTTAGAGATAAACTAGAAAACTCTAATTCGATTACAACTTGAAACAGAAAAACGAATAAGAAACAAACAATAAAAACCCTCATAAAACAAATTTAAAACACTAGGCTTAAATAAAAAAATCCTTGTCCCTTTTAATTAACTTGTCTGGCCCCTTTTTATTGTGTCCATCCTTAGTTTTCTTTTATCCAATCAATTCCTATTTGCTTTGAAATGGTGGCGGCTCTGGAAGAAAATTCTAGGGTTTTCTTCAATCTTCCCAGTATGATTCAATGCTTGATGGACTGGTTAATCTCTGAAGCTTGAGACCTTTTTAGCTTCAATCTATGGTGGCTTGAATCATCAGTCGCTATCTTCGTTGCTTTATTCTTTAACTTGATCCAAGTGCATTCCTGGTATGATTTTAAATTCGAGTTTTCTTGTTTTAATTGTGCTTGAACTTGGATGATTATGCCAGTAATGAATTGGTGCTATTTATAGAGTTTTGAACTCCAAAATTATCTCTGATTTTGTCTTAGACTTGGTCGAGGTATATACATAGATTTTGGATCTTGAAATCTTTGGCCTTGAATTGATCTTTTACTTCTGGATACTTCTTCGATTTAAATATAGCTAAAGTTGAATATTTCCAACTTGCGTAGGATTTACAATACCTTTGAATTTGTCCTTATCAAAAATAAATGACGTATATATTTTTCTAGGAACAAGTTCTTGAATGAATTTTCTAGAATAGATTGCGAGATGAATTATAGACTTTGAACTAATCCTGAATTCCAATTTTCTTCACTTTGTCAACATGATTTTTTAAAAACTGATTTATCTTGAATAAACTGCTGCCTTGGATCAATTGCTAAAAAAAATGGTATGCATACTGCCATATATCTATTTTTATGGAAACAAGCTCTTAAATTTTGTGGAACTCTGTTTTTGCCGTATATTAATTTTTCCTGGAACATAGACTTTGGTATTCACTTTGACCACTGATGTTTACAAGAATAAATACAATCCTTGATCATTGGATGTTGTTTGTTACTTGATTAACCATCTTGATCGTGCTGCCTTTTGGTTCATGAATAAGAACAGATGCTTTAAAAAAACTTGAATTTTTGTTATGGCTGGTTGAACAGATGTTATACTTGATCATCCCTTATTCATACAATTTGCACTGCTCGACTTATCTGCCATGAACTTGTATTGCCACTGACTTGTCTCATCCTTCCCTGTGCACACCATGTTTACTGACTTGTTGCATGCTCTTGTATTTGCATTTGTTTTGCTTCTATGAATGTGGTGAATTAATGATTTCCAAAAAAGAAAAACAGCGATATCTTTGAAACTGATGTCATAAAAACATTTTCCAAAATTCATCATTGATTTTAATGTTGTAATTCTGGAGACTCAATTGATGTTGAAATGAATATTTGAGAACAGTGATTGCTCTTGACACATGACCATTTTGAGAGCTGATTTCTGCTTTCCTTATTGATGCTTTTATATCCTCCTGTCTTACCATATTGTTGTTATGTCGAGCTTTACTTCTCCATACTTTCATTATTGTCTTGGTTTCTTTCCTGTTTTGCACACTGCCTTTTACACAATAACGGATCTGCCACCATATGAATGTGTGCATGTTTTGAACTATTCTGAAATGTTCGTACACATGTATGACTCCACTGTTTTGACATGAACTTCACTTTTACCTAATTATTTGCCATTCATGTAGTTGCACCATGACCATGCTGTGTTGAACATGTCCTATAGCCTTTGTGCTAACTTGAAAACACTTTGAGTTGAGCCACTTTGACACTGCTGCTCCTATGTCTAAGCCATGTTTGTGTCAGTGCATGCACTTTGTTCGTATCTTCAAAATTATGTGCATCCTTGTGTGTATTTCGACTTGTTGAACCATGTTGCTCCATGCTTGTTGCATAGACACTATCTTGCTTTGTACACTTTGATACTCCCGACTGTGTTGTTGAATTATTGATGTCGTTGCTATTATCACTTTGCTGCTTCAAAAAGCTTGCGGTTGATCTTTTGACAAGAACATGATACTCCTAAAACTTGTTTGAATTTGTATCATGCTATGTTCACTTGTACACATTTGTTCATTGATGCATATGTCCTCGGCCATTTTATTTGGGATGATTTGCATGACCATGGCTCAACCAATTTTGTTGAGCTATCTCGACAACATTTATTATTGTTGAACTGAATTGAGTTGGTCCACGTGGTTGCTCCTCAGTTGCTTGATATGGTATTTTGATTGGCGGAGCAGTGCATACGTGTACATTTATACATGTATGTATATGCAACCATCAGAATAATTTTTCTTGTCCCTGCATATCATACTAAGTCTAGAAAAATGATGAGAAACACACCGAAATTCTGAGGCAAATAAAATTTAAATAAATTTAAATTTGTATGCACTTCAGTTTTATTTCTATTGTAGTGTACTATGTGTTTTTTTATTTGTGACAGGTATGAAGAGATGACTGACTGAAAGCTATGAAGACAGAAGATAGAAGATAGTGAATGAGTGTATAAGTGTCTGAATATGAGTCAACATGAAAATGTATATATGAGTTGTATAGAGTGATGAGTGATGTAGTGAGGAGCTGATGTACATAAGAAAAATATACTGATATTTGTAATAGTCAATTTTGTTTGAAATAAAATATTATTGTATTGTGTTCAAATCAAATTGTGTATCATATTCAGTTTATTTACTAATTCATGTGAAGTGTTTAAATAATGGAGTTATAAAAGATTGTACTATTTCAAATTTTGAAATAAAATATAAAATAGTACAATTACAAACACATTTAAATAATATTAAATGTTTGTTATCATCAAACAAAAATCATACAGCACATTGTTGTACCCAACAATCTCCTTCTTTTGATGATGACAAACATCTACAAGATTTTGAATGTGTTAAATGTGTTTAAACGTGAAATGTATTACTCCCCCTACTTGTATGCTCCCCCTACAACTGAACTCCCCTATATATGTGGCAAATTTGAATAATGAAATTCAATTGACCATTCCGCCCTTAGATATTTAATTTCCAATCTTAAGATATTTTTGAATTGAATATTCATCAGTCAAAATCTTGACAATTCTCCCCCTTTTGTTATCATCAAAAGGATAATAGAAATCGAAGCAGTGATGAATATAGACTAAAAAAATATAAATTCAAATCAAGAGAGAGAATATATATCGTAAAACCCATTTAATCAAACAAAAATCATAATAATCTTTAAATCAGAAGCAAATTTCACTTTCAGAATGAATGGATTTACGATGGATTTTATAGAATGAGGAGAGTTCAACAAAAATTGAATATTTGAATATGAATTTTGAAGATTTTAAATATGCTCAAAATGTGTTAAGCACTTGCTAACCACGCATAGCCCAAAGGTCTTTTAAATAGGGTTAGTAGTAACTTAACTTTATCCTCTCTAATGAGTTCCATCCATGCACAGCCCAAAGGTCTTATAAGTGAGAATGTAAGCACATAGCGATTAAGGTAATTCACCCAAGCATAACCGCGAGGACTTTTAAATGGGAGTGAATACCAAGGATAATATATATATATATATATTTCCCTTCTTTTAATTCTATTTTTATTTCCAAGAATAATTAGAACTCCCCAAATTAAATAAAACCATGATGAATGACATAAATATGGTAGATATAGAAGATGGTCGTGAAATAAGCTCTAATTCAAAGATATTATAAAATCTGTCCAATCATCATGAGATTTAAAATAACATCTCCTCTAGTTATGAATTATACCATAGTCATAACTCATCACAATTTCATAAATCTATTAATAATTTTGATGAGTCCCAAAACGGTTCAAATCAATCAATAATTTCAATTTTTGAATATATAATCAAAAATAATTTTAAAATTGAAAATATCAATTTCGTGAGGGGTTTTGAAAATATCAATGCTGATTGCTCCAAGACAATTTTAAAACCACTTATATATTTAATTCAAATTGCCTATGAATTTTAATGAAATCAAGACACTGATTTTCCAACTCATTATTTAATCACCAACACACTTAAAACGAATCAAATCAATTTCTTTATCAGAGCAGCACAAAGTTATTTTCAAAGCAAGAGTCACAATTGAATTTTTCAGAAATTTTTTAAACAAGAGCATGAAACATTTAACGACCAAATCTAAAGATAATTATTTGAAATCACTTGAGAAAAAAATCAAAATTTTATAATCCAAGCAATTCAACAATCAATAATGAATGTTTTCAAAATCAAGCCAAGTAAAAAAATGAAATTTTCACAACTAATCAAGCATGGCTTTCAAGTAATCCGCTGTATGGAGTTCATTCTTTCAATATTTTCCGAAATTAAGAAGAAACTCAAAACAGCAAAAAAAAATGTGAAATTTCATTTGCATACAAGAATATCATAAATTTTAATATTCCAATTTACCGTATTCAAGATATGCTCGAAAAAAATTGCGGCCTTATCAACAAAAATCAGAATAAAAAAAACTAAAAAGGGAATAAAATAAAATAAAAATACGAGTTTAGAGATCATACCTGACTTACCATAATCGATGTGATCTAATGAATCTCCAACTCTGAAACCAAATGGATAAAGAACTTCAAACAATTTAATAAAATGGAACAATTTGAATTTTTATCTCTCAAACACAATTGTTCCTTAGCCTATCCCCAGTACCTAAATATTAATAGGATCGAATGGTCTAACAAAAGTTGTTTTACCACTCTTATCTTCGTTTACACCCTTTGGTACCCAAACCCGTTTATATAACAATCCATTATTATCTATTCAAGTACCCTTTGGAACCCAAATTCGTTTAGACTTATTCAAATTCAGTTTGTTATTTTTTGAAAACCAAACATGTTTAAATGAATTGTTTTTAAATGAGTTATTAGTTCGTTTATGATTTAAAAACCCTTTGAAATTATTAGATTTCAAATTTTCAATTTGATACTTTTCAAAATCATTTAAAGGATTTTTAAAATCATTAGGATTTTGTTTTTCAACTGGATCAAATCCAAAACCAAGTCCCTTTTTATTCGGAACAAAAAATTGGTTTTTTAACAACATATTCAATGATTTCTCTCCTTTAGAAAATTTAGTAAAAGTTGACTTAATTCGTTGAATTTTAAATTTAAGATCGCTATTTTCTTTCATTAAATTTGAACAACGATTAATAGGGATTTTCCTCTTTTCAGCATCAGTTTGTTTTAAAACCAAATTTTCATTTTCAAGTGCTTTGATTTTAACATTGGACTTAGAAATTTCAATTTCAAATTGTTTTCGCTTTTCAAAATCAAGTTTTTCAGACTCTCGAAGATTTTCAATCTCCTTCTCAAAATCATGATTTTCATTCTTCAAATTCACGTTTTCACTTTTAAGTAACTCAAAATCAGTTTTGAATTTTAAAGGATTATTACTTAAAAATTGACATTTTTCGCATTTTGAAAATGGTGAATTTTTAACTTTTTCAAGTTTTCTTTCTAAATTGTTATTTTCTTGAACTAGTTTTGACCTATCAAATTTCAATCTCTCAACGATTTTTGTGAGATCATGACACATTAAAATTAAATCTTTATAAGTAAATTCGATACCTCATTTGAATCTTCTTCACTACTTTCAGAATCAGATCATGCCATAAGGCACAAATTAGCTTCCTCTTCATCACTTTCAGAAACTTCTTCTCCTTCCTCCTCATCCCATGTAGCAGCAAAGGCCTTCTTCTTTCTTCTAAACTTCTTCTTCTTTTCATTTTTGAGCTGTGTGCAATTTGGTTTGATATGTCCGGATTTCCCGCAATTGTAGCAAAACACTTCATCGTCTGAACTTTCTGAACTTTCGGACTTGTTAGTTTTTGAATTCTTCTTTTGTGTCTTGTAATTTCCTTTTTCCCACTTTCTCAAAACCATGGCTGGCTCTTCAGATGGATCATCACTTTCGACAGTATTATTTAGAGCGATCGTCTTTTTCTTTGATTCACAATTCTTTCGTTCTTCTCTTACTTTTTACTCCATCTCGTAAGTAATCAGATTTCCGATCAACTCTTCCATGCTTACTTTATTCAGATCTTTTGATTCTTGAATCTCCGTCACCTTGGCTTCAAAATTCACCGGTAGTACTCTCAATATTTTTCTGATCAATTCCGCTTCGGTATAAATTTTGCCAAGCGCTTTTGCATTGTAAACTAGTGATGAGAAGCATCCATACATCTCTTTTATATCTTCGTCTAATTGCATAGAGAAATTTTCATATTCGTTGCTAAGTAGAGCGAGACGAGATTCCTTAACTTGAGATGTACCTTCGTGTGTGACCTCCAACGTATGCCATATTTCCTGTGCAGTTTTACAATGAGAAATTCGATTAAATTTTGTTTTATCAAGAGCACAGATTAAAGCATTCATCGCTTTGGCATTAGTTGAAAATATTTTTTTTATCATTAGCATCCCAACTGTCTTTTGATTTAGGAATTTCAACACCATTAACAATAATAGTAGGAGACAAATAACCCGTTTCAATAATATCCCACACATCATAATCGACTGAACTCAAATAAATTTTCATCCTAGCTTTCCAATAGGCATAATCAGTTCCATTAAATATTGATGGCCTAGCAATGGACTGACCCTCAGAAAAAGCATTATTAGACAGAGTAAGACTCTGGAGTTAAAATAAAATAAAAAATACCTGCTCTAATACCACTTGAAGGATCTAAATTTACCTTAGAGGGGGGGGGGGGGGGGTGAATAGGGTTTATTGCAGTTTTTACTGAATAATTGAATAACAACAATCATGGATAATAATCAGAGTAAATGCAGAAAATAAATAACACACAGATATACCCAGCTTCGACAAAACCTTGCCTACTGCTGCATTCCCCAAGGTTTCTGTTAGGAGTTAAACCAATCTCTTATAGAACAAATTTAAAACCCTATTCTTAAATAAAAAAATCCTTGTCCCTTTTAATTAACTTAGTCGTCCCCTTTTTATTGTGTCTACCCTTAGTTTTCTTTTATCCGATCAATTCCTATTTGCTTTGAAATGGTGGCGGCTCTGGAGAAAAATTCTAGGGTTTTCTTCAATCTTCCTAAACCGATTTAATGCTTGATGAACTGGTTAATCTCTGAAGTGCGAGACCTTTTTGGCTTCAATCTCTGGTGGCTTGAATCATCAATCGCTATCTCCATTGCTTTATGCTTTAACTCGATCCAAGTGGTTTCCTGGTATGATTTTAAATTCGAGTTTTCTTGTTTTAATTGTGCTTGAACTTGGATGATTATGCCAGTGATGACTTGGTGCTATTTATAGAGTTTTGAGCTCCAAAATTATCTTTGATTTCGTATTAGACTTTGTCGAGGTATATACGTAGATTTTGGATCTTGAAATCTTTGGCCTTGAATCGATCTTTTACTTCTGGATACTTCTTCGATTTAAATATAGCTAAAGTTGAATATTTCCAACTTGCATAGGATTTCCAAAAGCTTTGAATTTGTCCTTATCAAAAATAAATAATGTATATATTTTTTGGAAACAAGTTCTTGAATGAATTTTCTGGAATAGATTGCAAGATGAATTGTAGACTTTGAACTAGTCCTGAATTCCAATTTTCTTGACTTTGTCAACACGATTTTTTTTAAAACTGATTTATCTTGAATAAAATGCTGCCTTGGATCAATTGCTAGAAAAATGGTATGCATACTGCCATATATCTATTTTTGTGGAAACAAGCTCTTAAATTTTGTGGAACTCTGTTTTTGCCATGTATTAATTTTTCCTGGAACATAGACTTGGTATTCACCTTGACCACTGATGTTTACAAGGATAAATACTATCCTTGATCATTGGATATTGTTTGTTACTTGATTGACCATCTTGATCATGCTGCCTTTTGGTTCATGAATAAGAACATATGCTTTTAAAAAAACTTGAATTTTTGTTATGGCTGGTTGAACAGATGTTATACTTGATCATCCCTTATTCATACAATTTGTACTGCTAAACTTGTCTACCATGAACTTGTATTGCCACTGTCTTGTCTCATCCTTCCGTGTGCACACCCTGTTTACTGACTTATTGCATGCTCTTGTATTTGCATTTGTTTTGCTTCTATGAATGTGGTGAATTAATGATTTCCAAAAAAGAAAAACAGTGATATCTTTGAAACCGATTTCAGAAAAACACTTTCCAAAATTCGTCACTGATTTTAATGCTGTAATTTTGGAGACTCAATTGATGTTGAAATGAATATTTGAGAACGGTGATTGCTCTTGACACATGACCATTTTTGAGAGCTGATTTCTGCTTGACTTATTAATGCTTGTGTATCCTTTTGTCTTACCATATAGTTGTTGTGTCGAGCTTTACTTCTCCATACTTTCATTGTTGTCTTGGTTTCTTTCATGTTTTTCACACTGCCTTTTACACAATAAAGAATCTGCCTCCATATGAATGTGCACATGTTTTGAACTATTCTGAAATGTTCATACACATGCATGACTCCACTGTTTTGACATGAACTTCACTTTTACTTGATTATTTGCCAATCATGTAGTTGCACCATGACCATACTGTGTTGAACGTGTCCTGTAGCCTTTGTGCTGCTTTGAAAACAATTTGTGTTGAGCCACTTTGACACTGTTGCTCCAATGTCTAAGCCATGTTTGTGTTAATGCATGCACTCTGTTCATAACTTCAAAATTGTGTGCATCCTTGTGTGTATTTTGACTTGTTGAACCATGTTGCTCTATGTTTGTTGCATAGACACTATCTTGCTTTGTACACTTTGATACTTTCGACTGTGTTGTTGAATTATTGATGTCGTTGCTATTATCACTTTGTTGCTTCAAAAAGCTTGCAGTTGATCTTTTGACAAAAACATGATACTCCTGAAACTTGTTTGAATTTGTATCATGCTATGTTCACTTGTACACATTTTTTCATTGATTCATATGTCCTCGGCCATTTTATTTGGGTTGATTTGCATGACCATGGCTTGACCAATTTTGATGAGTTGTCTCGACAACATTTATTATTGTTACACTGAGTCGAGTTGGTCCACGTGGCTACTCCTCAGTTGCTTGCTAATGTATTTTGATTAGCGAGGCAGTGCACACGTGTATATTTATACACGTGTGTATATGCAGCCATCAGAATAATTTTTCATGTCCCTGCATATCAGACTAAGCCTAGAAAAATGATGAGAAACACACCGAAATTCTGACGCAAATAAAATTTAAATAAATTTAAATTTGTATGCACTTTAGTTTTATTTCTATTGCAGTATACTGTGTTTTTTTATTTGTGACAGGTATGAAGAGATGACTGACTGAAAGTTGTGAAGACAGAAGATAGAAGACAGTGAATGAGTGTATAAGTGTCTGAGTATGAGTCAACATGAAAATGTATATATGAGTCGTATAGAGTGATGAGTGATGTAGTGAGGAGATGTTGTACAGAAAAAAAATTATACTGATATTTGTAATAGTTAAATTTGTTTGAAATAAAATATTATTTTATTGTGTTCAAATCAAATTGTGTATCGTATTCAGTTTATTTACAAATTCATGTGAAGTGTTTAAATAGTGGAGTTATAAAAGATTGTACTATTTCAGATTTTGAAATAAAATATAAAATAGTATAGTTACAAACACATTTAAATAATATTATATGCTTGTTATCATCAAATAAAAATCATACAACACATTGTTGTACCCAACAATGGCAAGTGATAACACCTTTACTTTTAGCCTCATTCTTCTTCCATCTTGTATCTTTCCATGAGTCTCTTGCTACCATAGCCTCACCTTGAACTGATTTCAACCCCGACACTTTTCTCTTTAGTTCCTCATTTAAAAGGTTGCTTCGTACCGTTTCCAAAACGATGGCTCCATATTCATTTACGCAACCAAAATCTCCCAACTTTTTGAAAGCAAACTCATCAACAAAAGAGCCTGCAATTCATCATCAAAATTTACGTTCAAAATTTCCAAATGATTAATCACATCTTGAAATTCATTTAAATGCTCTGCAATAGACTTCTCCTCACTTAATCGAAGTTGCACCAACTTTCGAATTAGAAAAGCCTTACTTGTAGCACTCCTTGACTCATACAAAGATACCAACTTATCCCACAAATCATTTGCGGATTCACAACTAGCGACATTATGGAATATCGAATTGCCAACGTACTGCCGAATCAAGGCAATTGCCTTCTTATCCATCTTCTTCCACTTTCTCTCACCCATATGCGAGAGCTTCTTACCATCTCCATCCATCAGATCATGAAGATCATTGAGGTAAAACATGTCCTCTGTCTTTAGCTTCCAAATCCCCCAATTTCTTCCATCGAAAATAGTCATCTTAGGAAATGCCATCATATCCGACATAAGGAAAATCAATTTTTTATTGATTCACGAAAAAAAATCGAATTTTTTTCTGATCCAACCTCAGTCTAAGCTTTGTGATGATCTAGCTCCAATATCAACTGTAGAGAAAATTGTGCCTTTTGCGGAAGCGACCAGGATCTTTATTCACCCAATTACTTAAAGATGATTCAATGGGAAAACAACATAGATACGAAATTACTCGTACAAACACATAAAATCGGCCTCAGACATTTGACCCAGATGGTCAGACGTCTGTTCAAACTCTCAAGCTAAAAACCCTGATAACTTAGACGTTTGACATAAAGAGCTCAAACGTCAGAGCTGACGCATTGCTGCCCCCTTGAGCTGTTGCACAGTCTTCCTCCGAACTCCGGTCCACACACTGTCTTCTTCATTACTAAGCACACATCTCGACTTCAAAATAATGTGATTTAATACCACAAAGCACAACAAATTTTTTGTCTCACTACAGCCTTGAGCCATTGCTAATTGGCTTTTTGGTTCAGTGAATGAAATTATGAACATGATCCAACCACAGAAATAGCTACAGAGTTTTCCTAATACCTTTTAGCTGAATCTATCATTGAATCGGTCATTCGAGCATAAATCCTTTAACTGAAATCTATCAGGTTAATGAATTTTGAGGGAGTAGATGTCAAGGTATCTATCTTTTTATGTGATAACTAATTTCCATGTCCTAATTGTTATAGTTACTGAACTTGTGTTTTTTGGGTCGAGGCATGTGCCATGTATGAAATTTCTACTATAGCATTATTATTGTTTCAGATCTTCATTGAGAATTGAGTTAAATGATCTTGACTTTGCTTTGATGGTTGGAATTATTCTAGATATTATTGTTCTTCTTATAGAAGCCATAAAGATTTCAACAGTTGCTTTTTCCTATTGTATTTATTGGAATTCTTGAAATTCCGATTAAATAAAATAAATTCAATCATAATAATAATCAAAAGAAAAGGAATAAAAAATTAATTGTAAATGGCCAGAAAGAAGGAAAGTGAGCACAGGAAGAATAAGGAATCGTGCAATGAGAGGAACGAAAATGAATAAACAAGGCGGAGAGAATAGGAGATGGAGGAGAAATGTAAAGATATAGATTGATGGTTTGGGAAACCGGAAATTCATTTTTCATGTTCAGGTTTTGTTGGACATAGCCCTTCATCAACTTTTATATGGTTGTGTTGAAAAAGTAAAAGGTATAAGAATTTGTTTTATTCTAACTTCTAGTACAAGCCAATAAAGTTATTTTTAATTTATCTAAAGAAATCTTTTGATATAAAATAACGTTTTTGAGTAATAAACATTTTATTTCTAAACATTAAAAATAGAAGAATACAAGTTAGTTGATATTGTAGGTGAAGCAAATGAATCACTGTTCATTGTTATTTTAATTTTTAACATTAGAAAATTTGACAAGATCAATTTGGATATTAAAAATATTATCATAAATCTTAACATAGTTTTTCAACATACTTGAATAAGGTAATGGCTAATTTTCTACATATTGAATTTCACTATTAATAAAATTTGAAGTCAGTTTAAAAGAATGTATTTATAACTTCACCTATTAAATAAGTTACGAAGTTACATTGATTACATTACAAGTGATAACTGTAATAGAATTATTTTCCATTTAAAATAAACTAGTGAAATGTTTAATTTTTGTGATGCACGTTGCTAATGAAAAACTATTATCATAACCGCAAAATGGTATAGAGCCGACCGTTCAACCACATAACTTCGGCAAAATGTTTGTTCGTTTAGTTCTTTAATTAGCTTTAGTCAAAAACTAAATGATAATGTGGAGAGTACAAAATAAATAGCATTAGAGAGATTCAAAAAGACATGCCCAAGATGCATTTCTTGTTTTTTTTTTGCATTGCACTATTTGGTTTTACAAGTCAACAATAGAAAAGCCAACAATCAATTTGATTAATGACAATTCTTTACGTCTTCCTTGTGATTATATCATTAGCAACACATGATTATGTCATTAAAATTGTTAATATTTGCGAATGTTATGTGTGTCATAAAATAGTAAACTACAATTTGATTATAATATTCCATTGTAGTTCAAATTCTTATGCTTTCCATGATGTAACAACCCGTAAAATGCGGGCCAGTTTGAAATTTTTATTTTGGCAATTTTAGCCGATTTTGAATATTTAAATTGAATTATTTTAAATAATATCGACGAGAAATTTATTTCGAATATAATTCGAACGTATATATTATACGCGTCGTCGTTAGAATATAAATATTTATATATAATTATAAATAGAATTGAAAATGGCGCGGTAGTTCGATAATTCGATTTCAAACTTAAATTGAATGTACCGGGTGCAAAATAAACCGGATTTTAGTGAAACCAAAAATGATAGGATCTAATTGATAATATCTTTCCAACGAATCCGAAAAATCGAAATTTCCTAACGGGAATCAAAAGATATGTCCAGTTGAAAATTCTGAATAGTCGCTATGGAATTCAGGCCCTTAAAAATGGACATTTTGCAAATGACCTCGGATCTCGATGAAACCAGTTTTGTTGGGTCCGCAGTGTCAAGTTATTGCTAGATTCCAAATTTCATAATTTTTCGAATCAGTATGTGAGCGTGGCGAAGGAAAACGCGTTTGACCAGTTTCAGTTGTTTTTAATCGACTGGAAAATGGCCATTTTTCCAACGGTCTCAGAATTCGACGAAACTAGTTTTGTTAGGACCGTATCGTCAATACGAAGCTAGAAAATATTTTTCTGGAATTTTTCGAGGTAGTATGGGACCCCGGTAATTTGAAATGTACGTTTAAAATCCAATATAATGATTTAAATGTAAATTCAGCAGAAACTGATTGTAACGATCGAATCAGCTTGCAGTGCATATCCCATTGTGTTCGGAATGGGGGTAAAACGCTATGGACGACAGGCGGTGGGCCTCGTTTAGAGGTCAAATAAAAAAGTCAACTTTTTGTGAATTAAATAATTAAAATAACTAAAAATATCTCCCTTCTCCTATATGCCTTCAGCACCCCCCCCCGTTTAATTATTCGATCGAATGAAAAAAAAAAGGAAGAGATCGGAGGAAGCGCCTCCGACTGGAGGAGCTCAACGCCGCCGCCATCGCTCCCCAGACCGCCGTCCAGCCCCGCTCCGACGGTCAACCACCGCAAGCCCCCTCTCTCCCCTCCACCGACGCATCCTCCTCTTCCCCCTTCTTGTCCAAACCGCTACCCTAGCCTCGAATCAGACCCGACGCTGAACCGCTCCGCCCACCGACCCCTGATGGCCGCGCCCAGACCCTCCAACCACCTGTGGCACAACCACTCCGACGTCCAAACTCCTCCCCCTTCGCAGCAAAGTGAAACCCCCCTCTGAAAAATGCAAAGTGAGTTTTTTATTCGATTTTCTTTTCAGTTTTTACCGAGATTAAAACTCTGATTTTTATAGTATGGGTTAGAGCATAAAAATTTGATTTTTATGTATATAGATTTAAATTAAAAACACGATTTTTATATATTATGAATAACAAAGAAAGGTTATATTTTTAAACAAGGTAAAGAACGTATTTTTAATTAAAGAAAGAACGTATTTTTAATTAAAGAAAGAACGTATTTTTAATTAAAGAAAGAACGTATTTTTAATCAAAGAAAGAAGTGATTTTTAATCTATGAAAGACGATATTTTTATTATAGTAGAGCATTAAAAATATAATTTTTATCATATGTAGAAGCTCAAAATATAATTAAAATTATATGTAGAAGTTCAAAATATAATTTTTATATGATGTGAAGGCTAAAAATATTAATTTTATAATATAGGAAAGTAAAAAAATATAATTTTTATACTAGTGGCATAATAAAAATATGATTTTTACTTAGGTAGAGTATTAAAAATATGGTTTTTGTTAAGGTAGAAATATAAAAATATAATTTGTATATAGAAAGAAGCGTTGTAAAAATAGAATTTTTATCCATATGCAGTGATTATAAAAACATGATTTTTATATACATAGCAACAATATAAAAATATGATTTTTACATATGTAGATAATACGGGCAACGAAGGTGACGAAGATGCGATAGCGATGAAGATTTCTATCAATGAAGTGCCGTGGAGCTGGATAGCTATCGGTGAGAACTTCTCACCTTTCAATTTCTTTTCTAGTTATATATATATATATACTAGGATGCAGACGGTGCTTAGTAGCACCCGACACAATCGTCCACAGACCATGGACTTGTTTGTTTGGTTGCATAGATTAGTTGAATTATTTGTTTGAATTGAATTGTTTGGTGAGATGAAATTGATTTGATTGATGTGTGAATGGCGTGGGCCTTCACTAGACCGGGGATAAGGCTAGGCCTTGTCCCGTTTCTAGTATCGTGCCGTTATGCCGCCGAAATTTTCTAAAATATGTTAGAAAAATAAAATATCATTTTATTGAAGAAATGAACTGAATAGAAATTCATGTGTTGAAATAAAATGTTTTATCGTTAAAATATAATTTTTGACGTGAATGTGAATAAATAAATATTCATTTACAAACCGGACGGTTTGTTTATGTACACCTATTTGAAGGACATTGATTGGGTCGATAAATTTTACACATCGCCCAATTGCACAAATAAAATCTGTGTTTGATTGTTTGAAACCCCACACGGGTGTTGGGATGAAATTTGAAGTTCACTCATCCTGATTGATTAAATATGTCGATCGATTGATTGACAGGCTGTTATAAGCGTTGAATATCTATATTTGATGCTTATACAGTGTAGTGCACTTTGGTTGATGGTTGATTATTTTCAATGCTATTATATACATGTGTTGTATGAAAATCCATATAATTAATTTTATATGGTAATTGATTGGGCCTCATTCCAGTTTTGAAAAAGAAATATTTGAAAAAGAAATATTTGAAAAAGAAATATTTGAAATAGAATATTTGAAAATAAAGGAATATATGAAGCCGTGTTGATTAGATTGACGCCATTTTGATGTGAACGATATTTATATCGATTTTAAAACGATTTCGAAATGAATTGAATTGAAAACGATTTCGAAATGAATTGAATTGAAAACGATTTCGAAATGAATTGAATTGAAAACGATTTCGAAATGAATTGAATTGAAAACGATTTCGAAATGAATTGAATTGAAAACGATTTCGAAATGAATTGAATTGAAAACGATTTCGAAATGAATTGAATTGAAAACGATTTCAAATTGAATTGAAAGTGAATTGAAATGAATTCAAATTGAATTGAAATTTGAATTGAATAGAAATGAACTTTGAAACGAATTTATAAAGAAGAATTCAATTTTGATTTGAATTGAAAAGGAAGTTGAAATCGCTTTTGAAACGATTTTAAAACTATTTATATAATTCGTTTTAAATAGCAATCGACGAAGTATATATTATATATATTATATATATATAATATAATGGCCTGAATAGAACGCGCCGCGGCAGTTCATGAATTTCGACCATTGATTTCAAATGGACATTACGGGAGATCCGACCGTCGGATTCTCCTAAAACCGGAACCGTTGGGTTCGTATCGAAAAGAGCTTTCTAGCGAATGTTAGAAATTTGAAATCTAACGGTTGGATTTGGAATTATGTCCAAATCAAATTTGGAAAAGGTCGCTGTAAGTGCAGTTCGATGGCCATTGATGGAAATCGACTGTACGGGCCTTGATAAAATTATTAAAAATAGTAATAATTTGTGTAAAATCATAAGAAATGATTTGTGAAAGTTTGGGATGAAAAACTCCATATTTGAAAAGATAAAAATAGATTTTTTTCGAAATAAACTAGTTGTGAACTAGAATTATAATTCTATTTATTTTTAAGTAAATAAATTGAATTTGAAAAGGGTTTTAAAAATAACCAGAATTTCCAATGATTGCATTGGAGTGGATTTGAATCGAAATTGTCTTTGGAATATTTCGATGTTGGAATTCGTGATTATACAGGTGTTGTTATGGAAATTTGAAAGATATATATTTATATCGTTATTTCCAATACGACATTTGTTAGTCGTAGAATTTGATATTGAATATAAGCCGATATATTTTCTATTCAGAGCCTTGTGTTGAATATCGAATGTGATTTGGGTTTGTCGTGAATGGTGTCTTCACTAACACTGTTCTTGAACCCAGTTGAGAAAAGATTAAATCTTTTTATTTAGATTTAATGAAGTGTACCAATTAAATGATATTTAATTGGAATTGAATTGGTATTGATTTTTGGGTTTATCGTGAACAGTGTTTTAAATAACACTTGTTCTTTAACCCGATAATTAATGGAAGGTGATTTTGGGCTTATCGTGAACCGTGTTTTAAATGACACTGATTCTTTAACCCAGTTAACGATTAAAACTAAGTGGAGTTTTAATGAATCTTTAATTAGATTGAAATGATCGAAAATGGAGTATCACCAGTTTTACTCCAAGCGATAGTTAAATCTTTAATTAGATTTGAACGTGAAATGGTAATTGAATTACCGATAACACTGTGGTGTTAGATATGAAGTACTACCAGTTTTACTTCATGGGATGAATAGGTTGGGATTGGGAAAATAAAATAAATGATTACTTCGGTGTGGTTCGCTAATCCCGGCTAGTTTGAATTGATATTCAAAGGAGATTAAAGAATAAATTTAAAGAATTTATCTTGGATAAAATTTATGGGAACTTTTCCCAAAGTATAGGAATATTTGAATAAAAGAATATTCTGGATTGGAATGAGGCGTATGTTGTGTTTGTGTAACACTTTTATAATATATACGCGAGTTATTCAGAAAGACCGGGTTTATCCCATTCTGAATAACTGATTCGACGTGGTGTCGAAGATGAAGACGGTGGTCGAAGACCGGAAGTCTTCACGTCGTTTGGGTGATTACTGATGATCTTGATTGGGCTGTACACCCAAGAAGATGGAAACAGTTAGTGATCGTCCAGACGTACTTGGAGATCGATGGATATGCGGGGTACTAGGTGCCTCCGGTTTCGTTCAGACCCAGAACGGACTTGTAAATGGACTGTGTGTCTGACATTGGATTTTAGTCCGTGTGATTGATCTTTATTAAATATATATCTGTTTGGCGGCGGAGAATTTATTCTCTTGCTTAACGCCCTTCTCTGAGACGTACGAGCTCAGGGGTTATATATTGATGGATATCAAACGCATGGAGTGAATTGCCTGTGTGGCATGCCTAAGTGGCAATTGATCGAGGCTTCTGTTGAAAAGCAAAGTCTTGTGGTGATGATCAAAGCAAGGCCTTTGTGGCGTAGCTTTGTGTAACGTTTACTTCGCGTGTTTCACACCCGGTATGAACCAAAAACGGGAGACGGACATCAGGGAGGACTTGCGTTTCTTTCTAGCTAAAAGTGGCGTCAGTGGTTTTACACGCCCTGACGAGTTTGACTTATGTGGTTGTTGCTGTTGCGAGGCGCCTCGGTTTGATCGGACGATCCGGGTCCGATGGAGTCATTTGTTGGCTCGTTTGCGCCCCAAAGGGCGGGGAGACGTATTGTTCAGGCATAATAATCCACATCGGTGGACCGGCCCTGACGATCCAGGGGGCAGTTGCGGCTGTTCCTGAGACATGGTAGGCTAGATTGTCTCGAATCGGTAGAGGACGATCCCTGGCCTCGGTTCATAGACGGAAATCCAATTTCCAAATACGTGACTTTGCGGTTTTATTTGTAAACCTATATATGGCGACATAGTGGCATGGGACGCTCATGCCGCCTATGATTGATACTTATGATTTGAAGTTGTTTTATACACTATGCACTTATAATAGTATCAAACGATTTGTTTTAAACGTATCAAGCATTCTTTGGCTGTTATAAGGGAAAACCCTATCCTCGGCTGCGTTGCATTGTGTGATGGGACCTGGGTCTTATAACAGCTTCATTTTTCTTCATTTAGCATTGCGCTGTTTGTTTTATGCACTGGTATTCTTGGGAGGAAACCCGTTCCGTGTTATACGGCGTGGTCCCTTGATTTACCTAACTTTAAAAATAAAGATTAACTGTTTTAGTTCTCACACCAGTCACATGACTGACCTGGAGTTTATTGTTTTAACCTAAACTCTGGGTGCCCTTATTTTGACACGGGCAGCTAGTAGTTTTGGTTTTGCAGATTTATATTCACAGGATCCTGGTTTACAGCTGGAACGATATCCGGAAAGCTTTGTATCCGTATATCCCTTCTAGTTGTGTATTGTATTATTTTCCGCTGCTATGTATTTAAATGTAATTTAAATCTCTGATATTTCTGTGTAATATTCATTTGTACTCTATATATTCTTGTAATCTGATGCATTGTTGTAATATACAGTGAAATGTTCTTTTATATGCGTTCTGTTGTGGTTTGTTCTCGAACTATCCGACGCTTTCCTTTACGGGGAAGTTGCGGGTCGTTACACGTGGTATCAGAGCTTTGGTTTACAGAGCTCGAGAACAAGACACATTAGAACCATATGAAAGGATTCATCAGATATTGGATTAGTAATATCCAATTAGAATGACTCGTTAGAGATAGGATCAGTAGTATCCTAGAACGAGTATGAATAGTATATTTTTAAAATAAAACCAATTTTGTTTTGAAAATTTAAATCAATTATTCGTATTTGATTATTTATTTATATTGACTTTGGACAGTCCAGTATATAAAGATTTTGCATATACGCCTTGCAAACGTGTATTTAAAGTTTTAATATACTGGATAGATATAGAATCACACTCTAGTCGCCCGGAAATAATTTTGGTAATGCGGCCGCATTATCAATATTTATATTCGTGTTTCGAAGGTGTGATATCTATATATTTCCATTAGGCTGGTGTGAGAACCAAAACTTATATATAGCTACAATACATTGTTGTGAATTGGCATCAAAAACATGATTTTTGTATATGTATCAAAATTATGAATTTGAAACTCTAATTCACTAATTGATTGATGTTTGTGTTGTTTGTTCATTTGTTTGATAATTTTGAACCATTTAGCCTAATTGAATCAAATATTGAATTATATTGAAATTTGGTCGCATTTGCTTGCATATACATATGCTTATATTGAACAGGTCATAGCAAGGAGGCTAGAGCAGAGAATAAAATTTGTTTGCCCGACAAATAGGTACATGTTTACTACATAATTTACTGTTTTGTTTGGGTGATGATGATTTTATGAGCCTATTGGCTAGCCGCTTGGCTTTTTCTTTTTCTTTTTGAGATCTGATGGACCGGGGAAGCTATTTGAAATTCCCCGATGCTCCCGGTGCAGGGGAGGTTATGGCGAAATTTTTCGAAAATTTAGGGTGTTAGCCAAATTTTTGAAAATTTGAAAATTCTCAGAAACTAAAGAGTTGGAGAATAGAAGCCAGATCGAGCGTAGAGTTGAATAATCAAACCGCTTTCGACTTTGTTCCTTTTCGGGGACGAAAAGTTTTAAGTGGGGGAGATTGTAACAACCCGTAAAATGCGGGCCAGTTTGAAATTTTTATTTTGGCAAGTTTAGCTGATTTTGAATATTTAAATTGAATTATTTTAAATAATATCGACGAGAAATTTATTTCGAATATAATTCGAACGTATATATTATACGCGTCGTCGTTAGAATATAAATATTTATATATAATTATAAATAGAATTGAAAATGGCGCGGTAGTTCGATAATTCGATTTCAAACTTAAATTGAATGTACCGGGTGCAAAATAAACCGGATTTTAGTGAAACCAAAAATGATAGGATCTAATTGATAATATCTTTCCAACGAATCCGAAAAATCGAAATTTCCTAACGGGAATCAAAAGATATGTCCAGTTGAAAATTCTGAATAGTCGCTATGGAATTCAGGCCCTTAAAAATGGACATTTTGCAAATGACCTCGGATCTCGATGAAACCAGTTTTGTTGGGTACGCAGTGTCAAGTTATTGCTAGATTCCAAATTTCATAATTTTTCGAATCAGTATGTGAGCGTGGCGAAGGAAAACGCGTTTGACCAGTTTCAGTTGTTTTTAATCGACTGGAAAATGGCCATTTTTCCAACGGTCTCAGAATTCGACGAAACTAGTTTTGTTAGGACCGTATCGTCAATACGAAGCTAGAAAATATTTTTCTGGAATTTTTCGAGGTAGTATGGGACCCCGGTAATTTGAAATGTACGTTTAAAATCCAATATAATGATTTAAATGTAAATTCAGCGAAAACTGATTGTAACGATCGAATCAGCTTGCAGTGCATATCCCATTGTGTTCGGAATGGGGGTAAAACGCTATGGACGACAGGCGGTGGGCCTCGTTTAGAGGTCAAATAAAAAAGCCAACTTTTTGTGAATTAAATAATTAAAATAACTAAAAATATCTCCCTTCTCCTATATGCCTTCAGCACCCCCCCCCCCCCCCCCCCGTTTAATTATTCGATCGAATGAAAAAAAAAAAGGAAGAGATCGGAGGAAGCGCCTCCGACTGGAGGAGCTCAACGCCGCCGCCATCGCTCCCCAGACCGCCGTCCAGCCCCGCTCCGACGGTCAACCACCGCAAGCCCCCTCTCTCCCCTCCACCGACGCATCCTCCTCTTCCCCCTTCTTGTCCAAACCGCTACCCTAGCCTCGAATCAGACCCGACGCTGAACCGCTCCGCCCACCGACCCCTGATGGCCGCGCCCAGACCCTCCAACCACCTGTGGCACAACCACTCCGACGTCCAAACTCCTCCCCCTTCGCAGCAAAGTGAAACCCCCCTCTGAAAAATGCAAAGTGAGTTTTTTATTCGATTTTCTTTTCAGTTTTTACCAAGATTAAAACTCTGATTTTTATAGTATGGGTTAGAGCATAAAAATTTGATTTTTATGTATATAGATTTAAGTTAAAAACACGATTTTTATATATTATGAATAACAAAGAAAGGTTATATTTTTAAACAAGGTAAAGAACGTATTTTTAATTAAAGAAAGAACGTATTTTTAATTAAAGAAAGAACGTATTTTTAATTAAAGAAAGAACGTATTTTTAATCAAAGAAAGAAGTGATTTTTAATCTATGAAAGACGATATTTTTATTATAGTAGAGCATTAAAAATATAATTTTTATCATATGTAGAAGCTCAAAATATAATTAAAATTATATGTAGAAGTTCAAAATATAATTTTTATATGATGTGAAGGCTAAAAATATTAATTTTATAATATAGGAAAGTAAAAAAATATAATTTTTATACTAGTGGCATAATAAAAATATGATTTTTACTTAGGTAGAGTATTAAAAATATGGTTTTTGTTAAGGTAGAAATATAAAAATATAATTTGTATATAGAAAGAAGCGTTGTAAAAATAGAATTTTTATCCATATGCAGTGATTATAAAAACATGATTTTTATATACATAGCAACAATATAAAAATATGATTTTTACATATGTAGATAATACGGGCAACGAAGGTGACGAAGATGCGATAGCGATGACGATTTCTATCAATGAAGTGCCGTGGAGCTGGATAGCTATCGGTGAGAACTTCTCACCTTTCAATTTCTTTTCTAGTTATATATATATACTAGGATGCAGACGGTGCTTAGTAGCACCCGACACAATCGTCCACAGACCATGGACTTGTTTGTTTGGTTGCATAGATTAGTTGAATTATTTGTTTGAATTGAATTGTTTGGTGAGATGAAATTGATTTGATTGATGTGTGAATGGCGTGGGCCTTCACTAGACCGGGGATAAGGCTAGGCCTTGTCCCGTTTCTAGTATCGTGCCGTTATGCCGCCGAAATTTTCTAAAATATGTTAGAAAAATAAAATATCATTTTATTGAAGAAATGAATTGAATAGAAATTCATGTGTTGAAATAAAATGTTTTATCGTTAAAATATAATTTTTGACGTGAATGTGAATAAATAAATATTCATTTACAAACCGGACGGTTTGTTTATGTACACCTATTTGAAGGACATTGATTGGGTCGATAAATTTTACACATCGCCCAATTGCACAAATAAAATCTGTGTTTGATTGTTTGAAACCCCACACGGGTGTTGGGATGAAATTTGAAGTTCACTCATCCTGATTGATTAAATATGTCGATCGATTGATTGACAGGCTGTTATAAGCGTTGAATATCTATATTTGATGCTTATACAGTGTAGTGCACTTTGGTTGATGGTTGATTATTTTCAATGCTATTATATACATGTGTTGTATGAAAATCCATATAATTAATTTTATATGGTAATTGATTGGGCCTCATTCCAGTTTTGAAAAAGAAATATTTGAAAAAGAAATATTTGAAATAGAATATTTGAAAATAAAGGAATATATGAAGCCGTGTTGATTAGATTGACGCCATTTTGACGTGAACGATATTTATATCGATTTTAAAATGATTTCGAAATGAATTGAATTGAAAACGATTTCGAAATGAATTGAATTGAAAACGATTTCGAAATGAATTGAATTGAAAACGATTTCGAAATGAATTGAATTGAAAACGATTTCGAAATGAATTGAATTGAAAACGATTTCGAAATGAATTGAATTGAAAACGATTTCGAAATGAATTGAATTGAAAATGAATTCAAATTGAATTGAAAGTGAATTGAAATGAATTCAAATTGAATTGAAATTTGAATTGAATAGAAATGAACTTTGAAACGAATTTATAAAGAAGAATTCAATTTTGATTTGAATTGAAAAGGAAGTTGAAATCGCTTTTGAAACGATTTTAAAACTATTTATATAATTCGTTTTAAATAGCAATCGACGAAGTATATATTATATATATTATATATATATATAATATAATGGCCTGAATAGAACGCGCCGCGCCGCGGCAGTTCGTGAATTTCGACCATTGATTTCAAATGGACATTACGGGAGATCCGACCGTCGGATTCTCCTAAAACCGGAACCGTTGGGTTCGTATCGAAAAGAGCTTTCTAGCGAATGTTAGAAATTTGAAATCTAACGGTTGGATTTGGAATTATGTCCAAATCAAATTTGGAAAAGGTCGCTGTAAGTGCAGTTCGATGGCCATTGATGGAAATCGACTGTACGGGCCTTGATAAAATTATTAAAAATAGTAATAATTTGTGTAAAATCATAAGAAATGATTTGTGAAAGTTTGGGATGAAAAACTCCATATTTGAAAAAATAAAAATAGATTTTTTTCGAAATAAACTAGTTGTGAACTAGAATTATAATTCTATTTATTTTTAAGTAAATAAATTGAATTTGAAAAGGGTTTTAAAAATAACCAGAATTTCCAATGATTGCATTGGAGTGGATTTGAATCGAAATTGTCTTTGGAATATTTCGATGTTGGAATTCGTGATTATACAGGTGTTGTTATGGAAATTTGAAAGATATATATTTATATCGTTATTTCCAATACGACATTTGTTAGTCGTAGAATTTGATATTGAATATAAGCCGATATATTTTCTATTCAGAGCCTTGTGTTGAATATCGAATGTGATTTGGGTTTGTCGTGAATGGTGTCTTCACTAACACTGTTCTTGAACCCAGTTGAGAAAAGATTAAATCTTTTTATTTAGATTTAATGAAGTGTACCAATTAAATGATATTTAATTGGAATTGAATTGGTATTGATTTTTGGGTTTATCGTGAACAGTGTTTTAAATAACACTTGTTCTTTAACCCGATAATTAATGGAAGGTGATTTTGGGCTTATCGTGAACCGTGTTTTAAATGACACTGATTCTTTAACCCAGTTAACGATTAAAACTAAGTGGAGTTTTAATGAATCTTTAATTAGATTGAAATGATCGAAAATGGAGTATCACCAGTTTTACTCCAAGCGATAGTTAAATCTTTAATTAGATTTGAACGTGAAATGGTAATTGAATTACCGATAACACTGTGGTGTTAGATATGAAGTACTACCAGTTTTACTTCATGGGATGAATAGGTTGGGATTGGGAAAATAAAATAAATGATTACTTCGGTGTGGTTCGCTAATCCCGGCTAGTTTGAATTGATATTCAAAAGAGATTAAAGAATAAATTTAAAGAATTTATCTTGGATAAAATTTATGGGAACTTTTCCCAAAGTATAGGAATATTTGAATAAAAGAATATTCTGGATTGGAATGAGGCGTATGTTGTGTTTGTGTAACACTTTTATAATATATACGCGAGTTATTCAGAAAGACCGGGTTTATCCCATTCTGAATAACTGATTCGACGTGGTGTCGAAGATGAAGACGGTGGTCGAAGACCGGAAGTCTTCACGTCGTTTGGGTGATTACTGATGATCTTGATTGGGCTGTACACCCAAGAAGATGGAAACAGTTAGTGATCGTCCAGACGTACTTGGAGATCGATGGATATGCGGGGTACTAGGTGCCTCCGGTTTCGTTCAGACCCAGAACGGACTTGTAAATGGACTGTGTGTCTGACATTGGATTTTAGTCCGTGTGATTGATCTTTATTAAATATATATCTGTTTGGCGGCGGAGAATTTATTCTCTTGCTTAACGCCCTTCTCTGAGACGTACGAGCTCAGGGGTTATATATTGATGGATATCAAACGCATGGAGTGAATTGCCTGTGTGGCATGCCTAAGTGGCAATTGATCGAGGCTTCTGTTGAAAAGCAAAGTCTTGTGGTGATGATCAAAGCAAGGCCTTTGTGGCGTAGCTTTGTGTAACGTTTACTTCGCATGTTTCACACCCGGTATGAACCAAAAACGGGAGACGGACATCAGGGAGGACTTGCGTTTCTTTCTAGCTAAAAGTGGCGTCAGTGGTTTTACACGCCCTGACGAGTTTGACTTATGTGGTTGTTGCTGTTGCGAGGCGCCTCGGTTTGATCGGACGATCCGGGTCCGATGGAGTCATTTGTTGGCTCGTTTGCGCCCCAAAGGGCGGGGAGACGTATTGTTCAGGCATAATAATCCACATCGGTGGACCGGCCCTGACGATCCAGGGGGCAGTTGCGGCTGTTCCTGAGACATTGTGAAGACCCGTAACTTCCCCGTAAAGGAAAGCGCCGGATAGTTCGAGAACCCGCCACAACAGAACGCATACAGAAGAACATTTCATTGTATATTACAACAATGCATCAGATTACAAGAATATACAGAGTATAAATGAATATTACACAGAAATATCAGAGATTTAAATTACATTTAAATACATAGCAGCGGAAAATAATACAATACACAACTAGAATGAGATATACGGATACAAAGCTTTCCGGATATCGTTCCAGCTGTAAACCAGGATCCTGTGAATATAAATCTGCAAAACCAAAACTACTAGCTGCCCGTGTCAAAATAGGGGCACCCAGAGTTTAGGTTAAAACAATAAACTCCAGGTCAGTCATGTGACTGGTGTGAGAACTAAAAACAGTTATTAATCTTTATTTTAAAGTTAGGTAAAACAAGGGACCACGCCGTATAACACGGAACGGGTTTCCTCCCAAGGATACCAGTGCATAAAACAAACAGCGCAATGCTAAATAAAGAAAAATGAAGCTGTTATAAGACCCAGGTCCCATCACACAATGCAACGCAGCCGAGGATATGGTTTTCCCTTATAACAGCCAAAGAATGCTTGATACGGTTAAAACAAATCATTTGATACTATAATAAGTGCATAGTGTATAAAACAACTTCAAATCATAAGTATCAATCATAGGCGGCATGAGCGCCCCATCCCACTATGTCGCCATACTAGGCTCTACAAATAAAATCGCAAATGTCACGTATTTGGAAATTGGATTTCCGTCTATGAACCGAGGCAAAAGATAGTCCTCAACCGATTCGTGACTCTCTAGCCCGAGCCACAGGACCCAGACTCAGGTGGGCCCTTGGAGCGACAGGGCCGGTCCACCGATGTGGATTAAAATGCCTGAACACTACGTTTCCCCACCCTATGGGGTGTAAATGAGCCAACTAAATGACTCCATCGGTTCGAGAACGACCGATCAATCCGAGGCGCCTCGCAACAGCAACAACAACATAAGTCAAACTCGTCAGGGCGTGTAAAACCACTGACGCCACTTCTAACTAGAAAGAAACGCATGCCCTCCCTGAGGTCCGTCTCCCGTTTTTGGTTCATACCGGGTGTGAAACACGCGAGGTAAACGTTACACAAAGCTACGCCACAAAGGCCGTGCTTTGATCATCACCACAAGACTTTGCTTTTCAACAGAAGCCTCGATCAATTGCCACTTAGGCATGCCACACAGGCAATTCACTCCATGCGTTTGATATCCACCAATATATAACCCCTGAGCTCATACGTCTCAGAGAAGGGCGTTAAGCAAGAGAATAAATTCTCCGCCGCCAAACAGATATATATTTAATAGAAATCAACCACACAGACTAAAATCCAATGTCAGACACACAGTCCATTTACAAGTCCGTTCTGGGTCTGAACGAAACCGGAGGCACCTAGTACCCCGCATATCCATCGATCTCCAAGTACGTCTGGACGATCACTAACTGTTTCCATCTTCTTGGGTGTACAGCCCAATCAAGATCATCAGTAATTACCCAAACGACGTGAAGACCTCCGGTCTTCGACCATCGTCTTCATCTTCGACTTATCGTCGTATCAGTTATTCAGAATGGGATAAACCCGGTCTTTCCGAATAACTCGCGTATATTTTGAATAAGTGTTACACAAACACAACATACGCCTCATTCCAATTCATTAGTCACTAACCGTAAATTAATCAAGAGAATAATTCCCCAAATATTAACCCCGAAGGCCGAAACCAACATCAGATCAATATCCAGAAAACCCTTCTGCTTGGCTAACCGACAGTTAGTTTCTAAATTTCACATTCATAGGGAAAGGTTCCCATAACTTTTATCAAAGATAAATTCTTTAAAATTTATTCTTTAATCTATTTTTGAACATCGATTCAACTAGCCGGGATTAACGAAACTTACCGAAGTAATCATTTGTTTTAATTTCCCAATCCCAACCTATTTATCCCATGAAGTAAAACTGGTAATACTTCATATCTAACACCACAGTGTTATCGGTAAATTCAATTACCATTTCACGTTCAAATCTAATTAAAGATTTAACTAACGCCTGGAGCAAAACTGGTGATACTCCATTTCGATTATTTCAATCTAATTAAAGATTCATTAAAACTCCACTTAGTTTTAATCTTCGACTGGGTTAAAGAATCAGTGTCATTTAAAACACGGTTCACGATAAACCCAAAATCACATTCCATTAATTATCGGGTTAAAGAACAAGTGTTATTTAAAAACACTGTTCACGATAAACCCAAAAATCAATATCAATTCAATTCCAATTAAATATCATTTAATTGGTTCACTTCATTAAATCTAAATAAAAAGATTTAATCATTTCTCAACTGGGTTCAAGAACAGTGTTAGTGAAGACACCATTCACGACAAACCCAAATCACATTTGATATTCAATATAAGGCTCTGAATAGAAAATATATCGGCCTATATTCAACATCAAATTCTACGATTAACAAATGTCGTATTGGAAATAACGATACAAATATATCTTTCAAATTTCCATAACAACACCTGTATAATCACGAATTCCAACATCGAAATATTCCGAAGACAATTTCGATTCAAATCCACTCCAATGCAATCATTGGATATTCTGGTTATTTTTAAAACCCTTTTCTAATTCAATTTATTTATTTAAAAATAAATAGAATTTTAATTCTAGTTCAAAACTAGTTCATTTCGATAAAAATCTATTTTTATCTTTTCAAATATGGAGTTTTTCATCCCAAATCTTCACAAATCATTTCTTATGATTTTACACAAATTATTACAATTTTTAATAATTTTATCAAGGCCCGTACAGTCGATTTCCACCAATGGCCATCGAACTGCACGTATAGCGACCTTTTTCCAATTTGATTTGGACATAATTCCAAATCCAACCGTTAGATTTCTAATTTATCACATTCGTTAGAAAGCTCTTTTCGATACGAACCCAACGGTTCCGGTTTTAGGAGAATCCGACGGTCGGATCTCCCGTAATGTCCGTTTGAAATAAATGGTCGAAATTCGCGAACTGCCGCGGCGCGGCGCGTTCTATTCAGGCCATTATATTATATATAATATATAAAATATATATTTCGTCGATTTCTATTTAAAACGAATTATATAAACAGTTTTAAATTCGTTTCAAAAGCAATTTCCACTTCCATTTCAATTCAAAGCAAAATTGAATTCTTCTTTATAAATTCGTTTTAAAATTCATTTCTATTCAATTCAAATTTCAATTCAATTTGAATTCATTTCAATTCGTTTTCAATTCAGTTTGAATTCGTTTTCAATTCATTTTGAAATCGTTTTCAATTCATTTCGAAATCGTTTTCAATTCAATTCATTTCGAAATCGTTATATATTCAATTCATTTCGAAATCGTTTTCAATTCAATTCATTTCGAAATCGTTTTCAATTCAATTCATTTCGAAATCGTTTTCAATTCAATTCATTTCGAAATCGTTTTCAATTCAATTTTCGATATTCATTTTAAAATGAATAAAATCGATATAAATATCGTTCACGTCAAAATGGCGTCAATCTAATCAACACGGCTTCATATATTTCTATTTCAAATATTTCTTCTTCAAAATAGTCGTTATTATCAAAATATTTCGTTCAACACATGACCAATCTCAATGAATGAGTACTGTCAACACATGAACTTTTATTTTATATCGATAAAGATGTAAATTTTATTATTAAAATATTTCGTTCAACACATGACCAATCTCAATGAATGAGTACTGTCAACACATGAACTTTTATTTTATAATATTCTTTATTTTTCAAATTGGAATGAGGCCCAATCAATTACCATATAAGGTTAATTATATGGATTTTCATACAACACATGTATATCATAGCATTGAAAAATAATCAACCATCAACCAAAGTGCACTACACTGTATAAGCATCAAATATAGATATCTAACGCTTATAACAGCCTGTCAATCTATCGATCGACATATTTAATCAATCAGGATGAGTGAACTTCAAATTTCATCCCAACACCCGTGTGGGGTTTCAAACCATCAAACACAGATTTTTATTCGTGCAGTCGGGCGATGTGTAAAATTTATCGTCCCAATCAATGTCCTTCAAATAGGTGTACATAAACAAACCGTCTGGTTTGTAAATGAATATTTATTTATTCACATTCACGTTAAAAATTATATTTTTAACGATAGAACATTTTATTCCAACATATGAATTTCTATTAAGTTCATTCTTTAAATAAAATGATATTTTTATTTTTCTAACATATTTTAGAAAATTTCGGCGGCATAACGGCACGATACTAGAAACGGGACAAGGCCTAGCCTTATCCCCGGTCTAGTGAAGGCCCACGCCATTCACACATCAATCAAATCAATTTCATTTTGCAAACCACAAAATTTGGAGTAAGGGTCTAACCTAGCCTTACTCCTACGCCTTATAACGGCGCACGTCTAATCCTAACCAATTTATCGATTCGATTATTCACACCACAAACCACATTCAAACCAATATCGCAATCAATCACCAAACAGCCAAACAAACAAGTCCATGGTCTGTGGACGATTGTGTCGGGTGCTACTAAGCACCGTCTGCATCCTAGTATATATATATAACTAGAAAAGAAATAGGAAGGTGAGAAATTCTCACAGATAGCTATCCTAGCTCCACGGCTCTTCATTTGCAGAAGTCTTCCTCGTTATCGCCTCTTCGTCATCTTCGTTGCCCGTAGTCACTATATATATAAAAATCGAATTTTTACTTCAAAGTTCAATATATAAAAATCGAATTTTTATTTCAAAGTTCAATATATAAAAATCGAATTTTTACTTCAAAGTTCAATATATAAAAATCGAATTTTTACTTCAAAGTTCAATATATAAAAATCGAATTTTTATTTCAAAGTTCAATATATAAAAATCGAATTTTTATTTCAACTAAAAAAACTTATCATTATATTTTGCTTTCTAAAACAAAATATAGTTTTCTTTCAAAACACATGTATATTTTCTCCTTTCAAAACAATGTTTCTTATATATAGAAAATCCTCCTTTTGAAACAATATATATCCATATATAATTTCTGATCTTCGTGATTCAAAATGTCATCTTTATATGATAAAAATATCATTTTTATCATATTATAAAAATATAATCTTTTAACTTATAAAGTTTAAATCTTCTCAAAAATTAGTTTTTAAATTTTTCAAAAATCAGTTTTAAACTCTTATTAAAATCAGTTTTAACCCTTTTTTAAAAAAAAAACAGTTTTTATATTCTTAAAAATTCAGTTCTTAAATTCTTTTCAAATACAGTTTTTATATTCTTAAAAAAAATCCGTCTTTAAAATCTTTTAAAATCAGTTTAATCCTTCTGTAAAAAAAAAGTTTTAAATTCTGCTTATGTAAAAATAAAAATAAAATAATAAAATAAAAGAGATACTTACAGGGGGGGGGGGGGGGGGAGATGCTTCGCGTTCACCAGTGGAAAGGGGGGGGTCTGCCGGCGGCGCACGCTTCAAGGAGGCGGCGGAGGGAATGGCAGTGCTGCGTCGCGAGAGGAAAGGGGGGGGGGGGTTTCGATCGTTCGAACTAGGCGGAGGGTGGCTGAGGGTAGCGGCAGAGGCAAGGCGGCGGTGGGGGAGTCTATGGCGTGGGCGGCGTAGGGGTGACGGGGTTCGATCGCCTTTCCCCTTTTTCCTTTTTTTTTATTTTTTTTATTTTTCCCGATCTGATAAAGTAACGGGGGGGGGGGGGGGTTCCTGAGGGTTATAGGAGGGAAGAGAAGAAATTTTTAATTTATTTAATTTATTTAATTTATTTATTTACTAAAAGTTGACTCTCACATAGGACCTCTAAATGAGGCTCACCGCCTGTCGCCCATAGCGTTTCACCCCCATTCTGAACACAATGGGATATGTATCGCAAGCTGATTTGATCGTTATAATCAATTTCTGTTGAATTTACATTTAAATCACTATATTGAATTTTAAACGTACATTTCCAATTACCGGGGTCACATACTAACCAGAAAAATCTCAGAAAAATATTTTCTAGCTTCGTATTGACGATACGGTCCTAACAAAACTAGTTTCGTCGAATTCTGAGACCGTTAGAAAAATGGCCAATTTCCAGTCGATTAAAATCAACTGAAACTGGTCAAACGCGTTTTCCTTTGCCACGCTCACATATTGATTCGAAAAATTATGAAATTTGAAACCTAGCAATAACTTGACTCTGCGGATCCAACAAAACTGGTTTCGTCGAAATCCGAGGTCGTTTGCAAAATTGCTATTTTTAAGGGCCTGAATTCCATAGCGACTATTCAGAATTTTCAACTGGACATATCTTTTGATTCCCGATATGAAATCTTGATTTTTCGGATTCGTTGGAAAGATATTCACTATTAGATTCCATTATTTTTGGGTTCACTAAAATCCGGATTGTTTTGCACCCGGTACATTCATTTGAAGTTTGAAATCGAATTATCGAACTACCGCGCCATTTTCAATTCTATTTATAATTATATATAAATATTTATATTCTAACGACGACGCGTATAATATATACGTTCGAATTCTATTCAAAATAAATTTCTCGTCGATTATATTTAAAATAATCTATTTTAAATATTCAAAATCCGCTAAAGTTGCCAAAATAAAAATTTCAAACTGGCTCGCATTTTACGGGTTGTTACAATCTCCCCCACTTAAAACTTTTCGTCCCCGAAAAGGAACAAGGTCGAAAGTGGTTTGATTAATCAACTCTACGCTCGATCTGGCTTCCATTCTCTAACTCTTCAGTTTCTGAGAATTTCCAACATTTCAAAAATTTGGCTAACACCCTAAATTTTTGAAAAATTTCGCCATAACCTCCCCTGCACCGGGAGCATCGGGGAATTTCAAATAGCTTCCCCGGTCCTTCAGATCTCAAAAAGAAAAAGAAAAAGCCAAGCGGCTAGCCAATAGGCTCACAAAATCATCATCACCCAAACAAAACAGGAAATTATGTAGTAAACATGTACCTATTTGTCGAGCAAACAAATTTTATTCTTCGGCTCTAGCCTCCTTGCTATGACCTGTTCAATGTAAATATATGTATATGCAAGCAAATGCGACCAATCTTCAATACAGTTCAATATTTGATTTAATTAGGCTAAATGGCTAAAAATTATCAAACAAATAAACATACAACTCAAACATCAATCAATTAGTGAATTAACATTTCAAATTCATAATTTTGCTATATATACTGAAAATCTTGTTTTTGATGCCAATTCTCAACAAAGTGTTCTAGCTATATAAGATTTGGTTCTCACACCAGTCTAATGGAAATATATAGATATCACACCTTCGAAACACAAATATAAATACTGATAATGCGGCCGCATTACCAAAATTATCTCCGGGCGACTAGAGTGTGATTCCATATCTATCCAGTATATTAAAATTTCAAATACACGCGGATCAGACGTATACGCAAAATCTATATATACTGGATTGTCCACATTCAATATAAATAATCAAGTACGAATAATTGATTTAAATTTTCAAAACAAAATTTGTTTTCACTTTCAAAAGTATACTCTTCACACTCGTTCTAGGATACTACTGATCCCATCTCTAACGAGTCATTCCCATTGGATTTTACTAATCCAATATCCGATGAATTCTTTCGTATGGTTCTAATGTGCCTTGTTCTCTAAGCTTTGTAAACCAAAGCTCTGATACCAACTGTGAAGACCCGTAACTTCCCCGTAAAGGAAAGCGCCGGATAGTTCGAGAACCCGCCACAACAGAACGCATACAGAAGAACATTTCATTGTATATTACAACAATGCATCAGATTACAAGAATATACAGAGTATAAATGAATATTACACAGAAATATCAGAGATTTAAATTACATTTAAATACATAGCAGCGGAAAATAATACAATACACAACTAGAATGAGATATACGGATACAAAGCTTTCCGGATATCGTTCCAGCTGTAAACCAGGATCCTGTGAATATAAATCTGCAAAACCAAAACTACTAGCTGCCCGTGTCAAAATAGGGGCACCCAGAGTTTAGGTTAAAACAATAAACTCCAGGTCAGTCATGTGACTGGTGTGAGAACTAAAAACAGTTATTAATCTTTATTTTAAAGTTAGGTAAAACAAGGGACCACGCCGTATAACACGGAACGGGTTTCCTCCCAAGGATACCAGTGCATAAAACAAACAGCGCAATGCTAAATAAAGAAAAATGAAGCTGTTATAAGACCCAGGTCCCATCACACAATGCAACGCAGCCGAGGATAGGGTTTTCCCTTATAACAGCCAAAGAATGCTTGATACGGTTAAAACAAATCATTTGATACTATAATAAGTGCATAGTGTATAAAACAACTTCAAATCATAAGTATCAATCATAGGCGGCATGAGCGCCCCATCCCACTATGTCGCCATACTAGGCTCTACAAATAAAACCGCAAATGTCACGTATTTGGAAATTGGATTTCCGTCTATGAACCGAGGCAAAAGATAGTCCTCAACCGATTCGTGACTCTCTAGCCCGAGCTACAGGACCCAGACTCAGGTGGGCCCTTGGAGCGACAGGGCCGGTCCACCGATGTGGATTAAAATGCCTGAACACTACGTTTCCCCACCCTATGGGGTGTAAATGAGCCAACTAAATGACTCCATCGGTTCGAGAACGACCGATCAATCCGAGGCGCCTCGCAACAGCAACAACAACATAAGTCAAACTCGTCAGGGCGTGTAAAACCACTGACGCCACTTCTAACTAGAAAGAAACGCATGCCCTCCCTGAGGTCCGTCTCCCGTTTTTGGTTCATACCGGGTGTGAAACACGCGAGGTAAACGTTACACAAAGCTACGCCACAAAGGCCGTGCTTTGATCATCACCACAAGACTTTGCTTTTCAACAGAAGCCTCGATCAATTGCCACTTAGGCATGCCACACAGGCAATTCACTCCATGCGTTTGATATCCATCAATATATAACCCCTGAGCTCATACGTCTCAGAGAAGGGCGTTAAGCAAGAGAATAAATTCTCCGCCGCCAAACAGATATATATTTAATAGAAATCAACCACACAGACTAAAATCCAATGTCAGACACACAGTCCATTTACAAGTCCGTTCTGGGTCTGAACGAAACCGGAGGCACCTAGTACCCCGCATATCCATCGATCTCCAAGTACGTCTGGACGATCACTAACTGTTTCCATCTTCTTGGGTGTACAGCCCAATCAAGATCATCAGTAATTACCCAAACGACGTGAAGACCTCCGGTCTTCGACCATCGTCTTCATCTTCGACTTATCGTCGTATCAGTTATTCAGAATGGGATAAACCCGGTCTTTCCGAATAACTCGCGTATATTTTGAATAAGTGTTACACAAACACAACATACGCCTCATTCCAATTCATTAGTCACTAACCGTAAATTAATCAAGAGAATAATTCCCCAAATATTAACCCCGAAGGCCGAAACCAACATCAGATCAATATCCAGAAAACCCTTCTGCTTGGCTAACCGACAGTTAGTTTCTAAATTTCACATTCATAGGGAAAGGTTCCCATAACTTTTATCAAAGATAAATTCTTTAAAATTTATTCTTTAATCTATTTTTGAACATCGATTCAACTAGCCGGGATTAACGAAACTTACCGAAGTAATCATTTGTTTTAATTTCCCAATCCCAACCTATTTATCCCATGAAGTAAAACTGGTAATACTTCATATCTAACACCATAGTGTTATCGGTAAATTCAATTACCATTTCACGTTCAAATCTAATTAAAGATTTAACTAACGCCTGGAGCAAAACTGGTGATACTCCATTTCGATTATTTCAATCTAATTAAAGATTCATTAAAACTCCACTTAGTTTTAATCTTCGACTGGGTTAAAGAATCAGTGTCATTTAAAACACGGTTCACGATAAACCCAAAATCACATTCCATTAATTATCGGGTTAAAGAACAAGTGTTATTTAAAAACACTGTTCACGATAAACCCAAAAATCAATATCAATTCAATTCCAATTAAATATCATTTAATTGGTTCACTTCATTAAATCTAAATAAAAAGATTTAATCATTTCTCAACTGGGTTCAAGAACAGTGTTAGTGAAGACACCATTCACGACAAACCCAAATCACATTTGATATTCAATATAAGGCTCTGAATAGAAAATATATCGGCCTATATTCAACATCAAATTCTACGATTAACAAATGTCGTATTGGAAATAACGATACAAATATATCTTTCAAATTTCCATAACAACACCTGTATAATCACGAATTCCAACATCGAAATATTCCGAAGACAATTTCGATTCAAATCCACTCCAATGCAATCATTGGATATTCTGGTTATTTTTAAAACCCTTTTCTAATTCAATTTATTTATTTAAAAATAAATAGAATTTTAATTCTAGTTCAAAACTAGTTCATTTCGATAAAAATCTATTTTTATCTTTTCAAATATGGAGTTTTTCATCCCAAATCTTCACAAATCATTTCTTATGATTTTACACAAATTATTACAATTTTTAATAATTTTATCAAGGCCCGTACAGTCGATTTCCACCAATGGCCATCGAACTGCACGTATAGCGACCTTTTTCCAATTTGATTTGGACATAATTCCAAATCCAACCGTTAGATTTCTAATTTATCACATTCGTTAGAAAGCTCTTTTCGATACGAACCCAACGGTTCCGGTTTTAGGAGAATCCGACGGTCGGATCTCCCGTAATGTCCGTTTGAAATAAATGGTCGAAATTCGCGAACTGCCGCGGCGCGGCGCGTTCTATTCAGGCCATTATATTATATATAATATATAAAATATATATTTCGTCGATTTCTATTTAAAACGAATTATATAAACAGTTTTAAATTCGTTTCAAAAGCAATTTCCACTTCCATTTCAATTCAAAGCAAAATTGAATTCTTCTTTATAAATTCGTTTTAAAATTCATTTCTATTCAATTCAAATTTCAATTCAATTTGAATTCATTTCAATTCGTTTTCAATTCAGTTTGAATTCGTTTTCAATTCATTTCGAAATCGTTTTCAATTCATTTCGAAATCGTTTTCAATTCAATTCATTTCGAAATCGTTATATATTCAATTCATTTCGAAATCGTTTTCAATTCAATTCATTTCGAAATCGTTTTCAATTCAATTCATTTCGAAATCGTTTTCAATTCAATTCATTTCGAAATCGTTTTCAATTCAATTTTCGATATTCATTTTAAAATGAATAAAATCGATATAAATATCGTTCACGTCAAAATGGCGTCAATCTAATCAACACGGCTTCATATATTTCTATTTCAAATATTTCTTCTTCAAAATAGTCGTTATTATCAAAATATTTCGTTCAACACATGACCAATCTCAATGAATGAGTACTGTCAACACATGAACTTTTATTTTATATCGATAAAGATGTAAATTTTATTATTAAAATATTTCGTTCAACACATGACCAATCTCAATGAATGAGTACTGTCAACACATGAACTTTTATTTTATAATATTCTTTATTTTTCAAATTGGAATGAGGCCCAATCAATTACCATATAAGGTTAATTATATGGATTTTCATACAACACATGTATATCATAGCATTGAAAAATAATCAACCATCAACCAAAGTGCACTACACTGTATAAGCATCAAATATAGATATCTAACGCTTATAACAGCCTGTCAATCTATCGATCGACATATTTAATCAATCAGGATGAGTGAACTTCAAATTTCATCCCAACACCCGTGTGGGGTTTCAAACCATCAAACACAGATTTTTATTCGTGTAGTCGGGCGATGTGTAAAATTTATCGTCCCAATCAATGTCCTTCAAATAGGTGTACATAAACAAACCGTCTGGTTTGTAAATGAATATTTATTTATTCACATTCACGTTAAAAATTATATTTTTAACGATAGAACATTTTATTCCAACATATGAATTTCTATTAAGTTCATTCTTTAAATAAAATGATATTTTTATTTTTCTAACATATTTTAGAAAATTTCGGCGGCATAACGGCACGATACTAGAAACGGGACAAGGCCTAGCCTTATCCCCGGTCTAGTGAAGGCCCACGCCATTCACACATCAATCAAATCAATTTCATTTTGCAAACCACAAAATTTGGAGTAAGGGTCTAACCTAGCCTTACTCATATGCCTTATAACGGCGCACGTCTAATCCTAACCAATTTATCGATTCGATTATTCACACCACAAACCACATTCAAACCAATATCGCAATCAATCACCAAACAGCCAAACAAACAAGTCCATGGTCTGTGGACGATTGTGTCGGGTGCTACTAAGCACCGTCTGCATCCTAGTATATATATATAACTAGAAAAGAAATAGGAAGGCGAGAAATTCTCACAGATAGCTATCCTAGCTCCACGGCTCTTCATTTGCAGAAGTCTTCCTCGTTATCGCCTCTTCGTCATCTTCGTTGCCCGTAGTCACTATATATATAAAAATCGAATTTTTACTTCAAAGTTCAATATATAAAAATCGAATTTTTATTTCAAAGTTCAATATATAAAAATCGAATTTTTACTTCAAAGTTCAATATATAAAAATCGAATTTTTACTTCAAAGTTCAATATATAAAAATCGAATTTTTATTTCAAAGTTCAATATATAAAAATCGAATTTTTATTTCAACTAAAAAAACTTATCATTATATTTTGCTTTCTAAAACAAAATATAGTTTTCTTTCAAAACACATGTATATTTTCTCCTTTCAAAACAATGTTTCTTATATATAGAAAATCCTCCTTTTGAAACAATATATATCCATATATAATTTCTGATCTTCGTGATTCAAAATGTCATCTTTATATGATAAAAATATCATTTTTATCATATTATAAAAATATAATCTTTTAACTTATAAAGTTTAAATCTTCTCAAAAATTAGTTTTTAAAATTTTCAAAAATCAGTTTTAAACTCTTATTAAAATCAGTTTTATCCCTTTTTTTAAAAAAAACAGTTTTTATATTCTTAAAAATTCAGTTCTTAAATTCTTTTCAAATACAGTTTTTATATTCTTAAAAAAAATCCGTCTTTAAAATCTTTTAAAATCAGTTTAATCCTTCTGTAAAAAAAAAGTTTTAAATTCTGCTTATGTAAAAATAAAAATAAAATAATAAAATAAAAGAGATACTTACAGAGGGGGGGGGGAGATGCTTCGCGTTCACCAGTGGAAAGGGGGGGGGGGGTCTGCCGGCGGCGCGCGCTTCAAGGAGGCGGCGGAGGGAATGGCAGGGCTGCGTCGTGAGAGGAAGGGGGGGGGGTTTGATCTTTCGAACTAGGCGGAGGGTGGCTGAGGGTAGCGGCAGAGGCAGGGCGGCGGTGGGGGAGTCGATGGCGTGGGCGGCGTAGGGGTGACGGGGTTCGATCGCCTTTCCCCTTTTTCCTTTGTTTTTTTTTATTTTTTTTTATTTTTCCCGATCTGATAAAGTAACGGGGGGGGGGGGGGGGGGTTCCTGAGGGTTATAGGAGGGAAGAGAAGAAATTTTTAATTTATTTAATTTATTTAATTTATTTAATTTATTTATTTACTTAAAGTTGACTCTCACATAGGACCTCTAAACGAGGCCCACCGCCTGTCGCCCATAGCGTTTCACCCCCATTCTGAACACAATGGGATATGTATCGCAAGCTGATTTGATCGTTATAATCAATTTCTGTTGAATTTACATTTAAATCACTATATTGAATTTTAAACGTACATTTCCAATTACCGGGGTCACATACTAACCAGAAAAATCTCAGAAAAATATTTTCTAGCTTCGTATTGACGATACGGTCCTAACAAAACTAGTTTCGTCGAATTCTGAGACCGTTAGAAAAATGGCCAATTTCCAGTCGATTAAAATCAACTGAAACTGGTCAAACGCGTTTTCCTTTGCCACGCTCACATATTGATTCGAAAAATTATGAAATTTGAAACCTAGCAATAACTTGACTCTGCGGATCCAACAAAACTGGTTTCGTCGAAATCCAAGGTCGTTTGCAAAATTGCTATTTTTAAGGGCCTGAATTCCATAGCGACTATTCAGAATTTTCAACTGGACATATCTTTTGATTCCCGATATGAAATCTTGATTTTTCGGATTCGTTGGAAAGATATTCACTATTAGATTCCATTATTTTTGGGTTCACTAAAATCCGGATTGTTTTGCACCCGGTACATTCATTTGAAGTTTGAAATCGAATTATCGAACTACCGCGCCATTTTCAATTCTATTTATAATTATATATAAATATTTATATTCTAACGACGACGCGTATAATATATACGTTCGAATTCTATTCAAAATAAATTTCTCGTCGATTATATTTAAAATAATCTATTTTAAATATTCAAAATCCGCTAAAGTTGCCAAAATAAAAATTTCAAACTGGCTCGCATTTTACGGGTTGTTACAGACATGGTAGGCTAGATTGTCTCGAATCGGTAGAGGACGATCCCTGGCCTCGGTTCATAGACGGAAATCCAATTTCCAAATACGTGACTTTGCGGTTTTATTTGTAAACCTATATATGGCGACATAGTGGCATGGGACGCTCATGCCGCCTATGATTGATACTTATGATTTGAAGTTGTTTTATACACTATGCACTTATAATAGTATCAAACGATTTGTTTTAAACGTATCAAGCATTCTTTGGCTGTTATAAGGGAAAACCCTATCCTCGGCTGCGTTGCATTGTGTGATGGGACCTGGGTCTTATAACAGCTTCATTTTTCTTCATTTAGCATTGCGCTGTTTGTTTTATGCACTGGTATTCTTGGGAGGAAACCCGTTCCGTGTTATACGGCGTGGTCCCTTGATTTACCTAACTTTAAAAATAAAGATTAACTGTTTTAGTTCTCACACCAGTCACATGACTGACCTGGAGTTTATTGTTTTAACCTAAACTCTGGGTGCCCTTATTTTGACACGGGCAGCTAGTAGTTTTGGTTTTGCAGATTTATATTCACAGGATCCTGGTTTACAGCTGGAACGATATCCGGAAAGCTTTGTATCCGTATATCCCTTCTAGTTGTGTATTGTATTATTTTCCGCTACTATGTATTTAAATGTAATTTAAATCTCTGATATTTCTGTGTAATATTCATTTGTACTCTGTATATTCTTGTAATCTGATGCATTGTTGTAATATACAGTGAAATGTTCTTTTATATGCGTTCTGTTGTGGTTTGTTCTCGAACTATCCGACGCTTTCCTTTACGGGGAAGTTGCGGGTCATTACACATGATGTATAATAGTGTCTCCAATAAGAGGAGACATTAGTTGGTAGATGAAACATTAGCGATGGAAATTGCGTTGCAATTGATTGACATTAGAAACTTCTAATTTTTCATTGCAAATAATTGTGTCGTGAAAATTCAATTATGTCGTAGTGGTAGAGACTAAGACTTCAAATTGACTTTTAATTGATGGTGATACTAATCCACAAAACTAAGAAGATGTATTTCCTTTTGAACGCTGTCTCATTTCTAATGCTTCCGCTTGTCCTAATTATAGTCGTTCAGTGAATTTCATGCTAAGATATAACTATAATCACAACAAGTTTTCGCACTGAACTTCAATAGTGTTATCGAGTCATGAGAATCACATCGATATTTTCTATTTGAGCTTACTTATATTAACCAACATGAAATTATCAAGTGAGAGTTACTCAATAACTCTTAGTATAACATCTTATTGACCCGGTAGTCATGAGTAAAAAAATACTGAATTTTTGAACAGCATTTCTCAACCCTTAGTGGATGTATCAATAGCTAGTCTCGATAAATCTTGAACAAGAATATTTTAAATGATTTTTTTATTTTGATGTGATAAAATATTCATATTTTGTAACTATTATTACAAAACATATCATTTATAAGCCTTCTATCAATATATTGTTAATTCAATTAATTAGTATATTATCTGTACAGTTAATGTCCCGCTATTACCCCGCTATTGTAATGGACGGAAAATTCGTACCAATTTGAGCTGACTAATATTCTACACATTCAACTCAAAGTGCACGAAAATTCAGATCATTAATAGAAGAATTTAGAGGGTGAGAAAGATAAGATATAACTAATAGAATAGAAGAAGAAGAAGAACATCGGAATCAGAGTAAACACGAAACTCACAGCGGAGAAAATAAAATGTATTATATAACATAACTTTGAAATACAAATCTATATTGTATATACATACCATTATCAGAGTACAATACATCATATTCCAGCGGAAATAATCTCTAAATACAAATGGTGAAGCCTTCTGCTTTGAGCTTCTCCAAGTGAATCTGCAAAGCCTAAAACACTTGACTGCCCGTACAAATTTGGGCACCCAAGAGTTTAGGGAAAACAACAAAATAAACTCTAGGTCAGTCATGGGAGTGGTGTGAGTAAATTCCAACCATACTGTTGTACTTTGAAAAATCCTTTTGCAACAAAAATGATAATAGTAAGACCAGCCCACACATAAACATGGACGGTTTTTACCTTACTATAACCTAAAGTATTTTGATATCAAAACCAGTGATATTATAATAATGTCTACTCAATTAAATAATCAAGTAGCAGAACGCTTGCATCTCACGCTCCACATATATATAGTATAAAATCATAAACCATAGGGCGCTTACTGGAGAATGGATTCCAACAGACCAGGTATAGGAGCACCTTTCGAACAGTGTACTCTAGAGGGGATACACCCAGGGTTCAACAAGAACGTCTTGCAACCCGGCCACACATGACCGCTCACTCATTTAGCTTGAGTGTCGCGAATATATTTCCACCACGGTTGTAGGCCATCCAACCATCATCCGAAGATACAGAATCGAAAAGAAATATAAATATGAATTTTCTCTAGATCGGTGACAACACACCCTGCTTGGGGATGACCCAACTAGCCATGTTGCCTAGCCCAACTTTTGTTACTTCCTGGTTGTGAGGCTAGAGGCTACGTCTATCTTCAGAACATCTGATCACCATTCACTTTGAATGTCACATCGTCAAATCCGTAATCACACATTGATTACACAAATGCACACTGGGTGTAGAATAAAGAGAAGTTACCTTCTCCCCACCAACTTGGTATATTCGTAAAAATCAACGACGTGACCGTTGGAAATACTCTGTCAGACACTCGTCCATACAAGTTGTCCTTGGTCTGGACAAACAAAAACACCATTCTAGAACTGGACGACCCTTGCATTTACTCCGTCTTCAATTATCTTCAGCATATCTAATTCGCAGCGCTTATGCCTATACGGAGTGGTTTTCGGGTAATAAACCCAACCGATCTCTCCGTATTGACAACGATGGTCAAAACACTTCGATAGTCGGTTATTTAACTACCAAAGTAAAACAAACATTCATTCAAATGAACAACTAAACGCACACAACCACGGGCACTTTTCATTCAACATTCGTTTTTATTATTCGAATCCCCATATCTTACCGGATATTTCTCTAATCCTGTTTTACCTTTTTCACATTCTTGGAAAACATTCCCAGTTATTATCAACTCTTATTCTCCCATATTTCAGATGTATACGTTATTAATGTTTGAAACATTTCCATTCGTTTCACGTTCTTTATTTCCTACACTTGGATAATATACATTATCTACATTGGAAAAATATTCCAATTTCATTATAAACATTTTGATATGTCCAACGTTCATTTTTAAAACACTATTCACTTTAAAAGGTGAATATCATAGAAATCTGAACACCTTTATCAAATAATTCTTTATTTAGAAAATCAATACCATTATCTCGTTTACCGACATCTCTTTCATACTTTTATTCCCAATCCACTTTATAAACTCTGTTCTCTAAGACAAATTCTTATCAAGTTTATAACTAAACACTGATTACATATCCTGTTATAATTTATTGGTTTAAGCTAAGTATTAACGATCCTATCAGATTATAATTCCTAAAATAATTTACTTTAATACATTCGACTTCGTCGAATTATAGTTCCAAATCCTAATGGTTTAATTCTAATTATATTTCGAACATCAAAATGTTGTCATCGTTTTCTAACACGATTTTCCAATTTCTTAAACTTATTCTTATATTTTCTTTGGACATACACCGTTACCTATTACCTTTAGAATAAGTGGATTTCAAACCAACTGGGACATTTTCTAAGAAGTGCTGCTATATATAAAAATCACGCTTAAGTTTGGTTAACATCGTTAATTTATTGCTATAGTAAAACTTGCAATACGCTGTAACATTCTCTTTTTAACTAATCTCAACATTACAGTCACACTTACCTTGTCAACATCGTTATTTTATCGTTATAGTTCAAACTTGGCATACACTGTAATATTCCCCTTTATAACTAATCTCGACATAATAGTCACGCTTACGCCTAGTCAACAGCGTTATTTTATCGCTATAGTTCTAAGACTTGTCATACGCTGCCATATTCCCTTTATACTAATCTTGACATCTCTTTTCATTACAAACTGATATCGTTCTTCGTAATAGTGAAGCCGTTCAAGTTGGGGTATTCTATTTACCTCTCAGACCTTGATCGACAACGTTCTTACCTTAGAACAGATATAAGTCTGTATTCTAATTCCTTATTACTTATAATATCTATCAGACCGTATTTTCTTGTTTAATTTGAACTATGGTTTTATAATACGATATCCTTACTTTGAAACTTGGTTGTTTATGATTATTATTTATATTTACATTAACTCTTCGCTTTCTCCATCCCATAGTTCTATTTACAACTTCTTAAACTAAAAAGGTAATTAAATCTCATTTATTTTGATTAATTCATTTCTGAACTGTTTTCATTAGATTAATTAAAGACCAATTAATCTAATAATCATTTTCTCAAATAACTGTTGATTAAATCAACTTCATTTCATCAGTAAATTCGTAACTGATTTTAATTACTTCTTAACATTAGATTAATATAATTAATCTAAAAATATTTCTTAACTTTTTTCTTTAAAATAATTATCCAAATTATTCACTCGCAGGATAATTATATCTTAATAACTTATTTAAATGTCAAATATTCGTTTATATTTACTTTATAAAACGAACTCTAAAATATTGGTTTATAATAGAACTTCTATTATAAATTTAAATCTCCTTTTTAATTATAAAAATATAATTTTTATAATTAACTTCGTTCATTTGCCTGACGGCAAATCAACTTCTTAACAAGACGATGGGTTTACGGTTGACTGTCGCCCCTTCTTTAATCGATATCGTTTATTGATTTAATCAAGACAAATGCTGACTTTCCATTTAACACAAATATTCACATGGGTTTTTAAATGTCATTCGGGTTCAAGCAGTGCAAACAGTATATATAAATATTTAGGAATCCGGTTGGATTCCTCCAACTGGTTTCCGCATCCACAGATGTTAGTCAAACAATTAACACTAACTCTATACTAGAGAATATTAAAATCGGTGGAATCAGTGTCCAACCGATGATGTGTGTATATACGACGATATATATATATAGATATATTTCAACCAATTTACTTGTAATCTACCTAATCGATCATCACACATCATTCAAACAACATTAAAATATAATTATAATATTTTAAAATAGATCAGAGTTAGTGATTTTACTCACCATCGCGCGTTAACCGTTTGATACGATTTGCGTCGGCTGATTTGGCTAAGCGGATTATTTTGCCTAAATTCTGACGATGTCCAAATGGTTTCAACTCCGCTTCATCTTATAGCCTTCCTCCACGCGATTTCAATGAATCAGATCATTCAGAAATCTTCTAATCCGGCCCATCCACGCTTGTACCGGTTCACAACGTAAACTAGCCCAATGCTTGCTTTAAACCCCAACGCTAATCAAATATAATTAACATTACATGACGTCGAGCTTCCCGCTCCTTCTATACACCAACATGCCGCGACCCTCTCCTCCCATACTGATCTCCTTGTGTTATCTTATTCTCGAAATACAAACACAACCGTAACAACTTCGAACACCCCAAACGTTCAAAAGCCAAACTGCCAAATGACTTCCACTGTTCCTTCCTGTTAAATCCCAAAGACCAGTACTCCATCCTCTCTATTACTTTAATCACCTTTTTCTCTTCAAATTTGAAAAGCTTGCACCAGCACACGTTTTTCACCACCATTCATCACGTGTTAATCTTTGCTTGTTCAATTTGCATACTCCAGTCCCAAAACAAACACTGTCACCGCACATTCATTCCTGTGTACATGATACCACACTTCCCCTCTGTGTTTACCAATACCGAACTCACTTCTCTCACTACTAGTGGTCACGCACAACTTAGTGCTCCTTCCTCCAATGAACAGCTCTCGTGTTCCACCGTTCCCTATCTTTCTTCACCTACATCTCCTTCAGCCTTTTGAGCTTTTCCACTTCCATTGTTTCTCACACAAACACAAACTTCTCAAGTGTACAAACTCCAACATCCTTCAATCCTTCCGCTCCTCTAAAACACAACACCCGCATATAAAACTCCATGTTCACCTTACTCTCTACAAACCAGTCCCCCCTTCACCACTTTGAACTATTCTTCTTTACGTCCATGCTACAAAGGCCATGCAAACTTCAGCTCCAAAACAATGCACGTCAGCTGCATTTCCACAGAACCAACTTAACGAGCCAAACTCCTTTTCGGTTTCGACCTCCAGGCAAAAACAAATACTGCCACAACCTAACTTCTCTCCATACCCTCAACGAAACTCATGGTTCAGCTTCCCAAAAATGGCCATTTCGAAATCTTTGAATTCCCATCAGTTAGTAGATATTGATACAAAAGAGATTTTGAGGGAAAACCTGCTGTGACTTGCGTTATATATATGTAAATAAATACTTGGTGATTAAGTATTAGGGTATGATATAGGAGCAGATGGTTTTAGAGTAGGTACTGTTTTTCATTTAATTCTGGTATGGGGTTGCGCCATGCTGTAGGGTAGGGTGTACATGTTTTCAATGGTAGGATAATAGCTAGGGTATGGTTTTCAGATTATGGTAGGTGCTAAGCATGATGAAGTATGGCCGTCCATGATATTCAACAAATAAAGTAGATAGGACGTGGGTTTGTCCCTAGAAACCAGTCGTGAATTCCGAGATAATGTGATGTATTTTCCTTACTAGGTTACTGCATGCTTTAGCATAGGGAATGGTCGATTTGCTTCACAGCTAAGGTAAGTGTATTTTTATATTTAGTATAACGTAGCTTAGAAATGAAGCAAAAGGTTTATAGGATCTTACTCTACTTTTCCTAAGCGTGTCCGTAGATTTTAGATATTTTGGACACCAAGTCTTAACCGTGAAGTAAAAGAATTTAGTTTATTTGCATTGAATTGGAAAGAAATCCTAGCAGACAAAAAGACCGTGTTCACACATTTTTGAAGATACCCTTTTCCTTTGCCCCTTTTAAGTTCAAAGTTGTAAAGATTTACTTACCCAATTATGTAGAATTTCGTTCACGGATATACTATTACAACAAAAATAGAAATACCGTTGTGTCCAGTAAGGTGTCACGATCCCAGAAATATAATAATACCGGTAGTTTAACTAATATTGTGAAACCCCGAAATATTGATATAGGGTGCACAATACTCCAAATAAAAAGTTGTGTATTTAATTAATTAAAAATTACAGTAAAATTCTAAAAATTAAATTATTTCTATGTCTCAAAAGAACCTTGTCCAAATTCAAATCCGATATTTTAAATATATTCAAATAACCGTTATGGCCATAACCGAATATGGCGCTGCTTTTCTGAATATTTGATTTGGGCATATCCTGTGATCTATACGACGAAATCTCCATTTTCCACTTCCGTTGGAAAGATATAGTTCAACAGATTCCAATGTTTCTGGTTTCGCAGAAATCTGATTTAAAACGAGTTCTGTACACTCAGTTGAAGTTCAGAACGTTAAATTACGAACTGCAGCGATATTACGGGCTCGATTATATTTAATATATATTTTTATACGTTCAACTTCATTTTAATTAATATATAAATCCACGAATTCAATACTTAACTGATTAAATATTCAAATACAAACCGATAAAAATGCGGGACGTTACAGCTATAATCATGTTATATCCTATAGCGGATTACCAATGCTGCGCTTTTCCCAAATGGCTTCTGATAGCCTCTTCGCTTTAACCGCTATGTCCCGTTGTTCCCGATATATCCAGTTATTCCTGCTATATTACATTATTCCTACTATTTCTTTCATGAAAGAAACGAATTGAAATTTCACATCTATGCATTATAAAAACTAGTATTTTTCCCCACTTTGTTGGGCATTAAAATTTATGTTATTAAAAAATATATTGTAATGATTAAATATAAAAAATAAAAGAAAAACAAAGTATTGTAATTAATATTAAATAGTTATATATATATATAAATATTATAATTTATGCGGCAACAACAATAAATTGTTCTGTTGTTCATCCAAAAATAATTTTATCATGGATGATTATTTTGATTAATTGTTTTGTTATCCATCTAATAATTTATGTAGTAACAATAATTAATTGTCATGTTGTTCACCTAACAATAATTTTGTCATGGATGATTATTTAATTAATTATTCTGTTATCCATCTAGTTTTTTTGTTATGAATGGTTATTTTTTGGCATAGATACAAAATAAATAAATGATTATTTGTGATTTTATTCTGAAAACATGTTCTTAATTCATTACAATTTAAACTTATTTTGTAACTTTAAATGCGAAATATTGAACAAATAATCATTAAAATTATATAAATGGTACAATTCAAGTAATATTACATAAATTATATACAAACTACAATACGTTAGCTTTTATTGATGAAGCAATAAAGTTTATATGATGTCATCATATATACATATATATGTATATGTATATGTTTATAGTATGATGCAATGCATGCTTTGTTGTTAATATTAAATATATTTTTATATGTATAAGAAGCATTCTAACTAAAATTTCAAGTTACAACATAAAAATAAACATCCATAACAGAAAAATACATTAATCAATAGTAGTTTTCAGAGGAAAATAAATATAAGATCATGAGTAGTTTTCATTCCAAGCAAAATAAATATGAAAATCAGAGCAAAATAAATATAAGACCATGAGTAGTTTTCATTTCAAACAAAATAAACATGAAAACTATGTTTAAGTCCAATCTTGTTCCTAGCATAACTTCATGACTTCCACTTTTTTGAATATTTTTCATTCCTGTAGTGCAATAAACATTTGAATAGGTGCGCAATATTAATTAGTCATTCCTTACCAAAAATAATAATAATATGTACACCGTATATAAAATAACCATCAAATTTACATAACTTACTTTTTCTTTTTTAATTGCTTTCATTTTTGAAATAAATCCATTTTCATTATCTTTTATTATCCTTATAATCATAAAAAATATATGGCTGCTTGACATCATTATCAATCTCTTTGTTTTTCCTCTTCAAACTATTAGTATTTGTAGATTTTTCAGTACTGAGGATTTGCATATTGATGTCAGTTTTAGATTCAGTACTGAAACTTGGTATAGACATATGCATATAAATGAAATAAAATAACTTGGTGCAATGAACATGGCTAATTAACCGACTAACTAACTAACTAACTAACTATATATATATATATATATTTATATATATATGTTTATATATATATATATATTTATATATATATATATGTTTATATATATATATAACAACAAAATACCTGTGAACTTTGTAACGCAACTGCACCGTCTTCACTTTCTATTGTAGAATTCCCAATCAACTCAAAACCTTCAAATATGCCAGTGGCCGTGTACATGTTTGAACCTTTGTGTACATTATTCTCACTAACACATATAGTAATTGTATACTGCCTTCCCTCCAAACACTTCAAAATTGTTGGAAATTCTTTTTTCTTTCCTTGCTAGAAAGAATATTATAATTTATTTAATTTTGTCAAATAATAAAGTATTAAAATTTTCTGTTAGAATATTTGGAGCTATACATACCTTTTCTTGATCTCCCATTACGTCATAAACATTTTTCTTAACTATTCTGTAAACCTCACGGTCTTGCAAAATTATTGCAGCACTGCCACTATTATCTTCAATAATAACACATAATCTAAATCTGCACACAAACATATGTACACACACACACATATATATTTATATATATAACTATTAGTAGGAAAGTAAGTAAATTTTTCTGTAGCATTATAGAAAATTACCTCATGTCTGGACAGAGTATGCTTCTTTTACAATTAGAACATTTATACTTCCCATCTTTCTACTCAACTTCTTGATCACTACATGCTAAGCAAGCATCATAATACCAAGTTTGTTCCTCTTTTACATTCCTAACGGTTACTTGACAAATAATTTCTTTCTGAAATTTATAAAATATAGTAACTTTAGGTACTTGAATAGGAATGACAAATTACAAAGAATTCTAGGGAGTATAACTCAATATATTCTGATGTCAAGTTCCTTACCTCACCAATACTCAGTATTTGATAATCTCCGGTAATCATATCATTAACATCAACTTTTCCTTCATTGAAATCAATAATATCCAACCTACATATTTTATAAGTTTAATTTTTGATGTATATTATATTTAAAAAATATATTATATTACATTTCAATAAAACTCAAATTTACCTCTTTCTCATTTTAAGAACACTATGATGATCGTAGTTGATGAAAAACCGTGTTGCACCAACATTGGTCATATTAGGTTGCTCTATAATATAAGAAATGTCATGTTGTTAAATTTTTACACATTAAAGTAATTGATAGTCGACAGCATAATTGGATCGATGGATGAGAGAATTGAGCTAGACTGATGGAGAAAAAGGAGTAAATCCTACCAAAACATATTTTAATAAATTTTCTCAATTATTAATAACATAAAAGTCATACTAAAATTATACCTTTAAATGAATTCAACCTACAACTTGCCGCAATGATGATAACTGGTTTCTCAGTAGCTTCTTTTAAAGCGGTAGCAAACAATTTGACAAAATCATCCCAAAGACAAAATTTCACAGTAGAACTGTCAAAACATAAGAATGGGAAGCAAAATATTGTTTATGCATATACCAAAATAAAGATTAAAATTCCATAATATTTAAAGTGCTATATATATACCTCCCATTTGTAAGTTTAAATATAAAATTGCATTGCTCTTTGCCATTTGCATTCACAAACTCATTTAAACCATCTTTTAACATATCACAATCCTTATACTTGAGCACTCCAATATAATCTGACAAATAATAATAAATAAATGAAACTTGCTACTTATTGTAAAACAGATGTGTATGTATGTCTAAGGTATCTTAAATCATATCTAATAATTGATCTTGGTCTTTCTCTAGTGATAACTCTTTCACATCAGCAATATCAAAGAAATCAAATTCATTTTCTCGTATCATCATCTCATAATTCAATAATTTGGTTACCTTGGCATGTCTTGTTAACCAAATCTGTAGATCATTGCGGGTAGGTTTTATAGATTCCAGTTTGTAGGGTTTGACACATAAATTCCTGAGAATGTATATTTGTCCTTCTTCCAACTTATCCTTGAAGTATTCAACATGATTTGCCCATATAAAAGCATGAATTCGGGTATGCTATGTTATGCAACAAAACACATTTGAAAAAATGAATAATTATGAGATTACAATATATATATATATATGTGTGTATATATATATAAAGAATAAACTGTTTAAATATAAATAAAAGATTAGCTAAATTTTGATAATCAATGACATATGGATGAAAATAAATAAAAGAGATGTTACATGTATATGTGCGATATTAATAGGTTTTAGAAGTACTAACCCAAAGAATACAGAGAAGCTTGGAGATGAGGAGGGTGTGACAATATGGAGAAGTCAGGAAAAAAGTGATTTATATTGTGCTATGTACAATCTGTTTAGCTGGTCAAACACGATGGTCCATATTCATTTTATTTTTCTGAATAAAATTGAAAGACACATCTATATTTTAATTTAATTGATTAGTTGCTAATGTTAACGTAAGAATTATGAAGTAATTAACTACTAATATTGGAAGGGACACTATCACAAATTTTTATATTCATTTTATAAGTAACCTTATATGAATACTTGATGCATAGATGATATTAATAAAATAATATATTAAAGTAAAAAAATATTACAATATAAATTATTATAGTGTAAAAATAAGTAATTATAAGATAAGATGTAACTGGTAAAATATTGAACAATCTCGAATATGAACAATGTAGAATACAGTAATGAAGAAAAGTGGCACGAATAGATGTAAAATCAAAGGAGAAGAGAAATGATAACGTAGAAGAGAGAGAAAATAATAAAACAAAAGTGAAGGGAACTTTAGGAGGTAAATTACAGTCAAGTATTTTGAATATTGGTGCATCAATTTTTTTCCTTCTCTAACATAATTTTATCATTTTTTTACCTTTTATAAGACTTAATGCATGGTCATATTGCCAATTATATATTAATAAATTATATATTCACAAGACTAAATACATTTGCTTTATTAACAAAAATGATGCAATGAGATATGAAGCGACCCGAACTTCCCCGTGAAGGAACACCCGGATTGACTTTGAGAACACGACAAATCAGAACACAAACAGAATAACATTTCATTGCTTATTACAACAATTTCATCAGAATACAAGAATATACAGAGTATGAATAAATATTACACATTTATTAAATATCAGAGATTTACAACACATTACATAACAACGAAAAATAATACAAAATACAATTGAAAAGAATATACGGATACAGAGCTTTCCGAATATCATTCCAGCTATGATCCTGTGAATATAAATCTGCAAAACCAAAACTACTAAATGTCCGTGTGGAAAATAGGGGCACCCAGAGTTTAGGTTAAAATAATAAACTCCAGGTCAGTCATGTGACTGGTGTGAGAACTAAAACAGTTATTTAAAACCTTACTTTAAAATGGAGTAAATCAAGGGACCACGCCGTATAACACGGAACGGGCTTCCTCCCAAGAATACCAGTGCATAAAACAAACAGCGTAATGCTTTTTGGAAAAATGAAGCTATTATAAGACCCAGGTCCTATCACACAATGCAACGCAAGCCGGGGGATAGGGTTTTCCCTTATAATAACCAAATATGCTTGGTACGTTAAAACAGATCATTTGATACTATTATAAGTGCATAATGTATAAATCAACTTCAAACATAAATGTATCAATCCTAGACGGCATGGGTACCATATATCATGTCGCCAATACTAGGCTCTACAATCAAAACCGCAATATCATGTATTGGAAGTTGGATTTCCATCTATGAACCAAGACAAGGTATCGTCCTTACCGCTTCGAGATGCTCTAGCCCATGTCTTAGGAACAGCCGCAACTGCACCTTGGATCTTCCGGGCAGGTCCACTCGATGTGGATTAAAATGCCTGAACAATGCGTTTCCTCGCCCTATGGGGCGTAAACTAGTCATATCCCGACCAAATTATCGGCCCAGAACGACTGATATAACCAAGGTGCCTCGCTATCCATCATCCACATAAGTAAAATGTCAGGGCTTGTAAAACGCTGACACACTCCTAGCTAGAAGGAAACGCATGCCCTCCCTTCAGTTCTATCTCGTTTCTGGTTCACACCAGGCGGTGAGGCTCGCGAATTAACGCTACACAAAGCTATGCTATATTAAAGCCATGCTTCGATCATTAACCACAAGACTCTGCTTCTCAACAGAAGCCTTGATCATTTTCATCTCAGCATGCCACACAGGCAATTCACGCTATGCAATCGATGTCTATCAATCACACAGAATGAAATCCGATGTCAGACACACATCAATTTACAAGTTTGTTCTGGGTCTGAACGAAACCGGAGGCACCTTATTCCTCCCCCATATGTCCAATACAGGGGAGAGGTCCTCGCATATCCAGTCGGTCTCCAAGTATGTTTGGACGATCACCACTCATTACCTTATCTTGGGTGTACAACCCAATCAAGACATCAGTAATCATCCAAACGATGTGAAGATCTCCAGTCTTCGACCACCGTCTTCACCCTCGACATATCGTCGAATCAGTTATTCTGAATGGCATAAACCAGGACTTCCCTAATAACTCGCGTATATAATGAACAAGTCTATAAAAACACAACATACGCCTCATTCCAATCCAGAATATTCCTTTATTCGAATATTCTTATACTTTGGGAAAGGTTCCCATTAATTTTATCAAAGAAAAATTCTTTAAATTTATTCTTTAATCTTCCTTTGGATATCATTTCAATCTAATTAAAGATGCATTAAAACTCCACTTGGTTTTAATTTTCCCAAAAATCAATATTAACGAATGTTTAACATGGGAAATCATATCCTGTCTTTAACTGGGTTAAAGAACCAATTTCATTTAAAATACGGTTCACGATAAACCCAAAATCACATTCCATCCATCAGCCTTTAACCGTAAATTAGCAAGTGAACAGTTCCCTAAGTATTAACCCCGAAGGCCGAAACCAACATCAGATCAATACCCAGGAAACCATTCAACTTAACTAATCTCTAGTTAGTTTCTGATTTTCTTAACTCCATTGGGTCTAAGAACAGTATTATTAAAGATACCATTCACAACAACCCAAAATCTTATTCATGTCTTTAACTGGATTAAAGAACCAATGTCCTTTAAAACACGGTTCACGATAAACCCAAAATCACATTCCATTCCATCAGCCTTCAACCGTAAATTAGCAAGTGAACAATTCTCTAAGTATTAACCTCGAAGGCCGAAACTAACATCAGATCAATAACCAGAAACTATTCAACTTAACTAATCTCCAGTTAGTTTCTGATTTTCTTAACTCCATCGGGTCTAAGAACAGTATTATTAAAGATACCATTCACGACAATCTAAAATCTTATTCCTGTCTTTAACTGGGTTAAAAAACCAATGTCCTTTAAAACACGGTTCACAATAAACCCATAATCACATTCCATTCCATCAGCCTTTAACCATAAATTAGCAAGTGAGCAATTCCCTAAGTACTAACCCCGAAGGCCGAAACCAACATCAGATCAATACCCAGGAAACCATTCAACTTAACTAATCTCTAGTTAGTTTCTGATTTTCTTAACCCCATTGGGTCTAAGAATAGTATTATTAAAGATACCATTCACGACAAACCCAAAATCCAACTTGATATTAAATACAAGGCTCTGAATAGAAAATATGTCGGCTTATATTCAGTATCAAATTCTGAAATCAACAAATATCGTATTGGAATAACGATATATCTATATCTTCCAAATTCGTCCACAATATCCGTGTAATCACGGAATCCAATATCGAAATATTCAGAAGATAATTTCGATTTAAATCCCTTCCAATTCATATTTTGGAAATCTTGGTTATTTTTAAAACCATTTCAAATCCAATTTATTTATTTAAAAATAATTGATTTTTAAGTTCTAGTTCAAAACTAGTTCATTTCGACAAAAATATATTTTTATCTTTTCAAATGTATGATTTTTCATCCCAATTCTTTCCAAATCATTTATTATGATTTTACACAAATTAATGACATTTTTAATAATTTTATTAAGGCCTGTACAGTCGATTTCCATAAACGACCATCAAACTGGAATTACAGCGACCTTTTCCAAATTTGATTTGGACATAATTCCAAATCCATCTGTTAGATTTCAAATATCTAATATTTTTTAGAAAGCTCTTTTTGATACGAACCCAACGGTTCTGTTTTTAGGAGAATCCGACGGTCGGATCTCTCGTAATGTCCATTTGAAGTCAATGGTCGAAATTTGCGAACTTGCCGCAGCGCGGCGCGTTCTATTCAGGCTATTATATATATATATACAATATATATATATATATTATATATATTTTGTCGGTTTCCTTTTAAAACGTATTTTATAAATCGTTTTAAATTCGTTTTCAAAACGATTTCAACTTCATATTCAATTTCAAATCAAAATTGAATATTTCATATCACCGATATATAAATGATAATATTTTCAAAACATTATATTTTGAAATCAATTCCTTTTCGATATTCATTATAAAAATGAATAAAATCGATATAAATATCGTTCACGTTCAAATGGCATCAATCTAATCAGCAGGGCTTTATATATTTAAATATATTTGTGTCCGTTCCAAATCGGACATCAAAATCATATTTTGATTCTTTTCTGAATATTATTTGAAAATATTCGTTATTCTAAAATAATCGTTATTTTAAAATATTCATTCTTTCTGAATTGGAATCAGACACAGTCAATTACCATATAATTTGATTATATGGATTTCATACAATACATGTATACAACAACAGTGGTAAATAATCATCCATCATCCAGAGTGCATTCTACACTGTATGAGCATTAAATATAAATATTTAACGCTTATAACAGTCTGTCAACCAATCGATTGACATACAACTAACTATTCGGATTAGTGTATGTCCAGTATCATCTCAATATCCATGTGGGGGTTTCAATCAACAAATAACGAATTTTATTTGTACAATTGGGCGATGTATAAAATTTATCGTCTCAATCCATATCAGTAGAATGAGTGTACATAAACAAATCATCTGATTTGCAAATGAATATTTATTTTATTCATATACCCTTTAAAAATTATATTTTTAACGATAAAATATTTATTTGGTTCATTTACACAATAAAAATGACGTTTTCATTGTTCTAACATATTTTAGAAAATTTTGACGACATAACGACGCGATATCAAAATCGGGTAATGTCTAGCATTACCCCTCTCTTGATATTGGCTCGCGCCATATCCATATAACAATTCTAATAAATTCATTTCACCCAAACAACTAATTTCAACCAAATAATCTAATCAACCAAACCAAACAATCAAACAAGTCGTCCATGGTTTGTGGACGACGGGGAACAGTTCATGTATGCAGCTATAAAAATAAATAACTGTATAAGAAAATATGGTGAGGAGTTCTCACCTTTAGGTTCCACTCCGCCGTTTCATTTCTGAATTTCAGAACAGTCCTGACTTGCCTGAAATTCAAATGCAATCTTCTTCATGCTGTTCATAGTAAAAATCACATTTTTATTTCAATTCTAAAAATTATATTTTTAATACTCTACATATATAAAAATCATATTTTTAATGTCGCTACATGTACATAAAAATCATATTTTTATAATGCTGCTACATAGGTAAAAATCATATTTTTAATGCGATGTTAGCGATATAAAAATCACATTTTTATATCGCTATTACATATATAAAAATCAGATATTTAGCCAACTAATAATTATTTCTTTGTATGACCATTTTATAAATAACATATATAATCTAAAAATTATGTTTTTATCTTTCTAAAAACATTCTCATGCCATACACTAGTTAAAAATCATATTTTTAATCTTGCCAAAAATATTTCCTTCCTACAATAAAAATCCTATTTTTAACTAACCAAAAATGATATTTTTACATAACTAAAAATAATAACTTTATGTAATTAAAAATCATAATTTATATAAATAAAAATCATAACCTTATATAAATAAAAACCATAACTTTATATACTTCATACGTCAAAAACCATAGAAGCTTTAAAGCGGAGAAAACTCACATATTTTCTATCGTCTGGATTTGTTGTTCTGCTTCTAGAATTTGCAAACGAGCTCCAATTTTCACACCAACTTTTTATCTAGCATAAATGCGCCATTTTCCGAAAATGTGTCATTTCATTAGAAATCGCGAAAAGACAGTATTTTGACAGTGTTTGGACATCAGACTTTGGACGCGTTTTCCCGACAACTCCGCAATCCAAAATAAGATTATCATATACCAAATCGAACAGAAAATCGTGCTCTTCGAATTTGGTACTGTGGAGTTTTGGCTAGTGTAATAACCCGGAAATTCGAGCCAATTTAAAATTTTTATTTTGGCAATTTTAATGAATTTTGAATATTTAAAATGAATTATTTTAAATAATAACGACAAGGAATTTATTTTGAATAGAATTCAAACATATATATTTATATAGATCGTCGTTAGAATATAAATATTTTATTTTAATTATAAAAGGAATTGAAAATGGCGCGGTAGTTTGAAAATTCGATTTCAAAGTTCAAATGAATGTACAGGATTCAAAATAAAACAGATTTTAGTGAAACCAAAAATATTTGAATCTAATTGAGAATATCTTTCCAACAAATCCCAAAAATTGAAATTTCATAGCGGGAATAAAGAGTTACGTCCAGTTGAAAATTCAGAATAGTCGTTATGAAATTCTGGCCCTTAAAAATGGAAATTTTGCAAATGACTGCGGTTTTCGACGAAACCACTTTTGTTGGATCCGAGATGTTAAGTTATTGCTAGGTTTCAAATTTCGTAATTTTCTGAATCAATATGTGAGCGTGGCAAAGGAAAATGCATTTGACCAATTTCAGTTGATTTTAATCAACTGGAAAATGGCCATTTTTCAAACGATCTCAGAATTTGACGAAATTAGTTTTGTTAGGACCGTATCGTCGATGCAAAGCTAGAAAATATTTTTTAGGAATTTTTAGAGTCCGTATGTGATCCCGGTAAATTGAAATGTGCATTCAAATTAAATATATATTGATTTATATTTTAACTTTAGCGGAAACTGATTGAAACAATAGAATTGGCTTACGAAACGTATCCCATTGCATTCGGAATGGGGGTAATTTGTTATGGACGACAATCGGTGGGTCTCATTTGGAGGTCGAAATAAAAAGGACTTTTCGAAATTAAATTAAATAATTAAATAAAATAAAAAAATGGCCAACCCCTTTCCCTTTTAACCGGTCAAACCCCCTCCCCCTTCGTTGAAATCGAGATCGAACAAAATAAGAAAAAAAAAAAGCAAAACGTGATCGAGCTCAGCCCCTACCGCCGCACCTCCGCTGGCGATCCAACCGCCACCCCTCTTCCCCGTCGCCGGCCACCCTTCTTCCTCTTTCCCCCTTCTTCTCGAATAAACGAAGACCCCAAGCCCTTTCTCCCTCCAACCGCATCCAACTGCCACCTCCAGCACCCATAGCTCCGCCACCGCCGACTACAGTGCTCACCGCCGCCTGCCAACCTCCGGCGAACCCCAAGCACCCCCTTCGATCTAGATCAGTAAGTTTTATGTCTATTTTAATTTTAAAAATCTGGTTTTTATATGTTAAAACACATTTATAAAATCAGTTTTATAGATATATGTATAGGTTAGAATTTATGATAAAGTTTATATTTTTAACATAGAAAAGATCGGATTTTTGACATAGAAAATGTATGATCTTATCGTATGTAAATAATATTTTTATATATGTAAAAGCGGGATGAAAATCCGATTTTTATATATGTATAACGATTAACAAGATTTGACTTTCTTTAATGAAAAGATTGGTTTTCATTAGTGAAAAGGTTAGATTTTCTTTAATAAAAAGATTAGATTTTTTTATTAAGTGGTTAGCGGTATAAACATTGGACCTTTATATATATATATATATATAATAGCAAGGAAAAAAAATCAGATTTTTATGAAGTTAGCGATCTAAAATATAGTTTTGAGCGACGTGAAAATTATGATTTTTATATTATAGAAAGAATAAAAATATGATTTTTATGTTATAGAAAGAATAAAAATATGATTTTTATATAGTGAGAAGAATAAAAATGTGATTTTTATATACATGACAATAATATAAAAATGCAAATTTTATATATGTAGTGGATACGGTAGACGAAAGTGACAAGAAGAAGCAAGGCGAAGACTTTCTACATACGAAGAGTCGGGGCTTTAGTTTTAGCTTCTCGGTGAGAACTCCTCACTTTTATTTTGATTTCTAGTTGAAATATATACTAGGATGCAGATGGTGCTTAGTAGCACCCGACACCCGTCGTCCGCAGACCATGGACGACTTGTATGCTTGTGGGATTATTTGTGTTGTGAAATAAAATATATATTCATGTGTTGAAATAAAATATATATTCATGTGTTGTGAAATAAAATATATATTCATGTGTTGAAATAAAATATATATTCATGTGTTGAAATAAAATATATATTCATGTGTTGAAATAAAATATATATTCATGGGTTGAAATAAAATATATATTCATGTGTTGAAGTAAAATATATATTCATGTGTTGAAGTAAAATATATATTCATGTGTTGAAGTAAAATAAATATTCATTTACAAATCGAATGATTTGTTTATGTACACCGACTTGACTGATATTGATTAGGACGATAAATTTTACACATCGCACAACTGCACAAATAAAAATCTGTGTTTGTTGATGTGAAACCCCACACGGGTACTTGGATGATATTTGACGTACACTAATCCCGATTGTTTAGTTGTATGTCAATCGATGGGTTGACAGACTGTGTAAGCGTTAATTATTTATATTTAATGCTTATGCAGTTGTGTGGTGCACTCTGGATGATGATTGATGATTTATCGTTGCTATTATATACATGTGTTGTAGAAAATCCATATAATTAACCTTATATGGTAATTGATTGGGCCTCATTCCGATTTGGAAAATAAGGAATATTATAAAAATAAATTCATGTGTTGAATAGAAAATAAATTCATGTGTTGAATAGAAAATAAATTCATGTGTTGAATAGAAATAAATTCATGTGTTGAATAGAAATAAATTCATGTGTTGAATAGAAATAAATCCATGTGTTGAATAGAATAAAAATTCATGTGTTGAATAGAATAAAAATTCATGTGTTGAATAGAATAAAAATTCATGTGTTGAATAGAATAAATATTCATGTGTTGAATAGAATAAACATTCATGTGTTGAATAAAAGTCGTGTTGATTAGATTGATGCCATTTAGACGTGAATGATATTTATATCGATTTTATTCATTTTTATAATGAATATGAGAAAGAAAGTGATTTCAAAATATAACGTTTTGAAAATATTATCATTTGTATATCGATGATGTGGAATATTCAAGTTTGATATGAAGTTGAAATTGTTTCGAAACCGAATTTAAAACGATTTATAAAATACGTTTTAAAAGGAAATCGATGAAATATGTATTATATATATTAAATGGCCTGAATAGAACGTGCCGCGCCGCGGCAGTTCGCGAATTTCGATCATTGGCTTCGAATGGATATTACGGGAGATCCAACCGTCGGGTTCTCCTAAAACCGGAACCGTTGGGTTCGTATCGAAAAGAGCTTTCTAACAAATATTAGAAATTAGAAATCTAATGGTTGGATTTGGAATTATGTCCAAATCAAATTTGGAAAAGGTCGCTGTAAGTGCAGTTCGATGGCCGTTGATGGAATTCGACTGTACGGGCCTTGATAAAATTATTAAAAATAGCAATAATTTGTGTAAAATCATAAGAAATGATTTGTGAAGAATTGAGATGAAAAAATTTCCAAATTTGAAAAGATAAAAATAGATTTTTATCGAAATGAACTAGTTTTGAACTAGAATAATAATTTATTTATTTTTAAATAAATAAATTGGATTTGAAAGGGTTTTAAAAGTAACCAGAAGTTTCAATAATTGAATTGGAATGTAATGTGATTTTGGGATTATAGTGAACCGTGTTTTAAATGACATTGGTTCTTTAACCCAGTTAAAGACAGGATATGGTTTCCCATGTTAAACAATCATTGGTATTGATTTTTGGGAAGATTAAAACCAAGAGGAGTTTCAATGAATCTTTAATTAGATTGAGATGATCGAGAATGGAGTATCACCAGTTTTGCTCCAGGCGATAGTTAAATCTTTAATTAGATTTGAACGTGAAATGGTAATTGAATTTACCGATAACACTGTGGTGTTAGATATGAAGTATTACCAATTTTACTTCATGGGATGAATAGGTTGGGATTGAGAAATAAAATAAATGATTACTTCGGTGTGGTTCGCTAATCCCGACTAGTTTGAATTGATATTCAAAAGAAGATTAAAGAATAAATTTAAAGAATTTATCTTTGATAAAATTAATGGGAACCTTTCCCAAAGTATAAGAATATATGAATAAAAGAATATTCTGAATTGGAATGAGGCGTATGTCGTGTTTGTGTAACACTTGTTTATTATATACGCGAGTTATTCAGAAAGACCGGGTTTATCCCATTCTGAATAACTGATTCGACGTGGTGTCGAGGATGATGACAGTGGTCGAAGACCGGAGGTCTTCACATCGTTTGGGTGATTACTGATGATCTTGATTGGGCTATACACCTAAGAGGAGGGAATCAGTTGGTGATCGTCCAGACGTACTTGGAAATCGATGGATATGCGAGGTACAAGGTGCCTCCGGTTTCGTTCAGACCCAGAACGAACTTGTAAATGGACTGTGTGTCTGACATTAGATTTCATTCTGTGTGATTGATTTCTATTAAATATATATCCGTTTGGCGGCGGAGAATTTATTCTCTTGCTTAACGCCCTTCTTTGAGACGTACGAGCTAAAGGGTTATATATTGATGGATATCAATCGCATGGAGTGAATTGCCTGTGTAGCATGCCTAAGTGGCAATTGATCAAGGTTTCTATTGAAAAGCAGAGTCTTGTGGTTGATGATCAAAGCACGGCCTGTGTGGCATAGTCTTGTGTAGCTTTGATTCGCCAGCCTCACACCCCGGTTGTGAACTAGAAACGGGAGAGGACATCAGGAAGGGCATGCGTTTCTTTCTAGCTAGAAGTGGCGTCAGTGGTTTTACATGCCCTGACGAGTTTGACTTATGTGGTTGTTGCTGTTGCGAGGCGCCTCGGATATATCGGTGACTGTGTGGAGCCGATGGAGTCATTGGACTCATTGACACCCCATAGGGTGGGGAAACGCAGTGTTCAGGCATTTTAATCCACATCGGTGGACCGACCCTGACGATCCAAGGGACGATGCGTTCTATTCCTGCGGGGCGAGCTAGAGCGTCTTGAATTCGGTAGAGGACGATCCTCGGTTCACAGATGGAAATCCAACTTCCATATACGTGACATTTGCGGTTTTGATTGTAGAGCCTAGTATGGCGTCATGAAATATGGTACCCATGCCGTCTATGATTAATATTTATGATTGAAATTGTTTTGACACTATAAACTTATAATAGTATCAAATGATTTGTTTTTAACATACCAAGCATGTTTGGCTATTATAAGGGAAAACTCTATCCTCTGACTTGTGTTGCATTGTGTGATGGGACTTGTGTTGCATTGTGTTGCATTGCTTCATTTTTCCAAAAAGCATTGCGCTGTTTTGTTATATGCACCGGTATTTTTGGGAGGAAACCCGTTCCGTGTTATACGGCGTGGTCCCTTGATATATCTGATTTAAAGTGAAGCTTTAAATAACTGTTTTAATTCTCACACAAGTCACATGACTGACCTGGAGTTTATTGTTTTAACCTAAACTCTGGGTGCCCTTATTTTGACACGGGTAGCTAGTAGTTTTGGTTTTGCAGATTAATATTCACAGGATCCTAATTTACTGCTGGAACGATACTCGGAAAGCTCTATATCCGTGTATTGCTTCTAGTTGTGTATTGTATTATTTTCCGCTGCTATGTAATGTATTGTAATCTCTGATATTTTATAATGTATATTATTTATTCATACTCTGTATATACTTGTAATCTTATGGAATTGTTGTAATATACAATGAAATGTTCTTCTGTTTGCGTTCCAATTTGTCGTGTTCTCAAAACAATCAGGGGTTTCGAACGATCTTGGTCGGTTTAGCGATCGATTCGGATCGAGCGAAATTCTTGATCGTTACAGCTAGAAGCACACGGTTTGGGAGTTATTGGCGAAATAGTGACAGGGGGTTTTATGCAAAAAGGGAATTTGGAGAAAATGGGTTTTTGGGTGAAATGGGGCCCACGGTCGGAGCTGGGTTGAGGGGGTGGCGGCGCAGGGCCTGATTGGGTGTGGGGGAGGTGCAACCAGGTGTCGGTGGCGCTGGAGGGGCCCACGGTGGTGGTGGTTTGCAATTTGGAGCTTAGAGTTTGCAAATTTGTAGAGAGAAAGATGAGGAGAGAAAGGAGAGGAGCAAGAGGAGGGGGGTGCGATGTAGGTGGTGGCGCTGCTGGAGGGGGGAGTGATGCTTTTGTTTTATTTTTCTTTTACTGAAAAACGACGGGAGGGAGTGAAGTGAAGGGGAGAGAGAGAGTATAGAGTTTTACCAAGTATATAATTTATTATTTTTAATTCCAAAAAGTAACTTTTTAATTTGGACTCCAAATCGAACTCACCGACTGTCGTTCCTAGCCAAATACCCCCATTCCCGATGCAATGGGATATGTCCCATAAGTCAATTCGATTGTTTTAGTCAGTTTTTCTTTAAATTAAAATATAAATCAATATATTGCATTAATGTACATTTTAATTTACCAGGGCCACATACTGACTCCAAAAATTACAAAAAAATTTACTTCTAGCTTTGTATTGACCATATGGTCCTAACAAAACTAATTTCGACAAATTTGGAGGCCGTTTGAAAAATGACCTTTTTCAGTCGATTAAATTTGACTAAAATTGACAAAACACGTTTTCTTCTGCCACGCTCACACATTGATCCCAAAAATTATGAAAATTGTAATCAAGCAATAACTTGACATCCCGGGTCCAACAAAAGTAGTTTCGTCGAAAACGGAGATCGTTTGCAAAATGGCTATTTTTAAGGGCTATATTTCCATAACGACTATTCTGAAGTTTCAACTGGGCATAACTTTTTATTCCCGCTATAAAATTCCAATTTTTCGGATTTGTTTGAAAGTTACTTCCAAATAGATTCTAATATTTTTGGTTTTGCTAAAATCATGTATATTTTGAATCCTGTACATTCATTTGAAATTTGAAATCGAATTTTCAAACTACCGTGCCGTTTCCAATTCCTTTTATAATTAAAATAAATATTTATATTCTCACTTCGATTCAAATAAATATATACATTCTAATTCTATTCAAAATAAATTTCTTGTTGTTATTATTTAAAATAAATCATTTTAAATATTCAAAATTCATTAAAATTGCCAAAATAAAAATTTTAAATTGGTTCGGATTTTCCGGGTTGTTACAAGCTATTTTTGATAACACCCAGGGATACACTGATTTGAAAAAATAAAATCTAAAGGTAGCCTTTTCTCTTTCTTTTTTTATAAAAAACAACAATCATAATGAGTTGCAATAAACACATGTAGAGAATTGTGTATGCAATAAATTTTTTTATTGGATCAACTGTCATAATGAGTTGCAATAAATACTTGTAGAAAATTATGTATGCAATAAATACTTGTAGAAAATTGTGTGTGCAATAAATACTTGTTGAAAATGGTGTGTGCAATAAATATTTGTAGAAAACAACAGTCATAATGAGTTGCAATAAATACTTGTAGAAAATTGTGTATGCAATAAATACTTGTAGAAAATTGCGTACGCAATAAATACTTGTGGAAAATTGTGTACTTGTAGAAAATAACCGTCATAATGAGTTGCAATAAATACTTAAAGAAAATTGTGTATGCAATAAATACTTGTAGAAAATTATGTATGCAATATTAGGACTGTAAATAACATATGCACAATTTAGTTTTGTAGCCATATGCATGCTAACCATTGAAAAAACCTAGAAACTAAAATGTTGGTTGCATCACCTTTCATATTAACCCAAGTTTTCATTTATTTTAATTGATAAACTTTATTGTACTTATTAATTAAAAACAAAAGGAACGGCGGGAGTGTTAAAAACGAAGGCTAAACCCTACTAACATAGTAATATAAGAAACTCTAATTTAACAAAGCCCTAACTCCAGCAGCCTCGTGGTTAGTATATTAAAGGACCTAATGCGGTACCACCTTGTAAATTTATATATTATTTTTAGTAATCTCACGGGTGGTCAAAGTTAGTTAAAGTTGCTTTGGAATTTATTCATAAGCTAGTAAATTAGGATAAGCTAGTAAATGAATAACTATTTTTTCAAATTTTGCAAGATTTTCATTGGAAATATCATAATTTTTCTTAATATGTATATCATACAAAGCCCTTGTCGGATGCAATTTAACTTGACCATTATTTGAAATAGCATGTTGTGTCATCACATCTGCAGTGAAAACAATAATGTATAGAAAACTTATCTATCAATCATTTTATCGATATTAAACCAAGTGGAATACGTCACCTTTTTTCTCATCTCGCATTTTGCCATCTCCCACATTGCGCTGAACCTCAGGAGACATTTGTATACTTTCTTTATTAATTATGTCTTGTACAGTATTAGGAATAATGTTCTATCCAAGAGGTCTTCCACTTCGTTTCTTACAAACCGATACATGAGTATGTAAATTAACAACTTTAAGTGAATATAAAGAACAAAAAGTGCTATATATATGGACCAAGTACTAGATACTGAATTTGCTTTTAATTTTGGTAGCCTTCCATGTTTTCCACTTCGAAACGGACCAGGACTTTCACCTTTAAAGCAACAAATAAAATTTTGTAAAGTAATCTAGCAACCAGAATATAATAATAAAACCACTTCTGATGTTCAAAACTCTAGAATTTAATTTCGAGAATGAAAAAATATGATAGTAAACTTAATCAAATAAGAAAGAAGTTTAAAAATAGTTACATGTACCAAAATTTTAGAGATCATGTATAACACAATCTACTTAGTTAGTTTGAGTTAAGACCTAATGGCAATAAGCGTCCAGGCTCACCCTAGCACAACTCTAGCATAACATCGAAGCATATTTCACACTTGCCTAATTTTTTCAACAAAAAATAAAATTTAGATATTTTTAATATTTAAGGTTTTCTTTACAAACCATTCTCTTTAATATTGTAAAATCAATCTTACTTGTTTCACCGATCTAACCTACACATTAGGTCCATGCTGCACTATGAAACAAATAATAATATAACAATACAGATTTATTTAGTACAAAACCACACATATATAAACGTATTTTTCTATACTTATAACAAATTTGACGACGGAAATAAGATAACAAACCTGTATAATAAGTATTTTCTCCTACTTCAGCAGCATATTGATTTTCACCCATAGCTGATTGCAAGTTTGTTGAATATATATTGATAATAGCAGCAGGAAAGTTTTCAAGAGAAAATATGTAGGAAAGCTTGAAAAAGAAAATATGATGGTCACGTAGCGGTTGAAATGAGAATGCAAATCGAAAAGGTGGAAATCTTGAAATAATTAAATGACCTTGATTGGAAATCAAAAAGGCAGAAATCCAAAAATAATTAAATGACCTTGATTGGAAATAAAAAAGGCGAAAATCCATAAATAATTAAATGATCTTGATTGCAATTGACAATTTAGTAGAGATTAGGAAATTACATAAATGACCTTGATTGGATGAAATAATTAAATGAATCAGGGATATAATTGGAAATCCAGAAATGTAAGATTAGTGAGAATTATTATATAGATAGAAGATTATGAAAATAAATTTTCAAATTGAAAAAATATATTTTTAGAAACAAAAATACTCTATATTCTATAAAATTCAATTAAGTTAAATAGCAATTTACGTTTTTTTACACATATTTACACAAGTTTTTGTCTAAAATTAACAAAAATGCTAGTTTATCTTTAATTGTCGTTTCTACATTCTTAAAAAACATTACGAATGAGTTACATGTGCTATTTTAGAGTCATCCACTATTTCTTCGCTCTATCATCGCTATGACTTTTTGGACCTCCGCAGCATTAGATTCGCTAAGCATTTTAATTGCACAGTATATTATATTGCGTGTATAATAGAAAGAAACATGTTTTATTTCTAATAAGATTGATCATCAAGTTAAATATATTAGCAATAACATAATTATCTTTAGAGCATATGCGCAACTGTATCAAAAAAAAAGAACAAATACACATTGGAAGTATACCATCTTTTTTTTGTTGCTGAATAAGTTGTGTACAATATGACCTATCTTTTATCATTGTATACTAAAGCTAACCCAAATATATTTGAATAATATGCACATGATCAAATATAAACCTTGTACTTATGTTTAGGAGTGAGCAATACTCAGTTCAAACAGAATTAACTGACCAAACCGATCCATTTTGGTTTTACAACTAAATCTGTTTGATTTCAGATGGTATTTTTTTTTTGGTTATCGATTTTACCAAATTAGTCGAACTTTTAATTTATTATTTATTTTACGGTGTTGTAGTACTTTAAATTATTAGTTTAGTGATAAAATACAAAGACATGTGTTGTAAATAGGTTAAATTTTATTATAAACTTAAACTTTCTCCAAACATGAATTTATATTTTACTTTGAGTGAATTCATCATTTACATATTAACACATCCCACAAGTTTGGTTAAATCAGTTACCAACCGAATTAATTGAAATTACTTTATTTTGGTACAGTTCTGTTCGATTTGAAAACATTCAATTTTAATTCGATTTGTGTTTTTTACCTCAAAACCAACCGAACCGATCGAATAATCACCCATACTTATGTTTTAAAATGCATCCTCATAATCATTCCTTGAATACATAACATACAATGGGACATGACGTCAAAGTCTTTGTAGATGGTTATTAGCTGGAACATCCTTGTTAGCTGGTCATTTGTTTAGAGTGGTCAGAAAGACCAAGCTATAGTTGCTTCCAAAGGTACCTTGTTTCCCAATATATTAAATAATAGTAGAGCAGAAAATTTTAAAGCTCTTTCATTAATTACAAAATTTTCCTTTCTTCTCCTTAACTCATTCCAGTTATTTTATTTCCAAATTAGTTTACAACTTTACACTTATTTACTAACTCTTTCTCACCATTTTACATCTGACATCATTTTACGTTTTGATATTGACATCTTAAAATTTACACGATTATTTACGAAAAAATTTAACGGTAAACTCCTAATATTTTATATTTAAGTCCATATATTTATATTAATTACAAAACAAACTTTTAAGTAACTTTAATAAAACAGGAAAATAGCCTGAAGGATAAAATGAACAAAAAATTGTTTCATAAGGATAAGAGGCTAAAATTTTGTCCATAAGGACAAATTTTAGTGTAAATGAAGGAATTATAGTGGACCCCTGAATTCCTTCTTTTACATTAAAATTTGTCCTTATGGATAAAAATTTACCCCTTGTACTTATGGAATAATTTTTTGTTCATTTTGGTCTTAAGGCTAAAAACCCCATAGTAATTTAGTTGAAAAGTTTGTCTTTCTCACTAAAAAATTGAGACCATGTCCTTAGGACTAAAAATTGATGAATTTTGTCCTTTACAACAAGGACAAAATGAACAAAAAATTGTTCCATAAGGACAAGGGGCTAAAACTTTATTCATAAGGACAAATTTTAGTTTAAAGGGAGGAATTCAGGGGCCCACTATAATTCCTTCCTTTACACAAATATTTATCCTTGTGGATAAAATTTTAGCCCTTTATCCTTATGGAACAATCTTTTGTTCATTTTGTCCTTTATACTATTTTCCTGAATTTTAATTTGCCACATAAGTTCAATCAATAAATTATTGTTAAATCATCTAATTAACGCTAAATGTAATATTTTAAAATGTGTAACATGTTCATATAAAAAAGAAGGATTCTTTTTCTTTCAAATATGAAGTTAAATAAATCGGACTCTTTAAATAATACATGTAAACAATAGTAGTAGATTTATCATAAGTTGAAGAAAACAATTTCATCTTCAAATACCTGCATTTTAACATTTACACATTTATCTGCTATACCCTCTCAATTCTTTTGTAGTATTTTATATTTAAATCCCCCCATATATATATATATATACATATATGTTTATAAAATCTTAAGTTCTAACTATTTAATTAATTTGACTTAATGTTTAGTCTGTTTTTTCATAGCTCTCAAATATATATATATATATATATATATATATAATTTTACTATATATATTCATATTAAAAAATGGGTATCACTTTATTCACCTATAAAGACGTATAAATCACATAACATAAATTATGTATACCAACACTGATAACAAAGTTAATTTGTAGATCAGTTATGGTTCATTTATATCAAAATTTTACCATATATTATATCATAAAATTCTTTTTTAACTTTAGTAATTTCACAACAAATTTATACTTTTTTACAAACTTTTCTTTTCAATTCTTCAGCCTATACTATATAGTTAAACTAAGTTCATAATTTTGCATTTAACACATTCAAAAAAATCTTATTAAATAAATTTGTTGGTTCAGCATGTAAATTACTAATGTACATCAATTTCAACATTTATAATATACTCATATTAACAAAATTGACATAAAAGGTTTCTCGAATACATGCAGATGCATATTGTTTATGTAAGTTACAAAACATAAATTACACATAAAATAATAATTATAATTTTAATCAATATTTTGTACATTTCACACCAAAATTTATCATATATTTCTTGACAAAATTCTCATTTCAACATTAAAATAATAACTAGTATTTTGAATAATATTATCTTGTGTAACGCACTGCTTGCACACTAGTAAAATTTAAAACAAAATATTGAAACTTTACTTGTGTAACATGTATTTTACAATGATCAGATTCCAAAACAGTTCAAATTATAGGTGACCATACATTGATAAACCATATAAACCCATCAATCAAATTAAGTTTGATCAGTTTGTTTTAATTTATTTAGTTAATCTGTTGGTTTTGATTTCTATTTTTATACTTTTATGGTTTACTGATTTTATTTGTTTCCGAAATTTTGAAAAACAAACCAACTAATTAAACTAAGTTTTAATTATTTAAAGATAACTATATTACTGCAGACAACTCCATTATTTACAACTAGTGTAACCATGCGTAATGACGGCACGCGCTCCGCGCGTAATCGTGACACGCGCTCCGCGCGTGGATTGTTATTGACCAATTATTTAAGGGTCAAAGCATACATAAATGAAGTTTGGAAAAAAAAAGAAGCAACTGCACATATCCTATTTTTATGGGATAGTTTCTGAATTAAATAAAGGGCAATTTTGGCACTTCACGGTCGGACAAAAAATATGTGTTTCCAACATGATTATTAATATAGATACTATTGTTATAATATTATTTTTCTATCAATTTCTATCAACGTTTCTGCAAGAGAAGTTTGTTTTATAAAAAAAATTACATGATATTGACTTAATTAATTTTTCAACCTTATATTATGTCAACATCCAGAATATCAAATTAGTTTCAAGATAAACCAAACTAAATATTATCGGTTTGTATGGTTTTAATTCTAAAACGATACTAAAATTGGTTTTGTTTGATTTATGTTTTTGAAATAATTATTTTGATTTTAAAATTTTAGCGGACATTTGTTCAACCTACTACAAATGATTAGCTTAACTACTTTTTAGTCAGTTAATATTTTTCCTAAACTTATTGTATTTATAAGATTTTTTTTGAAATAAAAGGGTTCGTATATTTCGTGAAAAAGGTACATATATACATTTAAGCTGATAACAAATACAACAACTCACACAACAGCAAATACTAATATAAGCGCACAACGATGGGAAAAACCGACCATTAAGTTGTTTGATATCAAAGGAAAAAAATCTATTAACTATATTTTTAAACAAAAAATTAATGAAAAAAATCAATGTTTTAGATAAAAAATGAAAATTAGTGCAAATATGTAAATTCTATTAATTAATATGTTCTGAATCATTACCAATTATATATAATGAAGTGATAAATCTAACAGATATTTGCTTACAACACATCATTATATTTGTGAATTGTCAATTAATGAAGATAAATAATGTAATAATTAAAGTAATTAATAAATCACATATAAATGAAGTATATTATTAAAATAAATACCTAAAATTAGCATTGTTAATTTCAAAAACTAAAATTCTGAGATGACTAAACTAACATTGCAGGATAAATAAAGAATTAAAATGAAGAATCTGTCATTCTTGATATTTCTTCCAACAAAAATTTGTTTTAGCCGAGTAATCAACAATGGATTGTGACGTACCAGTGATCATTTGCTTTTTCTCGTTCATATAATCAATTTGAACAACGCCAAGCTTGAAAAGACGAGGTATCCATAACAACTCCTTCAGCTTTTGTTCATATTCATCCTCGCCTTCTTCATTCTTAATCTTACAAAGATCATTAGCGCTGCAACTTATAATTTCCTCTGCTATTTCGTTGAAAGCGGTAATCCATGTTTCACCAGTTGTATCCTTAATTTTCATTACCATTAAATATCTACATTAAAAAAGCATATTATTGCATATATTAACACTTGGTATAATAGTTAATTATATATATGTATATATATATGTTTTTACCTCAAAACACAAGTACTTTCACTATGTTGGCATGCTTCGCACCAATAGCTTGATTCTATAGCTTGTATAACCTTTTTATTGCACTTTTTACAAGCTTTGTACCATAGTTTTTGACTTTTAATGTAAGTTATGTATGCGAGTACTCTGAAGAATGCACACTGCATATCGAATAACAATCAACATGTATGAAATTATTAGTTTACAATATAATTTGAAAAAAGGAGGACTAACCTTGTCCTCACCCACTGTCGAATTGCTTGTTATTTGAGAAAGCATTACTTTATCGTAAGTAGTAGGGGATATTTTCACATTTTTTCCCTATTAATTATATCAACATCTGAATTTTTAACTTGTAAAATGTTCGAATTTAGGGCAACATTGGTTTTACTCAATGTTGATAAAGATAAACCTATGATAACATCAAATAATATTAAAAATTGATGGATCAAATAATAATAATAAATGGTAGCACGATAAAATTTAAAAATATTAAACATTTTTACCTACAAAATCTCCAACTTTTCATTTTTAACAGCTACTATAGGAGTTTCATCAACAATTTCCACCAATTCAGAACCTACTCCCATAGCAAGCTCTCCCCAAAATGTTATATCCACAGTTTTCGTTCTGCAATTTAAATCTACTAATTAATATTTCAATTTTGAAAAAAATAAAATGTTTAACATGTTTACTTACGAATCATCTGCAAGAAGTACATCCCATTTTAGAAGGTTCTCACTGTTTACAAGTGTTAAGCAAAAGAATAAATTCTTCGCCACCAAGCAGATATATATTAGCAGAGATCAACGAATACAACGTAAAGGAATACAATGTCAGACATACCATCCATTTACAAGTCCGTTCTGGGTCTGAACGAAACCGGAGGCACCTTATTCCTCGTCATATATGTCCAATACGGGAGAGAGGCCCTTGCATATCCGAACAATCAACAAGTACGTCTGGACGGCTACCACTGTAGCCTCTTCAAGGTAGTTACTCCAATCATAGGCATCAGTAGCAACTCGTCCATTCGATAAGTAGATCTTCGATCTTACACCATCGTCAATCTCTTCAACTGTTAGTCGTCATATTCATTATTTAGAATGGGTTAAACCCGGTCTTTCCGAATAATTCGTGTATTTTATAATCAACTGCTTATAAAAACACATCATACGCCTCATTCCAATTCAGAATATGTAATTACCCGGAAATCCGAGCCAATTTAAAAATTTTATTTTGGCAATTTTGTTAAATTTTGGATATTTAAAATGAATTATTTTAAATAATATCGATAAGAAACTTATTTTTAATAGAAATAGAACGTATATATTTATTTGAATCGTCGTTAGAATATAAATATTTTATTTTAATTATAAAAGGAATTGAAAATGGCGTGGTAGTTCGAAAATTCGATTTCAAAGTTCAAATGAATGTGCAGGATTCAAAATAAATCGGATTTTGGCAAAACTAAAAATATTAGAATCTAATTGAGAATATCTTTCCAACGAATTCGAAAAATCAAAATTTCATAGCAGGAATCAAAAGATATGCCCAGTTGAAAATTCAGAATAGTCGCTATGGAATTCTGGCCCTTAAAAATAGCCATTTTGCAAACGACCTCAGTTTTCGACGAAACCACTTTTGTTGGATCCGGGATGTCAAGTTATTGCTAGATTCCAAAATTCGTAATTTTCTGAATCAATATGTGAGCGTGGAAAAAGAAAACGCGTTTGACCAGTTTCAGTTGATTTTAATCGACTGGAAAATGGCCATTTTTCAAACGGTCTCAAAATTTGACGAAATTAGTTTTGTTAGGACTGTATCGTCAATACAAAGCTAGAAATAATTTTTCTAGAATTTTTGAAATCCGTATGTGGCCGCAATAAATTGAAATGTACGTTTAAATTGAATATATAATGATTTATATTTTAATTTAAGGCAAAACTGATCGAAACGATGGAATTGGCTTACGATACATATCCCATTGTGTTCAGAATGGGGGTATTTGGCTAGGGGCGACAGTCGTCGGGTTCGAGTTGGAGTTCGTAGCGATAAACGGATATTATTGAAACCAAAAATAATAAAATAATAATCTATTAAACCCTAGCACCCTCACTCCATCGTTCTGAGCCGCCTTTCACCAAACGAACGACGATTATCGTTCCAGACTTCCTCCCCGTCAATCTCCCAATCCGCACCACCGTTCCCTGTAATTCTTGAGCCAAATCAAAGAGCTCCTCTAGGCCAACAAGTTCAAAGGTGATGATCACCCATAGATCGCCGAGGCGACGGAATTTTATCCTAAAAGAGGCGCCGCTCGCCCTCATTTCCAACTCCCTAGGGACCAGCGAGTTGGATGTTTTGGGTAGCTGGAGGAGCCCGATGAAGTGATGATGGTTGATAAAACTCCGATGCAAGGAGGAGGATGGCGAATGGTAGCCCTAGAAAGGGCGATGGGTTATGTTCGACGGCCTAATGCAGAACGATGAAGAAAGGTAATAAATTTTATTAATTAATTTAATTGTTACACTTAAAAAATGTCCTTAGCTATTGTTTTGTAAATTAAACTAGCATTTGGTTTTGTAAATTAAATTAGCATTTGTTTTTGAAAATACAATGGCATTTGTTCTAAAAAAAAATATCAATAGCATTATGTAAAAATAGAATTTTTAGATATAACATTATTTTTATATAGATATAAAATAGCATTGCAATAAAAAAAATAACTTTTATCTATACATTAGCAATATAAAATTATAATTTTATCTATAGTAGCAGAATAAAAGGATATATACATGGGTTTTAAAAATATATAAACATGGTTTTCAAAAATATACTTTGCTTTTGAAAATATAAAATATACCTCGTTTTTTGAAAATAGAAATAATCATTGTTTTTAAAACTATAAAAGATATTGTTAAAGGTATATAAGACCTTGTTTTTAAAAATATATATATAGCATTATCTTTGTAAATATAAAAATATGATTTCTTTTGTAATAAGAAAATGTCATTGTTTAGTAAGTAAAAATAAAATCTTTGTCATGGAAAGAACGAAGTAAAAATATAATTTTTTTTAGCGAAGTAAAAATATGAAGTGAAGATAAAAATTCGATTTTTATATATATGAAGTGGAAATAAAAATATGATTTTTATGTATATACAGCATTATTAAAAATGTGATTTTTAAATATTAACAGCGTGAAAAGGATGTGTTGGAATTTCGAACAAATTCAAACCATTCAGAAAGAAAGACTGCTGGAGTGGATCCCTAAGGTGAGAACTTCTCGCCTTTAATTTAAATTTCTATTTAAAAATATATACTAGGATGCAGACGGTATTTAGTAGCACCCGACACCTGCCGTCCACAGACCATGGACGGCTTGTATGCTTGTTTGTTTGATTTTGATGTGTAGTTGATTGTATGAGGTGATGTTAAATGAAATAAAATATTGGATAGTGGAAAATATTTTATAGTTAAAAAAATATGATTTTTAACATGTATATAAAATGAATTAATATAAACAAATCGAACGATTTGTTTATATACACACATTTGACTGATATTGATTAGGACGTTAAATTTTACATATCGCCCAACAGCACAAATAAAATTTGTGTTTGATTGTTTGAAACCCCACATGGGTATTGGGATGATATTTGACGTACACTAATACCGATTGTTTAGTTGTATGTCAATCGATGGATTGACAGACTGTGTAAGCGCTAATTATTTATATTTAATGCTTATGCAGTTGTGTGGTGCACTCTGGATGATGGTTGATTATTTATCGTTGTTACTTTATACATGTATTGTAGAAAATCCATATAATTAACATTATATGGTAATTGATTGGGCCTCATTCCAGTTTTGAATAGAAATATTTGAAATAGAATATTTGAAAAAAAGAAATATTTGAAAAAAAGAAATATTTGAAATAGAAATATTTGAAAAAGAAATATTTGAAATAGAAATATTTGAAAAAGAAATATTTGAAATAGAATATTTGAAAATAGAAATATATGAAGCCGTGTTGATTAGATTTGCGCCATTTTGACGTGAACGATATTTATATCAATTTTATTCATTTTTCAATGAATACTGAAAGTGATTTCAAAATTCGAATTAAATTGAAAAGATTAGAAATTCGTATTAAATTGAAATAGATTTGAAATTCGAATTAAATTGAAATAGATTTGAAATTCGAGTTAAATTGAAAATGAATTCGAATCGAATTGAAATTAAATGGAAATCAATTTGAAATGAATTCGAACTGAATTGAAAATAAAATGAATCGAATTGAAATTGAATTGAATCGAATTCAAATCGAATTGAAATTGAATTGAATCGAATTTAAATCAAATTGAAATTGAATTAAATCGAATTGAAATTGAATTGAATTGAATTTAAATCGAATTGAAATTGAATTGAATCGAATTTAAATCGAATTGAATCGGATTGAAATCGAATTGAAATCGAATTGATATCAATTTGAAATGAATTTAAAACGAATTTATATTGGAAAGATTCAATTTTGATTTGAATTGGAAATTGAAGTTGAAATCGTTTTGAAAACGAATTTAAAACGATTTATAAAATACGTTTTGAAAGGAAATCGATGAAATATATATAATATATATATATTATATATATATATATAATGGCCTATATATAACGCACCGTGCCGCGGCAGTTCGCGAATTTCGACCATTGACTTCGAATGGATATTACGGGAGATCCAACCGTTGGATTCTCCTAAAACCGGAACTGTTGGGTTCGTATCGAAAAGAGCTTTCTAAAAAATATTAGAAATTAGAAATCTAATGGCTGGATTTGGAATTATGTCCAAATCAAATTTGGAAAAGGTCGCTGTAAGTGCAGTTTGATGGCCATTGATGGAAATCGACTGTACGGGCCTTGGTAAAATTATTAAAAATAGTAATAATTTGCGTAAAATTATAAGAAATGGTTTGTGAAGAATTGGGATGAAAAACTCCATATTTGAAAAGATAAAAATAGATTTTTATCGAAATAAACTAGTTTTGAACTAGAATAATAATTTATTTATTTTTAGATAAATAAATTGATTTTGAAATGGTTTTGAAAATAACCAGAATTTCCAATAATTGAATTGGAATGGATTTGAATCGAAATTGTCTTTGGAATATTTCGATGTTGGATTTCGTGATGATACAGACATTGTTATGGGAATTTGAAAGATATATTAATATCATTATTTCCAATACAATATTTGTTGGTCGTAGAATTTGATATTGAATATAATCCGATATATTTTCTATTCAGAGCCTTGTATTTAATATCAAATGTGACTTGGGTTTATCGTGAACCATATTTTAGATGACATTGGTTCTTTAACCCAGTTAAAGACAGGATATTGATTTCTGTGAAGATTAAAACTAAGTGGGGTTTTAATGAATCTTTAATTAGATTGAAATGGTCGAGAATGGAGTATCACCAGTTTTGCTCCGGACGATAGTTAAATCTTTAATTAGATTTGAACATGAAATGGTAATTGAATTCACAGATAACACTGTGGTGTTAGATATGAAGTATTACCAGTTTTACTTCATGGGATGAATAGGTTAGGATTGGGAAATAGAATATATGATTACTTCGGTGTGGTTCGCTAATCCCGACTAGTTTTGGAGTGATATTAAACGGAAGATTAAAGAATAAATTAAAAGAATCTGTCTTTGATAAAATTAAAGGGAACCTTTCCATAAGAATGTGAAATTTAGAAACTAACTGTAGGTTAGCTAAGAAGAATGGTTTCCTGGGTACTGATCTGATGTTGGTTTCGGCCTTCGGGGTTAATGTTTGGGGAATTATTTTCTTGCTAATTTACGGTTAGTGACTGGTGAATTGGAATGAGGCGTATGTTGGGTTTGTGTAACACTTGTTTATTATATACGCGAGTTATTCAGAAAGACCGGGTTTATCCTGTTCTGAATAACTAATTCGACGTGGTGTCGAGGATGAAGACGGTGGTCGAAGACCGGAGGTCTTCACATTGTTTAGGTGATTACTGATGATCTTGATTGGGTTGTACACCCAAGAGGAGGGAATCAGTTGGTGATCGTCCAGACGTACTTGGAGATCGATGGATATGCGAGGTACAAAGTGCCTCCGGTTTCGTTCAGACCCAGAACGAACTTGTAAATGGACTGTATGTCTGACATTGGATTTTATTTTGTGTGATTGATTTCTATTAAATATATATCTGTTTGGCGGCGGAGATTTTATTCTCTTGCTTAACGCCCTTCTCTGAGACGTACGAGCTCAGGGGTTATATATTGATGGATATCAATCGCATGGAGTGAATTGCCTGTGTGGCATGCCTAAGCGGCAATTGATCAAGGCTTCTGTTGAAAAGCAAAGTCTTGTGGTTGATGATCAAAGCACCGCCTGTGTGGCATAGCTTTGTGTAAAGTGAATTCGCGAGCCTCACACACCAGTTGTGAACCAGAAACGGGAGAGGACCTCAGGGAGGGCATGCGTTTCTTTCTAGCTAGAGGTGGTGTCAGTGCTTAAACTGGCTGACATTTATATTATTTTCACCTATGTGGTTGTTGCTGTTGCGAGGCGCCTCGGTTTGATCGGACGATCCGGGTCCGATGGAGTCATTCGTTGGCTCATTTACACCCCAAATGGTGGGGGAACGTAGTGTTCAGGCATAATAATCCACATCGGTGGACCGACCCTGACGATCCAAGGCTTGTCTGCGCGCTTGCCTGAGGCTCCAGCTAGAGAGTCTCGAATCGGTAGAGGACGATCCCTTTCCTCGGTTCATAGATGGAAATCCAACTTCCAATACGTGATTTTGCGGTTTTGATTGCAGAGCCTAGTATGGAGACATAGTGGGATGGGGCACTTATGCCGTCTATGATTGATACTTATGATTTGAAGTTGTTTTACACACTATGCACTTATAATAGTATCAAATAATTTGTTTTAAAACGTACCAAGCATTCTTGGCTATTATAAGGTAAAAACTCTGTCCTCCGGCTTGCGTTGCATTGTTTGATGGGACCTGGGTCTTAAAATAGCTTCATTTTTCTTTATTTAGCATTGCGTTGTTTGTTTTATGCACCGGTATTCTTGGGAAGAAACCCATTCCGTGTTATACGGCGTGGTCCCTTGATTTACCTAACTTTAAAATAAAGATTAATAACTGTTTTAGTTCTCACACCAGTCACATGACTGACCTGGAGTTCACTGTTTTAACCTAAACTCTGGGTGCCCTTATTTTTACACGGGCAGCTAGTAGTTTTGGTTTTGCAGATTTATATTCACAGGATCCTGATTTATAGTTGGAACGATACTCGGAAAGCTCTGTATCCGTGTATTACTTCTAGTTGTGTATTGTATTATTTTCCACTGGTATGTAATGTATTGTAATCTCTGATATTTTATAATGTATATTATTTGTTAATACTCTGGATATCCTTGTATTCTGATGAATTGTTGTAATAACAATGAAATGTTCTTCTGTCTGCATTCTGATTCGTTTTGTCCTCAAAATAATTCATTCTTTCTCTTCTCTTCGGAGACCAGGGAAGTTCGGGTCGCTTCAAAATATTCTTTTAATAAAATATTCACATTTTTAGGGAAAGGTTCCCATTAATTTTATCAAAGATAATTTTTTTTTAAATTTATTCTTTAATCTTCCTTTGGATATCATTTAAAAAGATTTTATTTTTTCTTTTCACAATTCTGAACCAAATTAAGGTTTGTCAACTAGTCGGAATTAACGAGCCTTACCGAAGTAATCATTTATTTTATTAATCCCAGTCCCAACCTATTCATCCCGTGGAGCAAAACTGGTAGTACTCCATATCTAACACTCACGGTGTTATCGGTAAATTTAATTACCATTTCACGTTCAAATCTAATTAAAGATTTAATTATAGCTTGGAGTAAAACTGGTGGTACTCCATCCTCGACTATTTCATAAATTCGATAAATTTAATCCCCTTATTCACATTTCAATCTAATTAAAGATTCATTAAAACTCTAGTTCAGTTTTAATCTCAAAAATCATTACTTGATGATTACTTGAATTTAAGAAATTAATCTTATCTTTAACTGTGTTAAATAATTAATGTCTTTTAAAACACAGTTCACGATAAACCCAAAATCATCTTCCATCAAAATGGAATCTACACAGAAATCATAACAATATATAATCGATATAAATTTCTTGTGTCAGACTAGTAATATAAATGGAATAGCGCCAAGGCCTTTTAAATTCCATATATAGTAACAGCCTTCCTTCACAGAAGCTCATCTCGATTATTACCAAATCGAATTCCATTCAATTCCAATTTAATATATTAAATTGGAAAACTTCACTTCGGAAAATTTTCCATTAAATCTTAATAAAAAGATTTATAAATTCCAAATTATATTTTCACTGTTAATTGGCTTAAAGAACAAATGTTATTTAAAACATTGTTCACGATAAACCCAGCCATCCAATTTCAATTCAATTCCAATTAAATATTAATTAATTGGTAAACTTCATTAATCTTAATTAAAAGATTTATTCTTTTCTCAACTGGGTTTAAGAACAATGTTATTAAAGACACCATTCACAACAAACCCAAAATCCAATTTGACATTAAATATAAGGTTCTGAATAAAAAATTATATCAGCTTATATTCAATATCAAATTTTGAAACCAACAAATAATATATTGGGAATAACGATATATATATATATATATATCTTCAAAATTCCTCATAATATTCGTATAATAACGAAATCCAATATCAAAATATTCCGAAGATAATTTCCATTCAAATCCACTCCAATTTATATATTGGAAAATTTTGGTTATTTCAAAACCATTTACAAATCAAATTTATTTATTTTTAAAAAATAATTAGATTATAATTCTAGTTAATAAATAGTTCATTTCGATAAAAATATATTTTTATCTTTTCAAAACTGAAATTTTTCATCAAAAATCTTTCCAAATCATTTATTATGATTTTACATAATTTTTTAATAATTTTATTATCGCCCGTACAGTCGGTTTCCAATAATGGCCACCGAACTGCATCCATAGCGACCTTTTCTAAAATTGATTTGGACATATCTCCAAATATAACCATTCGATTTCAAATCTCTTATATTCATTGGAAAGATCTTTTCGATACGAACCCAACGGTTCTGGTTTTAGGAGAATCGACGGTCGGATCTCGAATTACATTAATTTGAAGTTAACGGTCGAAATTCGCAAACGGTTGGTGTGCGACGCATTCTATTCAGGCTATTATATAATATATATAATATTATATATATTTCGTCGATTTCCATTCAAAACATATTTTATAAATCGTTTATTATTTCATTTTAAAACGATTTCAACTTCACTTTCAATTTTAAATTAAAATTGAAAATTCTATATCCTTATCATATTAAAATGATAATATTTTCAAAATATTAGATTTGAAATCACTTTTTTCGATATTCATTATAAACTGAATAAAATCGGGTCGATAAACCCATTCGGGTTAAAATAGCGTTTACTACTTAACTCGGCTTCGCATTTTAATATTTTTGTGTCCGTCTAAAATCGGACATCAAAATCATTATTTTATTCTTCACTGAATATTATTTTAAAATATTCTTTATTTTCCAAATTGTAATGAGACCCAAAAAATTACCATATAATGTTATTTACATGGATTCCATACAACACATGTATATAATAACCATGATAAACAATCAACCATCATCCAGAGTGCATTACACAACTGCATAAGCATTAAAAATAAATAATTAACACTCATCGCAGCCTGTCAACCCATTGGTTGGCATAAAACTAAATATTAGGATTAGTGTATGTCCAATATCATCCCAATATCTGTGTGGGGTTTTCAAACAACAAATACTAATTATTATTGTGCAGTCGGGCGACGTGTAAAATTTATCGTTCCAATCAATATCAGTCAAGTGGGTGTACATAAACAAATCGTCCAATTTGTAAATGAATATTTATTTCCATTTCATGAGAATTTTATGCCATTCACATATATACGTTAAAAATTATATTTTTATTGATAAATTTTTTTATTCAACATAAGAATAATTTATTTAGTTCATTTATACAATAAAAATGATATTTTTATTATTCACACATTTTATTCAACACATGAATATTTTATTTTTCCATTTCACACCACAATCACATCACAATAAGTCCAAACAAACAATCATGGTTTCAATCAAAGGTGTCGGGTGCTACTAAGCACCGTCTGCATCCTAATATGTATTTAACTGTAAAATAAATAGAGGAGAAGGAGTTCTCACCTTTGGGATCCACTCCGCCAGTTTTATTTCTGAATTTCTGAATAGTTCGGATTTGCTCCAATGCGTTGTATTCTTCACCATGATTCCAACGTAATCTGTTTCATGCAGTTTATATTAAAAATCACATTTTTAATACGATGTTTACATTTAAAAAGTCACATTTTTAATCAACGCTATATATATTAAATAAAATCACATTTTAAAAAAATTGCTTTTCACATAAAAATTCATTTCTAAAAACAATGTTTTTTTTCATATTTGAAAATTCCATTTTTATCATACGCTTTTCATATAAAAAAATTCCATTTTTATTATATGCTTTTCATTTATTTAAAAACAATGATTTTTCTATGTAAAAATCACATTTCAATTACAATGGTATTTTATATAAAAATTACATTTCGACACAATGCTCTTTCTATTTTAAAAATCTATGCTATTTTATATAATAAAAACCAATGCTATTTCTATTTTATCATATCTTTATTAAAGTTATTTTTAAAAAATGATATTTTTATTTATAATGCTATTTTATAGAAATTATATTTTTATTTACATCGCTATTTTATTTTAAAACAATGCTATCTAAATAAAAATCATATTTTTATTTCAAGCTATTATATATATAAAAATCCCATTTTTATATCTCTACTATATATATATATATATATATATATAAATCAAATTTTTTTATGGCGTTATCATATATATATAAATCACCTTGTTAACATGTATGTATATAATAAAAATCGTATTTTTACAATGCTACTACATATATAAAAATTATATTTATAACGCTACCACATAATAAAAATTATATTTTTTAACAGGACTATTTCATTCATAAAACTTATATTTTAAAGCATATTATATATATATATATTTTAGATCTTTAAAACAACAACATATATATAAATTTCAGATTTTTATTTCAAAAAAAATTATAAATTTCATATTTTAAACAATGCTATTATATTTAAAATCAGGTTTATGTTTAATTACCTCACTGTTCTTCTTTGTCACTGCTTCTGGTTCGAACGGATGGAGGAAATGTGGCAGCTCTAGGTGCTGTAGTCATCAGCGGTGTTGAAGGATCCGCGGTAGCGAACGCGACGAGCTCTTCTGGTGGTTCAAGAAAGGCTGCGTGACTTTAAGCGGTGGTTCTGCGACGGAGAGGAGTAAACCGCAAGTCACGGTGGTTGGCGTTGCTGCTGTGATGTTGTGGTTTCTTTTTGGGTTCGAGAGGAGGGGGAATCGACGTCATTGACTGGGGAGGAGGTGGAGTTGCGGACGTCGGAGTCGAAGGGTGGAGCGAAGGGAGGGTTCGATGGTGATGGCGTCGGCCGCCATCTCGATTTGGGTTTTTTATTTTTATTTTTCTAATTTGAATGAACAACGGGTCTGAAGAGATAAAGCAGGGCTAGGGTTTAGGCAAGAATATTTATATATTTTATAATATTATGAAATTTCAAAAATCATTTTTTTTATTTGAACTCCAAATTGAACCATCGCCTATCGTCCCTAACTAATTACCCTCATTCCGAACACAATGGGATATGTCCCATAAACCGATTCGATTGTTGCGATTAATTTTCGTTAAAATTAAAATATAAATTAATATAATGCTCAAAATTGATTTCATGTACATTTTAATTCACCGAGGCCACATACTGACTCAAAAAGTTCCAAAAAAATAAATCTAGCTATTTTTGATAATACGGTCCTAACAAAACTAATTTCGTCGAATTTGGAGACCGTTTGAAAAATGGTCATTTTCCAGTCGATTAAATTCAAACTAAAATTGTCAAACGCATTTAAATTCATCACACTCGCATATTAATTCCAAAAATTATGAAAATTAGAACCTAGCAATAATTTGACATTCCGGATCCAACAAAAGTGGTTTCGTCGAAAATGGAGGTCGTTTGCAAAATGGCTATTTTTGAGGGCTATATATTATATTAAAATATATATAAATTCCAGAGCGACTATTTCAAATTTTAAACTGGCCATAACTTTTTGTTCCTTTTATGAAATCTAGATTTTTCACATTCATTAGAAAGATATTGTTAAATAGATTCTAATATTTTTGGTTTTACTGAAATCCGATTTATTTTGAATCCTGTATATTCATTTGAAATTTGAAATAGAATTTTCAAACTACCGCGCCATTTCAGGCTCGTTATATAGATACAATAAATTTATTCGTTCTAACTTTGTTCTGAAAATCTGGGTTGTTACAAAATACAATTGAAAGGATAAAGTTAGAAAAAAGTTACCCCTTCACCCGTAAGTTCTATGCAAAACGCACATCCTTCCCTCTTGATGTTTTTGTAAGATCTCATATTGCTTTTGTTTGTTACTCGAACTTTGATCCTCCAATTGCGTTGGTATGGATTCAGTAAAGCAACAGGAATAGTATTTCTAAACATATCCATTTGGCTGATAGAGCTGACGTAAAGCCTAATCAAATATAAATTATTAGATTTTGACTTTTTTGTGAAACGAAAACAAATGAATATATATCACAATCAAGTGCTAGTAATGAAAGCTTATGGCTTAATGAACATTGTTTTGCAGATAATGCAATTAAAAATATTCACTTGCAAAAGTGATTACAGTGACTAAATGAACCTGTAACGATTTTCGGCCCCGAAAATCGACACAAAAACACCATGTCGATTATTCAAGCACCGAAAACACAAGAACATTATTAGAAAGAATATAGAAGGTGAAATAAGAAAGAAATATTAGAATAGAAGAAGAAGATGATGAACTAACACAACATAGAGTCTCACATTGCAGCGGAACAAAATATAATATATAAATACATCTTATTGAGAGCTTGAATAATACTTACAATTATCAAAGTATACGAATACACCTAGAAAATTATAATACTCTGTCCTTATATACAACACACAACGGAATAACGACCATATATCATACATATGGGCTTCTCCACACGGTCTCTTCCCTACATCTGAAAACCTGAACCTATACAACTCAATCTAACCCGAGCATTACAAATATCGGGTCAATCTAGTGAACTAGAGTGAGAAAAACACACTAAGTTTAAGGGTATCACACAACTTGATTTTAAAGTCAATATCCTTTTGAAAGAAAAAGTAATAGTAAGACCAGTCCACACCTAAAAACGGACAGTTTTTACCTTACTATAACCAAAACATTTTTGAAATCAATATCTTTTATGATATTATAATAGTGTCTAAATACAAATAAATATCAATCTAGCAGAATGCTTGCATCTCACGCTCTACATATATAGTATACAATCAAAACCCCGGGCGCTTATTGGATAATGGATTTCCTGGCAAGGTATGGGACCACCTCCCAACAATGTACCTCCGGAGATGAATACATTAGGGTTCAACAAGAACGTCTTGCAACCCGACTACACATGACCGACCCCTCATTTCTCCTGAGAGTACTGAATATATCATCACCACGGTTGGGGGCCAGCCAACCGAACCGATAGCATAAAAAAAAGGGACGACCGAAGGCATTTGATATCTCCAGATCAGTTAATGATATACCCTTTTAATGTGTGCGACCCACATAGCCATGCCGCCTACCCGATTTTTTGCCATTTCCCATTTGATGAGGCTAGAGGCTAATCTTATCCTTTAGAATAGTACATCTCCATCCACTTTGAATGCCACATCGTCAAATCTGCTAGTTATCACGAATTTCCATCCACAAAAATACCCTAGTTGTTAAGAGAAGGCCTTCCCCATCACAATTGTGGTATGTTTGAAGAAACCAATGTACGTGATCCTTTGGAAATACTTTGTCACACACTCGTCCATACAAGTCACCTAGGAACAGGATGAACCGAAGGCACTCTCCTACCACATCCTATATAGGTATCACCCCAAGGATCAGTAGCGAGTAGTCCTTGCAATCTGCAGATTCCAATCATGACAGAATCACAAGTCAAAATATCTTCGGCCGCTAAACCGAAGAAATTCAACAAGTGGTTCTTTTGATCTTGAAGATCAACGGTCTTCAATGCTCCATCTTCAATCTGCATCTTCACGTATTTGCTGGTTTGGAATGGTTTTCGAATATAATTCGATCCCGGTCTTTCCGTACCAGCAATCGTATTGGCCGGATTTGATAGTCGGTTATTTAACTATCAAATAAATAATCATGTGAATGAGATGAGTTTACTGATTCAGTACTTGGCATTACTTGGCCTCATTAATTAACATCTGTTAATTATAATCTTTAAATCCTCCAATATTTGGAGTTTCAATTATTATAAATAAGAATATTCTTAAATCATTTCATTCGCTTATAAACTTTTCAAATACAATTTTCAATGTTCTTTACGGAAATCATAACTTATGTTTCCTCTCAATTCCTCTCGTTTATAAACTAATACAATTCTTGGATAGTCGTGAAGTCGATCAAGTTTGGGTATTTTACTTACCTCTCAGACCTTGACTAACAACATTCATATTTTCAGAATAGATAGAAGTTTATTGACCAAACATTTCCCTTTGAAAACCTTATTTAAACAAAATAAAATCCTTTATGGATATTCTTCAACATATCTTTAAAAATATTCCTCAATCTGCTTGCAACAACAATACTATATTGGTTTTTAAATCATATGTAACTAACTTTAACAATTCTAATATAAATATCTTTATAAATCTTATCTTTATATCTTTTACGATCTTTATATTGACATCTCGTATGAATCTTTATACTCATTTGGAATAAAACAATTCAACACATCATCTGTAACAAACGTTACAGATTTTGTTACAAAATCTTTTACTTTCTTTATTTATACTCTTTTCAAATCATTGCGACAACATATGCGTTGTTGAAAATCTCATAAGGATCTTTCTAAGGATCTACAGTAGTAAATCAAATAGTTTAATTTATTATTTATAACATTTGTTACACATTCATTTTTCAAAACTCTTACCTCGTTTACAAATCCCATTTATAAATTATTATCAACAACTAATATTTCGATTACATTTAACTCTTAACTTCCATTTACAAAATCGTTGTAAATTATTTACGACAACATATTCGTTGCCATTTCCAAAAACATTTTACTTAACTTATACTCTCGCTTTTGATTAAATCCCACTTCGTTAACCATTCCAAACTTCGGAATATCACATTCTGAAGCTCAGAATAATCCTCACTTAACCATTTCATACTATTTGCCCACTTCCAAGTTTCCTTTTTCTAATTTCAAATATTAAATAAATATTTAGTTAAACTATCATATTCGATTAAAACTCCTTTTATAACTTTGTTATAAAACTCTATTTTAATACAAAACCCATGAACTCCTTTCACATTTCAATTCGATTTCATTTCAACTTTGATCTCTTTTTAAATGAATTAAAAAGTAATCTCCATAATTATTATTAATTAAAATAATAATTTACTTCAATCATTATCTACAACAGCAGTATTTAATTTCTTAATTAACTAAAATAAATAGTAAGATTCTTTTTAAGATCTTATTAAAATTAAACAAATATTAGTTAGATCATTCCATTAATTCAAAACAAATCATTTTATAATTATTCTCAGTTAAAGCGGTTGACTTAGTCAACCCAAAACACGATTAATTCATTAACCAATTCCAATTATAGTCCTCCCTTTAAATTAATATAATTAATTAATATAAATAATTTCATCTAATTGTCTCTAAACAAAAATAATTATCCAATTCTTAACCGTTAGGTTAATCTCAGTTCATTTGCTTATAAATCCGATAAACATAAGCATTTACTCTAAAAAACCATTTAATATCGGCTTGTAAATTTAAATAATAAATAATGAATATTTATTTCCATTTAATCACTTTTATTTGAAATAATATATTTCAAAATCTATCTTCAGTTATAAAACGATTGATGTATTGACCATATACTGCCAATTACTCAACCAATATTACCTATTTGTTTAAACAAAACAAATATGGGGTTTCAGGTCAATGTCAACAACCAAATCAATCATCTATTCAGAAACATTTTATATAATGATAATATGAAATTAAATATATTTGAGGGATCCCGTTGGATCCCTCCAACCTGTTCTTCCCTATCCAAATACGTGAGCTAAATATAATCATTCAGTTTAATTAATAATGGTTTTTATAACAGTCAATCATGATAATTCAATATAACTATTCAAACAATTCATTAAACTAAACAAGTTTATTTTATAAACGTGACCAATAAGGTAAGTTACCTTAATTGGGACCAATCATTAAATAACGATTTGGTTTTACTGAAATTAAGCAACATTTAATTTCATCAGTTTAATCAATATATGGATATATATTTAACAGACAGTAAATCATTAGCAACCATAGCACACAATTATAAGACCCCACTTATATAAAATATAAGTCGGAAGGAAACTGAGTGAGTTTAACTCACGTTGGGTTCCGTCGTTGAGATAACCATCAATTTCAGTTTAACTTAACTGAAGACTCCAGTTGCATCCAAACCGGTTCAGAACTATTCCACAATGAAGCGTTAGTCAAGATGGTTGCAGCAGTTCCTATTTTGTCCTAGTTTGTATTTGCTTCCATTCAGATGCTCACCTTCTATGCGTTCAAGTTTATATGTCCTGTTTCACTCACTGAAAAACCTAATTTACAGAACTACAGCCCACTCCTTCCCCCCTCCATGCTCCACGTGTCCTCGTATGCACACCAACTTCTTCACAGTTCCCATTTCCCATCTGCTACGTTTTCTCCAACCCGCCGCATGTACTTTCGAGTCCACTTCAAATTTTTGGACCCGCTATCCTTCCCTTGCTCAAACAGTAACCCTTCACCTTTGCAAAATGCTACAGCAACTTCCCACATCTCATCGTCGATGATCCCGAGCACCGGGGTGGACCACCACATTGCCGACTAATAGCTCTTCTCCCCTACTTCCTTTTTTCGTTCAGACCCCAACCTCCAGAAACAACCCCATCGACCCGGAAAATGGATCAAACTTCACTGCCTCCCCTCTTCTATTTCTAGAACCCGCAATATACTCCATCAACCCACATTCCTGTTAGACATGCTGTTACGCTCCATTTCTTTCCTTTATGCAACTACCTTCCGGTCACGAAAAGAAACCCGCCTGCTTCCATGTATTATTCTCCATTCAAACTACCACATCAACAAACCCCTTTCATGCTTTCCACCAGACCTTCACCGTACTTTGCAAAACCTTCTTTCCATTTTTAACCGAAAATCAAACACCACATCAGATGCATGTCCTTCACGGTGCTACCCCCGATTGCTTTGCCACTCAACAATACGACAACCCCTCAACCGCTCAGCCTTCTTGTTTCAATGTTGACTCCACCTTCTTCACGTGAAGCAACCACTCCACCCATGCAATACCTTGGCATCCTCTCCGGTCCACCTAGTCAGAACCCGACCTTCATGAACCCCCACTGCCATGTGCCTCCAGGTTGTCGCGTTCTTTGGCCTCATCGGGGCCGTACAGTGAAAACAATGCACTGTTTTCTTGGTCAAACTCCACCAAGACTGACCATCGATCTCTGCTCCCCTTTTTCATTTGTCGAAGTGCACCGCCTTGCTCCCGGTCAGTGCCAACACTAGACCTGACGTCACTCATTCCTCCTTGTGCCTGGTTTATGATTTTCGACACTCTCCCTGTCTTTTGTTTCTACACTCCACATCCGCTACTTCTTTGTCATAATTTGAGGCTTGCGGTTTTATATTTTAATGGGAATATACTTCGGTTTTGATTACTGGACACAAGGCAATGACCTGTATTTATACACGCTGAAGAGGAAGATAACCACGACGTTAAATCCTAGCTTCCATAGCCTTGTGCTTCAATAGGTTTACAGTTGTAGAATTGCTTGAGTTTTCTTTTCATGTTTCAGTCAAAATATATGATACTCTGTGGAGTAGGTGAAATAGGTATGAGGTATTGCAGCTTTGCAGAGGGATGGTAGCTGGCCTTCTTTAATTTGATGGAACGCAGGGTAGTGGCAGCTCATAACTTAGGCTGTACAAGGATAGGATAAATAAAATGCATGTGTACAATTTTAATAACAATAGGACAATAGGGTAGTTGTTCTTTTCTTTTCAGCGCAAAAAAAATAAAATTGCATGTGGCGATGGTAAGTTTTAGGGTAGGGAAATGTAAACAAAGAAGCATGGACGGTTGCTTCGAAAGCAAATAATATAGGGTAGGCATGGGTATGGTTAGGCATGGGAAAAAGTAAATTTCGAGAACAGTGATTAGAAATGGTTGTTGAAAGATATCAGAAGGTATTATATATATAAATTTTAAACTAAGTTTTATAAAATCTGTTAACATGCTATAGCATCTATGGTCTACTGATTGTGCTATGCGCGCATGGTAAAACTTAAACAAATCACATATGTTTTGTTAAAATTAAGGGTATCTGTTGCAAAAAATACCATTCGTATATGGATTGCTACGGACAGAAATAAAAATACAGTCATGTCCACCAAGGTACCAAGATCCCAAAAATATATTAATATAGACTAGGTGGTTTATTTTGTGAAATCCAAAAATGTTAATATAGGGTGTTAAATACTCCGAATAAAAAATTTATTATTTTCTAAATTAAAAATTATTGAAAAATTCTAAAAATTAAACTATAACTACGTCTCAAAGATCTTGTCCAAATTCGAAATCTATATTTAATTCTATTAAATAAATCGTTTTTGTTTACAAACGAATCCATAACAACTATTTGAAAATTTGATTTGGACATAACTAACAATCTGTAACATGAAATCTGAATTATTCTATTTCATATGGAAATTATAATTAACAACATTCCAATGTTTCTTGTTTCACAGAAATCCAACTTATATCAGATCATATATATTCAATGGAAGTTCAAATCGTAAATTACGAACTATCACACCATTTCAAGCTCGTTTTGTGTTATATATAAATTAACATTAAAACTTCGTTTTAAATAAATGAATTTAAATATATAAATCCATTAATATACCAATAAAATATTTAAATAGATTTAAATATCAAAATTCAAATGGCCGAAAAATATAGGTCGTTACATTCTTCCCCCTTAAAAAAATTTCGTCCTCGAAATTATTGAGCAAGAAGAATACTCCGAACCTAATTATTTCAAAATAATCTTTTTGAATTTATCATCAACAATACCCTAAGTTTTAAATATTTCCAAAAAGTTTTGCCAGCATCTCCTTTGCATGGCTTTACCAAAACAACCACAAACGCCACTCCGGGCCTCAACTTTATCAAAGAAAGCGAAAACCAAATGGCTTCGCAATTAAAGGGTATAAAATCAATCACTCCAATCAATATATTAAGGTTTACCTATTTGTTGGGCAACTCAATGTTCGGTTACGAAGCAAATCAACTACTGGTCTTCCTTCTCCTTCCAACTTGTATCTCAATCTATGAAAGTAAATCAACTTCCACGGGCTTCTGGAATCTGTACTTAACTCAATTTATAATATAAGTAACAAATACAGGGGCAACTCATTTAGTTTCATTTCATAAATGATTACGTTCAGTTTGTTATACACCCAAACTCCTAATTTATTTTAATTGACCAAGCTAATCTCCTTTAATTAACTAATTAATTTTCTAACCGATTAAATTTCATTTTACTATTCATTTTGAATTATGAACAAATCAATCAACCAACCAACGCAACCAATATATTATAACTTGATAAAATTATTTCCTTTTTTATATAAAAATATGGTTTGGGCAAAAATTATTTCATTTACCCTCTTTATAAAACAATTAAAAAAATTATAATCAATTACAAATACACGCTCTCATATATTTACATACAAACTCAATCCAGGGGGTTACTAACCTCATCTCTACTGAGTTACACCACAGAGCCAAGGTTGTTACCAAACCAATAGCTCTGATACCACTATAACAAACATAGATTTTTGGCCTCAGAAATCGACATAAAAACACTATGCCGACTATTCAAGCACCGAAAACGCAAGAATGTTATTAGAAAGAATATAGAAGGTGAGATAAGAAAGAAAGAAATATTAGAATAGAAGAAGAACTAACACAACACAGAGTCTCATATCGCAGCGGAACAAAATATAATATATAAATACATCTTATTGAGAGCTTGAATAATACTTACAATCATCAAAGTATACGAACACACCTGGACAGTTATAATATTATGTCCTTATGTACAACACATAGCGGAATAACGACCATATATCATACATTCGGGCTTCTCCATCTCGTCTCTTCCCTACATCTGAAAACCTGAACCTGTACAACTCGGTCTAACCCGAGCAATAAAAATATCGGGTCAGTCTGGTGAACCAGAGTGAGAAAAACACACTATGTTTAAGGGTATCACACAGCTTGATTTTAAAGTCAAAATCCTTTTGAAAGAAAAAGTAATAGTAAGACCAGTCCACACTTGAAAACGAATGGTTTTTACCTTACTATAACCAAAACATTTTTGAAATCAATATCTTTTCCGATATTATAATAGTGTCTAAATACAAATAAATATCAATATAGCAGAACGCTTGCATCTCACGCTCTACATATATAGTATACAATCAAAACCCCGGGCGCTTATTGGAGAATGGATTTCCTAGCAAGGTATGGGACCACCTCCCGACAATGTACCTCCGGAGATGAATACATTGGGGTTCAACAAGAACGTCTTGCAACCCGGCTACACATGACCAACCCCTCATTTCTCTTGAGAGTACCGAATATATCATCACCACGGTTGGAGGCCAGCCAACTAAACCGATAGCATAAAAAAAAGCGATGACAAAAGGCGTTTGATATCTCCAGATCAGGTAATGATATACCCTTTTAATGGGTGCGACCCACATAGCCATGCTGCCTAACCGATTTTGTGACATTTCCCATTTGATGAGGCTAGAGTTTAAGCTTATCCTTTAGAATAGTACATCTCCATCCACTTTGAATGTCACATCGTCAAATCCGCTAGTTATCACTAATTGCCATCCACAAAAATACCCTAGTTGTTAAGAGAAGGCCTTCTCCGTCACAATTGTGGTATGTTTGAAGAAACCAACGTACGTGATCCTTTGGAAATACTTTGTTAGACACTCGTCCATACAAGTCATCCAGGAACAGGATGGACCGAAGGCACTCTCCTACCACATCCTATAAAGGTATCACCCAAGGATCAGTAGCGAGTAGTCCTTGCAATCCGTAGATTTCCAATAATGACAGAATCACAAGTCAAAATATCTCCGGCCACTAAGCCGAAGAAATTCAACAAGTGGTTCTTTTGATCTTGAAGATCAACGGTCTTCAATGCTCCATCTTCAATCTGCGTCTTCACGTATTTGCTAGATCGGAATGGTTTTCGAATAAAATTCGATCCCGGTCTTTCCGTACCAGTAATCATATTAGCCAGATTTGATAGTCGGTTATTTAACTATCAAATAAATAATCATGTGAATGAGATGAGTTTACTGATTCAGTACTTCGCATTAATTGGCCTCATTAATTAACATCTGTTAATTATAATCTTTAAATCTTCCAATATTTGGAGTTTTACTTATTATAAATAAGAATATTCTTAAATCATTTCATTCGCTTATAAACTTTTCAAATACAATTTCCAATGTTCTTTACGCAAATCATAAATTATGTTTCCTCTCAATTCCTCTCGTTTATAAACTAATACAATTCTTGGATGGTTGTGAAGTCGATCAAGTTAGGGTATTTTATTTACCTCTCAGACCTTGACTAACAACATTCATATTTTCAAAATAGATAGAAGTTTATTGACCACACGTTTTCCTTTGAAAACCTTATTTAAACAAAATAGAATCCTTTATAAATATTCTTCAACATCTCTTTAATAATATTCCTCGATCTGCTTGCAACAACAATACTATAGTGGTTTTTAAATCATATGTAACTAACTTTAACAATTCTAATATAAATATCTTTATAAATCTTATCTTTATATCTTTTACGATCCTTATATTGACATCTCGTACAAATCTTTATATTCATTGGGAATAAAACAATTTAATTCACCATCTGTAACAAACGTTACATATTTAGTTACAAAACCTTTTACTTTCTTTATTTATACTCTTTTCAAATCATTGCGACAACATATGCATTGTCGAAAATCTCATAGCGATCTTTCTAAGAATCTACAATAGTAAATCAAATAGTTAAATTTATTATTTATAACAATTGTTACACACTCATTTTTCAAAACACCTACCTCATTTATAAATCCCATTTATAAATTATTATCAACAACTAATATTTTGATTAAATTTAACTTTTACAAAATCGTTGTAAATTATTTATGACAACATATTCGTTGCCATTTCCAAAAACTTTTTACTTAATTTATACTCTCTCTTTTGATTAAATCCCACTTCGTTAACCATTCCGAACTTCAGAATATCACATTTCGAACCTCGGAGTAATCCTCACTTAACCATTTCATACCATTTCCCCACTTCTCAGTTTCCTTTTTCTAATTTCAAATATTAGATAAATATTTAGTTAAACTATCATATTCGCTTAAAACTCCTTTTATAACATTGTTATAAACTCTGTTTTAATGTAAAACCCATTAACTCCTTTCACATTTCAATTCGATTTCATTTCGACTTTGATCACTTTTTAAATGAATTAAAAGTAATCTCCATAATTATTATTAATTAAAATAATAATTTACTTCAATCATTAACTACAAAAGCAGTAGTTAATTTCTCAATTAACTAAAATAAAAAGTAAGTTTCTTTTTAAGATCTTATTAGAATTAAACAAATATTAGTTAGATCATTCCATTAATTCAAAACAAATCATTTTATAATTATTCTCAGTTAATACGGTTAACTTAGTCAACTCAAAACACGATTAATTCATTAACCAATTCCAATTATAGTCCTCCCTTAAAATTAATATAATTAATTAATATAAATAATTTCATTTAATTGTCTCTCAACAAAATTAATTATCCAATTCTTAACTGTCAGGTTAATCTCACTTCATTTGTAACAACCCGCTGTTTTTAATAATTTAATTCTGATTTAGATCGATAGTTTATTTTGAAAATATCTTATTATTTTTCATAATGGGAAATTGAAATTTGAAATACGTACAGTGAGATGTAGCAGTTGCGAAAATTTCAGCGGAAAATTTGAACGTTTATCGGTCGCGCATTTTCCAATGCGAAGCTGCGCATAACTGTTCAAAAATTTACGATTTTAATATCTTTCCAAATCCAGTTTGGACACAATTGAAAAATATTCTATTCATTGTCAGTAATCCAATGACGAAATCTGTTTCGCGAAAATCAGACGTTTTGACCTCCGTTTTCCGTCCGCATTTTTGCGTTACAGGGGTCTGTAACGCGTTTTTGAATGGAACATCCTGGCGCTGCAAATTTTATACTATTGTGTCCGTCTCGTCGCGCTGATTAACACAATATATTCATTTGTCATTTTCGGCATTCGATTCACGACGAAATTGCGGAAAGGCTTGTGCGGTTCATTTTCGTAACAAATCCATTTGAGTTCGATGTGTCCCTTTTTGGACCCTATATATTTTTCTAGATATTTTGGGTCTGCAAACCCGTCCGTTTACTTTATTAAACCACTCAAATATTTTTTATTCGTGAAATGGGCAGTTTCTTTCCAAACAATACATGAACCATGCATGTGCATGTCACCTTAATTCTATGCATGCAACGTCTCCTTTTAAACTTCACGATGTCCCTTTTAAAACTTCAGTAGCCATGTTCACATATTTTTTTATTTCCAAAGGTTGTCACATTTCAATGCATGCCTTGCTTTCAAAATGTAAGCACTATATTTCCATGCATGTAATTGGTTCCATTCAATCCTGAGCTTAGAAAATACTAAAAAAAATTTGAAGACAAATGATTGGACGCACGGTCCATGCGGTAGCAGCTATCCTCAAGCATTTCATATCTTTTCAAATAAAAGAAATCCGTTCGTTTTTTCTTCTCAAATTACAGCTATTTACCTTTTCAAAGTCGGTTCCTAATAAAGTGCAAAACTTTCATTCCACGTTCCAGCCGGTACCTCGTGAATCAGTTCCTTTTATTACTTTCTATCTTTTCCTTTAGTTTTTCCATGCTGCTCTTAAAACCATTCCCAAGTGCGAAAAGAAAAAAAAGAATGGAAGCAGCAACAGCTTCCCATTCCCATTTGTTCATTTGCCCATCACGACCAGCCCTCAAATTCCCATCGTCATTTCTCCTCTTCATCTCTACCGAACCGCTATCAAAGCTTCAATACCTGGCTTCCTCTTCCACCTCTCGTTCGCCTTTCACAGCGCCTCCAACCGCAACACTCATCCTCCACCGAACCGATCAAGATGACCCACTCCGCTGACCTACTCCACCATTTGCCTAGCCGAGTCAACCTGCTTCCTTCTTAGACTCCTCCGCAAGCCAACCGCCCATCAGACGAGCCTCTCCATCCATCGGAAGTCGCCCATACTCCTTCCGAGCCCCGCCTGAAGCCGAGCCAATGGCTGCGTCGACCCCACTCCCTATGTCTCCTCGTGTGTGAGTGCGTGTACTGTGTGAATATATAATATGCGTGAGTTTCTTTTTACTGTGTGCATATGTGGTGTATTTTGTGTTGAGCCTGCGTGTGTATTATTGAGTGAGTGGTGTGAGTAGATGTGTTCTTGTATGTGTTACCCTGTGTCATGCGTGCAGACATATATTGTGTTATATGCGTGAATATACTTGTTTGTTCATGTGTATTTTTATTTTATATATATGTTTATATAATTGGGTTTTAGGGTATTATATAATTTAGAATATATGTAAGTTTTGGTGCATCGAATTATATATAATGTTTAAGTGCGTTTATAAAATTTATAAAATATATTTTGGTGTGCGTCGAATTTTAAATATATATAAATATATTTTAATTTTAATGTTTATATTCGCATATAAAAATATTTTTATAATATTTTGTGTAAAAAGGGCGTTGTGTCTATTTTATTGAGTTGAGTTCGGTGTCGAGTTCGATACCCATTCCAAACCCCATAACCGAACCATTCCAAAACCCAATGGTTGAACCGATTCATTCCCCCTCTTATAAAATATATATATTGAGTTGATTATTGAGTTGAATCCGTTTGAACGTACCTGGAAGTCAACATTTCATTTGCCATCAATCCATCTACCGTCTCGAAATCTGTGTCACGAAAGGTGAGTTTATCTCACACATGACTTACATTTTTCATGGATGTTAGATCAATAATGAACTGTTATATGAAATGTATAAGATTGTTAATATAAATTGTTTGATTTGATATATATGCACATTTTATATGTGACACGAGATATTCATATGACACGTGGTTGCACTGAGGGTATACATGCTGTGATTGTTGCTGTGTGATTATTGTTTGTGATTGTTGATACCCCTAGTTTAGGAAAAATCACTAAGGGTTAAAATGATACATACCCTAACGGACATTAGAATAGGGAAAAATCTTTATGGGTTGATATGATAGAGCTGAACGACTCTTACTGAATTTGGGATCGTAGATTGAAATGATAGGCCTGTAGAAATTTTATAAATTACGGGTAGAAATGATAAATATTCGTATCACTTGACCATATGGTGGAAAACTATATATGAACACTACTGGTCGTGTTTTCGAAGTAAAATGATTTGGAATTTGAATTTAACTTAATATTTATTTTTATTTTATATATATTTATATTATAAAGTTTTAAACTAAAACTTTATAAATTTTAAATTACATATTTAAAAAAATGATTTTTATAAGTAAATATAGATTTAAATATTTATTTAGGATTTACATATAATTTTATTTATTTTAAACTGTATAATTTAATTAAATAAGTATTTTAAACTTTTTATATCTTTGTAAATGATTCTTGTAAACCCATTTTTTATATTATTTTATCCTATATATGTTTATAATTTATATTCTAATTAACTTTAGAATTTTATAAACTTACATATCTATATATATCTGTTTTCAAAGTTAAATTTCTTTATGTATATTATTATAAACTTTATATAATAAACTCAAGTTGGATAACTTAGATTTTGCGATTTAAATTCGAATTTAAAGATGTAAATTTATATAACTATATTTGAATAACTAATGAACTCACATTAAGTTATGAATTCAAATTTATACGAACTTTTAGTAGAGATGAATTTGAATTGGGTAAAATATGAAATGATTTAAATTTGAATTGGTTTGAGCTTATATAAGATAAATTTGAATTGTGAAATTAATTCTAAATTCGAATCTTTCGAATTTAAGAGAAAATGTATTTGAATTTATTATTGATATGGAATGAATTCGATTTTGAGTAACCGAATGTGAAATTGAATATATAGATTTTATATATGGAATTGATTTTATAATCATATGGTTTGAATTTGAATATTTGTGAAATTGAACTTATGAGAAGGGATTTGAAATTGTATGAATCATTTAAATTGAAATATAGGACTTTGATTCCAATTTATAGGTAGTGAATTTGAATTGTACTACTTGAATTATAAGATATGATACGATTTGGTTTAAATTGAAATATAAGTTTCATTTTGGATTATATAAAAATGGAATTTTGAACCTAAATGCTGGATTTTACAAATCGACTAAAACAAATGCTTTAAGGGTAAAATCGGTTTTTTGAATTGTTTGAAATTATAAATAACGATTTCAAATTTTATGACTAGAACTGCAAACCGTGATATGTTTTGTTTAAAATTGATATATAAATTTTGACTTGAATTATACATTTTGGATTCGAACCAAATGTTGAATTTATGTGAATCGAATTGAAACATTTTTTAAAAGGTAGAAATTGAATTATTTGAATTGTTTTGAGCTTGAATTTTTGCGAATGTAAACCAAATCAAGTTATTATCAAAGTTAAATGTTTTGGTATCGAGATAAATGGAAATTGAGACCTTTAGGGTATAACGTAAATATAAGTTGATTTTGGATTGAAATCGTTGTGCGAATATTTTTCGAAATTATCTAAGGTCGAAGTTAAATATTATAGTATCATTTTTTTTTATATATTGAGAACTTTATATATGTTTTCTAAAGCGATTCGATTTAAGTGATTTGAGTTGTTTCAATATAAATATATTCGAAGTTAGATATTTAAATTTGATTAATATTCGAATATGAGATTACGTATAAAAAAATTTATAAAGTGATTTATAAAATAAATGGCTACGGTGTGAAAAATATAAATGGATTGTTAAAGAGACCGCGATCGGCTATTGCCATACTCTCTACCAATACCGAAAACCACTTTAACAACTGTGTATGCGGTAGGGTTCCAGAATGAAGTAGGATGGATGATGAACAACTATGTTTTGTATTTCATATTAATTGCGAGACCCTGCTTACCTTGAGTCAGCTTGATGTGGCTAAAACAGGAGCTATGTACGGACCAAGTGAGGTCATACCTCCTATCGAGCACACTTCTTCGATATTATTTTATTACCGTTGAGATTAGATTTGGGCCCTTTTGATTATGGGAGTGTGTATCGAGGTGGGTGGTAGTAGCTGCTATGCGTTACTACCAGTCCGGCTCTGCAAACGGTGAATCCACTCTGGCATTCTTGGCGTGCCTTGTCACATGCCTTATACGAGCCTGCTACGATTTTGTTTTGTACTGTTTTATATGGAGTGCCCTCTGATCAACCTCCAGTTTACGGAGGAACTACGGTACTATATATACTATGGGAATATATAAATAGTGTAAGGGTAATCATGGTAATTCCACTTACGCTATTTTGATATTTTTACTTTACTGATAAACACTATTGTATATATCGTATTATACTATATAGTACTAGTTTGATGATCCTTGGAGGATGGTGATCCCAAACATCCTTTAAGTTACTGATTGCATTTCATCGAACAATTCATTTGAGTTGATTTACTTCCGTGAGAATGTTAGTCCTGATCCGAGTTGTTTTGTTTTGCATTATTGGTCGAGTCAGATCGAGTTTCCAGTTTTGAGATTCACTCCTGGAGTTTGGAGTTGGCTATTAGACTTCCGTTGTATTATTTCTGTAAACTCTGATGTAAAATTTATTTTGTAGCTTTATGAACTACTATTGTATTTTAAATTTTCTGCTGCCAGATATTATATTGTTCTGAATCTGTGTCTGTGATCTATGATTTTGTGATTTATTCTATTACCCCAGAAGCTAATAATAATCGGTCGTTTTAGACGGTTCGAGTTGACATGTTTTGTCGATTCAGCATGGTCAAAATGGCGGGTCATTACATGTGGTATTCGAGCTTTGGTTTATAAAGCTTTAGCCTATGGGGTAAGAGCTCATTAGAGATAGGTTAGTGATACCCTAGAATGAGTCGAATCGATCGCAGAATCCTTCTTGAGAGAGAGAGAGCATATTTTTAAACTATAAATGGTTTTAAATGTTTTTAAAACAAATATTTTCAAACATAAAGTTTGTTTAGTATTTAACTCTTTTCTGAAATTTCTTTTCCATTTGAATCTATCTTCCTTCATAGATCCTCTTTGATTAGATTCTTTCGTTTGTTCAGCTTTTAACTCGAATTCTATAGCTTATCTTCATCCATACCAAGGTAAGTAGTAGAAGGAGAGTATAAGTCTTCTAGCGAATCCATTCCTATTAAAACATCGGTTTGAAATAGTTATTATAATTCTCTTGACGTAATATTAAAATTCTAATATATATTTTTGGAAGATGTAAATTTGAAAAAAATATTATTTTTTTGGTAAAACCAATATTTTGAAGGGATTTGATGTTTACATTTTATACAAGATTTAAATATGTAGAGTTTTGTAAGAAAATGATTTTTATAGTTGAAATCTATAATGGTATTTATGTATGTATATATATAGGAATTTATAAATTTAAATGGGTTTGTAAAGATTTTAATTTGTGATGTATATATGTTAACTTATGGAATTAAAAGAAATTTATAAGTTTAATATTGATAACATGGGTTTAAAGATAATTATGTATAGTATAGAATAATATTGTTATATTTTTGAGTTAATAATATTGTTTTATATTTATTAGGATTGAGTTAAACTTTAACAAATAAATGAGTGGTGGAGAGATATAACTTTCCCTACTTAAATTTCAATTATTTGATATGTATTATTTATAATATATAATTTGAAATTTTGTACATTGTGTTTAAATATATAAAGACGTTTTGAGTATTTACCTGATGTTAAAGTTGGCCTATTAATACGTAGTGATTTGAGTATACGTCTGATCAGAGTATATATTAAATCCTATGTGTATTAGATAGATACAGAGTCACAATCTAGTCGCTTGAAAACGATTCTGGTGATGACCGCGGCTTCATCGATATCTATTTTCAGGTTTCTAAAGTGGGATAGATATATAATGTTAATCGAGGCGTCGAGTGAATACTTAAAACTATTTTGAAATGTTTGAAAATATTTTAACTTTTGATTTATATATATTTTAAATTATGTATATAGGTATGATAACAAATATGAACCATCAGTCTTAAATATATTAATTATTTAATTATTATTTCTCCGCCTCGATCCTTTTCGGGGATGAAAAGTTTTGAGTAGGGGAGAATGTAACAACCCGCTATTTTTAAAGATTTAAATTCTGATTTAGATCGATATTTTATTTTGAAAATATCTTATTATTTTTCATAACAGGAAATTGAAATTTGAAATACGTACAGGGAGATGTAGCAACTACGAAAATTTTGTCGGAAAATTTAAATGTTTATTGGTCGTGCATTTTCCAATGCGAAGCTGCACATAATAGTTCAAAAATTTACGATTTTAAAATATCTCCAAATCCAGTTCAAACAAACATGAAAAATATTCTATTCATTGTCAGTAATCCAACGACGAAATTCGTTTCGCGAAAATCGGAAGTTTTGTCCTCCGTTTTCTGTCTACATTTTTATGTTATAGGGGTCCATAATGCGTTTTTGAACGGAGCATCTTGGCACTGCAAATTTTATACTGTTGTGTCCGTCTCGTTGCGCTGATTAGCACAATATATTCATTTTTCATTTGCAGTATTCGGTTCGCAAAAAAAATTGTGGAAAGGCTTGCACGGTTCATTTTCGAAACAAAGCCATTTAAGTTCGATGTCTCCCTTTTTGGATCCTGCATATTTTTCTAGATATTTTGGGTCTGCAAACCCCGTCCATTTACTTTATTAAACCACTCAAATATTTTTTTGTTCGTGAAATGTGCACTTTCTTTCCAAAAAATACATGAACCATGCATGTGCACGTCACCTTAATTCTATGCATGCAATGTCTCCTTTTAAACTTCACAATGTCTCTTTTTAAACTTCAAAAGCCATGTTCACATTTTTTTTCTAAACATTGTCACATTTCAATGCATTCCTTGCTTTTGAAAACGTAAGCACTATATTTCCACGCATGTAATTGGTTCCATTCAATCCTGAGCTTAGATAATATTAAAAAATAAAATTGAAGACAATTGAATGGACGCACAGTCCATGCAGTAGTAGCCATCCTCAAGCATTTCATACCTTTTCAAATAAAAGAAATCCGTTTGTTTTTTCTCAAATCACAACTATTTATCTTTTCAAAGTCGTTTCCTAATAAAGTGCAAAACTTTCGTTCCACGTTCCAACCGGTACCTCGTGAATCAGTTCCTTTTATTACTTTCCGTCTTTTCCTTTAGTTTTTCCATGCTGCTCTTAAAACCATTCCCAAACGCAAAAAGTAAAAAAGAATGGAAGCAGCAACAACTTCCCATTCCCATTTGTCCATTGTGATCAGCCCACAAATTCCCATTGTCATTTCTCCTCTTCATCTCTACCGAACTGCTATCAAAGCTTCAATACACGGCTGCCTCTTCCACCTCTCGTTCGCCTTTCATAGCGCCTCCAACCTACTCCACCATTTGCCTGGCCAAGTTAACCTGGTTCCCTCTCTGACTCCTCCTCAAGCCAACTGCCTATCAGAACAGCCTCTTCATCCATCGGAAATCGCCCATACTACTTTCGAGCCCCACCTGAAGCTGAACCAATGGCTACATCGCCCCCACTCCCTACGTCTCCTCGGGCGTGAGTGTGTGTACTATGTGTATATATTGTATGTGTGAGTTTCTTTTTATGTGTGCATATGTGGTGTATTTTGTGTTGAGTGTAACACCCTGTATTTCTGTTAACACTATTGTAACAAAGTAAAGAATAACTAATCTCAGATGTGAGAATTACGGGAAATGGATTGTGACGTTGTGTTCATCTCGGAATTTTGGTTGAGATAGAGTCCGAGTTTGCGTGAATTGGACTTCGTATGAAGGAGTTATGGCTATTGGAAGTTTCAGAAAATTCAAAACAGATTTCAAAATTTAAATTTCAGATTCAGATGGTCTAGGCGTGTAATTTCCCGCTAGGGCCAGGTCGACCATAGGGTCGACCTACCCTGACCAGGTCGACCTCCCTCCTTCCCCCCCCCCCCCCCCGGTAGATTTGATTGATGACCTGTTTATGACTGTATGCTGATTCATTAGAGTTTCTGATCAGCTCTGACTGGCTGGGATTAATTCAGGGTTGATCGGATGGCCTAAACTAATCCTAAACTCTGTAAAAAGACATGTAGACTCAAACCCTAAAATCAAATTAAAAATTAGATTCATGGCCTCCATGTCGTTGCCTTGCAACCTAGAATAGCCGCCACCAATTAAGGAGGAAGAAAGCTAATCAAATTCAATTTTATTCAACTCTAACAACGAATCTACTTAAAAGGAAAGCTAATTCAATTTCAGAACTTAGATTTCAGAACGCAAGTCCTTCTTTTTGTGAGTTCGATTTCTTCATAAAATAATTAACAATTTAATTGGATTAAGCTATGATGCAGATTATATGGTTATGTTGTGAATTATTGACCGCAAGTTATCATCTATGTTGTAAAATTGTGATGTTATCATTTATGTTGTAAATTCTATGATGTTATCATCTATGTTGTAAAGTTGTGATGTTATCATCCAAGTTGTAATTCTATGATTATGTATTCATAGTGATGTTTCATATGCTAGTTTGGTTATGTTGATTCATATGATAAATCATATGTATATATGCAAGTTAGGATGTTAATTGACGCATGGATCATATACAAGTTAGTGAGATTTTATATATAACCTTACATGTTTTATGACATCTATTTTAGATCTAAAGTTAGGCTATGACATGTGTGAGTTATATGCTAAATTTTACATGGTAGTTTATATGATTAGATGTAAGTTTACACCATCGTTATGTTGCATAAATCACATATGCAAATATATATATATATATATATATATATATATATATGTGTGTGTGTGTGTGTGTGTGTGTGTGTGTGTGTGTTTGGAATAGGAATCATGCCTATGCAAGTTTACCCCTTATGGTTAGATCCATGACATACATGGTTTATGCAAGTTTGTGGTTATTATCTATGCAAGTTTACACCTTTAGATTTAGATCTATGACATTTGTAGTTTTATGCATGTTTGTAACTTTGGCCTATGCAAGTTTTTATGTAGAACCTCATTCACACATGTAAGTTCACCCCTTATGTTTAGATCTAGTTTTATCTATATGTATGTTGTGATGTTTTCTCTTTATTCCATAAGTTAGACTATTCGAGTCTAACGTATATTTTACGTTAAACGAACGAACGTACAACGTGGGGTAATGGGATAATATTAAAAGATTTAATATTGAGAATTGGCATAAATGCCTTAAATGGCATAAAATAAATTTGTGATGAAAATTGGTATGATTTTGCATACCATAAATAGATGGACATAATTGAGTCAATTATGGCCATAGTTAAATTTGGAATTGATTGATAATTTGAATAGGGAAATTAATTCAAATTGGGGAATAATTAATTTTGTGTAATTAATCGTCTAAGACACGAGGTTAGGCTCTTTTGTGGTGTAAGACTGCCCGGACCCGCCCGGCAAATCCAACTACCACAAATGCCAGTCTAATGTGGGAGGTCTTAGGCATAAATTAAATGCGTAACAGTTGTAAAGACACGAGGTTAGGCTTGTTTGTTGTGTAAGACTACCCGGACCCACCCAGCAAATCCAGCTGCCGTAAATGCCAGCCTAATGTGGGAGGTCTTTATAAGGTTACGGTCTTAATGAATTAAGAAAGACTTAACCAGATAAATATGTGGTAGGACATAGGGTTTAAGTGAGTGCCTTGGGTGGCATGCAGAATTTAGAGGGTGCCTTGGGTGGCATTTGAAATACGATTAGAAACACTTAACCAAAATTGAAACATGTAAGTGAACATGAATAAGAAGAGGGTTAAGTGGGATGTACTAGAGGGGACCAAGCTTAGGTGGATAGCTTGTGTCAAGTAATGGGGGCCCGTTTCAACTAGTAACCCATAAGTATCTTTATGGGCTCGACCCAAGTCGAGGACGGGACACGCGTACTGGGCTTGACTGTAAGAGGCCAAAACGGGTTAGCGGTGGCAACGCAAGTCCAACGGGTTCATATGCGTGTGTGGGCCCGGGCTGTAGGTAAGATGTTGTTGCATCGTGTAGGTATAAGCCATGCATTGTTGGTGGTATCGGGTTGCCACTTTGGGGAGTGATACACCCCACTGTGGGGCCAGCACGGGTATCTACGAGTTAGGGAGCAGATTGCATGGGGGTAGTGGGTACAACTAGTGGAGATAGGGGCAGGCGGCACCTATGAAAGCAACTAGGGTGCACGAAACTGCCATTATCATTATTAAGTTTTGTATGCGGGATTAACCTCAGGGTGAATTGTGATGGTGCAGTATAGTAAATATCTTATAGCGGTTTAGGTGCGCCTTTAACGTTATCTTTGTTCAATCTTATTTCTTTGTTTACTCTGTCATACCCAATTATTCACAGTCATTTCCTTATTTTCCAACTTATGCCTTAGCCTAGTTATTTTGGTAATTATATTGTTAAAGTTATCGCACTCGCCGGACTTTATGTCTGACCCCCTTTGTTTCCTCCTCTTTTCTTCCTCCCCCCCCCCCCCCCCCCAGGTGCTCAGGGTGGAACTAGCACCTGTGGAGCTTGATTTTGGACAACTGTATCTCTTGCTTTTAGAAGTTGTTTGGATCGCTGAAGTAAAAGTTCAGCCTATCTTATTTATGGCTATTTTGTGTTGGGGTTATGTCTTTCAATTTATGTACTTTGATTTAGCCAAGATGGATATTCTGTACTTCGACTCTGGTTTTTGATGATGTAATCAAACTTATGCGTTTACCGCTGCAATGAATAAAGTTTTAAATTTAAGTACTGTTTATATCTGTCTTTTTGTTAAATTCCTGTTCTATACTCACTCAAAACGCTCCATAGAAGTTAATGCATTCCCTTTGTGATTGACATTAATGGACGTGGGGTGTTACACGTGGTATCAGAGCCGAAGGTTGCCGGAACAGATATGAATTTTGAAAAACTGTTTTTCAAATTTTTTTTTATAAAGAAGTACCTTCAAAAGTATGTTTTAAGGAAAGTATTTTCAAGAGAAAAGCTTATTTTAGAAAGCATAATCCCAAGAGCCATATATCTTTCCTTCGGTTCTTTTGTATTGAATCTTTTCTTTTTCATTTCAGCATGTCTGGAATTCCTGAGATACCCGAGGGGATACTGATACCAAGATGGTTTAGGAGGTATTTGGAGACTAGGGCCACCACTACGGGTCCAGCAAATGCTCCTCCTCCTCCTCCTCGTGTCGATACTTTTTCTAAGATATGTAAGGACTTTCGAGCAATGGGTGGAAAACCTTTTCATGGGACGGAGACATTTTTTGAAGCACGAAATTGGCTAAAGGAGGTGGAAGAATTGTTTGGGATCTTTGAAGTGGAAGATGGAAGAAAGGTCCGGTTAGTTGTCTGGCTAATGAAGGATGAGGCCTCGTTTTGGAGGGAGGTCACTAACGGAGAACGTCCAATCGATACATGGCCAGATTTTAGGTGAAGGTTTGAGGCGAAGTTTCTCTCACAGCCTGAAGAGAATCTATACATGGAAAGGTTTCTAGCATTGAAGCAGGTGAATCTATCGGTGAAAGAATACGTCAACAAATTCAATTAGTTGGCGAGATTTGGCTTGGAGTTGGTGAATACACCAGAAAAAAGGCCTTGAGATTTGTTAAGGGTTTGAACGAGCCGCTTCATGGGTTAGCTATGACCCACATCCCCATGGGGGCTACCTTTGAGAGACTAGTTGACATGGCGCTTATGCATGAAGAGGAGAAGGGCGCCACTGCTAATAAGGCACTCGAGAAGAAAGGGGATCAAAAGAAACTGCAACAACAACAACAGAACAAGAAAGGTGGTAAAGGCAACAATGGTAAGGGAAAGAAAAGATGCTTTAACTGTGGGACACCAGGCCATCTAAGCAAAGATTGTAGGAATAAAAAGAAGACCGGTTGTTTCCACTGTGGCGAAGCGGGACATCTGATTAAGGACTGCCCAAGGAAAGGGCAGAGGGCAGGGTCTACCTCGAGAGGACAGGTGCAGGCTCTTATGGCACCAAGGCAGGCAAGGGGGCAAGTTCCGGCTCTCGTGGTTCCACCGCTGCAAGAACGAGGTAGAGCAATTTCCATTGAAATTTTAGTTTTTCTGTTTGATCATCGTATCCGTACTTTATTCGATTCTGGCGCATCACATTCGTTTATCTCTACATCATTAGTTGAAACACTGCACCTAGATACTAGTTTAGTTACAGATCCCTTAGTAGTCTTAAATCCTATTGGTGGTTCGGCTCATCTTTCTATGATTTGTCGGGATTTGAGAGTGTTTATCTTGGGCGTTGGGTTTAAATGCAACGCCTTTGTTCTTGGCTTCATGGGCTACGGCTTGATTCTAGGTATGGATTGGCCAACTAGATACGGGGCCATCCTAGATTGTGAAAGAAGCGTAGTTAGATTGATGACTTGTTGTGGAAAGACCCTTGATATTTCTTGTGACCCTAGAGGTCCAGTAATGCTTAGCTACCTAGAATCCCTTGACGCATCCGATGATGATTTACATTCTGTTCGTATAGTCCGTGAATATGTTGATGTCTTCGATGAGGTGAGGGGTTTACCCCCAAAACGTGAGATAGACTTTCGAATATATCTAGTAGATAATGCAAAGCCAGTTGCATTGCCAGTGCGCCACATGGCTCCATGCGAGAGAAGAGAACTCAGTAAGCAAGTGAAAGAATTGCTTGAGAAGGGGTTCACAAGACGTAGTATATCGGAGTGGGGTGCTCCAGTAGTATTTTCCACGAAGGCATATGGGTCCCTTAGACTTTGTGTGGACTATAGAGAACTTAATAAGCTTACTAAGAAGAATAGGCACCGTCTGCCGAGGATTGACGATCTCTTTGATCAGTTAGTTGGCACCTTAGTGTTTTCGCAGTTGGACTTAGCCACGGGTTTTCATCAGTTGAGAGTGGCTGAGGATAGCATAGACAAGACTTCCTTAGGACTCCGGACGGTTTCCTCGAGTGGCTTGTGATGCGCTTCGGTTTGACAAACGCCTCTGCATACTTTGTTGACTTGATGAGTAGGGTGTTTAGGGAGCTCCTTAATAAATTCGTGTAGTCTTTGTGGACGACATCTTGATCTTTTCTAAAAGAGAGGAAGAGCATGCCCTACATCTTAGGGAAGTGTTGGAGACCCTTCGAGCGCATAGCCTTAAAGCTAAATTTTCTAAATGTCACTTTTGGAGGAAGGAAGTGCAATTTTTAGGGCATGTGGTTTCCAAAGAAGGGATAGCTATGGATCCCGCAAAGGGAGTGGCCATCCAAGATTGGAAGGTCCCTAAAAATGCTACTGAGGTGAGGAGTTTCTTAGGGTTGGCTGGTTACCATAGGAAGTTTATCAAAGACTTTGCAAAAATATCAGCCCCATTAACACGCTTGACGAAGAAGAACTTAGTCTTCACATGGAACGTAGATTGTGATGATGCATTCCAATGTTTAAAGAGAGCTTTGACCACAGCCCCAGTCTTAGTGTTGCCAGATGGGAGTAAGCCATTTACCGTTTATACCGATGCTTGTGGAACAGGACTAGGTGCAGTCTTAATGCAAGAAGGAAGGGTAATAGCTTATGGAGGGAGGCAGTTGAGAGTGCATGAGAAAAATTACCCTACACATGACCTAGAGTTGGCCGCTATTGTTTTCGCGCTTATGTCTTGGCGCCAATATCTTCTTGGCGAGAAATTCGAATTGTTCACTGACCACAAATCGCTAAAATACTTGTTCTCTCAGAAGGACTTGAACTTAAGGCAGCAAAGGTGGATGGAATTCTTAGCATCTTACAACTTCGAGATAGCATATACCCCTGGCAAGGGTAACGTGGTGGCAGACGCCTTAAGTAGGAAAAGGTTGTCCTTGAGTCCGTTGTTTGTTGAGCGGTGAAGCTTAGAGTTCATCTCTACGTTTGACTTTAGACTTTCCATTGACTTTGTACCCGGTTTACTAGCATCCTTAGAGGTCAGACCTACGCTTTTGGGACGGATCGGTGAGGCACAGCGAGATGACCCACAGTTGGTTGAGTTAGTAGAGAAGCTCAAAAGGGGGAGTCATCGAGCCATCTCAGTAGGTATACTCTAGATGATAAGGGTTGGTTACGTAGGGACGGTAGACTTTGTGTACCACGGGACGAGAATTTGAAGAAGACCATTCTTGATGATGCACATCGTTCGAAGATGACCATCCATCCCGGTGGGGACAAGATGTACATGGACATGAGACGAGTTTACTTTTGGGCCGGCATGAAGAGGGATGTGGCTGAGTTTGTCGCTAGATGCTTGGTGTGCCAACAAGTAAAAGCAGAGCAAAAGGAGCCCAGTGGGTTGCTTCACCCATTGGAGGTCCCACAATGGAAGTGGGAAATTGTCTCGATGGACTTTATTGATGGGTTACCGAGGTCGAGGAAGGGTAATACGGGGATTTGGGTCGTGGTAGACAGACTTACTAAGAGCGCCCATTTCATACCTGTGAAGAATAAGAGGATTGCTCCATGGTTAGCCTCCGTATACATTCGAGAGATAGTTCGTTTGCATGGTGTTCCTTCTAGCATAGTGAGCGACGGCGATCCTATCTTTACTAGCGAGTTTTGGAAGAGCTTGCAAGAGGCGGTAGGGACTCAGTTATGTTTGAGCACCGCTTATCATCCTCAGATGGACGGCCATACCGAGAGGGTGAATCGTATTCTAGAGGACCTATTGAGGCTGTGTGTCTTAGACTTCGGAGGTACATGGGAGGAACATCTTCCGTTGGTGGAGTTTGCATATAATAATAGCTTTCAGTCTAGCATTGGCATGGCACCGTTCGAGGCTCTTTATGGACGACCGTGTCGTTCGCCTACATATTGGTGGGAATCTACAGATAAGATCTTGCTTGGGCCCGATATTATTAGAGAGACTTCGGAAAAGATTGATTTGATTCGAAGGAGGATGAAGACGACACAAGATAAGCAGAAATCTTATGCTAACAAGAGGAGGACAGATCTTGAGTTTGATATTGGGGACATGGTCTTTGTCAAGGTGTCTCCATTACAGAATGTGGTTCGCTTTGGGTCCGTTGGGAAGTTAGCACCAAGGTTTGTAGGGCCATTTCCTATTAAGGAGAGGATTGGACAGATCGCGTATAGAGTGGAGTTGCCCGAGAGACTTAGTGGTGTACACGATGTATTCCATGTATCACATTTGAGGAAGTTCTTGCATGAGACCGAGGAAGTGGTAGAGCCGAGCTTGCTTAGAGAGGTGGAGATCAAGCGTGATGCGACGATTCGACAAGCTCCTACGTGCATTCTTGGGTCAGAGATTAAGAAGTTGAGGAATCGAGAGGTCAAGCTAGTCAAAGTGCAATGGGGAGATGATGAGAGCAACGCTACTTGGGAGACGGAAGAGAATATGCGTTCATTGTACCCTTTTCTTTTCGAGGGTATGTCCTTTAATTTCTCCTTTATCGCCTAGCTTGTACTTGTTTTATCTTTAGTATGTCCTCTCGTTGGTATCTTTGACATTTAGATAGGGTAGTCCTATGGTTGAAACATGTGTTTGAGACATGTTATGTATGACAGATGCATGTGGATGCAAGTGATTGCTAGTGGCTGCTCGTGGATGCATATACACACACTTTAGGCACTAGATCGACTTAGTCACTTTATATTGCATATTGCATATAAATGTGTGTGCGTATTTAAGTTAATGGATGTATAATGGTTGTATTATCATATGGATGCTGCATTTTGGTGAATGGTTGTGCACACATGTAAAAATAATATGTATCGATAGGGTTCTTTCGCATACATAATGGACGCATGGAACTATCATGGTTTGCATTAAGGAGGTCAACTGAATCAGTAGACTGCTTGATTTTGCATTAGATAAAGAACATATACACACACACTTCTTGCATATGTTCATACAGCATTAGGAATTTTATATGGACAATGGATGCCTGTGTTTGATGGTTGAGTAGATGGTTGTTTGGATGTTAGGATATGCATTCTCCTTAACTTGGAGATTTCGGGGGCGAAATCCTTTAAGGAGGGGAGAATGTAACACCCCGTATTTCTGTTAACACTATAGTAACAAATTAAAGAATAACTAATCTCAGATGTGAGAATTAAGGGAAACGTGCTACGCCATTGTGTTTTTCTCGGAATTCTGGTTGAGATAGAGTCCGAATTTGCGTGAATTGGACTTCGTATGATGGAGTTATGGCCATCGGAAGTTTCAGAAAATTCAAAACAGATTTCAAAATTCAAATTTCAGAGTCAGAAGGGCTTGGCGGGAAATTTCCCGCTAGGGCCCGGTCGACCATAGGGTCGACCTGGAGGTCGACCTACCCTGACCAGGTCGACCATAGGGTCAACCTATCCCTTCCCCCTCCCCCCCGGGCAGATTTAATTGATGAGCTGTTTATGACTATATGCTAAGTCATTAGGATTTCTGATCTGCTCTGATTGGCTGGGATTAAATCTGGGTTGATCGGATGGCCTAAACTAATCCTAAACTCTATAAAAAGTCATGTAGACTCAAACCCTAAAATCAAATTAAAAATTAGATTCATGGCCTCCATGCCGTCGCCTTGCAACCTAGAATAGCCGCCACCAATTAGAGAGGAAGAAAGCTAATCAAATTCAATTCTATTCAACTCTGACAATGAATCTACTTCAAAGGAAAGCTAATTCAATTTCAAAAATCAGATTTCAGAACGCAAGACCTTCTTTTTGTGAGTTTGATTTCTTCAATAAAATAAATAACAATTTAATTGGATTAAGCTATGATGTGGATTATATGGTTATGTTGTGAATTATTGACCGCATGTTATCATCTATGTTGTAAAATTGTGACGTTATCATTTATGTTGTAAATTCTATGATGTTATCATCCATGTTGTAAAGTTGTGATGATATCATCCAAGTTGTAATTCTATGATTATGTATTCATAGTAATGTTTCATATGCTAGTTTGGTTACGTTGATTCATATGATAAATCATATGTATGTATGCAAGTTAGGATGTTAATTGAGGCATGGATCATATACAAGTTAGTGAGATTTTATATATAACCTTACATGTTTTATGACATCTATTTTAGATCTAAAGTTAGGCCATGACATGTGTGAGTTATATGCTAAATTTTACATGCTATTTTATATGATTAGATGTAAGTTTACACCATCGTTATGTTGCATAAATCACATATGCATATATATATATATATATATATATATATTTGGAATAGGAATCATGCCTATGCAAGTTTACCCCATATGGTTAGATCCATGACATACATGGTTTATGCAAGTTTGTGGTTATTACCTATGCAAGTTTACACCTTTAGATTTAGATCTATGACATATGTAGTTTTATGCAAGTTTATAACTTTGGCCTATGCAAGTTTTTATGTAGAACCTCATTCACACATGCAAGTTCACCCCTTATGTTTAGATCTAGTTTTATCTATATGTATGTTGTGATGTTTTCTCTTTATTCCATTAGTTAGACTCAAGTCTAACGTATATTTACGTTAAACGAATGTACAACGTGGGGTAATGAGATAATATTAAAAGATTTAATATTGAGAATTGGCATAAATGCCTTAAATGGCATAAAATAAATTTGTGATGAAAATCGGTATGATTTTGCATACCATAAATAGATGGACATAATTGAGTCAATTATGGCCATAGTTAAATATGGAATTGATTGATAATTTGAATAGGGAAATTAATTCAAATTGGGGAACAATTAATTTTGTGTAATTAATCGTCTAAGACGCGAGGTTAGGCTCTTTTGTGGTGTAAGACTGCCCAGACCCGCCCAGCAAATCCAGCTGCCACAGATGCCAGTCTAACGTGGGAGGTTCTAGGCATAAATTAAATGCGTAACAGTTGTAAAGACATGAGGTTAGGCTCGTTTGTGGTGTAAGACTGCCCGGACCCGCCCGGCAAATCCAGCTGCCACAAATGCCAGCCTAATATGGGAGGTCTTTATAAGGTTACGGTCTTAATGAATTAAGAAACACTTAAACAGATAAATATGTGGTGGGACATAGGGGTTAAGTCGGTGCCTTGGGTGGCATATGGAATTTAGAGGGTGCCTTAGGTGGCATTTGAAATACAATTAGAAACACTTAACCAAAATTGAAACATGTAATTGAACATAAATAAGAAGAGGGTTAAGTGGGATGTACTAGAGGGGACCAAGCTTAGGTGGATAGCTTGTGTCAGGTAATGGGGGCCCGTTTCAACCAGTAACCCATAAGTATCTTTGTGGGCTCGGCCCAAGTCGAGGACGAGACACGTGTACTAGGCTTGACTGTAAGAGGCCAAAACGGGTTAGCGGTGGCAATGCAAGTCCAACGGGTTCATATGCGTGTGTAGGCCCAGGTTGGTAGGTAAGACGTTGTGGCATCGTGTAGGTATAAGCCGTGCATTGTTGGTGGTATCGGGTTTCCACTTTGGTGAGTGATACACCCCACTGTGGGGCCATCATGGGTATCTACAAGTTAGGGAGCTGATCGCATGGGGGTAGTGGGTACACCTAGTGGAGATGGAGGTAGGCGGCACCTATGAAAGCAACTAGGGGTGCACGAAACTACCATTATCATTATTAAGTTTTGTAGGCGGGATCAACCTTAGGGTGACTAGTGGTGGTGCAGTATAGTAAATATCTTATAGCGGTTTAGGTGCGCCTTTAACGTTATCTTTGTTCAATCTTATTTCTTTGTTTACTCTGTCATACCCAATTATTCACAGTCATTTCCTTATTTTCCAACTTATGCCTTAGCCTAGTTATTTTGGTAATTATATTGTTAAAGTTATCGCACTCGCCAGACTTTATGTCTGACCCTCTTTGTTTCCTCCTCTTTTCTTCCTCTCCCCCCCCCCCCAAGGTGCTCAGGGTGGAACTAGCACCAGTGGAGCTTGATTTTGGACAGTTGCATCTCTTGCTTTTAGAAGTTGCTTGGATCGCTGAAGTAAAAGTTCAGCCTATCTTATTTATGGCTATTTTGTGTTGGGGTTATGTCATTCAATTTATGTACTTTGATTTAGTCAAGATGGATATTATGTACTTTGACTCTGGTTTTTGATAACGTAATCAAACTTATGTGTTTACCGCTGCAATGAATAAAGTTTTAAATTTTTAAGTACTGTTTATATCCGTATTGTTGTTAAGTTTCTATTCTATACTCACTCAAAACGCTCCATAGAAGTTAATGCATTCCCCTTGTGAGTGACATTAATGGACGTGGGGTGTTACATTGAGCCTGCATGTGTATTATTGAGTGAGTGGTGTGAGTAGTTGTGTTCCTGTATGTGTTACCCTGTGTCATGCATGTGGACATATATTGTGCTATATGTGTGAATATATGTGTTTGTTCATGTGTATTTTTATTTTATATATATGTTTATATAATAGGGTTTTGGGGTATTATATAATGTGGAAAATAAGCATAAGGACAAACTTTGGAAAAAAATTAGTCTGAAGGACGTCAAGTTTTATTTTTAGGCTGAAGGACAAACTTTGAAAATATTTAGGCTGAAGGACAATGCTAAATATAATTAGCATTTTTTGCAGTGTAAACCTGAATAATGCTAGTTAAAACTAGCATTTTCATGTAGTGTAAAAAACAGAATATAATGCTAATTACATTTAGCATTTTCCTTCAGCTTAATTTTGGTTCAAAGTTTGTCCTTTAGACTAAAAATAAAACTTGGCGTCCTTCAGCCTAATTTTTCGGCAAAGTTTGTACTTCTCCCTAATTACCACTGTGACGATCCCAAAATCCGAGGGCGGTATTAAGGATAATCATTGGAATATAACACATTAATCATCATAGCAGAGTACAGATAATAGCAGAAACAATAAGTAGAATAAATTTACATGGATATGACAGCGGAATCACAGCATGTAATAGTATCAGAATAGCACAGCGTAGGATACAACTTAGTAAATAAAAGGTAAGTGATCAGTCATCATCGCTAGAGGCGGAATACATACATGCAGTGAGACATAATAAGGGTATCAGTCTACATCGCCGAAGGCGGTACATATACATATAATAAGAAATGCGGAAAGTAAATCAGTCTGCATCGCCCGTAGCGGAATCATAATATAAGTACAGTAATGGCGGAAAATGTCAAAGTCATCTCTGTGAAGTCATCCTCGCCATGAGCCAAAAATGCACTCTATGCAACAGTGCAGAGCCAAAAACAACCTGTCACCTGTGAACTAGGCTGCCCGTGTGAAAATAAGGGCACCCGCGTTTGCAAAGTGAAACAAACAACGAGTCAGTCATGGGGACTGGTATGAGGAATCTATTTAATAGTTTAACAACAGTAATAAGCAAATCATAGGACCACGCCACTTTCGCGAAACGGGTTTACTCCAGTGATTGCTAGTGCATTTAAAACCAAGTAAATTCTTTTAAAACAACGCAATGCTTTTTGAAAGAATGAAGCCATTATAAGACTCAAGTCCCATCATACAATGCAACGCAAGCCGGAGGATAGAGTTTTACCTTATAATAGCCAAATATGCTTGATACGTATAAAGCAAAATCATTTGATATTGTTACTAGTGCATATATGTTTCAAAAACGAATAGCATCATAAATATCAATCATAGACGGCATAAGTGCCCCATACCACTATGTCGCCATACTAGTTCTACAATCGAGTCCGTTATTTCATATTGGAAATTGGATTTCCGTCATGAGTCGAGGCAAGGGGCAAGCTCCTCTCCGCTTCGAGACATTCTAGCAAATGCCTCAGGACTACGCACTCTGGGCAACCCTGGATTCGGCTGGGCCGGTCCTCTCTTACGTTTGAGGATGGGCAATTCCTGAACACACGCTTCCCGGTCCTTATAGACCTATAATCGAGGCGCCTCGCATTCCAACAACCACATAGGTTAAAAATAGATATGTAACGACCCGTATTCTACGCATCATAGGATCGTAGGATATTTATTTCTTTCACATACGAAGTCGTATGGTCATGTAACTTTGGGAGACGACTATTGGGGTCATTTCCCATGTTCATGATTTTTCTCGATTTTTAAATGACCATTTTACCCCTAGTTAGCACTGTTTTGGCCATAACTTTTGACTGGAAATGAATTTTGACCTGATACCACTTCCATTGGCTTCGGATGATGGTTTCTCTTTCCGTAGGGTGGTCACATTAGCCAAACGGACTTACCGTTTGGGAGATATGGCTGAAACAAGTTTCTGATGGTGAAAAAAACAGCTTAATTGGGCTTAACCGGGTGATTAGCAGCTAGGCCCAAGGGGAATTTCGGGTTTAGAGGTATAGGATGACTGATTAGGGTTAGGTTATCACTTTCATTTCAGTTTTGAGCCGCCACAAACCTTCTTGAGACCTTAGTAATGGCCTCTATCCTCTAAAACCACTTTTTAGTGAAGATTAAGCCTAAACTACATCAAAGCAAGGCCAAATAGCAACAAAGCAAGGTTGGGGCTGCTGCTATACATAGGAATTCGACCCAAACAGAGGATACTTCAGATTTGGTGTTTCATTTGTGGCCAAGGTGAGTGATTTGCATAGTTTTTGTACTAATTACGGTGATTAAGGGTAATTAGTGAAGATTAGCGAATTTATACGTAAATAAATTCTGGAAAAATTCTTAAAATTCTAAAATAATGTTTTAAGGCTCTGTTAGAAATTTGGGTTAATTTCGATGTGTTTTGTTAATTGTATGCTTGAACATGATTAAGAGTGATTAGGGGAAAATGAGGAGTTCTAGCTATGTTTGATCCATTTTAAATCTATCAAATTGTTGTTATGGTGTTTGCAATTGATGTTACATGTTGCTATGACTCTATGGTATGTTTCATGATTGATTAGAATAGTTAAATTGGTCGAAAACGTCGTCGAATGGCGTAGAAAGCTCGCTGGAAAGTTGCAGAAGTGTGCAGGTTCCGAACCGGTTCGGATCGGAGAAAGGGGTCGGATCGGATTTGTGAACTGACCAAGGGAATTCGAACTGGATTGGAACTTGTCACTGGAGGAGACTTGGCAAGAAGGAAGGCCGTTTACTTAGGGTTGGAGTTGGACAGAGGATCGGATCGGAGCTATGGAGCAGAATCAGATCGGATCGGAATAAGCTAGAGAGTGGGATCGGATCGGAGTAAGCTAAAGAGAGTGGGATCGGATCGGATAAGGGGATCGGGTCGGGTAGCCGAACTGAACCAAGGTGGTGGCATCTCCAGCAGCATGGAACTTCAGGGACAACAAGGGAGACCCGGACCGCGACTCTGAAGGACTCGGAGGTAGTTGAAGAAACGGCAGCAGGAGCAAGACACCCGAACCGAACCGAGTGGAGAACCCGAACCGAAGGAGCACCGAACCGGATGGAGTACTGTGACCCGAACCGAACCGAGTGGAGGACCCGAACCAAAGGAGCACCGAACCGGATTGGAGCTGCGATTACGCGACGACTCTTTTGAAGACCAACTCCAATTCGACCAAACCCGAGATGCTAAGGAAGTCCAAATGAGAAGTTAGAGCTCAAGATTCAGATGGGAATCAACGAGTTCGCTTCATGGTTGGGCTTTGCTGCGGGACGTGTGCCAAGGAGTTATCGACGTCTATAGCTTTGGACCACTATGGTAGGAGGTACGAAGGCGGATTCAGGGCCATTATGGCATCGGTAGAACCAAGGGCTACGACCAATGAAGTGGGTCATTGAAATGTTTGGTCATGACTCCAAGTGTTTGGCTTGGTCACAGCAGGGTTTCTACAAGTCGGGATTCGTCGTTACCTCAGTTTGTCTAGTGTTCCAAATTGGTAGATGTCGTATGCTTTACGCACTGAATGAGAGATGTGAGGATGGTTGCTATGGATGATTTGCTTGCTATCATTGTGACATGCACACCCCACCCCCGTATTCTTACACTATTTATTATGGCACCTTAGAGCATTGTACGGTATGTGGTACTAACTCTTTGGTTGCAGGTCCAGGTTCAGGTATGGTTTAGTATACCTGTTATTATTCTGTTTAGATGCTTATCGCTCATACCAGGCTTTATGTCTGACCCAGAGTTTTATGTCTCCTCTTATTACTCTGGGTGCTCACACGAGCAGACTAGAGACAGGTTAGCTGGTGATGCACGGGTAGATGATCCGGAGACGAGCAGGAGGCTTCCACGTAATATATATAGTATTCTCCCTGTGTTGTTGAAGATCACTGCTTGGGCATTGTTGGTGTATCTTCTACTCCAGCTTTCTTTTGTTTAGAGACAGTAAATTTGGAAAATTGTAATAAGCTGTATTTGGATTTCCGCTGCTTTGATGATTGATGTTGATTTTAGTTATCAGCTTATGCACTGTCTCGCCTGTTTTGTGTCAAGTATGTTATTATTATATTTTATTCCATGCGCTGTGAGACATTCTACAGGTTTCTTGATTAGTTCATTCTCTTCTTTCCTTTCTCTTGACGTCCGTCCTGTGCTAGTCGGGCATGTGTACAGCGCACTTTCGGAGGAAATGCAGGCTGGTGCGGGGCGGGCCGTCACACTTGGTATCAGAGCTCTAGGTTGCGTAGTTAACCTAGGGAGGTTATCAGGGAGAGATAATATACGTATACGAGAGAGCGTATTTGTGATTATTTTGGTTTTCAAAAGCTATATATATATACTATTAGTAGTATAAGGATGAAGTCGTACTGCACTAGCACCACTATGGAGTCGTTAATCGTTTCCTTTTTCAGATTGACGATGAGCCGATATACTAGAGGTGCTGGTAGGAGAGCCAATAATGGGAATGCTGCTGACATGAGGACGATGTTTACTGGCCTCATGAGAGAGATGCTTAGAGATGTACAGAGGACAGCTCCCAATGGTGGTGGTCCAATGGTGCAGGCGCCAAGAGTCGACTTCGCCAAGCTGAATAAGGATTATACTAGCCTTGGTGGGAAGCCGTTCCACGGAACGGAGTCGGCTACGGATGTTCAGGATTGGGTGGATAGTTGCGAACGTATCTTCGAGGATTTGGGTATCGAGGATGCGATGAAGAGAAAGCTAGCGTCCCGTCAGCTGCAAGGGCGGGCAATGAATTGGTGGAATGCTATAAATGCAGCTACTCCCGAATACCAGATTACTTGGGAGCAGTTTAAGGCTCGCTTTAGTGAGAAGTTCATTCCAGCTGCTCAGAAGTCAATGTTGTTTAAGAAGTTCTTGGAGCTCAAGCAGAATGGCAGAGCTGTCTCGGAGTATATTGCTGAATTTGACACTTTGTCAAAATATGGGTTATCTCTTATTGATACTGCCGAGAAAAAGAATGAGAAATTCATAACTGGTTTGGATCAGTACTTGGGGGAAAAACTTATTAACTACATCGATGAGACGTTTGAATCGATTGTGGGGAAAGCGTTAAGATCGGAAAGTCTCTACCCTAAGTCGAAGACTGAGGTTGCATCCGCAGATGAGCCAAAGCCACAAGCTAGTGGTGGAGGCAAAGGTGGTTCTCAGAATAAGAGAAAGCAGAATCAGGCTAAGGATGGCCAGAAGAAAAAGAATAAGAAAGATGTGGAGTGCTTCAGCTGTGGTAAGAAGGGCCATTATGCTAGTAATTGTCGGGCCAAGCCAGCGGATAGGAAGTGCTTCAACTGTGGCCAAATGGGACATCACAAGGACAAGTGTCCACAGCCCCCTAAAGAAAAGCAAATGGTGAAAGCATATGCCCTTAATGCTATTCCTTCTTCGTCGAATGCCCCAACTGCGGCGGAGAAGGGAAAGAATGTCGTCATTCAAGGTATGCTTTCTGTTTATGATGTTCCTGTTAGAGTTTTGTTTGATACCGGAGCTTCCAGTTCTTTCATATCTAGTGACCTGGTAGATAGGTTGGGATTGGAGCCCGAGATTGTCGATAGACCTTTAGTAGTGACGAACCCGATTGGTGGTTCTACTAGCCTTAGCATGATTTGTCGTAATGTGGTCTTATCGAGTCATGGATGCATGTTTGTTTGTGATTGCTTTGTTTTGGGCTTTACTGGGTTTGGCATTATTTTGGGAGTAGATTGGCTCCGAAGGTACGGGGTGGTGGTAGACTGTGAGGGCTTTTTGGTGACAGCTAGAGCGGATGATGGGCGGAGGATAGTGTTTGGTGGTCTACCCAGTGAGGGGGTATTGGCCAGTTTTCTAAACTCCCTCGACATTCCGCATAGTGAGTTGTCAGGTTTGCCCGTGGTTGGCCAGTATCCGGATGTTTTCGAAGAAGTGACCGGACTTCCACCACACCGAGAGATTGAGTTCCGTATTGATTTGGTAAAAGATGCCAGGCCTATAGTGATGTCACTTCGTCGTATGGCACCAAGGGAGCAGCGAGAGATCGAGGTGCAAGTCAGCGATCTTTTGAAGAAGGGATTTATCAGAAGGAGTGTTTCTGAATGGGGAGCACCAGTTGTGTTTGCTACCAAGGCGGATGGTTCCCTTCGTTTGTGTGTAGACTACCGCGAGTTGAATAAACTGACGAGGAAGAACAAGTATCCTCTACCGCGGATAGATGATTTGTTTGATCAGTTGAGTGGCGCGAGAGTATTTTCTCAGTTGGATCTCGCGACAGGTTTTCATCAGCTTAGAGTGGAAGCTGAGAGTATAGCTAAAACGGCATTTCGGATGCCGTCTGGGTTTTATGAGTGGTTGGTCATGCCATTCGGGCTGACCAATGCCCCAGCATATTTTGTGGATCTTATGAATAGGGTATTCAGATATCAGTTGAATAAGTTTGTCCTTGTGTTCGTTGATGATATTTTGGTCTACTCGAGGACAGAGGAAGAACACAAGGGACATTTAAGAATAGTGATGGAGGTGTTGAGAAAACACCAATTGAAAGCAAAGTTTTCTAAGTGTCACTTCTGGAAGAGGGAAGTGAGGTTCTTGGGCCATGTTGTATCAGAAAATGGGATTGCCGTGGACCCGGCGAAGGTGGCTACGGTACAGGATTGGCCTACGCCCAAGAATGCAACAGATGTAAGAAGTTTCTTGGGATTAGCGGGATATTATCGTAAGTTTATCCAAGGCTTCTCCAAGATAGCAGCACCGTTGACTCAGTTGACAAAGAAGAATCAAGCTTTTGTCTGGAATGAAAGGTGCGAGAATGCATTCAAGAGTCTAAAGGACAAGTTGACAAGCGCACCAGTGTTAGTCATTCCTAAGGGGGATGAAGAGATGACGGTATACACGGATGCCTGTGGTACCGGACTGGGTGCTGTATTGATGCAAGGCGGTAGGGTTGTAGCTTATGCAAGTCGGCAGTTGAAACCGCACGAGAGAAGATACCCTACCCATGATTTAGAATTGGCAGCAATCGTGTTCGCGTTAAAGATGTGGAGACACTATCTCTTGGGAGAAAGATTTGAGTTGTTTACAGATCATAAGTCGTTAAAGTATCTCTTCTCTCAGAAAGATCTGAATCTCTGTCAGCAGAGATGGTTAGAGTTCTTAGCTTCCTATGATTTTGACATCGCATATACACCGGGAAAGGGCAATGCGGTGGCTGATGCATTGAGTAGAAGACATGCCAGCTTAGGGGCTATGTTCCTTGAATGGAAGCAACTGGAGTTTATCGCGGGGTTTGATTTCAGACCAAAGTGCGAATTGAATCCAGAAATGTTAGCAAGTTTGACGATCAGACCCACTTTGATTGAACGGATCGGCTCTAGTCAGAGGGACGATCCTAACCTATTGAAAATCATCTCCAAGTTAGAGATGGGTATCGATGAGGAGATGAACAAGTATGGGCTTGATCGAGATAGATGGCTTAGAAAGAATGGAAAGCTTGTTGTACCCAATGTCAATGGATTGAGAGATGAAGTGCTTAGAGAATGTCATCACTCAAAGCTAACTATACACCCCGGTGGTAATAAGATGTATCGAGATATGAAACAGACTTACTACTGGGAAGGGATGAAAAGAGACGTTGGGAAGTTTATATCCAAGTGCATGAATTGCCAGCTAGTTAAAGCCGAGCAAAAGAAGCCTAGTGGGTTGTTGCAACCATTAGAAATTCCCGAATGGAAATGGGAGCAAGTCTCGATGGATTTCATCGATGGTTTACCAAGGACTAGATCGGGATATGACAGCATTTGGGTAATTGTAGATCGACTGACTAAAAGTGCAAGGTTTATACCAGTCAAATCGACTAGAACGGCAGCTAAGTTAGCAGAATTGTATATGAAGTGGATAGTGAGATTTCATGGAGTACCCAAAAGCATTGTGAGTGACCGAGACCCGTTGTTCACTAGTGGGTTTTGGAAGAGCTTACAAGAGGCTCTAGGGTCAGAGCTACATCTCAGTACCGCATATCATCCTCAGACCGACGGTCAGACGGAAAGGGTGAATCGTATTTCGGAAGATCTCTTGAGAGCATGTATATTGGATTTTGGTCGATCATGGGATGACCATTTGCATCTAGTAGAGTTTGCATATAATAATAGTTACCAATCCAGTATCGGTATGGCTCCATTTGAAGCTTTGTATGGAAGACCGTGCAACTCACCATCATGTTGGATAGAGACTGGCGAGAAGTTTATGCTTGGACCAGATGTGGTGAGGGAAACTTCAGATAAGATCAAGATCATTCAACAACGAATGAAGGCTGCCCAAGATAGGCAGAAGAGTTATGCTGATAAGAGGAGAAGAGACTTAAAATTCTCCGTTGGCGACTTGGTGTTTGTCAAGATTTCTCCGTTGAAGAGCGTAATACGATTTGGCAGGAGAGGCAAGTTGGCACCAAGGTTTGTTGGCCCATTCCCTGTTCTTGAACTAGTCGGGAATTTGGCATATAGAATTGACTTACCAGAGAAAATGGCGGGAGTTCATAACGTATTTCATGTTTCCAACTAAGGAAGTTCGTTCACGACTCAGATATGACTATTTCACCTGATCAGTTGGAGGACTTCGAAGTAGAACCCGAGGCGGTTGGGAACCGCAAGCCGGTCCGTATTGTCGAGCACAACATGAAGCAACTTCGAAGGAAGGCGGTGAAGTTGGTCAAAGTTCAGTGGAGCGAGGACGAGAGTGATTGTACTTGGGAGACAGAGGAGGACATTAGGAAGACACATCCAGAACTCTTTACCTGGTAAGGTTTTGACTTCGATTTAGTTTTCCGCATGCTAGGATAGGCTTGTTTGCTTGTTTTGCATATTTGAATGTTGTATATGGTTGTTAGGCATGCGGGATCCCTTGTATGTTTTGGGTTAAGGAATTTCGGGGACGAAATTTCTTAAGGGGGGCAGGGTGTAACGACCCGTATTCTACGCATCATAGGATCGTAGGATATTTATTTCTTTCACATACGAAGTCGTATGGTCATGTAACTTTGGGAGACGACTATTAGGGTCATTTCCCATGTTCATGATTTTTCTCGATTTTTAAATGACCATTTTACCCCTAGTTAGCACTGTTTTGGCCATAACTTTTGACTGGAAATGAATTTTGACCTGAAACCACTTCCATTGGCTTCGGATGATGGTTTCTCTTTCCGTAGGGTGGTCACATTAGCCAAACGGACTTACCGTTTGGGAGATATGGCTGAAACAAGTTTCTGATGGTGAAAAAAACAGCTTAATTGGGCTTAACCGGGTGATTAGCAGCTAGGCCCAAGGGGAATTTCGGGTTTAGAGGTATAGGAGGACTGATTAGGGTTAGGTTATCACTTTCATTTCAGTTTTGAGCCGCCACAAACCTTCTTGAGACCTTAGTAATGGCCTCCATCCTCTAAAACCACTCCAAAACACATTTTTAGTGAAGATTAAGCCTAAACTACATCAAAGCAAGGCCAAATAGCAACAAAGCAAGGTTGGGGCTGCTGCTATACATAGGAATTCGACCCAAACAGAGGATACTTCAGATTTGGTGTTTCATTTGTTGCCAAGGTGAGTGATTTGCATAGTTTTTGCACTAATTACGGTGATTAAGGGTAATTAGTGAAGATTAGCGAATTTATACGTAAATAAATTCTGGAAAAATTCTTAAAATTCTAAAATAATGTTTTAAGGCTCTGTTAGAAATTTGGGTTAATTTCGATGTGTTTTGTTAATTGTATGCTTGAACATGATTAAGAGTGATTAGGGGAAAATGAGGAGTTCTAGCTATGTTTGATCCATTTTAAATCTATCAAATTGTTGTTATGGTGTTTGCAATTGATGTTACATGTTGCTATGACTCTATGGTATGTTTCATGATTGATTAGAATAGTTAAATTGGTCGAAAACGTCGTCGAATGGCGTAGAAAGCTCGCTGGAAAGTTGCAGAAGTGTGCAGGTTCCGAACCGGTTCGGATCGGAGAAAGGGGTCGGATCGGATTTGTGAACTGACCAAGGGAATTCGAACTGGATTGGAACTTGTCACTGGAGGAGACTTGGCGAGAAGGAAGGCCGTTTACTTAGGGTTGGAGTTGGACAGAGGATCGGATCGGAGCTATGGAGCAGAATCGGATCGGATCGGAATAAGTTAGAGAGTGGGATCGGATCGGAGTAAGCTAAAGAGAGTGGGATCGGATCGGATAAGGGGATCGGGTCGGGTAGCCGAACTGAACCAAGGTGGTGGCATCTCCAGCAGTATGGAACTTCAGGGACAACAAGGGAGACCCGGACCGCGACTCTGAAGGACTCGGAGGTAGTTGAAGAAACGGCAGCAGGAGCAAGACACCCGAACCGAACCGAGTGGAGAACCCGAACCGAAGGAGCACCGAACCGGATGGAGTACTGTGACCCGAACCGAACCGAGTGGAGGACCCGAACCAAAGGAGCACCGAACCGGATTGGAGCTGCGATTACGCGACGACTCTTTTGAAGACCAACTCCAATTCGACCAAACCCGAGATGCAAAGGAAGTCCAAATGAGAAGTTAGAACTCAAGATTCAGATGGGAATCAACGAGTTCGCTTCATGGTTGGGCTTTGCTGCGGGACGCGTGCCAAGGAGTTATCGACGTCTATAGCTTTGGACCACTATGGTAGGAGGTACGAAGGCGGATTCAGGGCCATTATGGCATCGATAGAACCAAGGGCTACGACCAATGAAGTGGGTCATTGAAATGTTTGGTCATGACTCCAAGTGTTTGGCTTGGTCACAGCAGGGTTTCTACAAGTCGGGATTCGTCGTTACCTCAGTTTGTCTAGTGTTCCAAAGTGGTAGATGTCGTATGCTTTACGCACTGAATGAGAGATGTGAGGATGGTTGCTATGGATGATTTGCTTGCTATCATTGTGACATGCACACCCCACCCCCGTATTCTTACACTATTTATTATGGCACCTTAGAGCATTGTACGGTATGTGGTACTAACTCTTTGGTTGCAGGTCCAGGTTCAGGTATGGTTTAGTATACCTGTTATTATTCTGTTTAGATGCTTATCGCTCATACCAGGCTTTATGTCTGACCCAGAGTTTTATGTCTCCTCTTATTACTCTGGGTGCTCACACGAGCAGACTAGAGACAGGTTAGCTGGTGATGCACGGGTAGATGATCCGGAGACGAGCAGGAGGCTTCGACGTAATATATATAGTATTCTCCCTGTGTTGTTGAAGATCACTGCTTGGGCATTGTTGGTGTATCTTCTACTTCAGCTTTCTTTTGTTTAGAGACAGTAAATTTGGAAAATTGTAATAAGCTGTATTTGGATTTCCGCTGCTTTGATGATTGATGTTGATTTTAGTTATCAGCTTATGCACTGTCTCGCCTGTTTTGTGTCAAGTATGTTATTATTATATTTTATTCCATGCGCTGTGAGACATTCTACAGGTTTCTTGATTAGTTCATTCTCTTCTTTCCTTTCTCTTGACGTCCGTCCTGTGCTAGTCGGGCATGTGTACAGCGCACTTTCGGAGGAAATGCAGGCTGGTGCGGGGCGGGCCGTCACAAGATATAAATGTCAGGGCTGGTAAGTCACTGACACCACCATAGCTAGAAAGAAACGTCGTGCTCTCTCAGCGGTCCGTATCCCGTTTTTAACTCATACCGGGGTGTGAGGCTCGCGAATCTACGAAATACACAAAGCTAGGCCACGTAGACCGTGCTTTGATCATCATCCACAAGACTTTGCTTTACAACAGAAGCCTTGATCACAGCATCTTGGCATGCCACATAGGCAGTCCACTCCATACGATTGATTTCCATCGATATATAACCTCTGAGCTCGTACGTCTCAGAGAAGGGCGTTAAGCAAAAGAATAAATTCTCCGCCTAACAGAGATCAATTAGTATAGAACAAAATCCAGTGTCAGACACGCAGTCCATTTACAAGTCCGTTCTGGGTCTGAACGAAACCAGAGGCGACAAATTCCTCGTATATCCGTCCAATCAACACATACGTTCAGACGGCTACTACTTCCGTCCCTTTCCGGTAGCTACTCCGGTCAGGAACCTCAGTAGCGCCCATCCAACTGATACGAAGATCGTCGGTCTTGAATCGTCTTTGCATTTTCCAATTCGAATCGCTCGATAAATTATTTGAATTGAGGGTTAGCTCGGCCTTTTCAAATAATTCACGTCATTAGAATTTAAATCGATTCTTTTTATGGTTATATTATTCGACATCCATCTTTCAGTTCTTTAGTGTTATTTTCGTGTTAAGCACATACAACCATCAAATATCAAATAATTCAAGCCCACTTGGTTTATTTTCAATCAATGTTGCTTATAATATTTTATAACGATTTTTCGCCATTTTTATTTATTTAAAAATGGCCATCTCTAATTAAACGACGTTTCAGGTCGTGCCGTGGCACTGGCGCTGTTTTCCCCCTAATTTGTTTTACACATATCGGAAAATCTAACCGTTGGATTTCTACAAAGTCTATATCAGTGGGAAGATATTCCCAAAGCGAACCCAACGGTTCCAGTTTCGTGAGAATCCGACGGTCGGATCTCCCACACTAATCGTTTGAAGTTACGGTTTCAAAATTTGAACTGCAGCGTCGTTATTCGATTTAATTTAATTATATTTATATTTATATATAAATATAAACGATTCTGGCGTTGTGTGGTTGTGGAGAAATTGAAGAGAGAAGTTTGGAGCAAATTTCCGCATTGCGCCTGGAGGTTACGATGAAGGAGAAGGATTCTGATTGGCCGCTCCTTTTTACTTTATATTTTAATTTGAAAAATAACTGACTGTAACAGTCGAATTGGACAACGAAACATATCCCATTGTGTCCGGAATGTGGGTATTTAGCTAGGGGCGACAGTCGTTGGGTTTGATTAATTAACTCTACGTTCAATCTGGCTTCCATTCTCCAACTTTTCAGTTTCTGAGAAATTTCATATTTTCAAAATTTTGGCTAACACCCTAAATTTTCGAAAAATTTCGCCATAACTTCCCCTGCACCGGGAGCCACGGGAAAATCCCGAAATTGCCATATAGGCCTTCTGATCTCAAAAAGAAAAAGAAAAAGCCAAGCAGCTAGCCAATAGGCTCATAAAATCATCATCACCCAAACAAAACAGTAAATTATGTAGTAAACATGTACCTATTTGTCGGGCAAACAAATTTTATTCTCTGCTCTAGCCTCCTTGCTATGACCTGTTCAATGTAAGTACATGTATATGCAAGCAAATGCAACCAATTTTCAATATAATTCAATATTTGATTCAATTAGGTTAAATGGTTCAAAATTTATCAAACAACTAAACAAACAACACAAACATCAATCAATTAGTGGATTAGAGTTTCAAGTTCATAATTTTGATACATATACAAAAATCATGTTTTTGATGCCAATTCACAACAATGTGTTCTAGTTATATATAAGTTTTGGTTCTCACACCAGTCTGATGGAAATATATAGAAAGCACACCTTCGAAAACACGAAACTAATTACTGATGATGACGCGTCAATCATCCGAATCAGGTCCGTGCGACTAGAGTGTGATTCTATATCTATCTAATATATTAAAACTTCGAATATACGTTCATGACGCGTATATGCAAAATCTTTATATATTCGATTGTCCATATTCAAAATAAATAAATAATCAAATACGTTTAAAACGATTTAAATTTTCAAAACAATATTGCTTTCATTTGAAAAATATACTCTTCACACTCGTTCTAGGATACTACTGATCCTATCTCTAACGAGTCATTCTAATTGGATATTGCTAATCCAATATCTGATAAATTCTTTCGTATGGTTCTAATGTGTCTTGTTCTCGAGCTCTGTAAACCAAAGCTCTGATACCACAGTAAGAACCCGTAACTTCCCCATGAAGGAAAGAGCGGATACTTTGAGAACAACACACAAATGAACGCAGACGGAAGAACATTTCATTGTTATTACAACAATTCCATCAGATACAAGAATATATAGAGTATAAATGAATAAATTACATTCGATAAATATTAGAGATTACAATAAATTACATAGCAGCGGAACAATAATACAAAGCACAACTGAAGGTGGTATACGGATACAGAGCTTTCCGGATATCATTCCAGCTGTAAACCAGGAACCTGTGAATATAAATATGCAAAACCAAAACTACTAGCTGCCCGTGTGGAAAATAGGGGCACCCAGAGTTTCGGTTAAAACAATAAACTCCAGGTCAGTCATGTGACTGGTGTGAGAGCTAAAACAGTTATTTAAAACTTTACTTTAAAAGAGAGTAATTCAAGGGACCACGCCGTATAACACGGAACGGGTTTCCTCCCAAGAATACCAGTGCATAGAATAAACAGCGAAATGCTTTTTCGAAAAATGAAGCTATTATAAGACCCAAGTCCCATCACACAATGCAACGCAAGCCGGAGGATAGGGTCTTCCCTTATAATAGCCAAACATGCTTGGTACGTTTAAAAACAAATCATTTGATACTATAATAAGTGTATAGTGTCAAAACAACTTCAATCATAAATATAAATCATAGACGGCATGAGTGCCCCATCCCACTATGTCGCCATACTAGGCTCTACAAATAAAGCCGAAATACACGTATTGGAAATTGGGTTTCCGTCATGAGTCGAGGCAAGGGGCAAGATCCTCTCCGCTTCGAGACACTCTAGCAAATGCCCCGGGACTACACACTCTGGGTAACCCCTGGATGCGGCTGGGCCGGTCCTCACTTACGTTAGAGGATTGGCAATTCCTGAACACTCGTTTCCCGGTCCTTACAGACCTATAATTGAGGCGCCTCATTCCAACAACCACAAAGGTGAAAAGTATATCAATGTCAGGGCTGGTAAGTCACTGACACCACCAAAGCTAGAAAGAAACGTCGTGCTCTCCCAGCGGTCCGTATCCCGTTTTTAACTCATACCGAGGTGTGAGGCTCGCGAATTCACGTTATACACAAAGCTACGCCACAAAGGCCGTGCTTTGATCATCAACCACAAGACTTTGCTTTTCAACAGAAGCCTTGATCATTGCATCTCAGCGTGCCACACAGGCAATTCATGCCATGTGATTGATATCTATCGATATATAATCTCTAAGCTCGTACGTCTCAGAGAAGGGCGTTAAGCAAGAGAATAAATTCTCCGCCGCTAAGCAGATATATATTTAACAGAAATCAATCAACACAGAATAAAATCCAATGTCAGACGCACAATCCATTTACAAGTTCGTTCTGGGTCTGAACGAAACCGGAGGCACTTTCCTCGCATATCCATCCATCTCCAAGTACGTCTGGACGACAACTAACTGATTCCCTCATCTTGGGTGTACAGCCCAATCAAGATCATCAGTAATCACCCAAACGATGTGAAGACTTCCGGTCTTCAACCACCGTCTTCATCTTCGACATATCGTCGAATCGGTTATTCAGAATGGGTATAAACTCAGCCTTTCCGAACAACCCGCGTATATTGAAAACAAATGTTACACAAACACAACATACGCCTCATTCCAATGCGGAATATCCTTTTTATTCACGAAATCACATTCTTAGGGAAAGGTCCCCATTAATTTTATCCAAGATAAATTCTTTAAAATTTATCCTTTAATCTTCCTTTGGATGTCGTTTCAAACCAAATTATGGTTTTTCTAAACTAGTCGAGATTAGCAAACCACACCGAAGTAATTACTTATTTTATTTCCCAATCCCAACCTATTCATCCCATGAAGCAAAACTGGTAATACTCCATATCTAACACCATGGTGTTATCGATAAAATTAATTATCATTTCACGTTCAAATCTAATTAAAGATTTAACTATCGTTTTGGAGCAAAACTGGTAATACTCCATTCTCGCTCATTTTCTAAATTTGATAATTTAGATTACAAATTTACATTTCAATCTAATTGCAGATTCGTTAAAATTCCTTTTATTGGGTTAAAGAACTAATGTCATTTAAAACACAGTTCACGACAAACCCAAATCACATTCTACTTATCATCGGGTTAAAGAGCTAGTGTTGTTTAAAACACAGTTCACGATAAACCCACAAATCAATTCTAGTTCAATTCAAATCAAATATATTAGGAATTCCGATTATTTAAAACCCCTTTTTAAATCTAATTTATTTATTTAAAAAAAAAATCGGGTTTTAAATTTAGTTCAATCTAGTTCATTTCGATAAAAATCTATTTTTATCTTTTCAAATATGGGGTTTTTCATCCCAAATTTTCCCAAATCATTTCTTATGATTCTACACAAATTATTACTATTTTTAATAATTTTATCAAGGCCCGTACAGTTGATTTCCATCAACGGCCATCGAACTGCACTTACAGCGACCTTTTCCAAATTTAATTTGGACGTATCTCCAAATCCAACCGTTAGATTTTGAATTTCTAATATTCGTTAGAAAGCTCTTTTCGATACGAACCCAACGGTTCCGGTTTTAGGAGAATCTGACGGTCGGATCTCTCATAATGTCCGTTTTAAATAAATGGTCGAAACTCACGAACTGCCGCGGCGCGGCGCGGCGCGTTCTATTCAGGCCATTATATTATATATATAATATATATTTCGTCGATTTCTATTTAAAACGAATTTTATAAATAGTTTTGAATTCATTTCAAAAACAATTTCAGCCTTTATTTCAAATCAAAGTTGAATTTTCTTTATAAATTCGTTTTAAAATTCATTTCTATTCAATTCAAGTTTCAATTCAATTTGAATTCATCTCACTTCGTTTTAAATTCAATTCGAATTCGTTTTCAATTGGATTCAATTCAAAGTGGTTTTCTATTCGATTCAATTCAAATTGGTCTTCTATTTGATTCAAATTCGTTATATATTCAATTGAAATCAAACTCGTTTTCTATTCAAATCAAATTCGTTATATATGCAATTGAAATCAAATTCGTTATATATTCAATTCATTTCGAAATCGTTTTCTGTTCAATTCATTTCGAAATCGTTTTCTATTCAATTCATTTCGAAATCGTTTTCTATTCAATTAATTTCGAAATCGTTTTCTATTCAATTCATTTTCATTTTAAAATATTCGATTACGAAATCACTTTTCAATATTCATTTTAAAATGAGTAAAATCGATATAAATATCGTTCACGTCAAAATGGCGTCAATCTAATCAACACGGCTTCATGTATTTCTATTTTCAAATATTTTGTTTTCAAATATTTCGTTTTCAAATATTTCGTTTAACACATGACTAATCTCAACGGATGAGTACTGTCAACACATGAACCTTTATTTTATATTGATAAAGATGTAAATTTTATTATTAAAATATTTCGTTCAACACATGACTAATCTCAACGGATGAGTACTGTCAACACATGAACCTTTATATTTTAATATTCTTTATTTTCTAAATTGGAATGAGGCCCAATCAATCACCATATAAAATTAATTATATGGATTTTCATACAACACATGTATATAATAGCATTGAAAAATAATCAACCATCAACCAAAGTGCACTACACTGTATAAGCATCAAATATAGATATCTAACGCTTATAACAGCCTGTCAATCAATCGATCGACATATTTAATCAATCAGGATGAGTGAACTTCAAATTTCATCCCAACACCTGTGTGGGTTTTCAAACAATCGAACACATATTTTATTTGTGCAGTTGGGCGATGTGTAAAATTTATCATCCCAATCAATATCAGTCAAATTAGTGTATATAAACAAATCGGCCGATTTGTTTTTAAATATTCATTTATTCACATTCAAGTTAAAAATTATATTTTTAACGATAAAACATTTTATTCCAACACATGAATTTCTATTATTCATTTACACAATAAAATGATATTTTTATTTTTCTAACTTATTTTAGAAAATTTCGGCGGCATAACGGCACGATACTAGAAACGGGACGAGGCCTAGCCTTATCCCCGGTCTAGTGAAGGCCCACGCCATTCACACATCGATCAAAATCACCAAACAACCAAATTCAAATCAAATCATCTAACTAATTTATGCAACCAAACAAACAAGTCCATGGTCTGTGGACGATTGTGTCGGGTGCTACTAAGCACCGTCTGCATCCTAGTATATATATATATATAACTAGAAAAGAAATTGAAGAGTGAGAAATTCTCACAAATAGCTATCCCATATCTTGACTTTTCTTTTGTAGAAGTCTTCGTCGTTCTCGCCTTTCAACGCTTTCGTCGCCCGTAGCCACTACATATATAAAAATCGAATTTTTACTTCGCTAAAAAATCGAATTTTTATCTTGCTATTCAATATATAAAAATCGAATTTTTACTTTGCTATTCAATATATAAAAATCGAATTTTTACTTTGCTATTCAATATATAAAAATCGAATTTTTACTTTGCTATTCAATATATAAAAATCGAATTTTTACTATGCTATTCAATATATAAAAATCGAATTTTTACTTTGCTATTCAATATATAAAAATCGAATTTTTACTATGCTATTCAATATATAAAAATCGAATTTTTACTTTGCTATTCAATATATAAAAATCGAATTTTTACTATGCTATTCAATATATAAAAATCGAATTTTTACTACGATGTCATATAGATAAAAATTCTATTTTCAAAAATATAGATTTCACCTTTATAAAAATAAAGATTTCGCCTTTATAAAAATATCATTATAAAAATCACATCTTTATTTTACTACTCATATAAAGATGATATTTTTAATATTTCTATCATGTAAAAATTATATTTTTACTTCTTTACATAAACAAAAATCATATTTTTACATCATTTATATAGTAAAGACTATATTTTTAATACTTTAAAAATATAGAAATCATATTTTTATTTCACTTCCTATACTATAAAGATTATATTTTTATTGTCCTCCACATATAAAATTATATTTTTACTAAAAAAATTGCATTTTAACTACTTAAATTAATTAAAATTATCAGAAACTTACAGCGTGTGCGAAGGAGAGGGAGGGGAGATGGTGTCTTCGTCTGCTAGGGGGACTCGCCGGAGTGGGGCGGATCTGCGGCATCTGGGGTGGTGGGGTGCTGCGCCGGCCATTGTCGAAGCATGGGGGGCTCGGACGGAGGTAGAAGAGGAAGAGGAGGAGAGGAGAGAGGCGAAGCAACGCGTGGAGGGAAGAGGAGGGTCGAGGCTGGGGGCCTCGTCGGCGGTGGGTGGCGTCACGCCTGGGCACGGTGGCCGCTGCGCCTTCTTCTTCCTTTTTTTTTTCTTTCTGTTAAATGAAATCGGGGGGGGGGGGGGGCAAAGGTTATAGAAGGAGAAGGGGAGAGAACATTAATTTTTAATTATTTTAATTATTATTTTAATTGCATAAAGTTGACTTTTACATACGACCTCAAAACGAGGCCCACCGCCTGTCGTCCATAGCGTATTACCCCCATTCCGAACACAATGGGATATGTATCATAAGCTGATTCGATCGTTTCGATCGGTTTCCGTTAAAATCAACATATAACTTTATATATTGAATTTGAACGCGCATTTCAATTTACTGGGGTCGCATACTAACTCGAAAAACTACAGAAAAATATTTTCTAGCTTCGTATTGACAATACGGTCCTAACAAAACTAGTTTCGTCGAATTCTGAGACCGTTGGAAAAATGGCCATTTTCCAGTCGATTAAAATCAACTGAAACTGGTCAAACGCGTTTTCTTTTGCCACGCCCACATATTGATTAGAAAAATTATGAAATTTGGAATCTAACAATAATTTGACATCACGGACCCAACAAAAGTGGTTTCGTCGAAATCCGAGGTCGTTTGCAAAATGTCTATTTTTAAGGGCCTGAATTCCATAGCGACTATTCAGAATTTTCAACTGGGCATATCTTTTTATTCCCGCTATGAAATTTCGATTTTTCGGATTCGTTGGAAAGATATTACCAAATAGATCCTAATGTTTTTGGTTTCACTAAAATCCGGATTGTTTTGCACCCGGTACATTCAATTGAAGTTTGAAATCGAATTATCGAACTACCACGCCATTTTTCAATTCTATTTATAATTATATATAATTATTTATATTCTAACGACGACGTATATAATATATTCGTTCGAATTATATTCAAAATAAATTTCTCGTCGATTTTATTTAAAATAATCTATTTTAAATATTCAAAATTCATTAAAATTGCAAAAATAAAAATTTTAATCTGGTTCAGAATTTCGGGTTGTTACATATAATTTATAATATATGTAATTTTGGTGCATCGAATTATATATAATGTTTGAGTGCGTTTATACAATTTATAAAAATATATTTTGGTGCGCGTCGAATTTTAAATATATATAAATATATTATAATTTTACTTTTTTATATTCGCATATAAAAATATTTTTATAATATTTTATGTAAAAAGGGCATTGTGTCTATTTTATTGAGTTGAGTTCGGTGTTGAGTTCGATACCGATTCCAAACCCCATAGCCGAACCGTTCCAAAACCCAATGGTAGAACCGATTCATTTCCCCTTTTATAAAATATATATATTGAGTTGATTATCGAGTTGATTCCGTTTGAATCATACCTTGAAGTCATCATTTCATTTGGCGTCAATCCATCTATCGTCTCAAAATTTGTGCCACGAAAGGTGAGTTTATCTCACACCTGACTTACATTTTTCATGGAAGTTAAACCAATAGTGAACTGTTATATGAAATGTATAAGATTGTTGATATAAATTGTTTGATTTGATATATATGCACATTTCGCATGTGACACGATATATTTATATGATACGTAGTTGCACTGATGGTATATATGCTATGATTGTTGCTATGTGATTATTGTTTGTGATTGTTGATACCCCTAGTTTAGGAAAAATCACCAAGGGTTGAAATGATACATACCCGAATGGACATTAGAATAGGGAAAAATCGTTATGGTTGAAATGATAGACCTGAACGATTGTTACTGAATTTGGGATCGCAGATTGAAATGATAGGCCCGTAGAAATTTTATAAATTATGGGTTGAAATGATAAATATCCGTATCACTTGACCATATGGTAGAAAACTATATAAGGACACTGCTGGTCATGTTTTTGAAGTAAAATGACTTGGAATTTGAATTTAACTTAATATTTAATTTTATTTTATATATTTAAAAAAAAAGATTTTTGTAAGTAAATATAGATTTAAATATTTATTTAGGATTTACATATAATTTTATTTGTTTTAAACTGTATAATTTAATTATATATGTAATAACCCGAAAATCTGGGCCAGTTTAAAATTTTTATTTTGGCAATTTTAGCGAATTTTGAACATTTAAAATGAATTATTTTAAATAATATCGACGAGAAATTTATTTTGAATAGGATTCGACGTATATATTTATATACGTCGTCGTTAGAATATAAATAATTATTTATAATTATAAATAGAATTGAAAATGGCGCGGTAGTTCGACAATTCGATTTCAAACTTCAATTGAACATACCGGGTGCAAAACAATTCGGATTTTAGTGAAACCAAAAATAATAGGATCTAATTGAGAATATCTTTCCAACGAATCCGAAAAATCGAGATTTCATAGCGGGGATCAAAAGATATGTCCAGTTGAAAATTCTGAATAGTCGCTATGGAATTCAGGCCCTAAAAAATGGGAATTTTGCAAATGACATCGGATTTCGACGAAACCACTTTTGTTGGGTCCGTAATGTCAAATTATTGCTAGGTTTCAAATTTCATAATTTTTCGAATCAATATGTGAGCGTGGCAAAGGAAAACGGGTTTGACCAGTTTCAGTTGATTTTAATCGACTGGAAAATGGCCATTTTTCCAACGGTCTCGGAATTCGACGAAACTAGTTTTGTTAGGACCGTATCATCAATACAAAGCTAGAAAATATTTTTCTGGAATTTTGCGAGTTAGTATGTGACCCCAGTAAATTGAAATGCGCGTTCAAATTCAATATATAGAGTTATATGTTGATTTTAACGGAAGCTGATCGAAACGATCGAATCATCTTATGATACATAACCCATTGTGTTCGGAATGGGGGTGAAACGCTATGGACGACAGGCGGTGGGCCTCGTTTAGAGGTCATATGTAAAAGTCAACCTTTTGAAATTAAAATAATAAATATAATAAAATAAAATAAAACCTCCCTCCTACCTTTATCTTCCTCTTAGCCCCCCCCCCCCCCCCCGATTCATTTCTGAACGAAAGAAAAAAAAAAGAAAAAAAGGAAAATCAAATCGCACGACGCAGCCATCACCTGGCCACGCCGCACGATGCGCCCTCCCCCTCGCCGAGCGGCGACCACCGGAGTAGCTCCGCCCTCCGCTCCTCCCCTACCTCCTCTCGAAGAACCGCAGCCCCCCCCCCTTTGCTTAAAAACCACCGCCACCAGATGAAAGCCGCCGCCTCCCTGACCAGACCCCCACTGACGTGCGCGACCCCCTCCGTTCGACCTCCATCCTCCTCCAGTGGTCCAGCGCAGCCAACCCCCTCCTTGCTCGATTCAAACAACGAAGCCCCTCCTCAATTTCAAGGGTGAATTTTATTTTAAATCGGTTTTATTTATTTTAGTTGTAATTACCATAGTGTGTTAAGTAAAAATCATATTTTTATATATGAAAAGGAAGAGTAAAAATCGTATTTTTATATATGAAAAAGAAATAATTTTTATCATATGTGAAGGTTGAAAATATAATTTTCATATTATATAGACAATAAAAATATAATCTTTTATATTGTAGAAGGATAAAAAATTGATTTTTACATAGTAGGAACTATAAAAATATAATCTTTATAAGATAGAGAATATAAAAATATCATCTTTGTATATGTAGCGAAATAAAAATCTGATTTTTATTATATATACATTGAAATAAAGAGGTGATTTTTTTTAGTGATGAAATAAAAATGAAATCTTTATATTTGAAAAGGCGAAATCTTTATATAGAGAATAGCGTAATAAAAATATAATTTTTATCTATATAGTAGCGATGTAAAAATAGAATTTTTATCTATATAGTAGCGGAGTAAAAATTTGATTTTTATATATTGAATAACAAAGTAAAAATTCGATTTTTATATATTGAATAGCAAAGTAAAAAATTCGATTTTTATATATTGAATAGCGAAGTAAAAATTCGATTTTTACATATGTAGAGAATACGGGCAACGAAGGTGACAAAAAGTCGAAAACGACGAAGATTTCTATAAATGAAGAGTCGAGATGATTGGAATAGCTTTGGTGAGAACTTCTCACTCAAATATCCTTTTTCTAGTTATATATATATATATATACTAGGATGCAGACGGTGCTTAGTAGCACCCGACACCCGTCATCCACTGACCATGGATGGCTTGTTTGTTTGATTGATGTATTGTGAAAATTTGTTTGTGTTGTTGATGTGAAATCGGTAATAAAATGTAGATGATTGAAATAAATTAATTATCGTTAAAAATATAATTTTTAACGTGAATGTGAATAAATAAATATTTATAAACAAATCGGTCGATTTGTTTATAAACACTGATTTGGCTGATATTGATTGGGATGATAAATTTTACACATCGCCCAACTGCACAAATAAAAATCTGTGTTTGTTGATTTGAAACCCCACACGGGTGTTGGGATGATATTTGGGTACACTAATCCCAATTATTTGATTGTATGTCGATCGATTGGTCGACAGACTGTGTAAGCGTCGATTATTTATATTTGATGCTTATGCAGTTGTGTGGTGCACCTTGAATGATGGTTGATTGTTTATCATTGCTATTATATACATGTGGTGTATGGAATCCATATAATTAACATTATATGGTGATTGATTGGGCCTCATTCCAATCGGGAAAATAATGAATATTATAAAAGAAAATTCATGTGTTGAATATAAAAATAGTCATGTGTTGACGATGTTCATGTGTTGAAACTATTTATGTGTTGAGTAAAATATTTTAAATAATAAAATTTACATCTTTATCATATTTAAAATTAGAACAACTTCACGGTGGAGTCTAATGGAAAATCAAACGATAGATACCATAATTTTATAAAATATTTTACATAACAAAAATAGTGATGTGTTGACAGAACTCATGTGTTGAGATTAGTCGTGTGTTGAAAGAAATATAGATTCATGTGTTGAATAGAATAAATATTCATTTGTTGAATAAAATAAAGAAGTTTTTGAAAAATATAAAGCCGTGTGGATTAGAGATGCGTTATTTTGACGCGAACGATATTTATATCGATTTTATTCATTTTATAATGAATATTGAAAAGTGATTTCAAATTTTAATATTTAGAAATGAAATTCAAATTAAATTAGAATTAAATAAAATTGAAATTTTATTGAATCAATTTGAAATGAATTCGAATCGAATAGAAAATGAATTCGATTCGAATTGAATAGAAAGTGAATTTGAATTCGAATTGAATAAAAATGAATTCAAATTGAATTAAATTGAAATTGAGTTAAAAACGAATTGAAATTGTAACAACCCGAATTTTAACAACGTGTTAAGACAAGAATCAAGGCAGAATTTAATTATAATACCTGAATCAGGATAAACAGGTTGCGCCATTGCGTTCATCTCGGAAAAATACGCGAAATAGAGTCAGAAATTTCGTAAATCGGAGTTCATATGACCGAGATATGGCCTCGTAAAGTTTCACGAAAATTCAAATCCGAAAACAGATTTGAAATTCAGCCCAATTAAGACACCACTCCATTTTTAGGCCTGGTTAAGACACCACTCCATTTTTTAGACTTGACTTCTTCCCCAAGACATGCTTTGGATGGCTAGGATCTAAACTAGGGTTTATCCTATGGCTAAAACTATCCTAGTCTTCTATAAAAAGACCCCTAACCCTCTCCTAAAACCCTCATAAATTGATCCTACAACTAAACTATGCCAAAATGATTCCTCATCATGGCCTCCACTTCAACCCATGGCCTCCATCTTCTTCTTCATGATAGCTTAAGTGTTCTAAGCTAGTTTCAAAGTAAAGGAGCCTCTTTTCTTCATTCATGAGAGATTCTATGATCATTTGAGTGATTTCATGTTTGTATGAGAGTTCATAAGTTGCATTCTAGCCAAGGTTGCAACCTTTTCTTGACCAAAAAGCAAGGATCTTGCATGAGAGCTCATAAGCTTCATTCAAAGCCAAAGTTGAAACCTTTCTTCTTCAAAGCAAGGATTTTTATTGATATTTGCTCAAGGGTTTCATTTGGAGCTTGTTCTTTTGGGTTTTTTGGGTGATAGCATGAATGGCTTCGTCTCAATCTTTGTTTTATATGTTGATTTGTGCCTTCGTAGCATTGTAAGCCCTCTTCCTACTCTTAGATATTAACTTTAAACTTAATGTGACATGTTGTAAGTTGGGTTTGAACATTAAGTATGTTGCATGCTATCATGTTATGTATCCTATCATGACTAAAAAGTCATTATCTTGATCTTGTGGGCTTAAAGATATAAACTTTATGTTGAATGTTGCATTTTGGCAACATGAGAACTATCATGTCCCTTATGATAGCTTACATGTAATGCCATATGCGAACTTCTAGTCATCTTTCTATGTCATTTATCACCATGATTCACCTATGTGCTAAGTTTGAGGTTGTGCATGTTTTTGAGGCCTAATAATGTAATATGCAAGTTAATGAACACGTTTATACCTCATTTGCCACCATGTTTAACTTGTGGCCTTATACCCCTTTTTGTCATGCCTTTGCCAAGTTCCTTCTTTTAATCCATTATGCGTTGTTGCAAATGTATATGCGAGTTTAATAGCGTTGGGTTACGTTATGGGTAAAACTTTAATGACGTGAAACATGATTTGGGTAAATGGGTATAAACATGACAACATGTAACTTTGGCTATGAGCATGGGACTTGAAAATTTGACACGTATGGGTTGTAAGTGTAATAAGACACTAGACCAAACATGAAAATGGCCAACTCGAGGTTGGGTTGAGTTTGTAGCATAAATCTACTCGGACCCGCCCGGCTTAACTAGTGGCTACAAACAATAGGATCCAATGTGAGAAGTTGGTCATGACGCGCTTAAGACCCGAGGTTAGACTAGGTTGTGGTGTAAAACTACCCGGACCCGCCCGGCTTAACTAGTAACCACAACAAAGTCTAATGTGAGAGGTTGAGAGTGCATTAATTAAATTAATGCCACATGATAAGGTTAAGTAAGTTTGACTAATGACACTTAACCGATATGACACGAATGGGTAGGTTAAGTGGGACCGGACTTGATTTCTTAATGACACTTAACCATACAAGACAATTAGGGGATGGGGTTAAGTAATTAAGGCTTAACTAATCTAAACACGGTAATTAGATGGGGTTAAGTAATTAAGGCTTAACTAATCTGAACACGGTAATTAGATGGGGTTAAGTAATTAAGGCTTAACTAATCTAAACACGGTAATTAGATGGGGTTAAGTAATTAAGGCTTAACTAATCTAAACACGGTAATTAGATGGGGTTAAGTAACCTATACTTAACTAATCTAAACACGGGAATTCGATGGGGTTAAGTTAAACACTTAACCAATCTAGACTTGGTAATTCAATGGGGTTAAGTAACCAATGCTTAACCAATTTAACATGATAATTTAATGGGGTTAAGTAACTTATACTTAACCAATTATACGTGATGATTTGAGGAGGTTAAGTAACCTATACTTAACCAACCTAATAGGTGGACCTGATAGGGTTAAGTCACAAGACCTTTTAAAAGTAGGCTTAACCATTGTAATATGAATAGTGGATGGGGTTAAGCTAACCCATACTTAACCAATCCGACTCGATAATCTGATGGGATTAAGATAATCTATGCTTAATCAATCTAACATGATAATCTGATAGGGTTAAGACAAATAAATACTTAACCAGTTTGACTTGATAAGGTTAAGTCGTGAGCTTCTTGGTACACTTAACCAACTTATAGGGCTAAGCCCTGAACTTGAGTACTTAGCCAATCTTGACAGGATTCGTAGGCGGGTTAAGTCATGAACCTGGATAACAACACTTAACCCATTTGACAAAACCCTAGCTCAGGGGACTAGGTTGAAAATCGTAGTTAACAAGGATAGCGGAAAGAGGAGCTAAGTGGTAAACCTTAGTTAAGGGTAACTAAGTAATAATTCTTAGCCAAGGACATGGGACTAGTTCAGAAATAGATGAGTAACCTGATACGGTAGGTCATCGCTTAGTATACGAGGAGGAGCAACTTATCTGACTTGGATAAGGGCTCAAAAGAACTGGGTGACGAAGCGGTGGCTTCGGGGAACGTGAGGGTACTCTTGGTATCCCTCTGCGAGGTGGCAAGTGGTCCATGAAACCCGGCCTCACAGAGGTTAAGGTCTGCGGTAGAAGAGCCAAGAGTATGCCTTGGTTGCTATGCGAGCGACCTAAAGACTGGGATGGATTAGCGTGGAGTCGACGATACTTGATTTTGCCTCGGGATAGCATGTCGTCGGCTACCTACCATCTTTAGTCAATCGTGTACGTACGGAAAGGAAGGGAACTCCCAAAAGACCATATACTAGCTATCAAGTTATAGGTGAGGTTGGCTATCTGGAAGTGGGCATCGATGGGCCTTAGTGTAGTTCTCATACATGATTTTTCTTGGATTGCCTTTCAGTAGTTGAGGGAGGGGTCACGTGGGACCGTAGCCACGGGTACAAAAACAGACCTTGATATCTGCATCAGCAGACGACTTAAAGCTCCCGACCGAGTTCCATATTTCTTGTTTTTCCCTGGCACGGAACTCGGATGGCACATTGAGGAACATGTGCATCTAGACATGGAAAACGATTCACGATACATACGTGGGATAAAGGGCGCGGTTGACGGGTGGCATAATCCCTAGTGGCCCTAGGTGGCTGAACCCAAACCGAGACACGGAAACGTTCATTAGGTAGCATAATCCCTAGTGGTCCTAGGTGGCATAAATCCTAAGTGGACACGCGATAGTTCATGGTATGAAAACATAACTAGATCAAGGGTAGCAGTCCAAAATAACCTCAAGGATAAAACGTTTACATGGGAAAGCCCGTATGGCCTACGGCAAAGGACTGAACTTATACATGGAAAGAAACATACGAGTTAGGAAAACCTACATATGCTATATATTAGGTTGACATGGACCATTACATGACATTGGGCAAGGGACATTCATAGTTAACACATGACGCGGGTTGGGATATTAGTACGAAAGGTGCAGAGCAAATATACATGTTAGAACTAGGGGAAATATACATGATAGATACCGTGGGATGTTATACAGGATATATACCTTGGGATAGTATACTTGATAGAAACCTGACAATGTGATACCTTGATTTATCTTGACACCGTAGTTTATCATGACACACTCGTGTATCTTGGTACAGTAGTGCATCCTGTTATTTTGGTTTAGCTTATCTATCTTGTCATCATACTTACGTTCATCTCAGTTCCTCATGCCAGTTAACTTTACTAGTTTATATACTGATAGTAGATAGGGCTTACCAGTCTTTATGACTGACCCCGTTTTGTTTCGCCTCTTGTCTTCCGTTTCCCCCCCAGGTTACAGGGAGGAAATGCTATTGTTAGTTTGGACTTCTTCTGTTTGAAGGTCATCACGCATGGCTTGGACTTTTCTTGGCTATGGCTACTTTACTGGTTTACTTGGGGAATAATTTATGAAATGGTTTTATGCTTCTTTATTATTGCAAGACAGGTTTTGATGTATTCTGATGTAAAAGGCTTTAGACCTTATTTTATAAGGTAATAAAATTTGTTTTACTTCCGCTGTTTTATATATATATATGTGTTCTATCTTGTAATATTTCTGTGCATGTTTACCTCGATAATGCTTCACCAAACCTAGTGCATTCCCTTTGTGAGTGACCCTAGCGGAGGTGGGGTGTTACAGAAATAGTTTTGAATGAAATTTGAAACGAACTGAAATTGTACTGAAATCAATTTAAAACGAATTCGAATTGAATTAAATAGAAGGTAAACTCAAATTGAATTGAATTGAAACGAATTTGAATTTGAATTCGAATTAAATAAAATTGAAATGAATTCGAATTGAATTGAAATCAAATCGATTTGAAATTGAAGATGAAGTTGAAATTGTTTTTGAAACGAATTTAAAACGATTTATAAAATACGTTTTAAAAGGAAATCGACGAAATATATATATTATATATATAATGGCCTGAATAGAACGCGCTGCGCCACGACAGTTTGTGAATTTCGACCATTGACTTCGAATTGATGTTGCGGGAGATCCGACCGTCGGATTCTCCTAAAACCGAAACCGTTGGGTTCGTATCGAAAAGAGCTTTCCAATGAATATTAGAAATTTGAAATCTAACGGTTGGATTTGGAATTATGTCCAAATCAAATTTGGAAAAGGTCGTTGTAAGTGCAGTTCGATGGCCGTTGATGGAAATCGACTGTAAGGGCCTTGATAAAATTATTAAAAATATCTATAATTTGTGTAAAATCATAAGAAATGATTTGGGAAAAATTGGGCTGAAAAATTCCGTATTTGAAAAGACAAAAATAGATTTTTATCGAAATGAACTAGTTTTGAACTAGAATTAAAATCAATTTATTTTTGAAATAAATAAATTGAATTTAAAAGTGATTTTAAAAATAATCAATATTTCCAATACGTGAATTGGACTGGAGTTGAATCGAAATTATCTTCGGAATATCTCGATGTTGGATTTCGTGACTATATAGATTGTTATGGGAATTTAAAAGATATATTTTATATCGTTATTTCCAATACAATATTTGTTGTATTCAGAATTTGATATTGAATATAAGCCGGTATATATTCTATTCAGAGCCTTGTATTTAATATCAAATGTGATTTGGGTTTATCGTGAATCATGTTTTAGATGACATTGGTTCTTTAACCCAGTTAAAGGCAGGATGTTGATTTTTGAAAAGATTAAAACTAAGTGGAGTTTTAATGAATCTTTAATTAGATTGAAATGTGAATTGATAATTTAAATTATCAAATCTGAAAGGTGATCGAGAATGGAGTACCACCAGTTTTGCTCCAAAGCGATAGTTAAATCTTTAATTAGATTTGAACTGATATGGTAATTAATTTTACCGATAACACCGTGGTGTTAGATATGGAGTATCACCAGTTTTTCTCCATGGGATATATAGGTTGGGATTGGGAAATAAAATAAATAATTACTTCGGTGTGGCTCGCTAATCCCGACTAGTTTGAAATGATATCCAAAGGAAGATTATAGAATAAATTTAGAAGAATTTATCTTGGATAAAATTAATGGGAACCTTTCCCTAAGAATGTGATTTTGTGAATAAAAGAATATTCTGAATTGGAATGAGGCGTTTGTTGTGTTTGTGTAACAATTGTTTATCATATACATGGGTTATTCAGAAAGGCCGGGGTTATACCCATTTTGAATAACCGATTCGACGAGATGTTGAAGATGAAGACGGTGGTTGAAGACCGGAAGTCTTCACATCGTTTGGGTGATTACGGATGATCTCGATTGGGCTGTACACCCAAGATGAGGGAAACAGTTGGTGATCATCCAGATGTACTTGGAGATGGATGGATATGCGAGGAAAGTGCCTCCGGTTTCGTTCAGACCCAGAATGAACTTGTAAATGGATTGTGTGTCTGACATTGGATTTTATTCTGTGTTGATTGATCTCTATTAAATATACATCTGTTTGGCGGCGGAGAATTTATTCTCTTGCTTAATGCCCTTCTCTAAGACGTACGAGCACAGAGGTTGTATATCGATGGACATCGGTCGCATGAAGTGAATTGCCAGTGTGGCACGCGTAAGTGGCAATTGATCAAGGCTTCTGTTGAAAAGCAAAGTCTTGTGGTTGATGATCAAAGCACGGCCTGTGTGGCGTAGCTTTGTGTATAGCGTGAATTCGCGAGCCTCACAACTCGGTATGAGTCAAAAACGGGAGACGGACCCAAGGAGTGCACGACGTTTCTTTCTAGCTAGGGTGGTGTCAGTGACCTACCAGCCCTGACATTTATATACTTTTCACCTGTGTGGTTGTTGGATACGAGGCGCCTCGGATATAGATCTGTAAGGACCGGGAAATGTGTGTTCAGGAATAACTAATCCTCAAAAGTAAGAGAGGACCGGCCTTGGAGGTTCCAAAGGATCATAGTGGGGTCCTGAGGCATTTGCTACGAACGTGGAGAGGAGCTTGCCCCTTGCCTCGACACATGACGGAAATCCAATTTCCAATACGTGATAGTGCGGTTTTATTTGTAGAATCTAGTATGGCGACATAGTGGTATGGGTCATTAATGCCGCCTATGATTGATATTTATGATGTGAAATTGTTTTGACACTATACACTTATAGTAATATCAAAATAATGTGTTTTAAACGTATCAAGCATGCTTTGGTTGTTATAAGGTAAAAACCCTATCCTTCGGCTTGCGTTGCATTGTGTGATGGGACCTGGGTCTTATAACAGCTTCATTTTTCTTTATTTAGCATTGCGTTGTTTGTTTTATGCACTGGTATTCTAGGGAGGAAACCCGTTCCGTGCTATACGGCGTGGTCCCTTGATTTACCTAACTTTAAAAATAAAGATTAATAACTTTTTTAGTTCTCACACCAGTCACATGACTGACCTGGAGTTTATTGTTTTAACCTAAACTCCGGGTGACCCTATTTTCCACACGGGCAGCTAGTAGTTTTTGTTTTGCAGATTTATATCCACAGGGTCCTGATTTACAGCTGGAACAATGCTCGGAAAGCTCTGTATCCGTGTATCACTTTCAGTTGTGTTTTTTATATTTTTCCGCTGCTATGTAATTTATTGTAATCTCTGATATTTATTGAATGTAATTTATTCATTTATACTCTGTATATTCTTGTATCTGATGGAATTGTTTTAATAACAATGAAATTTTCTTCCGTCTGCGTTCTGTTTTGTCCTGTTCTCAAAACGATCAGGGGTTTCGAACGGTCTTAGTCGGTTTAACGATCGATTCGGATCGAGCGAAATTCTTTGCCGTTACAGTTGGTATCAGAGCTTTGGTTTACAGAGCTCGAGAACAAGATACATTAGAACCATACGAAAGAATTCATCAGATATTGGATTAGTAATATCCAATTAGAATGACTCGTTAGAGATAGGATCAGTAGTATCCTAGAACGAGTGTGAAGAGTATATTTTTCAAATGAAAACAATTTTGTTTTGAAATTTAAACCATTTGATACGTATTTGAATATTTATTTATTTTGAATATGGACAATCGAGTATATAAAGATTTCGCGTATACGCGTCATGAACGTATATTCGAAGTTTTAATATACTGGATAGATATAGAATTACACTCTAGTCGCCCGAAGATGATGTTGATAATGACCATGGCATCATCAATATTTATGTTCGTGTTTCGAAGGTGTGATTTCTATATATTTTCATTAGACTGGTGTGAGAACCAAAACTTATATAGATAGATTTATTTGTTGTGAATTGGCATCAAAAACATGATTTTCCGTATATGTATCAAAATTATGAATTTGAAACTCTAATCCACTAATTGATTGATGTTTGTGTTGTTTGTTTAGTTGTTTGATAATTTTGAACCATTTAGCCTAATTGAATCGAATATTGAATTGTATTAAAAATTAGTTGCATTTGTTTGTATATACATGTACTTACATTGAACAGGTCATAGCAAGGAGGCTAGAGCCGAAGAATAAAATTTGTTTGCCCGACAAATAGGTGCATATTTACTATAATTTACTGTTTTGTTTGGGTGATGATGATTTTATGAGCCTATTGGCTAGCCGCTTGGCTTTTTCTTTTTCTTTTTGAGATCAGAAGGCATGTATGGCAATTTCGGGATTTTCCCGTGGCTCCCGGTGCAGGGGAGGTTATGGTGAAATTTTTCGAAAATTTAGGGTGTTAGCCAAATTTTTGAAGAATTTGAAAATTCTCAGAAACTGAAAAGTTGGAGAATGGAAGCCAGATTGAACGTGGAGTTGATTAATCAAACCACTTTCGACTTTGTTCCTTTTCATGGACGAAAAGTTTTAAGTGGGGGAGATTGTAACAACCCAAAAATCTGGGCCAGTTTAAAATTTTTATTTTGGTAATTTTGGCAAATTTTGAACATTTAAAATGAATTATTTTAAATAATATCGACGAGAAATTTATTTTGAATAGGATTCGACGTATATATTTATATACGTCGTCGTTAGAATATAAATAATTATTTATAACTAGAAATAGAATTGAAAATGGCGCGATAATTCGATAATTCGATTTCAAACTTCAATTGAACATACCGGGTGCAAAACAATCCGGATTTTAGTGAAACCAAAAATAATAGGATCTAATTGAGAATATCTTTCCAAAGAATCCGAAAAATCGAGATTTCATAGCGGGGATCAAAAGATATGTCCAGTTGAAAATTCTGAATAGTCGCTATGAAATTCATGCCCTTAAAAATGGGAATTTGGCAAACGACCTCGGATTTCGACGAAACCACTTTTGTTGGGTCCGTGATGTTAAATTATTGCTCGGTTTCAAATTTCATAATTTTAAGAATCAATATGTGAGCGTGGCAAAGGAAAACGTGTTTGACCAGTTTCAGTTGATTTTAATCGACTGGAAAATGGCCATTTTTCCAACGGTCTCGGAATTCGACGAAACTAGTTTTGTTAGGACCATATCGTCAATACGAAGCTAGAAAATATTTTTCTGGAATTTTTCGAGTTAGTATGTGACTCCAGTAAATTGAAATGCGCGTTCAGATTCAATATATAGAGTTATATGTTGATTTTAACGGAAACTGATCGAAACGATCGAATCAGCTTATGGTACATATCCCATTGTGTTCGAAATGGGGGTGAAATGCTATGGACGATAGGCGGTGGGCCTCGTTTAGAGGTCGTATGTAAAAGTCAACTTTTTGAAATTAAAATAATAAATAAAATAAAATAAAACCTCCCTCCTACCTTTATCTTCCTCTTAGCCCCCCCCCCCCCCCGATTCATTTCTGAACAAAAGAAAAGAAAGAAAAATCAAATCGCATGACACAGCCATCACCTGGCCACGCCACACGATGCGCCCTCCCCCTCGCCGAGCGGCGACCACCGGAGCAGCTCTGCTCCTCCCCTACCTCCTCTCGAAGAGCCGCAGCCCCCCCTCCTTTGCTTAAAAACCACCGCCACCAGATGAAAGCCGCCGCCTCCCTGACCAGACCCCCAACGACGCGCGCGACCCCCTCCGTTCGACCTCCATCCTCCTCCAGTGGTCCAGCGCAGCCAACACCCTCCTTGCTCGATTCAAGCAACGAAGACCCTCCTCAATTTCAAGGGTGAATTTTATTTTAAATCAGCTTTATTTATTTTAGTTGTAATTACCATAGTGTGTTAAGTAAAAATCATATTTTTATATATGAAAAGGAAGAGTAAAAATCGTATTTTTATATATGAAAAAGAAATAATTTTTATCATATGTGAAGGTTGAAAATATAATTTTCATATTATATAGACAATAAAAATATAATCTTTTATATTGTAGAAGGATAAAAATATGATTTTTACATAGTAGGAACTATAAAAATATAATCTTTATAAGATAGAGAATATAAAAATATCATCTTTGTATATGTAGCGAAATAAAAATCTGATTTTTATTATATATACGTTGAAATAAAGAGGTGATTTTTTTTAGTGATGAAATAAAAATGAAATCTTTATATTTGAAAAGGCGAAATCTTTATATAGAGAATAGCGTGATAAAAATATAATTCTTATCTATATAGTAGCGATGTAAAAATAGAATTTTTATAGCGATGTAAAAATAGAATTTTTATCTATATAGTAGCAGAGTAAAAATTCGATTTTTATATATTGAATAGCAAAGTAAAAATTCAATTTTTATATATTGAATAGCAAAGTAAAAAATTCGATTTTTATATATTGAATAGCAAAGTAAAAATTCGATTTTTACATATGTAGAGAATTCGGGCAACGAAGGTGACAAAAAGGCGAAAACGACGAAGATTTCTATAAATGAAGCGTCGAGACGATTGGGATAGCTTTGGTGAGAACTTCTCACTCAAATTTCCTTTTTCTAGTTATATATATATACTAGGATGCTGACGGTGCTTAGTAGCACCCGACACCCGTCATCCACAGACCATGGATGGCTTGTTTGTTTGATTGATGTATTGTGAAAATTTGTTTGTGTTGTTGATGTGAAATCGATAATAAAATGTAGATGATTGAAATAAATTAATTATCATTAAAAATATAATTTTTAACGTGAACGTGAATAAATAAATATTTATAAACAAATCGGCCGATTTGTTTATATACACTGATTTGGCTGATATTGATTGGGATGATAAATTTTACACATCGCCCAACTGCACAAATAAAAATCTGTGTTTGTTGATTTGAAACCCCACACGGGTGTTGGGATGATATTTGGGTACACTAATCCCAATTATTTGATTGTATGTCGATCGATTGGTCGACAGACTGTGTAAGCGTCGATTATTTATATTTGATGCTTATGCAATTGTGTGGTGCACCTTGGATGATGGTTGATTGTTTATCATTGCTATTATATACATGTGGTGTATGGAATCCATATAATTAACATTATATGGTGATTGATTGGGCCTCATTATGTAACGGCGCGATTTTCGACCCTCTGAAAACCGTGTCGTTATTGAAAGAATTTAGAAGATGAGATAGAAAAGATAGAAATAAATAGAATAGAAGAATAAGAAGTTATCAGAAATCTCACAGCGGAATTTAAAAATACAAATACATTTCATCATAGGGTCTGATACATCCTAGTACATCAACATATTACATCATCATAGTACGTTAACATAATTATACATCATGATATGGGAATATAAATCTAACTGGATACATTGGTGTAGTTTAAACTACTAGTCTTGTCCTGCAACTTGAACTTCGCGAGGATTCCATTTGCCAACCTGAATTACTTGCCTACTCATAATAATCATTATGAGTACCCAAGAGTTTAGGGAAAACACAGAAAATAAACTCCAGGTCAGTCAGGGGACTGGTGTGAGTAAACACAGTTAAAAAGATGTAAACAGGGAAATAAGGAATAAGGTGTTCCGTTATTTATAGGTTCAATTACTTAGAAATCTTAAGCCCAACTCCATAACTAACATATGGAAAATGACCCTTGTATTTTGATATCAAAACGTTTGATATTTACGATAGTATTTAGCAAATAAATAATCATCTAGTGAATCGCTTGCATCTCACGTTCACGTACATAGAATAAAATCTAAAACCGTCGAGCGCTTATTGGAATTTGGTTTCTAACTGACAGGGTATGGGAGCACCCACCGATCAGTGTACTCTAGAGAAGATACACTGGGGTTCAACAAGAACATCCTGCAACCCGGCCACACATGACCGTCCACTCATTTAGCTTGAGTGTAACAAATGTATTACCACCTCCACGGTTGGAAATGACCCACCGATTACCGAAGGTAACAGCAGTGAAAATAGATTAAGAAACAAAAGGAGTTTACTCTAGATGGTGATAATATACCCTGCTTGGGTATGACCCAACTAGCCATGCTGCCTAGCCCAACTATTGTCTTTCTCGGGTTGTGAGGTTTGAAGTCACGTTACCGTTGACGGATTATTCTTCAACGTCTTTGAATATCACACCGTCCTATCTGACAGATTACTCATTTGTTTCCACAAACATATTCTGGGTATAAGGCTAACGAAACGAATTTCTTTGCCACCAACAAAATACACTTACGTAAAGTCGATGTGTAAAATCTGATCGATATACGTTGTCAGACATCCGACTGTTCGGATCTGTTCTGGGATTGAACAGACCGTAGATACTATTTTGAAATAGTCCTTGCATTTTTCATCTTTATCGATTTCGGTATACGTCGTATACATCCGAGTCGAAGTGGAATGAAATTTCCGGACTCTTCGAAACGATGTACGAAATATCTTTTATAGTCGATAATTTATTTTTAGCTTAACTGTCTTTAATTCAGTTTGCACATCCTGTATTTATAATTATATATACAGTATAAAATTCTCAGGTTCATATCTGGATATCTTAAATATCATTTACAATTGTGTAGTTAAAGTGTGTGCGACGCACACAAGATGTTATGCAGTTTTTATCACTATTTGGAAGTGTATAGAAAAAGCCCGTGCTACGCACACGGTGTTAAATCTTGCTCATCATCGACTGTCAGACGATGTTCTATACTCTGATTTGATTTGTCAAATATTTATTTCTTTTATTTAAACTTAAATAAATCGTTTTATAATTTATTTAAGTTAAATTATCTTTTAAAACTCATGTTCTAACTCGACGAACTTCTTCGATTCTCTGACCTCACTGTCATCTTTACTGTTCCACTAGTTTATGCCATATTAAATAAAAACTCTATTTTTATTTAAATAATTAATTACTGATTAATTACTTTTAATTATTTAATTAAATTAAAATTGATTTAATTTAATTATTGTCTTTTGAAAACGATTCTTGTTTGGACTTGCCTTGCTAACTCCGGTGTTGCCAAACTCTCGTGCCCTGGTGTTGATTACTTCGAAAACGTTGCCAAACCCATGTTGCCAGACCTTCGTGTCAAGCCTTGCTGATCACCCTGAAATCCAAGTGCCAAGCCTTGCTGTTCACCCTGAAATCCAAGTGCCAAGCCTTGCTGTTCACCCTGAAATCCAAGTGCCAAGCCTTGCTGTTCACCCTGAAATCCAAGTGCCAAGCCTTGCTGATCATTGCTGTGCAAACGCGCACAGCTGTGCACGTGCACGCCTCCCCACGCCACCGTGCTACCACCGGACCACCACCCACAAACTCCACTTCATCCACTGATCATCACCGACGCCTTGCCACCACCCATCGTCACCTCCACCTCGATTTCACCCCCTCACCGCAACTTCCAGTACACAGTTCAAAAAGTACACCACCTACATCGAGCTCGCACCACCACCTACGACCACCTGAACACTTCGCACCGCCGCCACCAGCTCCGCCAAGTCTCGACGCCGCTCCACGCCCAATTCTGGCCAACTCGCACCACCGTGGGTCCCCCCACGTCGTCGCCAAACCGATGAACCCATTTTTGCTTTCAAAACCTAAATCGAGTTCGTCAGCTCAAATCACTCGATGGAAAAATCATTGGGTATTTTTCTCGAGTTCCCCGATGTGTGCAGCTCCTCCACGCTCCACGATTTGGTCACCACCTTCGTCGTTCGCCGGAATTCGGTCAACATGTCATTTTCGGCCATCTCAAGCTTTCTCCCTCATCCCAACGTTTAAAATCGTGAAACCACTTTTAAAAATCATCATTTTGTTTGTTGATTACATTCATATCCCTGTAATTCAATTCTACGATGTTTGAAAATTCGGTGATTTAGTTTGAGACAGAGAATCATCTGTTTCTTGCTGTTTTCTTGTTTCAAATATATATAGATGAGGTTTGTTCTTGCTACAATGTCCATATATATTTTCGTATACAAGTTTAACTCATAAATATACCGATATAGCTTGTGTTTTGAGATCATCAAGGTATAGTTAAATAAACAGAGGTGTTTTTTCTTGACAGCAAACAACAGCAGTGTTCCTTTGATCAAGTTTTAAGTGATGAACTCATTACTATTTTATAAACACTTGTATACATGGTTTACTGGTGATATAACTTGATGTTTTAGCATCTACAAGGTTGATAACAACATGATAGAACTTGCATTGACATATATGAACATGAAAGCACAAACTGTTTACAGTAAAACATGAAATCAAACTTGAACTTAGTGAGGTTTACTCACTTGAAAAGCTTTCACAAATTTCTTGCTGTAGATGGTTTTTGTTTCAGCAAAGTGTTCTTGTGTTTGTGAAAGACGATTTGCATGGATATGATGGTGTATTTATAGGCCACTTTTCTCTTTAAACAATAGTTTTTCCTTATGCTTTTAACAGCAAAAAGCCACGTCTTCTACCTACCCCTTTCTCTCTCATTCGAATGGCCCAAACATTATACAGCATGTTTTAAAGTACTTTCCACAAGAGATATTTCTACCAACGTTTCCTTGGTCTCCTCTAAGTACAAGACTATATGCTTTCATTAAATGCTCCCCTTGCTTGCATTAAATGCTCTCAATACTTACCATCACAAAACTTAAGAGAAAAATAGTTTTCCTCTTTGATATTTTGTTTGTCTTCATTATTAGTTCAACCGCAAGTAATAGTGTAGGGATTAGGTGATGATTAAATTCAAATCTATTTCTAAATGATGGGGTTTTGGACTTGATTTTGTTTAAAGGTTGGACTATACTTCTTGCAAATGAACTTGGTGTATATATATACTTATATATATACTTAGGCCGTAGCATATGTATATAGAAATATATATATATGCCTATACTTTTCATGCTATACTTATATATATAAATATATAAATATATAGGTGTTAATCTCATTACTTGTTTGCTTAGTATATGACAACTTATACATGTTAGTTGTAAAATAGGAATTTCCATACTTATTTCATGTTGCTAGCTTCCCTACACTTCCTAATGTTATAAAATGTGTCGCCATTATTTCTTAAGTTGTTAAAACATTTAGTTAATATATCTTGTAATAATTAAGTTACAGTGTAAATCATATATGTATATACATACATATAAGTGATTATACATATTAATTGTTTGAGTTCCCTAGATACATTTAAATTTTCTTATTAAAATAAAATATCAGGTGCTTGAAAAATCCAGCCATTACAGACTACCCCACTTAAAAGAATTTCGCCCCGAAATTACATAAGAAAGATAGAAAGTTTCCAAAAGAAAATATTTCATAAACTAGTTGCTTTAGTACACATACACATACGACTAGTTTTATACTATCACTAGTCTCGATACATACAATAATACTAGACTTGACTACTCAAGTTCTAAACTGCCCCAAAATATACATACGTAACTATCCTCCTCGAGTCCCTGTCTTACTACTCGTCGTCAGAGATATCTATTATCTCTACGACCTCCTCGTCATCAGATATATTAAGGACCTCAACTACGTCCTCTGCATCAGTCTCCTCCTCGTCATCCTCTATATAAATTAGACCCACTGGTGGTATTAAATATAGCCTCACCACGGGATATCCATACTCACCGAATACTTGTACTCCTCCTCCTGCCATGCGAAACTCGACGAGAACTTGTTCCAATCTATTCCATATCGCTGTCCTTTGGGCTACTTGCTCTTCTTGCTGGTTTCCCGTAGCAATGACGGGGGTCCCTGGGACAATGAATGGGGTTCGCGGAACAACTTGGTCTTCTTCCTCCTCATATTCTTCTTCATATTCTTCCTCATATTCTTCTTCATATTCTTCCTCATATTCTTCTTCTTCTTCGCCACCCTCATCTCTTTCACCATAACCGTCAACACTTCCACCTTCTTCTATCGCTTCATCCTCATCAGTAAAGTCTTGGTGTCCTCCATTTTGTTCCATTGGTTCGTTCCTGCCCAGCACTGATCCTTCTGATGATATGTGTGTGCCCTCGTCGTCGATGGGTGATCTCTCTCGGTTGTTGTCGGAATCTCCTACCCTTTGTCTCTTTGCATGTAGCATAAGGAACTGGAGTGGTGTCACCCTCTTTCTTGCTGTGGTCTTCCACACTGGCGCCATCTAATACGTAAGCAAGAATATAGAACTCATCAGTGATGTAAACATACAAGAGAGTTCATAAGTCCAAATAAACTGAATCCGTAAAACACACATGTAAATGCTCACAGAAATGTAGAAATCGAAATTTCCTTACATTTTACCCATACCATAGTAAATCATACCTAACTCGTAGGAAAATCTGGGTATAATTTCTTTATCTGCTTCTCGGTCTCCCACGTACAGTCTTTCGGGTTTTCGCTCCACTGGATCTTTAGTAGCCTCACCACTTTGTTGCGAAGTTGCTTTCCCTCTCGGTCAATAATACTGAATGGATGTCTAATCACTGTCAAGTCTGGCTCAATCTCTATCTCTTGCTGAACAGAGGGTTCCAGAATTAATGATGGATTGTGCATACATTTTCTCAAGTGTGATACGTGAAATACATTGTGAATTCCAGCCATATATTCTGGTAATTCAACTTTATATGCTTGAAAACCAATTCTTTCTAAGACGCGGAAAGGTCCAACATATCTTGGTGCTAACTTTCCATATTTTCCAAATCTTACTACTCCCTTCATTGGTGAGATCTTCACAAAAACTAGATCTTCTATTTCGAATACTAAATCTCTTCGTCTTTGATCGGCATAACTTTTCTGGCGATCCTGGGCTTCTTTCATTCTTAGTTTCACTAATTCCACTTTTTCTGTCGCTTCTAGTATCATATCCGGACCAAGTACAAATTTGTTTCCGGACTCTACCCAACATGCTGGCGCTTTACAAGGTCTTCCATATAATGCTTCATATGGTGCCATCTGTATACTCGCCTGGTAACTGTTATTATATGAAAATTCTACTAGGTGTAAATGATCTTCCCACGACCCTCCAAAATCTAAAATACACGCTCTTAGAAGATCCTCCAATATACGATTAACTCTTTCTGTCTGACCGTCCGTTTGAGGATGGTAAGCTGTACTGAAATTTAATCTCGTTCCCAACGTTCTCTGCAAAGCTTCCCAAAATCTACTTGTGAAAATGGTATCTCTGTCACTTACAATGCTTGTTGGAATACCGTGCAGTCGTACTATCTCTTTCATGAATACTTCGGCTAATGTTATGGCAGTGCGCGTTGGTTTCACTGGAATAAAGTGCACACTCTTAGTTAACCGATCTACGATTACCCAAATCCCTTCGTAGCCTCTCCTTGTTCTTGGCAATCCATCGATGAAGTCCATCGATATCATTTCCCATTTCCAGTTGGGAATCTCTAATGGTCGTAATAGTCCAGCAGTCTTTTGATGGTCTTCCTTGACTTGCTGACAACCTAGACATTCATTTACGAAAGTAATGATATCTTTATTCATTCCTGACCGCCAGAATACTCGTCTCATATCGTGATTCATTTTATGAATTCCTGGATGGATGCTCAACTTTGATGCATGGCATTCTTTTAAAACCTCCTGTCTTATCCCATCCACGTCAGGTACGCATAATCTGTCGTTTATTCTCAATACTCCTTGATTGTCCAACTCGAAGTCAGTCTCTTTTCCATTTTTGACTCCTCGAATAATCTTTTCTAGTTTGGCATCCCTTTTCTGATTACTCATTATCCTTTCTTGGAGAGTCGGTGTGACTTCCAAAAGTGATAATATCGCATTTCTACTCAAGGCATCTGCCACTACGTTCGCTTTTCCCGGTGTATAAATGATATCTAAGTCATATGACGCAAGAAATTCCAACCACCGCTGTTGTCTCAGATTTAAATCTCTTTGCGTGAACAGATACTTTAATGGTTTATGATCGGTGAAAAGTTCGAATTTCCCCCCTAGCAGGTAATGTCTCCACATCTTCAAGGCGAAAACGACTGCCCATAACTCCAAGTTGTGAGTTGCGTAATTCTTCTCGTGGATATTTAACTGCCTACTTGCATATGCAATCACTTGTCCCTTCTGCATTAACACCGCTCCTACTCCTCTTACACAAGCATCGGTGTATACCGCAAATCCGCTCGTCCCTTCGGGAACAGCTAATACTGGTGCTTCTGTTAATCTCTTCTTTAGTTCTTGAAACGATTTTTCACACTTTGGGTCCCACATAAACTTTTGGCCCTTCTTTGTTAACTTGGTTAGATGTGACGATATTTTGGAGTAGTCTCGGATAAATCTTCGATAGTATCCCGCCAGTCCTAGGAAACTACGAATATCTGTTGGTGTTTGAGGTTGTTTCCATAGTTGTACTGCATTTACTTTAACTGGGTCTACTGATATCCCATCTCCGTTTACTATGTGCCCCAAAAATCTCACTTCCGATTTCCAAAAGTGACATTTTGAAAACTTTGCCTTCAACACGTGCTCCCTTAGAGTTTCTAGCACTACTCTAAGATGACCACGGTGCTCTTCTTCGGTTTTTGAAAAGATTAAGATATCGTCAATGAAAACGAGAACAAATTTATTAAGAATTTTCCTAAAAACTCTGTTCATCAGATCTACGAAGAAAGCTGGTGCGTTGGTTAATCCGAACGGCATAACCAACCATTCATAAAAGAAATCTGGGCCTCTGAATGCTGTTAAAGGAATACAATCTTCAGAGATTCTCAATTGGTGAAATCCTGTTGCTAAATCCATCTGGGAGAATACCGTTGCTCCGTGCAATTGGTCGAAAAGGTCATCAATTCTAGGTAATGGATATCTATTTCGGATGGTTACTTTATTCAACTCTCTATAGTCTACACACAGTCGCAAAGATCCATCCGACTTCACTACAAAAACTACCGCAGAGCCCCAACTAGAAAAACTAGGTCGGATTAAGCCTTTACTCAGAAAATCCCGAGTTTGTTTATCTAATTCGTGAACTTCCTTGGGATCCATCCGTCTCTTTGGTTGAATCATTTGTCTAGCCCCTGGGACTAAATCAATTTGGAATTCGATCTCTCGATGCGGAGGTAAACTCCCGACTTCCTCGAATACGTCCTTGAATTCTCTAACTACTTCCAAAGTGTCGAGACTTTCTTGAGGTGCTTCTAAAGCGTATAGAAAACTACAGGTGTGAATTCCCGGTTTCCCACAAGTTATTCTAGCTTTTCGCTCTAAGCTAGTTATAAGGGTTATGATTTCTTTATCACATTTTATCTTGGCTTGGAACTTGCTTAACCAGTCTAATCCAAGTATAAAATTGAAACTTTTGAAGTCTAGAACATAGAAGTTAAATCGAAAAGAGTGTGAGAGATATAAGAGAGTTATATCCTCACAACACATTTTAAGCTCAGTTTTCCCCCCTATGGGGTTTGATACGCAAATGGGGCTTGGTGATATAATTGGTTTAAGGTCAAACTGATCTATGGTTTCGGCTGAAATAAAACTGTGTGAAGCGCCGGTATCAAATAAAACACGAAGGTAAATTCCATTAAACTGTAAAGTTACTTCCAGCACTCCCTTCCCTTTCATATTCTGAGAAGTAGACGGTTCATCTTTGATTGTAAAAACCCTAGGCTGTGGTGCCCTCTTCATCAATGGACAGTCTTTCACCATATGTCCTGGTTGATGACAGTTGAAACACAGATTCTTCACTACCATCTCGTTCCTCTGATTCTGGTTCTGGTTCTGATTCTGTTTCTGTTGCTGATTCTGTTGCTGAGGTTTTTGTTGCTGTCGCGGGTATTGCTGGGGTTTCTGTGGCTGTTGTGGGTATTGCTGGGGTTTCTGGTTCCCCTTTTGTTTACAGAATCGTGCAATGTGTCCCTTTTGTTTGCAGTTGTGACACACCACATTCTTAAATTTACCTTCCACAGCCTGTTGCCCCGTCTTAGCTTGGCCCTGATTAGCATTCCAATCTGGGTTGACCTTTCTTTTCATGACATTCACTCCACTCGTCTCCCCAGTCGGGATCCTCGCCCCTGGTTTCTTTGTATCTAGTGCTTCATATCTGAGTGCTAGGTCTACTAGTTCCACAAATGGATCCTTCAAATGTCCCATCATCCTTCCTTGCAGATTATCTCTAAGACCAGCAACAAACATCTCGTTCTTTTTCAAAAGAGTATTTATCAGCTCCGGTCCAAAGATTGAAAGTGCGTTGAACTGGTTTTTGTACTCAGCGACAGACATGCTTTCCTGCTTTAAGTCAATGAAGTCTCGGTACATCCTTGTCCTTCCAGTAGCAGGTAGATATTGACCTTCAAAAGCTTCTTTGAACATGTGCCAAGTAAAGTTTTCCTCAGGAGTGTTAGCAGTCTGGGCATCCCACCATATTGCTGCGGCTCCTTCCAGATTCCATGAAGCTAAGAGACGCTTATGCTCGTCATCCAACCTTAGTCCTTTAAAAATCTTCTCACATGATCTAATCCATGCTTGGACTCCGACCAGTGATTCAGTACCTCTGAAAATCTTTCCTCCCAGAGTTGTGTAATTCTTACAGACCATAGCAAAGTTAGGCTGAGTTGGTGCTCGGATTACTTCAGTAGTATCCACTTGGGTCTGGTTAACAGTGTGTCCGTTTGTCGTAGTTGCTCCGCTTGTTCCTCGGCCTCTTCCTCCACGAGAACTCATTTTCAACTCCCTGAGTACACGGATTGAAATTTTATGACTCATCGGAAAAATATGTCAAGGGATTACCTAAGTAACTACGATCTACCTATACTAAAATATAGTTTTTAGTAAAATATGCTCTCTCACTATTTTAAAGCCTAAATGTTTCCGAAGAACATAGGCTCTGATACCAACTGTAACGGCGCGATTTTCGACCCTCCGAAAACCGTGTCGTTATTGAAAGAATTTAGAAGATGAGATAGAAAAGATAGAAATAAATAGAATAGAAGAATAAGAAGTTATCAGAAATCTCACAGCGGAATTTAAAAATACAAATACATTTCATCATAGGGTCTGATACATCCTAGTACATCAACATATTACATCATCATAGTACGTTAACATAATTATACATCATGATATGGGAATATAAATCTAACTGGATACATAGGTGTAGTTTAAACTACTAGTCTTGTCCTGCAACTTGAACTTCGCGAGGATTCCATTTGCCAACCTGAATTACTTGCCTACTCATAATAATCATTATGAGTACCCAAGAGTTTAGGGAAAACACAGAAAATAAACTCCGGGTCAGTCAGGGGACTGGTGTGAGTAAACACAGTTAAAAAGATGTAAACAGGGAAATAAGGAATAAGGTGTTCCGTTATTTATAGGTTCAATTACTTAGAAATCTTAAGCCCAACTCCATAACTAACATATGGAAAATGACCCTTGTATTTTGATATCAAAACGTTTGATATTTACGATAGTATTTAGCAAATAAATAATCATCTAGTGAATCGCTTGCATCTCACGTTCACGTACATAGAATAAAATCTAAAACCGTCGAGCGCTTATTGGAATTTGGTTTCTAACTGACAGGGTATGGGAGCACCCACCGATCAGTGTACTCTAGAGAAGATACACTGGGGTTCAACAAGAACATCCTGCAACCCGGCCACACATGACCGTCCACTCATTTAGCTTGAGTGTAACGAATATATTACCACCTCCACGGTTGGGAATGACCCACCGATTACCGAAGGTAACAGCAGTGAAAATAGATTAAGAAACAAAAGGAGTTTACTCTAGATGGTGATAATATACCCTGCTTGGGTATGACCCAACTAGCCATGCTGCCTAGCCCAACTATTGTCTTTCTCGGGTTGTGAGGTTTGAAGTCACGTTACCGTTGACGGATTATTCTTCAACGTCTTTGAATATCACACCGTCCTATCTGACAGATTACTCATTTGTTTCCACAAACATATTCTGGGTATAAGGCTAACGAAACGAATTTCTTTGCCACCAACAAAATACACTTACGTAAAGTCGATGTGTAAAATCTGATCGATATACGTTGTCAGGCATCCGACTGTTCGGATCTGTTCTGGGATTGAACAGACCGTAGATACTATTTTGAAATAGTCCTTGCATTTTTCATCTTTATCGATTTCGGTATACGTCGTATACATCCGAGTCGAAGTGGAATGAAATTTCCGGACTCTTCGAAACGATGTACGAAATATCTTTTATAGTCGATAATTTATTTTCAGCTTAACTGTCTTTAATTTAGTTTGCACATCCTGTATTTACAATTATATATACAGTATAAAATTCTCAGGTTCATATCTGGATATCTTAAATATCATTTACAATTGTGTAGTTAAAGTGTGTGCGACGCACACAAGATATTATGCAGTTTTTATCACTATTTGGAAGTGTATAGAAAAAGCCCGTGCTACACACACGGTGTTAAATCTTGCTCATCATCGACTGTCAGACGATGTTCTATACTCTGATTTGATTTGTCAAATATTTATTTCTTTTATTTAAACTTAAATAAATCGTTTTATAATTTATTTAAGTTAAATTATCTTTTAAAACTCATGTTCTAACTCGACGAACTTCTTCGAACAACTTCGATTCTCTGACCTCACTGTCATCTTTACTGTTCCACTAGTTTATGCCATATTAAATAAAAACTCTATTTTTATTTAAATAATTAATTACTGATTAATTACTTTTAATTATTTAATTAAATTAAAATTGATTTAATTTAATTATTGTCTTTTGAAAACGATTCTTGTTTGGACTTGCCTTGCTAACTCCGGTGTTGCCAAACTCTCGTGCCCTGGTGTTGATTACTTCGAAAACGTTGCCAACCCCATGTTGCCAGACCTTCGTGTCAAGCCTTGCTGATCACCCTGAAATCCAAGTGCCAAGCCTTGCTGTTCACCCTGAAATCCAAGTGCCAAGCCTTGCTGTTCACCCTGAAATCCAAGTGCCATGCCTTGTTGTTCACCCTGAAATCCAAGTGCCAAGCCTTGCTGATCATTGTTGTGCAAACGCGCATAGCTGTGCACGTGCATGCCTCCCCACGCCACCGTGCTACCACCGGACCACCACCCACAAACTCCACTTCATCCACTGATCATCACCGACGCCTTGCCACCACCCATCGTCACCTCCACCTCGATTTCACCCCCTCACCGCAACTTCCAGTACACAGTTCAAAAAGTACACCACCTACATCGAGCTCGCACCACCACCTCCGACCACCTGAACACTTCGCACCGCCGCCACCAGCTCCGCCAAGTCTCGATGCCGCTCCACGCCCAATTCTGGCCAACTCGCACCACCGTGGGTCCCCCCACGTCGTCGCCAAACCGATGAACCCATTTTTGCTTTCAAAACCTAAATCGAGTTCGTCAGCTCAAATCACTCGATGGAAAAATCATTGGGTATTTTTCTCGAGTTCCCCGATGTGTGCAGCTCCTCCACGCTCCACGATTTGGTCACCACCTTCGTCGTTCGCCGGAATTCGGTCAACATGTCATTTTCGGCCATCTCAAGCTCTCTCCCTCATCCCAACGTTTAAAATCGTGAAACCACTTTTAAAAATCATCATTTTGTTTGTTGATTACATTCATATCCCTGTAATTCAATTCCACGATGTTTGAAAATTCGGTGATTTAGTTTGAGACAGAGAATCATCTGTTTCTTGCTGTTTTCTTGTTTCAAATATATATAGATGAGGTTTGTTCTTGCTACAATGTCCATATATATTTTCGTATACAAGTTTAACTCATAAATATACCGATATAGCTTGCGTTTTGAGATCATCAAGGTATAGTTAAATAAACAGAGGTGTTTGTTCTTGACAGCAAACAACAGCAGTATTCCTTTGATCAAGTTTTAAGTGATGAACTCATTACTATTTTATAAACACTTGTATACATGGTTTACTGGTGATGTAACTTGATGTTTTAGCATCTACAAGGTTGATAACAACATGATAGAACTTGCATTGACATATATGAACATGAAAGCACAAACTGTTTACAGTAAAACATGAAATCAAACTTGAACTTAGTGAGGTTTACTCACTTGAAAAGCTTTCACAAATTTCTTGCTGTAGATGGTTTTTGTTTCAGCAAAGTGTTCTTGTGTTTGTGAAAGACGATTTGCATGGATATGATGGTGTATTTATAGGCCACTTTTCTCTTTAAACAATAGTTTTTCCTTATGCTTTTAACAGCAAAAAGCCACGTCTTCTACCTACCCCTTTCTCTCTCATTCGAATGGCCCAAACATTATACAGCATGTTTTAAAGTACTTTCCACAAGAGATATTTCTACCAACGTTTCCTTGGTCTCCTCTAAGTACAAGACTATATGCTTTCATTAAATTCTCCCCTTGCTTGCATTAAATGCTCTCAATACTTACCATCACAAAACTTAAGAGAAAAATAGTTTTCCTCTTTGATATTTTGTTTGTCTTCATTATTAGTTCAGCCGCAAGTAATAGTGTAGGGATTAGGTGATGATTAAATTCAAATCTATTTCTAAATGATGGGGTTTTGGACTTGATTTTGTTTAAAGGTTGGACTATACTTCTTGCAAATGAACTTGGTGTATATATATACTTATATATATACTTAGGCCGTAGCATATGTATATAGAAATATATATATATGCCTATACTTTTCATGCTATACTTATATATATAAATATATAAATATATAGGTGTTAATCTCATTACTTGTTTGCTTAGTATATGACAACTTATACATGTTAGTTGTAAAATAGGAATTTCCATACTTATTTCATGTTGCTAGCTTCCCTACACTTCCTAATGTTATAAAATGTGTCGCCATTATTTCTTAAGTTGTTAAAACATTTAGTTAATATATCTTGTAATAATTAAGTTACAGTGTAAATCATATATGTATATACATACATATAAGTGATTATACATATTAATTGTTTGAGTTCCCTAGATACATTTAAATTTTCTTATTAAAATAAAATATCAGGTGCTTGAAAAATCCAGCCATTACACATTCCAATCGGGAAAATAATGAATATTATAAAAGAAAATTCATGTGTTGAATATAAAAATAGTCATGTGTTGACGATGTTCATGTGTTGAAACTATTTATGTGTTGAGTAAAATATTTTAAATAATAAAATTTACGTCTTTATCATATTTAAAATTAGAACTACTTCACGGTGGAGTCTAATGGAAAATCAAACGATATATACCATAATTTTATAAAATATTTTACATAACAAAAATAGTGATGTGTTGACAGTACTCATGTGTTGAGATTAGTCGTGTGTTGAAAGAAATATAGATTCATGTGTTGAATAGAATAAATATTCATTTGTTGAATAATATAAAGAAGTTTTTGAAAAATATAAAGCCGTGTGGATTAGAGATGCGTTATTTTGACGCGAACGATATTTATATCTATTTTATTCGTTTTATAATGAATATTGAAAAGTGATTTCAAATTTTAATATTTAGAAATGAAATTCAAATTAAATTAGAATTAAATAAAATTGAAATTTAATTGAATCAATTTGAAATGAATTCGAATCGAATAGAAAATGAATTCGATTCGAATTGAATAGAAAGTGAATTTGAATTCGAATTGAATAAAAATGAATTCAAATTGAATTAAATTGATATTGAGTTAAAAACGAATTGAAATCGTTTTGAATTAAATTTGAAACGAACTGAAATTGAATTGAAATCAATTTAAAATGAATTCGAATTGAATTAAATAGAAGGTAAACTCAAATTGAATTGGATTGAAACGAATTCGAATTCGAAGTAAATAAAATTGAAATGAATTCGAATTGAATTGAAATCAAATCGATTTGAAATTGAAGATGAAGTTGAAATTGTTTTTTAAACGAATTTAAAACGATTTATAAAATACGTTTTAAAAGGAAATCGACGGAATATATAATATATATATATATATATATTATATATATAATGGCCTGAATAGAACGCGCCGCGCCGCGGCAGTTCGTGAATTTCGACCATTGACTTCGAATTGACGTTGCGGGAGATCCGACCGTCGGATTCTCCTAAAACCGGAACCGTTGGGTTCGTATCGAAAAGAGCTTTCCAATGAATATTAGAAATTTGAAATCTAACGGTTGGATTTGGAATTATGTCCAAATCAAATTTGGAAAAGGTCGTTGTAAGTGCAGTTCGATGGCCGTTGATGGAAATCGACTGTAAGGGCCTTGATAAAATTATTAAAAATATCTATAATTTGTGTAAAATCATAAGAAATGATTTGGGAAAAATTGGGCTGAAAAATTCCGTATTTGAAAAGACAAAAATAGATTTTTATCGAAATGAACTAGTTTTGAACTAGAATTAAAATCAATTTATTTTTGAAATAAATAAATTGAATTTAAAAGTGATTTTAAAAATAATCAATATTTCCAATACGTTAATTGGACTGGAGTTGAATCGAAATTATCTTCGGAATATCTCGATGTTGGATTTCGTGACTATACAGATATTGTTATGGGAATTTGAAAGATTTATTTTATATCGTTATTTCCAATACGATATTTGTTGGTTTTAGAATTTGATATTGAATATAAGCCGGTATATATTCTATTCAGAGCCTTGTATTTAATATCAAATGTGATTTGGGTTTATCGTGAATCGTGTTTTAGATGACATTGGTTCTTTAACCCAGTTAGAGGCAGGATGTTGATTTTTGAAAAGATTAAAACTAAGTGGAGTTTTAATGAATCTTTGATTAGATTGAAATGTGAATTGATAATTTAAATTATCAAATCTGAAAGGTGATCGAGAATGGAGTACCACCAGTTTTGCTCCAAAGCGATAGTTAAATCTTTAATTAGATTTGAACGTGAGATGGTAATTAATTTTACCGATAACACCGTGGTGTTAGATATGGAGTATCACCAGTTTTTCTCCATGGGATATATAGGTTGGGATTGGGAAATAAAATAAATAATTACTTCGGTGTGGCTCGCTATCCCGACTAGTTTGAAATGATATCCAAAGGAAGATTATAGAATAAATTTAGAAGAATTTATCTTGGATAAAATTAATGGGAACCTTTCCCTAAGAATGTGATTTTGTGAATAAAAGAATATTCTGAATTGGAATGAGGCGTTTGTTGTGTTTGTGTAACAATTGTTTATCATATACGTGGGTTATTCAGAAAGGCCGGGGTTATACCCATTCTGAATAACCGATTCGACAAGATGTCGAAGATGAAGACGGTGGTTGAAGACCGAAAGTCTTCACATCGTTTGGGTGATTAATGATGATCTCGATTGGGCTGTACACCCAAGATGAGGGAAACAGTTGGTGATCATCCAGACGTACTTGGAAATGGATGGATATGCGAGGAAAGTGCCTCCGGTTTCGTTCAGACCCAGAACGAACTTGTAAATGGATTGTGTGTCTGACATTGGATTTTATTCTGTGTTGATTGATCTCTATTAAATATACATCTGTTTGGCGGCGGAGAATTTATTCTCTTGCTTAACGCCCTTCTCTGAGACGTACGAGCTCAGAGGTTGTATATCGATGGACATCAGTCGCATGGAGTGAATTGCCAGTGTGGCACGCGTAAGTGGCAATTGATCAAGGCTTCTGTTGAAAAGCAAAGTCTTGTGGTTGATGATCAAAGCACGGCCTGTGTGGCGTAGCTTTGTGTATAGCGTGAATTCGCGAGCCTCACACCTCGGTATGAGTCAAAAACGGGAGATGGACCCAAGGAGTGCACGACGTTTCTTTCTAGCTAGGGTGGTGTCAGTGACCTACCAGCCCTGACATTTATATACTTTTCACCTGTGTGGTTGTTGGATACGAGGCGCCTCAGATATAGGTCTGTAAGGACCGGGAAACGTGTGTTCAGGAATAACTAATCCTCAAAAGTAAGAGACGACCGGCCTTGGAGGTTCCAAAGGATCATAGTGGGGTCCTGAGGCATTTGCTAGAGTGTCTCAAACGCGGAGAGGAGCTTGCCCCTTGCCTCGACTCATGACGGAAATCCAATTTCCAATACATGATTGTGCGGTTTTATTTGTAGAACCTAGTATGGCGACATAGTGGTATGGGTCATTAATGCCGCCTATGATTGATATTTATGATGTGAAATTGTTTTGACAATATACACTTATAGTAATATCAAAATAATGTGTTTTAAACGTATCAAGCATGCTTTGGCTGTTATAAGGTAAAAACCCTATCCTCCGGCTTGCGTTGCATTGTGTGATGGGACCTGGGTCTTATAACAGCTTCATTTTTCTTTATTTAGCATTGCACTGTTTGTTTTATGCACTAGTATTCTTGGGAGGAAACCCGTTCCGTGTTATACGGCGTGGTCCCTTGATTTACCTAACTTTAAAAATAAAGATTAATAACTTTTTTAGTTCTCACACCAGTCACATGACTGACCTGGAGTTTATTGTTTTAACCTAAACTCTGAGTGCCCCTATTTTCCACACGGGCAGCTAGTAGTTTTGGTTTTGCAGATTTATATCCACAGGGTCCTGATTTACAGCTGGAACGATGCTCGGAAAGCTCCGTATCCTTGTATCACTTTCAGTTGTGTTTTGTATATTTTTCCGCTGCTATGTAATTTATTGTAATCTCTGATATTTATTGAATGTAATTTATTCATTTATACTCTGTATATTCTTGTATCTGATGGAATTGTTGTAATAACAATGAAATGTTCTTCCGTCTGCATTCTGTTTTGTCCTGTTCTCAAAACGATCAGGGGTTTCGAACGGTCTTAGTCAGTTTAACGATCGATTCGGATCGAGTGAAATTCTTTGCCGTTACAATATAAGTATTTTTAAACTTTTAATATTACTGTAAATGATTCTTGTAAACCTATTTCTATATTATTTTATCCTATATATGTTTATAATTTATATTCTAATTAATTTTAGAATTTTATAGACTTATATATATATTTTCAAAGTTAAATTTCTTTATGTATATTTTTATAAACTTTATATAATAAACTCAAGTTGGATAACTTAGATTTCGCGATTTAAATTCGAAGTTTAAAGATGTAAATTTGTATAATGATATTTGAATAACAATGAACTCATATTAAGTTATGAATTCGAATTTATACGAACTTTTAGTAGAGATGAATTTGAATTGGGTAAAATATGAAATGAATTGAATTCGAATTGGTTTGAACTTATATGAGATAAATTTGAATTATGAAACTAATTCTAAATTCGAATTTAAGAGAAAATATGTTTGAATTTATTATTGATATGGAATGAATTCGATTTTAAGTAACCAAATGTGAAACTGAATATATAGATTTTATATATGGAATCGATTTTATAGTCGTATGGTTTGAATTGGAATATTTGTGAAATCGAACTTATAAGAAGGGATTTGAAATTGTATGAATCGTTTAAATTGAAATATAAGACTATGATTCCAATTTATAGGTAGTGAATTTGAATTGTACTACTTGAATTATAAGATATGATACGATTTGGTTTAAATTAAAACATAGGTTTCATTTTGGATTATATAAAAATGGAATTTTGAACCTAAATGCTGGATTTTATAAATTGACTAAAACAAATGCTTTAAGGGTAAAACCAGATTTTTTGAATTGTTCGAAATTATAAATAACGATTTCAAATTTTGTGACCAGAACTGCAAACCATGATATGTTTTGTTTAAAATTGAAATATAAATTTTGACTTGAATTATACATTTTGGACTCGAGCCAAATGTTGAATTTATGTGAATCGATTTGAAACATTTTCTTAAAAGGTAGAAATTGAATTATTTTAATTGTTTTTTACTTGAGTTTTTGCGAATATAAACCAAACCAAATTATTATCAAAGTTAAATGTTTTGGTATCACGATAAATGGAAATTAAGATCTTTAGGTTATAACGTAAACATAAGTCGATTTTGAACTGAAATCGTTGTGCGAATATTTTTCGAAATTATATAAGGTCGAAGTTAAATATTACAGTATCGTTTATTTTATATATTGAGAACTTTATGATATTGTTTCTAAAGCGATTCGACTTAAGTGATTTGAGTTGTTTCACTTTAAATATATTCGAAGTTGGATATTTAAATTTGATTCATATTCGACTATGAGATTTCGTATAAAAGAATTTATAAAGTGATATATAAAATAATGGCTACGGTGTGAAAATTATAAACAATTGGTTCTTAAAGAGACCGGGATCGGCTATTGTCATACTCTCTGCCAATACCGAAAACCACTTTAACACCTATGTACGCGGTGGAGTTCCAGAATGAAGTAGGATGGGTGACGAATGACTCTATTTTGTATTTCATATTAATTACGGGACCCTGACTACCTTGAGTCAGCTTGATGTGGCTAAAACAGAAGCTATGTACGGACCAAGTGAGGTCATACATCCTATCGAGCACACTTCTTCGATATTATTCTATTACCATTAAGATTCGATTTTGGCCCTTTTGATTATAGGAGTGTGTATCGAGGTGGGCGGTAGTAGCTGCTATGCGTTACCACCAGTCCGACTATGCAAACGGTGAATCCACTCTAGCATTCCTTGCGTGCCTTGCCACATGCCTTATACGAGCCCGCTACGATTTTGTATTGTATTGTTTTATATGGAGTGCCCTCTGATCAACCTCCAGTTTACAGAGGAATTACAGTACTGTACTATGGGAATATATAAACGGTATAAGGGTAATCATGGTAATCCCGCTTACACTATTTTGATATTTTTACTTTATTGATAAACAATATTGTATACATCGTATTATACTATACAGTATTAGTTTGACAGATCCTTAGAGGATGGTGATCCCAAACATCCTTTAAGTTACTGATTGCATTTCATCGAACAATTCATTTGAGTTGATTTACTTCCATGAGAATGTTAGTCCTGATCCGAGTTGTTTTTTTTTTTGCATTATTGCTCGGGTTAGATCGAGTTTCCAGTTTTGAGATTCACTCCTGGAGTTTGGAGCTAATATTGTATTTTTGGCTCACCTATATCTACCTGTTGATCAGGTTTTCCAGTCACTCAGTTATTTCTATCATTTTGTTTCAGACAGTTTTCAATTATTTATTGTATTAGACTTCCATTGTAACTCTAATGTAAAATTTATTTAGTAGCTTCATGAACTACTATTGTATTTTAATTTTTCCGATGTGAGATATTATATTGTTCTGTGTCTGTGATCTATGATTTTGTGATTTATTCTATTACCCCAGATGACATGTTTTGTCGATTCGGCACGGTTAAAATGGCGGGTCGTTACATCATTTGCTTATAAATCTGATTAACATAAGCATTTACTCTAAAAAACATTTAATACCAGCTTTTAAATTTAAATAATAGATAATGAATATTTGTTTCCTTTTAATCACTTTTATTTAAAATAATATATTTCAAAATCTATCTTCGGTTATAAAATAAATTTTATAACTCCATTTCATCGATTTATCTAATGGTAAATCGATATTAATAAAATGATTGATTTATTGACCATATATTGCCAATTAGTCCACCAATATTACCCATTGTTTTAAACAAAACAAATGGGGGGTTTTAGGTCAATGTCAATAACCAAATCAATCATCTATTCAGAAATAATTTATATAACGATAATATGAAATTAAATATATTTGAGGAATCCCGTTGGATCCCTCCAACCCGTTCTTCCCTATATCCAAATACGTGAGCTCAATATAATCATTCAATTTAAATAATAATGGTTTTTATAACAGTCAATAATGACAATTCAATATCAATCAATTTATTTCACACAACCATAACCATTCAAACAATTCATTAAACTAAACACGTTTATTTTATAAATGTGACCAATAAGATAAGTTGCCTTAGTTGGGACCAATTGTTAAGTAACGATTTGGTTTTACTAAAATTCAACAATGTTTAATTTCATCAGTTTAATCAATATATGGATATATATTTAACAGACAGTAAATCATTAGCAACCATAGCAATTCATTAGCAACCATAGCATACAATTATAAGACCCTACTTATGTAAAATATAAGTGGGAAGGAAACTGAGTAAATTTAACTCACCTTGGGTTCCGTCATTGAGATAACCATCAATTTCAGTTTAACTTAACTGAAGACTCCAGTTGCATCCAAACCGGTTCAAAACTATTCCATAATGAAGCTAGTCAAGACAGTTGCAGCATTTCCTGTTTTGTCCTGGTTTGTATTTGCTTCCATTCAGATATTCACCTTCTACGCGTTCTATTTTATATGTCCTATTTCACTCATGAAAAACCCATTTTATAGAACTACAGCCCACTCCTTCCCCTCCCCCCCCCCCCCCCCCACGCTCCACATGTCCCTGAATGCACACCAACTTCTTCACAGTTCCCATTTCCCATCTGCTACATTTTCTCCAACCGGCCGCATGTACTTTCAAGTCCACTTAAAATTCTTGAACCCGCTATCCTTCCCTTGCCCAAATAGTAACCCTTCACCTTTGCAAAACGCTACAGTAACTTCCCACATCTCGTCGTCGATGAACCCGAGCACCAGAGTAGACCACCACACTGTCGACTAACAACTCATCTCTCCCCACTTCCTTTTTTTCGTTCAGACCCCAACCTCCAGAAACAACCCCATCGACCCGGAACATGGATCAAACTTTACTGCCTCACATCTTCTATTTCCAGAAACCAGAATATACTCCATCAACCTATATTCCTTTTAGACATGTCGTTACGCTCCATTTCTTTCCTTTATGCAACTACCTTCTGGTCACGAAAAGAAACCCGCCTGCTTCCATGTATTATTCTCCAATCAAACTACCACATCAACATGCCCCTTTCATACTTTCCACCAGATCTTCACCGTATTTTGCAAAAACTTCTTCCCATGTTTAACCGAAAAACAAACACCACGTCAGATGCCTGTCCTTCATTGTGCTACCCCGATTGCCTTGCCTCTCAACAATACGACAACCCCTCAACCACTAGAATTCTTGTTTCAATGCTGACTCCACCTTCTTCGTGTAAAGCAACCACTCCACCTGTGCAATACCTTGGCATCCTCTCCGGTCCATCTGGGCAGAACCCGACCTTCACCAACCCCCGTTGCCATGAATTTGATTGCCTCCAGGTAGCCGCGTTCTCTGGCCTCATCGTGGCTGTACAGTGAAAACAGTTTGTTGTTTTCTTGGTCAAACTCCACCAAGACTGACCATCGATATCCGCTCCCCCTTTTCATTTATCGAAGTGCACCGCCTCGCTCCCGGTCGGTACCAACACTGGACCTGACATCGCTCATTCCTCCTTGTTCCTGGTTTATGTTGTTCGACACTCTCCCTATCTTTTGTTGCTACACTCCACATCCGCTACTGTTTTGTTGTAATTTGAGGCTTGCGGTTTTATATTTTTAATGCGAATATACTTCGGTTTTGGTTACTGGACACAAGGCAATGACCTATATTTATACACGCTGAAGAGGAAGATAACCACGACGTTAAATCCTAGCTTCCATAGGTTTACAGTTGTAGAATTGCTTGAGTTTTCTTTTCATGTTTCAATCAAAATATATGATACTCTGCGGAGTAGGTGAAATAGGTATGCGGTATTGCAGCTTTACAGAGGGATTGTAGCTGGCCTTCTATTATTTGATGGAACGCAGGGTAGTGGCAGCTCATAACTTAGGTTATACGAGGATAGGATATAAAAAATGCATGTGTACAATTTTAATAACAGTAGGACAATAGGGTAGATGTTCTTTTCTTTTCAGCGCAGAAAAAAATAAAATTGCATGTGGAAATGGTAAGTTTTAGGGTAGGGAAATGTAAACAAAGAAGCATGGATGGTTGCTTCGAAAGCAAATAATATAGGGTAGGCATGGATATGGTTAGGCATGGGAAAAAGTAAATTTCGATAACATTGATTAAAAATGGTTGTTGGAAGATATCAGAGGGTATTATATATATAAATTTTTAAACAAAGTTTTATAAAATCTGGTAACATGCTATAGGATCTACGGTCTGCTGATTATGCTATGTGCGCACGGTAAAACTTAAACAAATCACATATGTTTTGTTAAAATTAAGGGTACCTATTGCGAAAAATCCCATTCATATTTGGATTGCTACGGACAGAAATAAAAATACAGTCGTGTTCACCAAGGTACCACGATCCCGAAAATATATTAATATAGACTGGTTAGTTTACTTAGTGAAATCAAAAAATGATATATAGGGTGTAAAATGCTCTGAATAAAAAGTTGCTTATTTTCTAAATTTAAAATTACAGAAAAATTCTAAAAATTAAATTATAACTATGTCTCAAAGATCTTGTCCAAATTCGAAACCGATATTTAATTACATTAAATAAATCGTTGTTATTTATAAACGAATCCATAGTGACTATTTGAAAATTTGATTTGGACATAACTAACAATCTATAACACGAAATCTGAATTATTCTATTTCATATGGAAATTATAATTAACAAGTTCCAATGTTTCTTGTTTCATAGAAATCCGACTTATATCAGATCATGTATATTCAATTGAAGTTCAAATCGTAAATTACGAACTACCACGCCACTTCAAGCTCGTTTTATACTATATATAAATTAACGTTAAAACTTCGTTTTAAATAAATGAATTTAAATATTAAAATCCATTAATATACCGATAAAATATTTAAAAAGATTTAGATATACAATTTCAGATGGCTGAAAAATCTGGGTCATTACAGAACCTGCCTCTGACTATGAAAAATGTTTTATTGTTTGGGTATTTATTATCAGTTGTATTAGTAGACGGATACCCTTTTTGGATTGTTTTAGAGATGTCCATCTTGAATTTCAAGGTTGCTACCTGAACACAAATTGGTAAGTCTAATGGAAATTCCATTGATGTTTATTCACTTTCCCTGGTTTGTTAATTTTATGTGAACCATGGTACTGATTTTTATAGTTTGAGCTTTTGAACTAAAAAGAAAATACAATTCAAAAGCGGTTCTCATACAAAAAGAGTCATCTCATTTCAAATGCAATTCAGTACAGTAGAAGGGTTTATGAAGTGGAAAAGAGGATGGAGAGGTGCAATTCTACAACTACTTTAGAGCGAGAAATGTATAGAAAAAGAATAAACTAAATGAAAAATGTAACTGGAGATAAAAATGTAATGGGATGAAAAAGTAGCAGTGTAACTATGTTGTTTTTTTTGTGAAATCGGCTTTCAGTTTCTCAAATTTGATTAAAAATTGGTTTTTTTTGGGACATAAAATCCTATAGAAAGAAAAATTGGTGAAAATATTATGTATCTCAAGGGGTGGTTCAAGACAAGTATTGCAGTGTTTTCTTGGACGATGATGTGGAGAAGGTTAAATTCAACACAAGCATTATAGTGTTTCTGTCAGCTGGTACTTATAAAAGTTCAAAACATCAAGATGCATGTGAGTCGCAATTGAAAAGGGGAAAAACAGCTAAAAATTTGTTTATCAGAAAATTCCTAAAATATAAGAACATAAACATAAAATGAAGATTGAAAACACTAAGAGAAGTTTCTTAGCAGATTCCAATAACGTTAAACACAAGCAAATTGCAATAAGTATGAAGAAATACCAATATTAAGTCCTACAGCTAATATTCAATGCTGCACTTTTTCCAGAACAGGATTACACATGATTTGATTCCTTTTTATCTTCTTTTTGAAAATAATAACACAAACTGAAGAACACAACTTGTCATCTAAGAAAAAGGTTGATTGCCAATGTACGGAACTATTTTGCAGAATGAATGTCGAGCGATATATTAGCTTTTTTCGATTGAAAAAAAGGCAAATTTGTGAATGAATCGGTGAGGAAATCTGGTTCATGTGAAGAGGAATATGTGAATACGTAAACGCTCGATCTAATATAAATTATATATAACGTATAGGTTTTGGTAGACTGTGAGCAAATTTGAATTAATAAAACAAGCATGAAACAAAGAAGGTTTAAAATATTGCATAATACATATAAATAGTGGAGTTTACCTGGTTTTAGAATAGAAGCTGTAGAAGGAAAAAGAAATTTGTTTTTGTAGCACATAGGATTAAGAAAGAAGAGAAGGGTCATATTTATAAGTAGTACGGTACAAAATTTTAGCAAATATCTACTAAGAAATAGGAAGACCTGGTATGTAAGAAGAAGAATATTATCATATATTCAAATATAACTGGTCAGCAAATATCTCACCAAATTATCGCTTACGTATTTTTCTTCTATTACTTTTTCATTTCGAGGTGAAATTATGAGTTATGAATATGAAATAAAATTGACCTTCACCTATACAACTCAGCACCAAACAATTTTCAATCTTCTCACGTCTTAAACCTTGATTCTTTATATGATACATCTCATGTCATATCCACTTATCAGAGTATACAATCAAATTGTGTCCCCAAAGTGAGTATGTAACACCCTGCATTTTTAATGAAATTAAAAATGTGGAAATATGTATATATTGTATGCATAGATATATTTGAGAGAAAAAAATAAATAATGACAATAAAATTGCATGTAATAAGTTAATGAAGTGAAATGAAGAAAAAGATAAATAAAAGAAAATACATGCAATACATGAAATGCAAAGAAATGCATGCGAACATTCAAAAAAAAAGATAAAACAGAGAATTTGAAGAGCCTCCAGAATTTCGTCATGAAATTAGCGTCATTGCGTTCATGGCAATTTTCTAGTCAATTTAGACCTATAGTTTGTAGAAAACTGATTTAAAATGAAAAGGATATCTTTAAATTAAATATTCCAACAAAACATGAAAAAGAGGAATGAGAAAAGAATAATGTTTAGCATTGTTCTAAAGTTTGTAAACAAAAGACTTAGTAGCTCATTTGGTTAGAACATGTGACTTGTATACAAGAGGTTCTGAGTTCAATCCCCGTTAGCATCATTTTTTTGTTTTAGGAGAATGGAAAAAAAGTGGCTTAGTGTGAACGCACTTCAAAAAGCGGTTTAGTGTGAAAAGGGTTAATTGGAAAGATAATTAAAAAGAAATATATATATATATATATATGACATGTGGGTGTCAACACCCCTGCTGCTGCACATCATGTTGCATGCATGGCGCATTTTTGTTGGTCAATGACGATTTTTGATGGATTAGGCATATGTGGCATCCTCTGATTGGCTGGGTGGTGTGTCATTATGAACTGGACGGTTTTGATTGATACAAAACTAATCTAAGGGCTCTAATTAATCCTACACATCCATATAAGCACACATAAACCTAAAACCTAATCTAAACTAAATTCATTCATGATCCTATATGTTGCATCCTAAACTAACCTAGCCTACACCATAACAAATCAAATTCAAGTTAGAAGATAAAAATCAAAGTCTACATCAAGGGTTAAGCTTAACAAATTCAGAAATCAGATCACAGAATTCAAGATCCGTTCTTTTTCTGTGAGTGCTAGTCACTTTTAGGTTTAAATTGATAAATTTGAATTGTGGTAGACTATGAATTGGGTATATGTTGTAAATCATGAACTTATGCAAGCATACTTTGTCATTTTCCCTAGATCTAATATATGGACATTCTACTATGTTTCCTATGTGAATCTTGAATTACAATTATATTGTGGTACATGTGAATTTGTTAATACAGATCTAACTTTCTAGATCTGATTATGGTGATTCGATATGATGTTTATGTGAACATTGATTTGTAACCATGATAGGATGATTGTACATCCATTAATTTGACATTACTTGGATCTAGATTTTGGTGTTAATCACCTTTCACTTGCTATATTATGACACCTTGGTATATGTGGTAAACTTGACATGTGAATCTAAACTTGTTATTATACCACCCTGTCTATGCTAGATTTAGGTAATTGGATACCTAATATTGAATCTAGATCTCATTATGCTTGCCTAAATACAAATTATTAATTTGATGTCCACTTTATCTATATTATAATAAGAATACGTTGAAATGAAGCTTTTGAAATGTCTGAAACACCCTTTGAGCATTTTACTTGCAGGTAGGGGCAGTTCCGTCCTATTTCAATTCTTTCACGCACTACACATCCACGAAGTCCACTACCGCCACTCCCTTTTCATTCGGTTCTCTTCTCTTTTGTCTATTCGTTTGTGGCGGTGTAATGGTTTCTCCTCTATCTACCCCGAAATTCAGCACGATGCTCGATCGTACGTTCATCTCGGCGTTGTAATTTTCTGATTTCTCAGCAGTAAGATGTTTAACCTGCTCTATTCTTCAGATTTATGAACAGTAAACCAACTCGATTATTCTAAAGTTTTCTTTTTTACGGCTTTCTTCTCCCTTCCTTACGCTGCAATTCAACTACGTAGAAATCTGAGTCGCTCAACGATGGATCTGAGTTGCTCAAGCATGGTTCTGAGATGCTCATGCTCCGTCAAATAAGCTACTCCAGTGTCTTACTATCTTAACTCAATTGACATGAATGTTTTATTCCATCTTCATTTACATTAAATTACAGTTTACTATTCTAATATTTTACCAGTTCGCAGGAAAATTTGTACTGCCTCTATGTTGGCACCTGAGGGTTGATCTACATAAATAGGGTTTGGGTATGTCCACTTCCTATTCTTTACCAGTCTTTTATCAGAAAATACTATCTAAAATTTGATACATGCTTCCAGATTGCTATCGGTATCAACAAAGAAATAGCATGTTGGAAGTACTTGGAATTACTGAGCTGTAACTTTAATGCGGTCATGCACTCAAAGAAAGGTACTTTTCATTACTGTTAATATATGTGTAATGATCCGCATTGGCAGAGGTATTATAATTAATTTATTTAATTTTAAAAATGGTGATTAAAAGGATTTCATGGTCATTGAATTAAATAAAGGTGAATATTTAATTAAAATAATATATTAAATAATATATTTAATTCTGAAATAATCAAAATTGGCTGAAATGGCGATATGGTGTGAACTGGAACATCTGTGATATTAAATTCAGCTTGGAATTGAATTTGAATAATGAATATATTATATAAACGACAGTTTGAACGTAGAGTTATAATATAACAAAAATCGAGCTTGAAATGGCGTTGCAGTTCGTAATTTGGCGATTTGAACTTCAACTGAATGTACAGGATTCGTTTTAAGTTGGATTTCTGTAAAACAAGAAACATGTGGAGCTGGTGGAGTAAATCTTTCTAGTGGAAGAGAAAAATCAAGATTTCGTCGTGTAGATTTTGAGATATGTCCAAATCAAATTTTAAAATAGTCGCTATAGAATCGTTTATCGACCATAACAGTTTATTCGATATAACTAGAGATCGGGTTTGAATTTAGACGAGGTTCTTTTGGGACATAGCGATAATTTAATTTTTAGAATTTTATGGTAATTTTTAATTAACTAAATAATACACTTTTTATTTGGAGTATTTTGCACGCTGTAATCAACATTTTGAGGTTTCACAATATGAGTTAATCTATCGGTATTATTATATTTTTGGGATCGTGACACCGAGCTCATCACAACGGTATATTTATTTCTATCTGGACTAGCTCATATATTAATGAAATTTGACGTAACCGGACATGTGAAACTTTACAACCCTTACAACCTATCCTTTTCATGGTTAAAGGCGAGACCACGTTCTTCATTTTTGCCACAAACAAAAGCAGACGTGGACCGAGGAAGATCCACAAGAAATTAAAGAAGACGTGTGACATTCCTTAACCACTAATCTTTTTCTTCTTATACGTGTACCCTATATATATAAACACTGCCTCTTACTAATCCTTTTCTTCTTCTGGAAATAAGATAGTAACTTTTCCTTGGTTTTCAAAATTTAAACAAATAAGTTCCATCCTCTACCAATAACATTTAAAACCGATCTCTGTAAAACTCAGCAAGGGAGTGGCTTCAGCATCATGGGATACTTTTTTGGTACAACTCCTTTTTTTTGTTGTTCCAGTTTTGAACAGTTCGCATAGGGATGAGTTTCATGCCGAGATGGATCAAAATGGGCGGAACTGAGGGATGACCGAACTTCGAGTGGTGATGTGTAGGGGGTAGATATTCTGGAAAGGAGAAGTTCGGTGGTTTAGTTGTTTGAAATGATGAATTAGAAAGGGAGAGAGGAGTGTGGCGTCTATGCATACGTGGGTACAGCAAGCAAATGGAGGTGCTGGAATGCACTGAAAAGGGGGGAGCTCGAGTTCAGTATTATGGGTATGATGGGATAGAGTCTCGAAAGGGAAAAGTGTTGGTAAATTCATTTGTCGATTTAATGAAGTAAGGAAGGAGAGGATGGTGATTGAAGTGTGTCTGTGGCTTTTGAAATGAGGGAGCAGCTTACGGTTTTTTTGGTTCGGGAAGAAAGGGAAAAGTGGGAAACGAGTCGGTGGGCTGTCAAATTTGAAGTGGGCCGTTTTCTCTAGAAGGTTAAGCCCAAAGTTAGAATAGTTTAAGTTAATTCAATTTAAAATGTTTATTAACTTAGAATTTTCGTATCTTGCTCGTATGTTAATGGAATTCAGAAAAACAAGATCCGATAGGATCGTATGGACGGTGGCTACCCAATGAAACTGACTAGGAGTGGAGTGGAGCTCGTTTGAATTTATAGAGAAATAAACTGTTTGATTCAAATCAAACAACAGTTTATCGTTCTTTAACGATGAACTGCAAATGTGAGTAAAACTCACTAACTCTGAACAGTTTATAATTTCATGTTGTATTTTATAACTGTTAGATATTGGCTGATTGACTGTGTGTTGATTGTTTGATTGAACTGCTAGTCAGTTAGTTGAATTTCTATATTGATTATGTTTAACAGAATATATCATATGGAACTGAAAGTGATGTTGATCTCATTGTGTAACATCTGTGGATGCAGGGAAACAGGTTGGAGGAACCCAACGGGGTTCCTCAACATTTATTTTACTGTTTTTCATATAATGTGATATATGATGAGATATATAATCTGTTGTCGATTATATGTGTTTGGACGATACTGATCATCGTGATTTGATATGTTGAATACTATAACATACAGAAATGTTGATAAGGGAATATTTTTCAAAGTGATATTTGAAAATAAAATATTTATAAATGGAATATTTATAAATAAGAAATATTTATAAATTGGAATATTTATAAATAGGAGATATTTAGAAAAAGGGAAAACGTTATAAAAAGGAAACTGTTATAAGAAGGAAATCATTTTAAAGTGGAGAACCGTTACTAAAAGTAAATCTTTAAAAATGAATAAACGTTGTAAAAAGGGAAATCTTTATAAAGCGAATAAAGGAATTAAATCGAATATGGTATTCGAAAGGAGTTAAATCGATATGGTATTCGAAAGTTAGTAAATCGAATTAGTTACTCGAAAGGGGTTAGTCGAGTCGAGGTAGTTGAATAGAGTTAATCGAATATTTGTTAATCGAATTAGAGTTAACCAGTTAGAGTTAAACCAATTAGAGTTAAACCAGTTAGAGTTAAACCAGTTAGAGTTAAACCAGTTAGAGTAAATCAGTTAGAGTAAATCGAACTAGAATTATTTAAAAGGAGTTAATCGAATATAGTTTATTCGAATATAAAGTTAAAGGAGTTAAATCGAATATAGTTTATTCGAATAGAATCAATTGAGTTAATCGAATATAGTTTATTCGAATAGAGTTAAAGGAGTTATCAAATATAGTTATTCAAAAGGAGTTAAGTGAAATGAGTAAATCAATAGCGTTAGTCCAATAGAGTTAATTGATAAGCGTTAATCGAATAGAGTTGAATAGAGTTATCGAATATACCATATTCGAAGGAAAGAATTATCGAATAAGAGATGATTCGAAGGAGGGTTAAGTAAGGAAGTTAGTTAAAGAAATATAAAGAGAACTTTGCCTATTTCAAAGTAAGAAATGTTTTTCAGTTATGGTCTGAGAGGTAGTTCTACCCCAACTTGATTTGCTTCGTATTTAACTAAGAAATGATTAAGGTTCGGCAGTAAAGGATGGTTAAGTGAATTTAGTAATTAAAGGAAATGGTTTGAGTTGGCATAGCGATGTTTTATCTAAACATCTGTCTAAGCCCAATGAAGAAGTTTGGGAAATGTTTTCCAAATAAGAAACCAGAAATGTTTTCTAATAAAGAAAACAAGAAATGGAAATGTTTTCCATTGTTAATAACGTATATTTTCCAAATTTAGAAAATAAGAAATATTGAATATAGGGAAACAGGAGATAAGTAAATTAATGAAATAAAGAGATAAATGTTGAATGATGTTTGATCGATATAAATTTCCATTTGGAAATAATATCGTTGTTTGCACACCTGTTTTCCTTTGACGGTTAAATCACAGACTATCGAAGTTTTGACCATTTTAACGTTGTTAATATGGAGAGACCGGTTGGATTATTATCTAAAGAACCACTCTGTATTGGCATAAGCGTTGCGAATCATATATGCCAAAGCAGTTGAAGATGGAGTAAAGTGCAAGGGCTATTGTATAAGTCTTAGATAACGGTATCTGAGATGGATGTATTGAACAGTGCCTTTGGTTCATCATGTTCCTGGATGACTTGTATGGATGGATGTCTGACAGAGTATTTCCAGACGATCACGTATATTGATTTCTCCAACCGTACCAAAAGGGGAAGCGGAGAAGGAAACTTCTTTTAGCTAACACATAATGTATGATTGAGGACGTCAATCGATGATTTGATGGATTTGACGATGTGGCATTCAAAGTGAATCTGGTGAGATGATAAAGCGTAGCTTCTAGCCTCACATCCGGTAAATGACAGAAATCGGGCAGGCAGCATGGCTAAGTCGGTCGCACCGAAGTAGGGTGTATAATCACCTGATCTAGAGTTTCATTTACTTCTAAAAATCTATTGTCGATACTGTCCCGTTCGGGAAACTGTTGCTGATCCCAACCGTTGGTGATATACATTCGATACACTCAAGCGAAATGAGTGGTCGGTCATGTGTGGCCGGGTTGCAATATGTTCTTGTTGAACCCAGTGTATTCCTTTCTAGAGATACACTAGCGAAAGGTGGTTCCATACCTTGTCATAGTTGAAAATCCATTACCCAATACGTGCTTGCGGTTTTGATTGTATACTATATATGTAGAACGTGAGATGAAAGCGTTTCTGCTAGATGATTATTATATTGTGGTTGATAGACATTATTATAATATCAAAAGGTTTTTGATATAAAGATATTTTGGATTCTCATAAGGGAAAAACCCGTTCCGTTATACGGCGTGGTCTTATGAGATATCGTTTACTTGTTCAACTGTTTTAAACTGTTTTGCTCATACCAGTCCCATGACTGACCCAAAGTTTATTTTGTTTTGTTTTCCCTAAACTCTTGGGTGCCCAATTTTGTACAGGCAGTCAAGCAGTCGGGATTTACAGATACTTGAAGAGCTGGAGCAGGAGGCTTCAAGAGTATATAGCTATAGTTATTTCCGCTGTGTTGTAAGTGTTGTACTTTGATAATGATATGTATATTCAAGTACAGAATTATATTTCAAAGTTATGTTATGAAATATATTTATTCGTTCCACTGTGAGATTCGTGTTACTCTGATATTGTGTTCTTCTTCTTCTTTTCTATAAGTTTCTATTTTATTTATCCCCAGCCTCTAATTTCTTTCATTAATGACCGGTATTTTTCGACGTTTGGTTAGTCATCATTGAGTTTATGTCGATAACCAAAGTCGTCAAAAACCTGGGTCATTACAGTTGGTATCAGAGCTTAAGTTAAGTAAATTACCTTGGCTCTGTGGCGTGACTCAGTAGAGATGGGGTTAGTAATACCCTAGATTGAGTTGAGTGTATATATACGAGTGAACGTATTTGTTATCAATATAAAAATTTGTTTTATATTGTGGAGATTTGTTGGTTGAATCGTTTATGGGTTCTGGTCGATCAATTTGATCCACTATATCGGTAGGGATTTTGTAAACACTTGAATACGATGAATCGTTATGGTATGTTTTGAAAAAGGGTAAACGAAATAATTTTACCCAAATTATATTTTGATATAAAGGATTTATATCGAAGTGATTATAATATATTGGATATATTGGTTGTTATTATAATCGAGTAAGATTATAAATTAAATGGTTATGTAAATAACCAATCAGAATTCATATAAGTGAAATACGTGAAATCAGATGAGTTAAATCTGAAATTTAAACCAGAAATTGAGTTAAAACTCTGGAGAATAGGATAAGTGTTTGTAAATGGATTTGGATTAAAAATAAGGAAAATTTAAGATCCTGGGAGATTTTAAATTGTTTTACAAGCCATGTGAATTATATGTTGAAATGAATTTCAAAGTGGAAATGTTTAGAAATGGTTTTATAGTATTGAACTCACTTCGATAGCTAGAAAATAGATTCCGATGATGACAGCTGCATCATCAGTATTCATTTTCGAGTTGTAAGTGACGAATTACTACCTGAGATACTGTTTTGAATTTGTTTTGGGAATGACAAGTTGTGTTGAATTTCAAAATGGGATTTATAAAATAGATTTGAATATAGAATTTGAATAAAGAGAATTCAAATAGATTTGAATATATAGAATTTGAATATAGAAATTCAAATGGAATATGAATATAGAAATTCAAATGGAATTAAAATATAGGATTTGAATATATAAAATTTGAATATAGAATTCAAATGGAATTAAACTATAGAATTTGAATATATAAAATTTGAATTGAATTGAATAGAATTAACTAAGTCAAAGAGGAATTAGTTAATCGAGTTTTGAATTTGAAGTTGAACTTTGAAAGGTGAATTGGATTTGTAAATGGATATTCGAAATCGAATATAGAACTTAAATTTGAAATTTGGATTCAAATTAGTTAATAAGCAAGTTAAAATATATTTGAACATGTCATGTTCAAATATAAAAGTGAAATAGACTAAAGAGTTAATTAACAAATTAATTAACGAATTGAGTTAAAAAGATCAGGTATAGTTAAAATAGATTGGGCAGGTATAAATATACATGAGATAGGTATGGATAAGGTATGAAGGTATATAAATAGAATGCTCGACAAAAAGGTATGTATTTAATTCATATATGAGATTTTATGCGCCGTATCGGCTAGCCGCTTGGCTTTTTCTTTTTTTGATTGGTGAGGGCCATGGGAGGCTATTTGAAATATCCCGATGCTCCTGGTACAAAGAAGGTTATGGCGAATTTTTTCGGGAATTTAAGGAGTTAGAATATTTTTAAGATAATTTGATAGTTAGAAATCAACGTATCGATATATATAGAAGTCGACAAGGAAACGAACTTAGAAATAGAATAGTAAAATCAAAAGGAAGACTAAGAATAAAATCTAGTAAGAATAGAAAGAGGAAGCATATACATGTTTAAAAGTGAATAAGTAGTTGTATGTTGTTGATTATACGAGTAAGTAGTCATAGCTGTTTTGACGTTATAAATGTTATTCAGTCAAGGTCTGAGAGGTAGTTATACCCCAACTTGATTGATTTCATTATTAACAAATAAATAGTAAGATTTCAGGCTCGAAGATCAAGGTTGAATAAGAGTTAGTTGAATAAAGTATTTGGATTGTCGTAACGATGTCTTACACAACATCCGTTTTAACCCAAATAAATGTAAGCTTGGAAATATAATAAAGAATATTTCCTAAGTATAGAAATAAACGAGATTGGAAAAGAGATAAGTAATTGGAATATTTTCCAATTATAAATAGCATATATTTTCTAAAGTTTAGAAAATAAAGGAAGGCGGTATTCAGAAATGTTTTCCAAATGACATAAAAGGCCAATATGGTTATTGAAAATATTTGGTTAACAAATATTGATAAAGAAATAGATAAGTGATTTAACTAATGGAATATTAATTAAGGGCTCAGTGACATGTTCAAAAGGAAAATTTGTTTTTTGAAAAGAGTAAACTGTTTGAAAACTCCCAGGGAAAGACTGTTTGAATTAAAAACAAATTTAACAGAAATTTGCGAAAGCAAAATTGAATTAAAGTAAAGCCAGTAAAGTGGTAACTGAGATTGAATTAGAATGATATCAAGACAAATTGGATTGTGAGATTCAAATTTGAAGTGTAATGCGATAATCAAGTTAAGAGTTGGGAATCGAGAAGAAACTTGAGTTAAAATGATATTTGGCTCGGATATAAGCGCATGGTTGTGTTGTGGATAAAAGCAGATTGGAATTTGATTGGGATGACCCTTGTATCCGCTGAATTGATAACAGGTGGAAAGGATATAATGATATGCCGACAAAAGGTAAAAGTTTATATTTCTATTGGATATAAGATTTATGAGCCGAATTAGCAAGCCGCTTGGCTGTTTGATTTTCTTTTGGGATGGAGATGGCCCAGAGAGGCGAGTGGTGGTTTGACGTATTGACCAGTACAAAGGAGGTAATGGCAAAAAAATTCAAAAAGTTAAGGAGTTAGAAAATTTTCAGAATTTTTTGAAAATTTTCGTTGATAATAATTAATTAATAATTTAATTGAAATTAAATTAGTTCAGTTGAAACTGAAGTTAAGAAGTGAACAAATATATTCTAACCAGTCGATAGGGTCGTCCTCTACCTTTTAGCAATTTCGAGGACGAAATTATTTTAAGTGGGAAAGATTGTAATGACCCGCATTGGCAGAGGTATTATAATTAATTTATTTAATTTTAAAAATGGTGATTAAAAGGATTTCATGGTCGTTGAATTAAATAATGACGAATATTTAATTAAAATAATAAATTAAATAATATATTTAATTCTGAAATAATCAAAATTGGCTGAAATGGCGATATGGTGTGAAATGGATCATCTGTGATATTAAATTCAGCTCAGAATTTAATTTGAATAATGAATATATTATATAAACGACACTTTGAACGTAGAGTTATAATATAATTAAAATCGAGCTTGAAATGGCGCTGCAGTTCGAAATTTGGCGATTTAAACTTCAACTGAATGTACATGATTCGTTTTAAGCCGGATTTCTGTGAAACAAGAAACATGTGGAGCTGGTTAAGTATATATTTCTAGTGGAAGAGAAAAATCAGGATTTCGTCGTGTAGATTTTGAGATATGTCCAAATCAAATTTTAAAATAATCGTTATAGAATCGTTTATCGACCATAACAGTTTATTCGATATAACTAGAGATCGGGTTTGAATTTAGACGAGGTTCTTTTGGGACATAGCGATAATTTAATTTTTAGAATTTTATGGTAATTTTTAATTAATTAAATAATAAACTTTTTATTTGGAGTATTTTGCACCCTGTAATCAACATTTTGAGGTTTCACAATATGTGTTAATCTACTGGTATTACTATATTTTTGGGATCGTGACACCGAGCTCATCACAACGGTATATTTATTTCTGTCTGGATCAGCTCATATATTAATGAAATTTGACGTAACCGGACATGTGAAACTTTACAACCCTTACAACCTATCCTTTTCACGGTTAAAGGCGAGATCACGTTCTTCATTTTTGCCACAAACAAAAGCAGACATGGACTGGGGAAGATCCACAAGAAATTAAAGAAGACGTGTGACATTTCTTAACCACTAACCTTTTTCTTCTTCTACGTATACCCTATATATAAACACTGCCTCTTACTAATCCTTTTCTTCTTCTGGAAATAAGATTGTAACTTTTCCTTGGTTTTCAAAATTTAAACAAATAAGTTCCATCCTCTACCAATAACATTTAAAACCGATCTCTGTAAAACTCAACAAGGGAGCGGCTTCAGCATCATGGGATACTTTTTGGGTACAACTCCTTTTTTTTGTTGTTCCAGTTTTGAACATTTCGCATAGGGATGAGTTTCATGCCGAGATGGATCAAAATGGGCGGAACTGAGGGATGATCGAACTTCGAGTGGTGATGTGTAGGTGGTAGATATTCTGGAAAGGAGAAGTTCGGTGGTTTAGTTGTTTGAAATGATGAATTAGAAAGGGAGAGAGGAGTGTGGCGTCTGTGCATACGTGGGTACAGCAAGCAAATGGAGGTGCTGGAATGCACTGAAAAGGGGGGAGCTCGAGTTCAGTATTGTGGTATGATGGGATAGAGTCTCGAAAGCGAAGAGTGTTGGTAAATTCATTTGTTGATTTAATGAGGTAAGGAAGGAGAGGATGGTTTTTGAAGTGTGTCCATGGCTTTTGAAATAAGGGAGCAGCTTACGGTTTTTCTGGTTCGGGAAGAAAGGGAAAGGGGGGAAACGAGTCGGTGGGCTGTCAAATTTGAAGTGGGTCGTTTTCTCTAGAAGGTTAAGCCCAAAGTTAGAATAGTTTAAGTTAATTCAATTTAAAATGTTTATTAACTTAGAATTTTCGTATCTTGCTCGTATGTTAACGGAATTCAGAAAAACAAGATCCGACAGGATCGAATGGACGGTGGCTACCCAATGAAACTAACTGGGAGTGGAGTGGAGCTCGTTTGAATTTATGGCGAAATAAACTGTTTGATTCAAATCAAACAACAGTTTATCGTTCTTTAACGGTGAACTGCAAATGTGAGTAAAACTCACTAACTCTGAACAGTTTATAATTTCATGTTGTATTTTAGAACTGTTAAATATTGGCTGATTGATTGTGTGTTGATTGTTTGATTGAACTGCTAGTCAGTTAGTTGAATTTCAATATTGATTCTGTTTAACAGAATATATCATATGGAGCTGAAAGTGATGTTGATCTCATTGTGTAACATCTGTGGATGCAGGGAAACAGGTTGGAGGAACCCAACGGGGTTCCTCAACATTTATTTTACTGTTTTTCATATATTGTGATATATTATGTGATATATAATCTGTTGTCGATTATATGTGTTTGGACGATATTGATCATCGTGATTTGATATGTTGAATACTATAACATACAGAAATGTTGATAAGGGAATATTTTTCAAAGTGATATTTGAAAATAAAATATTTATAAATGGAATATTTATAAATAAGAAATATTTATAAATTGGAATATTTATAAATAGGAGATATTTAGAAAAAGGGAAAACGTTATAAAAAGGAAACTGTTATAAGAAGGAAATCATTTTAAAGTGGAGAACCGTTACTAAAAGTAAATCTTTAAAAATGAATAAACGTTGTAAAAAGGGAAATCTTTATAAAGCGAATAAAGGAGTTAAATCGAATATGGTATTCGAAAGGAGTTAAATCGAATATGGTATTCGAAAGTTAGTAAATCGAATTAGTTACTCGAAAGGGGTTAGTCGAGTCGAGTTAGTTGAATAGAGTTAATCGAATATTTGTTGTTCGAATTAGAGTTAACCGGTTAGAGTTAAACCAATTGGAGTTAAACCAGTTAGAGTTAAACCAGTTAGAGTTAATCAGTTAGAGTAAATCGAACTAGAATTATTTAAAAGGAGTTAATCGAATATAGTTTATTCAAATAGAAAGTAAAAGGAGTTAAATCGAATATAGTTTATTCGAATAGAATCAATTGAGTTAATCGGATATAGTTTATTCGAATAGAGTTAAAGGAGTTATCGAATATACTTATTCGAAAGGAGTTAAGTGAAATGAGTAAATCAATTGCGTTAGTCCAATAGAGTTAATTGATAAGGGTTAATCGAATAGAGTTGAATAGAGTTATCGAATATACCTTATTCGAAGGAAAGAATTATCGAATAAGAGATGATTCGAAGGGGGGTTAAGTAAGGAAGTTAGTTAAATAAATATAAAGTGAACTTTGCCTATTTCAAAGTTAGAAATGTTGTTCAGTTAAGGTTTGAGAGGTAGTTCTACCCCAACTTGATTGGCTTCGTATTTAACTAAGAAATGGTTAAGGTTCGACAGTAAAGGATGGTTAAGTGAATTTAGTAATTAAAGGAAATGGTTTGAGTTGGCATAGCGATGTTTTATCTAAACATCTGTCTAAGCCCAATGAAGGAGTTTTGGAAATGTTTTCCAAATAAGAAACCAGAAATGTTTTCTAATAAAGAAAACGAGAAATGGAAATGTTTTCCATTGTTAATAACGTATATTTTCCAAATTTAGAAAATAAGAAATATTGAATATAGGGAAACAGTAGATAAGTAAATTAATGAAATAAAGAGATAAATGTTGAATGATGTTTGATCGATATAAATTTCCATTTGGAAATAATATCGTTATTTGCACACCTGTTTTTCTTTGACGGTTAAATCACAGACTATCGAAGTTTTGACCATTTTAACGTTGTTAATATGGGGAGACCGGTTGGATTATTATCCAAAGAACCACTCTGTATTGGCATAAGCGCTGCGAATCATATATGCCAAAGACAATTGAAGACGGAGTAAAGTGCAAGGGCTATTGTATAAGTCTTAGATAACAGTATCTGAGATGGATGTATTGAATAGTGCCTTTGGTTCATCCTGTTCCTGGATGACTTGTATGGATGGATGTCTGACAGAGTATTTCCAGACGATCACGTATATTGATTTCTCCAACCGTACCAAGAGTGGAAGCGGAGAAGAAACTTCTTTTAGCTAACACATAATGTATGATTGAGGACGTCAATCGATGATTTGATGGATATGACGATGTGGCATTCAAGGTGAATCTGGTGTGATGATAAAGCGTAGCTTCTAGCCTCACATCCGGTAAATGACAGAAATCGGGCAGGCAGCATGGCTAAGTCGGTCGCACCGAAGTAGGGTGTATAATCACCTGATCTAGAGTTTCATTTACTTCTAAAAATCTATTGTCGATACTGTCCCATTCGAGAAACGGTTGCTGATCCCAACCGTTGGTGATATACATTCGATACACTCAAGCGAAATGAGTGGTCGGTCATGCGTGGCCGGGTTGTAAGATGTTCTTGTTGAACCCATTGTATTCCTTTCTAGAGATACACTAGCGAAAGGTGGTTCCGTACCTTGTCATAGTTGGAAATCCGTTACCCAATATGTGCTTGCGGTTTTGATTGTATACTATATATGTAGAACGTGAGATGAAAGCGTTTCTGCTAGATGATTATTATATTGTGGTTGATAGACATTATTATAATATCAAAAGGTTTTTGATATAAAGATATTTTGGATTCTCATAAGGGAAAAACCCGTTCCGTTATACGACGTGGTCTTATGAGATATTGTTTACTTGTTCAACTGTTTTAAACTGTTTTGCTCATACCAGTCCCATGACTGACCCGGAGTTTATTTTGTTTTGTTTTCCCTAAACTCTTGGGTGCCCAATTTTGTACGGGCAGTCAAGTAGTCGGGATTTACAGATACTTAAAGAGCTGGAGCAGGAGGCTTCAGGAGTATATAGCTATAGTTATTTCCACTGTGTTGTAAGTGATGTACTTTGATAATGATATGTATATTCAAGTACAGATTTGTATTTTAAAGTTATGTTATGAAATATATTTATTCGTTCCACTGTGAGATTCGTGTTACTCTGATATTGTGTTCTTCTTCTTCTTCTTTTCTATAAGTTTCTATTTTATCTATCCTCACCTTCTAATATTTTTCACTAATGGCCGGTATTTTTCAACGTTTGGTTAGTCATCATTGAGTTTATGTCGATAACCAAAGTCGTTAAAAACCCGGGTCGTTACAATATGTGTATTTACCATGAAATGAATGAACTTGGTTTCTAATTTCAGTGAACATTGAATTTGGTTATAATCAGTATTATACTAATTAGGAAACAAAATACCTTGGCAGCATATCATTAACAACAAACTTGATATTATCAGCACCGAAAATGTTGGTATGAGAACTTACTCAACCTATATGGCTTCTTTTTTAATATAATGACATTCTTGGCCAAAAAAACACTCGCTCTTTAGTGATTCCCACGAAAACCCTTTGAAATCGACCATGGTGTTCAATGCATCGTGGCTCTGGCGGTATGATTGGCTGGATCATCTGTCCGATGCTCAAGGAAAAATGAAAATTCGAAGGAAACTCAGGCAAAAATACAGAAGGGAGAAGGGAAAGAAAACAAGGAAAAGGTGCTGGAGGAAGAAAGATGAATAGTAATAGTTTGGTTCAGTTATAGTTCATCGACTATTGATTTTCAGGCGGTTTCGGAGGTTTCAGGGAAGTTTTAGAGAATTCTTGGCAGTTGGACGTCGTTTCCAGCTTGATTAGCCTCCGGACCAGATTGGCTTGCGGTCACTTTCTCCGCGTTTTCATAACACTTAGCATCTAATAACCAAATTGAAGAAAATGAAGAGAGGATGAAGAAGTAGTCTCCAATTTTTAGGTACTCTCTCTGTACATTATTCTTTAATCAATTAATTTGCTCAATTTTTTTATTTATTTTACTGTAAGTAAGAGAGATTATGTTTATGATCACTTGATTTAATTGAAAGTTTGATGCTAATCCAGAGCTAAAGTCTTTTATTAGGAAGTTGGCGTTTTCAATGAACAGGTTATCAAAAGTTTCAGTTATAATTCAATGATGTTTTTAATGAAGGAAAATAACTCAATTATATTCTTTTATATAACCTATTAAGTAACTAAATATCGAATTGGATTGAGTTGCCATTTTCTCAACAAAAAAAATTCAATTTTCATTGGAAAGCTAATATATTTTTTATTTATTTGAAGCATATAAGTTTTATTTTCATGGATTATTGTGTTTGTGTCCACACTATAAGCAAAATCAAAGTAATATGAATTCATACAACTTAACTGAATTAACGTTGAGAAATAAATGCTGTTGCGTATAAATTAATTATGCGATGTACGTTTATTTGAAAATTTTGATTATTAGTACATCTAATTGATGATTTTTTTAAAACCATATATTAGCTCGTTACCCATTATGATAAATGTAAATTTTATGGAAAGAAAATTATAGCAACTCTTTTTATGTTTTCCTTATTAGCGGAAGAATTATCATGGTTTAAAGCCTAGGGCATGTTGATCAAATTCCTGTATTTTTGGTTCATAACTTATGTATTCATTAAGTTGTAAATACAATTTATGTACTCTGACTCATAGCCTAATCTATTAATATGCACTTTAATTTTTTTCCAGGCATGCTAAGTTTTCTGACATAGAATCATAGTTTTCATAACCGTGCCGTCCACTGAACCGTGATTGCTTACGGTCGGAAGGTTCAATGGTTGAACCGGTTGAACCGTTAAAACCGTGACCATTATAAAAACCTATTAAAATGCTTTTCAGAACGTAAGAACTGAACTGAGAACAAAACATGTGTGCTGAAACTAAAGTTTTGTTTGAAAATAGTGAAACACTTTTGATTTCAGTCCCACATTGTATGTAGTAGGTTAAGTTTTCAACCCATTTGGCTATAAAAGAAGTACCGCCTGAATGCAATTGAGAAGGCTGGCAGCAGCAAAGTGCTTTCGTGGGCTTTTTGTTGGACGTTGGCCTGTTTTAAAAATTGAACATTGTACAATTTGGTTTTATTTTGCTAGAAAACCCGGTTTTTTGTGGTTGGGCCGCGGTTTCCAGGGCTCATTGAATCGGTTATTGGGCTTTCCGGGCTGTTTATCCTGTTGGTTTGAGGCTTTCATGGTCGGACTGGAGGCTCGGTCCGGTCATGAAAACAGTGCATAGAATAGGAAAGGTAGGTACCAAAAACAATGAAGCAACAACTCATGTTTAAGTCCAAACACATTTAGTAGAATGCTGTGAACGCATATAAAAGGAGTAACTACTTTCCATTGAAACCCAGTCGTAGAGGCGGGAAGCTTAGATATGATCAAAATTCATCCTGCTGCAAACCAATCAACCAAAGAACTTTCAACCATCACTACCAGGTGAATGTTTAATCAGGTGCTCTCCTTTTTATAACGTATTATACTTACATTTTGGTCTCTCTTTATTTTTTAAAGAATACATTTACATCCTATTTTCGAGTCCCGGCCTCTTCACATATGTGAGGAAAAGGCTGTGCGCACTAATCGACCAACCTAGAGCCCGGAAAGCTGTTAGAATAGTACTAGGACGGGATACTGTTTGGGAAGTCCTCTCGCGCTTGAGTAAGGGAGCCTTTGGCAATGAGTATCCACCACATTTACATCCTATTTAGATTAGATTTTTTTTCTTTCTTTTGAATTAGTCTGGCTGACTTAATAAGTTTTTTTTTCCGAAGATTAATTTTTACATCTGCACAAATTAGAGAATTTTCTGGATTTTTCCGGAAGTCCATTTTTATCACTATCAATGAATCTCCTAAATATGATGAGCATAAAATTTATACAGCTTTTATGGACATGGTTTAAGCATAGGTCATACGTTCATCACATAGTTCTCACTTCAACAATGTAACTGCTTTTAATGGACAAGTAACAATTTGTGTTATGGCCATAAATAGTCTTAAAAGCTCTTGAAACCCATCTACTTAAGGTCGGAGAAATAAAATATTTTGGCATAAACGGTTGCAGTAGTAAGAAATAATCATTTTTTTTTACTGTGGGTTGCTTTTAGTAAGTGTTCGCAAATATGGCGGAAGCTTATGCTGTATCAAATATATTATACAATTTTTTTTTGTTTTCATTTAAAGGTTCGTGTTTGTTTTCTATTTCGTTTTAGCTCATCTTATTACTGTATATTATGTGCTGAGCGGCTGGAAAGTAGCTTTTTGTCCATTGAGATGGTATGCAGCAGAGGATTATTATTGATGTGTGAAAACAGGGGTATTTGTGGGTGCTTTGCATCAAAAGATGTTATCATATTCTTAAAAAATTTAACAAGAAATTATATGTACTTTAGTGTGTATGATTGATTTATAGTGCTCTAAATAAAAAATAAGGTGTACGATAACCAGCGCATGACCTCTACATTTCTGTATATATTATCTTTAATTTTTATAGATATTTGATTCCCATTTCAATCTGTGGATGCTGCTCAAATTTTTACTTGGTTTAAAAATCACATTTTATATCACCTTTATTCTAATGATTCAGTCCAAGTTCAGATTTGACACTGGAGTATGACTTTTGTTTTTCCCCTCGAATTGCGGATGACGAAATTATTAATCGTTATTTTCTATAATTTTATATTTTATAGATTGACGTTGAAAAACTTGAGAATGGTGATGGGTTTGAGCATGAATTATCTTCGGTTTTCTTGGGCAACGGGTCATTTTAGAGTGAAATGTACAGAAATGGTAGAGATACCACATTAACAGAAAGAACATTTGGTGTAGTCAAACTCATGACAAAATTGTTCTGAATTGGCAAATTCTTTGAATTTGACAATATCGTTCATGTTTGTGCATGTATTATACAATAAATTTGTGTTGCATCTGCCATAATTACATGCATATTTTATATGAAGTTTTTATTGTAGACAAATTTTTATTACAAATCTGATTTCACCGCTGAATTCACGTACAAACCATTCAAAGCCTTTGATGCCCTCCCAACTTTTAACGTTTAACTAGATAAAACAGGTGTTTTCTTTTGTACTTTTCAACTGATCAGCACATCGTATTCCGTGTTCTTACCTTAATCCCTTAATTCAGTTCACATCTTCTTTTTAACTAACTTATTGAATCGTTTGAGAAGGGAATATTTTGATAATCATGGAAAATAATTGACATCCATATGAACAGATGCTTTAAAATTCTTACTTTTTTTTGACCTCTCTTTGTTGATTTAGCCTCTTTAGGTAATGTTCTCCATGCTTTCAATGCTTTTAAACCATTCCACCAAAGGGAGGGCCTATATTGTCATTGCTGTCAAAATGGTAGCAAAGCAGACTTCTTTTAGAACCCTTGGCACAAAAATCAAAAGCAAGTTGGGGTCACCATGAATTCAATTTTGGGTGATATAGAATCAATGAGTTATTAATCAAGGCAAGTCTAACAAGCCTACGTACATCAAATTGGGTTTCCAAATCACTTTTTTGTCTAATCAATGCTACATTCAAATTACACTAATAGGCTAATAAATATGTAAGACCCATTTTCTACAATTTTAGATGAAAGTGTTAAACTAATAAAATTTACTGGAGTAAACTACCTTAATTTTTGTCTAATAGGATTCTACTGGCTATTTTGTACCTTTTTTTTTTTTTTTTGACCCTATGCATGTAATTTGATGCAGACTAGAAAATATTCGAACAGACTGTTCATATATGTGATTTTTTCTGAGCTAATTCAATTAAATAACAAACAGGTTATATTAAATTTAGCTGCAATAAAGAACATGCACTGGGATAAGGTAGAAAATAAAATTATGCGAATTTAATTGAATATGCCATCTCAATGTATGCAAAAATGTTTGCTAGATACGGTAGGTCAATCGACTAATGCAACTTGCAATATAAGGAGCATATTTCTGCAATATGTTGTCTTATTTTTGACAAGTTTAATGATCCAAAATTTAGTTACTTGCGTTAGTTCAATTGCTCGAATCCAAATATCAAACATGCCACAACAATGGTGAGCTTACTGTCAACTATTTTTTATACAAATCTAGCAGTTGACGTAAAACAGTAGCGCCAAAAGTTGGTTATTTGGAGCAACACCCATTTAGGAATTGGTTCATGTTGTAGTTTTATATGTATCGTGCTGCAACTAATCATAATATAGCATTTATTTCTATTGTATCTATATTTCAATGAAAATATCATTGAGGCAAATGAGGGTGTTTTGGTATACAACAAAAAGCTGACCAAAGAAGCAACAACTGCAGTGGATGTTCACTCATTGACATTGCAACAACTTCAAGAAATCCATTCTAATGTCACTATAAATACTCCTTCCGGTTCATAACATAATTCGTTTTGTGAAGTTTTTTGTTCTTCAAAATATAAGACATTCTCATCCATAATAAATTGTACCTACTTTATTGATTTGCCATGAAGTACTTTTATTGGTTCATTTGAAGTACTTCTATTGGTTCATGTGAGTATCGACTTTATTGTTGGAACCTGCATGTAGGAAGCCAAGGAAGCCAAGCCACCCATGTTTATTACATGGGTATGCCACCAACCACCACCTACCAAGCCCAACAACCAAGTCACCAACCCCCCCCCCCCCCACCAACCATCTCCTCTCTATGTATACACCCTTCTCCTTCATAATCTCATCCCAATCTCATATTCAACAAGAAGTAAAGGAGCGAGCAAGCTTAGAGTGAGAACGAGTGTTGAGTGAAAAGTGTTTTGTGTAATCACTTTGTAATATTCTCTGAAATAAAAGATCTCCAGCAGCCCGGAGACGTAGGCATAATTGGCCGAACCCCGTTATCAAATTTGTGTGTCTCTTACCATTCTACATTTCATTTCTTTTCTCTACAAATATAATCATAAGGAAATTTGCGTAATTTCCCAACAACTGGTATCAGAGCCATAATTTGTTAGAAAAAATATTAAATTCGAGTGGGAGCGATGGCGGCAGATGAAGGAAAGGTGAAAATCGAGAAGTTTGATGGAGCCGACTTTGGCTTTTGGAAAATGCAGATTGAAGATTATCTGTACCAGAAAAGGCTTTATCAACCTCTCTCAGAAAAGAAGCCAGAGAATATGAAGGATGAAGATTGGGCTCTTCTTGATAGACAAGCTCTTGGAGTTATTCGATTGACGTTATCTCGCAATGTTGCTTTCAACATAGCAAAGGAAAAGACCACGGCAGGTCTTATGGTGGCTCTCTCCAATATGTATGAGAAGCCGTCGGCCTCTAACAAAGTTCATTTGATGAGGCGATTGTTCAATTTGCGGATGACAGAAGGTGCATCGGTAGCTCAACATCTCAATGAACTGAATACAGTTACTACTCAGTTAAGTTCAGTTGAAATTGAGTTTGACGAAGAAGTACGCGCGTTGATACTTTTGTCTTCCCTGCCAGAAAGTTGGAACGCTACTGTCACAGCAGTGAGTAGCTCGTCGGGAAGCAGTAAGTTAAGATTTGATGATATTCGTGATATGGTTCTCAGTGAAAAGATCCGACGAAGAGATTCCGGTGAGTCGTCAAATTTTTCAATTTTGCATACACAATCAAGAGGAAGAAATTCAACACAAGGAAATGGACGTAGCAAATCGAACTACCGTGGTAGGTCGAAGGACTGGAGATCTAAATCCAGAAATCCCAACAGCTCAAAGACCATTGAGTGTTGGAATTGTGGAAAGACTGGGCACTACAAAAACCAATGCAGAAGTGCACCAAAGGATCAGGAGGCGAAGGCATAGGCAAATGTTACTTCTACCTCTGGAGGAGATGAAGCGTTGATATGCTCTTTGGAGAGCAAGGAAGATTCTTGGGTGTTAGACTCTGGAGCATCATTTCATGCCACTTCGCAGAAAAAATTCTTCGAAAGGTACGCCTCTGGAAATCTTGGAAAAGTATATCTTGGTGACGATCAACCTTGTGATATCGTTGGTAAAGGTGCTGTGAAGATTAAGCTGAATGCATCGGTTTGGGAGCTAAAGGATGTCAGACACATACCGGATTTGAGGAAGAATTTGATCTCCGTAGGACAATTAGCTAGTGAAGGCTATACTACGACTTTCCATGGTGATGACTGGAAAATTTCGAAGGGTGCAATGACGATTGCTCAAGGCAAGAAGAGTGGTACTCTTTACATGACATCAGGAGCACGATGTTCGATCACTGTTGCAGCTAGCAACGAAAATTCCAACATATGGCACCAGAGGCTAGGCCATATGAGTGAAAAGGGAATGAAGATTATGCACTCGAAGGGGAAACTTCCAGGTCTACAGTCAGTGGAAATAGGTATGTGCGAAAATTGCATATTTGGAAAGCAGAAGAGAGTCAGCTTTCAAATAAGTGGTAAAACCCCAAAGAAGGAAAAGCCGGAGCTTGTTCATTCGGATGTTTGGGGGCCAACGACTGTCTCATCCATTGGTGGAAAGCATTACTTCGTTACTTTCATCGATGATCACTCGCGAAAGGTATGGGTTTATTTTTTAAGGCATAAATCTGAAGTGTTCGAGGCTTTCAGGATATGGAAAGCTATGGTTGAAAATGAGACAAATCTAAAGATCAAAAAGCTTAGAACTGATAATGGAGGTGAATATGAAGACACCAGATTCAAGCAGTTCTGTTATGAGCACGGAATCAAAATGCAGAGAACCGTGCCGGGTACGCCTCAACACAATGGTGTAGCTGAGCGTATGAACCGAAGGTTGACAGAAAGAGCCAGAAGCATTCGTATACAATCAGGTCTACCGAAGCAACTCTGGGCAGAAGCAGTCAACACAGCAGCTTATTTGATCATCAGAGGTCCTTCGGTTCCATTAGAACATAAAATACCAGAGGAGATATGGAGTGGAAAAGAGGTAAAATTATCACATTTAAAAGTTTTCGGTTGCATAGCATATGTGCATATTAGTGATCAAGGCAGGAATAAACTTGATCCCAAATCCAAGAAATGCACTCTCATCGGCTATGGCGAAAATGAGTTTGGTTACCGCATTTGGGACGATGAAAACAAGAAGGTGATCCGTAGCCGAGATGTGATTTTTAACGAAAGAGTAATGTACAAAGACAGACACAAAACAGAAGTCAACGACTCAAAGCAAAGTGAGTCGGTATTTGCAGATTCAAACGATATTCCAGATAGTCTCATCACAGAACCGACTATAGAAAGTGCTCAGCCTGATGAAATCGTTGATCTGAGTAGTGTGGACCAGTCTGACACACTACAACATCCTACTCCTGTTCCTGAATTGAGAAGATCTTCTCGACCTCATGTACCTAACAAAAGATACATGAATTATTTGTTGCTGACTGATGCAGGGGAACCTGAATGCTATGATGAAGCATCTCAGACTGAAAATGCTAGTAAGTGGGAGCTTGCCATGGAAGATGAGATGAAGTCTCTTATCTCCAACCAGACATGGGAACTAGTTGAGTTGCCCATAGAAAAGAAGGCACTTCACAATAAATGGGTGTATCGCGTGAAAGAGGAGCACGATGGTGCCAAGAGATACAAAGCTCGACTAGTTGTCAAAGGATTCCAACAGAAGGAAGGAGTGGACTACACTGACATTTTTTCTCCCGTTGTGAAGCTCAATACTATCAGGTCAGTATTAAGTATTGTTGCTATTGAAGACCTTCATCTTGAACAGTTAGATGTGAATACCGCATTTCTTCATGGAGACTTGGATGAGGAGATATACATGCACCAACCAGAAGGATTCTTCGAGAAAGGGAGGAAGAACATGGTGTGCAGACTAAAGAAAAGCTTGTATGGCCTGAAACAAGCCCCAAGACAATGGTACAAAAAGTTTGATGGATTCATGCACAAGGAAGAGTTCCAGAAGTGCAATGCTGATCATTGTTGCTACTTCAAGCGATATAAGTCTAGTTATATCATTTTACTACTTTATGTTGATGACATGTTAGTAGCAGGATCAAATATGGATGATATCAGAAGGTTGAAGCAGCAACTGTCAAAGGAATTTGACATGAAAGACTTAGGCCCAGCAAAGAAGATTCTCGGAATGCAAATCACTAGAGATAAGCAGGAAGGACTCTTGCAGCTATCTCAGGCAGATTACATCAACCGTGTTTTGCAGAGATTCAACATGAACGATGCTAAGTCCGTCAGTACACCATTGGCCAGTCACTTTCGCCTATCCAAGGATCAGTCCTCGCAAACCGAGGAAGAAAGAAATTTCATGAATGGTGTTCCTTATTCCTCGGCTATTGGAAGCTTAATGTATACCATGGTCTGTACAAGACCAGACATTGGCCATGCAGTGAGAGTTGTTAGCAGATTCATGTCAAATCCAGGGAATGCTCATTGGGAAGCAGTCAAGTGGATTTTGAGATATCTACAAGGTACCGTACATAACTCTTTGTACTTTGGTAAAGGGCAGGTTAAAGCTCAAGGCTATGTAGATGCAGACTTTGGAGGCGAAGTCGATCATCGAAGAAGTACTACAGGTTATGTATTCACGGTTGGAACTACAGCTGTTAGTTGGATGTCACAGGTACAGAAGATTGTCACTTTATCCACTACAGAAGCTGAGTATGTAGCAATCACCGAAGCTAGTAAAGAGATGATATGGCTTCAAGGTTTGTTAACTGAGCTGGGATTCAAACAGGAAATGGATGTTTTATACAGTGATAGTCAAAGTGCAATACATTTGGCGAAGAATTCAGCATTTCATTCCAGAACCAAACATATCGGACTTCGTTATCACTTCATCAGATCTCTACTAGAAGATGATGTGTTAATACTGGAGAAGATCGAATGAAGCAAGAATCCATCAGATATGTTGACAAAGACGGTAACTATCGATAAACTAAAGTTGTGTTCAACTTCAGTTGGTCTGCTAGAGTAAAAAGAGCAGAATGGCTGTTGCATCGATCAAGGTGTGAAGACGGATTGAAATCAGTCTTCAAGTGGGAGATTGTTGGAACCTGCATGTAGGAAGCCAAGGAAGCCAAGCCATCCATGTTTATTACATGGGTATGCCACCAACCACCACCTACCAAGCCCAACAATCAAGTCACCAACCCCCCCACCAACCATCTCCTCTCTATATATACACTCTTCTCGTTCATAATCTCATCCCAATCTCATATTCAACAAGAAGTAAAGGAGCGAGCAAGCTTAGAGTGAGAACGAGTGTTGAGTGAAAAGTGTTTTGTGTAATCACTTTGTAATATTCTCTGAAATAAAAGATCTGCAGCGGCCCGGAGACGTAGGCATAATTGGCCGAACTCCGTTATCAAATTTGTGTGTCTCTTACCATTATACATTTCATTTCTTTTCTCTACAAATATAATCATAAGGAAATTTGCGTAATTTCCCAACACATGTGAGTATCGACTTCCTAGGAAATCCCAACAACCGCTTTTTTGTACTTGGAAATAGAGAAAATAATTTAATTTTGCATCAAAAAAGGAGTCAACCAACAAAAAAGAAACATTTGAATTTTTTCTTAATTCCCTCGCAAAGCTCTAAAACGATTTACATTATGAATGGAAGGGAGTATTATCTTGCATTCAGAGACCACTTTCAAAAATACAAGGAATAGGAGCCTAGCGGCAGTACACGAGTAAAATCTGAACCTGACATTCCAAGTACAAGTACTACTGAGCTTTTATATGCAATGCAATTGATTTCCTTCTTAAAAAGTTAAGAGAGAAGAAATCTTATGATTCAACAAAAGATAAATCTCATTGATACTTTGGTCGCCTCTTACCCAGCTTAATTGATTGCTTTTGACAATTTTGCAGAGCGTGATTTCTCTAATTAGTTATTGTTTACACTGATTGTAAGAAAAAAAAGGGGAATGTAGTTCCATATAGTTTTAGTTATACCTGTTGGAAATGCATAACCTAAAGGTTGTTGAGTTGAACTTTTTTTTTGTTTTGTGGACTCTGTAAATTTGTGTTATGGATTATTTTTAGTGTCCTGCTATTCACACCCCACTTTCCTCTTCTGGCCACCATACATTTTCATTCAGTGGTGAAAAGGCGAGTTTCCTTCACATCATTCGGCCACAAACAGCCGCCGCACAGTGAAAATTTGTACAAACATGTCGTTCGGCCATGAACGGCCGAATGAGAGCCGAAAGTGGATAGTGGGGTTTGAATAGCAAGACAATATTTTTATTGTAATAGAAAAGTGTAACTGATACAAAACCCAAAAAAAAAAAAAAAAAGCAATTGGCATGCATTCAGAACAGATTTGTAGATCTGAGACCCGAAGTAATGCCTGAGATTGTCAGGCTTATTACGATTGAAGTTCACAAATTTGAAGATCTGAGGTAATATGAATAAACAATGATCGAAGTCCTGAATTTTATGTATGTCATATAGGTCTGCAGAAATACCCGAAATGAACGAGTATCAACTATTAAGAGTATTTGAGTTTGTATTATTTATTATTGTATTTAAAATTGCATGGATATATATTGCCAAGGCCCAAGAATGAAGAATTAACTAGAAATGTAACTATTGTTTACGAAGAACACTCCAAACTAGAGAGGTAATAACTGCGTTATCTAAAGTATCCCTGATTGGTGTAGATAAAGGATTTCTATAGTGGATTGACCCGATTTGTGAAGTTAAAGAAGGGATGTTATGTATCGAATGGATAACAAGATAAAATGAAAAAGCATCACCGATTGATTTGAATTCAGCGTTTCATAATAATTGAAGAAGTATTATTGAAATAAAATTTGGACACTTTTGCGGATTGAAAACATGTCATACTTCGGTATCATGATTATTAGACAATTCAAGTAATGCTATTATATGAGAAATAATACCGCTTTAAAATAAAGTGAAAAATTGATGATAAATTAAGCCCGATTGATCAGGTTAAGACTCACTCGATTCTGATGTGCTAAAGTGAAATAGGAACATTAAAATAATTCAAGAATTAGTTTGCTTAGCTAAGACATCGTTTACTTCAAGGCTGTCTTACGCTAGCATCTAAATGAAAAAGGATCCATATGCTACTGGGATAATTTGGATGTCGTGTATCTGCATTTAGGGATTAATGAGACTACTACGATTCAGATTTAGACTGGGGCATTTCGAAGGCAGAGAAGAGAAACCAATCTTTCCATTTCGATTCAATTCTGAAATATTATCTATTTCTTTTGGTTAGGCCATAGATTATGATTGCTTAACCTTTGAAGCTGCTGCGTTTATATTTATGTGAGTTGTTAATTTTTATTCTATTTAGATGTTTTGCATTAAATAAAGGTTCTATGCGCATAGAGGTTATATACTGTAGGATGTACTGCATCATGCCTATATGCTATCAATACCGCAAACGCTTAGGAGACTGACCAACTCAGGAGGCTGACCACCTGTTTCATTTTTGCATTAACTTTATATACTATAAGACATGAGCATATGGGTGTGTCAATTTTTTTTTGAAAATTATGTGTGTGAATATATATATATATATATATATACACACATACACATTATTATGTTGGCATGTCCGTTGGATATGCGCAAAGAAACCAACAGCAATCTTATTTATTTGTAAACAAAGAGTCATATGTAAATTTTATTTGACATGTACAAGTACATATTATTTTACTGTAAAAAAGTACGTTAAGCGCATCATTTGTGGGAATAAAGAAAACCAATAGAAAACTGTTTATTAATAACTTTGGTTATCTATACCAACATACAACTGTTATCTATACTCTATACTCTATACGATGTCATGCAAATATACAATACATATTGAAATTATGATTTGGACGCAGAGGAAATGCGACACGTTCATCACTGTTAGAGGATGAAGTCATATTATATAAATTCACATTTTCTATAGTTTGCCACAAAATAGGTGAAAATTCGGACAATTTATGGTATAAATCTTGCATGTACTATTTAATCGTAATAACTTATATTTATTTAGTTAACCAAAATTTGTAATAAATAAATATTCTTTTAGTTTTCTTTACTCACCCAAATGACACACATAACATACTATTTTACAGTAAAATAATATGTACTTATACATGTCAAATAAAATCTGCGTATGACCATCTTTTACAAGTACATAAGATTGCTCTTGGTTTTCTTCGCATACATCCAACGGACGTGCCAAACATACTGGTTATGATAATTATCACATGTCCATTCACTTAGTTACTATGCCAGTTATGTTAATATTTATGCCAAAACATGTTGAACTGTCACCCTTATCATGTTCCCTTTTATTGTTATGACGAGGCTACTTTATAACCTCGATGCCACCAAAATACGTGTGAATACGTTAGTTAGGAACGGGGATAAAGGGAATTTGTAATTGGCATAGTTTATATAATATTTATATGAAATGAGCATATAATTCAAATGGGGAAACGTAGAATTAATTACCTATAATGACATAGGAAAGCTGGGTAAAAATGGCATAATTTGAATATGACCATTTGTGGATATGTAATTCAAATTATTGTTGCAAAATAGATATTGATATCCGTAAAAGGAAAGGGTTAATTTATTGGTAAATTAATTAAAAATGGAATGTTAGTAATTAAAATTAAGAATTTTAATTGTACTTATGACACGAGGTTAGATTACATTACCGGCAGAAGTTTGCCCGGACCCGACCGGCATATCCAGCACCCACTAATGTTGAACCTAGTGTTAGAGGTCTAAGTACGCAAATACGAATCAAGCTAAGACACGAGGTTAGGCCCAACTGTGGAATAAGACAGCCCGGACCCGACCGACATATCCAACATCCACACGTTGTAGGCCTAGTGTGGGAGGTCTAGCCCATCATAACCATAATTGGACATGGTAAAGAAATGGATTACTTAACCTAATTTAATATGAATATGGACTTAAGTTAGGGTTAAGTAAAATTGGATGGGTAGTGAGGAGGGGTTAAGTAAGTTAGAGGGGATGGGTAATATATATATATATATATATATATATATATATGTATGTATGTATGTATATATACACACACACACACATATATATATATAGGCCCACATACTTAACCTAATACATGTTATGTAATTAAAGACACCTAAGTAGTATACATAATTGGTAGATAAAATAATAAAGGCTATGTAATTAAAGATCACCCTTTTAGGGTATACATAGTCAGTGGAAAACCTAGTGGGAATACAAGACAAAGGGGAAAGCTTGTATCATATTGTGCGGGAGTTATGTAATTAAAGATCACCTTTTAGGGTATACATAACTAGTATAGGGCTATGTAATTAAAGATCACCCTTTTAGGGTATACATAGTCAATGGAAAACCTAGCTGGGATACAAGACAAAGGGGAGAGCTTATATCATATTGTGTGGGACCCATTTCAGTCCGTAACCCGTAGTTGGTATCAGAGTAGAGAACTCCATACTAGGCGGAGAAGGGGCACGCTTACTGATTGATTATAAGAGATCTAAAACATGATGGGTGGTGTAGACGGCGCAAACCGACTGGGGACATGTGCGTGCATGGGACGGGCAGAGGGGGACAAGGCGACCGTGACACCAGTAGGTATCCCTGTGCACATCTTGGGTTGCCACTTTAGGGAAGTGATACCCCTACTGTGGGGCCAGCACAGGATATCTACAGAGTAGGGAGCCGATCGATTAGGGTAGTGGTTAGGGTATACTTGGACATATGACCTAAGCCTACCAGCTTATAGTGGAAGGGGTCATTTCATTTCAATTATACTAGTGATAGTGCAGAGTAGTCATTAGTGAAGCATGTATATACCTCACCTTATCTGCCTTGTCGCACCTGCCAATTGTATAGCGATCTCTCTTATCGACTTTATGCCTGTCATGTTCACATTTATTTATTTCCTGGCTAAAAGTCACCAGACTTTATGTCTGATCCCTTTTTGTTTTTCCTTCTCTCTTCCCCCCCCCCCCTCCCTCAGGTTCTCAGGGAGGAAACACCTAGGCTTAGCCAGGATTTGGTTATCATCTTGCTAGGAGCTACTGTTGAAGTATGGCTCGAGTCTTTGTCTCTGCTATGGCTTACTCTTTTATTGGGGAACAATGTTTTCTTTTAATTCCTATGTACTCTGATTATGCAAGACAGAAGTATTTTGTTGTAATGGTTTTATGAATTATGGTATTATAAACCACGGGATTATGATTTTTGTTTGAAATAAAAATTTTGAAACTTCCGTTGCTATCTTTATTTATATCTGTCTTGTAATTATTCTGTGTCTGTTTACTTACAATGCTTCACAGAACTTAATGCATTCTCTTAGTGAGTGACATTAACGGACGTGGGGTGTTTCACCGGCTGAAGGTTACTAGATTAGATAAAAGTTTTTGAAAAATATTTTCGAAAAGGTTTTAAAAGAAAGCATTTTCAGAAAGAAAAGTCTGTTTTGAAAAACATATTCCCCAAAGCCATATGTAATATCTCTCGATTCTCCGCTTGATTCCTTTTTCCCTTTTTGTCTGAGGAACCAATTCTTCTCGAAAGGTGTCCCTATTCCGGCATGATGCCGTAGGCATGTTTAGCACATGTCGAAGGGTAATGAAGTGCCTAACCTCCATCCGTAGCCGCATTGGTTTCACCTACGGTTAATTTTCTTGAGCTTCGTAAGGATTTTCGTGCGATGGAGGCAATTTTCGAAAGACTTGTTAGCTTGTTATACAAACATGGGTAAAAAGGAGTATAAGGTAGTTAGGGCTAAGGAGCACATCCCAAGGATGAGAAAAAGGTACGACCCCAAGAAAGGACAGCAGCAACAACAGAAGAAGGGCGGAAAAAAATGACAAGGCTAAGAATAAGGGGAAGTGCCATAGTTTTGGACGAGAGGGTCACTTGGCCAAGGACTGCTGGAAAAGGAAGAATGCTTGCTTCGTTTGTGGAGAGGTTGGACACTATTCTGGGGGAGTGCCCAAGGAAGAAAGGGCATTGTCAACGGGCAGGAACCTCTGGCGGGCAAGCGAATGCTCTTGTGGCTAGTGCACCAGATAGAGGTAGAAAAGTTTCCATGGAAGGTTTTGATTTCTCTTTCCAATCAACCGGTTAAAACTCTTTTCGATTTTGGCACATTCACATTCATTCATATCTAGTTCTGTAGTTGAATCTCTGCACTTAATTACTAGTATGGTAGTGGATCCCGTTGTTGTCTCAAACCCCATTGGTGGTTTGGCTCATTTATCCGTGATTTTCCAGGGTTTGAGAATATCTGTGTTAGGCATTGAGTTTGAGTGCGACGCACATCTTGTTTCATGAGCCAGGGGTTGATTCTAGGGATAGGTTGGCTTACCATATATGGTGCCATTCTGGGCGGTGAGAGGAGGGTCGTTAAGCTTCTAACTTGTCATGAGAGGACCCTCAAAATTTCTTGTGACCCACAAGGGTCTGTCATGCTTAGCTTCCTAGAGTCTCTTGATGCATCTATTGATTATTTGCAATCTGTTCCAGTAGTCTGAGGTTATTCTGACGTTTTTGATGAGGTTCGGGGTTTACCCCAAGGCATGAGATTGGTTTTTGAATATACTTGGTGGATAATGCAAAGCTAGTTGCATTGCCTGTACGACATGTGACTCCCAAAAGAAAATAGGGAACTTGATAAGTAAGTAGGGGAGCTACTTAAGAGGAGATTTGATAGGTGAATCATACCAGGATGGAAAACCTATTAAAGACAATCCTTAAGGAATCCCATCATTCTAAGATGACTATTCATCCAAGTGGTGATAAAATGTATAGAGTTCGAGGAAGTGGAGACAAACTTGCAGAAGAAAGTAAAAGTAGAGAAGACAGCGAGGATGCGACTTGGAAAACTGAAAATAAAGATCACGCTTCATACCCTTTCCTTTTAGGACTATATTCTTAACTTCTTTTTCCAAAGCTTTTTATTTGTTCTTGGTTCTATCATTCGTCTATGTCCTATCGGTCGAATTTTCGACCTTTAGATTGGGAACCCATGGATGTAAACATGTGTTTGAGACATGTTATGATTGATGGATGCAAGTGGATGCAAGTGTTTGCTTGTGGTTGACTGTGGATTCATATGCACACACATTAGGCACTAGATCGGCTCAATCACTCTCATAATACATATGGATGTGTGTGCATTTTTCTTTTTCCTCATGGATGAAAATGGATGTATCATCATATGGATGTTGCATTTGGACGAATGAGTGTGCACACATATATAACTTACATGTTATAATAGGATTATTTGCATACATGTTAGATTCATGGCACTAACATACATTGCATTAAGGAGGTCAACTGAATCAGTAGACCGCCTGATCTTCGCATTAGTTTTGGGACATACACACACACCTCTGCATATATTCATAGGAGCATTAGAAATCTTTTAAGGACAATGGATGCTTACGGATGAGTAGATGGATGGTAGGATACATTCTTCTTAACTTGAAGATTTCGGGACGAAATCCTTTACGGAGGGGAGAACGTAACACCTGGAATTAAAAATGTGGAAATATGTATATATATTGTATGCATAGATATATTTGAGAGAAAATTAAATAATGACAATAAAATTGCATGTAATAAGTTAATGAAGTGAAATGAAGAAAAAGATAAATAAAAGAAAATACATGCAATACATGAAATGCAAAGAAATGCATGCGAACATTAAAAAAAAAAGATAAAACTGAGAATTTGAAGAGCCTCCAGAATTTGGTCAGGAAATTAGCGTCGTTGCGTTCGTGGCAATTTTCTAGTCAATTTAGACCTATAATTTGTAGAAAAACTGATTAAAAATGAAGAAGATATCTTTAAATTAAATATTCCAACAAAACATGAAAAAGAGGAATGAGAAAAGAATAATGTTTAGCATTGTTCTAAGTTTTGTAAACAAAAGACTTAGTAGCTCATTTAGTTAGAACACGTGACTTGTATACAAGACGTTCTGAGTTCAATCCTCGCCAGCATCATATTTTTGTTTTAGGGAAATGGCTAAAAAGTGGCTTAGTGTGAACGCAGTTCAAAAAGCGGTTTACTGTGAAAAGGGTTAATTAGAAAGATAATTAAAAAGAAAAATAAATATATATAACATATATATATATATATATATATATGACATGTGGGTGTCAGACACCCCTGCTGCTGCGCATTATGTTGCACACAAGGCGCATTTTTATTGATCAATGACGATTTTTGATGGATTAGGGCATATGTGGCATCCTCAGATTGGCTGGGTGATGTGTCATTGTGAGTTGGATGGTTTAGATTGATCCTAGACTAATCTAAGGGCTCTAATTAATACTACACATCTATATAAGCACAAATAAATCTAAACTAAATTCATTCATGAGCCTATATGCTACTGCATCCTAAACTAACCTAGCCTCCACCATAACAAATCAAATTCAAGCTAGGAGATAAAAATCAAAGTCTACATCAAGGGTTAAGCTTAACAAATTCAGAACTCAAATCCCAGAATTCAAGATCCATTCTTTTTCTGTGAGTGTTAGTCGCTTTTAGGTTTAAATAGATAAATGGGAATTGTGGTAGACTATGAATTGGGTATATGCTGTAAATCATGAACTTCTGCAAGCATACTATGTCATTTTCCCTAGATCTAATATATGGACATTCTACTATGTTTCCTATGTGAATATTGAATTACAATTATATTGTGGTACATGTGAACTTGTTAATATAGATCTAACTTTCTAAATCTGATTATGGTGATTCGATATGACGTATATATGAACATTGATTTGTAACCATGTTAGGATGATTGTACATCCATTAATTTGACATTACTTGGATCTAGATTTTGGTGTTAATCACCTTTCACTTGCTATATTATGACACCTTGGTATATGTGGTAAACTTGACATGTGAATCTAAACTTGTTATTATGCCACCTTATCTATGCTAGATTTAGGTAATTGGACACCTAATATTGAATCTAAATCTCATTATGCTTGCCTAAACACAAGTTATTAATTTGATGTCCACTTTATTATGATAATTATCACATGTCCATTCACTTAGTTACTATGCAAGTTATGTTAATATTTATGCTAAAACATGTTGAACTGTCACCCTTATCATGTTCCCTTTTATTGTTATGACGAGGCTACTTTATAGCGTCGATGCATCCAAAATACATGTGAATACGTTAGTTAGGAACGGGGGGAAAGGGAATTTGTAATTAGCATCGTTTATATAATATTTATATGAAATAAGCATATAATTCAAATGGAGAAACGTATAATTAATTACCTATAATGACATAGGAAAAGTTGGGTAAAAATGACATAATTTGAATATGACCATTTATGAATATGTAATTCAAATTATTGTTGCAAAATAGGTATTGATACCTATAAAAGGAAAGGATTAATTAATTGGTAAATTAATTAAAAATGGAATGTTAGTAATTAAAATTAAGAATTTTAATTGTACTTATGACACGAGGTTAGGTTACATTAGTGGCGGAAGTCTGTGCGGACCCGATCGGCATATCCAGCAGCCACTAATGTGAACCTAATGTGGGAGGTCTAAGTACGCAAATACGAATCAGACTAAGGCGCGATGTTAGGCCCAACTGTGGAATAAGACTGCCCGGACCCGACCGACATATCCAGCATCCACACGTTGTAGGTCTAATGTGGGAGGTCTAGCCCATTATAAACATAATTGGACATGGTAAAGAAATGGATTACTTAACCTAATTTAATATGAATATGGACTTAAGTTAGGGTTAAGTAAAATTGGATGGGTAGTGAGGAGGGGTTAAGTAAGTAAGAGGGGATGGGTTATCTATATAATAAAATTCCCCCCTTGGACAAACCCTTAGACAAACAAGGAGACAAAGAGGGGCTATGATTTAAAGTTAAAAAGACATCCAATGGTTGAATAATTGCCACGTTGGCCACTGCCTCACTGTTCACGACCCTGCTTGCCTTAATCATGCTCCATGATTTGCTTACCCCACGATCTACACGTCCAGCAGTTGCTTGCAGGCTTAATTTTCTCCTTAATCCTCTAATCAATCTTATTCTTCAATTAAATTCTCAAGCATAGTTTTCTCCATTCCTACCAAAGGTATTTCTCTCCTCCTTTCCAATTTTTTTATTCAGCTACCATGAATAACTTTCGAACAACGTCCACTCCACTAAATGTTTTATTTCTCATTCCAGTACTGTCAGTGACACTATAAAATAATATATTCATGTAATTTCAAATTGTGGATTTACAAGTATATTAAAAATATGGAAGGATACTTTATTATCTTTACAAATTAATAATTAATTAATGCATTCATTCAACATAAATTAATTCTATGTTATTTCCTTTTCCGGTAGAGTAACGTATACAGCAAATGAATCATTTATTTACTTTATCCTCCCACTTAGTCCTTTTTTGGGAGCCATGAATGCCTGATGTAAATGAAATCATAAAAAAAGGATAACAATTAATATATACCAACTACGTATGTTTTACTGTCTACTTTTTCTGTGTTTTTTGGGTTGTATATGGCAACCATGCATGTTCTGCTGTGTATTTTTTCCATTTCCTCATTATGAACATCCACTCCACTAAATGTTTTATTTCTCATTCCAGTACTATCAGTGACACTATAAAATAATATATTCATGTAATTTCAAATTGTGATACTGATAAAGCTTTATGTGTTCTCACTTGAGATTGGATTGATAGAAGGGTAGACATATATTAAGGACATGCAATTGGGAGGGTTTGCTACAGCTTTAGACCATGAGAGAGTTGATTGATAGAAGGGTAGACATATGTGGAGGCCATGCAATTAGAAGGTAATGGAAATTTTCGGCAATGCCTTTATACCAAGTTTCTCCATTGAACTTATGCCATTCGAATATCATATCTTTTGCCTAAAATTCTATACAATGACATGAATTATTGTGTGTGAATTAGTATTTTTATTGCCAGGTTTCTTCATTGTATGTACTTCGGTCTATTTCAAATTATGTACGTTGTACATAGAATGCTTTTATTTTAGATATATATTTGGTTTAACTAGCCAACGCTAACTAGATGGCAAATCTTGAAATGGATTGCAAGCAGATGGCTTAAAGTTTTGTTTCTTTTTCTTCTTCTTTTGTTGAAACTAAGATTCATCTTTCGGATTTTGCAGTTTACCAAGTAGCAGTTGAAGTATACTTGAAGACTGGACTTTGTGCATGACTAAGTTGGGAGATACGTCAATAATATTTGCTTCATGTTCCGCTGCATCGTGGTTACGTTTGTAGCTTTTACTTGGTTTAGGTTTTCTCAAGTTGTATGGGATAAAATGGTATATGTTCAGTCAATATATAAAGTTTCAGATCAAAGCTTTGCTCTATTTGGTTTGATTTTACCTTCATTTCATTCCTGTTGTCTCTGCTTCAAGCTTCAGTGTATTAAATATTTGGTTAGTTTAGTTCAACTCGAAGTCATGCTTCAAAGCTTCAGTCCATTACCTATTTAGCATGTAATTTTGATCACCAATCTTCACCCAGTTAGCTTCATAGATGGATAGTTTCTGCAGTCGCAGGTCAGCAGGTTCTGGTGTTATAGATGATAATGTTTTATTTCCAATATTGATTTGTTTCAACCGACTCAACATATGACTACTATATACATGTTCATTTTGCTTCCCAAAATATCATCGACCTTTTGTCCAATTTATTTGTGAGATTATGTCTTTTATACACTAATTAATGTCTTAATTATAATGAAAGCGGTTTTTGTTTACCACTGTTGCTCTTCATTCTTCAATTTTGTGTATAACTCTATGACTAATTTAGCGTGAGTGGTGTTGTGTTATAGGGAAGAACGACATGCATTAGAAATCTAATTAAGTAGGCCGGACCTTCAATTTTATGAGTTAGCAGACAAAAGGAAGGTAGAAATATTGGATGGCTGCATCTCTAACGAGCCATCTTCCACTGAATGATAGCCCTTATGGGAATTGTGTATTATTGAAAATGTCTATTAGGATGTTATCATGCGTACAGGCATGTGGAGTAACATTTTAGAAACACGCATCATCCAAAGGTCTTAAAGTCTCAATACATAGAGTTGTTATTGATTGGGAACATGGAAATTAGATTTTGTTGGTGAATTTTTATTTCTTTATTTCTTTTTCCCCCATTTGTGAAATTAATGTGTCTGCTGGAAATGTGTAATTTTAGCAACCTATATTTTTTCATCCCCTTATGGTAGTATGTAAAGGTGATTAAATTGTAAAACATTAAAATTTTGCAGTGCATGGTTCATAATATTTAACATACACATTTTCCTATTTTAACTGGTATTATAAGGGTTAAGCTTTGGCTTTATCTCATATTTGTCCATTAAGCACATATTTCTCACGACATGTTTATTATTCCAACCAAAATATCTGCATTCCAAATTCAACTGTCTATATTGGAAGTTAGTACAAAATTTTAAATTAGAAAAAAATAAGAACGATTACTGTTTTATATACGTCATGTGCACTCAGCTTACATGAATTGTTTCATATTGCTCTTTTTTCTTCATCCTAAGTTATATTTCATTCTCATATAATGAAATGAAGAAAAAGTGAAACAAATGAGTATTTCCTATGCATGTTTTAAATAGAAGCCACTCGGTTGTGTAGTTTATTCCCAGAAAATCATGTGACAACGTTGGTTTTGATGCAACCAATATTTTGAATAAATCAAGTAGAAGCATCAAGCATGCATTTGGCAAGCTTTCAACAGTCTTCATCACTATTATTTTTTTGCTACTGAGTAATTGTGGCACTAATTAATTATAAGATAAAGATACTTGCAGTAAAATTTCTATTTTTAATAAGTTCATCTGCATAATTGCTAAAGACCTTATTCTTCATAAATTGTCTGTATATGGAAGGATAATAATTTGGAGTTTAAACTTAAAGTTTTAACAAACTAAACACCACAAAATATTGTAATATTGTTATTGGTAAAGCATAAACTTAGTGACCCACCAACCACTTCATTTTAAAAGATAAACAAGTTCCATGGTTACATTACATCAATTTTTTCATAGTTGCCTTCACCGAATTTGTTATTCTATGCTCCACGGTTACTAACGGATACGCACTTTCTCAGTAAGTAGACATCATTACCAAACTATGTCATATTTTTGATACATTGTACTACCACGTGTAGGCCTCCTACTAGCTATTTCAAGTAATCTGAACTTTTTGACGTCTTAGATCTCACAGAGGAATTGACTATTTTATAAAACTAAAGTGTGGTTGTGCAACCATAAGATGATGTACAACATCCTGTCCCTACTTGCTATACATGCATTATTTACTTCTTGCTGCAAAACTTAGTTTATACAGTAGAATCCTAACACACATATCTCACTTACATTACATATCTTGCTACTATATAATATGCTCTCACCGCTTATTGATGCATGCAAAGTAAAACACATAAAAGTCTATGCTTCCGTGCATCGCACGGGTTTCCACTCGTATATATATATATATATATATATATATATATATAAATATATATATATATAGGCCCACATACTTATCCTAATACATGTTATGTAATTAAAGACACCCAAGTGGTATACATAACAGGTAGATAAAATAATAAAGGCTATGTAATTAAAGATCACCCTTTTAGGGTATACATAGTCAGTGGAAAACCTAGTGGGGATACAAGACAAAGGGGAGAGCTTCTATCATATTGTGCGGGAGTTATGTAATTAAAGATCCCCCTTTATGGTATACATAACTAGTATAAGGCTATGTAATTAAAGATCACCCTTTTAGGGTATACATAGTCATTGGAAAACCTAGTGGGGATACAAGACAAAGGGGAGAGCTTGTATCATATTGTGTAGGACCCATTTCAGTTAGTAACCCGTAGTTGGTATCAGAGTAGAGAACTCCGTGCTAGGCGGAGAAGGGGCACGCTTACTGATTGATTATAAGAGATCCAAAACATGACGGGTAGTGTAGACGGCGCAAACCGACCGGGGACATGTGCATGCATGGGCCGGGCAGAGGGGGACAAGACGACCGTGACACCTATAGGTATCCCTGTGCACGTCTTGGGTTGCCACTTTAGCGAAGTGATACCCCTACTGTGGGGCCAGCACAGGATATCTACAGAGTAGGGAGCCGATTGATTAGGGTAGTGGTTAGGGTATACTTGGACGTATGACCTAAGCCTGCCAGCTTATAGTGGAAGGGTTCATTTCATTTCAGTTATACTAGTAATAGTGCAGAGTAGTCATTAGTGAAGCATGTATATACCTCGCCTTATCTGCCTTGTTGCACCTGCCAATTGTATATCGATCTCTCTTATCCACTTTATGCCTGTCATGTTCACCTTTATTTATTTACTGGCTAAAAGTCACTAGACTAGCCAGACTTTATGTTTGATCCCTTTTTGTTTTTCCTTCTCTCTTCCGTTCCCCTCCCCCCAAGGTTCTCAGAGAGAAAACACCTAGGCTTAGCCAGGATTTGTATATCATCTTGCTAGGAGCTACTGTTGAAGTATGACTCGAGTCTTTGTCTCTGCTATGGCTTACTCTTTTTTTGGGGAATAATGTTTTCTTTTAATTCCTATGTACTCTGATTACGCAAGGCAGAAGTATTTTGTTGTAATGATTTTATGAATTATGGTATTATAAACCACGGGATTATGATTTATGTCTAAAATAAAAAAATTAAACTTCTGCTGCTATCTTTATTTATATCTGTCTTGTAATTATTCTGTGTCCGTTTACCTACAATGCTTCATAGAATTTAATGCATTCACTTAGTGAGTGACATTAACGGATATGCGGTGTTTCAGAGTATTTCTTAACAAATTAGAATTTAGCCAATCCAAAAAGATAGTTAATTGTTAACTAACCATCGAATAAATAATAAAGTAACTGCCATCTTAGTTAGTTGTTGTAAAAAAACTGCTTTATACTTTTTTCTGTCCAAATGGTAAGACTGACTGATTTGAACCACCTACCTAATCTTCAGATGTTGATCAACATATGTATGTTTTGTATGTTGCTACTCGAAAGTTTAAAAAGATATTTATCAACTCCTTAAAAAAACAAGTCAAATATTCTTTTATTTCAATCCTAATGAAAGCAGGAAATGCAAGTGAATGAACAGAAACATATTCATATGATTCATGACCATTTAGTATCAAATAGATAGAAAAATTATCCAACTAATATCATCAAACCCAAATGACGATGAGGCACAAAAATAACTAATATAACTAAGTATATGGCATATATGCCCGTATGATAACTTAAATATATGGCAGCAAATTGGCCATCACGATTTGATGAAGCGGATTATCAAATTATGGAAATGTTAATTGTAAGTACGTATCATAACAACAAATATAAAAATTAACAATAAAACAGAAACATAAACAAAAACGAAAAACCCAAAAAAAAAAAAAAAAAGACACTCTATCTTGAATTACTTTTGTTACTTGTAAAACTTAAGGCATTGCTGCAGATTTCAAACTTGAACTAGCAAATGAGCTAAGTCATGCATTATTCTTAAGGGAACCAGAGTTGGTGATTAGTTAAATTAGAGTTGAGGTGAATTAAGCACACACATGTACAATTGATACATATGTCTGCTATTATAACATATACACATACGTAATAGAGTTACAAAGTCAGTTGAGTGTTTCAAAGACATTAACTATAGGACTAAAGTATAAAAGAAAACCTCACAAATCTCATATGGTTCTAATAACCCCTGTAGTTCTACCATCTGGTCAGAGTCTCCTATAAGTTATTTTCAGATAATGAACCAACGTTATGAATACACAGTTGGATAATAATCAAAGAACTAACATTTCCCATGTCATTTCTATTCTACCCTTATATTTGTTTGTGTCAACCAAAATGTAGAACAAATATTTAAATAACATATTACAGTGTATACATTGGATGACATATAATGATGAATGATTAGATCAAATAATTTAAATAACATATTATCAATCAAAATGTTAAGGAGTGGAGTATGGTAAGAGCATCGGATTTCCACTTATGGTTGAACGATTAGATCAAATAATTTAAGCATCGGATTTCCAGTTTAGCTAATGAACCGTATACATTCGAATTAGATGACATACATATAATAATGAACAATGACTGTTTTACAAAGCTGGAACTGGAAGGGAAGCGTAATAAAGCTTTAGAAGCCGTTCATGTTGAGCTTGTTCAAGCTGAGCAACTTTGATTCGACTAGATTCAAGTTGTTGCACATAAGCCTATTAAAATATCTTTCCCAATGTTAGATGTACATGCAGAAATATATGAATAGCTTTATTGATACAAGAACTGCCAAGAATGGTACTTACCTTCCTTTGAAGTCTTCTCTTTTTTGTTGCCTCTCGATTCTGACTTAAGCGTCTTAATGTCTGTAGTCACAAAAATAGCATTTATCTCTCAAAACAACCTAATCAAGTTTTTTTCTTATAGTAATGATCTTACTGGCAAAAAAGTTACTGCTGTCTAAAAATTCGAATATTTTGACAAAAACAAAGCTAAACTTTACTATTGTGATAAACCGCATAAATTTACTATTATGATCTAAAGCTTCTACGTTTCATAATTCATTATTATTTGAATCTATTAAATGAGAACAACGATCAATTTCATATCTATCATAATAGGTACCAAAAAAGATGCATAAACATTTAAAGGAGAGTAAGACCTTGCTTTTAATTAATACGTCATTACTCAAGAGTATATTGTAAATTTTTAATCCAGATTTGGGTTCTGTGTACATAGTGAAACATATAATCAAGCAATTTACCGAGTTAACTAGAAGATGGACAGAGCAGTTTGGCAATTAGCAAATAGAACTATAAGCATTAATTGTTTAATCATTTGGGAACAAGAATTTGTTTGTATATTCATGGGATGATTGCAGACCTATAGACATTCTTTTTGCTTAAATTGTTCATTGTATCAAATATTAGTAATATTAACATCATTATTCAATGCCAATTTCTATAAATAAATAAAAAATCTACTATACCCTGTGAGGAATATTCTCTTCGACATTGCCAACAAATTGATCTTTTCTGATAGGACCTATAACAAATTAAAGCTAATGAAGTACAATTTTTTCAATTTTCGTAGCGATATTAGCTAGTGACTACTGAAGTAATATTCTGGAAAATGATTGGATATTAGATAAGAATAGTTACCTAGAGCATCTTAAAAGTTTCATACTCAAGATCTGCATGCAACCAATTCTCAAGTTGGTAATTTAAACAATCCAGCTGAAAATCTAGGGAAAGAACACGAGGCTGTTTGTCGCTGTATGAATCCAAGAATACTAAAACCATTGGACCTAGTAGCTTCCAGCCTCCTTACATTGGATGAGTTTTTCCAACTCACTAGAGTCCTAGTAAAAGCGTCGAGTAACTTTAACTTAATGTACATTTATATGACGGAAACTGATATGAGATTTAACAGGAAATAAAAGATGGAAAAAATTGAAGAAACAACAATCAACCGCAATAATCATATTTCATAGTGTTCAGACGTATTAAATTATTACAAGACTATAACACTAATGAGCTTCAAATCCATTTGTTATTGCTTAAAAAAAAAATTATTCACAAGAGATTTTATGGCACATTGTCATGAACTATGTTATATACTAAGCTAATTTTTACATTTAACAATTTTCAAAAAAGAAAAAAGTAAAATATCTTGACCAGGACATTCAAACGTCCACACACTGCATTTTCAATGCATAAGATAGTAAGCCATGGCAAGTTTTTCATTTCATATTATTTGCATATCATTTGACTGTGTATGCGGATACTTTATTGTTTAATATAAAAACATGCTTAAATCAAATTTTCTCCATTTACAATTAGCCCCATAAATTAGTTATTCCAACTTTGAATTGATAAAGTTTTTTGGATTAAATGGAAGGAAAATATTGAACAATGACTGCTAACCCAGACAATGTAATATACCATGTATTCAGCACATTAATCAAACAAGCAAACATTCTAACATGGCAAGCCAGTTTTTCTATGCAGAAAAAGTAGGAAACAAGTAGTGACAGAGCTATTATACATGCAAGTGCCTATAACATGTAGTGACAGAGCTATGATAAGCAACAACATGATTTTTCATCAGATAATTAATCTAAATGCATCATTTCCAACGTCAGATACTTAAAATATGATGATATCAACTTGCACACTATCTTTTGTGAAATGCAAAGTAATAAAAGTTTATGCTTCAAATCAAACTCTGTCAATGAAATGCTTTCCAGATGGTGAACAGTCTCTTATCCAAGTTTTAATGCCTAAGATTGTTAGATGCTAAGTAGCAGTGTTATTAAAAATCTTCAAAGCTCACTATTTGAATTTTGTTTTAATATGAATCTCTAGGTATGAATGGATTCTCAAATTCCAATTCAAAATGCAATCAAAAGTGCAAACTATATAGATTACTCCATCCACGATAAACAAATTAAGATAGAACAAAGAAAAAGAATCTTAACGTTAAAATGTAGAAGCTCAAACATCAAAATCAATTTAAAAATATAACTAATACTATTAAAAGAAAATGAAAAAAATGATTTTTTTACCCTATGTTTATGTCAGTCAGTATTCTACGTACGAAAATTTCTGGCAAACAAGTACGAGTATGCATTAGAACGTGAACTATTTGAATATGTCATTTATGATATGAATCGTGTTTCTATCTAAACCGTTCCCTTTCCGATCTATGTTTGAGTACAATTTTGAAAAGCTTGTTGTGTGTGTTGAAACAAATAAAATATGAACATTAGGAACTTACCCACCAGGAAAATGATAGCCTTTGCCTGGTTCCAGGTAATCTAATCCTACTTTGAGCATACAAATATCCAATAAGTTCCCAGGTGAGTAGAGTCTGTGGTATATGACACCAAAAGCTCTAAGAGACAAAATATACTAATAATTTAGAAAACGAATACACTGATCGAAGTATGAATATACTGACACGATCAAGATTTATATAGAAAAAAATGATGACTTTTCTATAATTTATGAATTAGTGCAGATGTTTAGATATTGTTATTTTGAAGATGACAAGAAAAGCACAATTCAAAATGAGGGAAAACGATAAGTATATTGAGTACCTGAAAGAAGCAAGAAAGAGCAGCATCAGTGGAATATTTAAACGAGAGAAAATGGGATCCATCACCCCTGCACGATTCGTTTGATTAGATTTTTCTCCCTATATAGTTATAAACACCAAAGCCATTGAATCTAACCATATGAAGGCACCAATAATTGCTTTTGAGAGCCCGCTTTAATATTAAAGAACAACTGGCTGCTCAGAACTCCTATGACCAAATTTTGAAATTGTAACTACAATGAGATAAACTGAGTAAAATATATATAGACTTAAAAAAAAAAGGTAACAATAAAGTATAGCAAAATGTATTGAACCAGAATTCACCTGAAGCTTTCGAACTATCAAAGATGCAGTGCAGTCCAACAACTATTAATGGAAATTAGATATAAATCTACTAACCTGACAAAGAAAGAAAATAGATATAAATTTTCTGAATGAACATACATTCAGAAATAATTCAAAACTTACCACATTTGGTTCCATATATATGTAACTCTATCCTTTTCCCATATGAAAGCAATGAATAATTTCATCGACTCACCTACATTATGAATAAAAATGCTAAATAATAATATAGTCGGTGAATTAAAAAATCAAATATGAATCAAAAATCAAGTATGTTCTAATGTGTTATAGGTGTAATGTATGAGTCGTTTGACCATGAATTTTTATTATGTTATAAATACATCAAAAGAATTGTAGAATAAATAATTAATTTATTTACCATTTATTCAAGAGACATTTTGTGCAACCGTTCTTCCTCCATTAATCTTGAATGTAAGCCTTTGCATTTCCCAATTTTCGTAAGTCTTACAAAAGTAAACATAGGGTTGAAATCCTTTGATTTCCTAGTTCGTGATATTGCAACAAATGTTAAACCAACGCTTTCCCGATCGCCAATATTAATGACTGCTCGATCAAGTGTGAGTCCTTGACTTTCATGTATTGTTATTGCCTAACATAATACCAAAGGTAATTGAGTTCTCATGCACGATGTACCAGAAGAAGTTTTCCAATTTACCGTTTGAGGAGTTATTGGAATAATGTTTGTTCCCTCACGAAATCGACTACCGTGATAATTATCAAAATCCACCATCACTGCCAGCGGTTAATCATTAGGAGAGCTTAATGAATGAGAATACACGATATCCACAACAATACCCATTGCACCATTGACTAACCCATTTTGCACTGAAAGATTTGACTGCAACATCACTCATGCACCTACTGAGAGATAAACATATTTTTCTAAACCTTTTGCATCATCCGAAGAAGCTTTAGATGTTGTTTCACAATTATTTATTAAAGGAACACGTGGAATGGGTTTTCCAAGTTCAATTAGACGATTTTGTTGTGTTCATTTGCAGCCGTCCTTGTTGGAAAAAGATAAAGAGCATTCTTAAAAGCCTCTTTAACTTCATTTGATAGCAATGCCTAATCTCTTGTTTTGAATAGTTTCTAATCGTCTAAAGTAGACACACCTCTACTTAATCTTTCTAAAGCCTGCCGTAAAGGTAGCTGCTTATCTCCAACTTGGCGGAATATGTATGATAGTCTTACACACTTATTGAAACCTAAATATGCAACTCCTCCATGTTGTTGCAAGAGATTTCCACCTTTCATGTACAATGAACTATCACACATAGGAGGCAATTGTCGCATATCACAAACTAAGACAATCGAAACACCACCGAACAAGTCATTAACTGAAAAAATATCACGATAACATAAATCAACATTCGCAACCATTGTTCTACCAAGCATTCTATATTCGTCAGTTATAATCAGCTTAGTATATTTAAATTCTTCTTGCATACGACGACATTGCTCTCCTGAAATTTATTTATAGCATGACTTTCTTTCTAAGAGATTGAAAGTTCATGATGGATAGTACTATCACCAATGTTGAATGCGGCCACTCCGGTTGGAGCCATAATGCTAACCGCTTTACTACTTCCAAAATGAGTAATAATTGTATGAACAATGGCATTTACAAGAGTTGATTTTCCTGTACCAGCTCCACCACATATGATCATTCGAATTGACTTTCCTTCGAATATAGTTTTATATATTATATCACGTGCAATTTGTTGATCGTTTGATAACATGTCTAAAGGAATGTTAGTACAATTGTCCATAGTTTCATTTGCATATTTGGCCATCGAACGCAAATTAACATATATAAAGTTACATTCAACATCTATATCAGGATACCGTTGAAGTGATTAATTCCAATTATGTGAGGTATCAAAATCTCGTAAACCCATTTCTACCTCTCCTCCATCAACAAATAGATATCCCATTGATGCTGCAATCATCCATTCCTCTTGCTGATTTTCTTCATTATCATTTGTAATACCATCATCAACTTCAAACCCGTCTTCAATAGCATTTGGAAATGCATCAGGTTGGATTAAACCCAAATCAACGTATCTTTGAGACCATTTCTCGAAGCTTCCTTTTGCTTCATTTAGATTTCGATAGTGATGATCCAATAGCACCTGTATGTAAAAATTAGGAGTAAGACAAATAATCGAGAACTATTTAAATATTTTGAATTATAAAACAGGATTAACCGTGTGACATAGAAGTAAAAATATATGATGTTTCGATAATTGTTAACAAAAAATAGAAAAGCTGAATTAACAAAGAATATAAATGTAGTAAATAATGAATACCTGTTGTTCACAGAAAAGTTCTCATTTATCGCTAAGTGGAGAAATTTTACTATTTAGATCGAGTATAATCCGCCTCAGTTCGAAGTTTATGCCAGTCTTTATTATAGTAGTGATAGTTTTTTGTCATATCAAAAAGTGAAAGATTTTCATACTCCCTTGGTCGATCCATATACCTTGCATTAAAAATTGGATCTGATTCGACTGTATCTTCATCTGTTGTACAATTCGACGTCGTATAATTGTTGATAACATGCTTTTCTCACTTACTGTATGTTGCACCATGTTTCTAGATGAACGTACAAGTGGATAAGACATCAAAATACGACATACCTCTTGGGCAGAAATATATCGTTCTGATACACTTTTAAGAAGAAGTTTTTTTATTGTAGATGTAGAAGTTCGACATGGCTGATGAATGTTTTCAACTATTTCTCGGAATGTATCTGTGAAGGTCTTTGATATTGGCTCTGCTTTTGCTGCATATTTTCCGATATAATTACCACTGTGTGAATAGATAGGACCGGAAACCATTCAATGTTAGCATGCCAAACTTGAAGGATTTTTCTGTTATGTGAACAAGCAAAAGGATTGTTTCGTTTTGATTGAAATTAGAAAATTTTACTATTTGGAGGATCTTCTACAATTTGAGACTTTGGCGACACATCAAATGGATATTTAAAGCGACACGTCATTTGTTTGGTTGTTTCACGTAACCGCAAACAATGATTTCCACTCCTAGAATGACGCATAACCCGAGTTATCAAGTTTACATAGTCATCATCATCGATATCTAAATTTGCATCAAGTGCAACAAATTTTGCACAAGGATGTTCTTGTTCATGTAAAGGTTCTATCATATGAGGGTTTGTTGTGCAAACAAGATGATCAAAATACTCGACAACAATATCATTATTAAGTAAATTTCCACTATTAAAAGAAGATAGGTCTGGTGCACCATGCAACCAACGAAAGCCATGAATATGTCCACTTCCATGATATTGCCATTCAAATCGCTACCAATAGTCCTTAACAGAAAACTCAGGTGTTACGAAATTTTTTGTGAACATATAAACCCTCGCTTGGAAAAAGCATGCAACAACAAGTGGGTTTTCATTTAATAATTGTGCTTTTCTTTTTTTGGCAGGATTCAAATTTTGCAATTCATTTGCTGGATCGAGAAGTTTATAAAGTTCTGGCCATTGCATATCCGCTAAACTTAATGTAAAAAATATTGTTGGTGCTCCTAATTGTTTTACCATAGCTGAAGCTCTTTTAATATTGCAAACCAATAAGAACGGCTTCCACGAATGCCTTTGGAAAAATAAGAAATGCATTGAGGAAACTGCCGGCCTCCCGATTTTAACATTTCATAAATATCTTGGATTGTCAAATTTCCATCTTGGGGATTTTTTTGTACATAAATATTATCAATATCTAGTGCATGCCATCTACTAATAGAATTGTAGGCAAAATAATGGAATCGAGCATCTTTTGCAGATCTTTGATCGGGATATTTCATTAGGTATTGAAAATATTGAAGAGGTTTTATTTTTCTTGGTCGTGCTCGTCTCAAATCGACATTCCCTAAGGGAAATAATGTTGGAAAAGCCATCGAGATATACCCGGAAGTATTAAACTCATCAATAGCATTAGAAGAAATAGGCATTTCAGCTACCGTTTCATTATATTGTTGACTTTGTAGAATGGATAATACACAGGCTTGTTGGTTAGGTTGTACCATATTCGTTATTGCACCTGATGATTCAAATTCTTCAATGTCAGTTATTTCATTTTCATACTCTGAAGGGCCTGCTGGATCTGAATTAAAGCTATGGGTTGAAATGTTTTCCAAATCATTTTGAATACATGGAAGTTTAAGGGGTACATCGTCTTCTGGTAATTCATTGAGAGATATTTCGTTGATGTGTATCTCAACATAAAAAATATTATGGGTTTTAAGCCAAAGTAGTGCTTGTCTTACGTGTTCACGTCTTACTCGAAACTCTTTGTTTTCATATACTCCACTTCTATTAACAACTAAGACCGCCGATAAATCATCTAGCTTGTAAGGGAGAGAAGATGCAACTGCACTGACGTCTTATGGAAAATTAATAACATTTCCGCTGTGTTTATATTGTTGTCCTTTAAAACGATAAACCGACATCATCGGATGAACGCATGTTATAAGTATCTGTTCCAAGCTTGTAAGGCTAGATAATTCAGGTGGAACATGTCCAAGATCCATTAAATTTTGAGAACTAAGCATGGACGGAAGGTCATGCAATGGTTTATCATTGTGACAATCAAAACAAGGAGATGAAGAGACAATTAGATCTGGAAAATAACGAGTGGAAACATGACAATATCTCCATTGCATATCTTGGCATGATTTTCTAAATTTGTGGGCGTTGTAATTTTTTCAGCTGAAGATGCTGATATCGGAGTAGGAATGAATGAGTTTTTTGTGTTTGAACTTTTACGCTGAGTTGTGGTTTGCCTATGTCGTGCGGCATCCATGGATTTTCGATGTCGTTGTTGTTGGTTACTTTCTCTCAAACATCTAGCTCGTTGATTAGATGCACAATTTCTATTATACTTAGCAGTACTTTCAGCATGGTTGTCCAGTGTAATGAAGCTTCTGTTTACATAAAGATTATCAGTTACAAGTAAATAAAAAATAATATACGAGACAAAATCACAAAGACAAAAGATTTTACATAAATGATGCAAGAGAAAATTTTTAATAGAAGCAGTACAAGAAAAAAGTGGTATTACCATGGATGTATTGCATACTTTTGCATAATTATATTGAATGCCTAAAAATTGTCATAAATAAGCATATGTAAAGGAAATGAGGTAAACTAAATGTATAATTATGAAAGAATTGAAAGAAAAATGGGAATTAATAATTCACATTAAATAGCTTTTACATTAAAATAAACATTGGTTAACTATGAAGACTTTAATTTTGAATTTGATAAAATAATATCATGTGTGTATATACACACACATATAAAATGATTGTAAAATACGAATTTAACTTAAACCATGTAGATATAATTAAATAAAGCAACATTATCGCTAAATGTAATTGTATATACCGTGCGAGGAACAATATAGATGATGTCGAGACAGTGCACCCAGAATGTTCTCAAGACTGAATGCAGTAGAAGTTTCACTCATAACTTCATGTGACCTCTATATACACATGCACATTATAAAAATACTTAGTGATTTTAATTAAATTTGGGTATATTACTCAATATTGTTAGATGCAGTATAAGCATTATTTTGGAAAAGAGTAACATGGTAGTCACAAGAATCAGATAACACTTGTTTAAGAATGATAAGCTTGCATGTTTACCTTACGCGAAATAGTCATACCCTTTGGAGATCGTTGCACATAATATATTAAATCTTCAAATGATTATGGATCAACATCAGAAGATGGTAGGGTGTTCAAATCAAAAAATCACCTACCTGCATTTACGTTGAATGAAATATTTTGTATTTATACAAACTTGTTACTAGTGTAGACGATATTACGATACTAATAAAAGAGTCACCTTGAATAGGAGCCAGCACTTTTTCTTGAGCCTCTTCAAATAATTGTTGGAAATGAATGAGCAAAGGAAGAAGAAGAGATCGGGAAGAAGAAGAGATAGCAACTTTAAAGTCCCACATCATAGAAATATTAGCACAATCTCTCCTAATATATTAGCAGCCAAATAGGCTTATGTAAAAAAGAAAAAAGAGGGATGATATGAGGATGTGGGCTTGGCCATGACATAATAATACATTAAAATGTCAAAGATAAGGGCCTTAGGGCTCTTAGGGTCTCTTCATTGGATATGGCCGACGATTCCTGATTGGGCTAGTGCACTGATATGAGAATATTTTTTCTCAAAATTTTAAAAGGTTTGTCCGGTCAGTCCAGAATTTGAAAGGAATGTCTGTTAGCTGAATGAGTACAACCACTTGTACTCTCAACGTACGCATATTAATAACCAGGTGGTTAAAGGGACGCAACCTTTCCTATTCTGACGGTTACTAATGCATGCGAACAGGCACTTCTCCTTGCCTATATATACACTGCTCAAAACAAGACAGAATTAACTTTTTCTGCTTCCATTACTTCTTCTTCAAAGTAATTCTCTGATCTAGTTTCTGTAATCAAGTTCAATTCGCCGATCTACGTTTGTTGGCACTACGCAATGGAGTTGGTCAGTTTTATCCTGGGAAACAAATTGCAACTACATCGATTAGTGCATACGATGGCAATATTGTTTCAAGGAAACAGAAAATTTCTGGACTCGAACATTACTGAAACAGAATACCTTCTGTTTATCTTCAATCTTGTACACAAATCGGTTACGCTTTCTAAGATTATTGTAAACACAGTTTGACATGACAATTGTAGCATAATTGATTAATGTTGATTGTTACTGTTGTGTGTTTGTAATACAATTATGTAATTACAAAAGTTCTAACAATCTTGAAACAATATTTTTTGCAGATGACAAAAAATGGCAGCACTGATTCTGCACCGATTCAGACGGTGACAACTGCTCAGCCAGCGCCTATGCTTCCAACAATGGCTCTGTCTCATGATGAAAGGCCAGAGAAGTTCAATGGAATCAATTTCAAGCGCTAGCAACAGAAAATGTTGTTTTATTTAACAACATTAAGCCTTGCCAAGTTTCTGGCTGAAGGGGCTCCTGTGGTAGACAAACTCGAACCTGACGTTACTAAAGTAGAGGCACTTAACATCTGGACAAACTTATATTTCATGTGCAAAAACTATATTCCGAATGGTTTGGATGATAGCCTCTACAATGTCTATTGTACTTTTGCAATGTCCAAACAACTCTGGTTGGCTCTGGAAAAGAAGTACAAAATTGAAGATGCGGGCATGAAGAAATTCATTGCTGGAAATTTCTGGACTTCAAAATTGTTGATTCAAAAATGGTGATAAGTCAAGCTCAAGAACTGCAACTTATCATCCGTCAATTAGAAGATGAAAAGATGACTCTTAGCGAGACTTTTCAAGTTGTTGCAACTATTGAGAAATCGCCTCCTTCTTGGAAGGACTTCAAAAATTACCTTAAGCACAAGCATAAGGAAATGACAATGGAAGATCTCATAGTTCGGCTACGCATTAAGGAAGATAATAGAAATTTTGAGAAAAAGTGTAACGACCCGAGTTTTCGCAATCCTGGTTATCAACATAAACTCAATGTCGACTACCCAAGCATCGGAAAAACACAAGATAGTCCATGAAAGAAATTAGAGGGTGAGAATAGATAAGATAGAAACTTAGAATAGAAGAAGAAGAACACACAACATTAGAGTAAACATGAATCTCATAGTGGAACGAACAATATATAATAGATACATAACTTTGAAATAAAATCAGTATATGTATACAGTAACATTATCAGAGTATAACACTTACAACACAGTGGAAATAACAATAGCTATATAATCCTGAAGCCTCCTGCTCCAACTCTCCAAATATATCTGTAAAATCCTGACTACTTGACAACCCGTAAAAATTGGGCACCCAAGAGTTTAGGGAAAACAAAACAAAATAAACTCTGGGTCAGTCATGTGACTGACGTGAGTAAACTCCAAACATTTGTTTAAACTTTTAAAATCCTTTTAAAAGAAAGAATAATCATAATACCAATCCATACATAAACACAGATTGTTTTTACCTTACGATAATCCAAAACATTTCTTTTAAAAATCCATACTCATCTGGTATTATAATAATGTTTACATCAAATAAATAGCAATCTAGTGGAACGCTTTCATCTCACATTCCACATATATAATATATAATCAAACACCGCAGGCGCTTATTAGGTAATGGATTTCCAACTGGCAAGGTATGGGACCACCTTCCGACAGTGTATCTCTAGAGAGGAATACACCGGGTTCAACAAGAACATCTTGCAACCCAGGCTAAACATGACTGGTCACTCATTTAGCTTGAGTGTACCGAATGTATTATCACCAACGGTTGGGATCAGCAACCGTTTCCCGAATGGGACAACATCGAAAAAGATTATAGAAGTAAATGGAATTTCTCTAGATCAGGTGAAAATACACCCTAATTGGCAGCTAACCACTTAGCTATGCGACCTACTTGATTTTATACCATTCCTCAGTTGTGAGGCTAGAGGCCATAACGTATCCTTTTCAAATCACATCTTAATTCACTTTGAATGTCACATCATCATACCCGCTAAATCACAAATTGATTTCTCCAAAAATATCATAGGTAAACAGCTAAGAGAAACGAATTCCTCCGCCACCAAACATAAATACGTTTGAAGAGATCAACTTACGTGATCTATTAAATATACTCCGTCAGACATTCTTCCATACAGGTCGTCTTGGGATTGGACAGACCGAAGGTACTATTCTGTAAACAGGACAGCCCTTTCATAACTCCGTCTTCAATTATCTTCCTCATATTGGAACGCAACTCTAACGCCATATGGAGTGGTTTTCAGATAATATATCCGATCCCAGTCTCTCCGTATTGATAACATAAATGGTCAAAAAAATTGATGGTCGGTGATTTAACTATCAAAGGAAAACATGTGTACAAACAACGGTCGTATTCCCATATGGAAATCTTGCCGATCAGTCATCATTTCATTTCCCAATTTCCCATTTATCGTTTCCATATATTCATAAATTCCTTATTTTATAAAATTAGAAAAATATACGTTATTAACTTTAGAAAACTTTCCATTTCTGATTCACGCATCAATATCTTCCCACCTCTATCAGTCTCTAACTGTAAACTAGTAAGAGAACAACTTCCCAAGCATAAACCCCGAAGTCCGAAACCAAAATCAGATCGATACCCAGAAAGCCATCCAACTCAACTAATTTCTAGTCAGTTTCTAATTTCAGTAATTCCATTTAAATTCCTAATTCAAACCCCAATTCCTTTATAATATTTTATTTGCCAAATATTTACTTTCATCTAATTTTCTCATAAAATGTGAATAATATTTCTTTATATAATTATATTTTTTTGCCAAATATTTCCTTTTCAATATCCTATTTATTTCATATAAATATTTCCCTTTTCAATATCATATTTATTTCATATAAATATTTCCTTTGATACTATCATATTTATTTCATATAAATATTTCCTTTGATAATATCATATTTATTTCATATAAATCCTTTTACATAATACTATTCATTTTATATAAATCCTTTTATATAATTCTATTCATTTCCCAAATGTTACCTTAATTATATTTTCCAATATTTGTTTTCCAAATATTACCTTTTAAAATATCCTATTTATTTCATATAAATATTTCATTTTCAATATTCATTTTGAAAATTTCCTTTTTACATTCTAGTACTTCATATGGTATTTAACGTGCCATATAACAATGATCGGTATCATTCAAACATACAAAATCAGCAATAGATTTCATATCACATCATATAACATAATATATGGAAAACAGTAAAAAAATGTTGAGGAATCCAGTTGGATCCCTACAACCTGTTTCCCTGCATCATAAATGTTAAACAATATAAATAACATTGATTTCATTTCAATATGAAATATTATGATAAACAGAATCAATATTTGATTGACAATTTATATATATTATTATCTATAATTACAAACAATACATCAGCAATTCAACCAAACAATCAACACACAGCAATCCAATCATCATTTATCAATATTAGATTTTATTTTTAAAAAATATAAACCATACAAAGTTAGTGAGATTTATTCACATTGGACGATCAACGTTAAATAACGATAAGTGATCAACAGTTCTGTTCAGGCGTTTTATTCCACCATAAATTCAAACGAGCTCCAAATGACCCCAAACTAGTTCCATGTTGTAGCCCTCGTCCATACGATCCCAACAGATCTAATTTCGCTGAATTCTGATCACGTATGAGGAATATATGATGTTAACTAGTATGTAGACTAATTTAAATTAAATAAATACTCAAATGTTAATTGTCATGGGCCTCACCCCTTTAATTTTTCTCTTTGGCCCATCTGCAAATTTGAAGAACCCGATCCTGCATCTTATAATTGCAACCGAACCCGATAACATGAGCCTTCTTCCCCAATCTCTAATGTACAAGACACAAAAAAAGGACATGCCAAAACCCTTACTACCGTATCCCCATTTTAAAGCTTACTGCCCTGAAACAACATCCACCACTGTGTAGTGATCCTTCTTCCTCGGTAACAAACATCGTTGATGCTTCCTTAAATCCATGGTTTCGTTAACAACGCCACCTATTCCAAACCAAAGTCTCCATTATCTCCCTAACCCTATTATTACAAATCGCGTAACCCTCCCGTAATATATCGGTTTCTAAGCATTACGCACAAACACCAAAAGAACTCGCACCCTTCTTTTTAAATGTTAAAAACCTGCTCCTCCTTATTTCCTTCTCGTCACATGCAGAACTCCCTTTTCCCCTTTAATGGCCAATTCACAACTTCCTTCCTCCTCGTCAGATCGACTACTCCACAAACCGAGATTAGCGTTGAACTCCTCAACTCCCCCTCTCTTCTGCCAATACCACCACCATAACTCAGAACTCCCCTTGTAAAACGCGACATGAAACTTCAGTGAAGCATCGACAACTTTCCTCCGCCGCTCTGAGAAAACAACGACACCTATATTCGCCAAACTTTCCAAAACTTTGTCTACCAGTGCTAAATCATATGCCGATCACAAATACCATATCAATGTCGCGAATCAAAGATTCCTTTCCCCAAAATTCGAAGCCCTTACTAATGAAATAGTGCGACATCGAGCCAGATAAGTGTCGAACCCTATGAAGTTGATATGGGCTTGAAGAGCTCATCTATAAGAATCAAGAAATATATGTTAAGTGATTCATTGGATTTGATTCCATTTTATATGGATTTTAGAAGTTGGGTTTTCACGTTTTTATTTTTCTCTGGTGGCGGCTTGGAGTATTTGACCATGAGAAAAAGGGTTAAGGGAAAAGTGGTCTATATATAGGATATTTTTAATATTTTTTCGTTCGATTTTTACATTAGATTTTAAGCTATCGCTATTTATATTCATCTTCTAAAAATTCATATGATCACATATGATACCCAAAAATCACGAAAATGGACATGCAGCTACAGTTTGATATTACAAACCCTACGAAACTTGTTTCGTCGAATTCCGACTTCGTCTGCTCACACCGCGTATTTTTATCCGTTAAAATATCGATTGTTTTTCACATTAAAATTCCGCACGGCCACATACGGACTCCAAAAATTAAGAAAATTGAAATCTAACAATAATATAATATTCCGAATCCAACAAAATTAGTTTCATCGGAAACATAGTTTGTTTGCAAAACTGGCTATTTTTAATGCTCTAAATAAATCCATTTAAATATTAAATATATTTAAAAATAATTAAATTAAATATTTATAAATAAATATTATTGTATATATTCACACTAAAATTTCATACAGCTCCAATTGGATTTGTAACTCGATATTCAAATCCCGGTTGAATCGATATTCAATTTATATTGAAAAATCCATTTATAATATAAATAAATCGCTATAAATTATAAAGGAATTCCATAGCGACTTTTCGAAAATTTGATTTGGACATAACTCAAAATCTACACTACGAAATCTCGATTTTTCTCTTCCATTAGAAAAATATACTTCACCAGCTCCGAATGTTTCTTTTTTCACAGAAATCCGACTTAATACGGCTTCTGTATATTCTTTTAAAGTTCGAATTGCCAAATTACAAACTGCCATGCCATTACGGGCTCGATTATAATTATAATATAATTATACGTTCAACTGTCGTTTATTTAATATATTCGATAATATAATTCAAATCTAAACTGAATAACACATTTCAAATGATCCAATTCACACAATATTATCATTTCAAGTCTTTTCTGATTATTTCAAAATTAAATATATTATTCTGTTATTTATATTAATTAAATATTCAATATTATTTAATTTCGGTCATTTTAAATTACCAAACCATTATTTAAGTAATTAAATAAATTATTTATAATACCCAAAAAATACGGGTCATTACATTCTTTCCCCCTTAAAATAATTTCGTCCTCGAAATTGCTAAGGTAGAAAATAAACCTTATTGACTGGTTAGAACTTATTTGTTCACTTCTTAACTTCTGTTTCAACTGAACCAATTTAATTTTAATTAAATAGTTATTCATTCCTACTAATGAAAATTTTCAAAAATCCTGAAAATTTTCTAACACCTTAACTTTTCGAAAAATTTCGCCAGCACCTCCTTTGTACTAGTCAATAGCTCAAACTCCAGCTCAACTCTCTAGGCCTTCTTCAACCTAAAAGAAAATCAAACAGCCAAGCCGCTTGCCAACTCGGCTCGTAAATCTCATACCCAATAGAAATATAAACTTGTACCTTTTTGTCGGGCATATCATTATATTCTTTGAATCTGTTACCAATTCAACATATATCAATGTCATTCCAATCATTCGTTTACCTAAGCCAAATCCTATTCTCAGCTTAGATTCCATTATTAATTTCACTCTTAACTTACTTGTCCAACTCCATTTTGGATTATCTCTAGTCAAATCTAATTCGATATTCTCTATCTCAATTCATTTTCCACTTAACTAGTTTTCAATTCAATTTCAATTTCTATTTGCTTTTACAAATTCTAATTTAATTTATTTTAATTCAAACAATCCACCCCAGGGAATTTTAAACAGTTTAGCTTCTCTTAAACTAGATATTCCTTTCCAGGATTCAAAACAACTTGCTTTTCCACAAAACAATTTAAACAACAAAATCTTTGGTAGTAATCCGTCACTTAGCAACTCGAAAATGAATACCGATGATGCAGCTGTCATCATCGGAATCTATTTTCCAGAGACCATAGTGAGTTCAATACTATATCACTTTTAAAACCATTTCTAGACACTTCCATTTGAAATATATTTCAAAATACCATTCACAATGCTTTGTAAACAATTTAAAATCTCCTGGGATTTTAAAACTCTTATATATTTAATTTAATTCCATTTACAAATGCCTTTCCAAATTACCATGGTTTTAAATTTCAATTCAAATTTAAATTCAGATTTAATTCATTTCGTAACACTTATACGAATTTTGATTGGTTATTTACATTTTGTTTCAAGTATAATCTTTTCTGATTATAATAACAACCAACACATCCTATATATTATAATAATTCCAATATACAGATTCCTTTTATAAAAAATATATTTCACGTAAAATTATTTCATTTACCCTCTTTTCAAAACATACCATGCCGGTTCATCGTATTCAAGTGTTTATTAACTCCTACCAATACAGTGGATCAAACTGATCGACCAGAACTCATAAACAACTCAATCAATAAATCTCCACAATATAAAATCATTTTATATTGAACAACAAATACGCGCTAACATATGTACACTCAAACTCAGTCTAGGGTACCACTAACCCTATCTTTACTGAGTCACGCCACAGAGCCAAGGTAATTACTTAACCTTATGCTCTAATACCACTGTAACGACCCGGGATTTCGCGATCCTGGTTATCAACATAAACTCCATTTCGACTACCCAAGCATTGGAAAAACACTAGATAGTCCGTGAAAGAAGTTAGAAGGTGAGAATAGATAAGATAGAAACTTAGAATAGAAGAACAAGAAGAAGAAGAAGAACGTACAACATCAGAGTAAACACGAATCTCATAGCGGAACAAACAATATATAATAGATAAATAACTTTGAAATAAAATCGGTATATTTATACAGTAACATTATCAGAGTATAACACTTACAACACAGCGGAAATAACAATAGCTATATAATCCTGAAGCCTCCTGCTCCAACTCTCCAAATATATCAGTAAAATTCCAACTACTTGACTGCCCGTACAAAATTGGGCACCTAAGAGTTTAGGGAAAACAAAACAAAATAAACTCTAGGTCAGTCTGTGACTGGTGTGAGTAAACTCCAAACATTTGTTTAACTTTTAAAATCCTTTTAAAAGAAAGAATAATCATAAGACCAATCCACACATAAACATGGATGGTTTTTACCTTACGATAACCCAAAACATTTGTTTTAAAAATCCATACTCATCTGATATTATAATATTGTCTACATCAAATAAATAGCAATCTAGTGGAACGCTTTCATCTCACGTTCCATATATATAATATATAATCAAACACCTCAGGCGCTTATTGGGTAATGGATACCAACTGGCAAGGTATAGAATCACCTTCCAACAATGTATCTCTAGAGTGGAATACACCGGGTTCAACAAGAACATCTTGCAACCCAGGATAAACATGACCGGTCACTCATTTCACTTGAGTGTACCAAATGTGTTATCACCAACGATTGGGATCAGCAACCGTTTCCCGAATGGGACAGCATCGAAAAAGATTATAGAAGTAAATGAAATTTCTCTAGATCAGGTGAAAATACACCTAATTGGCAGCTAACCGCTTAGCCATGCGACCTACCCGATTTTATACCATTCCTCGGTTGTGAGGCTAGAGGCCATAAGGTATCTTTTCAAACCACATCTTCATTCACTTTGAATGTCACATCATCATACCCGCTAAATCACAAATTGATTTCTCCAAAAATATCACGGGTAAATAGCTAAGAGAAATGAATTCCTCCGCCACCAAACGTAAATACGTTTGAAGAGATCAACTTACGCGATCTATTGAATATACTCCGTCAGACATTCTTCCATACAGGTCGTCCTGGGATTGGATAGACCGAAGGTACTATTCTGTAAACAGGACAGCCCTTACATAACTCCGTCTTCAATTATCTTCCTCATATTGGATTGCAACGCTAACGCCATACAGAGTGGTTTTCAGGTAATATATCTGATCCCGGTCTCTCCTTATTGACAACGGAAATGGTCAAAATCTTTGATAGACGGTGATTTAACTATCAAAGGAAAACATGTGTACAAACAGCTGTCGTATTCCCATATGGAAATCTTGCTGATCAATCATCATTTCATTTCCCAATTTCCCATTTATCATTTCCGTATATTCATAAATTCCTTATTTTATAAAAGTAGAAAAATATACGTTATTAACTTTGGAAAACGTTTCCATTTCTAATTCACGCATCAATATCTTCCCACCTCTATCAGTTTCTAACTGTAAACTAGTAAGAGAACAACTTCCCAAGCATAAACCCCGAAGGCCGAAACCAACATCAGATCGATACCTAGAAAGCCATTCAACTCAACTAATTTCTAGTCAGTTTCTAAATTCAATAATTCCATTTAAATTCCTAATTCAAACCCCAAATTCCTTTATAATATTTTATTTGCCAAATATTTACCTTCATCTAATTTTCTCATAAAATGTGAATAATATTTCTTTATATAATTCTATTTTTTTTGCCAAATATTTCCTTTTCAATATCCTATTTATTTCATATAAATATTTCCCTTTTGAATATCATATTTATTTCATATAAATATTTCCTTTGATAATATCATATTTATTTCATATAAATATTTCCTTTGATAATATCATATTTATTTCATATAAATCCTTTTATATAATACTATTCATTTTATATAAATCCTTTTATATAATTATATTCATTTCCCAAATGTTAACTTAATTATATTTTCCTATATTTGTTTTCCAAATATTACCTTTTAAAATATCCTATTTATTTCATACAAATATTTCATTTTCAATATTCACTTTGAAAATTTCCTTTTTACATTCTAGTATTTCATATTGTATTTAACGTGCCATATAACAATGATCGGTATCATTCAAACATACAAAATCAGCAACTGATTTCATATAACATCATAAAACACAATATGTGAAAAACAGTAAAATAAATGTTGAGGAATCCAGTTGGATCCCTCCAACCTGTTTCTCTGCATCACAGATGTTAAACAATATAAATAACATCGATTTCATTTCAATATGAAATATTCTGATAAACAGAATCAATATTTGATTAACGATTTATATATATATTGTTATCTATAGTTTCAACCAATACATCAGCAATTCAGCCAAACAATCAACACACAGCAATCAAATCATCATTAGATTTTATTCTAAAAAAATATAAACTATACAGAGTTAGTGAGATTTACTCACATTGGACGATCATCGTTAAATAATGATAAGCGATCAACAGTTCCGTTCAGGCATTTTATTCCACCATAAATTCAACCGAGCTCCAAATGACCCCAAACTAGCTCCATGTTGTAGCTCTCGTCCATACGATCCCAACGGATCTTGTTTCGCTGAATTCTGATCACGTACGAGAAATATATGATGTTAACTAATTTGTAGACTAATTTAAATTAAATAAATACTAAAATGTTAATTGTCATGGGCCTCACCCCTTTAATTTTTCACTTTGGCCATCTGCAAATTTGAAGAACCCGGTCCTGCTTCTTATAATTGCAACCGAACCTGCCAACATGAGCCTTCTTCCCCAATTGGTACTGTACAGGACACGAAAAAAAGGACATACCAAACCCCTTACTACTGTATCCCCATTTTAAAGCTTACTGCCCTGAAACAACATCCACCACCGTGTAGTGAAGCTTCTTCCTCAGTAACAAACATCGTTGATGCTTCCTTAAGTCCACGGTTTCGTTAACAATACCAGCTACTCCAAACCAAAGTCGCCATTATCTCCCTAACCCTGTGATTACAAATCGCGTAACCCCCCCCCCCCTCTGTAATATATCGATTTCTAAGCATTACACACAAACACCAAAAAGAACTCGCACCCTTCTTTTTAAATGTTAAAAACCTGCTCCTTCTTATTTCCTCCCCGTCACATACAGAACTCCCTTTTTCCCTTTCGTGGCCAATTCACAACTTCCTTCCTCCTCGCCAGATCGACTACTCCACAACCCGAGATCAGCGTTGAAATCCTCAATTCCCCCTCTCTTCTGCCAATACCACCACCATAACTCATAACTCCCCTTGCAAAACGCGACATGAAACTTCAGTGAAGAATCGATAGCTTCCCTCCGCCGCTCTGAGAAAACAGTGACACTTATATTCGCCAAACTTTCCAAAACTTTGTCTACCAGTGCTAAATCATATGCCAATCACAAATACCACATCAATGTCCCAAATCAAAGCTTCATTTCCCCAAAATTCTAAGCCCTAGCTAACGAAATGGTGCGACATCGAGCCAGATAAGTGTCGAACCCTATGAAGCTGATATGGGCTTGAAGAGCTCATCTACAGGAATCAGGAAATATATGTTAAGTGATTTATTGGATTTGATTCCTTTTTATATGGATTTTAGAAGTTGGATTTTCACGTTTTAATTTTTCACTGGTGGCGGCTTGATGTATTTGACCATGAGAAAAAGGGCTAAGAGAAAAGTGGTCTATATATAGGATATTTTTAATATATTTTTATTCGATTTTTATATTAGATTTAAGCTATCGCTATTTATATTCGTCTTCTAAAAATTCATATGATCACATATGATACCCAAAAATCATGAAAATGGACATGCAACTAAATTTTGACATTACGGACCCAACGAAACTTATTTCGTCGAATTCCGACTCCGTCTGCTCACACAGCATATTTTTAACCGTCAAAACATCGACTGTTTTTCACATTAAAATCCTGTATGGCCACATACGGACTCCAAAAATCACGAAAATTGAAATCTAACAATAATTTAATATTTCGGATCCAACAAAATTAGTTTCATCGGAAACGGAGTTCGTTTGCAAAACTGACTATTTTTAAAGCTCTAAATAAATCCATTTAAATATTAAATATATTTAAAAATAATTAAATTCAATATTTATAAATAAATATTATTGTATATTTTCACAATAAAATGTCATACAGCTCCAACTGGATTTATAACTCGATATTCAAATCCCGGTTGAATCGATATTCAATTTATATTGAAAAATCCATTTATAATATAAATAAATCACTATAAATTATAAAGGAATTCCATAGCAACTTTTCGAAAATTTGATTTGGACATAACTCAAAATCTACATGACGAAATCTCGATTTTTCTCTTCCATTAGAAAAATATACTTCACCAGCTCCAAACGTTTCTTGTTTCACAGAAATCTGACTTAAAACGGCTTCTGTATATTGGTTTAAAGTTAGAATCGCCAAATTACGAACTGCCGTGCCATTACGGGCTCGATTATAATTATAATATAATATACATTCAACTGTCGTTTATTTAATATATTCGATAATATAATTCAACTCTAAAATGAATAATACATCTTAAATGATCCAATTCACACAATATTGTCATTTCAACTCTTTTCTGATTATTTCAGAATTAAATATATTATTCTATTATTTATATTAATTAAATATTAAATATTATTTAATTATGGTCATTTTTAATTACCAAACCATTATTGAAATAATTAAATAAATTATTTATAATACCGAAAAAAATACGGGTCATTACAAAAAGATTTCTCAGAATATTGCTGCTAAAGCAAATGTTGTTGAGTCAGACATGACTAACAAAAGAAAAAGGGAGAATACTCCGAAAAAGTCAAAGAAATTACTGGGTTCTTGCCACGACTGTGGAAAGAAGGGGAACATAGCAGCTGAAGGTCGTGCACCTAAAAAGAAGAAGTTAGAAGCAAATACGACTGATGTTTCGAAAGGAATTTCTGATCTTGATTTGTGTGCAGTAGTATCAGAATGCAACCTTGTTGGTAACTCAAAGGAATGGTTTATAGAAACTGGAGCCACTCGACACATATATGCTAACAAGTGGATTTTTACAACCTATAAAACTTTTTATGGGCAATTCTTCCACTTCAAAGGTCAAAGGCAAAGGAAAAGTTGTGTTGAAACTAACTTCTGGAAAGGAACTGACTTTAAATGATGTTCTCCATGTTCCAGAAATTCGTAAGAACTTGATTTCAGGATCGTTGCTGAGCAAGCATGGCTTCAAATTGATCTTTGAAGCTGATAAATTTGTTCTTTCCAAGAATGGAGTGTATGTTGGAAGAGGATATGTGTGTGATGGTTCATTTAAAGAAAATGTAACCACTATTGTACCACGCACTGATATGAATAAAAGTGAATCTTCTGCTTACACTGTTGAATCTTCTGACATATGGCATTCTAGATTAGGACATGTAAACTTTGATACATTACGAAAATTAATTAATCTAGAATTTATACAAAATGCAATATAGATTCCAACTATAAATGTCAAGTTTGTGCAGAAGCAAAATTGACAAGAACCTTGTTTCATCATATTGAACGAGAACAGAACCTCTAGACTTAATACATAATGATGTATGCGATTTGAAAATGTGTCAAACTAGAGGTGGAAAAAGGTACTTTATTACATTCATTGATGATTGCACCAGATACTATCATGTATATCTCCTTAGAAGTAAGGACGAAGCATTCAAAATGTTTAAACAGTATAAGGCACAAGTTGAGAATCAACTCAACAAGAAAATAAAAACTTTAAGAAGTGATAGAGGAGGAGAATACGAGTCTCCATTTGAGGAATTTTGTGCTGAGCATGGAATTATACATCAAACAACAACCCCGTATTCACCTCAATCCAACGGTATAGCCGAATGAAAAAATAGAACTCTTGAAGAAATGATGAACGCCTTACTAATTAGCTCTGGCTTGCCAAATAACTTTTGGGGAGAAGCTATTCTTTCAACAAATCATATTTTAAATAAAATACCCTGAAAGAAAATATCTAAATCTCCTCATGAACTTTGGAAAAACAGACCACCATCCTACAAATACCTAAAAGTGTGGGGTGTCTTGCCAAAGTAGAGGTACCAAAACCAAAGAAGGTCAAAATTGGACCAAAAACAATTGATTGTGTATTCATTGGATATGCACAAAATAGTTTTGCATATCAATTTTTGGTACACAAATCTGAAATTGATGATATTCATGAAAATACCATCATTGAGTCAAGAAATGCTAGATTTTTCGAACACGTATTTCCGTTGAAACATGGTACTGAAAATCATGCACCTAAGAGACCAAGGGAAAATGAAGTTCCTTACTCTATTGAGGATGTTGAACATAATAACACTCAGCAAAGTAGTATTGAGCAGCAAGTGGAGGAACCAAGAAAAAGTAAAAGGTCAAGGACTTTAAAAACCTTTGGACCGAACTTCTATACATTTATGTTAGAAGATGATCCATTGACATACAAGCAAGCTATGTCTTCCAGTGATGCCCCTTATTGGAAGGAGGAAATTAACAATGAGATCGAATCCATTATGTCCAATCATACATGGGAATTGGTTGATTTACCTCAAGGATGTAAGGCCTTAGGTAATAAATGGATATTTAGAAGGAAATTGAAACCTGATGGTTCAATAGACAAGTACAAAGCTCGTTTGGTAGTCCAAGGATTTAGACAAAAGGAAGACCTGGACTATTTCGATACATACTCACCTGTAATGAGGATAACGTCAATTAGAATGCTCAATGCAATTGCATCCATACATGACTTGGAAATACATCAAATGGATGTTAAAACTGCATTCTTGAATGGTGAACTAGAGGAGGAAATCTATATGAAACAACCTGAAGGATTTCTAAGCTCAGAAAATGAGCATAAAGTTTGCAAATTGGTAAAATCGCTTTATGGCCTTAAGCAAGCTCCAAAATAGTGGCATGAGAAGTTTGATAATACTATGTTATCAAATGGATTCATGATAAATGAATCAGATAAATGTGTGTACATAAAACATACACATATTGGATATGTCATTGTTTGTCTTTATGTTGATGACCTATTGACCCTAGGCAATAACAAGGCCATAATAACATCTACAAAGGATATGTTATCCTCTAGATTCGATATGAAAGACCTAGGACTGGCTGATGTGATATTCGGTGTAAAAATTCTAAGAACATCACAGGGATATGCATTATCCCAATCACATTACATCACCAAAATACATGAGAAATTCAAGCAATATAATGTAACTATTGCAAAATCACCAGTCGATATGAACCAAAATTGGGTAAAGAACACTGGTGATGGTATTTACCAATTGGAATACTCTCGTATACTAGGAAGTATCATGTATGTTATGAACTGTACTAGGCTTCATATCGCATATGCTGTAAGCAAACTAAGTAGATTTACCAGCAATCCTGGTAAGCATCATTGGAAAGCGATAATCAGAGTTCTAGGATATCTAAAGTATACACAGAGTTATGGTCTATACTATACAAACTATCCTTCAATAGTGGAAGGATACAGTGATGCAAATTGGATCGATCACTGGATCAAATGATACAAAGTCAACAAGTGGATACGTGTTCACATTAAGAAACGGAGCAATTTCATGGAAATCATCCAAACAGACTTGTATTGCAAGATCTACGATGGAATCAGAGTTTATTGCATTAGATAAGACTGCAGAAGAAGCAAAATGGATTCGAAGATTCTTGGAAGATGTTCCTAATTGGAGCAAACTTATGCCTCCAATATATATACATTGTGATAGTCAATCAGCTATTGGAAGAGCTAATAGTACACTATACAATGATAAATCTAGGCACATTCGTCGTAGACATAAAACGATAAGACAACTTCTCTCTAATGAGGTTATCACAACAGATTAGATTCGATCTAAAGATAACTTAGCGGATCCACTTACAAAAGGATTGCCAAGAGAGAAAGTTCAAACCTTATCGAAGGGAATGGGGCTAAGGCCTATAAACTAAAGGTTTTTTTATAAAGGAAACCCCACCTAGTTGACTGGAGATCCCAAGATCTAGGTTCAAAGGGACAACGAAGTTTAAGAGAAACTTGATGGCACTGTTATACACAAACCATTCCAATGATAAGTCAGTGCATGATATGTTGAATAAGGATAAGTATTAGACTTTTAATGATGTCTGTATTTGAGGAATTAGAGAATACCCTTTACAGAATCACATACGTAAGTGCAAAGGCGCCGCTTCAAAGAGAATTATGAGGCCAAATTCTCTAAGCACTTATGAGACTAGGCAGGTGTTTAAGGCAAAAACGAACACATACAGAGAATGAAGAGTTATAAGAAATATTTATCGTGTGTTATCTACTTTGGAATTACACAAAAGGCTTATAGTTCAAGGACAGTCTATGTCTACTGATTCTCCTGTGATTCAAATAGGTAATCACTAGGAAAGTTCAAGGCCCATGTACCACTTTAACCGATGCGATAAATGATTCGTGAAACTAAGATCGATTACTCATTCATGTGGGGGATTGTTGGAAATGAATGAGCAAAGGAAGAAGAAGAGATAGGGAAGAAGAAGAGATAGCAACTTTAAAGTCCCACATCATAGAAATATTAGCAAAATCTCTCCTAATATATTAGAAGCCAAACAGGCTTATGTAAAAAAGAAAGGAGTGGGATGATATGAGGATGTGGGCTTGGCCATGACATAATAATACATTAAAATGTCAAAGATAAGGGCCTTGGGGCTCTTGGGGTCTCTTCATTGGATATGGCTGACGGTTGCTGATTGGGCTAGTGCACTGACATGAGAATATTTTTTCTTAGAATTTTAAAAGGTTTGTCCGTTCAGTCCAGAATTCGAAAGGAATGTATGTTAGCTGAATGAGTACAACCATTTGTATTCCCAACGTACGCATATTAATAACTGGGTGGTTAAATGGTCGCAACCTTTCCTATTCCGACGGTTACTAATGCATGCGAACAGGCACTCCTCCTTGCCTATATATACACTGCCCAAAATAAGACAGAATTAACTTTTTCTGCTTGCATTACTTCTTTTTCTTCAAAGTAATTCTCTGATCTAGTTTCTGTAATCAAGTTCAGTTCGTCAGATCTCCGTTTGCTGGCACTACACAACGGAGTTGGTCAGTTTTATCTTAGGAAACAAATTGTAACTACGTCGATTGGTGCATACGACGGCAATATTGTTTCAAGGAAGCAGAAAAATTCTGGACTTGGACATTACTGAAACAAAATACCTTTTGTTTATCTTCAATCTTGTGCACAAATCAGTTACGCTTTCTGTGATTATTGTAAACACAGTTTGACGTGACAATTGTGGCATAATTGATTAACGTTGATTGTTGTTGCTGTATGTTTGTAATACAATTGTGTAATTACAAAAGTTCTAACAATAATGAAGTGCTTGTGGAGGATGTTGACCATTGAAATATAATAGAATCATCCATTATTTCACATGGAGTCTAAAAATTAAGCAAAAATAAAATAATGTAAGAATCTCAAATCAATAAAATTAAAAAGTATACAATAATTATTTGATAGAACTTATATTTCAATCAACATGTTCTTTTTAAATACAAATCTAAAAGCAAAATAAAATATAGAATGAAAATTAATCACCGTATGTGAAAGGCATGATACTAACGATTGTTGCACATAAGTAACTTTAAATGATTGGTCGACGCTGTTAGATAAAGGTGATACATTTAAATCAATTGTACTCTTGGTGCCTGCATTATATACATATATAAGATAACATATTTTGTCAATTAATAAAAAAAAAATTAATTTATAGATTTTGGAAAGATGCATTACTTATTCTAGAAGAAAGAGTGCAAAAATTATTTTGAGAAAAAAAAGTCGGTTGTTTTGAAAGACTACCTTGAGTAGTAGATTCTGTAGGCGTAGCTTTTTTGCATATGGCTGATATGATTCTTAAATTGTTGCTGTTAATTGGTAGGCAGAAGCCATGCATCCAAAGCAATATGATTCATATTATGTGTATGAAAAAAGTTAAAATAAAAATTGTTCTATTTGACAAAAATAACTTATGATTTGTTAACTCCAATGTGGACACCTGTGTAGAATCAACATGATGCCCGAATGTTTGCTCATCATTGTCAGGTAAAGGCGTAGCATCAAATCAATATGAATCATTTTTAATGTTATGTTTTTCTGCACATGCAAAAAATAAATTAAAATTTACGTACACATAAAATAGTTAAAAAATGATTTTTGTTTTCAGTTGCAGCTACAACCTTGAGAATAACAATATTTGTGTAAGCATGGCATCATGATTTTGATCTTCGACTTCTAGTTTTACATTTTTTTTTCCTTTTTAAATTAATCAACTTAAACGGTGATGCGTCAAATTTAAAAAAACGAAAGGCAATATAAGCAGACCTTATGATTCACATTAGGTGTATGATTAAAGTATAAAAAATAAAAATTGGTCAATTTAACAAAAATACTTTATGATTTGTTAACTCCAATGTGGATATCTATGTATAATCAACATGATGCTCGAATGTTTGGCCATCACTGTCAGGTAGAGGCGTAACACTCAAATCAATGCAAACCATTGTTGATGTTATATTTTTCTGCACATGCAAAAAATTATGTACAAATAATTAATTAATTAGGCATAACTAAAATTAAATAAAATAAAAATTATGTACGCATAAAATAGTTAAAAACGGTAATACCCATTATTTGATGAGGTACTTCTAATTATATAAACATAAAATGGTCTTCATGGTTTCGAAGTATGCAGGTATCTTTTTGATTGGAGTGACAACGATAGTAATAATTTTTTGTTCCTGTGCTTGCTTCAAATCAAGCAAGTACTTGTACATAATCTCAGCATATATGCAATAGTTAAAAATATGGCTACATCAATTTCAATTACTGTACATTGTAATTCTCAAGACAATTACATAAAGTAGATAACTACAACAAAAGATCACAAGTGAAGACTTATATAACACTTAGATGTATGAATATCATAATAATCAACTATAGCTCAATCTTAGTTTGTTTTATTAGTGGTACACACAATCTATTTGTGACATTCTACAACACTTAATCATTGTATGTCACCGTATACAAAGTGAACAAGCTCCAAATTTTAATGATTTCGTTATCGATGTACTATACATTGTACATATACACACAGTGATGCAATGAAAAGAAATAAGATGTGTAATTTTAAACAATATAAGTAACTCCGAAAAAAATAATTTTGTCACCTGATTGGCAGATGTAAGACAGATTTATATGTAGAGATTCAACTATATTCAAAGTAGGAAGAAGCCCGGAGCTGCTTAAAGTACCCCGGCACTACTAGAAGCAAGTCAGATGCTATATATTCCAATAAATAGATGCTAACTTCAGGATGCAAAAACATAGGGATTAAACTACATAAATTTGAAAAATAATCTGGCCTTACAACATCACAAGCTAATAACGTGGAAAAACATAAATCTTTCCTTGAGTTATGGATCCACAAATGAATTGTATTCCTACAGTTAGAAGCATTACAATCATAATCTTAAAGTTTAACATTTGACACTTTTGAATGTGCCGATTAAACCCGGTTTCAATCTAAAGTTCAAATATTACGATTTACGATCTGAAATAAAAAAGAAGTAAAATACATTTAACTTGAAATCGGAAATCACCGCAACTATTTTGAAACAATCATACCTAGAGGATCGGAAGCGAATTTCTTGCTGAATCCGTGTTTATTTGGATCAATCGATTAGAGGAAGAAAAGGAGAAGAAAGAAGGGATAAGAGGAGGAGGCAGTAAAAACAGTGAGGAAATAGAATGCTTTTGCGCGAGAGATGAAATCAGACAATAGGGAAATATGAGATCGTGATTTTCTACAAAATTAAGAATCGGAAGAGACAAAGATAGAGATATTTTCGCATGAGATTATTTAGCCGATTATTATTGGCTTTAGAGAGTTTTATTTTGGCCCTCTTACAGTAGGAAAACCTCCCTAACGGTCGGTTTGACTATACAAAAACAACTACCAGCTTGAACAAAAGACACAACACGCTACAGTCAAATTACTAAAGAAAACAATAAGCCTAAACTCCATATTACACAAAGAAAACCCATGTAAGGCTTCTACAGCAAAGTCGACAGATGAACTTGACATCATCACCAAGATAAACCAAAAGGTTCTAAAACAGAACCCATGTCTCTAAGCCAACCACAACAACTCCTCAACCTGAGCTTCAAATGCATCAACACCCACACAAAAACATCCAACAACATCTGTCCAGATTATAACATGAAGAAAGCCATGCAAGAACTCAAAACTCCAAGCAATACAACACAAATAACAGCACTTGCACCACCTCAAGAAGGAGAAAATTATAAACCCAACCATTAAAAAAGAAGAAAAAAAAGCCAAATTCGATCGCTTCTTAGTTACACCTTTATTGTTAACTCCACCTAGATTTTTTTCCTCCTCCTTTTGCTTTTTTGGATTTGGGTCGATTTTTAATTTCTTGCATAAGTTTAACCCACTCTGGGTTTTCCTCTACCAAGGATTCATCATAAACTAACTTATTAATCTCTTTATATTTACTAGGTTTAAATGTTCTCCTCTTTTTGAAGCTATTTGTAGAACTATAAGAACTGTATGAGCTACCAGACTCGTTCATAAAAATATTCTTACTTACATCATCCTCACCATTTTTTAAACTCACTACAATTCCTAAAGTCAGATGCTATATATTCCAATAAATAGATGCTAACTTCAGGATGCAAAAACATAGGGATTAAACTACATAAATTTAAAAAATAATCTGGCCTTACAATATCACCAGCTAATAATATGGAAAAACATAAACCTTTCCTTGAGTTACGGATCCACAAACGAATCGTATTCCTATAGTAAGAAGCATTACAATTGTAATCTTAAAGTTTAACATTTGACCCTTTTGAATGTGCCGATTATACCCGGTTTCAATCTAAAGTTCAAATATTATGATTTACGATCTGAAATAAAAAAGAAGCAAAATACATTTAACTTGAAATCGGAAATCATCGCAACTATTTTGAAATAATCACACCTAGAGGATCGGAAGCAAATTTCTTGCTGAATTCGTCTTTATTTGGATCAATCGATTAGATGAAGAAAATGAGAAGAAAGAAGGGATAAGAGGAGGAGGCAGTAAAAACGGTGAGGAAATAGAATGCTTTTGCGCGAGAAATGAAATCGGATAATAGGGAAATATGAGATCGCGATTTTCTAGAGAAGTAAGAATCGGAAGAGACAAAGATTGAGAAATTTTCGCATGAGATTATTTAGCCGATTATTATTGGCTTCAGAGAGTTTTATTTTGGCCCTCTTACAGTAGGGAAACCTCCCTAACGGTCAAACTCTCAGCATATATGCAACGGTTAAAAATATGGCTACATCAATTTCAATTACTGTACATTGTAATTCTCAAGACAATTACATAAAGTAGATAACTACTGTAACATCCTCGATTTTCGACCGTTCAAGCAATACAATACAAATAACAGCACTTTCACCACCTCAAGAAGGAGAAAATTATAAACCCAACCATTAAAAAAGAAAAAAAAGTCAAATTCGATCACTTCTTAGTAACACCTTCATTACTAACTCCACCTAGATTTCTTCCTCCTCCTTTTGCTTTTTTGGATTTGGGTCGATTTTAATTTCTTGCATAAGTTTAATCTACTATGTGTTTTACTCTACCAAGGGTTCATCATAAACTAGCTTATTAATCTCTTTGTATTTACTAGGTTTAAATGTTCTCCTCTTTTTGAAGCTATTTGTAGAACTATAAGAACTGTATGAGCTATCAGACTCGTTCATAAAAATATCCTTACTTACATCATCCTCACCATTTTTAAACTCACTACAATCCCTAAAGTCATCCATTCTAACAGCCTTTTCAGAACTACCAATCTCTTTAACACATTCATGAGCTTGTTCACCTTTAGTATTTTCAACTTCAAAGCTTCCTGAAGCAGTTTTGAATTTGTCATTTAACCTATTACCTACTTTAGACATATTCATAACACTCACCTTAGCTTGTTCGCCACTAGCTTGCATGTTCACCTTAATTTTAGATGACTCTTTACCAAGATTAGAAATATCTTCATCATTTTTTTGACCTAGATCCATATCAACAATAAGATAACTATCTATACGAGGCTACTCCACTATGTCTGACCGATTTGTGTGACTACCATTGTTATCCACAACTTTACCATCAATAACCTTCTGCTGAAGTATGCTGGATTCATTAACAGTATCGTGCATTAATTTATCATGGTTGAATATCATCTCATCTAAATCCATATAACTGTTGTTATTATAACTATTCTTCGGTACTCAAATTTTATCTGACTTACATACATCTTTTGAATGTCCAAACGCATTACAATTAGTACACACATTAGGAACCCATTCGTAACTAACCCTTTGCCAAATTATAGCTTCATTTTCATACTGAACAGGAATAATTTCAGGAAATTTAAAATCTACACTAATCTCAACCAATACTCTAGCATAGGATATACGACAAGCATTTTCAGTAATATTATCCATTCTTAAAGATTTACCCAAGATAGAAGCTATCCTACTAATAGCTTCAACTGACCAAAAATCAAGGTCAAGATTGAGTAATTTGTCCAAATTGGAATAGTGTTAAGGGCTTCTCTGGTCATTCTCATTCCAGACAACCACTTTTTCATAAAAATAAGTCGTTTGTTATAATAATATGGCCCCGATGCTAGTATCCTATCATTGTCCTCAAGCAATTCACATTTAAGAATAAAAATACCATTATATCTCGAGAACAACTGATAGTTGCCTTAGTTCCCAAGTCCTATCTGTATATTCTTTCAAGAAATTATAATAAGGCTTGCTACCATATACGTAAAATACGATGGAATTGGTCCACTTTTCCCTTGCCTTAAAAACTAGTTCATCACTGATAACAACAAGCTTAAGATTCTCTTTAATTACCGACTAATAATAACTGAGTTCAATGACATTTTGATGTAAATTGTTCTCCATTACTACATATATCCATTTTTTCAGTTGCATGGAGTTAAGCATAGTGGAATTTACCTGAGCAGAAGGAGTAAGATCTGGAAAACCAATTTTTGAGCTTAGATCTGGACTTCGAGAACTATTTCTAATCGAAGAAAGAACTCGGCCTGCATGTTGCTGAATTGAGATGTGATCTGAAAGAAAAGCCGATCTGAAGTCGAAATCGAATTGAAGTTTTAATTTGAATGGAGATTTAGCTTTCTGAAGAGACGAAGATGCCATTATTTCTCTTTTCGGACTCGCTTTTTTTTGTTACTACTTTAGTTCCCCAAAAGTTATTTTTCTCATTTTTTGTATTTATAAGTTGTTCTTCAGGAGAAATCAAATTTTATTAGGACATATCTGTCAAACATGGAAGAACTGTTACTGAAACAAAACAAACTGTGAACTTACAAACATCTACAATCCTACATGGACTGTAAGCTACTTCCCCCAATTGACACCATAATCGGACTTTTAACCCTATGATTAGCTGATTTCCAGTACAAATACCCTTCCGAGTACCCTTCACGTAAACTCCCCGTTACACTGAAAGTAACAGTAAAATCAACCTTCTCATTAAGGGCTTCAAAACTCAGTATCTTTGGCTCAACCGTAACCGTCACCCCTTCAGGTTCAACCACCTCAACCGTATAACTGGAACTAGCATCTCCAACGTTCGTAGCTGTTCTTTTAACAGTCCGGCTATCATCATTCATGAATACCATAAAAGATGGATAGTTCAGGTCGGCACCCGACACCGGACTATAGTCGGAACACTTGACTGTTTTACGAACAACTACACTTACCTGCCTATCAGTATACTTCATGCCACAAAGATACGAAACATAATCAGTCTGATCAAGGTCATAAACGAGTCCGGGATCAGTCGCTGTATTGGGATCCACATGTCCGGCACCAATATCGAAAAAATTAGCAGCATTCAGTTTTTGATCTTGAATTGGTTCGTCGTTGTTATTCGAGTTGTAGGCTGTTGTCATCATTGCTGATTTGATTGCAGCAGGAGACCAGTTAGGATGTGCACCTTTTAATAAGGCTGCAATGCCACTTAGATGTGGGGTTGCCATTGAAGTTCCTGAGATTAGGTTGTATTTGGTTCCCGGGGTGCCAATGTTGAATGGCCATGCAGCCAGGATGTTGACTCCTGGCCCGATGATGTCTGGCTTTAGAATGTTTCGGTCTGCTTGGTTTGGTCCTCGAGATGAGAAATATGCTAGTATCGGAGCCGCCACTGATGATCCTGTTACTGTACCTGATGTCATATAAACAAGTAAATTTGTGACACGGTGGTTACTTCACAATTGACACAACTTTGAGAAAGATTTGGTACCTTTAAAGACGATCGATGCAGTGGCCGAAGTATTTGCTTTGATATACGCTTTGATCTTCACTCCATCGGAGTAGCTGACATGAGAAGCCGGCAACACATGAGGATCAGTAAACGTATTCACGCCAACCACTTCCCCGTTGGCAATGATCATTCCAGCACCCCCAGCATTTTTCACAACAATCCCTTTATCAACTCTATTTATAGCTCCATCATCACAAACAACAATTTTGCCTTTAACGTCGACTCTGCCAAGTGTTCTACAAGCCCGAGCAGACGCCAAGCTCGCACCTGGATATACCAGCTGCGACACAGGCGAAGTGTACCCTTTCGGCTGATGCATCGATTCTCCATTAAACTTCCCTCCGTTCCCTAAACTGACACTTGTTCTAATATTCCGATCAAGGGTGCTGGCCCCCACAGTCAGCATCCACGGCGCCTCATTCGAAAGCGTGCTCGCTCCTGGGCCGCTATTCCCGCCTGCGCAGCTGACGAAAATACCCTTAGTCATTGCACTGTATGCGCCAATAGCTATACTGTCACTGTAATACGGTAGGGACGAGCCCCCTAATGAGAGGGACATAACGTCAACTCCATCAAATATCGCCCGATCCATCCCTGCCAATATATCGGAGTTGGCGCACCCGCTCTCGCTGCACACTTTGTAGATGGACAGGTGAGCGTAGGGCGCCATGCCAGAGGTGGTTCCCTTTGCTTGATTCTCGACGCCATCAATGTCGACGAACATGCCTGCCGCCGTGCTGGCGGTGTGGGTTCCATGACCCTCCGTGTCATATGGTGGGGTCGCAGCGTGAACCTTGTTTTCCATCAGGTTTATGCCTTTGACGTAGTTTTTGGCTCCTATCAGCTTGTTGTTGCACATGGATTGGCTGAACTCGCAGCTTCCTTTCCACTTTTTTGGAGGAGGGGGGATGGCCGAGTCTGCCTTGAAAGATGGATGTTCTGCATAGAGCCCGGTGTCGAGAACTCCTACTACAACGCCTTTCCCGAAGTTTGAATCTTTCCATACACCGGGGTTGTCTACACTAAGTGATAAAAACGCAGGAGTGCGAGTTGTGAGGAGAGGTATAATTTCATCTTCATATGCATGTAAGAAACCGGGTTTCTTTTCTATGGATTTCAGTTCGGCTTCGGTTAGTCTAGCAGAGAAGCCGCTTATGGCTTCGTGATATGAGTAGATTAGATGTGAATTGGATGGTAGGAAGGATTTGTGGTAGTTCTCTCTTTGTGCGGAGGTCAGAAGTGAAGAAGCTGGGTGTGGGCTAACGTGAACAATGTAGTTTTGCTTCTCACTGCTGAAGCCATGGATGATTGGAATAAGTAGAAAGGAGCAACAAATGATGAAGGGGATGGACTTGTTCATGTTAGAGTTGAGATGGTGAAGGACTTGATGAGATGGCAGCTATTTATAGAGAGTGGAACATATTAGATTAATCAAAGCATGATGCATGAGCAGAGATGGTGGCTCTCTCGGGCAAGTAGTGCATCCCTATCAAACGACGTTTTGGCCATTTCTCAATGTGAAAATAAATGGAATTTGAAGTCTTAGTTGTCCAAAAGTTTGCCTAACCGTAACCTTAACTATAATATGTGTATTTCAGACGAACACTTCTGACCTAACCGTAACCATATTTATCCTTCTTCTTTGTTTAAAATATATAGTAGCTGCTTGGTGCTTCCCATCCACATAAGCCGGCGAAGAAATCATTTTCTACTTTGTCACTGCCGTTGAATAATATTGCATACGTCTTTGTTGCTTCTCTCCACGGTATCGACAGAGATATGCCAAGATAATCAATTCCTTAGTACAGTGTAAAGAGTAGATTATTGATGGCTAAGTTGTAATGTCCCATTAAGTTCCAGGTCAGCACTAGCCAGCAGATAGGGTTCACAACATTCAACTCGTAATATGGAATGAAGTGGAATCATGATCAATCATCGAACTAGAAAGGACGAGATTGTGAAACACTACATATTATTATTGGTAGAACCGCACAATGATTGAAGAACAGTCGTTCAATCGTAATCTTTTGAAAATAGGTAGCTTTTGATTAATTTAGCTCAAAAACTTCAAGTAGTAATATGTTGGAAAGAATTATAAAAATATAATTAACAAAAAATAAATAGAAATGAGTAGATAGGAAGAGAACTGAAAATCCGAACCGAAACGATCTAAAAAGACTCGAACCCGATGGGTCTCGGATCGGGTCTAGCTGATGAAAAATACAATTAAGACCCGATCAAACCTGATCTCAATTGACTCGACTAGAAAGGCCCGACCAAAAAACATTGGAATATATGTATTTTTAGTGTTACTATCCAACCGAACCCGACCCGAACCGAAAAACTCGGATCGAATACAAAATTTTAAAATTTAGAATTTAGACCCGACAAAATTTGATCCATCGAGAACCAAGACCCGCCGAGTCGAGCCAGGTCTGGGTCCATTGGTCGGGTCTAGTTGCCACCCCTATTCACATTTAAGCATAACCCATCAAATATTCACACAACATAAGTGCAAGAAATAAATAACAAATAAATATTAGTGACCTTAATTGTTCAAGTTAACAAGAGTTCAAATCCAAATCAAGAGAATGAATCAAATCCTCTGTCCCCATAATTTTCTGTCTTCCTATACCCAACTAATAAAAAAAACCGATTTTCATGCAAAGTAAAATTTAGGGTGTGCTGATTAGTTGGGTATAGGAAGATAGAGAATTTTGGAGACAGATGATTTTATTTATCACATAGACATGTAACTCTCATTTTAATGCAAAGTAATAAAATACATTTCAACTATTTTCTGTTCTTGCATTTCCTTACTTGGTATCCGAGGAGTGAAGCTTAACAGCACTCGCGCCTCGCCCAAATCTTCATCAGTTTTAACTTCATCATCTGAAGACTGGTTGTGTAATGTTCATCTCTCAAGATCTTGTCATCATCGAGGTGATACTCGTCTCTTCCAAACCAATATTTGCAGCATCACATTTTCTTTCAGTTCAATCATCTGATACTGATTTATGTGTCTCGCTAAAAAAGAATCAGATTTTTCTCTTTTCCCTTTCTTAGCTGCATCACAAATCACCCTACGTTTCTAAAAAGCATCCAAGAACTGTTAGAAACCAATCAGTAGAAACGTCTACAAACCGTTTATATGAACAGTAACGTCTTTAAGCGTTAGCAATACTGATTCAATGATATTGCAAATTGCAACAACAAAGTTCAGTCACAACTATGCAAGGGAATGCACTGTAACAATAAATATTCAAAGAAAGAGAAGAAGACAATACCGAATAATGTCCGAGTCCAGCGAGTGTTGCTCCCTCGAAACGAAATTGCTCCCTCTACGGCGCATAAGGTTGTCGAGCAATCGTCTCCCAAGGGTGAAACGGAACCGTCTCTGCGATGGTGCACTACACTCGCAGAGTCACGACGCAAGGTAATTGTTTAACTGCAGAACAGAGGAGGAAGATAAAGAGTGGAGAAAACAGGATTCAAACTTTGAGATTCGAATTCTGCAGGCCTTTATATAGGCGGAAGAGGCATTTTTTTGTCCATGAACAGGAGCTTCTGTTTGAACTGCAACGACTACGACTGTTGGAAATGTTGCGACCCTTTACCAACAGAAATCTCCGTTGGCATTTCGCGCGACCGATTTCAAAAATAGGACGTTTTTCGCAGCGCAGCCCATCGGAGGCCCAATCGATCATCAGACCCCAAGAGCCCCAAGGCCCAAGGCCCTTATCTTTGACCCTTTAAATATTAACATGAATTTTTATCATGCCATAGTTCATGCCATTGCCTCTTTCTTCCATCTCTTTTTTCTTTTGTAATAGCATATCAAGCCTTAGTATAAGTAGTGGCAAAGGTGTTAGTTTTCCCCGATGTGGGACTAAATGAATTTTGCCAAAAACCACTCATTCATTTCCAACAATCCCCCACATGAATGAGTATTATCTAATCTGTTCTGCAATTTTGTGTAACATTTATCATATCAGTAAAAGTAGCATAGAGTCCTTGAACTTTTCCTAGTGTTTTATCGTTATAACTAACTAGCGAATCAGTAGACTAGATTGTCTTTGAACTGTAAGCCGTTTGTGTAAGTCTATAAAGATAATACATGATAAATGCTCTTTAACCCCTTGGTTCTCTGTTTGTGTTCGTTTTTTCCATGAACACCGCCTTGGTTTCATGAGTGCTTGAAGAATTTGACCTTACAATTCTTCTTGAATCGACGCCTTCGCACTCACATAGGTGATTCTATAAAGAGTATCCCGTAATACCCCACTTGGTTCTTTATAACACCACAGTATAGACATCATTAAAAGCCAAGCTTATCCTATTCTCCGACGGGTTATGCACTGACTTATCATAGGAATGGTTTATATTTAACAGTGCTGTCAAGTTTATCTTAAACTTAGTTGTCCCTTTGAACCTAGATCTTGGGATCTCCAGTCAACTAGGTGGGGTTTCCGTTTTAGAAAACTTTTAGTTCATAGGTCTTAAGCCCATTCCCATCGATAAGGTTTGAAATTTCTCTCTTGGCAAACCTTTTGTTAGTGGATCTGCTATGTTATCCTTTGACCATACATAGTCTATAGTGATAACTCCATTAGAGAGAAGTTGTCTTATGGTTTTATGTCTACGACGAATATGTCGAGACTTACCATTATACAATGTACTATTTGCCCTTCCTATAGCAGATTGACTATCGCAATGTATACATATTGGAGTTACAGGTTTTTCCCAGTTTGGAATATCTTCCAATAAACTCCTAAGCCAATCTGCTTCTTCTGCGGCTCTATCTAGAGCAATGAACTCCGATTCCATTGTCGACCTTGCTATGCAAGTCTGTTTGGATGATTTCCATGAGATTTCTCCATTTCCTAATGTAAACACATATTCGCTTGTGGATTTTGTGTCATTTGAGCTAGTTATCCAATTGGCATCACTATATCCTTCTACCACTGAAGGATTCTTATCATATTGTAACACATAGTTTTGTGTGTACTTCAGATATCCTAGGACCCTGATTATTGCTTTCGAGTGATGTTTGCCAGGATTACTGGTATATTTACTCAGCTTGCTTATAGCGTATGCAATATCAGGCCTAGTGCAATTCATGACATACATGATACTTCCCAGTATGCGAGAATATTCAAGTTGATATATTCCATCACCGGTGTTCTTTACACAATTTTGGTTCATATCCACTGGCGATTTTGCAGTGGTTATATTATACTGCTTGAACCTTTCAAGTAATTTGGCAATGTAATGTGACTGAGATAAGGCATATCCTTGTGGTGTTTTTATAATTTTCACACCCAAGATTACATCAGCCACTCTTAGGTCTTTCATGTCGAATCTAGAGGATAACATATCCTTCGTAGATTTTATTATGGCATTATTATTTCCTAGGATTAGTAAATCATTAACATAAAGACAAACAATGACATATCCGATATCCGTATATCTTATATATATGCATTTATCTGATTCATTTATTTTGAATCCATTTGATAACATAGTTTCATCAAATTTCTCGTGCCATTGTTTCGGAGCTTGTTTAAGTCCATAAAGTGATTTTACTAATTTGCACACCTTATTTTCATTTCCCGGACTTAGAATCCCTTCTGATTGCTGCATATATATTTCTTCTTCCAGTTCACCGTTCAAAAACGCAGTTTTCACATCCATTTGGTATATTTCCAAATTCAATACAAATGCGATTGCAATAAGCATCCTAATTGATGTTATTCTGGTAACTGGAGAGTATGTATCAAAGTAATCCAGATCTTGCTTTTGTCTGAATCCTTTTATTACAAGTCTTGCTTTATACTTGTCTATTGAGCCGTCAGCCTTTAGTTTCTTCTTAAATATCCATTTATATCCTAGTGGTTTTGATCCTTTAGGGAGATCCACTAGTTCCCACATATGGTTTTGTAGAATGGATTCTATTTCACTATTGACGGCTTCTTTCCAATAAGGAGCATCAGGAGATGACATTGCTTGTTGGTAAGTTAGAGGATCATTTTCTATCATATATGCATAGAATTCAGGTCCAAAGGATTTAGAGGTTCTTTGTCGCTTGCTCCTTCTCGGTTCCTCTATCTCAGTTTCATCATTCAATTTTTTTATCAGCATTATCCTCGGGAGTATCTAGATCTCTTGGCCTCTTTTGAATACTTGTTTCAATAAAGGTTTTTAGAGGATAAATGTGTTCAAAGAATCTTGCATTTCGAGACTCGATAATGGTGTTTTCATGAATGTCATTAATTTCAGATTTATACACCAAAAATCGATATGCACTACTATTATGAGCATATCCAATGAATATGCAATCTATAGTTTTTGGTCCTATTTTGACCTTTTTCGGTTTTGGAATTTCCACTTTGGCAAGACACCCCCACACTTTTAAGTATTTGTAGGATGGTGGTCTGTTCTTCCAAAGTTCATGTGGAGATTTAGATGATTTCTTTAGTGGTATTTTATTCAAAATATGATTTGCCGAAAGAATAGCTTCTCCCCAAAAGTTATCTGGTAAGCCAGAACTAATTAGTAAGGCATTCATCATTTCTTTAAGAGTTCTATTTTTCCGTTCGGCCATACCGTTGGATTGAGGTGAATACAGTGCTGTAGTTTGGTGAATAATTCCATGTTCAGCACAGAATTCCTCAAATGGAGACTCGTATTCTCCTCCTCTATCACTCCTTAAAGATTTTATTTTCTTGTTGAGTTGATTCTCAACTTCTGCCTTATATTGTTTAAACATGTCGACTGCTTCGTCCTTACTTCTAAGGAGATAGACGTAACAATATCTGGTACAATCATCAATGAATGTGATAAGGTACCTCTTTCCACCTCTAGTTTGACACATTTTCAAATCACATACATCAGTATGTATTAATTCTAGAGGTTCCATTTCTCGTTCAACATGATGAAACGAGGTTCTAGTTATTTTCGCTTCTGCACAAACTTGACATTTATAGTTTGAATCTATATTGCATTCTGGTATGAATTCTAGATTAATCAATTTTCGCAATGTATCAAAATTTACATGCCCTAATCTAGAATGCCATATGTTAGAAGAGTCAACAATATAAGCAGAAGATTCAATTTTATTCATATCATTATTTGGTACAACAGTGGTTACATTTGCTTTAAACAAGCCATCACACACATATCCTCTTCCAACATACACTCCATTCTTTGATATTACAAACTTATCAGCAACAAATGTTAGTTTGAAACCATGTTTGCTTAGCAACGATAATGAAATCAGGTTCTTGCGGATTTCTGGAACATGAAGAACGTCAATCAATTTTAGTTCCTTTCCAGAAGTTAACTTCAGTACAAACTTTCCCTTGTCTTCCACCTTTGATGCAGACGAGTTACCCATGAATAGTTGCTCGTTATCAGTGGCAGGTCTGTAGGTTGTAAACATCCACTTGTTATCACATATATGACGAGTGGCTCCTATGTCTAGAAACCACTCCTTGTTGTTGCCAACAAGGTTGCATTCAGAAACAACTGCACACAGATCCATATCTGCGACATCATCTGAATTTCCTGCCATATTTGCTTCAGGTTTCTTCTTTTTGGGCGCACGACACACGGCTGCTTTGTGGCCTTTCTTCCCACAATTATGGCAAGATCCTTGAAACTTCTTTTGTTTCTTTGCATTAGGATTCTGCTTGCGCTTTCTTTTATTTGTCTTTTCATCCTCAACCACGTTGGCTTTTGCCTGAAATGAACTGGTAGCCTTTTTCTCTGATTTTTCTGTTGTCTTCTTCGATTCGTAGACGAACAATCAGATCCTCCATGGTCGTTTCCTTGCGCTTATGCTTTAAATAGTTTTTGAAATCCTTCCATGACGGAGGCAACTTTTCGATGGCGGCAGTGACTTGGAATGACTCACTTAACTCCATCTTTTCGTCGTGAATTTCATGAATGATAACTTGGAGTTCTTGAGTCTGACTGACGACTGTTTTGGAATCGACCATTTTGAAGTCAAGAAACTTTCCGACAATGAATTTTTTCATTCTGGCATCTTTAGTCTTGTACTTCTTTTCAAGTGATAACCAGAGAACCTTTGCAGTCTCAACGGTACAATATACATTATATAAACTATTATCTAAACCGTTGAGAATGTAATTCTTACAGATGAAGTCAGAATTCTTCCATGCATTTAAAGCCTCGACTTTTGTGGCATCAGGCTCCAGTTCTTCAACGAACGGTGGATTCTCTTGGAGGTATTTGTCCAGCCCCAAGGTTGTCAGGTAGAAAAGCATCTTTTGTTGCCAGCGTTTGAAATCCTGGCCATTAAACTTCTCTGGTCTCTCGCCATGTGAATATGGAATAGTCGGTGGAACCAGAGGCGGAGCTGGTGGCACAGTCCGTGCGGGCACAGATTTGTCGTTGCTGTTTTGCGACATCGTCGTCTGCAAATGGAAGCAAGTATTAACAAATTTCGTTTCAAGATTGTTAGAAACCAATCAGTAGAAACGTCCACTAACCGTTTCTATGAACAGTAACGCCTTTAAGCGTTAGCAATACTGATTCAATGATATTGCAAATTGCAACAACAAAGTTCAGTCACAACTATGCAAGGGAATGCACTGTAATAGTAAATATTCAAAGAAAGAGAAGAAGACATTACCGAATAATGTCCGAGTCCAGCGAGTGTTGTTCCCTTGAAACGAAATTGCTCCCTCTACGGCGCATAAGGTTGTCGAGCAATCGTCTCCCAAGGGTGAAACGGAACCGTCTCTGTGATGGTGCGCTACACTCGCAGAGTCACGACAAACGCAAGGTAATTGTTTAACTGCAGAACAGAGGAGTAAGATAAAGAGTGGAGAAAACAGGATTCAAACTTTGTACATATTCGAATTCTACAGGCCTTTATATAGGTGGAAGAGGCATTTTTTTTCATGAACAGGAGCTTCTATTTGAACAGCAACGACTACGACTGTTGGAAAGGTTGCGACCCTTTACCAACAGAAATCTCCATTGGTATTTCGTGCGGCCGATTTCAAAAATAGGACGTTTTTCACAGCGCAGCCCATCGGAGGCCCAATCGATCATCAGACCCCAAGAGACCCAAGGCCCAAGGCCCTTATCTTTTACCCTTTAAATATTAACATGAATTTTTATCATGCCATAGTTCATGCCATTGCCTCTTTCTTCCATCTCTTTTTTCTTTTGTAATAGCATATCAAGCCTTAGTATAAGTAGTGGCAAAGGTGTTAGTTTTCCCCGATGTGAGACTAAATGAATTTTGCCAAAAACCACTCATTCATTTCCAACAAGAACCAGCCATGGCAAATATTGGAAGTAATGATGTTGCCACTGCAACAACATCACCAACAACAGACGGAGTAAACAGCTAAGTTCCTGAAATCACGGCCAACATAATAAATCCAAAAGGTCAGGTCATAACAATACAACTTGATAAATATAATAACTACTTATTATGGAAGTTTCAAATTACAATTACTATATGAGGATTTAGACTCGAAGACTACATTCATGGAACCATACCCACGCCAGCAGGAACATCACTGACAAGGATGGAAAACTTATCAGCAACACACAGTATATCACATACAGCAGACAAAATAGCCTGATATGTTCATGGCTGCTATCTTCACTAAACTTTTGTTTGCTGCCATAACTTATCGAGTTCAAAACTACACAAGAGATTTGACAAACAATTGAACAAACGTTCAATTCTCAGTCCTCGACAAAAATAATGCATCACCAACGACAACTCTAAAATTTAAAGAAATATACTATGTCCATGCGAGAATACTTAACAAAAATAAGGACGTTATGTGACTTAATTGATGTTGCTGGTCACGAGATCACCGATGTAGAGCAGATTCTCCACATTTTGAACGGACTTGATGATGAATATAAAGCAGTAATTTTCAGTACTTACATTCTACTCTGCTCTCACATGAAGGAAGAACTGAACCTAAGAAACCACTAATTCCATATCTTTCACCGAATTATGCAACAAACAACAGAAACTAGTGTCAAGAAAGAAACCCAAATAATAACAAGAACGAACATAGAAGCGATCAAGGCAATAGAGGCAGAAGGAGAGATAATGGATTAATACAAACAGAATAAGATGCCAAATTTATGAGAAATGGCCACACCGCAAATAAAAATTATTTGAAATTTGACCATATATTCTCAATAAATCAGAAAAATAGTAATGGCTCAAGAAATTATAAGCTTAATGCAAACATGGCTACAAAAGTATCAGATTTAAGAAGTCAAGCTGATAGTTCAAGAACGCAAAACAACATGGATGGTTCAATTAAAACTGAAGACTTGCAGTACGAAGACTGGTACCCCGACTCCGGTGCACTCAATCGCATCACCAACAATCTAAACAACCTAAATCTAGGGAACAAAGAGTACACAGTTACGTAGTCTCTTTTTATGGGAGATGGACGTAACTCAATAAATATAACTCATACCGGAAATGCAAACATCATCGACAAAAGAAAACTAAAACTCAAAAATTTTCTAAGCGTAACGCGAATCGAGAAGAATCTTATAAGGGTGTATCTCAATTTACCAATGATAATAGAGTATACTTTGAATTTTCCCCAAATTTCTGCTTAGTTAGAGACTTACTAAATAAAGGAATCCCGTTATATGGCAACTTACACAATTTGCTGTATAAATTCAATATGAAGAACATTAAGACCACTATTGGAAGCAAATGGTGTAATTACTCTAGTAAAGCTACTAAAAATGATGTATGTGACATGCGGCATTGTAAGTTGGGTCACCTTAGTGTTGAAACTGTAAAACAAATTTTAAGAACGAATAATATTGTAGCAACCCGAAATTTTGACAATAGTTAATTTAGTTATTTAATTAGGTTCCAAAAATGAAATTTTCACAAACGATGGAATTTGACCACGAACCTACACTATTGCGTTCATGATGGAATTATGATCAACTTCCATGTTTGAAACTTCACAAAAAGAGTCTGTATGAAAAAAATTACATATAAAATACGAAAACAGACGGAAAATAAATTAGAAGAACATAAAATTAAAATATAACAATTAAAACTGGCCCTCACTGGGCCAAAACGACCTAGAGCGATCGACCGGGCGATCGACTTAGGGGTCGACCCCTTTAGTCGATTTCGCCAAGTGACGGCTACGTTTTTAAGGGTATTTCGTTATATACATTTTTTAATAACGGACAGATCTTAACTAAAGTTAATCTAACGGTCTAGGGTCATTCAAATCCCTATAAATAAAGGGCTATACCCCATTCTTTTGCACACAATTCTCAAAGCAGCAACAAAGCTCTTCTATTTCCCTCTTCTTCCAAACCTCTTCTAAATCAAATCTAAATATATATCAACAAAACAAACATAGATTAAGAAGATCAAAATCCGATTTATGTTCGAAGGAGATGGTGTTGCAATTAGGTTTTCTTCCATTTAAATTTCTTCCTTTTTCATATTTTCTTGTAGATCTACAAACCTGAAAGAATCCCCTTTTTAGAATAATTGTAGATCTGTAAGATTATCGGAATTGTAGGCCTAAAAGTTTATTCAAATTTAGATTTAGATAGCTTTTAGGTGAGTGATAAAATTATATACACGTTTATAATAACTTATTTAGTTTGTTTGTAATAAATCTGAGACGTGTGCCTAAAAGTTTATCAGATTTGTTTACTGCTTTTGTCAAACCGAAAATAATAGGTTGTGGTTCGATATTTAGTATGTAGGCCTTTTTGGTTAATTATATTATATTGTTTACAATTGTTCATAGAATTGTTTGTGGTTACAATATACACCTTAAATATGAAAATCAATCCCAAAACCATTATTTGATTTATAGTTTTATTCTTCTAATTTCAAAATCAAACTGTTCTCTACCTTAAATCACCACCATCGCTCCTCTTTGTGTCGCCTTGAGCCACCACGACCCTGCCTCTGAGAGCCCACACTCAGAATAATGACTATCCTAGCCTCCTCCTTGCGCTAGAAATCGGAGTTGAACGAAAAAGGGTTGAACCTTATGTAAGAACTCATAACTTCCCCAGTAGGGAAAGAGCGGATACTTTGAGAACAACACACAAAAGAACGGAGACAGAAGAACATACAAAAGAACGCCTCTGAGAGCCCACACTCAGAATGATGACTACCCTAGCCTCCTCCTTGCGCTAGAAATCGGAGTTGAACGAAAAAGGGTTGAACCTTATGTAAGAACCCATAACTTCCCCGGTAGGGAAAGAGCAGATACTTTGAGAACAACACACAAAAGAACGCAGACAGAAGAACATTTCATTGTTAATTACAACAATTCATCAGAATACAAGAATATACAAAGTATAAACAAATAATATACATCAAAAAAATATCAGAGATTACAATACATTACATAGCAGCGGAAAAATAAAACAATACACGACTAGAAGAGATATACGGATACAGAGCTTTCCGGATATCATTCCAGCTGTAAAACATGTTCCTATGAATATAAATCTAAAAAACCAAAACTACTAGCTGCCCGTGTCAAAATAAGGGCACCCAGAGTTTAGGTTAAAACAATAAACTCCAGGTCAGTCATGTGACTGGTGTGGGAACTAAAACAGTTATTAATCTTTATTTTAAAGTTCGGTAAATCATGGGACCTCGTCGTATAACCCGGAACGGGTTTCCTCCCAAGAATATCAGTGCATAAAACAACAGTGCAATGCTAAATAAAGAAAAATGAAGCTATTATAAGACCCAGGTCCCATCACACAATGCAACGCAAGCCGGAGGATAGGGTTTTTACCTTATAATAGCCAAGAATGCTTGATACGTTTAAAACAAATCATTTGATACTATTATAAATGCATAGTGCATAAAACAACTTCAAATCATAAGTATCAATCATAGACGGCATAAGCGCCCCATCCCACTATGTCGCCATACTAGGCTCTACAAATAAAACCGCAAAGACATGTATTGGAAGTTAGATTTCCATCTGTGAACCGAGGCAAAGGATAGTCCTGAACCGATTCGAGACTGTCTAGCCCGAGTCTCAGGAACAACCGCAACTGCCCCTTGGATCGTCAGGGCCAGTCCAACGATGTGGATTATTATGCCTGAACACTACGTTTCCCCGCCCTTTGGGGCGTAAATGAGCCAACAAATGACTCCATCGGCTTTACATAGTCACCGATATATCAGAGGCGCCTCGCAACAGCAACAACCACATAAGTCAAACTCGTCAGGGCGTGTAAAACCACTGACGCCACTTCTAACTAGAAAGAAACGCATGTCCTCCCTGATGTCCTCTCCTGTTTCTGGTTCACAACCGGGGTGTGAGGCTCACGAATTAACGCTACACAAAGATGTGCCACACAGGCTGTGCTTTGATCATCAACCACAAGACTCTGCTTTTCAACAGAAGCCTTGATCATTTGCATCTTAGCATGCCACACAGGCAAACCACTCCATGCAACTGATATCCATCAATCACACAGAATGATATCCAATGTCAGACACACAGTCCATTTACAAGTTCGTTCTGGGTCTGAACAAAGCCGGAGGCACCTAGTACCCTGTATATCCATCGATCTCCAAGTACGTCTGGACAACCACCAACTGATTCCCTCCTCTTGGGTGTACGGCCCAATCAAGATCATCAGTAATTATCCAAATGACGTGAAGACCTCCGGTCTTTGACCACCGTCTTCATTCTCGACACCACGTCGAATCAGTTATTCAGAATGGGATAGACCCGGTCTTTCTGAATAACTCGCGTATAAAATAAACAAGTGTTACACAAACACAACATACGCCTCATTCCAATCAGAATATTCTTTTATTCAAATATTCTTATACTTTGGGAAAGGTTCCCATTAATTTTATCAAAGATAAATTCTTTAAATTTATTCTTTAATCTTCTTTGAATATCAATTCAAACTAGACGGGATTAGCAAACCACACCGAAGTAATCATTTATTTCCCAATCCCAACATATTCATCCCATGAATTAAAACTGGTAATACTTCATATCTAACACCACGGTGTTATCGGTAAATTCAATTACCATTTCACATTCAAATCTAATTAAATATTTAACTATCGCCTGGAGTAAAATTGGTGATACTCCATTCTCGATCTTTTCAATCTAATTAAAGATTCATTGAAACTCCACTTAGTTTTAATCTTTAACTGGGTTAAAGAATCAGTCTCATTTAAAACACGGTTCACGATAAACCCAAAATCACATTCCATTAATTATCGGGTTAAAAAACAAGTGTTATTTAAAACACTGTTCATGATAAACCCAAAAATCAATACCAATTCAATTCCAGTTAAATATTATTTAATTGGTACACTTCCTTAAATCTAAATAAAAAGATTTAATCTTTTTCTCAACTGGGCTTAAGAACAGTGTTAATGGAGACACCATTCACGACAAACCCAGATCACATTTGATATTAAATACAAGACTCTGAATAGAAAATATATCGGCTTATATTCAATATCAAATTCTACGATCAACAAATATCGTATTGGAAATAACGATATAAATATATCTTTCAAATTCCCATAACAATACCTATATCATCACGAAATCCAACATCGAAATATTCCAAAGACAATTTCGATTCAAATCCATTCCAATTCAATTATTGGAAACTTTGGTTACTTCTAAAACCTTTTTCAAATTCAATTTATTTATTTAAAAATAAATAGAATTATAATTCTAGTTTAAAACTAGTTCATTTCGATAAAAAACTATTTTTATCTTTTCAAATATGGAGTTTTTCATCCCAATTCTTCCCAAATCATTTCTTATGATTTTACACAAATTATTACTATTGTTAATAATTTTATCAAGGCCCGTACAGTCGATTTCCATCAACGGCCATCAAACTGCACTTACAGCAACCTTTTCCAAATTTGATTTGGACATAATTCCAAATCTAACCGTTAGATTTCTAATTTCTAATATTCTTTAAAAAGATCTTTTCGATACGAACCCAACGGTTCCGGTTTTAGGAGAATCTGACGGTCGGATCTCCCGCAATACCCATTCGAAGTCAATGGTCGAAATTCACGAACTACCGCAGCGCGACGCGTTCTATTCAGGCAATTATATTATATATATATATAATATATATAATATATACTTCATCGATTTCCTTTTTAAAACGTATTTTATAAATTGTTTTAAATTCGTTTTCGAAACGATTTCAACTTCATTTTCAAATTCAAATCAAGATTGAATTTTTCAATATAAATTCGTTTTAAATTCATCTCAAATTGATTTCAGTTTAAATCGATTTTTAATTCAATTTTGGTTCGTTTTCAATTCGAATTCATTTCTATTCAATTTCAATTCGAATTCAATTCTATTCAATTTCAATTCGAATTCATTTCTATTCAATTTCAATTCGAATTCATTTTCAATTCAATTTCAATTCGAATTCATTTTCAAAATATTCGATTTTGAAATCACTTTTCAATATTCATTATAAAAACGAATATAATCGATATAAATATCGTTTGCGTCAAAATGGCGTCAATCTAATCAACACGGCTTCATATATTTCTATTATCAAATATTCTGTTTCAAATATTTCTTTTTCAAATATTTCTATTTTCAAATATTCTATTTCAAATATTTCTTTTTCGGATATTTCTATTTTCAAATATTCTATTTCAAATATTTTTTTGGAATGAGGCCCAATCAATTACCATAGATTTTATTTCTATGGATTTCCATACAACGCATGTGTATATCAACAATAACAAATAATCAACCATCATCCAAAGTGCATTCTACACCGTATATGCATCAAATATAAATATTCAACGCTTATAACAGTTTGTCAATCAATCGATCGACATACAGCTAATTATTGGGATTAGTGTATGTCATATATCACCCCAATACCCGTGTGGGGTTTTCAAACAATCAAACACAGATTTTATTTGTGCAGTTGGGCGATGTGTAAAATTTATCGTCCCAATCAATATCAGTCAAATGTGTGTATATAAACAAATCCTCCGATTTGTTTATTTTGTTTCATTTTAAATACACGTTAAAAATTCTATTTTCAACTATAAAATATTTTATTTCATTTCACATCACATCACACAATCAATTGCACAGCAAAATCAAACAAACAAGCATACAAGCCATCCATGGTCTGTGGCGATGGGTGTCGGGAGCTACTAAACACCGTCTGCATCCTAGTATATATTTTAACTAGAAAAAGAAAATTTAAGGTGAGAAGTTCTCACCTTATTAGCTAATCCAAATGCCACGACTCTTCTAATGTAGAGAATCTTCGTCGTGCTCGCCTTTCGTCAATTTCGTTGTCCGTATTCACTACATATATAAAAATCACATTTTTATAATCACTCTATATGGATAAAAATTCTATTTTTACACCGCTACTATATAGATAAAAATTCTATTTTTATATCGCTACTTTATAGATAAAAATTCTATTTTTATATCGCTACTTTATAGAAAAAAATTCTATTTTTATCACGCCAACTTCATAATAAAAATCATATTTTTATATCGCTTTTACATATGTAAAAATCACTCCTTTACACCGCTTCTTCCATGAAAAAATTATATTTTTATCTTGCTAGTAATATAATAAAAATTATATTTTTACATCGCCTACATAATAAAGATCGAATTTTTATTAGCTATACAATATAAAAATCATATTTTTATTCTCTCTATTATATAAAATGTATATTTTTATCACTTCGTTTGCATTATAAAAATCACCTCTCTTCTATAATAAAAATCTATCTTTTTCTAAACAAAGATCTAACCTTTTTATATATATTAAAAAAAAATCAAATCTTTCTCTGAGGCAAAAATCCTATTTTTTTATCGAAGTAAAAATCATGTCTTTCTTATGAACGCTATTTAAAATGAAAGATCGCATTTTTATATATGCGCCATATATGAAAAACAATGTTATTTCACGTAAAAATCATATTTTTACTTACTAAAAATTATATTTTTATATACATAAAAATCGTATTTTTATACTTGGTTATAAATAAATAAATAAACAGATTTTATTTAATACATTATTATATAATAAAACTAAAAATAAATAACTGTAAAAATAATAAAAAACTCACTTTTTTCGTTGGGGCTGAGGGGTGGTCAGCGGTCGGGGAGGCGCCAGGCAACCAGCGGCGGTCAGAGGGTGGAGGCTTCAGGCTAGGGTTTGTGCTCCATCTTGATTTGGAGGCTGCGTCGATGAGTAGAGGGCGGAGGCGGGCGCGGCACATGGTGTCGAAAAGGGAGGGGGTGGCCCGATGGTAACGGTGGTGGCGGGGTGTGGAGATGGCGATGGCCGCCATCGAACTGAGTGCGATCCTTTTTTTTCTTATTTTTTGTGTTTGACTATTGAGGGGAGAGAGCAGACAAAGGGGGGGGGGGTTTATATAAATATTTATATATTTTATTATTTTTAAATTTCAAAAAGCAACTTTTTATTTCGAACTCGAAATCAAACCCATCGACTACCGTCCCCAGCTAATTACCCCGATTCCGAACACAATGGGATATGTATCGTAGGCTGATTCGATCGTTTCGATCAGTTTTCGTCAAAATCAAAATATAACTCTATATATTGAATTTGAACGCACATTTCAATTTACTGGGGTCACATACTGACTCTAAAAATTCCCGAAAAATATTTTCTAACTTCGTATCGATGATACGGTCCTAACAAAACTAGTTTTGTCGAATTCTGAGACCGTTTGAAAAATGGCCATTTTCCAGTCGATTAAAATCAACTGAAACTGGTCAAACGCGTTTTCCTTTGCCACGCTCACATATTGATTCTAAAAATTACGAATTTTGAAACCTAGCAATAATTTGACATCGCGGATCCAACAAAAGTGGTTTCGTCGAAAACCGAGGTCGTTCGCAAAATGGCCATTTTTAAGGGCCAGAATTCTATAGCGACTATTCTGAATTTTCAACTGGGCATAACTTTTTACCCCTGCTATGAAATTTCAATTTTTCGGATTCGTTGGAAAGATATTCCCAGTTAGATTCAAATATTTTTGGTTTCACAAAAATCCAGTCTATTTTGCACCCGGTATGTTCAATTGAAATTTGAAAACGAATTATCGAACTACCGCGCCATTTTCAATTCCTTTTATATATATAAATAAATATTTATATTCTAACGACGATGTATATAAATATATACGTTCGAATTCTATTCAAATAAATTTCTCGTCGTTATTATTTAAAATAATTCATTTTAAATATTCAAAATTCACTAAAATTGCCAAAATAAAAATTTCAAATTGGCTCATATTTCCGGGTTATTACACCTTATTTCTCCATTGTTGTGCCTCCAGAAACGACCAGACCTTCTTGAGCCACTAGCGCTCCTACTTGTGCAATGCTCTCCATTAGAGCCATAGACGGAAAGTTTAGCAATGACATACTGTGGCTAAAAAAAATAAAAATGTGACCAATAGAGGTGTTTGGTGATTCCAAGTCAACCCGACCACCCGATTGACAAATGGCCAATGCCTAAGAGTTCGTATCGTCGATTCGAACAACTTTCGTATTGAAAGTTTTAGCTAATTATGGATGAATTGAAATGATAAATTTCGACCATTGATTGTGTATGACAGCTAGGGTTTAGTAAATGAGGAAGTTATGATCTATTTATAGCCTCTTCCAAAACACTATTCATCGAGTTCGAAAAGTTCCAGACTTGAAACAAGGCGTGCTCACTATCGTAAATAGCTAATAACCCACATTCTGACAATGAAACTAGTTTCAAAAACTAAGTCCATCGTATGCAATATCAAGCTTTTGAAATCATATCATAAATTATGACTTTAAATCGTTTATCATCAAGCATTTATATCGCGCACGACCACACAAGTCTGGTCGACACGAAATTTGGAATCTTATAATATTTAGCCATTATGGATATGATAAAATTGGTTTCACCGAATTCCGTTATCGTTTGCAAAATGACTATTTTTGTATGTTAACGAAATTGAGTAAATAATAAATCAAATTCCAAACACTAAAATTCTTTGATAATCATTTATCATTATTCATATTCAAATTAAATTATTATTAAACTTTAAATCAAATTATTTTCAATTAAAATTCAAGATACAAAATTTTCTAGTTAGTTCAACATTCAAATTGTTTTAAAATTAATTTTAATTGTTAAATTTCAGATTTGATTGTTTTAATGTTATATATTCAAATGTCCAAGTTTCAGGTAGTTACAGAATCCCCCCAATTCAAGCTTTCGACGCTGGACAAGTATGATAAGTCGGATCCAACCGTTCATTTAATGAGACACATTTAGCACGTGGAAGTTCTTGCGGCTTTGGGGGAAGTAATGGGATGTTGCTTCCCACTGGTTCAAGTAGTTGAGAACGATTTAATATGTTTATGGAATGAGCTTATAGATAAAGTCTTAAGGCAGATCAGAATGCACGTCTTAAGGCCAAAGAATGTAACGTTACAGTCTACTATGAAGAAAAGGCCCGAAGAGATCTTAAGGAGTTACTTAACAAAAATCGAATGCATCAGCTGTTGTGGACAGACATGATGTTTAATATTCTTGATTGTGGTAGTTTCAAAAGTTATTATTAGTACAAACTTCAAGGTAGCTTCAGAGAGGGACTCGTTGTTGAATATAGTTGAATTCTATCATGAAGATAGAGATATCTACGACAATAGGACGAAGTAGATGTTGACTTGTTGATGAGATCAAAGTTTTGGATGGCTAAGGACTACGAACAACCAGATATAGGAAAGATAAAGAGAAGAAGAAGGCCAAAGACGACAGTGGGTTATGCAGAAGCCAAGAGAGAAAGGAAGGAGCCTAAATTCTCCTTCACACGGACTTGAACCATACCCAGGAGCAGATCTACTTATATATTAAGTGCATTTCCCCTATCGAAGGCTAATGAAAAGAGACCCCACGAAGCATGAGCAGACATCTGGGAAGTAATGCATATTCCATAATCTGAATGGGCAAAATGCAAATGATTACATACTTCTGAAAGACTTGATCGAGGAGAAAGTCGGGACTAGCTTGCTACAAATATATGACATGAATATAATTGTGATGATGAAGACAGAACAACCACCATCCACAGCTAATCCAGGATCTGGGTTGAGACTCCTAATCCCGTGGAAATGGGACATGTTGATCTCTCAATCCTGCTCTCTACTCTTTGCTCTTTGATTTTACTTGCTTTTGATAATTCAACGGTAACCTTGGAATACTTACACGTGTGAGAGAACAAAAGTAATCCCTAGGCACACTCTGAATTGGATGTATATGATGACTATATTGGATTTAATGCCTAACTGCTTTTCTTTGAACACTTAAAACCAATATATCAAACGAAGAGTAATGATCGCTTACATTGGAGAGTAATGATAAACTTGATAATCTAGAACCCCGACTGGAGAGATAGGTCTAGCATAAAAAGAAAAAGCCCCCTCACCGAAAAACGAGTTGTAGGGCTTGTGTAATTTGGAAAATGTCTCTTGTAAATGAGCCGAGGCCGAAGATTGGATCACACGCACTTTCACTGGAGAGTGAGTGGAAGAGTTCATAGGACGCTTATCGCATTTTGTTCCATCCTGAGAGACAGAGCCGGAGAGAGGAAGTAGGATGCTTCATCGGGGAGCGATAGGGTCGACATACTGTCGTTGAGTTCGTTCACCAGAGAGCAATTGGATCGGGATCGGTAAGGAATGCAATATGCCCCAACTGGAGAGTGAGATGGATTGGAGTGCAGATAGTATGATGCTTCACCGGTGAGCAACAAGATGGCACTACCTGTCGTTAACTTCCTTTTATCGAAGTGCGATTGGATTGAACTAAGCAACGGTCTGAGGATAGACCATGATCAGCCAGAAAGTCTATGCAGAAGATGATCGACCTGTTGGAATATGAACTAGCTAATCGATTCGAAGAGACAGTGATCTCACTAAAAGATCTAGAGAGATTGTCCCTTCTGAAATTAAAATTCAACTATCTAGAGAGATCGTCCGACTGAAACCTGAATAATAATCGGGCAAGAGAGACAATTCCTCGGGATGGATACAATATAGCCTGGCGAGGCCATGCCCTGAATTGAATGCAATGCACTTGGAGGAAATGAAGTTAATTAAAGTTGGATGTTGGAAAGTCATTCCCAAAGAGGGATGACTTAGACTCAAGAGATGGAATTTCCAAATGATTGACCCATAACTAGAGTATGATTCCGATCAAATAAGCTAGAGCGTCACTTCGACTGTTGCAACTAAAAATCTTAGCTTGGTTGACCTCGCTAGAGATCTTTGCCTTAAGTGAGACTAGCTCTTGGATGAATTTCTCCATAGGGCTTTGCCTTGAGCGAGTCTAAGTTTGGTTTGGATTAATCGAAGAATTAACTCCAAACTTGAAAAATCGAAAGACTGGATGCTGATTAGATTGGGTAAAGACTTGGATTGGAAAGCAGTCAAAGTGCCCAACTATGAAACTTGGATGACTGGAGTTTGTCCTTGTCCAAAGCACATCGGACATTCGGAAGGCATACTCGAAAGAGAATTATTTTTTTACCCACTTTTGGACCAAAGTAGCTTTAATTGGACTTAAAAGAATTCAAACGGAATCAGATTGAGGTGAAACTTCATAGGAACACTTAGAAAACACTACGAAGAAAACTTGAAAATTTTGATAGTGAATGGAACTAAGTAAATTAGTCGGCGCTGAATCATCTATATGACTCGATAGTCGATACAGACTCATCTAGGCTCTATTGGTGACACTTCTAACTTCATGGCATTACTCCGCTATTTCAGAACATTGAATTGGTGCGATTCAGATAAGAAGTGTTTGAGATATGGATGACCATACTTTGGACTTGAATGGATCTGAAAGGTCATGAAGACAAATGATCAAACTAACTCAAAATGACTCGAAGTTGGACCGGACGACTCAAATGGAAGAACAGACAATGATCCAAGTGAAAAAGTTACAAGATTGCCTAAGTCCCGTCCATGAGTCGTCCGACGTATGCAAAGAAATCAGTACATTTTATATATCCAAGTAAAAAAGTTTGACTCAAACCAGTACATTTTATATATCTGCAGTAAACCAGACAAACATAAGCTTAATTTTACAACTATACTTCCTAAGCCCGTCTTGACTGACAAACATTTACCTTTATTCTCAGCTTTCTACCTCTAAAAAAGTCGCCCGGTGTATGTAAAGAAACCTGTACATTTTGCAGAACCTTCTGTTTTTTGTTAATAATTATTTTTCAAAGAGAAGACTTTGGTTATCGTATTTTGCCAAACAGATGATTAAAACTAAACACTAATCCAAATATCCAATGTACTTGATATGAATAACAAAGATCTAATTACCCAAGGTCCCAAATGACCATCGCTGTTCTTATGATGCAATAAATCAGACAGCCATAAACTTAGTCGTACTTTTATAAAATCTAGCTAACTTAAACTTGTTTAATTTTTATATAGCTTTATTAACTAAGTTAACATTTTTTATGATGCTTGGTTACTATATGGTAACCATTTTGGCATATGCTACAACTATATTTTATATTTATTAGAGTGATATTTTATTGTTTTTTTAAATTAATGCCGTGATGTAAGGAATTATCATTTTCTGTCCAGTAAAATATATGAATGCACAGTACTATATTGATGAAAATGTGGAAGGTAATAAAACAAAATTGGAAAAAATTAGCAGAACATTATTTCAAAATGAGAAAGAAAGTTTTGCTCTATTATGTCATACCTTGAGAATAAAATTTGCTCAAACTACAACTATATTGTTTCTGATGCAATTAAGAATAATGGTCCAGAACAAACACCACTTTCTCATCAAACCTGTTCAGTAAAGATTTCCCCGCTATGCCAGTAAGCAGGTGCTTTGATGTTATAATTATCACATGGTTTTTGAGGTCAAACGTTCTGCTTTGCCCATCAATAAGTCTGCCACCGCCAAGAACTCAAAGCAGCATATTGAACCTGATAACTCGTATTTCCTCACCCTCGTCAAAGAAATCACACTGTATCACCTTCTTCTCATAGCAACAGTCAGATGCCCGCCTTCTTAACGACAAACATAGCTAGGTGGAACACCAATGAGCATCGAACCATAATGCTGCTCCATGCACTATGACATACCAATTCTGGCCAAAGGTTCTCGTCATCAAATAAGTACTCAGCAACTGACTTTGCAAGCTCAGTTTCATCAACACTAGTAGGACCAAAGAATAAGAATGACCAAGGGGCATATGGTGGACTACCAAGCTTTACCCTTGATCTAATAGCAACTTCAGCCACTACATCTGCTGCCATATCTTGATCAACCATTCTTTTATGTAGCCACTCCGCTAAACCAATCAACCTTTCCTTTTCATTTTGTCCAATTCTTATTGTTGGAATGCCTGCTTACCTATGAAAACCTCTACAATTTTCCTAGGAACAACTGTCTTTATCGACATCAAGTTGTCACCTGTTTCCCCTTTAAGCCTTGCAATGGCCAAGTCTATCTCTTGGACAATACAATATTTTGAGGTCAGTTTTATGACCAAATCCATAATTCTCTTTAATTCTTGCAAAATGGACATCAAATCCTTACATACCTGATTCAATTTTCATATTTTATCAATCCTCTTCTTCTCAGTTCATTCTTCATGGGTTTAACTTATCCTCATTTCGTATACTAACTGATTCTTCTACTGAGCCGTCTGAAATATGGAAATGTTTTAAAATGAGAAATCAAAAATACACTACGCTACTAGGATATATCAAAGATAACTTGATGAGGCCGTTCAAAGAAAATTTTGTGGCTTCATAGACAAACAATGTAAGATATTTTGAAAATCATACGACTAACAAAGTAGACAAACAACATTCAACATCGAATAGATATTTGACTTCATCTCAAGGTAGTTTGGCACAAAATTTCATGATTATTGACAGATTGGTAGTGACATAACATTCGGCTGTTAGAGCTTCTTTGTAGATCATTAAGTACCAGTTTGCATAACCATTGTATTACTTTTTCCAACAATTTACGAAGATTTGTATCTCATGATGCATTATATTTAATTATTGAAGAAATTAAATAAATAAAAAAATCTAAATGTGTTAGTTTATCTTTCCAAAGAGTGATTGCACACCTAAACACTCGCATGGTCTTCCATGTGCTTATAAGAACATGCAATTAAAAAGAAAACATACTTTGATCTTACTGCCTTCCATCCATTCTTTTTGGAGAAAATTAAATGATATTGTTGATGATGTTGGAAATTCACTGGATCCTATGCTACATATTTTCACTTTCTTACATAAACTCAACCACTCTAAAGAGGAACAACTAAAAATGTTAAAAAGTAAAAGCTTTAAGAACTTAATTAGCATTTCGTTTCAATTGTATTATTGATATAAAATAGATTAATATATACTTTCTCATTTCAAGTTAACTATCTTGAAAGTACAAATATGAAGTTTCCTTCCAAGAATAACAGAATGAAAGTAAGACCAGAAAAGAAAGTTAGTTCCACAAAAAGGTTATGCTACAAAGTGTGATAAAATTGCTTTTGACTATGCACAGACAGAGGAAGAAAGACATTCGGATTGCTAAAAAGAAACCATCTATCTTTAACAAAGCCAGATCAAAAAAGTTTTTTTATTTTTTATTTTATTTTATTTTATTTAAAAAAAACACATCTTTCTCGCTTTCTAACTCATACGATGAGTTATCAGCTACTGAATTTACATTCAATTAGGAACACGCTTTTGAAAGTGTTGAGAATGTTCCACCCAATGGGCATTGTGGATATCGTTGCACACAACTGGTAGGCCTTGAAGAGGATGATGCATGAAAGACTGTAAGATTGACCATGACAGAAGAACTGCATTCACATAAGGAATATACAAGAACCTATTAGGCGGTGAGAAATAGTATCAACTAGTTGAAGTAGCTTTGGAAAATTTTGGCATGTAAAAAATTATTAGTTGAGTTTTTCGAATATGGGATGCTTATTTACAACTGCATTTAATTGCATACTTGTTGTCTATTCTCCTACGGAAAGTATGACATGTTTGCCTTTAAGGTTGGACCGAACAATCAAATGCCGAGTAATACCAACTTTTTTTGATGGGTGAAAACAACTTTATAATAGTCCGTTTGAAAAAAGAAGCATAATTACCACATACTTATCCAGGCTGGGACAAACTACGTTCTCCTGATGCTCAAAAATGGGTTAAGGTAGTTCAAAAGATAATCAAAAATGGGATAGAGTCACAGGTTCAGAGGTTCCTTAAACCCAAAAGAAACCTAAAACTTTTCAAGTTTTTTTTTTAAATCAAAAAAAAAAAAAAAAAAAAAAAAAAAAAAAAAAAAAACTTCTTGTAGTTTGAATCAGATGTCGCATAACTTTATACCGACTTACACTTTTTATATTATCTTATAGAAAGATGCAATATTTTATACATAGGTGATTAATATAACTTTATGATGCTTACTGAATAAAACTAATATGTTATATTTTATACAAAAGTGATTAATATAACTTTATGATGCTTACTGAATAAAACTAATAACCATTTGTTTTTCTTGATGTTTATGCAATGTCTTTGCTATATGGGAATGGCTGAAAAGTGCATCGTTCTTCATGCCTCAGTAGGCATGACGAATGCTATAGAGGGAAGGATGATAGCTGCTGATATGCATATAAAGTGCTTCTTGAGATTATGGTTTGCTGTAAATGTGAAATTGCTAACTTGCAATGCATTCCAGCATTATATGAAGTATACTTACAACCAATGATAATGGTTGCCATGTGCAGAGCCTTTGCTTTTGTTTGTAACCTCATAAGTGATACATTATGTTTATTTTGGTTTACAAGGATGTGCGATTCATTACCTTATTTTTAGTCATCAATGATTAAAAAAAATTAGGATTTAGAAAATAACAACATTTTCGGGTATAGTCCTTGAACATTCAATGTGCAGCACTTAGGCTTTAATTTAGAATAATTTTATGATGCTTAAGAGGTAGTTTTTTTTATTTCCTAACCAATGTGATGTGTAAATAACTTTGAATTTTATGGTTAAAAAAAATTATAATTTAGCTTTTCCTAATGTAATTTACTTTCTATTGGATATGATTGGAATTATGTAAGGACGGTTTGACTAAGGTTCCTTTAAGTTTCAAAAAATACAAAATACCCCTATCCAAAAAAATATGTAAATTAGACCCCTCTTTTTCGAAAATCATCAAATAACAACATCAAAAACACTTCTAAATTTGAGAACTTATTATGATTTAATAATATTTTCAAATCAAACAAAATGCCAGATGAGTGGAGGAGAAGCATTTTAGTTCCAATCTTCAAGAATAAAGGAGATATTCAAAGTTGCACAAACTATAGAGGAATTAAGCTTATGAGTCATACAATGAAACTTTGGGAGAGAGTTTGCGAGCAACGTTTGAGGAGGTTGACAAGTGTATCTAGGAATCAATTTGGTTTTATGCCTGGAAGGTCAACCACCGAGGCGATTTTCTTGGTTAGGCAACTTATGGAGAGATACAGGGAACAAAAGAAAGATCTTCACATGGTTTTTATTGACTTGGAGGAAGCTTATGACAGAGTGTCGAGGAAGGTTATGTGGTGGGCGCTAGAAAGGAAGAGAGTGTCATCAAAGTATATTACCCTTATCAAGGATATGTACGAGGGGGTTGTGGCTAGTGTAAGGGCATGCGATGGTGAGACCAGAGACTTCCCAATTAACATAGGGTTACATCAAGGTTCGGCTTTGAGCCCCTATATTTTTGCATTAGTGATGGATGAAATCACGAAAGATATACAAAAGGAGATCCCTTGGTGTATGCTCTTTGCCGATGATGTTGTGCTGATTGATGAAAGTAGAATAGGGGTCAATAGACAATTGGAGTTGTGGAGGGAGACCTTGGAATCAAAGGGTTTCAGGCTTAGCAGAACTAAAACTGAGTATATGAAGTGTGAGTTTAGTGGTGCTAGGTCAGATGATGGAGAGGTCACCTTGGCTGGTAGCGTAGTACCCAAGAAGGAATCGTTTCGATACTTAGGATCTATGTTGCAGTTTGATGGAGAGATTGATAAGGATGTTAGTTTTAGAATTCAAGCAGGATGGGTGAAATGGCGGCTAGCATCTGGCATTCTCTGTGATAGGAAGATTCCTCAGAAGCTTAAAGGAAAGTTCTATAGGACAGCAATCAGGCCTGCAATGTTATATGGTGTAGAATGTTGGCCTACTAAGAGGCAACACGTGCAGAAGATAAGTGTAGCAGAGATGCGGATGCTGCGTTGGAGCTGTGGGCATACCAGACGAGATCGGATTAGAAATGAGGATATTCGGGAAAAACTTGGAGTTGCACCTATTGAAGAGAAGTTAGTCCAGCACCGATTGAGATGGTTTGGACATATCCAACGTAGACCACGCGATGCTCCTGTGCACGTTGGAGTTATAGGTCGTGCCGAAGGCCCAAAGAGAGGTAGAGGTCGACCTAAAATGACATGGGAAGAGATAATAAAGAGAGATCTAAGAAATTGGAGTATATCCGAAGAGCTTGTGGTAGATAGAAGTGCATGGAAGTTGGCAATCCATGTACCAGAACCTTAGGATTTTTTTTTAAATATATATATATATATATATATATGTTAATTATTATTATTATTAGATCTGTTTAATTATTTTAATTTTAATTTTTTTTAGGACTTTATTTCACTTTTATTGAACCTTTTTACTTTAATCTGTTTGGTTATTTTAAACTCTTTTTATATATTATTATTAGTTATTTTACCTTAATTTTGGGTTCCATATCTAGCCAACCCCAACTTGTTTGGGATATATGGCTTTGTTGTTGTATTATGATTTATATTTGTCTTCATATTTATGTTAGAAAAAAAGACAGTGGATCGAAAAGAAAAGAAACAGTAAGCTTCAAGAAAACTTGCAGAACAATATGCAACTATTCAAAAATTGCTAATATGCCAACAAGTTGTAGCAAAAAATTGCACATATTTTTGCAACTATTCAAAACAGACTACTTCCTATGAAAAATTGCAGATATGTTTGCAAATTTATAGAATAATTGCATACATTTCTGCAATTTCTTTATGTCTATAAAACTGGCTTATCGAGTGAATATTTGCAAATATGTCTGCAGTTATTAAATGAATATTTGCTTCTGTGTCTACAATATTTCTTAAGCAGTGCATACATTTCTACACTTAATTATTGTTTTTTCCAGTCATCTTATTTTAATATTTGCAATTTTTTTAAAAAAAAAAATTGTAAAGGCAATGGAACAAAAAAAATTATGATATAAAATTGTTACAGTTTAATGACTATATGGGTTCGCTTTGCAATTTCTTTTATACAGGGATCCGCCTTATATTAAGTTTCATTTTAGAGATATGTGTCTAATATTCACAATTATATATAAGGATGGACAAATGATCGCTTTCTCCTTATCATTGCATAAGTTTGTATATACCAATATTTCCAGAGGTATTAAAAATCATATTTGCTGCAATATCTTGTTTCCTGTAGTGAATTACATTATTAGCTACTAGTGGATTTCAAGAAGCCTAGAATCTACAAGTCTCCACCTTATGGATTAACTCAGAAAATAATCGTGGACTAACTTAATAAAGGAAAACGGACTAACTACGGAACAGGAAAATTGTGGATTGAATGATGGAACACGTGGATAAAAATAAAAGTTACCTTGTTAAAATTACTATAACAAAATCCAAATTTTGGCATGTTTGTTTTTCAGGTTTTCTGACAAAATTCTCCTAATTTTAAGCACATTTGGATAAAATCAACAATTTAAGAAATCTGAAAAACGCAAATGCAGAAAAGACGAAACCAACACCTCCATAGAAATACCAAAGTCAATAGGTATAATCACTGAATAAACAAAGTAAATCAACAAAAGAACCAAATCACCAAATCTTCTTAAATCAAATACCAAACACTTAATTGAGTAAGTAAACACATATAACCAAAGCAGAAGCTAAGAATATCCATCCAAGTTCCATTCCTTGCTTGCGACACTCATGTAATCTTACCACTCTTATGCAAAAGTATAACTAAATAACATAATAAAATCTATCAAAATGCTTCTAAAGTCTATGATGTTATATCCACTCTCCTAGGAGTTCTGGTATGTATAATTAGTTGTAAATCAAGCCCCTATTACAACTAATTATAGTAGTTATTACTTATATTATAGCATCAAAGTAGTTCATATACGATACAGTTAGCAATTGTCCTGCTAATTACACTTCAAATCATACAACAGAACAAAACCCTTTTTTTGGGAAATTTATTTGTGCTAGAAATGTTAATCGTTACATTTCAAAACAAAGGAGCTGATTAGCATTCAGATCATATTAATATTTTATAAGTATAAATTCATAACATGAAGTTCATAAATAAAAAGGTAAAATATGTTCACCCACTCGTGCGAAGTTACATTTTCTGAAATTGATTGATGCTTGTAATATTCCTTTAAAAAAAATCAATGAAAGTGGATGTTGAAAATTACGATTTTGTAGGATTTCTGAAAGTTGTGATTTTTAAATTTAAGAACTATGAACTAATGAAATAGAAGGTGAGTTAATGTTCATCTTCCTCCGTTTACTATACAATGATTTTTGTTGGTGTATACGGTAAATTTTTACCTATTGTTTTAATTTTTTTTCCCTATTTTATTTTTGTGCGCTACTATGAAATGTGTCAAAAACCATGACTTTAAGACTTCACCTAAGGACCACCCATGTCCACGCCATATGCTAGGGAATATATAAAACAGCTCTCTATTGTTAATCACGACGTACCCAGAACTCGCTATGATCATATGCAACCATACTCTTAAATTCTCTTGACTGCCCCTTTCAGAACAGTCCAAGACAGCATTTGAATTTTCTTTAGGCGAGTTACGTTCTTGTTTTAAAGCTATGTAACTTCCTAGAAAAGTGAATGGTACCAGAACACAAAACAAGATAACAATAAGCATAGCATACATAGAACCTTGCAATGCGTCCATTTATATATATAATGTGTGATGTTTGTGGCTGAAATTACGATGAAAATGGATCCAAAGAGGAAGCAAGAAGTCAAGAAAGATACCTTTTTCCAGCCACTAGAATTAATGGTTAAGAATTAAAATAGCTCCTACATAGCTTATCCAGGTCAAATCAGAAACATGCCCAGGAAAATTCCAAGTACAATGTAAAGGATGATTATATTTGTTTAAAGAAATCCATAGCTTGGCGGGTCAAATAACCCCAAAAGCGCAAACACCAGAGTTGCAACTAACATTCCTGCAATTTGAATTCCATTTCCAGCCATTACACACAGAATCTTCGAGCATCCTGAGTCACTGAACACAGTATCATTGTTCATAAGTGGTTGATTCACTGTAGACTTTGATTATCTTGAATATTGCAGGAATGGTGAAACAGGCTGTTATCAAGGCAAATACTATCGAGGCTGTTGCTGCATCAATGTAGCACTCTTGCTTTCCTTTCCCTGAGTATGCTTTTGATCTTCCCGCTATGTCATGTTAGCCTGAATTCAACTTCATACATAAATGCTATACTTTCATTCACCCCTTTTCTTGGGGAGTTCGATTCTAAGCAGTAAACAAGAAGTTGGTCTTCCTATGCTATCATAGGTATTGAATTTAGACATGGCGGTAGAGTTTCTCTTTATACTACACGGACTGACTTCAAATCCTACTATCTCATAACTTGAATTTCCTTTTCTCTTTGTTTCATGAAGAGAAACTGTAAACTTGAGATGGTTATAATGTAATGTATACATAGGAAGGAAACCCATGGTAGGCTATAAGAAAGCTTGTATGCTGGATCTGGATCTCTTCTTACCCAAGGGATCTCAAGGCAGGTAAGTCACTGATGATCATGTTGATGTTCGCATGAAGGAATTTGTTTGTTCTTTTACGCAGTAACTCAGCTGCTACTTTGTTTTAACCTGCTTGTTGTGCAGAGGTAGAAAGATTCATTCACGTTGACATGGAGTCGATAAGTGAGGTTTCTCTTTTGGCCCATCAAGTTCTGACCTATGTTTCTCGGATTGTGGACGATAGGGTACTGTGTTTGCAGAATTGAAGTTTATAATAGTCGAAAGCAAAAGGAGTGTCGATAGATGTCAGAAAGTTGACCTTTGCATAGATCTTTTCATTTTTGGAGTAATGCTTATTATGTTGATTTTGAAACTACAGATTGCAGGAGTGTGTGATTGTTAATGGCATTGGAGTCAACCAAAAAAAAAACTGATTGCCATCTTACCTGAAAATTGCATTGTTAGTCTAGTACATGAAGAATAACAATGTAGCTAAATCCATGGTACGCAAACAACAATTCACGAGATAAAACATACAAATGATAGAGATCTTCATTCTAAGGAAACAAGAAGATGGCCTAAACAAAGAATAACCGTGTACTCTTCCAAGAAGGTAAAAAAGAAAATGAGGAGGTTTCACTGATATTATAGGGACATTGACTATCTTAGATCGAGGAATAAGCTGGATTTTTTTTTTTTTTTTTTTTTTTTTTTTTTTTTTTGATGTTAAACAGTTGACTAAGCTATGATGCAAGAACGTGACAAACTAAAATTCCACATCTAAAATTCTACACAGAAGCGGAATTCTATAACTACGTTGAAGAATCACAAGCTACTTCTAACAATCAACAAGATTCAGATAGTTTGTGTGAGGATGTTTATTTTTCAGTAAACCAAAAATATTCATCTGAAAACCATTCATAAAAATTAATCATTTCACGCAAATAAAGACATAATGAGAGGATGCAGGTTGAAATCATAAAACAAATAAAACATTGATGTAATTTGATTAACGTTGGTTTCTTTATGGCACAAAATACTAAATAGTTTATAAACTGTTATATAGCTTTTATGGATTATTTTACAAAGAACCTAAAGTCAGAAGAACAATGAAAAATGACTACAGATGTCTCAATAGTCAATCACTTTTGTATTTATGGTATCAAAACGGTAGAATGGAGTTCTATTTTCAAAAACTGAATTTTGTAGCCTACGGAAAAATGTACTATACAAAAGATACAGAAATTACAAGTTTATGTTTCAAAAATTGCAATTGCCTTCACTGTCTTAATAAAAATTCATGCTGCTATTATACTGTAATACTGAGTATACCTCTACGCCATCAAGTATCAAGCCAGTTGCACATAAATTTCCTGAAGAAATCAATTAAACCAGCATATAACTCAAGAGAGAGTTTTTTTACTGCTGAAAACTCCATTCCCAGAAAGAAGGCGAGACAGAAAACCTTCATCTCCATCACCATCTTTCTTCTCCTCACCGCTGTTTAAATTGCTTATCAAAGACCAATAAGTCTCAAAATTAGGAGAATATCCAACCTTTTGCATTTCATTCATCAGTTCTGAAGCACTATTTGTATCGTTCTGTGCATGATATCTGTTGATCACACAATTGTACATATCAGCAGTTGGGATACAACCTACACGAACCATTGTTCTCAATACCATACTAGCATCTTCAGTTCTATTCACTTCACACAAACCAAAAACAAGTGTATTACACGAATCCAGACTTGGATGAAGAGATTTTTGTAACATTTCAGCATGAAAGTCTAGAGCTTGGTCGAATAGTTTGCAAATGGTGAGTCCTTTGATGACTAAATTGTAGCTAGTCTCATTAGGATTGTGGCCTTTCTTCAACATTAAATTTAATAGATGAATAGCCCTATTTACGCATCCATGCATGCAAAACTTTTTTATTAGAAGGTCGAAGTTTACATTTTCGGCTATCAAGTTATTTTTTTCGATTTGATCTAAAAAGAATTCCGCCTTCAAATTTCCATAATGAAGCATAATTGCATTTGTAAGTTTAGATATAACCACTGAATTGAATTTCCAGTGATTACTTTGAATTACCCTACTCAGATCTAGTGCTTTATACACTTCTCCATTATCACATAAATAACACATAACTGCTCTAAGAGAACGACCGTTTGGTTTCATGCCTTCTGCAATCATAGTATTCAAAAGCTTTACTGCCCTTGAAGTATTACTCCGTTTATAATATCCATGTATCAGAAAGTTATAAGTATCTTGATCGAGAACCAAATTTCCTTCAGTAATCATTTTCTTCAAAGCTGCATCAACAAGCAAGCCATTTCTTGATTGAAACAGATAAAATATCAGAACGTTATGGAAAATGAGCAGGTCTGGCTTGCATTTTTCACATATCAACTTTGCTACTCCCAAGGCTTTATGCAATTGACCATGAGAACAAAACTGATGTACCAAACTTCGATATCCAATTATAGACAGATTAATCCCATTTCTTAACATGAAACCGAGTGTTTCAAGTACTTCTGTGGATGAATTAACATGACAGAATCCTCTGATCAGTTCATTGAGAACATTCTGATTTGGTGAAGTTTCATTTCTAAGCATTTCGTGCAATTGAACTCTTGCTTCATTCATATATCCTAGCTGGCACAATCCATTCACAAGAATGTTGTACACGGAAGAAGTTTCAGATTGTGCATTCAACATATTTTTCTTTAAACTCAGCACCTTCTGAATTCCACCAAAATTAATTACATATGGCAGTATGATACTAAATATGCTAGCACTGAACGTCATGTTTTCCTCCAGTAATCTATCAATGATTTCAAAAGCACTCCTAAAGCTTCGCTCCTTTATGAACCCTTCAATAAGGTTACTATATGATTCGTTGCTTATAGAATGACCCCAACAGATCATTCTCTCTACAAATGCATTAGCAGTGTCAATGAAACCTACACCACATAACTTTTTAGTGATAGCTTCACTAATAAAAGCAATCGAGTCGGAGTATGGGTACGTTTCTACCATACACTCAAAAAGCTTTAGCACATCCTTGATCATGTTTTCCTTCATAAAAACTTGTTCGTCTTTGCAAATTTGGAGTAAAACAGCAGTGTAAGTCTCACAATCAATTGGCATTTGCTCCTTTAATAGCTTGTTAAGCATCAATATTGCATACATAATAACACCATTCTCGCTTAAATACCGTGTTACTAAATTTAATGTCTCAGAACCAATGCAATCCAGTAACTGTGCATTTTCAGTAATAAACGTTATGAACACATTTAGATTCGATGAGGATTTGCATAGTACTTCAACTATTTTAGTATATGTGGACAAACTAATGTTCTTCTCCCATTGGCAAGCTTCTCCCTTTAAAGATAAGGCTTTATTTATATCACCTTTATAGCATTCCTTGAGTATCAAAGAATCAAAATCAGGACTAAACCCATTATCCATAACTTGTTCTAGTAACCTGTCATATTCCTCAATATTGGTATCCAAGTATAACCCATTACCTAAAGCATCGAAGAACTCAGCTTTAGCGGAACATGAATTATTGTCTCTTTTAACTTTCACATTTAAGTGGTCAATACCTATCATTTGAAAAATCTTCGTTAAGGTGTCTTCGGTAGGAGATATAGAAGCAATACCTCGATTAATCATTTCACCAAAGATTTCCTTGGCTTCATCGAATTTTCTGTACTTGCAATATCCAGCCATTAAACTTTTATATGTCGAAAGATTTGGTATCAAGCCCGCATTAACCATCTCATCATGAACATTTCTTACTGAACTATACATACCCTCTTTGAATAAACCGATAATGATAGCATTATAAGCATCCACTTCAACTTCTATTTTTCTAGATGAACTTTCAGATAAATAACTCAATGCATTTTTCAGTTTTCTCTGTCTACAACTATGAGAAATGAGAATGTTAACAGTTATAGAATCCATCTTAAACCCTATATCCTCAAGGGCTTCAACAAATAACCATGCATTTTCAGTGCCTAAATTCATACATAAAGATGATATAATTTTGTTACAAATAGGATTTTCAGGAATGTGATTCCATTCTTTCATGAAATAAAATAAATCTTCATAATAGTTCTTTTTACCATATGCCTCCACAATTATAGAGAGAGTTTCAGAACTAATTTGCACGCCATAGCCCTTCAAATTTTCAATTATATTGATAGCTTCAAGAGTTTTTCCGGCTTTGCTCAACTGTCCAACAACAAATTCTGTAAAATGGTTCTCAGAATATGACCATAATCCATCATCTATCATATCTTTATAAATTCTAACAACTAACTCTTCTAACCCCATTTTAATTAAAACATTAAGAAGAGCTCTGTAACACGAACCCGAATATGCTACATTCATGTATTTTCCTCGATCATATAATGAAAACGCTTTATCCAATTGTGAATCCTTGATATATCCTTCGATAATCTCACAGCATATCAAACCATCTACAATAAAAACTTCCCTTGTTTCTCCAGAGAAAAGCAAAGTTTCCGCTTCATCGAACATTCGAGCCCTGATTAGCATTCTGGTCATAATATCAACAGCTTCCGGTAAATGCTGAAATTCAGAGCATTGATTACTAGCCCATCTAAATAAATTCCACAAAAAAGTAACTTTCTTCGAGTCCTCAGCATCAGGAACAGAACCCACTAATATTTTGAAAAAATCAGTGGGGTTCAATGTATGAACCCTCCAAAATGGACGGGTTGTTTCAGGTGACAAATGGCCGTATTCCCTCAGAATTTCATGCAAAGTTAAGTTCTTTTGTACAAAAGTTTCAACTTCGTTGTCCCAGAGGTGAGTATTCTTGGAAATTACAGATTCGCCAATGGAAAGATTTGATTTTGACAAACCAAATTCATGCGCATCGCTTGTCATGATGTTCGTACTATAAAAATATTTAATTTTGATTGCATGGAAAGCGTTTGATGTTATCTGTGAACGAAAATATGCAGAGTTGAGGCAAACCTGGACTGAGTGATGAAATGAGATTGAAGATATTCGAGAAATTCGAGCGTGGGAGAAGCAACTATGTGATTTCCGCATATGTTGCAAGAATCAAGAATCAAAAAGGAGGGGGGAAAAAAAACAGAGAAAGGGTTAGACTGATTATGGCAGGATATGTACACGCAGCAGGATTGCTATTTGGACAGAAACCACAGAAGATATAAAATCTGAAATGTTAAATCTTTTGTTACTACTGTTCACACCCCGTTTTACTCTTCTGCCCACCAAAACTGAAAGCACCCCGACATTTACAATTTTCCTCTGCTGGCCACCATTTAATTTAATAATGGAAAAATGAGGCCACCAGCACTTTCAACTAAACGCATGCAAATAATTCAAGAAAAAAATAACATGATCCATTTTCATAACCACATCAGCAATTTTAATTTTTATAAATGAGTACTTACTACGTCGGTTGTGAAATGATTCGTCAAATCAACATTTATATCTTTTGGGTCATTTGATCGAACATATTGCATCATATAATCACAACAATCAGGTTTATCGTCCAGTTTATCATATTCAAATACTCCATCTCAAACGAAATAAAATGAAATAAATGTATCAATTTATAAAAAAAAAAAAAAAAAAAAAAAAAAAAATATGTAAGCTATATGAATAAAACCCTACAAATTAAAACTTACATTATCATTCTCGATTACAAAGTCATTAAATTTAATGTCCTCCAAGCTTGCAATTATCAATGAAGTGGGAAAAATATCCTGAAATGCAATGGAAAACCCTAACAATTAAAAAAACCCTAGTAACATGTTCTATATCATAATAGAAAACAATAAAAATTAAGCAATTCTAACGTCTTTTTTATCTTCATCTTCCATCTCTAATAGGCATAGAAGAATTAATATCTGTTTTCGTTAGGGTTTAGGGTTTGAAATTGTAGAGAATTACGTGTTTTTTATGAGAAATATGGCGGTGAATAACTGAGTGAAAGAATAAGATTTGGTGGCCAGAAGAATATAAAAAATACTCATTTGTATTAAATTTATAAGGGTGGCCGGAAGTGTAAAGCGAGGTGTGAATAGTAGCAACCAATCTTTTTGTCTGTGCATAAAGAGGTAAAATTCAAAGATGATCAAATTGTTTGAGATTTACTATGTTATCGATTGTACTAAATTTTGTGCCTAAATATACTTTGTCATATACATGGTGTCCTGCTATTCACCCCACTTTTTTCTTCCGGCCACCACACATTTTCGTTCAGCCATAAACGACCGAATTCCCTTCATGTTTATAAACGGCCATCGAACAGTGTATTTTTTGGGAAGTAGGCGGTTCGGCGGTGTACAACCGAACAGTGTGGTGGCCGAAAGAGAGAAATGGAAGTGTGAATAGCATGATACTCTACATGAGAATGACTATTATACACAAAGAGGGAGACATAAAATTTGAATGTTAAATTTTTGTCTTTATATGAAGAGGTGAAATTCATGATTGATCCAACGATTGAGATTCATTGTGTTACCAATTGTATCAAAATTTTATGTTTAAATATACTTTGCTTTTATACGGTGAGAATGATTGGGAGGTGTAGAATGAGAGGAAAAGAGAAAACTCGGCACAAAACGTGGAATTATCGAAGCCTTTTAATTTTCCTATCAGCTTTCACATATTTTGACTAAAAATATTTGGAAGAACATAACATTTCTTAAATAATACAATATTTTTAACCAACTTAGCACTCAGTTGGCAAAAACATAATGAGTCATCGAAATGACGTCGATGCATATATATATATATATATATATATATATATATATATATATATAATTTCTGCGTATACAATGATACTACTGCAAATAGCACAAAAACAATACAGACAACATTTGAAATATCATTGGTGGAATGTCGACAATGGACAATATTTCAAATGTCGCCTACTTTCGTAAACTAAAAGGCAGCAACCACTCTCTCCATTTTTATTCTATGTTTTACTAATTTTTAAACAGAGCCAAATTCCCTCTCCATTGTATCTTTATGAAATTTCTTACATTGTGCATTAAATTCTATTAAAACTACTATCTTAAGAGATCAACTTTAAGGATAACAATAATTCTTTTATCGAATTAACCAAGGTACGAATTTCCAAAACCTAACTTTTAGATATATAGAACGAAAATTGATTAATTAAAATCCATTATTATCGTAGAATAACTCTTAATATTATTCCAACTATATGTGTGTAGCGCCACACTTCAAAATAGACCTAGATTCTGATTCGGAAAAGGTTTTCCAAACTTATGCCTAATTCAAAGCTGAATTTTGATTGGTAAAAAGAATAAAAACATTACAAAACTATCTACCTATTCTTACATAACTCATACTGAAAGGAACAAATTAAAATACCAACATAAGAACTCATTTTATTTTAAAACAAATATCATAAAACATATATAATGTCACATAAATCGTTATGTTATCATTTCATGTCATTTAAACAGGTATAGCTGAAAATATGAAGAATAGATAAATAGTAACTATCACAAGCTCCACTCTAGCCACTTTCGTGCGTATCATCGTCGTCATCTCATTCCCTAATATGTGTTGTTCTGATGTGGGATTAGAACAAGAAGTTTCGATGAATAGAAATTTTGAGCCTTGCTAATTCAGTACTTGGACAATGTATATAAAGAAGAATATGTCTACGATAAACATTAATTGAAATCAATTAATACTTTATGTAAGGAAAGGAGATGGAGCATCAAATAGCCACTTAATATCTCCCAATTTCGAAGCAGATTTAAACACATTTTCATATTACACATAACTAATGATTCGATAGGTAACGTATAACCACTTAACACTTTTTAAAGATAGGTAGACACTTAACCATTTAAGACTATTAATGCGGGCCACCATCTATTGTAATATCTAGCTGATATTATATGAAATCCCCAAGCAACTTAATACTTTTCTTTTATTGCAAGATGAACTCTAACACACATTAAATACATATGCAGAAGCAGACTCTTCCGAGGATACCATTTATCATATAACCCCTTCCGACCATCTAGCACTTTCACATTGGAAAAGGCGGACCCAACGGTTACTTGATACTTCAGTCCTTTAAGTAAGCTATTTCTTATATATATACATACACACACACACGCACACGCACACACACACACACACACACACACATATATATATATATATATATATATATATGTATTTATATGTTACTCATCTAACTAAATACAATAAGGCATTATTAGGAATTGTTAACTCAAAAATTGGTTCTTTCAAGTTAAACACCCAAATAAATGAATTCACACATAGTCTCACAATCATAAATCACATAAAGTGCATAAAAAGTAAATAGACACAAGAATTTATAATGTTTCGCCAATGTGACTACGTCCACTTGTGGTAATCTGATATTTATATTGTTTGATTGCAAGTTACAGTTGTTTTATAAGAAGAAAAATAAAGAGAAAGAAGTGAGTTTTGTTTCTAGTGAATTCCCTTGGTTGGAAAAGAGCGAAGATCTTCTAAAATGTACATAGCTCAGCTATTTATAGGATTTTGAGAATCTGGCTCGACCAGGACACGTGGAGGAAGATCATGTTCGGCCAAGACACATGGCAACATCTCCTAAGGTCGCAATGTAATAAGTGGATCACGATTAGCCCTTTGAATAATTCTCCAGAGAACCACCAAAATCCGGCTCGGCATAGTCCGGTTCAATATAGCCAAACAAGATTCGCTGACTTGGAAATCAGATGATAAAGTGATGGTGATGATGTGGTTTTACCAAACTGACTTTACCAACTCAAAGAACATCGAACCGAAGGGGGATGACAACTGAAGATTTTGAGTTGAAGTATGTCGACCCAGGCTTTGCCGAGCCGGAGTCCAAGCACTCAAAAATCATTCATTTGAGACTTTGTTACTTTGGTTATGGATATTCAAGCTTGCCAGTGTCCGTCCCCAAGCCTTGAGCACTTCGATGAATGGAAATCCATAATGGGATGACTTGCAAAAAGACAGGTCAACACTTTGCCCCTCAAAACATATCTTTTGTAAAAGACGTGTTTTGGAATCTTGTTGACTCGATGCTTGAGGTTCTCGATCTCGTCGGATCATTCATGATTTCCATGCCCATAGGAGTTTCATGTTGGAAATTAGTTTGATAGCCTTATCGAGCCCTTGTCGGGTACCAGCCGTACCTAACGGTCCATGATTGAGTCGCGCTTGAGCAAAGGATTAGTCATACTTTATGATTGGAATTTCTGCATGTCTATTGTCATCTATACTTGACGATTCAAGCCTCACGGGGATCCTTCCAGATATCAGTCGTATCTTACAATTCGTAGCCTCTACGAGCTCTTACCAATCATAAACCATACTTGACAATCCTGACTAAGCGAGTCCATGTTGGGGGTCACCTAACCATTTCCTAGCATCAACCATACTTGACAATTCTAGCCTCACTGGGCTCTTGTTGAGCATAAACCATACTCGACGGTCCTGATCGAACGGGCTCGTGTCCGAGCGCCACTCGACACATCAACCATACTTGATGGTCCTAGGTAAGTGAACCCGTTTAGTTTACAATGAAGTTGTCTACCCCTTGCCATGCATCAACTATACACGACGATCTACGGTTTTTGTTTAGAAAACACGTAGTTGTAAACTCAGTGCTCAACAAGCATCAACCATACTTGTAAAACATTTATTAAGATTGATAAAAGCAGATGGTTTATCACATCCAGAGCTTGTTTGAGAATCACTTGTGAATTTCGTACAAGAGTTGAAGGATTGGTTATGTATTACAAGTTTACTAAAAGATGAAAGTAAGTAAAATGGTGCATGGTTGGGTACAAAGCATGCCTAAGGCTAGCGATTAGTCCCGTACATGGGTAGGCTGGTTCAAAAACCTTTTATTAAAAAAAGAAAATGAAGTGATGGTTTTCTTTTGGGTACAAAGCATGCCTAGGAACCAAATGTTAGTTTCATATATGTGTGAGCCAACTAGCCATCGCTCATTGTCCAACATCACATAGACCTATCAACTAGGGATGCACACAACCCATATCCAATCTGACCCAACCCACTAACCTAACCTAATCCACACAAACCCAACCCAACCCATCCTAGTTCGGGTCGGATATGGGCTACAATTTATAACCCATACTATATACAGGTCGGGTTTGATATTTTGTTCAATCCAACCTTATTTTAACCAACCCCAACCTTATATTAAATAACTAATTAAATATCAACCTACTTAAAATTAGAATAATATAATCCTAGAATAATGTTTATGTATTCTATATTATATATAGAAAAAACATATTTCATGTCAATCCAAACTAGATAGAATTTAACAAATATATTTTAAAGAGCATTTTAATGTTTTTTAAAATGCAACACTTTTTCTACTATGTAGTAAATTAATATCATATGATGTGTTTTACAATGAAATTTTAATAAATATGTCTTATAACAAATCATTTATTTTAAATGCATTATGCCAGCTAAAATTTGATATATTATGCTAAATATTTTTAAAAAAATCCCTCATATTCTATTTTTTTATTATATTCAAGCAGCCCAACCCAACCCTACTAAACCCAACTCAACCCATACTTCAATCCAACCCATATCCAGTCTCATATAGGGTCGAATACGGATCGAACTACCTTGGCTATGCGGGTCGAATGAAGTATTTGATCTAATCTGACCCAACCCATATTTTGTGCAGCCCTACTATCAACTAATGACAAGTCCTCCCCATGAATCGGGCTCACTTCTACGTCAAGCCCTCGATGGATCACCATGTCCCATTGTAGGGGTTCCACTATGATATAGTGTTGTAGCTGTCTCTTCTAGACATACTCTGCCATGACATCTCGAAGATGCTTGCATTCATCTATGCTGTGCCCGGCTCTTTTCCGGACGTTCGATCATGCTCTGTGGGCTCTCTTCCAAATGGTTTCCTTGGCGGGAACGAGCCTTTAATTTCGTGATATATTTCTTCCAAACTCATGTTCAACCTGGTTTACGAGTCATTTTTAGACCCTCTCTTGAACTTGTTGTCTTGGCCTTGATCATTTTCAGCTTTACGCTTTCCCTTGTTGGATTACCCGTCATCGCATTAACCTCGAGAGCCTCGCGGTCTGCTTTTGCGTCCTCTTCCCTCAAAACCTGTTATCACCGAAGTAGTATTCCTCTAGATTTTTCAAAGGATCTCGCTCCATTGATCTTTTAAATTCAGTATTAACCAAGACTCCAGAAAAAACAGCCACCAATGGCATCGATGGATCCGGCCGGTCGACTCCAGCTATCGCGGCATTGAATCTCTCTAAGAAAGCATGTACATATACTGTAGACTTATGTTTTACCATTGCTAAAGTCATCAAATTCTTGGGCCATGCCATGTGGATCCGGAATTGGCCCATGAATCTTTTGATCAATCTCGTCCAACTGCTGGCCGAATTGCTTTCCAATTGCCTAAACCACCGAGCAACTATATCTGGTAAAAAATAAGAGGAAGCACTTGGCCATCACTCCTCTGATGCCCCCCAACACTTCCATGTGCCTCATGTACTGCATGAGATGGACAATTTGATCTCTCTTTCCATTGTAAGATTCCAATACCCGCAATTTGAAGTTCGGTGGGTTTCTCGAGTTTCTTATGTTTGGAGCGAAATGACTTAATTGCACGCTGTCCATGTCCTGGTTTGATAGACATCCACGAATTACTTGCCAAATGATTTCTACAACTTTACTGACATCACCAAGTAACATTCTACAATCATTGTTGCACCGTCGGGATGTTGAGATTTTTCAAGCCTGCGTTCTCAGTGGAAGCATCACAAGTCTTCAAGTTCGGTCCAAAGTTATTTAGATTTCTTCGGGAGACTGTTGGCCCCCGTTCATTCATATTCCTCTCTCGAGCATAAGCATACTCAGTACGTGCTTCATTCCCTGGCTCTAAAGCTTATATCAAGCCCATATGCGATGCTGGAGCTCATGGGATCTTGGAAGAAGAGTGAAGCACGCTAATTGTACGACCCAGCTCGACCTGGCCGAGTTGGATATCCGATTCGACATTGCCGAGTCGGAATCCTTGCTTATAGTCTCCTCGGTTATGCTAGTAGTATCTCTTCATTTAGCTCCATGCACCTGACTTCTAGTCACTCTCAGGTGTGCTAGTATCTCCTCATCATGTCTTCTTATTGTTGGAAGCAAGCTTATAATCCACCCATGTCTTCATCCAGCTCCTCCCCTGTCAAGTAGACAGCGGGATTCCCAACGAAAGATGCTTCTTGGTCGTCCTCATCTCCTCCAATACCGTCGGTGCGAGTAAAGGTACTATCTTTCTTCCTCATCACCATGATAGAAAATTGAGAATGGTAATATTCCTGTTTCAATAGAGATTCAAGTAGCGTGCCTACCCCTACCTGGCGTGCCAAAATGTTAACTCAAAAATGGGTTCTTTCAAGTTAAACACCCAAATGAATGAATTCATATATAGCCTCATTGTCACAGATCACGAAAAGTGCATAAAAAGTAAATAGATACAAGAATTTATAGTGGTTCGGCAATGTTCCTACGTCAACTTGTGGTAGTCTGATGTTTATACTGTTTGATTACAAGTTACAGTTGCTTTATACAAGAAAAATGAAGAGAAAGAAGTGAGTTTTGTTTTTGGTGAATTCCATTGGCTAGAGAAGAGCGAAGATCTTTTGAAATATCCAAAGCTCAGCTATTTATAGGAGTTCCAGATTTTTGGCTCAGCCGGGAGATGTGGTGGTAGATCTGGTTCGGCCAAGACATATTATGACAGCATCTCCAAGACGTCACGGCGTAATAAGTGGGTCACATTTAGGCATTTGAGTAAGTGCCCAGAGAATCACAAAAATCAAACTCTACATAGTCATGTTCGATACAGCTGAACCACATTGTTCGACCCAGAATCTGAATCTGATGATAAAGCGATGGTGATGATGTGGCTTTACTGAACCAAAGAACACCGAACCAACTTTACCACCCCAGGAACGTCGAACCGAGGTTTGTTCAAACTAGAAGGGGATAATAGTTATAGATATTGAGTTGAAGTATGTCGAGCCATGCTTTGCCGATCCAGAGTCCAAGCACTCACCAATCATTCATCTAAGACTTTGTAACTTCGATTATGGATATTCGAGCTTGCCAGTGTCCATCCCCATGCCTCGAGCACTTCAAAGAATGGAAATCTATTATGTGACTACCTTTCAAAAAAGTTAGGTCAATAGGAATCTTCCTTATTACGCCATAGAATAAAAAGTTGGCTAATGATTTCTTTCTATGTTTATTTTGCTGAAGTCAGAATTTTTGTTTTCTAAAGGGGAATTTTCCGCTATGATTTCCATAAATTGGTTTAACATAAAAGGGAAGATTTACACCATTTGAAATTACATGGAATGAATATTCTTTTTTTATTTGTATAAATAATGTAGATTACGGAGAATAAATTTGAAATTTACACCAATCTTCAATTTTGTTTTTGGATATACCTTGTAAAAATCAACTGCCACCTTGTAAAATGGAAAGTGGAGAATCAAACCAATTTATAAAATACAAACAAATATTTCTACCACAAATTAAACTATGGAAAGTATATTATAACCATAAATTAGTCTAATAACCAATCAGTTTTCTAATGGAGATTTAATGACAATAATACCCAGTAATTACGTAATACACATCATTATTATATGTTAACATAAAAAAATAAATATTAACACGTAATAAATTCTAAATGTGGGGTTTATACACCCCAAAATAAATTTAAAAGCCAATTTCCTTACCTAATGAATTATTACAAGTCTGTTTCTGCAAAATTCTCTAAATGGCATCATAATCGATAAAGGATTCCAAAATAAGGAATAAATATCCATATCCAAAATGCAATGATAGACATTTAAATAAATTGAAATCATTTTGTTACATAAACTCAATGGAATATCCTAATAATAAGAGTAACAAAGTAAATGTCATATTCTATTCAACTTCTCTTTATAAAGAACATGAAGATATTTATTTGGAATATGTGGTATAAAATACGAATAAAAATCATACTGTAAACCTTTTTTTTTTTGAAGAATCAAAAATAGAATTAAAGAAGGAGAAGTTAAATAGATCATGAAATTTTACAAATTTCGTAAAAAAGTAATTCCCATAAAATCAATGCAAATAAATTCAACATCACTGCACAAAAGTAACATTTTGCACCTTAGGTATTTTGAAGGATTTTTTTTTGTTTTCACAATCCTAAAACTCCTAAGGCGTGTTCAAATCCATAAATACATTAAAGGAATACTAAATAGAAAAAAATATTTCCGTTCATTGGTGATCCTTAGCTCCGTCTACTTTTGGATTTGAAATGCTTACTATAATCTCCTTCAGACCTTGTATTTTTAGATATACACAAAAAGAATTATATGTATGTATTTATGTATGTATGTGTGTTTATGTTTATATATATTATTATCTTTTGAAAATTCTCTCTATATATATTAGAAGAGATTAAGAAATAAAAGTAAACAATGATGGATATTTATAGGATTTCTTACCTGAAAACCTGGTGGAGTTTTTTATATTTTTGAATCTAAGAAGAGTACAAAGAGAGCATCGCTATTGTTCCTAACGTATATGTGGATAAAAGAGAGAGAGAGAGAGATGTAAGATTTAAGTTATAGTAAATGGAAATGTATCAGAACAATTAAAAGAGAATAGATTGAAAGTGGTTAAATTCGGAACGTGCAATGCATCAAAAATGGGATCCACAATGGGGAAGTGATCAAACTCCTATGCAGTAAGCAGTCGAGCACTGTTGTCTCCCATTAGGGCAGCCACCTAATCGACCCCTTAAAGGAATGGGCAGAGTTCTTCCTTTATTTAGGGATGGAAACTAATTAATTATTTAGTTGTCGCTTTCATGATTGATATATTCCCCAATTAACTCTTATTAATTGTTAATTATTGATTTTAACACTTTTAACCATCAAGTTTAATAAAATGGTTAATTTCAAATTTGGGTATTATTTTAATCATATTCAAATTATTGTAAATCCAACTTCAAATGCTCATAACTTTTTCATTTAAGCTTAATTTTGTCCATATCATATACGAAAATTAGTCTGAATTCCATAACGAATGCAATTATATAACCTTCATAGTCAAATTCCAACTTTATAGAAAAATTCATTTTTATCTCTGCTTAAATTATTATAATTTCCCTATATTTATATGTAATTCTAGTAAATTTTATAGGATGCTACATTTTCCTCTTAAAAATTGTTTCACCTGCAAAATCATTTAAGAGGCGAACAACGTAACACATTATATATCCATGTTATGCAGCCAAGTTGCCTACGCATTCAACTACTCAACCAACAGTGCAATGTGATTACGTAATACAGACATGCTAAAATGAGCTCAACCTTAGAGTGAATGCATGAACATGTTTTGTAATCTTGTATGCAAAACCCTACACAAGCATAAGAATTTCTACATAAGTGCATAGTGATAGTGAGAAGTGTGGCAACCATCTCCTGTCATCCAATCTAGCAACCATGATACAGCCAAAATCCTAATTTTATAGAGAAAAGTTTTTCCAGAGAGAGGTTTCAGATGAGAATTCTTTATTCTTCCGCAGAAATTCCCTCTATTTTACTCGGAACTATCTAATTCCTTATTGCAAACTCTTGTAGTTCCATGCTCTATAATGTCTATATAGTGGCATGAGATTCCAATGACTCTGTCTTGGTAACCCCCAATCTATTAGGATTTACTATAATTTATATATAGTGAAGGTATATTATTAAATACATAACATGAAAAACTATCATGGACTTCATCCACATAGCAAGTTTTCTATTTTTTTCCCAACTATTTGTATAACAATCCAAATTTCGACAGACCGATTTTTTTTCAAAAATCCAAATCTATCGACACCAAGCTGGTTTATCTAGTATCCTGCATAAAATCAAAGATAAATATATTAAAGCCCAGAATAGAAATCTCACAGTGGAAAGGAATAAAATATAGCAGTAAGAAAATACTCACTAATATAATGACACTATTTAACAAGTGTCTCTAAGCTGTAGAATCTCAACCATCTGTCTAACCTGCGGGTTTGTTATGAGGAGGAGGTCAAAACAAAAGTTCTGATGAATGGATAAATTATACTTTCTACAGATAACACTACATATATCATTCTATCATTGGTTCATATTTATTAAGTTGTTCGGGTTTATTTCATAATACACTTTGATTTTTTTCTATGTAAATCGTACCCATCTACTCCCCAGTAGATTAACCTAATAAATAATATATATATATATATATATATATATATATATATATATATATATATATATATGTGTGTGTGTGTGTGTGTGTGTGTGTAGTTATATACCCAATATCAAGGTACTTCCCATGGTACCCTCCTCGAGTTGTACCCATCGTCGTACTACGAAAATGTATTGGACCTCCATCTCCATGGTACGAAAGCGTACTAGACTATGCTACGAAGGCATAACAAGTCTCCAACATCATGCCACGAAAGCGTGTTAGGTTATGTTCCGAAAGCGAATAATCTTCTATCCCTGCGCCATAGGGATGCTCTAGTCCCTGAGTCTCTCCACAAAACTCATTCGGGGGACTTTACACATAATTATAAAGGACAGCCTCGTTAGGCCTACAGTACAGATATCCAAATTTAGGTCTGTCTCTTCGGTGGTTCTTCGAGGCCCTACTCCAGCCTTCCCCCAATCTGATGAAAGACTATTCTAAAGAGCTAAATGACCGCCTTACCATCCAATCTAAACAAATATGTAGTCCCTCATGAAGTTACCCAATAGTGAAGATCATTGGTCTATTGGTTAGCTTCAGTTTTTCCCGCACACACTCCGAATGACGATGACATGTATCCGATGACCTACTATCTTTGTTGGGTCATGACCACGAAGCCTCCCTCCTTAAGGCAGCCGCCAAATCATCTTAAGATCATCTGAATCAGTCTTTAGGTTGGCCATCATCCAAGATGTAGCCGAGGCATACTCACTGGATGAAACCGTACAGACCATGCCTCTGTGGGTACAACTTCATTAGGCCTACCACAGTGGGCCATCACAGAGTATCCATACATCCCGTAGAAGTCCCGCACTTCCTTCCAGTCCCGTCGAATACATTGGACGTGCTTCCCTCGTGTCTCTAGACACCAACGATGATCTGTCACTTTAAGCTATTCATTCTGAAAACGTACGGACTGATCCAAGCACATCTCATCAATACGTTATTAGACCCTATGTCTAATCTTCAACTCCGAGCTTATTTTACTTACCGCATTGCTAATAAAGGTAAACATTAATTTGTTTATTCTACATCCAAGTTATGTTTATTAGCCTTAGTTGGCCGCTTATCAAATTTATTCCCCATTGCCTAAGTTTATTTATAACAAGCCTCTTACTTCCCATTTCATATTTTAATTATAACCTGTGTTATTATCCTACTTGTCCTTATAACAAGTCTACCAATTATATTACATTCTCATCAGATATAACTTAATATAATAGGTTGCATTCCCTATTCCTTTCATACTTCGTAGGTTTCTTATTATTTAACATAACCTTTATAGTTATGATGTTAATCTATCTACCGTCTTTATAAGTTTACACAATAAACCTATTATATGTCTTTTCCTTTTCATTACCTCTTTCAGTTATGTTACCCTTCTTTCTTATCTTTATAATTCATTCTTTCAGGAAGTTAGGCCTATTCCAAATTGATGTAGTGCAAAATTAGAGATTTGGGTAGCAGAATGCGAATAAACCCAATGATCTAGTCTATCAATAATTTCAACAATGCCAAAAAATAAAATCAAGTGGCACAAATTATAGAGAGAACAAAAAAAGAAAAGAGAGGAAAGGACACATCAATATAACGTGGTTCAGATATGAACATCATATGTCCACGGAGACCCAACAACTTTTATTTCTCAATGAAGAAATGAGTACATAAGATTACAATAGAGAGAAGATTAATGGTGGATTGCTTGCCTTCATACAATAACATGACTCCTATTTATATAGAGGGATTTCTTGAAGATAAAGAAGAGAAGTTTCTAGATTACTTGGACATGAAGAAAAATAAATATAATATCTTCCTCGATTTCGTTGGAGCATAAATGGTTGCGCAATCACAGTCTCAATCTCTTTCTCTGAATAAACTGATTCTTCATTAACTGATTGATTGGCCTGTTATTTTTCTTCCAAAAAGAAACCTTCCTCTTATATCTTCCCATATACGAGCCAATTAATTGATTGACAATCAATCAATTTCTTTCCTTCTCTACAAATATTTGAATGATCAATTTCAACACTCTACCTTGATTCAAATATGACAATCTTTCTTTATCATCTCATCTTCAACAATTAACATATAAGTTGTTGGGCCAGCGCCCCATGGTGCTCAAGTAACAAGAAGCAAATTGATCAAGTTTGAGCAATGCTCAAACTTGTCCTTTGGAAGTGACTTGGTCATCATATCTGAAGGATTATCCGAAGTACCCACCTTCAATAATTTGATCTTTCTTCGTTCTTCCTAAGGCATAAGAAAGAAACCTCTAACATCAATGTGCTTCGTCCTGAACTATAAGCCTGATTCTCAACAAGACGAATCGCACTCTGACTGTCTGAAAATAGCTCCACTGTCTACTGCGCCATTAAAAGACCATCCAACAACTGAAGTAAGTACAATCGTTCCTTTGTTGCTTCCACAATCGATATTAACTCTGCTTTAGTAGTCGACAAAGCTACGATAGACTGCAATTTTGATCTCCATAAAATCGGGCCTATGCCAAGTGTAAAAACATAGCCCGATACCGACTTTCGTCCATCTCTATCCCCAGCATAATCTGAATCACAGTATCCTCTAAGAGAGATGTTTCCATCTACTCCACCATATAACAAGCCAACTAAAGAAGTGCCATGAAGATATCTGAGTATCCACTTCACTGTTTTCCCATGCTCTTTACCTGGGTTAGACATATATCGACTGACAACACCAACTGCATGGGCCAAATCTGGTTTCCTGCACACCATTGCATACATGAGACTACAAACATCACTAGAATAAGGTATATTACGCATATCCCTTTTGTCTTCATCCGATGTGGGACACATATCTCTGGATAACTTGAATTGAGAGCCTAATGGAGTAGCCACCTGTTTAGCATTCTCCATACCGAATCGAGATAGGACTTCCTCAGTGTATTGAGTTTGAGTGAGCCTCAAAACTCTTTGCTTTCTATCCCTCTGAATTTCCATCCCCAAAATTCTCTGTGTGTTTACCAAATCTTTCATCTCAAATTCCTTATTGAGCTCCATCTTCAACTCCGAAATTTTAGACATGCTCTTAGAAGCTATCAACATATCATCAACATAAAGTAACAAATAGATGATGTCATCATTACATTTTTAAAATAGAACATTGGTCCTTAAAGCTTCTAGAGTAACCATTGTGATCATAAACTTATCAAATTTCTTATGCCACTGTCTAGGAGACTGTTTTATGCATAAAGAGATTTGTTAAGTTTACAAACATTACCTGGCTTGCTGCTATCAATGAACCCCTCTGGCTGTTGTAGGTAAATGTCTTCCTCAAGACCACCATGCAAGAATGTTGTCTTGACATCTAGTTGTTCCAACTCCATGTCGAAGTGAGAAACCCATGCCAAAAGAATGCGAATGGAAGTGTGTCTAATAACTAGAGAAAAAATATATCATGAAATTCCATGTCTTTCTTCTGAACATAACCCTTCGCCACTAATCTTGCTTTGTACCTCAAGTCACCATTGCTGCCATCTTTCACCTTATAGATCCATTTACATCTAATTGCTCTCTTGCCGGAAGGAAGTGGCACTAAATCCCAAGTGTGATTTTTGTGCAAAGACTCAATCTCATCCTCCATTGCTACTAGCCAACTGGAGCTATCAAATGAACTAATGGCATCTTTGTAGTCTCTTGGTTCATCAAGAAATACGCTTAATGCATAAGCTGCCATGTCGTCCAAGTCAATATCTTTAATGCTTAATCCCACAAAATCATCAAGCCATGTAGATCTTTTCTTCTCTCTCATTGGTCGAGTTTGAATTTGAGCTCCACCTTGAGATTGTACTTTCCCTATCAACCAAGGTGTCATCGGAATCACCATTTTTGCTCGTATGGAAGTCTGATGATCTGCCTTGTGTTTGGTATTCTGAATTTGTCCTCTTGACATCATCATTAACTGAAGAAGAGGGCTCCACCTTCAACATATCCTTCTCATCAAATGTAACATGCTCGCTAGTAACAATCTTCTGGGTAGTAGGACACCACATCATATACCCCTAATTCCTTTCTTATAGCCAAGAAAAATACACTTGCGCGATCTTGGATTCAACTTCCCTTTGGTCTCATGCACATAAGCTAGACAACCAAACGCTCTGAGGAAGGAATATGGTACACGTTCTCCATTCTACACTTCTTCAGGAATCTTCATATCTATGGAGGTAGAAGGTGTGCGGTTGATAATGAAAACCGCCGTAGATAATGCTTCTGCACAAAATCTCTTATTTAATCCCGCAGTCAGCCGTAAGCAACGAGTTCTTTCCAAAAAAGTCCGATTCATTCTCTCTGTTACCCCATTTGACTGAGGGTCTCCAGGTGTGGTGTAGTGTCTTTTGATTCCCTAGTACTCACAAAATTTGACGAATTTTTGAGAAGTGAATTCACCACCGTTATATGAACGAAGAACCTTTACTTTCTTCCCAGACTGCTTCTCAACAGGAGATTTCCAACTTTGAAACCTATCAAAAGTTTCATCTTTGGACTTCATAAAGTAAACCCATACTTTTTTAGAAAAATCATCAACAAATGAAACAAAATACCTGGCTCCTCCATAAGATAGGCATGGTGCGGGGCCCCAAACATCAGTATGAACATACTCTAAAACATCTTTAGACTTATGCTCTGCAATGCTAAAAGAAACCTTCGTCTTCTTTCCAAGTACACATCCTTCACAAAAATCAAGTTTTGAATGATGAACATTGTCAATCAAGCCTCGCTTTCTCAATACTTCTAAACTGCGCTCTCCAATGTGACCATACGAAAATGCCACAATATGGTAGAATCAGAATCCACTGAACCAATAACCGAAGCAGCCTCCGCAACAACAGTTGTACCCTTCAGCAAATATAGATTTCCAGCTTTTACCCATTTCATTACTGTCAATGATCCATTTGTAATTTTTAATGAATCTTTTTCTATTACACACTTTAAGCCAAAATTGCACAATGCTCTAATGGAGAACAAACTACGCCTTAAATAAGGCACATGTCTGACGTCACATAAAGTACGAACAACACCATCAAACATCCTGATTTTTACTGTTCCAATGTCAATCATGCAACAGGAAGCATTATTTCCCATGAGAACCTCTCCTCCATCAAGCTGACGATAAGTGGAAAAAGAGTGTCTATTAAGTGTCATGTGATAGAATGCTTCTGAGTCAATAATTCACATAGTACTCTTCATAGGAGAGGCGGAAGCTGTAAAAATGCCAGGATCATTATCTGAATCTGATGTCTCCGCTGTAGTTGCTGAAGCCTTCTGGGAACAACTTTGTTTTTATTCTCCAACTCGGGGCAAATTGCAATATAATGTCCAGGTTTTCTACAATAAAGACAAACTCCCTTCCAAGCTCCTCTTGACTGAGATCTGGACTTAGCTCTATCTCTACCATATTTGGGTCTACTTTTACTTCTTCCTCTCTATGCAACAAGGCTTTCAGAATCATTCTCCATGCTCATGCTTGCTAACTTTCCTCTCAACATCTCGTTACGCAAATTTGTCTTCACATTCTCCAAGCAAATAGACGAACGCCCATAGATCATAGAGTTAACAAAAGTGTTATACTCTGCAGGTAAAGAACATAAAAGAATAACAGCTTGCGCCTCATCCTCAATCTTTACATCAGCAGCTCGAAGATTCATGAAAAGTGTGTTGAGGGCATCTATATGAGCAAATGCATATGTTCTGGGCCTCATTTTGAAAGAATAAAGTTGTTGCCGTAAGATGATGCGGTTGGTGAGAGACTTGTCATAGAACTTTCTCTGAAGAGCTTCCCAAAATTCCTTAACGGTTTTCACATGAGAAAACTCCCTAAGTACTTCATCAGAAAGGCTAAGTTGGATGGCAGTATGAGCATCCTCTTCCAATTCTTTTATCTCTTCAGGTGCTAATTTCTTCAATTTCTTTGGATCTGAGACAACCTTAAATGTCCTCTCTTTCTTCAACACCTCTTCCATCTTCGTCTTCCATGTGCCAAAATCCCCTTTTGCATCAAATCTAGCAACTCCATAATTTGTAGCGCTTCTACCACCGTTATTTTTTGCGGAATTTGACATGGTTGAAAAAGTCTTTGAACGGGACAACTTGCTCTAACACCAATCTATAGTGGGAAATCAGAGATTTGGGCAGCGGAATACGAATAAACCCAATGATCTAGTCAGTCAACAATATCAACAATGCCAAAAAAATAAAATCAAGAGGCATAAATTATAGAGAGAACAAAAATAGAAAAGACAGGAAAGGACACACCAATATAACATGGTTCGAATATGAATATCCTACATCCACGGAGACCCAACAACTTTGTATTTCTCAATGAAGAAATGAGTACATAAGATTACAATAGAGGGAAGATTAATGGTGGATTGCTTGCCTTTATACAATAACATGACCCCTATTTATATAGTGGGATTTCTTGGAGATAAAGAAGAGAAGTTTCTAGATTACTTGGACATGAAGAAAAATAAATATAATACCTTCCTTGATTTGATTGGAGCATAAATGGTTGGCGCAATCACGGTCTCAATCTCTTTCCCTAAGTAAATTGATTCTTCATTAATTGATTGATTGGCTTTTATTTTTCTTCCAAAAAGAAAACTTCCTCTTATATTTTTCCATATACGAGCCAATTAATTGATTAACAATTAATAAATTTCTTTCCTTCTCTACAAATATTTGAATCATCAATTTCAACAATTGATTGGTTACCAAAACTATAACAAACATCCATATCCATAGTTTCAACGAATTACTGTAATAGGAACTCGTGATTGTAAAGCATTTCTTCTGTTTTTCTGAAGTCATCAATTTAGTGTGCAATACGGTTGACTCCCTATTTCGCACTAATCTCCATTTATTCATAATATCAATTTGCAATCATGTTTCATATTCTTCTTTGTTTACCAAAACTATGCAAATACATTCCTTTTTCTTTCCTAGCCAATCAATCTAGACTACTACTAATTTTAAGATTTGATTAACATGTATTAAAAACTGTCTTTAACTTGTTTTGCACAATTACAGTAAAATTTGACATACTTTGATATACCCTTCTTTTTCTTTTAATCCTTACAATTTCTACACTATTTCCATTTAAATCTGAAAAAGGATTTCTTACAAATAATATGTTAATCTACAAATCCTTCGTTTATTACAATATGGATCTAGTATGTTCTTTTATCCCCAAGTCACTAAATTTCCCCTTTTGTTTATAATTTCAATTAAATTGTACATAACTACAATTCAATAATTTTGCGCCTATCCATAGTTCAATTATCCAATTTGTGCATAACCTCAATTTATCCAATTTTTGTGCAAAACCAAAATTTGACATAAATAGTATATTTGGAGGCTGAAGAGGGAAAAAGAAGAAGAAGAACATATTGTAAATCTTAGCGGGAATCAAAATTGTTATTGAAAAGTATAATTTAATCTACTCATTTGAGATTTGCGCTCTAATATTTTAGATCTGATTTGGATCCGTGCCGCTTTCTTTTTAAATCGGATTTGTTGATTTGCCTGGATGGAGGATCTGACCTAAGCATATATACCTTTAATCTATAATCTTTGTCTCCAAATCTTGAATCAGAAATCTTAGAATTAATATATTTATTTTTTGAAGAGTTTGGAGGAGAAAAGAATTGGTAGAGCTCTCGCGCCCTCTCAGAAAATAGGAGTTCGAGGCTGGGCCCTATTGGTCTATTTATAGGTACTCAGAAGAACCTCTTCCGTTGGATTGAAATAAATAAAATCTAATCCATTTAAGTCAATAAATCAATGTCGCTTTACCCAGCATTGGGTCGACCCACTTACTAGGTCACGTACGTTGATTTTGCCTTAAATAAATTTTCGTTTAACGTTAAGTGCAACGTTCTTTTCCTTACCAAATATTCTTATGTAAATTAGTTTCTTCCATTTATAAGGTACGTTTAATGTTTCAAGTTCAATTTTGCACGTAAATATTCACGTATAACTTCATAAACTTTTGTTCATTGATAGCTGCACAATAAACGTTATTATTAATGTTATTCTTTTGCCAAATTTCTTTCTAATCTATTTAATTATTTCAATCTTTTTAACATGGGTTCACATGCATGAATAAATGTGAGCATTCATTCCATTATTATCTTCGGCTTTTAATTTATGCTTTAAATTCTATTTTTGAATTTATGCATATATATTTACAAACAACCCAATTTATTTTCGAAATTCAAACGACGCTTTTCCAACATTTACTTCTTACTTATTTTTAATTAATTGCAGTTACTTTTGAATGCCTATATATATATATACACACTTATATATATAAGTATGTATGTATGTATGTACTCACTCACATATATATACATATACACACATACACTCATCTATGTATAATTTTTTCCTTATATGTATAAATGTGTATATATATATATATATATATGTATATGTATATCTTAGAACATGCATCCTTTTTAGATATGTATATCTTAGAACATGCATCCTTTTTAGTTGACCTTCTTAAAATTTGAAACATGACGCTAGTGGGATTCGAACTCCTAACCTTCCCCTTGGAAAGTGCATGATTTACCTACTCACCTAACTTAGTTTTTTGCTTATAAGATTAAAACATTAGTACCTATTGATCTTGTTTGTGGTTTTCTTATATCTTGTGTTTTTTCTGTTTGCTCTAAAACTTCATTTAAAAATATCTCCTTCGTTTTAAATTCATTTTCTACAAACCATAGGTCTAAATTGATCAGGAATTGCCATGGAAGCAACATCGCTAATTGCGTGTCCAAATTCTAGAAATTTTACAATTTTTTTATTATTTAATTTAAAAACGTGAGGTGTTACATTCTCCCAACCTTAGGAAATTTCATCCCCGAAATTTGGTAAGAGTAAAATTAAATTATTCCTCGTATAATTTACAACCATCATGTGTACATCTAATTTTGCAACCATTTGTGCACTTGTGCAAAGTGTAACACAACGTTAAAATACATGAATGCAATTAATGCTTAAGCGATACCTCATATACGAGTGCAAATTTTCTTAAAAATCTTTTGAAAACATGATGCACACATCCTACGTATACTGGTAATTCCTATATAAGTGCAATATTTTAAAAATCAAAAATACTTTTTCATCCAATTTTTCCCACACTCTTACAGGGCAAGAGCGTAGTTCATCCAATTTTTGCATCCAACTCCTACCAACCAACTTTAAATTTGCGAATTTCAGAAAAGTCTACTTTTCTGAATTCGATTTTTTATGTTAGGAAGGGTTAGAAAATGGAAAATTAAATATTTTCCATTGGCTTTTACGCACTTTTTTCCTCATACATGGAAAACTTAATTGCTAATCTTACAAAAAAAATTATTTTTCTATTGTAACACAGTCTACATAAGAAAAAAAATTCTTTTCGTTTTTCCAAACTTACTTTGGAAAACTTCATTTTCTTTTATTGTTCGCTATTTTTGTCGTTGTCATCTTTGGTTGTTTTCTTTTAGTTGCTCTTCTTTTATCCTCTTTTTCATTTAATTCACAATATCTTATGTTTTTTATCTTACCAAGCGACCACTATAAGCACCTAGGAAGAAAATATCCAACTAAACAATTCTATTTTTCTAATATAGAACACTATATAGGAATGCAAGTCTATACTAAAAGAAAACTTTCCTATTTCTTCAAAGGGTGCTATAAAGGATTTCTATCAATTACCCTATCGTACATTTACTTATTAAAATATCAACTTGCTTTTTTTTCATTCTGCTTTTCTCTTAAAACTTGCAAGTCTTAAATTTACTTTTTATCTCTTTCTTCTAAATAATAACCACTTGAAACATCTTCTCAAAATTCCCTCAAACCTTTACTAATTGTCCATGCACACTAATGGGACCCTTTCTCACTAAATTATTTCACTCAAGGTCACCTATACACCCCATATGGCCAATTCCTTTACTCGTGCTTTCTCTTAACCAATTATGTCGCTTAACCCCATAACTTGCTTGCGCATCTAATACTTTTGAAAATAAGTTTGCACAATTACCTCAAAAATCCTTTTAATACAACTCTTAACATTGTAAACCAATAAATTATAAAATTGTATACTTTTAAAATTTTGAAACTTGAAAACTTTGTATAGAAATATTTTCCTATACTTACAATTTTTTTCAGGTTCTTTTTTTTTTTAAATTCTAACTGTGGGGCTAATTACAAAGTGGTTTCTAAATTTTGCATTTTCCGAACACTTTGCACGAAATACCATTTCTTTGTCATAAATTTCTTTTTTACATAATTCCTACCAAACTATGTCTTAATCGAAGAATAAGACTAGCACCATTTTTGCATCAAATGTGTTTGTATGTATGTGTGTGTGTGTGTGTGTGTAAATCCCCACTTCTCAATGTGCAAGGGCCTACTTCCCATCCACTAACCTGAAATACCAAAATTTCAATTATTTGCACATGAAATTTTTTCCAAACATTTTTTACATATTCCGCCCTAGCCATTCATGGGTCTATAATCCTCAAACTTCCATAATGTTTTCCTTACTGTACAAAACCAATACTCCATCTTCCTCCACGTGTTGCTCACTTAATTAGTGAGTTCCCTTATGGATATAGGTATATGTATACATAATATATTTATATTTTAAAAATACAAATACGTTCACTCACTACCTATGTAGGAATCCTAAACCTAAGCTCTGATACCAAATGTAACAAACCGAATTTTGATAGATCGATTTTTTTTTAAAATATCAAAATCTATCAAAACCCGAGCTGGTTTATCTGGTATCTTGCATAAAGTCAAAGATAAATGTATCAGAGCTCATAACAGAAAATTCACAGCGGAAAATAGTAAGTAAATACTCACCAATATAATGGCACTATCTAACAAGTGTCTCTAAGCTGCAGAATCTCAACCACCTGTCTGACCTGTGGGTTTATTATGAGGAGGGGGTCAAAACAAAAGTTCCAGTGAATGGATAAATTATACTTTCTACAAATAACAGTACATACACTGTTCTATCACTAGTTCATATTTATTAAGTTGTTCGGGTTTATTTCACAATACACTTTTGATTTTTTTCCTTGCATAAATCATACCCATCTACTCCCTAGTAGACTAACCTAATAAAAATATATATGTAGTTATATACCCTATATCGAAGTACTTCCCACGGTACCCTCCTCAAGTGGTACACATCGTCGTACTACAAAAAAGTATTGGATCTCCACCTCCATGCTACGAAAGCATACTAGACTATGCTACAAAGGCATACTGAGTCTCCAATATTACGCCAGGAAAGCATGCTAGGCGATGCTACGAAAGAGAATAAGGCTCTCTCATTGCGCCGTAAGGGCTGTCTAATCCCTGAGTTTCTCCACAAAGCTCAGTCAGGAGACTTTACATATACCTATAAAGGACAGCCTCGTTAGGCCTACAATACAGAGCCAAATTTAGGTCTGTCCCTTTGGTTGTTCTTGAAGCCCCCACTCCAGCTTACCCTTAATATAATAAAAGATTATTTAAAAGGGATAAATGACCGCCCTACCATCCAATATAAACAAGCATGTGGTCCCTCATGCAATGACCCGATAGTGAAGATTATTGACCTATTGGCTAAGCTTCAGTCTTTCTCGCACAAGATCCGACCGACCATTTGGACGTGAACGAGCGCCGTTTGAGCAAACGGACTCGGAATTCGACGAAAAAAGTTTCATTAGGACCATAATGTTGAATTATACCATGGTGTCCATTTCATTAGGAAAGAATTTGTATGTAACCACAATAATCAATAAACAGTGTTTAGAAATAGCGATATACATGAATAAAAATCGTTCGTCACTTCAATAAAAATCGTTAGTCAAATAAAAGTAAAATAATATTATTTTCTTTATATATTCGGCCTAACCTCAGTCTACCCACTTCATTTCCCGTTCACCAGTTCTCTCGTTCAACATTTCTCATAAATTTTTTGGAGAAAGGCCCTTGTTCATGAAATAGTTTATATCTCTACATTGATCACGAATTTGAGGGAGGTTACAAAAGGGAAGTTATAGATCTGGTCGAGGGCCAGCTACGATTAAAATTTGAGGAGGTTTCGTCGAGTGTGGTGCCAGAAATCGCGAGGAACGGCAGAAAACTGTTTTCGTTTTTGTGTGTTTCGGAGGAGTTTGGATCGATTTTAGCTGATGGTATCTACAAGAGAATTGTGAATTAGAAAGAGAGCAATACTTTTGCTGTTGGTAGGTTGGGCTATTGAAGTTGTGGTGATCGATGTACTGAGATGATCAGAGTGACGTTTTTCTAGAGATTTTGTTCGGTTTGTGGTCGATTGAGGAAGCTGGAGGCGGTTTGCAGATGGGTCATCTGAAGTGGAAAGTTACTACGAGGCGAGGCCGAGGTAGACGCAGTGGTGTGGTTGTCAATGATTACCTCTGGTGATCTAATTTCATGGATAATCGTGGCAACTTTTAGATTTTTGTCTTGTTAGTGGGCCACGGAGGGTTTGAGAGGGTGACACCGGTCAGAGGAGATGCGCCAGAGGCTGACTTAGGCGGTGGCATTGATGACATGGCATCCGACGAAGTGGTGAAGGCGCAACAGACGTTCAAAGTGGGTGAAGCTTTGATGGTGACATCGTGTTTTCTGTTTGGAGATGGAGTTGGGTTTAAGGTCTTGGCATAGGAGAAAACACATTTCCTGTTGCTGATGTGGATTATTGAAGATTAAGGTAACTAGAAAATAAATTAGTAATTAATTAGGGTAATAATTTAGTTATAAATTTATTCAAACCGTATTTACTCATTATCTTTTACATACGTTAATGAAATTACACAAAACAGGACTCGTTGGGATCGTGGCGATGAAGCCGAGGCGATCGAGCTGGTTTGGTGTCAATCGGAAGTTGTTGGAATTTTATGTAATTACAAACGCATATTTGAAATTATATGAAACAGCGCACGAATCATCGACTGATATAAAATGGTGAGTTAACTGCCACTCTTTTCTGGAATGCTGTGATGTGCTAAATTCATATAATTATAACTATGGTTGGGTGATTGGATGTTATGAGTGAAATTGGTTGCTTATTGTTTGACAGGTTTACGTTATTTATATTTCGTCGTTTAATTGCATTATATTTATGAAATCATTTCATATATTATTGTCAAATATTATTGTGATATATGATGCAGGGAAGGACAGGTTGGAGGAATCCAACCGGATTCCTCAAATAAATTGTATGTTATTTGTTGCTCATATTATTCATATATGAATTGTTTACCCCCAAATGATATCAAAATCTGTTCGGATTGAATGTATGTTAACCATTGTTGTAATTTTAATCAATTGATGGTATTGATTAAGTGGTTGGCAGCGGTGGCCAAAAATCTATTATTTATGAGGTCGCTTTACCGTTAGGAGAACTGAAGAAGATTTTAGTTATAAATTTATTTTTATAACTGAAACGAAATTTTAAGTTGTTTTATACAAGTTAATTAAAACAGATGTTTTATAAATATATATTTATAATCATGTTTTATTAAAGAATTTATTAAACGTTTTATATAATGAATTATTATGTCATTTATGATCAAACAGGCAGAAACTAATATACGGGTTAGAAAAATTGAATAAATTGTTTTTCGAAGCAATTGAATGATGTTTAAATTAATTAAGTTATTAGTTAATTTAAAGGAGGGAAATGAATGGAAATCAGTTAATGGCTTAGCTGATGTTTACGATTGGTAGAATCAACTATTATAAAATCGAAATTGATGACTGGGTTAATCTAAACTAGTCTAATCAATAGTTCTCAGGATATTCGTTAAAACTTAACAAATGTTATTAAAGGATTAGTTAATCTTTGATTTACTGTATTTTTAAGTGATTTTCGAATTTATTATTTGTTAATAAAGTTAATTATAATTTATTAATCATTTAAAAAGGATTAATTATTCTACTTCTAATTAACTACTTTTAATGAGTGATGTTGAAGTAAATTATTATCTTACATAATAATAAAAATTAAAGCGATTACTTTTTAATTGCAAATAAAGAGTGATCAAATGGAAATATGTTTTGATTTTAGCAAGAGGTTATAAAAGTATTTATAATCCATGATTACAACCAAGGTATGTAAACAAGATTTGTAAGCTAATGCGAAAGTTTCAATAAGGTTTTATTTAATTTAGTAAAATGAGTATGGTTAGAATAAGACTTAAAAAGGGGGCTGGTAAATATTTACTTAATAAATTAAGTAAAGAGATTCTAAGGAGATGACCATGTTAGAAATGAGTTATAAAACCATATTGGAATCTAACGGTAAATAAGATTTGTTTTGAGAAAGTTTACTTAATTAAGGAATGGGAATTTACATGTAAAATGGGTTTTCATATAAAAGAAAATGGTTTGTAAAATTGTAATCAATGGAAATGTAAATGGCATTAGATTTTCTAGTTGCAAACTTTTATTATCTCGCAATAAGAATGTTGTCGATCAAGGTCTGAGAGGTAATTAAAATACCCCAGCTTGAACGGCTTCACTGTTACCAAAAGTTAATATTAGTTTGTAATGGTAAAGGGTGTTGGAAACAATTTATTGAGAAAAATATTGGGATATTAATTTCTAAGGATTTAGTGATATGGTAAAACCATTGGGTTTTAAACAAGCAGAGTATATTTTGACATTCTTTGGGCCAGATATGAAGTATGGTTATACTCATATAATTTGATTGAATATATAACACTATTTTCGAAGTAATGAAATAACACAGTTGGTAAGCACACTTATTCTAAGAAATAAGTCGATAAATTTTACATTTCATAGAAGATGAGAAATAAAGAGTGATATTGGTTTCGAAATGGAATTTTATATAAAATTATAATTTTCATAAGCGCGTTAGTTTAAAGTAATAAACTCATTTAAGGTTATATTATAAGAAGTACGTCACTTGATGTTATTTTAACCATAATAGATTGGTAATGAAACTTATATCGATTGGTTAAGTATATATATATATATATATATATATACATATATATATATATATATATATATATGGGGAGTGGTAACTGCAAACTTATGTGATCTGTGTGAACGACACGAAGAAAGCCACAAGCATCTTTTCTTTGAATGCCCTTTTTTGAAAAAAAAATATGGAAAAATTGTAGTACAGTAAGCAAATTTTAGAAAAGTGGGTATGAATTACAGCAGATAATTGTAGATCTGGAAATGATCGGGCAGAGCATAGGTATGGAAACCGAAGTGGTGCATCGCTCTGACAGTTGTTGTTTGGACGATTTGGAAGGAGAGGAACACCAAAATTTACAAACAAAAGAATAAATCAGTGGAGTTCGCAAGTAATTTTGCGATTAAAGACATGGCTATTGTAGCGAGGAGGATGAGAAAGATTACCACACGAAGGGGACCTGTAGATGATACTCCAAACGTGGATCTGTCGTTGGCATGGCTTGGGCACCGAGATAGAGGCAACTTGTGCGCCTACTTCCACTTCCAGTTCCAGCTGCCATGAAGTTCGACCAAGCTTAGTTCAGATTTGAATTAAAGTAGGGTTTTGGCATTTTGTCGGTGTTGTAAAGTTTATTCTTACTTTATTGTACAAGCCACTTTTAGTCTAGGGCCGAAGGCTTTCGTTTAGGCTTTAAGGCCATCAATAAAGTTTAAACCCAATTTCATATATATATATATATATATATATATATATATAACGATATTCCCAATGGTAAAGGAAACGGAAAGTGGTTTTATGAAACGATAACAATATCTGCAAAGATAAGCAAATATAGAGAATGTTCTGACAATTTAAACGATGTTTTAAGATAAAGAGAAATAAAGTTGAATATTTCTGAACAAAGGAAATAAAAGTGAAGTTTGGTAAATACGTTATTCTAAAGAGTGTGTTGATTTATATTTCCAAAGTAACAAAACCAGAAGAGTTTTGTTTAGATAAAATTTATGGGATTGTTCATAAGAATCAGTGAAATGGTTTAATGAAGTGTTTTAATATAAATGACCTGAGCTGCCAATGTACTTAACAACACCTTTATGATTTGATAGTTAAACAACCTATTATCAAATAAATTATTCCATTGGACCGTTTGACGTGTTTTTTCAAAGAGACCTGGATGGGGACTAAACCCAAAACCACTTCGAATCAACTGTGCGTTCGCGACTAACTTGCATGCGATAAAGATGGAGCAATTAAGACCATAGATCTTCATAAATGGAAGAACCACTTACAATCTATGAGTCGACGCAGAGATATACTGGGGTTCTGTCATGGTTGAAATCTACGGGTTGCAAGGACTTCTTGCTACTGATCCCTGGGGTGATTCCTATATAGTATGCGGTAGGAGGGTGCCTTCGGTTCATCCTGTTCCTGGATGACTTGTATGGACGAATGTCTGACAGAGTATTTCTATATGGTCACGTACATTGATTTCTTCAAACATGCCCATTGTTTTCTTGAGGGCGTCAATCAGTGATTTGACGGATCTGACGATGCGACAATCAAAGTGATGTACTGATCTAAAGTGGTAGGTAATCATAGCCTCAAGCCTCCACAACCGGGAAATGACAAAAATCGGGCAGGAAACATGGCTACGTGGGTCGCTCCCATTAGGGTGTATAATCACCTATCTAGAGAAATTTCATTTCCTTCTTTAATCTTATTCGATGTTGTCCGTTTTTCAGGAAACGGTTGTTGATCCCAACTGTTGGTGATATACATTCGATACACTCAAGTGAAATGAGTGGTCGGTTATGTATGGGCCGGGTTGCAAGACGTTCTTGTTGAACTCGGTGTATTCCCCTCTTGAGATACACTAGCAGCAGGTGGTTCCATATCTTGTCATAGTCCGAATCCAATCTCCAATAAGCGCCCACGGTTTTGATTGTATACTGTATATTAGAGCGTGAGATCCAAGCGTTCTACTAGATTATTATTTATTTGTGATTTGATAGACAATATTATAATATCAGAATAAGATATGATTTCAAAAATGTTTTGGTTATAGTAAGGTAAAAACCGTCTATATTTATGTGAGGACTGGTCTTACTATTATCCTTTTATTTCAAAAGGATTTATAAAGTTAAACAAGTTGTTTATGCTGCGAATTTATCACTGAAAGTATTCCAAACTGATCCAGGTGAATTTTGATTTGCTTCAAATGTGCTCGCGTCAAACCGAGTATATTTCCAGGTTAGGTTTCGCATGGAGTTTCAGGAGCTGTAAGTAGGAGGCTTCACCATTAGTTACCTAAAGTTAATTTACGCTATGACTGACATATGTTGTACTCTGATGATTGGTATATATTTGTATATATATATACAGTTTCCTTTATAAAGAGATTTGATATATTATATTTGATTCGTTCCACTGTGAGATTCTGATGTGATGTTCTTCTTCTTTCTTCTATTCTAACATTTCTTTCTTCTTCTCACCCTCTAACTTCTTTCTATTAACAATTTGGGTTTTCAATACTTTTATTTTTTGCAAATAATACGAGATTATGTATTATTGTTGAAAATTCAAGCATCAAATTTTTTCGGGCCGTTACAATTGGTATCAGAGCTATTGGTTTAGTAATAACCTTGTCTCTGTGGCGTAACTCAATAGAGACTGGATTAGAAATACCCTAAATTGAGTTGAGTGTATATATATGAGAGCACATATTTGTAATTGAATATTTTTTTTAAAGATTTTGTAAAGAGGGTAAATGAAATAATTTTGCCCTAATTATATTTTTATATAGAAAGGAAATTATTTTATCGAATTATTGAGATATCTTATTGTGTGATTGATTTGAATGGAATTAAAACCAAATATGGGAATACGACCTAGCTTGATTAAGTCGAGTTAAATTAGAAATGGATATAGTGTTGAGATTAAATAAAAATACATTTGGAATTTGGTAATCGAATTAGTAATTGGATAAGAAATCGATCTGATATCTATCGATCGACATTAAAGCGTGTGAAACCAAAGCAAATGAACACTATTAATAATGACTGGTGAATTGGTATGCCTTGTTTGTTTGTTGTGTGGGTTGAATAAAATTCATTAACGATTTAATAAAAAGCTGAATGAATTGAAATTTATGTAGTTGTGCTTGTTAGTCAATGATTGTTATTTAAATTTCATAGGTTGTCACTTACATGGTAAATGAAGTTAAGTACAGGTATGAGAAGGCTATAAGGATAGAATTTGATTGCGTAGATTGCTATAAATTGAGAATTATGCTTGATAACACCCACAAAAAGGTACGCCTATGCAAAATATAAATGTTGGGGTTCAGATTTGTGTTTTGAGATTTGATTTTGGATTTCTCGACCGTGAGATTCGATGTATATATATTTTTTAAGCCTGCAATACTGCAGATGTCCCTCCATACAGGGGAGACTCTACCAAAAAAATTCAAAAATTTAAGGTGGTAGAATTTTTTTAAGATTTTTGGAAAATTGAGTTATCCGAAATAAATTGGTTTCAAAACTAATCAGATTAGTTTTGGAATAAAACTGAGTTTTAAGTCAATATTTTTGCAAAGATAATGGGTTGGTAGCATTCTTTCTACCTTAGTGATTTCGGGGACGAAATTTTTTTAAGGGGGAAGGAATGTAGCGTCCCGTATTTTCTGGTCAATTATTTAAATTAATTTTATTGTTTTAAAATGATGATTCAAATTTAAATAACTGAATTTTATAATTTTGAATATTTTTTTTAATAAATAATACAATATTTTAATTCCAAAATATTTGGAAATGTTGAATTTGCCGTATAATATGAGTTGGCAACATAAAGGAGTTTAATATTGTTTACACTAAAATTATATTAACATATTCGTTGGTTAAACAACGGTTGGACGTTTAATTTATAATTTAATTATAAAACGAGCTGCAGCGGCGCAGTAGTTCACAATATGGAGTTTTGAACTTTAATTGGCTGTACAAGATCCAATATAAGTTGGATTTCTTTGAAACAAGAAACTACCCATTGGATAATATTTTCTAATGGAAGAGAAAAATCAAGTTTTCATATTGTTGACTTAATTTTATATCCAAATCAAATTTCAAAATAGTCGCTATGGAATTCATTTGCAAATTATAACGTTTATTTATATAAATAAAAGGGTTTTTTAATATTTTGAAAATCGAATTGGCTTGGAATTCAACCCGGATTATTTTATTATGAAAGTAAATGAAATTTTGGTCAAGTATGACCAATTATAATATTTTATTACTATTATATTGAGGTATTTTTAAATTGGTTTATTTTAATTTAAAATGGACCCTTTAAAAGGGACTGTATTCAAACGACCTCCGTTTTCGACGAAACAAATTTTTTTATGACTGTAATAGCTAATTATTGCTAGATTTCAAGTTTCACACAAAATGGAGTTACTTTGTGAGCGTGACAAAATTAAAGGCAAATAAAACGACCATTTGGACGTGAATGAGCGCCATTTGAGCAAACTGACTCGGAATTCGACGAAACAAGTTTCATTAGGACCGTAATGTTGAATTATACCATGGTGTCCATTTTCATCACGAACGGAGTTTGTATGCAACCATAATAATCAATAAACAATGTCCAGAAATTGCGATAAACACGAATAAAAATCATTTGTCACTTCAATAAAAGTCGTTAGTCAAATCGAAATAAAATAATATTATTTTCTTTATGTATTCAGCCTAAACGTCGGTCTACCCATTTCATTTCCCGTTCGCCATTTCTCTCGTTCATCATTTCTCAGAAAAAATTGCAGAAAGGCCCTCGTTCACGAAATAATTTATATCTCTGCATTGATCATGAATTTGAGGCCGGCTACGATTAAAATTTGGGTAGGTTTTGCCGAGTGTGGTGGCCGGAAATCACAAGGAACGACAAAAAACTGTTTTCGTTTTTGTGTGTTTTGGAGGAGTTTGGATCGATTTAAGCTGATGGTATCTACAGGAGAATTGTAAAGGAGAAAGAGGGCAACACTTTTGCTGTTGGTCGGTTGGGCTATCGAAGCGTGTGGTGATCGGTGTACTGAGATGTTCGGAGTGACGTTTTTTTAGAGATTTCGTTCAGTTTATGGCCGATTGAGGAAGCTAGAGGCGGTTTGGAGATGGGTCATCTGAAGTGGAAAGTTACTGGGGTGCGAGGTGGAGGTAGCCGCGGTGGTGCGGTTGTCAATGATCACCTCTGGTGATCTAATTTAATGGATAACTGAAAGTTGGCAAATTTCAGATTTCTTTCTTGTTAATGGGCCACAGAGGGTCTGAGGGGGTGACACCGGTCAGAGAAGATGCGCCCGAGGCTGACGCAGGCGGTGGCATTGATGACGTGGCATCCGGCGAAGTGGTGAAGGCGCAGCAGACGTTCAAAGTGGGTGAATCTTTGATGGTGACATCGCGTTTTCTATTTGGAAGAAGAGTCGGGTTTGAGGTCTTGGCATAGGAGAAAACGCATTTCCTGTTGCTGATGTGGATTATTGAATATTAAGGTAATTAGAAAATAAATTAGTAATTAATTAGGGAAGTAATTTAGTTATAAATTTAAAATTTATTCAAATCGTATTTACTCGATATCTTGTACATACGTTAACGAAATTACGCAAAACAGGACTCGTTGTGATTGTGGCGACGAAGCCGAGGTGATCGAGCTGGTTTGGTATCAATCGGAAGTTGTTGGAATTTTATGTAATTTCTAACGTATGTTTGAAATTATATAAAACAACACGTGAATCATCGATCGATATAAAATGGTGAGTTAACTCTCACACTTTTCTGGAATACTGTGTTGTGCTGAATTCATATAATTATAACTATGGTTGGGTGATTGGATGCTATGAGTGAAATTGGTTGCTTATTGTTTGAATGATTTATGTTATTTATATTTCATCGTTTAATTGCATTATATTTATGAAATCATTTCATATGTTATTGTCAAATATTATTGTGATATATGATGCAGGGAAGGACAGATTGGTGGAATCCAACTGGATTCCTCAAATAAATTGTATGTTATATGTTGCTCATATTATTCATATATGAATTATTTACCCCTAAATGATATCAAAACCTGTTTGGGTTGAATGTATGTTAACCACTGTTGTGATTTTAATCAATCAACAGTATTGATTAAGTGGTTGGCAGTTATGGCCAAAAATCTATTATCTATGACGTCGCTTTGCCGTTAGGCGAACTGACGAAGATTTTAGTTATATATTGTAATAACCCGGAAATCTGAGCCAATTTAAAATTTTTATTTTGGCAATTTTGATGAATTTTGAATATTTAAAATGAATTATTTTAAATAATAATGACGAGAAATTTATTTTGAATAGAATTAGAACGTATAGTTTTATTTGAATTGTCGTTGGAACATAAATATTTATTTATAATTATAAAAGGAATTGAAAATAGCGTGGTAGTTCGAAAATTCGATTTCAAAGTTCAAATGAATGTGCAGGTTTCAAAATAAACCGAATTTTAGTGAAATTAAAAATATTTGAATCTATTTGAGAATATCTTTCCAATAAATCCGAAAAATTGAAATTTCATTGCGGGAATCAAAAGTTATGTCCAATTGAAAATTCAGAATAGTCGCTATGGAATTCTGGCCCTTAGAAATGGGAATTTTGCAAACGACCTCGGTTTTCGACGAAACCACTTTTGTTAGATCCGGGAAGTCTAGTTATTGCTAGGTTTCAAAATTCGTAATTTTCTGAATCAATATGTGAGCGTGGCAAAGGAAAACGTGCTTTAACAGATTCAGTCAATTTCGATCGACTGGAAAATGGTCATTTTTCAAATGGTCTCGGAATTTGACGAAATTAGTTTTGTTAGGACCGTATCGTCAATACGAAGCTAGAAAATATTTTTCGAGAATTTTTAGAGCTCGTATGTAGCCCTGGTAAATTGAAATGCGTGTTCGAATTCAATATATAGATTTATATTTTGATTTTGACGAAAACTGATCGAAACGATCGAATCAGCTTGTGAAACATGTCCCATTGTGTTCGAAATAGGGGTAATTAGCCATAGACGACATTCGGTGGGCTCGATTTCGAGTTCGAAATAAAAAGCTCTTTTTGAAATTTAAATATAATAAAATATATAAATTAAATAAACACCCCCACCTTTCCTCTCTTAAAAGTTAAACCCCCCCCCCCTCGTTAAAAATCAAAACGGAATTAAAAAAACCCCGATGCCCTAAATCGCGCCCCGCCTCCATCTCCTCGCCATCGACGATCCATCTCAGCCCCTCCACCGATGTCGTAGCGCCGCCTAGTCACCCCTATCTCCGCTCGCCCTCCTCTATAGCCCCCTCCTCCGCACTATTGCAGGCTGCCACCCCTTCTCCATCGCGTCGTTCACCGCTCCGCTTCATCTGCGCCACCCCACGAAGTCGCGTGCCACCAGAGATGAGCCTCACACCCCCTCCAGTCTCGCTCCTCTCCCTCCTCTTCTTGCCGACGACCACTGAAACCCCCCTCGTTAATCGATGTAAGTTTTCTTTGTTTGATAAAGCACCCTATGTAAATCTGATTTTTTTTTAAATACATTGACATGGAAAAGAGAAAAAGATTGGTTTTTTTATTGGAAAATTTTTGATTTTTACTTATTAAAAAACTTTGATTTTTATTTATTTAAAAAGCTTTGATTTTTATATAGAGAAGGCGGGATTTTTAGTGTAGAAAGGCGAGATTTTTAATGCAGGAAGGATTAGACTTTCTATCATATTAAAAATATGATTTTTATATAGTAGGGATTATAAAAATATGATTTTTATATATGTAGTGAATCAAGAAAAAAAATATAATTTTTATATAGTGGGAAGTAGAATAAAATTGTGATTTTTCTATATATAGTAGTGTTGTTAAAAATACGATTTTTAATATAAATTTCGTGAAACAGATCTCGTTGAAACCGCGACGAAGATTTTTTACATCAGAAGAGTCACGACGTTTGGTTTAGCTAGTTGGTGAGAACTCCACACTTTTATTTTTATTTCTAGTTTGAAATATATACTAGGATGTAGACGGTGCTTAGTAGCACCCGACACCCGTCGTCCACAGACCATGGATGACTTGTTTGTTTAGTTGCTGTGTTGTGAAATTTGATTGTGTGATGTGGAATGAAATAAAATATTTTATAATGGAAAATATTTTATGGTTAAAAATATAATTTTTAACGTGTATATAAAATAAATATTTATAAACAAATCGAACGATTTGTTTATATACACTGATTTGACTGATATTGATTAGGACGGTAAATTTTACACATTGCCCAACTGCACAAATAAAATCTGTGTTTGTTGATTTGAAACCCCACACAGGTATTGGGATGATATTTGACGTACACTAATCCCGATTGTTTAGTTGTATGTCAATCGATGGATTGACAGACTGTGTAAGCGTGAATTATTGATATTTAATGCTTATGCAGTTGTGTGGTGCACTTTGGATGATGGTTGATGATTTATCATTGCAATTATATACATGTGTTGTAGGGAATCCATATAATTAACATTATATGGTAATTGATTGGGTCTCATTCCAATTTGGAAAATAAGGAATATTATGAAAGAAAATTCATGTGTTGAATAAAATATAAATTAATGTGTTGAATAAAATATATATATTCATAGGTTGAATAAAATATATATTCATGTGTTGAAATAAAATATATATTCATGTGTTGAATAGAAATATAAATTCATGTGTTGAATAAAATATATATATTCATGTGTTGAAGAAAATATTCATTTGTTGAATAGAATAACGAAGTTAATGAAATATATAAAGTCGTGTTGGTTAGATATGCGCCATTTTGACGCGAACGATTTATATCGATTATATTCGTTTTTATAATGATCGTAGAAAACGAAGTGATTTCAAAATATAACGTTTTGAAAATATTATCATTTGTATATCGATGATGTGGAGTATTCAACTTTGATTCGAAATTGAATATGAAGTCGAAGTCGTTTTTAAGAACGAATTTAAAACAATTTATAAAATACGTTTTTAAAGGAAATCGATGAAGTATATATAATATATATATTATATATATTAAATGGCCTGAATAGAACGCGCCGCGGCAGTTCGCGAATTTGGACCATTGACTTCGAATGGATATTATGGGAGATCCGACCGTCATATTCTCCTAAAACCGGAACCTTTGGGTTCGTATCGAAAAGGGCTTTCTAATGAATATTAGAGATTTGAAATCTAATAGTTGGATTTGGAATTATGTCCAAATCAAATTTGGAAAAGGTCGCTGTAAGTGCAGTTCGATGGCCGTTGATGGAAATCGACTGTACGGGCCTTGATAAAATTATTAAAAATAGTAATAATTTGTGTAAAATCATAAGAAATGATTTGGGAAGAATTGGGATGAAGAACTCCATATTTGAAAAGATAAAAGTATATTTTTACCGAAATGAACTAGTTTTGAACTAGAATAATAATTTATTTATTTTTAAAATAAATAAATTGGATTTGAAATGGTTTTGAAAATAACCAGAATTTCCAATAATTGAATTGGAATGGATTTGAATCGAAATCATCTTCGAAATAGTTTGATGTTGGATTTCGTGATTATACAGATGTTGTTATGGAAATTTGAAAGATATATTTATATCTTTATTTCAAATACGATATTTGTTGGTTTCAGAATTTGATATTGAATATAAGCCGATATATTTTCTATTCAGAGCCTTGTGTTTAATATCAAATGGGATTTTGGCTTATCGTGAACAGTATCATTAATAATACTGTTCTTAAACCCAAATGGAGTTAAGAAAATTAGGAACTAACTGGGGATCAGTTAAGTTGGAGGGTTTCTTGGATATTGATCTGATGTTGGTTTCGGCCCTCGGGGTTAATATTTTAGGGAACTGTCCTCTTACTAATTTGCGGTTAGGGACTGATTGAAATGTGATGTGATTTATCGTGAACCGTGTTTAAATGACATCGGTTCTTTAACCCAATTAAAGATTAAAACTAAGTGGAGTTTTAATGAATCTTTAATTAGATTGAGATGATCGAGAATGGAGTATCACCAGTTTTGCTCCAGGCGATAGTTAAATCTTCAATTAGATTTGAATGTGAAATGGTAATTGAATTTACCGATAACACCGTGGTGTTAGATATGAAGTATTACCAGTTTTACTTCATGGGATGAATATGTTGGGATTGGGAAATAAAATAAAGGATTACTTCGGTGTGGTTCGCTAATCCCGACTAATTTGAATTGATATTCAAAAGAAGATTGAAGAGTAAATTTAAAGAATTTATCTTTGATAAAATTAACGGGAACCTTTCCCAAATTATAAGAATATTTGAATAAAAGAATATTCTGAATTGGAATGAGGCGTATGTTGTGTTTGTGTAACACTTGTTTGTTATATACGCGAGTTATTCAGAAAGACCGGGTTTATCCCATTCTGAATAACTTATTCGACGATGTGTCGAGGATGAAGACGGTGGTTGAAGACCGGAGGTCTTCACATTGTTTGGGTGATTACTGATGATCTTGATTGGGCTGTACACCCAAGAGGAGGGAATCAGTTGGTGATCGTCCAGACGTACTTGAAGATCGATGGATATGCGAGGTACAAGGTGCCTCCGGTTTCGTTCAGACCCAGAACGAACTTGTAAATGGACTGTGCGTCTGACATTGGATTTAATTCTGTGTGATTGATTTCTATTAAATATATATCTGTTTGGCGGGGGAGAATTTATTCTCTTGCATAACGCCCTTCTCTGAGACGTACGAGCTTAGGGGTTATATGTTAATGGATATCAATCGCATGGAGTGAATTGGCTGTGTGGCATGCCTAAGTGGCAATTGATCAAGGCTTTTGTTGAAAAGCAAAGTCTTGTGGTTGATGATCAAAGCACGTCCTGTGTGGCATAGCTTTGTGTAGCATTGATTCGCGAGCTTCACACCCCGGTTGTGAACCAGAAACGGGAGAAGGATCCAGGGAGGGCATGCGTTTCTTTCTAGTTAGGGTGGTGTCATGACCTACCAGCCCTGACATTTATATTATTTTCACCTGTGTGGTTGTTGCTGTTGCGAGGCGCCTCGGATATATCGGTGACTGTGTGGAGCCGATGGAGTCATTTGGCTCATTGACGCCCCAAAGGGCGGGGAAACGCAGTGTTCAGGCATTTTAATCCACATCGGTGGACCAACCCTGTGGCTCCTAAGGGTCACTCAAGCTCTGATCCTGAGACACGGGCTAGAGTGTCTCGAATCGGTAGAGGACTATCTTTTGCCTTGGTTCACAGATGGAAACCCACCTTCCAATACGTGACATTTGCGATTTTGATTGTAGAGCCTAGTATGGCGACATGATATATGGTACCCATACCGTCTATGATTGATATTTATGATTGAAATTGTTTTGACACTACACTTATAATTGTATCGAATGATTTGTTTTAACGTACCAAGCATGCTTTGGCTATCATAAGGTAAAACCCTATCCTCCGGCTTGTGTTGCATTGTGTGATGGGACTTGGGTCTTATAATAGCTTCATTTTTCTTTATTTAGCATTGCGCTGTTGTTTTATGCACTGGTATTCTTGGGAGGAAACCCGTTCCGTGTTATCCGGCGTGGTCCCTCGATTTACCTAACTTTAAAATAAAGATTAATAGCTGTCTTAATTCTCACACCAGTCTCATGACTGATCTGGAGTTTATTTTTTTAACCTAAACTCTGGGTGCCCTTATTTTGACATGGGCAGTTAGTAGTTTTGGTTTTGTAGATTTATATTCACAGGATCCTGATTTACAGCTGGAACGATATCCTGAAAGCTCTGTATCCGTATATCTCTTTCAGTTGAGTATTGTATAATTTTTCCGCTACGATGTATTTAAATCTCTGATATTTTCTGTGTAATATTTATTCATACTCTGTATATTCTTGTATTCTGATGGAATTGTTGTAATTAACAATGAAATGTTCTTCTATTTGCGTCCCGATGTGTCTTGTCCTCGAAGTATCCGGGCTTTCCTTACCGGGGAAGTTCGGGTCATTTTATAAATTTATTTTATAAATGAAATGAAATGAAATTTTAAGTTGTTTTATACAAGTTGATTAAAACAAAAGTTTTATAAATATATATTTATAATCATGTTTTATAAAAGAATTTATTAAACGTTTTATATAATGAATTATTATGCGATTTATGATCAAAAAGGGAGAAACTGATATACGGGTTATAAAAATTGAAAAAATTGTTTTACGAAACAATTGAATGATGTTTAAATTAATTAAGTTATTAATTATTTTAAAGGGGGAAAATGAATGGGAATTAATTAACGGCTTAACTGATGTTAACGATTGGCAGAATCAACTGTTATAAAATCGAAATCGATGATTGGGTTAATTTAAACTAATCTGATCAATAGTTCTCGGGATATTCGTTAAAAACTTAACAAATGTTATTAAAGGATTAGTTAATCTTTGATTTACTGTATTTTTAAGTGATTTTCAAATTTGTTATTTGTTAATAAAGTTAATTATAATTTATTAATCATTTAAAAAGGATTAATTATTCTATTTCTAATTAACTAGTTTTAATTAGTGATGTTAAAGTAAATTATTATCTTACATAATAATAAAAATTAAAGCGATTTTAGTTTTAATTGCAAATAAAGAGTGATCAAATGGAAATATGTTTTGATTTTAACAAGAGGTTATAAAAGTATTTATAATCCATGATTACAACCAAGGTGTGTAAACGAGATTTGTAAGCTAATGCGAGAGTTTCAATAAGGTTTTATTTAATTTAGTAAAATGAGTATTGTTAGAATAAGACTTAAAAAGGGGTTTTGGTAAATATTTACTTAATAAATTAAGTAAAGAGATTCTAAGGAGATGACCGTGTAAGAAGTGGTTTATAAAACCATATTGGAATTTAACAGTAAATAAGATTTGTTTCGAGAAAGTTTACTTAATTAAGGAATGGGAATTTACATGTAAAATGGGTTTTCATATAAAAGAAAATGGTTTGTAAAATCGTAATCAATGGAAATGTAAATGGCATTAGATTTTCAAGTTGCAAACTTTTGTTGTCTCGCGATAAGTACATTGTCGATCAAGGTCTGAGAGGTAATTAAAATACCCCAACTTAAACGACTTCACTATTATCAAAAGGTAATATTAGTTTGTAATGGTAAAGGGCATTGGAAATAATTTACTGAGAAAAATATTGGGATATTAATTTCTAAGGATTTAGTGATATGGTAAAACCATTGGGTTTTAAATAAGCACAGTATATTTTGACATTCTTTGGGCCAGATACGAAGTATGGTTGTACTCATATAATTTGACTGAATATATAACATTATTTCTGAAGTAATGAAATAACACGATTGGTAAGCACACTTATTCGAAGAAATAAGTCGATAAAGTTTAGATTCCATAGAAGATGAGAAATAAAGAGTGATACTAGTTTCGAAATGGAACTGTATATAAAATTATAATTTTCATAAGCGCGTTAATTTTAAAGTAATAAACTCATTTAAGGTTATACTGGAAGAAGTACATCACTTGATGTTATTTTAACCATAGGAGATTGGTAATGAAACTTATATCGATTAGTTAAGTGTGTGTGTGTGTATATATATATATAATGATATTCCCAATGGTAAAAGGAAATGGAAAGTGGTTTTATGAAACGATAATGATATTTGCAAAGATAAGAGAATATAGAGATTGTTCCGACAATTTAAACGATGTTTCAAGATAAAGAGAAATAAAGTTGTTTTATGAAATATAAGAATATTTCCGAACAAAGGAAATAAAAGTGAAGTTTGGTAAGTATGTTATTCTAAAGAGAGTGTTGATTTATTTTTCCAAAGTAACGAAACAGAAGAGTTTTATGAGATCGATCATAAGAATCGATCAAATGGTTCAATGAAGTATTTTAATATAAATGACCTGAGCTGCCAATGTACTTAACAACATTGTTATGATTTGATAGTTAAACAACCTACTAGCAAATAAATTACTCCATTGGACATTTTGATTTGTTGTTTCAAAGAGACCGGGATGGGGACTAGACCCAAAACCACTTCGAATCCACCGTGCATTCGTGACTAACTTGCAGGCGATAAAGATGGAGCATTGAAGACCATAGATCTTCATAAATGGAAGAACCACTTACAATCTCTGAGTCGATGAAAGGATATACTGGGGTTTTGTCATGGTTGAAATCTACGGATTGCAAGTACTTTTCTCTACTGATCCTTGGGGTGATTCCTATATAGGATGCGGTAGGAGGGTGCCTTCGGTTTATCCTGTTCCTGGATGACTTGTATGGACGAGTGTATGACAGAGTATTTCCATATGGTCACGTATATTGATTTCTTCAAACGTGCCCAGTGTATTCTTGAGGACGTCAATCAGTGATTTGACCGATCTTATGATGTGGCATTCAAAGTGATGTTATGATCTAAAAAGGTAGGTAATCATTGCCTCAAGCCTCATCAACCGGGAAATGACAAAAATCGGGCAGGCAACATGGCTATGTGGGTCGCTCCCATTAGGGTATATAATCACCTATCTTGAGAAATTTCATTTCCTTCTTTAATCTATTTCGATGTTGTCCGTTTTTCAGGAAATTGTTGATGATCCCAACCGTTGGTGATAATCATTCGATACACTCAAGCAAAATGAGTTGTCGGTCATGTATGGGCTGGGTTGCAAGACGTTCTTAATGAACCCAGTGTATTCCCCTCTAGAAATACACTATCGGCTGGTGGTTCCATACCTTGTCATAGTCTGAATTCAATCTCTAAGAAGCGCCCGCGGTTTTGATTGTATACTATATATGTAGAGCGAGAGATGCAAGCGTTCTGCTAGATTATTATTTATTTGTGATTTGATAGACACTATTATAATATCAGAATAAGATATGATTTCAAAAATGTTTTGGGTTATAGTAAGGTAAAAACCATCTGTGTTTATGTGTGGACTGGTCTTACTATTATCCTTTTATTTCAAAAGGATTTCTAAAGTTAAACAAGTTGTTTGTGCTAAGAATTTATCACTGAAAGTATTCCAGACTGATCCGGGTAAATTTTGCTTTGCTTCAAATGTGCTCCGTCAGACCGAATACATTTCCAGGTTAGGTTTCGCTTGGAGTTTCAGAAGCTGGAAGTAGGAGGCTTCACCATTAGTTATTTAAAGTTAATTTCCACTGTGACTGACATATGTTGTACTCTGATGATTGGTATGTATCTTTATATACAGTTTCCTTTATAAAGAGATTTGATATATTACATTTGATTCGTTCCGCTATGAGACTCTGATGTGATGTTCTTCTTCTTTCTTCTATTCTAACATTTCTTTCTTTCTTCTTCTCACCCTCCAACTTCTTTCTAGTAATAGTTTGGATTTTCAATACTTGGATTTTGGCAAATAATACGGCATTATGTATTATTGTTGAAAATTCGAGCATCAAATTTTTTTCCGGGCCATTACAACCTTTGTAGTTATGACATCAATCGATCTACCATCTTTATAAGTTTACACAATAAACCTTTTATATCTCTTTTCCTTTTCATAACCTCTTTCAGTTATGTTACCGTTATCTCTTATCTTCACAATTCATTCTTTTTAGGAAGTTAGGCCTACTTCAAAATGATTGGTTACCAATGCTATAATAAAAATCTGTTTTCATAGTTTTAGATTATTACTGAATTAGGAGCTCATGATTGCATAACATTTTTTCTCTTATTTTTGAAGTCATCAAATTAGTGTGCAATACAAGGAACTCCCTATTTCACAATAATCTCCATTTATTCATAATTTCAGTTTGCAATCATGTTTTCTATTCATATTTATTTATCAAAATTATGCAAATACATTCCTTCTTTTTCCCTAACCAATTAATCTAGACTACTACTAATTTTCAGATTTGATTAACATGTATTAATTACGTACTATCTCTAACTTGTTTTGCACAATTATAGTAAAATTTGACATAATTTGATCTACCCTTATTTTTATTTTAATACTTAGAATTTCTACACTATTTTCATTTAAATCTGAAAAGGGCTTTCTTATAAATAATATGTAAATTTACAAATCCTTCATTTATTACAATGTTGACACAATATATTCTTTTATCCCTAAATCAATAAATTTATCCTTTTTGTTATTTCAATTAAATTACACATAACTACAATTCAATAATTTTGCATCTATCCATAATTCAATTATCTTATATGCGCATAACCCCAATTTATTTAATTTTTGTGCATAACCAAAATTTGGCATAAAATTTATATTTTGATGTAGAAGAGGGAAAAAGAAGAAGAAGAACATATTGTAAATCTTAGCAAGAATAAAATGATACAGAAATACCATTATTGAAAAAAATATTTTAATAAATTCATCCAAAATTTGCACTCTAATATTTTGGATATGATTTGGATTGGTGCTGCTTTCTTTTTAATTCAGATTTGTTGATTTGTATGGATGGAGGATCTAAGAATCTATAATCTTTATCTCCAAATCTTGAATTTGAAATCCTAAAACTAATATATTTATTTTCTAAAGAGTTTGGAGGAGAAAAGAAATTGCAGAATTTTGGCACCCTCTCAGAAAATATGAGTTGGAGGCCAGGCTCTGCTGGTCTATTTATATGTGCTAAGAAGAACCTTGTCCGTTGGATTGACCTCTGGGTCGACCTACTTACTGGGTCACGTATGTTGATTTTTCCTTAAACAAATTTTTGTTTAACATTAAGTGCAATGTTCTTTTCCTTACCAAATATTCTTATGTCAATTAATTTCTTCCATTTATAAGGTACATTTAACATTTCAAGTTCAAACTTGCATGTAAATATTCACCTATAACTTCAGAAACTTGTATTCGTTAACATCTGCAGAATAAATGTTATTATTAACATTATTCTTTTGCCAAATTTCTTTCTAATCTATTTAATTATTTCAATCTTTTTAACGCGCGTTCACATGCATGAATAAATGTGAGCATTCATTCCATTATTATCTTTCGCTTTTAATTTATGCTTTAAATTCTATTTTTTAATTTATGCGTATATAATGACAAACAACCTCATTTATTTTCGAAATTCAAACGACGCTTTTCCAACATTTACTTCTTACTTATTTTTAATTAGTTGCATGTTACTTTTGAATGCCTACACACACACACGCATATATATATATATATATATATATATATATATATATATATATATGAGAAAGTCTAAATGGACACAAATTTGCACACAATAAATCACAACCACTGGATCCTCCCATGAATTCCACTCTCTACATAAAGACAAACAAATCTAACGGTGGAGGCTTTGTGTCTCTCTCTTTGTGTTTAATTTTGTGTCCAAATAATCAGCCTATATATATATATATATACGTGTGTGTGTGTGTACATGTTTGTACGTACGTATGTATGTATGTACTCACACTCACATATATATACATATACATATGTACTTACACACACTCATCTATATATAATTTTTCTCTTATGTGCACACACACACACACATATATATATTAAAAACATGCATCCTTTTTAGTTGCCCTTCTTAAAATTTAAAACATGACGTTGGTGGGATACAAACTCCTAACCTCTACCTTGGGAAGTGCATGCTTTACCAACTCACCTAACATAGTTTTTTGCTTATAAGATTAAAATATTGGTAGCTATTGATATTGTTTATATTTGTCTTGTATCTTCTCTTTTTCATGTTTTTTCTAAAACTTCGTTTAAAGATATCTCCTTCGTTTTAAATCTGTTTTCTACAAACCATAGGTCTAAATTGATCAGAAAACCGCCATGGACGCAATGATGCCAATTACGTGCCACATTCTGAAAATTTTACAAATTTTTATTTTATTATTTAATTTAAAAATGCGGGGTGTTACAATTTGGGCATGCCTAATTAGTGTGGTGTTAACTCTTTCCAACTATCCTTATCTTATGTCCTTCACAACCTTTGCAATTAATTCCTCGCTATTACCTCGTTATATCCCAACTATATCCTATAGTGGATTTCTAGAGCTTTGCTATTTACAAATAGCATTTGAAATAGCCTTTCCACTTTAGGCCCTGCTATATTATAATATTTCTGGTATATCACATTATTTCAGCTATACTCCACTATTCCCGCTATATCTTCTATAAAAGAAATGAATTACACACATTTTAAAAACTATAAAATTAGTTTTTTCACTGTATATTTTAGCTCTTTCCAAATAAAAATTACTATAATATTCTACTAAGTCTAATTAATCTAAATAAAATTTGTATTTTTTGCATATATATATTTGCACATGTTTTTATTTAAAATTAAGAATGCACTAACTAGATGAAACTATATTAAACTAAATGTTATTTTTTTAATTTATTTATCATTTATATATTTGTAAAAGCGTTAAGTAGGTGGTTTGTATGCTATATTAAAGTCATCGGTAATATCCCGCCATTTCCTCTCTTTATGTCCGCCACAACTTTTTTGGACCACCACCGCATTGAATCCGTTGAGTGCTTTAATTGCACAGTTCACAGCTACCCAATCCATTCTAACTTTTTAAAATTATAAACTATAATATTGCCTGAGTAGACATTTGTCGATGGTTTCCCACCACTAACCTATCTGTTTGCACAATCCTTCGCATTATGCTTCATGAGTATCATACCAACTGTCTAGTTAACTACTATAATGTAAGTAATAGTCCTAATGTCCTCTAAAAATCCCACCATTCATTTAGTATGTCTACTAGCATTTAAATGATGAGCGGTCCTAAGATTTAATGAATTTCCTAAAGCTAATCTTCGAGGCATGTTCTACTAACTCCTTCAAAAATTTCTAGTGAGCCAAAGTTCCCTATCACAGAGGATTGAAATTGTATTAGAGACACTACTATCAGATAGCTTCGAATGAAAAAATTATGTCACGTTCTTCCTCCTCTTTTCTCTCTTATATCCTATATATGTAATCTGCTTTCTTGATGTTGACATATTGTGAGCAAATTTAAGTCTCTTATAAAATTTTAGTGTTTTGGAATTGGAATCCTCATTCACTATAAGCTTCCATTATGATTTCCTCAATAAATTATAGTTTTGTTTACGATTTATCGCTAGTTAAGTTCCCTTATAAAACTTTCATATATTTTCTTACTTTCGCATATACATTTATCAAGTGATTTTAAATCTCTAAAGTCAACACAGAGACATATTTATTTTAGTACATCAAATAATTTTCAATAACTAAGGGATATAACTAGCGATTACAACCTAATACCGAATAAGAAAATTCTTCTAGAAGCTACGATTATAGTCAAGTGATATATATAGTGATAATATATAATATCACTTACTAAACTAAAATGGGTATTTTTTATTGTGCTACTATTCACACCCAATTTACACTTCTGGCCACCAAAACTAAAAGCACCCCAAATATTTTAAATTTCCTCTGCTGACTACCATTTAAATTAATATCCTAAAAATGGAGAGGACACCAACACCTTCCTCTACACGAACGCTTAATTCCTTATTTACATCATGCATTTATGTCTTTTTAGGCATTTGATCGAACATCTTGCATCATATTATAACAACCATCATGTTTATCTCTAATTTATCATCATTCAAATACTTCATCTATCAAACAACAAAAAAGTTAACGTATCAATTTGTAAAAGAAAATATGTAAGTTATATGGATAAAAACCCTGTAAGAAAAATTGATTTCGTGTCAATCGGACTTACTGTTTGATCGTGGCAGCGATAAACGCCTTAATTATTTATATTATTTTGGTCATTTTCAACAAGGGTAACTTTAAAGGAATAAATGACTGGCCAAACAAAATCCAAATTTAATGAAACAAAATTCATTGGATCTGTATGCAAGAGGTGTAGTAAAATGCCAAGGTTTCATATTTATTGGATTTTTTTTTTGTAATTATAGGAATCTTAAACATTTGATTTTTCATCAATATTTAGAAAGGACTTTTCACAAATGACCTCGAAATTCGATGAAACATGTCCCATTGGGTCTGGAATATTTTTTATGCTAAGATTACATTATTTTGTCAAAAACAGAGATCATATGGATTTGTTTTAAACTGATACTTCAATGCTAAGTTTCACATAATAAAATATTAATAAAACTAGTCCATTTCCTATTCCTATTCCTATATATAACGTTAGCAAAGGGGTCAAAACCCTTCTTTCTGTAATGCGTGGTCAAGGCTAATTACCGCCACCACCAATGAAATGAATGGCCAGCATCTCCTCCTCCTTTTCCATGATTTTCTCCTTATCCACACTTCAATCCAAAATTCTTACAACTAAAATATTGTTCATTTACGCGAGATACTTTGATTGAACAGTGGTGATCACCCACCGTGAACCACGCTGATCGGAATCGGAGTTGGAAGGCACGTGGGTTCAAGGCAGTTCGCCAGGGACTAGGGAAACTAGAGGCTATGGGTCCTAGGGTGGAGGTAGAGCTGGCGATGGCGATCACGGTGGACACCCCTGATGGTACTACGGTTGTCTGAGCATCGGCTGGCGGTTGAGGAATCGATGAAGGCGCGAGTTCATGATTTATGAAGCAGTAAAATACGTGGTGTAGGGGATCCGTGAATCAAAAATTAAAACAAATGTGAAGCGGGTCGGTTTCTTGAAGCAGAAAAATACGTGGTGTAGGGGATTAGTGATATCTAACGGATCTGACAATGTGGCATTCAAAGTGGATGGAGATGCGTTGTTCTGAAGGATAAGCTTACCTCTAGCCTCATCAACCAGGAAATGGCATAAAATCAGGTAGGTCGCATGGCTATGTGGGTCGCACCCATCAAAAGGGTATATCATTACCTGATCTGGTGAAATCAAATGCCTTTGGTTGTCCCTTTTATTTTAAATGTATGCTAGCGGTTCGATTGGCTGCCCCCCCCAACCATGGTAATGAAATATTCGGTACTCTTAAGCGAAGTGAGGGGCCGGTCATGTTTAGCCGGAGTTGCAAGATGTTCTTATTGAACCCCAGTGTATTCATCTCCAGAGGTACATTTTTGGGAAGGTGGTCCTATACCTTGCCAGGAAATCCATTCTCCAATAAGCGCCCACGGTTTTGATTTTATACTATATATGTAGAGCGTGAGACGCAAGCGTTCTGCTAGATTGATATTTATTTGTATTAGACACTATTATAATATCAGAGAAGGTATTGATTTCAAAAGCGTTTTGGGTTATCGTAAGGTAAAAACCATCCGTATTTATGTGTGGATTTGGTCTTACGATTATCTTTTCTTTCATAAAAAAAGATTTTGACTTTAAAATCAACTTGTGTGATACCTATAAACTTAATGTGTTTTTCTCACTCTGGTCACCAGACTGACCCGTCGTTTGTAATGCTCAGGTTAAACCGGGTTGTACAGGTTTAGGTTATCGAATGCTGCGAAGTCCAGAGACGAGCTGGAGAAGTCCAGCCGTATGATATATGATTGTTATTCCACTGTGTATGTTGTATATGAGGACATGATATTATAACTGTCCAGATGTGTTGATGTACTCTGATGATTGTAAGTATATTTTTCAAAGCTCCCAGTAAAGATCTATTTTACATTATATTTTGTTTCGCTGCGATGTGAGACTCTGTGTTGTGTTAGTTCTTCTTCTTCTATTCTAATATTTCTTTCTTTCTTATCTTACCCTCTAATTTCTTTCTAATAACGTTCCGGTGTTTTCAATGCTTTAATAGTAGATATGGTGTTTTTATGTCGATTTTCGGGGTCGAAAATCCACGGTTCGTTACACATAACAACAAGTTCCAGTGAATATAAACTCGAGCTTTATCATTTTAATACTTAATAAGTATAATTAAATAAAAATATGTTTATGCAAACAATAATTGAAATCATCTATACTTTATGTAAGAAAAGGAGGAGGACCCTCAAAGAGTGACTACCTTTTTCTACTATTTAATGCTTCAAATTGGAAAAAGGTTGACCCAACTACCACATAATACTTCAATTCTTGATGCGGGCCCTTTAGTCTTTATATGTACATACTACTCATCTAGATAAATACAATTAATGCTTTATGAGGAATCTTCTGTATGATGCCTTAGAATAATAATAAGTCTAATGGTATTCTTTCCATATTTAATTTGCTAAAATTAGATTTTGTAGGAGGATTTTCTGCTATGATTCCGTAAATTCATTCAACACTACAGAAAAGATTTACACCATTTGAAACTACAAGGAATGAATAATTTCTTTTTATTTGGAATAAATAGTGGAAACCTTAGCGAATAAACTTGTAACTTACACATCTCTCCATTTTTGGCTATGGCTATTTATTTGTTAAATTAGACGCCACCTTTTAAAAGTAAAGAGGAGAATCAAACTGATTTATAAAATCGCACAGATATTCTTTACATAAATTAAACCATGGAATGTATATTCTAAACATAAATTAGGCTAATAATCAATCAATTTTCTAATGAGGGATTTGATGATAATAAATACCTAATAAGTACGTTGTATACGTCATAAGTATACGGTAAATATGTTAATAGATATAAATAAATATTTGCACTTAATAAGTTATAAAAGTGCGGTTTAAACGCCTTAGATTAAAGTTAGATATAAATTTTCTAACTAATTTAGTTGTATAATTCTTTTCTGTAAAATTCCTAAGATAGCAACATAATCAATAAAGGAATCCAAAACAACGAATATATATATGCAAATTTAAAACTTCAATAATATACCTGTAGACAAAATAGAAACCCAGTTGTTAAATCAATTCAATATTATATCCTAATGATAAGAAGTGCAATCTAAATCTCAAATTTTATTCAACTAATCTTTTACAAAGAATAGGGAGATTTTGTGTTGAATAAGTCGTATAAAATATGAATAGAAATTTTACTTTAAATACTTTTAATTTTAAAGAATAAAAAATTGAATCAAAGAAGGAGAAATGAAGTAGACTCTAAATTTATAAAAAAACTGCATAAATAAAAATACTCATCAAATCAGTGTAAATAAATTGACAATCTCTGCATAAAATTGACATTTAGCACAACAAGAATTTCGAGTGATTTTTTTCCAATGCTAATACTTCTAAGGCATATTTGTAACACCCCTTTCGAAAAATTAACAAAAATATCTTTTAGTATATTGGTTAGTGTGTAATGTTGCTTTCCAGGAGGTCAGAAGTTTGAGTCTTGTGGTTGTCACATTTTGTGTCAGAGCCCATACCCAACTGGAATTATGTGTGTAATCCTGGGGATATTTGTCAGTATCGGACTAATGCGGGTTACATACACACTGTCTGGGTGGGAGGGACAGTGAGCCGACGAGGACGTTGGGCTCATTAAGGGGTAGTCTGTAACACCCCTTTCAAAAAGTTAACACAAAGATCTTTTAGCATAGTGATTAGTACGTAGTGTTGCTTTCCGAGAGGTCAGGGGTTCAAGTCCTGTGGTCGTCACAATATTCAAGTCCTTATATAAACTGAATAATCTGTAAAATACAAAGCCTAATGTTTCCACTCACAGTTAGTCCTTTTCTTCGCCTTCTTTTGGTTTTTGAAATGCTTATTATAATCTTCTTTAGATCTCTTCTTTTTGGATTTATACAAGGAATTTTTATGCATATTTAGATTCAAATTTTTTGGAGGAGAACAAATTAAAAAATAAAAATAAATAAAGATATACGTTTATATGATTCCTTATCAAAATCCTAATGATTTTTTTTTTTAAATTTAAGAAGAGTACACTGGTAGAGCCTCGCTATTATTCCTAAAATATTTATAAATAAAAGCAGAGGATGTAAGGTCTAATTTATAGTAGTTGAGGATATACCAGAACCATTGTTAGTGAATAAATTAAAATTTTAAATCCAGAATGTACATCACATCAAAAATGGACTTTACAACAAGGAAAGATTCGACATCCTATGCGTTGACTGCTGTTGTCGACCTATTAGTCAACTCCTTGAAGGAATAGGTCAACTTCTTTTCTTATTTTAGGAATGTACTTTATTGACTAACTAAACATTTCTCTCATATTTGGTTATATCCCCTAATTAACACTTACCGACTATTAACGTTTTATTTTAACACTTCTTAAACCCAAGTCTAATCGCACAATTAATTTCAAATTTTGAACTTCAAACTAGGTTTCTAATTATTTATTTATCTTTAAAAATATTAAAATTATTGTAAATCTGAAAACTTCATACACTCATAACTTTTCATTCTCGTCGTAGTATATTTGAAAATTAGTTAGAATATCACCATGCACACAAGGTATATTTTTCATGATAAAATTACAACTTTTACAAAATTTCCATTTTTGTCCCTACCTAAATTATTCCAATTTCCCTAAATTTACTTCTTAATTAGGGGAAATTTTATGGGGTCTTTTAATAGTATTATAATGATGAATTAGTTATTGATGTCAAATGCATGGAAAATGTGATAGTGATTTGTTTTTGTAGGAAATGAATAAGCAAGAGAAAGAGAAAATTTGGAAGAAGAGAGGAAAGCAAACCAAAGTCCCACATTATGAAATATGAATACTCACTTCTCTATAGGCTTATATAAATAAAGGAGAAGGAGACTTGTAAAAATAGTGTGGCTAAGCCAAGACACAATATTATATTGATGTCAAAAATTGGGCTTAGTGCCTTGGGACTCTTGGGGTCCATGACACAATATTATATTGATGCCAAAAATTGGGCTTAGTGCCTTGGGAATCTTGGGGTCCATGACACAATATTATATTAGTGTCAAAACATGGGCTTTGTGCCTTGGAACTCTTGGGGTCTCATGGTTTAATAGGCCGTTGTTTGCAGCTTGGGCCTGTTGCGTTGAAACGAGTTATTTTGATCATTTTTGATATGTCATGTCCATTCAATTGAATGGATACAACCGTTTCATTTTAAATGCATACTTACAATCATGCACCGCTTGGTTAAAGGGTCACAACCTTTTCAAGGGTCATTAATGTTCAGACAGGCACCTCCTTTAGCCTATAAATACATGGCCCAAAACGAGACAGAATACACATTAGTTATTCTTCTCAATCTGCTACCTCTTCTTCAGAGTACACCTATGTTCTAGTTTCTATACTCTACTTCAGTTCGTCAAAGCTCTCGTTTGCTGGCACCACGCTATGGGGTTGGTCCGTTTTATCCTGGAAAACAAATTGTTATTACCTCAATCGGTGCATACGATGGCAATATTGTTTCAAGGAAACAGAATCATTTCTGGACTCGGGCATTACTGAGATATTCATCTTCTAGTCTGTGGGTGACGGTTCTGTACCGCTCCGATCCAGTGCAAAATCAGTCTCGCTTACTATCATTGCTGTAATCAAAGTTTGACTTGACAATTGTGGCATTATTGAGTAACATTGATTGTTGCTACTGTCTATTTGTAATACAATCGTGTATTGACAAAAGAACATTGTAATACAATCATATATTGACCAACGATCTAACATTGTAATACAATCATTTATTGACAAAAGATCTAACATTGTAATACAACTGTGTATTGACAATAATACTAATAATCTTGAAACAATATTGATTGCTGCAGATGACAACAACGATGTTGCAAAATATCAACAATAATTTCGCATCGACAAAGACGTGACAAACGCTCTGCTTGCGCCAGTGCTTCCAACAATGGCTCTATCTCATGGAGAAAGGCCAAAGAAGTTCAATGACATTAATTTTAAGCATTGACAATAGAAAATGTTGCTTTATCTAACAACATTGGGACTCGCAAAATTTCTGACTAAAAATGTTCTTAAAAGATCAAAAGAAAATTTGGCTGAAATTTCAAAAAGGCATTGCTGATATGGATTTATGTGCAGTAATATCAGAATGCAACCTTGTCCAAAGAATGATTTGTAGACATAGGAGCCACTCAACACATATATGTCAATAAGTGGATGTTTACAACCTATGAAACCGCAACCGATGATAAGTAATTTTTCATGGGCAATTCATCTGCATCAAAGATCGAAGGCAAAGAAAAAGTTATGTTGAAACTAACTTTTGAAAAGGAACTAACTTTAAATGACATTCTCCATGTTCCAGAAATTCGTAAGAACCTGATTTCAAGATCATCACTCAACAAAAATGGATTCAAATTAATCCTTGAAGCTGAGAATGGAGTGTATATAGAAAGAGGATATGAGTGTGATGGTTTGTTTAAAGAAAATGTAACCACTATTGTACCACACACTGATATGAATAAAAGCGAATCTTCGGTTTATATTATTGACTCTTCCAACATGTGGCATTCTAGATTAAGGCTTGTAAACTTTGATACATTGCAGAAATTGATTAATCGAGAATTTATACCTAAGCGTAGCTTCAAATTTGTGAAGAAGCAAAATTGACAAGAACATCGTTTCATCATGTTGAATGAGAAACAGAACCGCTAGATATAATATATACATATGTATGTGATTTGATGTGTTTAAACAATACAAAGCGGAAGTTGAGAATTAACTCAACAAGAAAAATATCAAAGCTTTAAGAAGTGATAGAGGAGGAGAATATGCATTCCATTTTGAAGAATTTTGCGCTGAACATGGTATTTTACACTAAACTACAACACCATATTCACCTCAATTCAATAAAGAATAGAACTCTTAAAGAAATGATGAATGCTTTATTATGGCTTGGAAAATAACTTTTGGGGAGAAGTTATTCTTTCAGAAATCATATTTTAAATAAAATACCCCGAAAGAAACTTCTAAATCTCCTCATGAACTTTGAAAAAATAGGCCGTTATCCTGCAAACACTTAAAAGTGTGGGTCTTGCCAAGGTAGAGGTACCAAAACCAAAGAAGGTCAAAATTGGACCAAAAACAGTAGATTTGTATTCATTGGATATGTACAAAACAGTGCCGCAAAAATCTGAAATTTATGATATTCACGAAAGTACAATCACTGACTCGAGAAATACTAGATTTTTCGAACACATATTCTCTTTGAAACAGGGTATTGATAATCATACACCTAAGAGACCATGGGAAGATGAAGTTACTAATTCTCACGAGGATGCTGAACAAAATAACACCCAGCAGCGTAGTGTTGAGCAGCAAGTGGAAGAACCAAGAAAAAGTAAAAGGTTAAGGACCTTAAAAACCTTTGGACCTGTCTTCTATACCTTTATGTTAGAAGATAATCCATTGACATACAAACAAGCTATGTCTTCCAGCCATTCCCTTATTGAAAAGACGCGATTAACAATAAGATTGAATCCATTATGTCCAATCATACATGGGAATTGGTTGATTTACCTCAAGTATGTAAGACCTTAGGTAATAAATGGATATTTAAAAAGAAATCGAAACCTGATGATTCAATATACAAGTAAAAAGCTCATCTGGTAGTCCAAGGATTTAGATAAAAGGAAGACCTGAACTGCTTTGATACATATTCACCAGTAACATTGATAAGTCAATAAGAATGCTTATTGCGTCCACACATGACTTAGAAATACATCAAATGGATGTTAATATTGCATTCTTAAATGGTGAACTAGAGGAAGAAATATATATGAAACAACCTGATGGATTTCCGAGCTCAGAAAATGAGAATGAAGTTTGCAAACTAGTAAAATCACTTTATGACCTTAAGCAAGCTCCAAAATAATGGCATGAGAAGTTTGGTAAAACTATGTATCAAATGGACTCACGATAAATAAATCAAATAAATGTGTGTACATAAAACACACACATATCAGATATGTTATTGTTTGTCTCTATGTTGATGACCTGTTGATCCTAGGTAATAATAAGGCCATAATAACATCTACAAAGGATATGTTATCCTCTTAATTCGATATGAAAGACCTATGACTGGCTGATGTGACATTGGATGTAATAATTTTGAGAACACCACAGGGATGTGCATTATCCCAATCGCATTACATCACCAAAATACTTGAAAAATTCAAGCAATATAATGCAACTATTGCAAAATCACCAGTAGATGCAAACCAAAATTGGGTAAAGGACATTGGTGATGGTATCTATCAGTCAGAATACTCTCGTATAGTAGGAAGTATCATGTATGTTATGAACTGTACTAGGCCTGATATCGCATATGCTATAAGCAAACTAAGTAGATTTACCAGCAATCCTGGTAAACATCATTGGAAAGCGATATCAGAGTTCTAGGATATTTAAAGTATATGCAGAGCTATGGTCTACACTATGCAAACTATTGTTCAATAGCGGAAGGATACAGTGATGCAAATTAGATTACTGGATCATATGATACAAAGTCTACAAGTGAATATGTGTTCACATTAGGAAATGGAGCAATTTTATGGAAATCATCCAAACATACTTGTATCGCTAGTTCTAAAATAGGTTAATTGCAGTAGATAAGACTGCAGAAGAAGCAGAATGGTTTTGAAGCTAGTTGGAAAACATTCCTAATTAGAGCAAACCTATGCCTTATGATAGTCGATCAGCTATTGGAAGAGCTAATAGTACACTATACAACGGTAAATCTAGGCATATTAGTCGTAGACATAAAATAATAAGACAATTTCTCTCAAATGGGGTTATCACAATAGATTACATTCGATCTAAAGATAACATAGAGGATCCATTTACAAAAGGCTTGCCAAGAGAGAGAGAGAGAGTTCAAACCTTATCGATGGGAATGAGGTTAAGACCTATAGACTAAAGGTTTTGTAAAATGGAAACTCCACCTAGTTGACTGGAGATCCCAACATCTAGGTTCAAAAGGACAACGAAATTTAAGAGAAACTTGATGGAACTGTTATACACAAACCATTCATGTGATAAGTTAGTGCATTATGTATTGAAGAAGATAAGTATTAATACCTTTAATGATGTCAGTATTTACGGAATTAGAGAATACCCTTTAAAGAATCACCTACGTAAGTGCGAAGGCGCCACTTCAAAGAGAATTATAAGGCCAAATTCTCTAAGTACTTATATATGAGACCAGGCAGGTGTTCGAGGCAAAAACGAACACATACAGAGAAGAAGGATTATAAGAAACATTTATTGTGTGTTATCTACTTTGGAATTACACAAAAGGATTACATTTCAAGGACAGTCTATGTCTACTGATTCTCCTGTGATTCAAATAGGTAACCACTGTGAAAGTTCAAGGCCCATGTGCTACTTTAACCGATGTGATAAATGATTCATGAAAGTAAGAGCGACTGCTCATTCGTATGGGGGATTATTGGCAATGAATGAGCAAGAGGAAGAGGAATTTTGGAAGAAGAGAAGAAAGAAAGCCAAAGCCCCACATTATGAAATATGAATACTCACTTCTCCATGGGCTTATATAAATAAAGGAGAAGAGGGCTTGTAAACATAGTGTGGCTAAGCCAAGACGCAATATTATATTAATGTTAAAAATTAGGTTTAGTGCCTTAGGACTCTTGGGGTCCATGTCACAATATTATATTGATGTCTAAAATTGGGCTTAGTGCCTTGGGGCTCTTGGGGTCCATGACACAATATTATATTAGTGTCCAAAACTGGGCTTTGTGCCTTGGGACTTTTGGGGTCTCATGGTTAAATAGACTGTTGTTTGCAGCTTAGGCTTGATGCGTTGGAACGAGTTATTTTGATCATTTTTTATCTACCATGTCCTTTCAATTGAGTGGATACAACCGTTTCATTTTAAATGCATACTTACAATCATGCACCGCTTGGTTAAAGGGTCACAACCTTTTCAAGGGTCATTAATGTTCAGACAGGCACCTCCTTTAGCCTATAAATACATGGCCCAAAACGAGACAGAATACACATTAGTTATTCTTCTCAATCTGCTACCTCTTCTTCAGAGTACACCTATGTTCTAGTTTTTATACTCTACTTCAGTTTGTCAGAGCTCCGTTTACTGGCACCACGCTATGGGGTTGGTTCGTTTTATCCTGGAAAACAAATTGCTATTACGTCAATCGGTGCATACGACGACAATATTATTTCAAGGAAACATAATCATTTCGGGACTCGGACATTACTGAATATTTATCTTCTAGTCTATGGGTGACGATTCTGTACCGCTCTAATCCAGTGCACAATCGGTCTCGCTTACTGTCGTTGCTGTAATCATAGTTTGACTTGACAATTGTGGCATTATCGAGTAACATTGATTGTTGCTACCGTCTATTTGTAATACAATCGTGTATTGACAAAAGATCTAATATTGTGATGCAATCATGTATTGAAAAAAGATCTAACATTGTATTACAATCATGTATTGACAAAAGATCTAACATTGTAATGCAATCGTGTATTGACAATAACACTAACAGTTTTAAGCCCATTAGATCAAACCAAGAAAAATACACTATCATTTGCAAAATTGTATCGTGGAGAATACATGCAACAAATTTAAAAAAATCATAATTCATATAGTGGGTTTTCAAAGAATATCCAGGAGGTCATATTAGTATTAACATGATATTTAAAATCAAAACCAAGCAACATCTACATTTGTGTTTTCGAAGATTTTACCTTTTGTGAAAGCAGATTTGAGCATACTAATTGGAATGGTGCAATTTTAATGAAGGAACAATTTTTTTATTTATATATGATATACAAAATCATAAAGGGGATTGGACATGATAGTTGAATGGATTTATGGTGATTGGGCGTTGTAATATTCCAATGCACATTAGTATTTTGCTGAAATCTCAAGAACAAATCTCAATAGTGTTGCACATGTAATAACCAATGAAGCTGGAATTTTCAAACATGCTTGTTAGGATTTTGGATCTTGTACATATTAAAGATGAGTACTATAAATGCCACTCCAAAACCGATCAAAGGGGGATGGGGTCTTTTTTTTTTTTTTTTTTTAGTTTACCAAGGGGAGGATCATTTAACATAGTCTATCCTTAACAATTTGTAAAATATAGACCAAAATTTCATTTTATTATTTTACACTAGTTACATTTTACTGTACGTTAAATGCTAATCATCTTCTTTTTCCCAAACTAAACAATTAATCATTGTTTTCATAGGGAAACCAATTTCTAACAAAATTTTTAACTTTGAAAAAGAAGACAACATGATTTTTACTCAAAAAAAGCGAACGCCGTGTTGAATCTGTTTACGAAATCACCGAAAATGTTACAATTTACAGAAAAAAAACAGAGGTCCGTTTTTAGCTATAAACGTTATATTCATTGACAACGAGCCGAAATTAAACGATTAAAATGGCATGTACTTGCCGAATTTGGTGAACGCATCAGGTCATGACAATAACACAAATTTGGCGATAGACCATCAAATAAAATCATGTTTTTCGATATACTAACGTTGAATATGCATGATTTTAATTTTTTCTTTTGGATTTATGTGTGGAACCTAAGACTTCACTCAAGCCATTGCTTGACAGTCGTAGTAAACCCCACAGGTAGTGATATACCCGATTTTTTCAATGCCTTCACACTACCTAGGTAGTCACTCTTAGAAATTGGCAGAGCTGGCCCTCGAACCTAAGACCTATGTCTCACCCCAATTCGCCCACCTCTAACTAACTGAGCTAGGAGTGTCGGGTTGCATGATTTTAATTTTTCTTCAGTTAATCTATTTTCGGCATGTTATTTTTGAACTTTGTACTGAATTTCTGTATGTCCTTGTTGATTTTTACCGTGTTTTGTGTATTTAAATAGAGGGTTAAATTAGATCCTTTTATTTATTTTTCCATTGTTTGACCCCCCTCCCGCCCCCTCCAATAATTTATTTTTTAATGAAGTGAAAATAAAATATAACCTCCCCTCATCCGTTTTTGGAGTGACATTAACAGTACACTTAAAGATTTTATACATAATCGACATTTTCTTTGCATTGATGGATCACATCTATATGTAAAATACAAAAGAATCTTGCTTGTGGCAACTGTAATAGATGCAAATGATTGTGTACATCTTCTGCCTTATGTTATCATTGAGTTAAAATCATGTGATAATTGAAACTGTATTTTTTTTTTTTTTTTTTAAAACTTTCATGGGAAGGTTCATTCATGGTACTAACAGTCGAGGTACTACTTTCATTTTTTGTAAAATGAAAGGAATATCAACAACACTGGAGAGCTACTAGAGATTCTCTCATAAGTATATAATCTGCGATAGACACTTAAATTAAAATTTTAAGTTGTTGGATCTAGGGACAAACATTTCTTGTGAAGGCTAAGAATATGATAAATCCTTCCCTTTATTATGTCATTGTCATTGATATGCTAAGTCATAGGAGGAGGCTTTACCTACGCTGGTATGCTTTTATGAGCGCTACAGCAAAAGGAAGAGTTGGTGGCAGTGAATGTCTCAATAGCCTGTTCTTCCTTAAGATTGATTGTAGTATGTACTTCGCACTAAAGCTTTTCCCTTTGAACTCCTAGCATCTCTTTCGACACCACATTAACCAACCTCATATTATGGTAAATGTTATCTGCCTGGCAAAGATAGTAATTGACACATATAAAATAATTAGGATTAATTTATAAATGACTATACATATCACATTACTCTAAAGAGGAGATCTAGGATTATGCAGTTCTATCTGAACATGATACTCTAACTTGATAGGAGTTTCTTTAGCTTAAAATAATATAGTATCATATGACGTTCCAATACCAAGTATAATATAAGTATGGGTTTATATGGTTCCAATGAACCCACATTGGATTTTGACAGATTAACTAATCAGTCATATCCTGTGACATTAGAAATAATATTTTATTTGGGCTTATTGCTTATGCTGTCAAATCACCGATTATACCCCTACATACATGGTTACCAGATATCCATGGAGAAGCACATTACAGTACATGTATGCTTCTAGCGGGAATCTTATGATTCTATCTCCTGATAGCCATATCACAATCTCTGGATCCGATATCGATCTTGTAATCAAGAGTTGTTTCTGACAGATGTTGTCCTATATAAGTTTGTCACATGACTCTATGCAGAAGAAGATGCGCTGCGTCGGTTAAATATGTGAGTGGAACCCACGTTGTCTATAAACAAATAGAAGTGGTGTGTAAGAGTTGACACTCTCCAAATCGGTATGCGTATGAGATCCTTGTCACAACATCATAATCGAGTACATTAAACTCGTTGCAGTAGAATACACCATAGCTACAAATGTGAATACACATAAAATGGAATGTATATGAACGAACATAATATACACATATGAAAGGGAAAATTATTAGTACCTATATTGGACTCCAACAATCTCCAATATATGCATTCTCTCGCAAAGCAAGTCTAGTCAACTCATCGAAATTGTACTGTCATAAGGGTACCGACGGTATGAATCATAGTCCTCTGTATAATTAATCCATCTTAGCCATACCTAGGACTCTGAATGATTACAATCAAATGTGAAGTGATAATATGCAGTATAATAGCTAGAGCGCATTGCTCGATTTTAATCTGAAAGGCATCTGCTGGAACGTCCTCGCAAGATGCTCCCTAAACTTAGTGCTTACTATCATTTGGTTACCCCCATCACTAATCGATAGGAGAAGATAGACCAAAGAGTCTCTTTCACATCTCCACGTAATATCATGTTTCCTGGTTGCTCAACGGAGAACCACTCATAGGTACATAAAGCAAAACAACAACATCACCCAACGTGATGGCCATCTACCAACTCTAAGTTGGAAGGTAGACAACTTTGGGATTTATCTATCCTCCGAACTGGTGATAAGGTGATAATGTAATCAGGTGTACCACAATCGAAAGATAAGTAAGAAGTCGGCTCAATCTGTCAGCTCTAGCCCGACGAGATGAAAGGAAGCCATTATCTTAACTTTAGATGAGTGGTCAATAGTTATTAAGAAAATAATAAAATTAAGCACCGTGTATAACTAAGACCACTACATATTTCTATTACATAAAAAGTGCATATCATTGAAGCGTAATTCTCCAGTTGACGATGTTCATTCATACAACACAATGTTGTTTGTTCTATATAATATCTTGGAGTAATCTACGTAAAATGTCAATAATTCCAAAGTACTAAATTTCTTAATTTAACTGTTTTCTAAACAAAAAAATTGATTCAACTACAAAGCTATTAATGTAAATAATTTCTATGTTAAACAACGTTAAAAAAGAAATTTCAAGAATTTCAGATCGAACAACAATCAATATAACTTCAAAATAGTAAATTTACCAAATCTGAAAAAACATTAATTCTTAAATAAAGTGGATAATAATTATAAAATTGATACTTATAAGGGCTTCCTGTGTAACAACCCACACTTTTTTGAACCCAAATTTTGTCGAAAATCGAAACACGAACACATTCAAGCATGGAGCATAAAAATCTAGTACTTGCAGATAAATGAGCATGAGCATAATCAGAGTACAATAAAATAACTCACAACGGAAACAAAATGGAATAGACTATTATTAACTCAAGTGACTACCTTTTTAAAAGTGAGTCACCGTGTCAATACCGAGTATGAGAGAGAACGAGAACCGAAAGCCAAACTAAAACACCTGTGAGAACCCCACCTTCTCTAGAAAACATAGGAGGTTGTAATGAGGAGGGGTGCCAGAACAACAAGTCCTGGTGAATAAGAAAAGTACAACACATATTACAATACACAGATGTATACTGTTTGTTTCAACCTAAGACATATGCCTACCAAGGCTAGTAATTCTAACCTAACCTTGTAAACATTTACGCATGACTCTAACTACCCTTCCCAAGGTAGTATCCCCAATAATATTGATACCGAGACAGAACATTTATACATATATCTATAAATCCTTTAAACTCATGGTTAAACCAAGAAGTGAACTCCTAACTACGGAGTTTATTTATTCATAAGTGTATAAGCAACCATTTAATGCCTCACTATCGAATGATAGATAAGGTGGATTCCCCCGATCATTTAAGACCCTAGGCGGGCTTATTGGTCATTTAATACCTCTCGATGATTTACTTAACATTATTATAAATTGGAGGACATTAGCTACATGGCCATACTAGTTAAGGCTCCTGTGACACCCCACGTCCGTTAATGTCACTCGCTAAGGGAATGCATTAAGTTTCGTGAAGCGTTATAGGTAAACGGACACAGAATAATTACAAGACAGATATAAATAAGATAACAACGAAAATTTTAAATTTTTATTTCAAACATAAATCATAATACCGTGGTCCACAACACCATAAGTCACAAAAACCATTACAATAAAATAACTTTTGTCTTGCACCATCAGAGTACATAAGTAAATAAAAAGCATAATTTCCCCAATTGAAAGAGTTAAGAAATATTAGAGACAAGAACTTGAGCCATACTTAAGAAGTAGCTCCCAGCAAGATGATATCTGAGTCCTGACTAAGCTTGAGTGTTTCCTCCCTGAGAACCTGGAAGGGGGGAATGGAAGAAAGAATGAGAAACAAAAGGGTCAGACATAAAGTATGGCGAGTCTAGTTACTTTTAGCCAGTAAATAAATAAAAGTAACATGATAGGCATATAAAGTGGATAAGAGAGATCACTACATAAATGGCAGGTGTGAGGTGGACAGGGTAAGGTGTATGTGCTTCAGTAATGATTACTCTGCACTATTATTAGTATAACTAAAATGATATGACCCCTTCTACTATAAGTTGGTAGACTTAGGGCATACGTCCGAGTGTACCCTAACCACTACTCCAGGTTATTGACTGAAATGGGTCCCATACAATATGATACAAGCTCTCCCCTTTATCTTGTATCCCCACTAGGTTTTTCACTGACTATGTATACCCTTAGGTGTCTTTAATTACATAGCCCTACGTCAATTATGCTTACCCTAAAGGGTGTATTTAATTACATAGCTTTTTCCACCGGTTATGTACACCACTAGGTGTCTTTAGTTACATAACCTTATTGGGTTAAGTTCGTGGGCCTATATGTAAATATTGCCCACCCCCTCTAATTTACTTAACCCACCCACTACCCATCCAATTTTACTTAACCCTAACCTAAGCTCATAATCATATAATCCTTATGGATTAAATTAGGTTAAATAGTCTAATTCTTTACCATAACCATTTATGGTTTATAATGGGCTAGACCTCCCACATTAGGACTACAACATGTGGATGTTGGATGTGCCAGTCGGTTCCGGGGAGACTTATTCCACAGTTGGGCCTAACCTCGTGTCATAGCCCGATTCGTATTTACGTACTTAGACCTCCCACATTAGGTTCAACATTAGTGGCTGGTGGATATGCCGGTCGGCTCCGGGAAGACTTCCACCACTAATGCAACCTAAACTCGTGTCATAAGTACAATTACAATTCCTAATTGTAATTACTAAACATTCCATTTTTATCCAAATCTACCTATGTCATTATAGGTGATTATTTCTATGTTTCCCCATTTGAATTACATGTCCCATTCATATAAATATTACATAAATTATGCCAACTATAAATCCCTTTTCCCTGGTTCCTAACTAACATATTCGCATGTATTTTGGCGGCATCTAGGCTATAAAGTAGCATAGCCATAACAATAAAAAAGGAATATGACAAAGGTGATGGTTTCAACATGTCTTGGCATAAACATAAACTAGCATGATAACAAGGTGAATGGTCATGTAATTAATATCATAACAAGGTGGACATAAAACTGATGAACTTGTGGAAACTACGATGTCAAAGAAGGCATAATAAGATCTAAATTAACCATTTAGGTGTCCAACTATTTAGATCTAGCATAATTAGGGTGACATAGTAACATGTATAGATCTAAATATGGATTCACATGTCAAGTTTACAGCATATCCAAATTGATCAAATATGACAGGTGAAAGGTGATTTACATAAAGAACTACATCCAACAAATGTTACAACTGTCCAATTTAATAGATGTACATCCACCACAATATAGTTACAAATCAAGATCCACATATGAAACATAATAGAAAAACCACGATTGTATTAGATTTAGGGAAATAGATCCATCATGATATAGTATAGGATTTAACACTTGCACAGAATCATACTTTACAACATATCCAATTCATAGTCCTTCACAATTTACTTTTATTTATCTAAACCTAAAAGCAACTAGAAACTCACAGCATTAGGTTTAAAGAATTGAGAAAGAATGGGTTTTGAATTTTTGAATTTGATTTGCAAAGTATGTTGTTGTAGAAAATAGTTCCGTCTCAGTTCGCACTTCGGCAGCATATGGCTCCCTTAGTTTTCAATAAAGAAATAGGAGAATTGAGCACATATTTATAGCTGCAGAACCCTCTGAAACCGACTGCCCCCTCAGTCCTAGGGGTATCGATACCCCTATGGGTGGGTCGACACCCCTTCAGGGGGGTCGACCCCTTAGAGCGGGAATTTTGCCGCTCTGACGAATTTTTCATATTTGAATCGTTCTGGATAAGATTCTGACTCATCTCTGACTCATGCGTGTATACATAATATTTCTGCATGTATACAAAATTAAAACTGTCATAACTTCCTCATACAGTGTCCGTTTTACGCAAACCAAACGTCTATCTTGACCAGAATTTCGAGACGGACGCAATGGTGTAGTCCATTCCTCTAATTCTGTATATTACATTAATTACTATTTAATTTATTCTCTTTAACATCGTTAAAAATTCGGGGTGTTACATTCTCCCCTACTCAAAGTATTTCGCCCTCGAAATCTCTAAGTTTAGAAGAATGCATATCCTACCATCTATCATCCATCTACTCATCCACCAATCACTGGCACCCATTGTCCTGAAAGATTTCTAATGCTTATGTGAATATATGCAAAGGTGTGTGTATATGTCCCAACACTAATGCGAAGATCAAGCGGTCTACTAATTCAGTTGACCTCCTTAATGCGATGTATGTTATTGTTATGAATCCAATATGTATGCAAATATCTATTATATCATGTGAGTTCTATATGTGTGCACATTCATCCGTCCAAATACAACATCCTTATGCTAACTCATCCATTTCCATCCATAAAAGAAAAGAAAATGCGCACACATCCATATGCAGTATGAGAGTGATTGAGCCGATCTTAGTGCCTAATGTGTGTGTATATGCGTCCATAGACAACCTCTAGCAAACACTTGCGTCCACTTGCATCCATCAAACATAACATGTTTCAAGCACATCTTTACATCCATAGGATTCCTATCTAAAGGCCAAAAAATACTATGAATAAGATATATTCTATTGACGGAAACAAGCACCGATAAAACTTTGAAAAAGGAGTTAAGAACATACTCTCGAAAAGAAAAAGGTACGAAGCACGGATCTTGTATTCGGTCTCCTAAGTCGTATCCTCTGGGATATCTCCCCATTGAACCTTTAGCAACTTGATCTCCTTATTGCACAACTTCCTAACTTCTGACCCAAGAATACGGGTAGGGACTCGTCTGACTGTCGCCTCCCGTTCCACCTCTACTTCTTCCAACATACTCGGCTCCACAACTTCTACGGTGTCATGTAGGTACTTTCGCAGATGAGAGACGTGGAAAATGTCATGAACACCGGATAGATTTTCTGGGAGTTTCACTCTATAGGCCATTCGGCCAATTCTTTCGGTTATGGGAAATGGTCCCACAAACCTAGGTGCCAACTTCCCTACTGCTCTGAAGCAAACCACATTTCTCAGAGGTAATAATTTGATAAAAACTAAGTCTCCCACTTCGAATTCGATGTCAGTTCTTCTCTTGTCTGCATAGGACTTCTGCCTATCTTGAGCTGTCTTCATCCGCCGTCGAATAAGGTCAATCTTTTCGTACTTTTCTCTAACCATATCTGGGCTAAGTAATAATCTTTATGCAGATTCCCACCAATAAGATGGCGATCTACAGGGTCGCCCGTACAATGCTTCGAAGTGTGTCATGCCGATGCTAGCTTGATAGCTGTTATTATAGGAAAACTCTACTAAAGGAAGATGCTCTTTCCAAGTCCCCCCGAAGTCTAGGAAACACAGCCTCAAAAGATTCTCAAGAATCATGTTCACCCCCTCCGTCTGTCCAACAATCTGAGGATGATTAGCGGTGCTCAAACACAACTGTGTACCTAATGCTTCTTGCAAGCTCCTCCAAAACTCGCCGGTAAAGATGGGGTCACGATCGCTCACGATGCTGGAAGGTACTCCATGAAGACGAACTATCTCACATAAATTGCTGCCAACCATGATGCCGTCCTCTTACTCTTAACTGGAATAAAGTGAGCTCTCTTAGTGAGCCTATCCACTACCACCTAGATACTGGTGTTACCTTTCTTCGATCTAGGCAAACCATATATGAAATCTATAGAGTCGCTCTCCCATTTCCACTTTGGAACCTTCAACGGATGAGGTAATCATACGGGCTTCTTTTGCTCAGCCTTGACTTGCTGGCAAACTAAACATTGTGAAACAAATTCGGCCACATCTTTCTTCATCCCAACCCAAAAGAAAACCCTCTTCATGTCCCTGTACATCTTATCCCCGCCTGAATGAATGGTCATCTTAGAATGGTGGGCTTCTTCTAGGACCGCCTTTATCAAGCTTCCAGTTTGAGGAACACAAAGCCTTCCATCTCATCGCAACCACCCATTTTCATCTATGGCATATCTACTATGGTGACTAGAAGTCTCCCCTTTTCTGAGGTTATCCATGATGTCTAGAATCTGTGGGTCACCTTGTTGCGAAGCTCCTATCTGGTCCATAAGAGTTGTTCGTATCTCCAAGGATGCAAACAAATCAAGCAAAAACTCGATGGAGGGTCTAAAATCAAAAGCTAATATGTACTCCAAGTTCTTTCTTTCCACAAATAGAGGACTCAGGGCCATCCTATGCCTACTTAGTGCATCCTCCACCACATTACCCTTGCTAGGGGTATAAGCAATTTCAAAATCATAAGAAGCTAAGAACTCCATCCACCGTTGTTGCCTTAAGTTGAGATTCTTCTGTGAGAATAGATATTTGAGAGATTTATGATCAGTGTATAACTCGAACCTTTTTCCAAATAAATAATGACGCCACGTCTTTAATGTGAATACTATGGCAGCTAGTTCTAGATCATGGGTGGGGTAATTTTTCTCATGAACTCTCAACTGTCTACCCCCATGACATATTACTTTCCCTTCTTGCATCAGAACCGGACCAAGCTCTGTACCGCACACACCAGTGTAAACAATAAACACTTTACGTCCATCAGGCAAGGTCAAGACTGGGGCTATTGTTAGAGCCCTCTTCAATCGTTGAAAAGCAACGTCACAGTCTATGTCCCATGAAAATGCCAAATTCTTCTTTGTCAACCTAGTGAGAGGGGCTGGTATCTTCGCGAAGTCCTTAATGAACTTCCTATAATAGCCTGCCAATCTAAAAAAGCTTCTCACCTCGGTTGCATTTTTAGGAATATGCCAATCTTGCACTGCAACCACTTTGGAGGGATCTACAGCTATCCATTCTTTGGGGACTACATGCCCTAATAATCTCACCTCTTTTCTCCAAAAATGGCATTTGGAGAATTTCGCCTTTAGCTGATGGTCACGGAGGGTTTTCAAAACTTCTCTCAAATGTTGGGCATGCTCTTCTTCGCTTTTGGAGAAGATCAAAATATCATCAACAAAGATTATGAAAATTTTGTTTAGGAACTCCCGAAACACCCTACTTGTCAAATCAAAAAAATAGGTGGATGCATTTGTCAGCCCAAAAGGCATAACTAGCCATTCAAAGAAACCATCCGGAGTTCTGACAGAAGTCTTATCTATGCTATCCTCAACCACCCTCAGCTGATGGAACCCCGTAGACAAGTCCAACTAAGAAAATACCGAGGCACCGACAAGTTGATCAAATAAATCATCAATTCTCGGGAGCGGGTGTCTATTCTTCTTGGTGAGCTTATTCAACTCTCCATAGTCAACACACAAACGAAGTAAACTATCCACCTTATTTGTGAATACTACTGGAGCACCCCATTCAGATATGCTTCATCTGATAAACCCTTTCTCAAGTAGCTCCCCTACTTGCTTACTCAACTCCCTCCTTTCCCTTGGAGCCATATAGCGCACTGGTAATGCAACTGGCTTTGCATTGTCCACTAGATATATGCGGAAGTCAATCTCGCGCTTTGGAGGTAAACCCCGCACCTCATCAAAAACATCAGAATAATCTCGAACCACTGGAACAGATTGCAAATCATCTATGGATGTATCTAGAGACTCTAGGAAGCTAAGCATAATAGATCCTTGGGGGTCACTAGAAACTTCGAGGGTCTTCCCATGACAAGTCAGGAGTCTAACAACCCTCCTCTCACAATCCAGGATGGCCCCATAAGTGGTAACCCAATCCACTCCTAGAATCAACCCATAGCCCATAAACCCAAGCACATATGCGTTGCACTCAAACTCGACGCCTAACACAAATATTTTCAAACCCCGACAAATCATCGATAAATGAGCCGTACCACCAAAGAGGTTTGAAACAACTACGGGATCTACTACCATACTAGTAATTAAGTGCAGAGATTCAACTACAGAACTAGATATAAACGAGTGTGAAGCGCCAGAATCAAAATTTGTTCTAACTGGATGGTTTAAAAGAGAAACTAAACTTTTTATGGAAAATTTTCTACCTCTTTCAGGAGCACTAATCGCGAGAGCATGCACCTGCCCTCCAGAAGTTTCTGCTATTTGACCTTGTCCCTACGATCCCTATTTCTTCGAGCGCTTTATAGAGAAGTGCCTAACCTTTCCGCAATTAAAGCAATTGACCTTCCTTCTCTTATAATATTTGATCAAGTGATCCTCCTTTCCACAATTATGACATTTTCTCTTATCACTGCCTTTGTCATCTTTCCCTCCTTTCTTCTGTTGTTGCGGTTGTTGTTGCTGCCCCTTCTTAGGCCACACCTTCCTATTTTGCGATGTCCCCTCAACCTTTGCTTCCTTCTTCTCTCCCTTCTCCTCCTCATGCATTAGGGCCATATCAACAAGCTTTTCAAAAGTGGACGCCATTGGAATATTGGACATGGCTAAACCATGCAGAGGCTTATTCAGCCCTTTAGCAAACCGTAAAGCCCTTTTGTGCGGTGTATCCACCATCAAGTTTCCTTGTTTGAGTGCTAAGAACCTCTCCATCTGTATGCTTCTCTCAACTTGGGAAAGAAATTTCATTTTGAACCTTTATCTAAAATCTTCCCAAGTTTCTATCGGACGTCCAGCTTGGGTGACTTCCCACCTAAATGAGGCTTCGTCCAATAACAACCAAGCAGGTAACTGAATCTTTCTTTGGTTTTCCACTTCAAAGATTACGAATAAGTCCTCAGTCTCCTTAAGCTAATTCTGAGCTTCCACGAATGTCTCGTTCCAATGGAATGGCTTCCCTTCCATAGCACGGAAGTCCTTGTAGATCTTGGCGAAGTTATATGCCCTTGGAGGAGGAGGAGGAGGAATGACTGGTGCAACTGGGGGAGGAACGTTTCTTTGGCCTTTGGCAGGCGCCGTGGCCTCCAAATACCTATGGAACTATCCGGGTATTATGACGCCCTTTGGGATATTAGGAATGTTTTGTTCCCCAGACACGTTGAAAAAGGAAAAAGGAAGAAATTTAGATAAAGAACCGAAGATTATTACATATGGCTTCTTGAGGAATATTTTCAAAACTGATCTTTTTTTTAAAATGTTTTCTTTTAAAACCTTTTTGAAAAATAATTTTCAAAAACTTTTATCTAATCTGGTAATTTTCAGCTTTGATACCAAATGTGATACCCCACGTCCGTTAATGTCACTTACTAAGTGAATGCATTAAGTTTTGTGAAGCATTATAGGTAAACAGACACAGAATAATTACAAGACAGATATAAATAAGATAGCAACAGAAATTTTAAATTTTTATTTCAAACATAAATCATAATACCGTGGTCCACAACACCATAAATCACAAAAACCATTACAATAAAATAACTTCTGTCTTGCACCATCAGAGTACATAAGTAAATAAAAAGCATAATTTCCCTAATTGAAAGAGTTAAGCCATATTAGAAACAAGAACTTGAGCCATACTTCAGAAGTAGCTCCTAGCAAGATGATATCTGAGTCCTGACTAAGGCTGAGTGTTTCCTCCCTAAGAACCTGGGGGGGGGGGGGGACGGAAGAAAGAAGGAGAAACAAAAGGGTCATACATAAAATATGGGGAGTCTAGTTACTTTTAGCCAGTAAATAAATAAAAATAACATGATAGGCATATAAAGTGGATAAGAGAATCACTACATAAATGGCAGGTGTGACAAGGTAGACATGGTAAGGTGTATGTGCTTCACTAATGATTACTCTACACTGTTACTAGTATCACTAAAATGAGATGATCCCTTCTAGTATAAGTTGGTAGACTTAGGGCATATTCCGAGTGTACCCTAACCACTACCCTAATCGATCGGCTCCCTGCTCCATAGATATCTTGTGTTGGTCCCACAGTAGGAGTATACTCCCTAAAGTGGCAACCCTTAAGGTGTGCACAACCATATCTACCGGTGTCACGGTCGTCTTATCCCCTCTTCCCGGCTCATGCACGCACACGGCCCGGTCGGTTTGCGCCGCCCATACCGTCCGTTTTGTTTGGATATCTTATAATCAATCAGTAAGCATGTACCTTCTCCGCCTAGTACAGAGTTCTTTATTTGATACCTACTCCAGGTTATTGACTGAAATGGGTCCCATACAATATGATACAAGCTCTCCCCTTTATCTTGTATCCCCACTAGGTTTTTCACTGACTATGTATACCCTTAGGCGTCTTTAATTACATAGCCCTACGTCTGTTATGCTTACCCTAAAGGGTGTCTTTAATTACATAACTTTTTCCACCGGTTATGTATACCACTAGGTATCTTTAATTACATAACCTTATTGGGTTAAGTTCATGGGCCTATATTTAAATATTGCCCACCCCCTCTAATTTACTTAACCCACCCACTACCCATCCAATTTTACTTAACCCTAACCTAAGTTCGTAATCATATAATCCTTACGGATTAAATTAGGTTAAGTTGTCCAATTCTTTACCATGTCTATTTATGGTTTATAATGAGCTAGACCTCCCACATTAGTCCTACAACATGTGGATGATGGATGTGCCAGTCAAGTCCGGGCAGACTTATTGCATTGTTGGGCTTAACTTCGTGTCATAGCCTAATTCGTATTTACATACTTGGACCTCCCATATTAGGTTCAACATTAGTGGGTGCTGGATATGCTAGTCGGGTCCGAGCAGACTTCCACCATTAATGCAACCTAACCTCGTGTCATAAGTACAATTACAATTCCTAATTGTAATTACTAAATACTACAACAAAAACACCATATTACAACTTTAATTTTACAACAGTGGTAAAAGCGCCGTTGTAATAAATGTTTTTTACAACTTTTTTCCAAAAAAGTTGTAATAAACTTATTTTTAACAATTGTGCTATTTTGACAGTTGTAATAAAAGCCTATCGCAACTTTTATTTTTTGACTGTTGTAATGTATGACTATATTTTAATATAATTAACAACTAATGATCAATATTTAATACATTTATTTTGATTATTTATAATTAATAACTAATAATTACTATTAATAATCAATTAGGAAGTAATAATTATTAATCAATCTGTAATATTTAATACTTAGCAATTAAGAAGAATAATTAAAAAAATATAGTTAATATTACATAATTGCGTTAATAATTAAAATATAATAATTATTGTTATTCATGAATAATCAATGATTGCTAATAATAGTTAAGAAGTAGAGATTAATAAGTAAGAAGTAAAGATTAATAAGTAGGATGTAGAGCTTAATAACTAAGATTATATTTAATAATTAATTTTTAATAACGAACGATTAATAAAACATCTTGAATAATTAAAAAGTAATACTTATTATTAATATTTAATATTTACGAGTTATGGGTAATAATTATATTAAACATCTAATATTTCAAAAAAAAGTTTAAATTTTCTAGAAAAAAACTTATAAAATATTGAAATTTTCACAAATTAATAAAAAAAACAATGAACTAGTACTTTTATAAAATATCCAAAATTTCGAAAAACTTGTTAGTTTTTCTCTTTTTTTCTTATGATAATTGAACCTTAAAATCGAAATGAATATTTAAATGACTTAACCAACATGATCTATTGATTGTTGAAATTGGTTAATTGATTACTATGAGAAATAGTATTATGTATAGTGCTGAAAACAATTGAAATATAAGATGTAAGCACCTATTATAAACATTCGCAGGGGAAATATTACTTACTCATTACCTGGACACCCTCTCAATTGAGAGAATGTCGAGGAAGAACTGTCTCCTACCTGGCCAGAAGATATGATCTACCAGAAGATTCGCATCTGAACTTTCGATACAGGATTCGATACCCGACTCAAGGGAAGAACAATACCTGCTATTCGCAATGCTTATAGCTATTCTTATATATACTAGTTTCTCAGCACCTTGCTAGTAACCTTCTTTACCAGATTCATAATTAATATATTGGTTTCTTTGGTATTATGAAACTCTACTGAAAAACTCCCCATGAGGAGATTCATGAGCTCAAGTTTGTATATAAGATCTGGTATGTTGATTAATGGGTAAAAGTAGGAACGGGGTATGATGATTCGCTAGGTCAATACCCGTAAAGTCGGAAATTAATATACTGGGCCGCGGTAAACTAGGAACCGGGTAGATTCTCTAGCTAGGTCAATACCCGTCTGGAAGAGAGCTTCTCTGCCGTAATAGGTCAATCACCCCGTCTGGGATCTCGCTTCTGTCAGGTACTGCCGCATCCTTCTCGTGTCGCTATTCTCTCAAATACACCTTGAATGGCGATTCTGCCAGGGATTGATATTAGGAAGCAGAAGCCATATTTGAAGGATTGGATTTATTCATTAAAAAGAATCGATTCGATACATTTCTTATGTACCCATAAATGCTATATTGGATTTGAATCAGATTTTGAATCTTTTTAAGTACCAATTAGGTAAACGTTAAAAAATTAACTGTTGGAAAAGTGGCGCTAGCTTGAAAATTTTGGCGGCCAAACCTTATATTTCACTGAAGCTTCCCGAACCCTAAATCCAATTTTAGGGCCACCACAATTTCGTACCCAAATTTCACTTGTCTTTACAAGTTTCTGAACCCTAAATCTCAATTTCATTTCATGGCAGAAAACTTTAACCCTAAATCCCAGTTTCCTTTCCCTAATTCGGTGTTCCCGTCTCTCCTATTACCCCCCTTCGTTCTATTGCTTCGCGATTTTTTTGATTTGCTGCCACTGTCGGCTTCATGGCTTTGTGATCTTTTTGGTCTCGAGCTCTCTGTCTTCCACTCGGCCGTCGCAGTTTTGCCTTCCAATGACTGTTCTTCTCCCCAAAAATGCATCTTTCATTCAGTCTCTTCAGCTCAAACTCTTGGCAAAATCACGCTCAAAGTGTTAAATTTCACCATAAACCCATTAAGAATCTGTTCTCTTCTTCAGTTTCCACTCAGAATTTGGTTGAAATTTCTATTACGTCAGAGAGTTCAGATCCTATTAAAAAATATTTTAGCAGAGTGGACAAAAGTGGAAGGTTTAGTAGCCCGAGAGCAGCAAGGGAGCTTGCACTGTAATTTTTCTACTGATATTTTCTTCTTCTTCCTTTTTATCCTATATTTTGTCAAAACTTGTAATTCGAAATATAGGATGATGCTTATGCGGCAAGCTTAGAAGGGTCTGACCCTATTCGGCTTTTTGATAGGAGAGTCAATGCTAAAAGAGGTATCATACGGCAACTTATTGAAACCAAGTAGGCCCAATATAAAAGACCTTGATTAATTGATTTGTCATTTCTGTTAAATCTGCAGTGTCTTTATCATTAACATTTAAAGTCGCAACAACATTAAAGACCACATGATGATGTTTACTTCTCATTAGCTATTGCATCCTTGTTATATAATAAACGTCACGCTCCATTATTTCTCCAATATCACTCCAGTCTTTTCATTGCATTAGATGGCTGTTTTGAGAGATAATTACAGTCTTTGTTAGCATGGTTTGAAATGTATCTTTAATTAGTGTATTTCAAGTTTGGACATAAGGTTATTAGCTTATCACGTCGATTTACAAGTGTCCATAATAATGCCACTCATTGCAGGCTTGCAGCCTTGCAGGAGTTGTACCATTATAATGTTTCCAGTTGACTTCTTTCTGGTCGGAGTAATAATTATTTAGTAAAAGAGTTGATGCTTATTTGAAAAGCCACCTCATGATATTTCAAATTTGCTACATCAAACATTAATGGGTTATGGGCATGCTTTGAAAGCTAATAAAATTTAATGGCATTCACGTTTAACAATAAACTCAAGCTTTAATAGTTAGTATAATGGACCACTTTGAAATTGAAAGCTTTGAAAAGCTATTTTTGGTATAATCTTATATAAAAGCGGAGAACACTACTTGGACTTCTTTATTAGTGTGAGGGGAAAAGTAAAGTAACAAATGTTCACTGAGGCAGTTGATACGGTTCAGATATGCTTATATACAGACTTTGGCCTTACACTCACATACTTATGGACATTGATTGCATCATAGGCAAAAGCTCTATGTTTCAAAATAGATGCTACAGCTCTTCTTTACTTTCTTTAGATGGAAGCTATTGTATATAAAGTGGATGGTGTGATATTGTTTGTTTCATGTAATGCTATTCAAGATGTTATGTTTCAATGATAAAATTGACTTTGATTATCATTATATATATATATATATATATATATAAGTGAATGTTCTTTTTAACTTCATGCATGTGATGCCTTCCTAAAAATATTTCGACACCCTGTATATTCGAAGTAATATTCTGCAAATGTTATTTTGTCACCTCATTTGTAGGCCTAAACATGAGTAGACAACTTAAGAAATAGCAAAGTATTATGTGTGTCCTTCCCTGTTATGTTACATTTAGAATTGTTTGGGCTGATTTTGGTACTGATCTTTCATTTGCAATATTGATTTCCTTTGCAATGGTACTGATCTTTCATTTTAAATTTTCAGAGAATAAAGATGAAGTGAAAAGAATAGAAAAGGAGACCGAAAAAATGAACTCAGAGGAACAAAAATCATAGCTATCAGTGCAAGATATGCCATCCTTAGAACTTAACCAGTACAGGTGCTTACTCAATCCTCTGAATTGTCTTGGGGTGTTTATTTAAAAGATAATTTCACACAAACTTATGATCATTCGCTCTAGATTTTGGTGAATTTGGCTAGGTTCTTCTAGGTTTGAATCCATTATGCTTTCTTTCATTATGGTGCTCGGATGGGTAGTTCATAACTCTTAGTGCCGCATGCTATAGAGAATGAATGGTGTTCGCCTAAACATGGTCTCTCTTAATTCAAGCAATCCTTACCGCTTCTTAACCTAATCCTGTATTTACAGCAAATATAGAACGAATGGTTAGTTCTATATTTCTTATTTTGTGATTATTAAGTGTAATATTATTATTAATTGTTTGAGATTTCATTTTCATTTAGATTGGTGGAAAATGACTGGAAGCAACAGAAAGCAAAGGCAATATGTATAGCTGGAAGTTGTTCTTTAGTGATATAAAAAATCAACATGATAAACTTACCAAATATTTGTTTGTTGCTGCAGCTTCTCCTCATCAATATTTTCAAGGACCTAAGGTATCTCATTTTTCATTTTTTTACACTATTTCATTGTTGTAGCATATTTCCAGTCTGATTTTCTCACTTCGTACTTAGGGAAAACCATATGCTCATTTATGGATGGATGGTCATCGGCCATGTAGGGTATTCTTATGTATCTTTGGTGGACAAAATTTCTATCTTTCTTATGTATCTTTTATGTTAGATCGATGTATGTATTTTGAAACGGTTATGTTTTTTATGACGGGTTTAGTTGGTGATGTATTATGTGTATGTTGATCGAATATTATGTTAATTAATACATATAAATGATTTTGTATAGTTGTATTGGTTGCATTGAAATATGAATCATATTATTATTAATATATGTGAATTCTTTATAATAGTAAGGTGTATGTAAGTTACAACAACAAAAAAGTTGTAATAAAATGTTTTACAACGGTGTGAAATAGTTGTAATATTCTGGAAGTTACAACTGTAATCACCAGTTGTCATACATATGCTTTGACGTTACAACAAAATATACAACAACAGGGAATAAAAGTTGTAATAAAATATTTTACAACGGTGGAGAGAAGTTGTAAAATATACATATTACAACGGTGTTGCAACAGTGCAAAAAAGTTGTAAAAGATATCAGTCTATTACTACTTCTTAATACACGATGGTTTGCCCACCGTTGTAAAATGTATATTACAACGGTGTTCCACCGTTGTAATAGGGTCGTTTTGTTGTAGTGAAACATTCCATTTTTATCCCAATCTACCTATGTCATTATTGGTGATTATTTTTATGTTTCCCCATTTGAATTATATATCCAATTCATATAAATATCACATAAATTATGCCAATTATAAATCCCTTTTCCGTGTTTCCTAACTAAAATATTCGCACATATTTTGGCGGCATCTAGGCTATAAAGTAGCATAGCCATAACAATAAAAAGGGAATATGACAAGGTGATAGTTTCAACATATCTTGGCATAAAAATAAACTAGCATGATAACAAGGTGAATGGTCATGTAATTAATATCATAACAAGGTGGACATAAAATTGATGAACTTGTGGCAAATACGATGTCAAAGCAAGCGTTATGAGATCTAAATTAACCATTTAGTTGTCCAACTATTTAGATCTAGCATAATTAGAGTGACATAGTAACATGTTTAGATCTAAAGATGGATTCACATGTCAAGTTTACAACATATCCAAATTGATCAAATATGACAGGTGAAAGGTTATTTACATAAAGAACTAGATCCAACAAATGTTACAACTGTCCAATTTAATAGATGTACATCCACCACAATATAGTTACAAGTCAAGATCCACATAGGCAACATAATAGAATAACCACAATTGTATTAGATCTAGGGAAATAGATCCATCATGACATAGTATAGGATTTAACACTTGCACAGAATCATACTTTATAACATATCCAATTCACAGTCTTTCACAATTTACTTTTATTTATCTAAACCTAAAAGCAACTAGAAACTCACAATGTTAGGTTTAGAGAATTGAGAAAGAACGGATCTTGAATTTCTAAATTTGATTTGCAAAGTATGTTGTTGTAGAAAACGGTTCTATCTCAGTTCGCACTTCGGCAACATATGGCTTCCATAGTTTTCAATGAAGAAATAACAGAATTGAGCACATATTTATAGCTATAGAACCCTCTGAAACCGACTGCCACCTTAGCCCTAGGGGTGTCGACACCCCTGTGGGTAGGTCGACCCATAGGTCAACACCCCTTCAGGGGGGTCGACCCCTAGGTGACACCCCTCTAGGGGGGTCGAACCCCTAGAGCGGGAATTTTGCCGCTCTGATGAACTTTTCAAATTTGAATCGTTCTGGATAAGATTCTGACTCATCTCTGACTCATGCATGTAAACATAATATTTCTACGCATATACAAACTTAAAACCCTCATGACTTCCTCATACAGTGTTCGTTTTACGCAAACCAAACGTTTATCTTGACCAGAATTTCGAGATGGACGCAATGGTGTAGTCTATTTCCTCTAATTCTGTATATCACATTAATTACTATTTAATTTATTCTCTTTAATGTCGTTAACAATTCGGGATGTTTCAGCTCCCGTCATTCACGCATATAAACTCATGCCCTACATATGGCGAGAGATAGTAAGCAACCAGTTAAGTCCGTTACTACCTAGCTGGCCATATTGGATAATCTTCTTAGTCGCTCAGTACTTCCCATAGGATAGGTAGCCCTGTGGAACAACCATACCAACATTTGTGAACCCAGATTTAGGTAGGATTCACACACCATTTTGGACCCCTAATTGGATGACCTATTCCCAGTGGATTCCTCGACATAAAGACACTTAAGGTTCAAGGAAGCGGATTACTCGTGAAGATTATCAAGCTCACACACAATTAATTTTTAATACTTTTATTTATGGGAGTTGGGCTATGCGATCACTTAATACCTTGTTATAGGTGGATCTAACCACTTAAGACCTTATTCCCAAAATAAGCTACGTTATTGAGTTATTCTCGTTTACTTTCTCTTTACGGAAATACCATACGTACATGATTAATTATCGTCACAGGTTCCTATGGTTAATGGTTCTTCACATCATTAACCTACCGAGTCCAATTCTAACTTTTAGTTACAAGTTCTAGGTTAACTAGTATAAATAAGGAAAGTTATATCATTTTTAGCCTAGGATATTTATTCAATTATTTTCCGTATTGAATTTAGTATTTAAAACGGTAATCGTTTCCTATAAACCACCATTTTATTTCATTTATTCTATTCAATAGAGTTATAGCCGTTTATGAGCATAATGGTCATATTTTCCTAAGGCATTAATTATCCTTAATTATCAGTCCCGAGATATCTATTTGTTGTACCCCAACAAACATTACTGGTTTATTTATTTATTTCCAGCTGTATACATATATTTATGCACCAGACCTATCATATTAAGCTGACCACTTGTGGATGCTGGATTTGTTGGGCGGCTCCGGGCGGACTTCTACCATAAGTTGAACTTAACCTCGTGTCTTAGTGTAGTTTTTATTTAATTACCTAATTGTGGCTTACAACATTAATCCAAGTCAATTTAGAAATTTGTAACCATTAAGCCTAACTGCCTAATTAAATTTGTTTCACCAAATCAATGTCGATTACAATATTTATTTGTTTACTTATTTATGGCCCTATTTATAGCAATCAATTACACTAATTGCTAAAAATGTCACCACAAACAAATGCGTTTAATATGGATTACATTTACGTGTATAATTCCATATAATGAATACCATTCAAACGTTCAAACATCCGTTAATATGTATATATATATATATATATATATATATGCATATATATGTATATACATATTTCGTTATTTACGTAGATTCAGACGGATAATATATATATATATATATAATTATATTTTAACGTGTTTAACGTAGTTGTTTTATTTTATTTCTATTATTGTGAAGTTTGATAATTTGGTTCAACTAACAACCGAACATTCCTTTTTCTATTCAATCTTGCAGTAAGGTTATAAATCGTACAAAAGACTGTCAACTACAGTTATTGTAAATTATGCCTAAATATGGGAATAAACACATTTCAAAACCATTGGGATAGTTGATGTAAACTACACACACACACACACACACACACATATATATATATATATATTTGTGCTTGAATTAACACAATTTTTCCCTTTTTCAATATTTGACATATTTCTTATTGGTTTCAAACAATGTCTTTTTATTTTAATAGAGGAAAAGGAATATTTCCAATAACTAAGCTAAAACACCAACAAAATTGAACACAAAGGAGTTTATATCTTTTTAATCAGAATTACATAATTTATTATATAACACCGAAACTAGAGATCTGGAATAAAACTACATCTTAGTGGTGTTTTATGGGGTTGATTTCTAAATCTACAATGTTTTGCAACAACCATAATATAATTTCAAACCCAATTATAGGCAATAAGTTAAATAATTGAGTAAGCCTACAAATAATATTATAAACAGTTCTGATAAATGTTAGACACATATATTTAAGATCTAATACAAATGAGATAATTAAGCTATTGCAACTTTGTATATAAATTTCCCACTCACCTGAAAGCATCCAAATCTGAATAATCTTTTAGGCCTGTAATTCCCAAATTCTTGCAGATCTACAATTATTCTGAAAAAGGGATACATTCAGATTTGTAAATTTGCAAGAAAATAGGAAAAGTAGGGAGAATCTGATGTAGAATAGATTGGCCATCAATTCATACCCTTTTCCACTTGAATCTGATAATCCCTTTCAAATATATATGAATTTATGTTTAATTGATTGTATATGAATCTGTTTCTGATTTATTATTTATTTGAAGAGAAAGGGAAATGGAAGAGCTTCGATGCTGCCTACAGATCTGTGCGGAAAAGAATAAGGCCTCACCCCTTTATTTATAGGAGTGGAGTTGGCCATGAACCATTATATTTGCTTGAATAAACATCCTTTTGGTTATATAATAATATATACGAAAATACCCTTCAAAACCTAACCGTCACTAGGCTATGTTGGCTCGAAGCGGTCGATGCCTTTATGTCAAGCAGTTGACCGCTCCTCAGCCAATCAGCACAGTGAAGATGGGTTATAGAAGGTGGCACAGTTCCAGGGTCAAACTCCAGACGAATTGATGGATTCCTTGAAACAAGATCAAGGACGAGGTAAATGCTCAATTCTGTTGATCTTTCGATGCCGAAATCTTGCTATCTTCAACACGTTGATCTTGCAAGATACCGTGTTGTCGATCTATGATTCTTTGAATGTTGATCACTCGCAAGCGATACCGTGAATTAGCTTGAAATTCGTTGATTCAAGCGCACTTGAATATCTGAAAATGGAGAAAGGAGATAAAATCAACTTCCAATGTTAATAGTGGCACAAAGCTTACATACAAGTTTTAATCAAAAATCAACAACCTTTACAACTCACGCCACACCCCAATTTATAGGATATACAACACGCCTTGTCCAAACAGATGACTCGAGCACAAGAGAACGACCCAATAAAAGCTTCCAACCTATTACGATACGCGATCCTTTAATACAGTACAAATAATAGATCGAACGACTCAACTATGAAAATACAATAATGAAACGAGCGACCCCTATGATCTTATCTTTTAACAGCTCTTATTATCTTCAGCCCGTAGCAGCCCAAGGGTGATCGAGTCGATAGCAAATGATTGTAAAATGAACGACTTAGGTGCGGACAGTATAGAAGCTAGCGAGCTATTAGCGAATGATCCAGGAGTGATTGACTCTGGAGTGAGTGACTTAATAGCGAACAAACCATTCCTCACACGATCTACGAATGCTTCCTCAAACCTGTCCCTTTTATTCAAATTGGAGAACGACCTTGTTGGATCATTGGGCTTATCTCCCTGATTCATCGCCTCACTGAGAGACCTTGTTATGTCGTTGAATGGCCGGTTCTCCACTTCTTCCAGCTTTAGCCTTACAGACAATTGACTCTTCTTCCTTTTATTTCTAGGTTACTGAACGACTGCCTTAGGTCGCTGTACGACTGATAGCTCGCATACAAGCATCTTCCATGGTGCGGTACATCATCCTCCCCTTGTTGATAAGAATTCGACCTTGAATTCACACATTCTTCTTCGCTGATAAGCTCATCTTCATAGCATGGAATTAGATATTTAACATTGAACACATCCGAGGTATACACACCTTCTGGCAGCTTCAACTAATAAGCATTAATGTTGATTTTTTTCACAATTTTTATAGGACCAATCTTTCGAGGAAAATGATCTTTTGCCAATACTGTGTAAACGAAATCTCCCTCTTCGAAATTAACATTTCTTTGCTTCAAATCTGCAAATTGCTTATATTTCATATTTGACTTAAGCAATCTCTCCTGCACAACTTTGTGACATTCCTGCAATTCATTAACAAAATCACTGGCTCGTTTAACAATTCTTTTTTGCGGTGGAACCATAGACAAGTCTAACGGTCCTCTTGGCACAATTGAATAGAAAATTTGAAATGGACTAAACCCTGTACTTTGGTTAATAGCATGACTGTGTGCAAATTCAGCTTGACATGATTTCGCATCCCAACTCTTCAGATTATCTTTCATAAGGCATCTCAACAAGTTTCCCAAAGATCTGTTCACTACTTCTGTATGTCCGTCTGTTTGCGGATGATAAGCACTGTTAAATTTCAGCTTCAATCCAATCATTTTCCACAAACTGATCCAGAAATGACTTAGAAAGCGGGTATCTCTGTCTAAGACAATAGATTCAGGTAATCCATGAAGTTGATAGATCTCTTTGAAGAATAACTGAGCAACATTCACAGCGTTTGCCATCTTTTTGCAAGCAATAAAATGAACCAATTTCGAAAAACGATTTACTACTACATAGATAGAATCATTGCCTCATTGCGTCCTTGGCAATCCCAAGACAAAATCCATACTAATGTATATCCACGGCTTAGTAGGTACAGGCAACGACATGTATAATCCAACATTAGTTGCAGTTCCCTTAGATACTTGGCATACATGGCATCTTTGCACAAATTTCTCAACTTCTTTCCTCATAGATGGCCAAAAGTAGGAATCGAAAATCAGTCTTAAAGTACGGTCACGACCCACATATCCTTCCTCATGCAATTCTTTGACAATCTTCATTCTCAAACTACAATCTGGAAATACACAATTGGTTTCCTTTAAATAGAAAACCATTGACTAGCACATACTCTTTTATATTCCCTTCCTTGATTTGATCTAGGACCTGTGAGAAATATGAATCTGTCATTAGCAATTTTGGAAGTCCATCAAAACCGACTACTTCGACTTGCATAGTCGTAAGCAAATGATTTCTTTGACTCAAAGCATCAGCTACACGATTTGTTACTCCTGATTTGTGCTTTATGACAAAGGTAAACTATTGTAGATAAGCAATCCACGATGCATGTCTTGTAGCAATTTTGTCTTGACATTGCAAATGTTTCAATGCTTCATGGTCAGTATATAAGACAAATTCTTTGTGAAACAAGTAATGTCTCCAATGCTTTACGGCTTGTACAATAGAATAAAACTCCACATCATATGTGTTGTATCTCATCTTAGATCCAGATAATTTATCACTGAAATATGCAATAGGACGACCTTTCTGACTCAACACTCCCCCAATTCCAACCTTCGATGCATCTGTATGTAACTCGAATAGCAACTAAAAATCTGGTAACACGAGAACTAGTGTTGTCATCAAAAGTTCCTTGATTTTTTCAAACGACGGTTGTGCTTCGTTCGTCCACACGAATTGTTTCCCTTTTATACAATCAGTAGCAGGAGCCATCACACTACTAAAGTGTGGAATTAACCTTCGATAGAATGATGCCAAACCATGAAAGCTTCCGATTTTGGTTATGGTCCTTGGTCGAGGCCATTCTCTGATTGTAGCGACTTTATTCTGATCTACCTGGATTCCTTCCTCAGAAACAATGTATCCCAAGAATAAAACTCTCTATGTCATGAATGTGCAGTTCTTTGTTGTAGCATAGAATTGTTCTTGACGAAGAATCACTAATACAACTTTCAAGTGTTGTATATGCTCTTCCATGCTGGCACTATAAATCAGGATATCATCAAAATATACCACAACGAACTTTCCAATGTATGGTCTGAAAACCTAATTCATCACTCTTATGAAAGTACTTGGTGCATTTGATAGACCAAATATCATAACCAACCATTCGTACAAATCTTCACGAGTCTTAAATGCGGTCTTCCATTCATCTCCTGGTTTAAGTCGAACCTGATGATAACCACTTTTCAAATCAATCTTCGAAAAGATAACAGATCCACTAATTTGATCTAGTAGGTCATCAAGTCTGGGCATAGGAAATTTGTATCTGACAATGATCTTGTTGAGAGCTCTACTATTCGTACACATCCTCCATGAACTATTTTCTTTGGGACTAACAAAGCAGGTATGACACAAGGGCTAAGACTTTCTCGTATTCTCCCTTGTTCAAGTAGCTCTTTCACCTGTCTCCATAGCTCTTCATGCTCCTTCAGACTCATGTGATAATGTGGCCGATGTGCTGCACTTGGCACCAATTCAATCTGATGTTATATGTTTCAGAGCAGCTGTTTTCGCCAAAACTTGGTTCAAACACCAATGGAACGAAAATCGTACTTTACCAACAAGGTTAGAATATAAATGGAGCCGCACTCAATAGAAATTGAGAGTAAAAATGCGAAGGGAACAAAATGAAGATGAGATTTTAGAGTGGTCCAGCCTTGAGCTAGGCCTACGTCCACTATGAAGGTGATTTGCATTATCATGATGACATTTATAAGATACATCAACTCGTTTTTTATACATCTCCTTGTTATCTCAATATATTCCCAATTTTACATACAAATCTTGCTTAGATTCGCAAGACTCGATGAAAGAATGGTGGAATCTATGAAGGAAAAGGATGGATAAGCAACAGAGGAGGAGGAGGAGGATGTCTTCAATCTTTTTCACTTATCAGATTTTAATGGACGCCATGGCCAAGTAGATGAAAGACCTTCAGATGGAGATGATGATCATGGTTCAAATGCTTTTGGAATGGCTGAGGACGGAATTTAGCAGCACTTCATGGAAGCTCGAAGTCTCTCTCCCTTCTTCCTGGCAGAAGATATGTCCTATTTATAGTTGAGCCCTCACGGAGGTTTGAACTGAGATTTACACGAGTCGCTCATTCCATAATTACTAAAATGCCATTGCGTTATTGTAGCCAGCTGTCAGCAACCATTTTTGGCCGTCCGATATAAATAACTTTACAAGAGCAAACAACTAAGTGGAGGTAAGAAACTGCTTCAGGTCCGGATAGTTTAGGCGAGAGTCTCCAGGCATGCGAGTGGGCTGGTTGGAGCGGACGTGCTTGTTTGTAGACGGATGGGCGGCCAACACCATACCTGGTCGAAATGGTAATGGCAGATTTAAGGAGTGAGCAACTAGGGCTATAATTTATTGGCAGACATAAAGTGTATGTGCGATCCTTGGTATCTTTGGATTTCTTGGCTAACTATTCGGGAGCGGAATATGCGACCGAACTCTTAGATATGGGGATGAGTGGTGCGACCCTTTTCTGGATGTACGAATCTTGCTGCTACGGTACCCTGACTTTTCACAGACTTTTTTGAGTGTGTACGACCGAGCTTGATGATGCCCAACCCATAATGCTAACGCAAACTTAATAGACCAATATATTCGTGGTTTTCGAGGGATAAACATTTTCCCCTCGAAGTTTGTAATTTTTATTTTACAAAAATTACTGGCTTTGAAATGGCTAAACACAATATAGTTTGGTAGGTTAAATCTTGTTTATTAAGGATTGGTCATGCAAGACTTTGGGTCATTTTACGGGAGAATGGCTGAGCTCACTTCTTCTTGTGAGTATAGAGTCTAAGTCGTTCATGTTACTTTCATCATTCAAATCACGGGAAGGCAAGCGAGCCAGCTAGACCATGATGGGCCACACGCAATTGAATACTGAACTGACGTGGCGGGAAAGGCATGGATGCATGTCCTTTAGTCTTCCTTATCGTTTTCTTTCTCCTTCTTTATTTTATTCTCAATTTCTCATATAAAGCGCATTGATAACAATTACTTAAGTTTCTTAAGTCCTGATTTCTGCTTTGACTTTATTGCGATTAAATTCTCCTATCAAGAATCTTCGTACTCCTTTAATCTGTGGAGCGCAGGTTTGTCATTCTTGCTTATGCTTGTTCTTCCTCTAAATTTATAATGTATGCTTTTTGGTAAAAATAAGTCCTTTTTTATACTTTCTTAAGCTGCTTCTCGAGATTTTCTATAACCATTAGGTACTTTTTGTGCTGTTGTGGATCTTTCGCGATGAGAATAGTCGAAATTTCAGAATGGATTCACTTCATTTTGTCCATTTACTTATCTAAGAACTCCGATACACCCCTTCATCTGGTCTGAAACTTTGCGTATATGATATGCTTATCGAAATGTTTAAGACAAATTATAATGCTTTAAGACATGTTGTCGCGATATTGTCACTCCTGGCTTGATTCTTGAGGTTGCTCATGTATATTTGACGGAAGGTCGTTCCTGCTTTTCCCCTGAATCAATTTTGAATAATTCTGACATGCGAGGACAATATGCGATCGGGACTGGAGGAGTTCATAGTTCTTATCTTGATTACTTTAATTGTCTCGACTTTACCTAACCCTTTAAATTCCTGACTTGCACAATTATTCACTAGTTCACTCTACAGGATGGATTCGTCTCCGGAACAATGTCGAATGGAGAGGTTTTTTGATTTAGATGTTTAGATAGTTGACGTTCAATCGACGGGGCAGCCGTCTTTGGATTCCCCTCTCAGTCCTTCTTACTCAAAACTTCAAACTATTGTGAGTAGGCCATGCTATGATCCTGGGCCATGCACACCCAAGCTTGCTAAGCGGCTTAGGGGATGAAGCTTATGGGTATATCTTCTAATGTGGGCATATCCCCATCTGACCATCAGATTTTCTTACAATTTGATTACTTCGAAGACTCAGATGCTGGCCCGCTTCGAGGCTGCTATGTACCAATTTGGGAAATAGATGGACCTGCTCAAAGATCATTCCGCGAAACAAATGAGCGGCTGGCACTCCCTAGCTTGTGACCTTCAAAAGCTTTATAGGGATAATCTTGAACATATTTCTGTTTTAGAGGACGAGAAGGTGAAGCCGATTCAGGCTCTGAGATCCATAGATAGTGTGGTTGCCTCCTTTGTTCTAGGAGATGTCGAGTTGGTAGCTTCAAAGCGTGCTAATGGACTTCCATCCTACTCTGCTCCAGGTAAGAGGATGGTAGGCAGGCTTAGGAAGAACAGAGGTCTGTAGCTTTCTTGTCTTGCTTTTGGTTGCTCCTTTTGCAAACTACATTCTCAGATCGGTTGTATAAGCGGGTGTCGATCCCCATATCTGACTTTCTGTTGGTCTGCTTTGTGACTTGTGATGTTGTGATGCTTCTGTGTTTTGTTTTATTGGTGCAAGATAGTGCTCGTATTGGTTCCACTGTGGTCCTTCACCCTGTTTAGCAGCATTTTTATTTGTGTCCTTGTGTTACAACTTTCTATTATGATCGCGCGTTAATATCGCCTTTACGATGTTTAGCTTTAGTGCTACCGACTTGCTTTTTTGCTTTTATAGTGGTTTACTATAGTTTTTATTGAATTAGAAGCGGTCAATTCTTTAAATTTTAATTTGGTTAGTTGACCTTGTGCCCCTTTTCCTTTTGTATTTGCGCATTTATTTGTACGTTTACTGACCCGGTGGCACAAGGTCTTTAGACCTTATTATATATTGTTGTTGATTTAGGATGTACTCAAATCCGCATCTCACCAGCTTGTTGACCCAAATTCTTCGGAGACTGGTTTTGAGTACATGCCCCCATGGGAGGACTTGGGTTTCAAATTTCAATCCAATTTTGGTCTTATTTGATCTGGTTATCAAAAAGACCTAAATTGGATATCCCCTTTTGGCTAGTATTTTTTTACCCCCTTTCGGCTAGGATTTCTATTACCCCTTTTCGACTAGGATTTCTGCTTGCGCTGGTCCTTCCACATGTTTTGCCGGTCATTTTGGCACAAGGATTGGTGCTTCCAGCCTAGGTTTTTTTTATCTTTATGCTTAAACTGGGGAGGTGGACAATAGTTCCTCTTACCAAGTTTTTGTTCGATTCAAAGAATTCATGTCCTGCCCTAACAAGGTGCCTCTTTTCGGATTGGCAAAAAGAAATTTTAAATCTGTGGTACATATTGAGTTGTTTTTGACTTGGTGCTTCATCTCGGGAGGTGGACACTAGCTCTCCTTGTCGAGTTTTTGTTCGACTTAAAGAATTTGCATCCTGCGCCTGAGAAGGTTCCTCTTTAATGGGACTCAACAATCCTTTATCCGTGGGACATATTGATTTGTTTCTGCCCTCGCATAGTCTAATATCAATCCTTTTGTTGTTTGCTTAGAAAAGGGTGCTGGCGTTTTTTGCGATGACAGACAGAATTTTCTGACTTAGTGCCCACTTGTTACCTGTTTTCCTACACAAAGAGATCACTTTTAGCAGAAGTCCGCAAATACATGATTCATGCATGCAAATGGAGCTCCTTACTCATTCATTTTTTATGTACATAGCTCAAATGCGAATTTTTGTAAATATCTACAACTTTTTTTAATAAATTTGTACAATGCATTATAGAAAATAACGACGGATGTGGTCGCTATTCCAAGCTCGAGGAATTTGGACTCCATCTAGGGTGGTCAATTTGAAAGTGCCATCTCGATGTTTTTGGTTTATAATATAAGGTCCTTCCCAATTTGGTCCAAAAACTCCGGTTCTAGTCTTTACTTTTTTCAGCACAAGATCTCCTCTCTCAAAAGTCATGTATCTGACTTTTGAATTGAAATGTCTGGCTACTCTCCTTTGATGTGCCGCCATTCTAAGTTTGGCTTCCTTTCTTTTTTCCTCTATTGGGTCGAGGGCCTCGAGTTGTAACCTCTCATTTTCCTCCTAGTTAAATTGAGTCCTTCTCTGAGTGGGAATTTCTAATTCCACAGGAATCATAGCTTCAGAACCGAAAGCTAAGGAAAAGGGGGTGTGACCAGTCGCAGTTATATGATTGGTACGGTATGCCCACAATGCTAGTGGAAGCTCATCTGCCAAACTACCTTTGGATTTATCTAATCTCTTCTTAATAGTTGTTTTAATGATTTTGTTTATTGCCTCTACCTGCCCATTCGCTTGCGGATGGGCGACTGCTGAAAAGCTTTTCTGGATTTTATACTTGGCACAGAAATTTTGGAACTCTTCGCTCTCAAATTGGGTTCCATTATCTATGATTATCTTTTGTGGCACCCAAAACCTGCATATGATATTTTTCAAAACAAAGTAAATAACTTTCTTTGAGGTTATGGTTGCCAATGGTTCTGCTTCAGCCCATTTTGTAAAATAACCAACAGCGACAATGGCACATTTGAAACCAGATTTAGCGATGGGAAGTGCCTTTATAAGATCAATGCCTCAAATAGCGAACGGCCATGGGCTGACCATGTGAGTTATATTTGTGGATGGCATCCTTGGGATCTTAGCGAATCTTTGACATATATCTCACTTCTTAGTGTAGGCTACGGAGTCTTTATTTATATCTGGCCAAAAATAACCATATCGCAGAATTTTCTTGGCCAAGGTTTGACTCCCAGTATGACCTCCGCATTCACCTTCATCTAATTCTGTCATGATTGCTTTCAGTTCTCTTTTTGTAACACAACGAAGCAGGGGCATAGAAAATCCTCATCTGTACAGCCGCCTATCCTGCATGAGGTACATAGGAGCTTTTCGTAAGATTTTTCCTACGCTTCTTAATTTCTTCTGGAAGCGCACCAGTCATAAGATATTCTTTAATTGGTGTCATCTATGAGTCTGGCTCGTTGGTCGCTTCCATCACCAAATCCATCTCAATCTGTTCCATGCTGGGGCTGGAAAGGACTTCGACTAGAACTAATCCTGTAAGTTGTGTGTCTCCTGTGCTTGCATATTTCTCCATCGAATCTGCCTTGGTATTTTCTTCCCTTGGAATATGAGATATGGTATAGTGTTCGAAAGTTTCCAGTAGTTCCAAGGCCTTAGTTAGATAAGTTGGCAAATTACCTATTTTGGCCTGGAATTATCCTTTGATTTGACACACCACTAGCTGGGAATCACTAAAAATTTGTATAGTATTTATCTGTAATTCTTTTGCTAGCCTTATTCCTGCAACGAGGGATTCATATTCAGCTTCGTTATTTGTTGATGGAAATTCTAATCTTAGCGTGTAACATATAGATATTCCTTCCGGGGTTTCTAGGACTACTCCTACCCCAGAACAATAATCGTTTGATGCTCCATCAACAAACAATTTCCAGCGGATGTTAGTTTCGGTATTAGGCTCCGCTTTTATCTCTCCTTGGGTAGTAAACTTTGCAATAAAATCAGCAAGTGCTTGTCCGCTGATTTCCTTTCGAGGGTGTATATAATGTCATATTGACTAAGCTCAATATTCCATTTTAACAACCTCCCGGAAGTCTCTGGTCGGGACAAAACTTGCCTTAAAGACTAATCCATGAGAACCTTAATAGGGTGAGCTTGAAAGTAAGGCCAAAGCTTCTTTGGGGCAACAAGTAAACAATAGGCGAGTTTTTTGAGCTTTGGGTAATTCAGTTCTGCCCCAGTTAATCTTTTACTGATTTAGTAGACTGGTCTCTGAGCCTTCAAGTCCTCCCTTACCAATGCCACACTTAGAGCATGGGTAGACACTGCTAGATACACCAATGGTTCTTCTTCATCGCTAGGCTTTGACAACATTGGAGGTGTTGCCATGTGTTGGATTAATTCTTCAAAAGCTTTTTGGCATTCTGAAGTCCATTGTATTTCTTTCTTTCCTTTCTTAAGGGCATCGAAGAAGGGAAGACATTTGTCCGTTGCCCTGGATATGAAGTAATATAAGGCTGCAATCTTTCCAGTTAAACGCTGAAGCTCTTTCTTGGTTCCTGGGGCGTGCATTTCTCTTAAGGCTGATATTTTAGCTGTATTGGCCTCTATGCCCCTGGCGTTGACCATAAACCCTAGGAAGTTGCCTGAACCAACCCCGAAAGAACACTTTAAAAGATTCAGCTTCATGCCATACTGGCACAAAATATTGAACATTTGGACTAGATTTTCCAAGTGATCTTTTGCCCTTTTTGATTTTACCAGCATATCATCGATATAGACTTCCATTGTCCTGCCAATTTGTTTTTTGAACATAGTTTTTACTAATCGCTGGTAAGTTGCCCCGGCGTTCTTTAGGCCAAATGGCATTACCTTGTAGCAATATAAGCCAAGATCAATAATGAAACTTGTGTCTTCTTGATCCGGTCCGTACATCATGATTTGGTTGTAACCAGAATACGCATCCATGAAAGACAGCAGCTCATGCCCAGCTATAGAATCCACTAGTTGGTTTATCCTGGGAAGAGAGAGACTATCTTTTAGGCAAGCTTTATTAAGATCTGAATAGTCTACGCAGACTCGCCATTTTCCATTTGCTTTCTTTACAAGCATAGGGTTGGAGACTCATCTTGGATAAGTAGATTCTCTGATGAAGCCATTTTCCATTAGCCTATCGACTTCCCCCTTTAAGGCGCATGATCTCTCTAGCCTATGGGTCCTACTTTTTTGCTTGACAGAAGGAACATGCAGATCAATGTTATGGACTGCGATATCTTCAGATATGCCGCACATGTCAGAATGGTTCCTTGCGAACACATCTAAATTAGCCTTCAAAAAGACAACCAACTGACTTTTTAGTTCAGGGCTCAATTGAGATCCTATATTCAACACACTATTTGGATATTTTTGATTAACAGTTATGGGAATTGTGATCTCGTTCGGAGCTGCTCTTTCGTCCTCTGCACTAGCCTTCCTGGGGTTCATTTCCTTTTGTGCTCCGCTGTGCTCGCCAGTGCAGGGACCCTTCTTTAGTTGCTATAAAGGAAGTTGTGAATGCGGAGTGGAGCCTCCGCATCCTTTCCTATGTCTCTTCTCCTAGCCTCTTGCAACTCTGTCACATAGCAATCTCTTGCGGTGATTTGGTCGCCTTTAATCACAACAATTCCCTTTTCAGTTGGAAACTTCATAGTCAAGCACCATGGAGCTAGCGCGATCTTAAAGCCTGCGAGAGTCAGTCTTCCAAGGAATGCATTATAGGATGAGAGATCATGTATCAGGACAAAGGTCTGCACCATAAAGACCTTGCGTTCTCCATTTGCTAGTTCCACGAGCAGGTCTATCGTACCGATGGGTTGTGTAGGTTACCCAGTAAACCCGTGGATTTTATTCGGATAAGCCCGCACTTCTTCCATAGAAAGGTTCATTTTATGGAACGTGTTTATGAAGATCACATTGACGGATGCCCCCGTGTCAGCTAGGATTCTTTTCACAACCGCAGGTCCAAGACCAATTGTAATCACCATGGCATCGATAGTTGGTGTAATCAGTCCGTCAACATCTCTATCTTTAAATACCACATCATTGATAGGCATCTTTATTGGAAACTCACTATTTAGTATCATTTATCTTTCTTCTTTTGAGGCTCCCTTCAACTCGTTAGCATACTTTTCCATGTCCCCCCATATGCTTCCAGCTAGGTGAGGCCCTCCAAATATCATGTTATTATTGGTCTTTAATCAACGGATACTTGGGCTTTCTCACTTGAGTCGGGTTGGCTAATGGTATTATTATTTCCTTGTGCGACTGGAGCGTTCTGAGGATTTTTCACATAATGTTGGAGTTGATTTTTTCTGATAAGTTCTTCGATTAAACTCTTCAGGTGTTGACATTCATTGGTGTTGTGCCCTGGTTGATTATGAAACCGACAGAATTCGCCTGTTGCTCGGTAATCTTCTGAGGCTTCATCTGGGGAAAGATGCCTGAATCCTTAGTGGTGCAGTAAATCCTCTCTGGGGTTTCATTTAAAAGGGTCAATTATGAAAGCTTGTAAAGTCGTGTCTTCTTATAAGCTTTATTGTCCTTCTCATCACTCACCTTTTTTTGCCCAGAGTCATTTTTCTGCTCCGTTCGGAATTCATTGTCTTTTCCTTCTTTGGTGGCACTATTTTCTATGAGCTTCTGAACATTTGGGGCACCATGTTCCACGCTCATGTACTCCTCAGCTTTCTTATAGAACTTTTTTAGTGTTTTGGGTTTCTTCATTTTGAGTCATTTCCCAAATTCTGATTTCTTATCAATTGCACCTTTTAGGGCTGCTAACAAATACCAGGGTTCTGGCTCTATGACTTCAGCTGTCGCAACATGGAACCGCGTAAGGAAAGCTCTGATGGTTTCCCCAGACTTTTGCTCCATCTCGCTAAGCGACATTACATTTCTTGCTTTGGTAATCTGTAGGCGGAACTGGTCTTGAATTCTTCTTGCTAAATCAGCAAATTGATCAACGCATTTAGGTGGAAGTCCAGTAAACCATAGTGAAGCCACACCTTCTAGGCATACGGGGAACTATAAGCTTTTTATCTCGTCGGTTGCTCTGGCTCCGTTCATGTGCTGATCATATTTGAATTTTTAGATCCCCAGCTCTACCATAAGGTGCAATAGTTGGAGGTATGAATAGCTTGGGAAATTTTGCTTGACGGATCTTTTCTGTGAACGGATTTTTACTAGGTGAAAATGTCCATTCTTTTTCTTCATCCTCCCGGATTGTCTTTTCTTTCATTATTCGCTGGATCATATCTGCAATACGTCTCTCATCGTTCGCTCATTCCACTGGACTGGCATCGAGGTTTTTGTTTGTCCGATCATGGTTCGAGCTCCGATGCCTTTTATTTCTTCTGGGAAATGTCCTTTTGGTAGGACTTGCGATACTTTGAGTTGCACGCTTCTCTTTGGGCTGTGGAGATTTGAACTTAGAGTTCTTAACGTTGGCCTCCCCCTTGTCTTCCACTAAGAAGTGGGATCGATTAGGGTCTGAGACTGAAGAGTCCTCTTTTTCGTCAACATCATTTACAGCCTGTGGTGGTGGAAGATTGGTTTGAACACTAATCAAGACATCAAGCCTCTCCATCATCATTTTGGTTGTGGCATCAAATTTTTCGTTTAAGCCGGCCACAGCCACATTTAATTCATCTCTTGTCACAAATGGCCTAAAGGACTCCTCAACTTCTCAATTCAGAGTCCACGGCGTAACTTCATCACCGTGAACATCCTCAACGACCGTCATAGCTCTAATGGACTTATTACTTTTCTTTGAACTGACCATAGCTTTGAGGAAAAGGGCGATTCAGGATTTTGACAGTAGGTAGTTGGAATTAGAGGAAAGTATGAATGAAGGAAATGTGAATGGGCCCCACGGTGGGCGCCAAAATGTTTTCACCAAAACTTGGTTCAAACACCAATGGTACGAAAATCGTAGTTTACCAACAAGGTTAGAATATAAATGGAGCTGCACTAAACAGTAGTTGAGAGTAAAAATGCGAAGGGAACAAAATGAAGACGAGATTTTAGAGTGGTTCAGCCTTGAGCTAGGCCTACATCCACTGTGAAGGTGATTTGCATTATCACGATGACATTTACAAGATACATCAACCAATATATAATATAAACTGGTACCTTCTGTCGGGCATATCAATATATCCTTTCCATCTGCTGCTAATTCAGCATATACCAATGTCATCCCAATCAAACTCCAATCACTTTTATCTCCAATACAACCATTCGCTTATATCTAAGCCAAATACCATTTCAAACTCGAGTTTCATTCTCGATTTCAAACTCTTAACTTGATTATCAAATTACACTTCAAATTCGAATCTCACAAATCCAGTTTGTCTCGATATCATTCTAATTCAAGTTCAGTTACCACTTAATGGGTTTTCAATTCAATTTCTATTTGCTTTTACAAATTCTAATTTAATTTGTTTTAATTCAAATTGTCTTTCCCTGGGAATTTCAAACAGTTCACCATATCGAAAATCAACTTTCCTTTTCAAGATTCAAAACAACTTGCTTTTCTCAAATCAATTCAAAAACAAAACCTTTGGTAGTAATCCGTCACTTAGTACTTAAAAATGAACACTGATGATGCTTCACAGTCATCATCAGAATTATTTCCCATCCATCGATGTGAGTTCAATACTATATCAATTTCAAAACCATATTTAAACGATTCTATTTTGAAATTATTTCAAAATATTCATTCACAATGCTTGTAAAACAATTTAAAATCTCCCAAGATTTTAAAATTTCCTTATATTCAATTCTATTCCATTTACAAACACCTTTCATGTTTGTGAATTTTAAATTCCAATTCTGATTTAAATTTCAGATTCAATTCATTTCGTAACACTTATACGAATTTTATTTGGTTATATATATAACCATTTAATCTATAGTGAATATTAGGCTCACGTCCCTATTTTGAAACTTAATTAGGCTCACATCCGTTCATAAACTTATTGTAAATTAGGTCCCTGTTTTCAAAACTTATAAAATAATAATTAAAAAAAATAAAAAAAATCGTAAATTAGTAATAAAATATATTACGCATTATAAAAAAAATCAGTTCAAAAAACAACAAAAATAATGTCAGAAAGAAGAAAACAGCAAAAAAACAGAAAAAACTGCAGTTAAATGCATAATATTATGCACCTTTTTGATTTTATTGCATGCATATATGCAATTATTGCAGTTCTTCTAGCGGATAGATTTAACATAATTTTTCAGTTCATTTTTATTTGCATCCAAATGTGCAAATTTCTCAAAAAAATGCACACATGTGTGCAACATTTTTATAGGATAAAAAGTAGGGACCTAATTTATAAAAAAAAACAAAGTTCTGAAAATTTTTAAACTCGCCCCCTATTTTATTTTTTCCGCCTTTTTGTATTTTTTTAAAAAAAATGTGCGTACGTTCATAAAAAAAAAATTCTAAAATATGGAAATAATGTCAGGAATCTACGGAAATCGAAAAAAAATAGTTGCATACATTTATGCAATTATTACTGATAATTGCATATATGTATGCAACTTTTCTGTAAGCTGTTTTCAGATTAAAATCTGAAAATAAACCTGAACAAATGTATGCAAGTATTTGAAATTTTTGCGCACATGTATGCATTTATTTGCATGAATAAAAATCAACGAAGATGTATGTAGTGAAAAATATGCATGGATGTATGCAGGAAAGTGATATATGTGCATACTATTATGCATTTAACTGGAAATTTCGTTTTTTTTTTCTGTTTTTTTATTTTTGACGCCTTCTTTGATGGTTTTTTGTTCTGAATTTTTTAGTGTTTACATGTTTTATTCAAATACGAATTTACGTGATTTTTTTATATTTTTTTTATGACTTTTCAAAAATTAGGGACCTAATTTACAATAAGTTTATGACCGGGTTTTTTTTATATTTTGAAACTTAATAGGGACCTCTAAAAAACACACCCTAATTTATAATCTTACTCGATTATAATAACAACCAATATATCCAATATATTATAAATCCAATATATATATTTTATCTATGTCAAAATATACTTTGGGTAAAATTATTTCATTTACCCTCTTTTCAAAACATAAAGTGTTGACCCATCGTATTCGAGTGTTTAAAAATTCCTACCGATACAGTGGATCAAACTATCGACCAGAACCCATAACAACTCAACCAATAAATCTCCACAATATAAATCATTTTTATATCAGTAACAAATATGCACTCATATATATACACTCAAACTCAATCTAGGGTATTATTAACCCCATCTCTACTGAGTCACGCCAAGAGCCAAGGTAATAACTTAACCTTAAGCTCTGATACCAACTGTAGTGTCTTAGCGATTTCGGTAGGCTTTTCAACCATCCCTCAACCCCCCAAGCAGCAGGCTTACCTCCCTCCACGGCCTACAGAGGTACCCCAACTCCATGCTTTACGGCCAGCCTCTCGACTCGACCAACCCGCTATATTGCAGGACCTGTAAGGGTAAGAGTCTCCCGTTCGCCACCAAACCGCGAAGCGAGAACCCCCTATCAGACGTACCAGTTAAGCAACATGGACTGGTGTGAGTAAACTCAAATCATTTGTTTAACTTTTAAAATCTCTTTAAAAGAAAGGATAATCGTTTGACCATAAACACGGATGGTTTTAACCTTACGATAAACCAAATTAGTCTTTATATCAAGTCTCTTTTGATATTACAATAATGTCTAAATACAAGTACTTAGCAATCTAGTAGAAACGCTTGCATCTAACGTTCTACATATATAATATACAATCAAAACCGCGGGCTCTTAATTGGGGAATGGATTCCAACTATGAAAAGGTATGGATCCACCTTCCGCTCAGTGTACTCTAGAAGCGATACACTGGAGTTCAACAAGAACATCTTGTAACTCGGCCACACATGAACGACCACTCATTTCGCTTGACTGTATCAAATATATTGTCACCTTACAGTTGGTAAACCAACATAACCATTCCCGGGAGATACAGAATTGAAAGAAGTAACAAATATGAATATTCTCTAGATGGTGACAATATACTCTACTTGGTTGTGAACCACTTAGCCATGCTGCCTGCCCGATTTTTGTCATTTCCCTGTTGATGAGGCTCGAGGTCAAAACATATCTTTCAACAAATTACTCATTCATTTACTTTGAATGCCACATCATCATACCCGTCAAACCACAAATTGATTTCCCTAAAAATACCACAGGTATAAGCTAAGAGAAACGAATTCCTTCACCACCAACATAAATACGTTTGAAACGATCAACTTACGCGATCTACCAGATATCTGTCAGACATTCGTCCATTCAAGTTGTCCTAGGACTGGACAAACCGAAGGCACTATTCCGTACATCCATCTTAGGAAATCTCTACGTAAGATTTATACAATAGCCCTTGTATAAACTCCGTCTTCACTTTGTCTTCGATCTATTTGATTCGAAACGCTAACGCCCATATGGAGTGGTTCTCGGATAATAATCCAACCGATCTCTCCGTATTGACGACGGAAAAATGGTCAAAACTTTGATAGTCTATGATTTAACTATCAAAGAAAAACATGTGTGCAAACAACGATATTATTTCCAGATGGAAATTATATCAATCAATCATCATTTAACATTTATCTCTTTAGTTCATTAATTTACTTATCTCCTGTTCCATATATTCTAGATTCTTATTTTCTATTATCAGAAAACATTTCTGATTCTTATTTGGAAAACATTTCCAAAACTCCTTCAATGGATTTAAACTGATGTTTAAATCAAACATCGCTATGCCAACTCAAACCATTTCACTCATGAACTAAATTCAATAACCATCATTCACTATCAAACCTTACCATTCCTTAGTTAAGAAGGAAGTCAATCAAGTTGGGGTATAATTACCTCTCAGACCTTAACTGAACAATGTTTTAACTTTGAAATAGTCAAAGTTTATCTTTTAAATCTTTAACAAACTCCCTTAAGAACTCTCTTTTGAATAAATCTCTATTCGATAACTCTTTCCTTCGAATAAACTATATTCAATAATCTCTCTTCGAATAGCCATATTTGATTAACTCTATTCAATTAACACCATTCGATTAACTCTAATCGATTTACTCGTATCAGTTAGCTCTATTTGATTAACTCAATTCTATTAACTCTATTTGATTAAATCTATTCAATTAACTCTAACTAATTTACTCTTATCAATTAACTCCTTTCGAATAAACTATATTCAATTAACTCCTTTCGAATAACTAATATTCGATAACTCCTTTCGAATAACTAATATTCGATTAACTCCTTTCGAATAACTAACATTGGATTAACTCCTTTCGAATAACTAATATTCGATAACTCCTTTCTCTATTCGAATAAACTATATTCGATTATCTCTAATCCGACTAACTCTAATTCAATTAACTCTATTTGAATAACAAATATTCGACCAACTCTTGTTTGATTAACTCTATTCGAATAACTCTAGTTCGATTTAACTCTAATCGATTTACTCCAACTGATTAACTCTAACTGGTTAACTCTAACTCTAATCGATTAACTCCTCTAACTCATTTTGATTAACTCATTTGATTAACTCTACGTCCATATTCAGTTTCAAATATCGATGTTGAAATCGATTATTACTTCTCTATATAAGTCCTGACTTATATATTCTATTTATCTAATGATAAATATTTTATTTAATTTATAAAATATTATTTATAAATTCGTCTTCTCAATCTATTGGTTACAACAGATTCTATTTAAAATTTTTGCTTTAAATCCATATCATTTTATACCCGTGTGCGAAGCACGGGTCTAAACTTTCCTGATGTAAAATTCTATTTATTTGCCAAATATTTCCTTATATGACATTCTTTTCATTTCCCAATAAATCCCTTTTATAAATCTATTTATTTTCTAATAAATATTTCCTTTTTATAACTCTATTTATTTTTCGAAATAAACATTTCTTTTTTATAACTCTATTTATAAATGTTGTACCAATATTTCTCTTTCTGTTTTATTTGTAAATGTTTTACAAACATTTCTCTTTATGTTTTATTTGTAAATGTTTTACAAATATTTCTCTTTATGTTTTATTTGTAAATGTTTTACAAATATTACTCTTTCTGTTTTATTTGTAAATGTTATACAAATATATCCTTTTCAGTTCTATTTGTAAATGTTACACAAATATATCCTTTTCAGTTCTATTTGTAAATGTTATACAAATATATCCTTTTTTTATTTGTTTTACAAATATATTCCTTTTCAATTCTTCTTTGATTTTATAATTTTCTTTTATAAAATTCTTTTCCTTTTAGATATAAAATCCATTGATTTTATATAAATAATTCTTTTCAAAATACGCTTTGAAAATCCCCTTTTCCACATTCCAGTATTTCTTACGGTATTAAGAATACCCAAATAATGATGATCGATATCATTCAACACACGTAATCAGCACAGATTATATATCACATCATATATCACAATATATGAAAACAGTAAAATAAATGTTGAGGAATCCAGTTGGATTCCTCCAACCTGTTTTCCTGCATCACAGATGTTAAACAATATAATTAACATTGATTTCATTTCAATATGAAATATTCTGCTAAACAGAATCAATACTTGATTAAAGATTTCTATATATATCGCTATCTATAATTTCAACCAATAAATAAGCAATTCAACCAAACAGTTAACACACAACAATCAACAGATAATTATCAGTTCTAAGAATATGTTATAGAAATATAACTGTTCAGAGTTGGTGAGTTTTACTCACATTGGACGATCATCGTTAATAATGATAACCATCGCTTGATTCCGACGGACAATTTATTTCGCTATAAATTGTAACTAGCCCCAAATTCACTCCCAGTCAGTTCCATTGTATAGCTCCCGTCCCTACGATCCCAAGGATCTTGTTTTACCCAATTCTGATGACGTGTTATGAAGTTATACCTTATACAAGTTTGTACATCATAAATTAAAATAAATTGAATTTACTTTTAATTGAAATTGGGCTTAACCTTATAAACTTGGCCCACGCCCTCCTATTGAACCTGACCCGCACCATTCCCTTTCACGTTAGCATGCAACACATAACATTCACCATTTCCCCAAACATACCACGCCTGTGAATGAAACCAACGCAACCTTATCTTCCATTACTGACGTTTCAAATGATATCACTTCCAAACCATGACTCCATTCCTTTTTTACTGCGGTTCATCCCCTCTTCACGTTGTCATCATACTGAACCTATCCATCGCCCAGTCCCCCTACGCCATCAATCCACTTGCGTTTCCTGTCCATCCTATATTCTCTGTGCAAGCTCGAACACCCCTTCACACGGTTGCGTTGAACAACAGTAATCGGTAAATACTTCGACCATCAGTTCAAGCCATTCACGTAAAAACAACGCCACCACTATCCATATATACTCGAGCTCATCAACCTCCACGCTATCCATTCAAGCTCACATTAGAAATTTTCCATCTACTATTACCAAACGTTAACTCTAAGGCCTCAAGGCTTCTCACCACAAATGAAAACCCGCAGCTTCCCAGTTGCCCACGCTCTAGTGCACTCAACGTCCACCCTTTTAGCTCACGCCTTAGTTCAGACATACTGGCAACACCCCTTCATTTCATACTAAAAGCCACTTTAGCTGCCGGGTGTATTTTTCAGCAAACCCAAAACAAAGCATTTGAACCCTTTAAAATAATATGATGTTGAAGAGAAATGTCAGAGGGTTTCGTGTATATATAGTATGAATTTATTTGAGGAGCAACAGTCTTGTTATGATTTTTATTCTCCCATGAAAACTTCCATTGTGTTTCCCTGAAGCCAAAGAAGAAAAAGCGAAGAGACCTTGTGATGTATTTATATAGTCGTAATTCCTTTGAGATCAAGTAATAGGTTCTATAGAACAGCTGTTCACAATGGTACGTACATCTGCAGTTCCTTTCTTTGCTATGAAGTCTTCACGTGTTTACATAGGGTCTCGGGATTTACTTTTATTTTTACATCTTGATAAGACTTCACGTGTAGCCTACAGGGTCACCGTGCTTTGAAGGTATGGAAGCATGTATAACTTAGCAGAGAAGGACGCCTTTATATTATTATATATAATATATATGTTAGTTTATGCGTATACCTCTTCTATTATACTTAAACAAGTTGTTAGTCTTTATACGTGGACGGTTTCTTCCCTTTAAAGAAGATATTAAGGTTCCTACATTTCAAAAGCTACACGTCTTGGAATTAATTCATGCATTTGTGTTGATTTACAGAATATATTTATTTCAAATGAGAAGAAACTATATCACTCTATGTTCTAATGTTCCATAGAATTTTCTACTGACAAAAATAAAAATATCAACATATTGAGGAATGTGCCACGATCCAAAAAATATAATAATATAGGTCCGTGTGAAACCCCGAAATGTTGATATAGTGTGTAAAATACTCCAAAATAAGAAATGCTTATTTTACGAAATAAAAATTACAGTAAAATTCTAAAAATTAAATTATACCTACGCCCAAAAGGAATTGTCCAAATTTGAAACTAATATTCAATTATAATTAAATATATCGTTATGCTTTATAAATGATTCCATAGTGATTATTCGAAAATTTGATTTGAACATAACTAAATATCTATACGACAAAATCCCGATTTTTCTCTTCCATTAGAAATATATACTTCATCAGCTTCGAACGTTTCTTGTTTCATAGAAATCCAGCTTAAAACAAATTATGTATATTCGTTTAAAGTTCGAATCACCAAATTACGAACTACCGCGTCATTTCGAGCTCGATTATAATTATAATATAATTTATACGTTCAACCATCGTTAATTAAATATATTCATTATCGTAATTCAATTTTAAACTGAATTATATATTTTGAATTTCCTAGTTCACACAATATTGTCAATTCACTATTTCTGATTTCAGAAATTAAATATATTATTCTATTATTTATATTAATTAAATATTCAATATTATTTAATTAAACAACCATTTTCACAATTTAAATAATTAAATAAATTAGTTATTATCCGTATAAATATGGGTCGTTACAGATGTTTGTAATCTTTTTCACTTATCGGACTTTAACGGACGCCATGGCCAAGTAGATGAAAGGCCTTCGGACGGAGATGATAATCATGGTTCAAATGCTTTTGGAATGGATGAGGACGGAATTTGGCAGCACTTTGTGGTGGCTCGAAGTCTCTCTCCTCTCTTCCTGGTGAAAGATATATCCTATTTATAGTTGAGCCCTCACGGAGGTTTGAACTAGGATTTACACGAGTCGCTCGTCCCATAATTACTAAAATGCCACTGCTTATTGTAGCCGGCTGTTAGCAACCGTTTCTGGCCGTCCGATATAAATGACTTTACGAGAGCGAACAACTTTGTGGAGGTGAGCGACTGCTTTAGGTCCAGACAGGTTAGGCGAGTGTCTCCAGGCATGCGAGCGGGCTGGTTGGAGAGGACATGCTTGTTTGTAGACGGTTGGCGACCAATTCCATACCTGTTCGAAATGGTAATGACAGATTTAAGGAGCGAGCGACTAGGGATGTAATTTGTCGGCAGACATAGAGCGTGTGTGCGATCCCTGGTATCTTTGGATTTCTTGGCTAACTATTCGGAGGCAGAATGTGCGACCTTACTCTCAGATACGGAGATGAGCGTGCGACCCATTTCTGGATGTACGAGTCTTGCTGTTACTGTACCATGACCTTTCACAGACTTTTTTGAGTGTGTACGGTCGAGCTTGATGATGCCCGACCCATATTGCTAATGCAAACTTAATAGACCAATATATGCGTGGTTTTCGAGGGATAAACAGCGACGGTAGTTCCTTTGGCAATTCATCAGGAAATACATCTTTTAACTCTTTTAGCACAGACTTAGCTTCGGCAGGAATTTCAGACTCTCCCTGTGATTCAAACCCAATCAGCATGAACATTTCTCGACTCTCTTCTACTTCTTCAATAAATTTCTTCAAAGATAAAAGGCTAGTCGAGTTCAACTTCTTCTATACGTGGACGTCACTTTGCTCACGCTTCTTAGGAACCAAAGTAATTTTAGTACCTTCAAACATGAAGCTATAACTGTTGGTTCGACCATCGTGATGAACCGATCAATCATACTGCCATGGTCTTCCCAAGAACAAATGGCATACGTCCATATGAACTGTGTCGCACCAAATATCATCTTTGTATTTCAACCCAATGGAAAATGATACAAAGGCTCTTTTCCAACTATGGCTTCTCCTCCTTTCTTTAACCAAGCAAGCTTGTAAGGTCTATGGTGTTTCTCAGTATTCAACCCCAACTTCTTAACAGCTTCTTCAGAAATCATGTTGTCACAACTCCTAGCATCAACAACAAAACAACAAATCTTTCCCAGAGTAGTGCAAGTAAACTGGAAAATATTGCTTCTCAACCAACTAGAATCATCTACGTGCTTTGGAGTTATACATGATCTTCTCATCATTAAACTATTTCCCTCGTCTCCTGACTCTACTTCCTCTACATCATTTTCAACATCATCGTCAAATTCGGTGGTAGAGAATAACCTACATCAGTTTCTACATCTTCAGCTATCATTGTTCTTTTCTTTAATTTTGGACATTCATTGTTTTTATGTCCAACTTCTTAACAATAAAGCACTTAACAGTCAAAGTGACCTTTGGTTTAGCAGCTTCATTGACAACAGGCTTTGAAATCATCTTAGTAACGTTAGCATTATTACTAATTCCTTTGCTTTGACTGTTAGCATTTGTGAACACTCCTCCTCCTCATCTCCCTTGTTTCTCCCAAGCTAGAGCTTTCTGATGTGCTTCCGCAATAGTCATTGGGTAGAATATATTCACCATATCCTGAATCTGATTTCTCAATCCCCCAACATATCTAGTAGTTAATTGTTCCTCTGTTACCATGATGTCATTACGAGCGATCAATTGATAGAACTCATCAGTATAATCACTCACGGATTTTGTTCCTTGTCTCAAGTTCTGCAAATGTTGATACATAAGGGATTGATAATTGTGAGGTAAGAAGGTAGCTCTCATCATCCTTTTCATCTTTTTCCATATGACAACCTTTGGCTTTCCCATTCTTTCATGAGTTAGTTTAGTTTGTTGCCACCAGGCAATAGGTCTTCCTCTCAAACGAGTAGCTACTAATTTCACTCTTCTATTTTCTAGTACATTCTTGAATTCCATAATTTCCTCTACATTCGACCACCAATCTAGGAATTCTTTAGCAGACATTCCTCCCTTGAATTCTGGAATTTCGGTCTTCATCCCTGATTCCCAATTATGATGACCTTCTGGTTGACGAAAAAAATCTCGATCTCGTCTTAGAGAATGATAACGAATGCTACTTCTTTCATCTTCACAAACTGAATGATGACGATATCGATCATGAATATCTTCATGTCTTTCACTTCTATGGGATGGTTCTCGATAATAATCATCACGATTCCTTCTTTCTCATTCCAATGGTGGTGATCTTCTATGTCTTTTCGAATTCGATGGCAAAATCCGGTGTCCATCATGATTTGAATCAGGTGATACTCTTCTTCTAGTTTGATTCATATCTATCATCATCTTTTCTAATCTTCCAATTCCTTCATCAATCTTATCATTGATTCTTTTCTCCATTTGTTCAGCTTCGTCTTTCCAATACATTTCTTCCAAATTTTGATGACGATTAACATGTCTTGGCAGCATAATCAATTCTCAAATAAAATTGAATGAACTTCAGATCTGGCCCAAGCTTCAAACACTTACACAGTTGACGATGGTCTAAATGAAAAGGTGTTGATCTGACAATATACGGATTGACAATCGCGGCTGAATTAGATTTGATGATCTAACTAGTTCCGACGATCATAGACAGCTGACGACGACTGATTAATAGATGCAACTGAATGAGATTTGATGATCTGTACAACTCCGGCTATCTAAATCAGGGGTGGTTTGGACTGAATGGCGATCTGGTGGACAACGACAGTTCAATGATTTGGTGGTGGTGGAAATAGAATGGACGATGTTGGCGGCGATGGTGATAAATCTGAATGGTTTCCGGCGATCCGACCAAATGATGGAGATCTCACTTTGGCGATCCAACCAAGATGGCGATCAAGGCTCCGGTGACCCAACCAAAAGATGGAAATCTCGCTCTGGCGATCCAACCAAGATGGCGATCAAGGCACCGACGATCCAATCAGAAGATCGAGATCTCGCTCTGGTGCCAAACTGGCACAGCTTCAGGATCAAACTCCACACGAATTGATGGATTCGTGGAAATAAGATCAAGGACGAGGTAAATGCTCAATTACGTTGATCTTTCGATGTCGGAATCTCGCTATCTTCAATATGTTTATTCACAAGATACCGTGGTGTCGATCTACGATTCTTTGAACGTTGATCACTCACAAGCGATACCTTGATTCAGCTTCAAGTTCGTTGATTCAAGTGCACTTGAATATCTGAAAATGGGGAAAGGGGAAAAAATGAACTACCAATTTGAATGGTGGCATAAAGCTCACATACAAGTTTTAATCAAAAATCAACAACCTTTATAACTCACATCACACCAGATTTACAACACGCCTTGTCCAAACAGACGGCTCGAGCACAAGAGAACGACCTAATAAAAGCTACCAACCTATTACGATACACGATCCTTTAATACGGTACAAATAATAGATCGAACGACTCAACCATGAAAATACAACAGTGGAACGAGGGACCCCTATATGATCTTATCTTTTAATAGCTCTTATTATTTTCAGCCCGTAGCGGCCCAAGGGTGATCGACTTGATAGCAAACAATTCTAAAATGATCGACTTAGGTGCAGACAATATAGAAGTGAGCGAGCCATTAGCGAACAATCCAGGAGTGATCAACTCTAGAGTGAGTGACTCAATGGCGAACGACCCATCCCTCGCATGATCTACCAATGCTTCCTCAAACCTGTCCCTTTTATTCAAACTGGAGAACGACCTTGTTGGATCGTTGGGCATCTCTCCCTGATTCTTCGGCTCACTAAGCGACCTTGTTATGTTGTTGAATGACCGGTTCTCCAGTTCTTCCAGCTTTAGCCTTACAAACGATCGGCTCTTCCTTCCTTTTCGTTCTAGGTCACCGAAAAACTGCCCTAGATCGTTGGACGATCGATAGATCGCATATAAGCATCTTCCATGGTGCGCTGCATCAAAAGGTAATATATTTTATATTTATTTATTTTTGTCTGTTTTTCGTATTTCGTTCGTAACTTTTTAATACGGACTTCGTTCGCGAAACTCCAAACATGAAAGTTTACCAAAATTCCGAGATGAACGCAACAATTAAAGTTTCATGTTCAAATTCTATAATTTGCAGAAATTCCTATTTTTGAGAATCTAATTAAATAACTGATTTATTATGAAAATTCCAGATTGTTACATTCTTCCCTCCTTAAAAGGAATTCAGTCTCGAAATTCTGGCACCTACTTATCCCATCATACACAACCAATTTGTATACATCCACTTTGCAACCATGTGCATAGTGTACATAATGCATTTCAACCACAAAACATGTATGCACAATGATTCTAAATCGGATCCTCATATATATATATATATATATATATATATATGCATTAAATTTTTAAAACACTTTTGAAAACATGATCCAAAACATCATAAATATACTGGCAGTTCTATATGAATACAATTTTCAAAAAAAATCTTTTGCATTCATAACCCTCACACAATTATAAATAAAAGTGTAAAGCAACTAATTTTCCATCCAATTCCTACCATCCAAAACGTCAATGCATCTAATCGCTTTTTATTTAATTTCTCCTAAACTGGGAAAAAGGAAACCAAAGCGAAGAATTTTAGCGTTTCCTTCATTTATAAATATTACACTTCTCGTTCTATAGTGGAAACTTTACCTTAGATACCCAAAATACTCGAAAAATTTCCATCTATACAATGTAAAAGGGGCTCAAAACAAGCTCTAAAACGTAAAACAGGTTAATTAGCAACTTGCGCACATCGTTGACAAGGTGTGGAAACAACGTTTGCAAGTCTAAAACAACATTTTCCTTGTTGTCATTAATCGTTTTTATCGCATCGTCATTCTTATTGCACCGCTAAAACGTGCACACAAACCATCAAAAAAATCCTTCTTACGCTGCTCATGTTACCAAAAATCGAATTTCTACACAAAAATAAATTTATGCTTTAAACTCTTTTTATAAATTTTTGAAAATTTCTTTTCAATATCGTTTTACTTTCCATACGAGATCTGTATGAATACCAAAATTTTGGTAACGTGTGCTTTGCGTCATTCAAACCATCTATTTTAATGTAAAACAGATGTTTAAACATGGGCAAACTACCGCCCCCAAATTCTGTGTTTTTGCGCAAGTCGAAATAAGGGAAAGTAAATTAGTAAAAAAATTAAATTTTAAAAATGGTAAAAGTTTTTTTTCAAACAACATTTTCCTAAAGCTTCAAAAATGTATTTTTTGGAAACTTAAACAATTCAAGTCACATGTTTGCGAAAAAGGAAGTCGGTCATGCAAAAATGCGAAAACTGAAATCACACACAAAAGAACGCGATAAATTTTAGTTTAATAAGGAATGGTGATTAATTTATACCCATGACAAAAAATATCGCAAAACTGGTCCTTTTCTGAAGTTTATCTAACGCAGAATTCTATTCTTTCCAACTCTAGGATAACTGTTAGTTAGATAAGAAAAATAAGATTTCATTCAAACGGATATGCGCAAATGGCACAAATATTTTCAAACATATAAATCTCATTAACATAAGTCGTGCGATTTCAGAAACAGTAAACACTAACAGTTACGAGCATGAACTACCACAAAGCCAAGAACCAAATTCTGAAAAGGGAAAACAACAAAGATGACAACAAAACAACAATACCAAAACTCCAAAAATAGTGGCTATAAACAAAGAGATGTCATGCTCCGCGACTAGAACTCAAACCATTTTTATGATCTTTGATTAATCATACCATGGTAGCAAAATTCTAAATCTTGTGTTACAAACACTGTTGGTGTTGTTGGAGATTTCCACATCATCATCTTTTCTAAGAAAGAATTTGCGATGAGAAAAAAACCTACCAAAAAACTGCTTCTCATGGAAATCAACCTAATATTGTCTAAAGACAGAAATGGGCAGGTGAAATTACAGAAAGTGACTCCATGAGATAACACACAAGAATAACAAGCTGAATCAAATATGATGCGACATTAAATGATGGTTATGCAATCGATCAACCAAAAGATTAATTTCCGCACCATGAGACAAATCCAGTCATAACTTCCCATCTAGATGTATAAAATGGGTCATACATCTACAGCAACAGTTCAAACATAAATTTCCGAACTCAAAAACCCAATGTCAAGAAAAAGAGTTTTGCTACAAAATCTCCAATACTTGTCAAACAAGAGACCATTCAAGTCCTTGTATGCCATGGATTCCTCTAAAATCTCATCGAGATCCTCCTCGGACAAACCATCCAAAGACGACTTATTCTTCATCTCTGAAACAACAATTTCCTTCGAAAGAACCTATCCAAACAAGGTATAGCAAAGGCGGATGCAGCAAAACCAACAATCCTATTCTAAGATCTCAAAACAAAGGGTCGGTACAAGCCCAACTGCCATAACAATTTTTCTTAGCCCTAAAGCGGCGAGACCTTTTTTCTTATTCTGATCCAACCAAATGATCTCTTTCTAAGGAAGAGACTTAAATGGTGCGAGTAAGATCAGACAACGCAATAAGGTATTATGGACTAAGAAATGGTCGAAGTGAAGAAACTGGGTTTAGATCATGCAGTACTAGTGGGGCAATACCTAATGCACAAACTAGCGTGGGAAAGGTGAAGGTGAGGCGACGATAAAGAAAGAGAAGAAAGATAAGAACATAGTTCATCTACATTAGGAAAGAAGGGTGAAAGGAAGAAGTTAAGGAGGAAATTTGGACACAACTTTTACGGTTGAGTCCTAGGTCCAAGTTGTACCAAAACTCATCGACAAGTTGATTACTCTAGGTATAACGCTAAACGGTCAAATGTAAAATGGGGTTTGGGCAAAGGTTGAACCTCGACCTAATTAGGCCAAATTAAAACATTAACCATCCCACTTCATCTTTTATGATTTGATGTGATCTGGAAAAAAAATTATCCTTATCATTATGGCATCAGAGACTGCAGTCAACTTCTGAACCGTCTCCAAAGATTCAAAGTAGTCTCAACAAAAAGGCTGCGACCACACAACGAACAAACGAATTTCCAAAATAATTTAGCCCGAAATCCGAAATTAAATTAAAATGGATTTTCCTCTTAACTAGCTAACATAAAATTAAACGATTTGAAATCAAATACCACAAAAATCCGGATGAAGGATTTTCCTTAGGCTTTCCGAAGGTTTTTTTTTAAAATGGAATTTATTATAAACTAGCAGTTTCGTATTTATAATATAATTTATTATTGCTATTATTATTATTATTATTTATATTCTAGACTATTTTACAAACTAAACAATCTTTTCGCATTGAAAAATTGGGAACTTTAAAATTTCATGTTTTAATTGTAATAATTTAAATAAATCATCCGATATATATTAAAGGAGGGACACTAAAAATCACAAGGAATGAGTATTAATTATTTCAAGTTTAGTAGCATATTCCTTATCATCTCCAATTCCCTTCTTTCTAGCAATCAGATTATATTTATTAAATTCATACAAAGCTCAACAATTCTGAAACACAAATATATTAACATTTTAAAACCAAATCTTTATAAAACTATGTCTTTATAAAACCATTTTTTGAAACCGTAATTTAAGACTTTCGAAATATATTTTATTTTTCCAAACATTTTTAAAAATAAAAACCCCTTGAACGTAAGGCTAAGAACTCAAATGAATATTTTCAATAAAGGGATATCAGGAAAATTAATGAAGTAATGAATGGATATATTTCATAATTATATTTCCGTATGGATACGACATATTTACAGGAATTAACCATTTTAGACCAAGGAACAGTCTTTGACTGGAACAACCAAACGAAACCAAAAACCAAAAATCGCGACTATCTCAGTTGTAACTAGATTTTTGTCCAATCTCCAAACTCAAGTCAATGGAATCCACCATATGTCGTCCCTATGCTCTTCACGAGGAAATCGCCAACGTACTGTGGGATAAGACAAAATTGGCTAGAAACCCGAACTCAACCAATTTCAACTCGTTGCCGCTTAAGACTGTTCTATAGGCTCACGACTAGTTCGTTGTCAAAATAAATTAAAGTCGAGTAAGAAAGACGAAGAAAAATAGAAAAGGAAATCGAATCACGTTCTCTCACGAGTCCTAATTTATCTAATTCCTCTGATCGTCTAACCAATGCCCTGATACCAAACGTAACACCCAACACTTTTCTAAGCCTAAATTTCGGCAAAAATCGAAACTCGAACACATTCAAGTATGGACGTATAAATATGTACTTGCACATAAATGAGCATAATCAAAGTACGATAAAATAATTCACAACGAAAACAAAATAGGTTAGTCTAGTATTAACTCAAGTGACTATCTTTTTAAAAGTGTGTCACCGTGTCAATACTGAGCATAAAAGAGAACGGGAACTGAAAACCAAACTAAAACACCTATGAGAACCTGACCTTCTCTAGAAAACCTGGGAGGTTGTAATGAGGAGGGGGTCAGAACAATAAGTTCTGGTGGACAATAAAAGTACAACACATGTTACAATACACAGATGTATCCCATTTGGTTCAACCCAAGATATATGCCTACCAGGGCTAGTAATTTCAACCTAACCTTGTAACCGTTTACGCACAACTCTAACTACCCTTCCCAAGGTAGTATTCCCAACAATGTCGATACCGAGTTAAAATATTTACGCATATATCTATGAAGCCTTTAAAAACATGGTTAAAATGAGAAGTGAACTCCCAACTAGGGAATTTATTTATTTATAAGTGTATACGCAAACACTTAATGCCCCACTATCGAATGATAGATAAGGTGGATTCTCCCAATCACTTAAGACCCCAGGCGGACCTATTTGTCATTTAATTCCTCTCGTTGATTTACTTAACGTTATTATAAACTAGAGGACACTAGCTACAGGGCCCTACTAGTTAAGGCTTCTGTAATTCACGCATATAAACCCATGCCCCGCATAAAGAAGAGATAGTAAGTAGCCACTTAATGCCATTACTATCTTGCTTGCCTTATTAGATAATCTCTTTAGCCGCTTAATGTTTCCCATAGGATAGGTGTAGTGACCCATAACTTCCCCGGTCTCCGAAGAGATGAGAAAGAACGAATTACTGTGAGGACAAGACAAATCAGAACGCAGACGGGAGAACATTTCATTGTTATTACAACAATTCCATCAGATACAAGAAATATACAGAGTATAAATTAATAAATTACATCAGAAAAATATCAGAGATTACAATAAATTACATAGCAGCGGAAAATAATACAAAGCACAACTGAAGGTGATATACGGATACAGAGCTTTCCGGATATCATTCCAGCTGTAAACCAGGATCCTGTGAATATAAATCTGCAAAACCAAACTACTAGCTGCCCGTGCGGAAAATAGGGGCACCCAGAGTTTAGGTTAAAACAATAAACTTCAAGTCAGTCATGTGACTGGTGTGAGAGCTAAAACAGTTATTTAAAACTTTACTTTAAAAGAGAGTAATTCAGGGGACCACGCCGTATAACACGGAACGGGTTTCCTCCCAAGAATACCAGTGCATAGAATAAACAACGCAATGCTTTTTCGAAAAATGAAGCAGTTATAAGACCCAGGTCCCATCACACAATGCAACGCAAGCCGGAGGATAGGGTTTTACCTTATAACAACCAAACATGCTTGATACGTTTAAAACAAATCATTTGATACTATAATAAGTGTATAGTGTCAAAACAATATAAATCATAGACGGCATGAGTGCCCCATCCCACTATGTCGCCATACTAGGCTCTACAAATAAAGCCGAAATACACGTATTAGAAATTGGATTTCCGTCATGAGTCGAGGCAAGGGGCAAGCTCCTCTCCGCGTTCGAGACACTCTAGCAAATGTCCCAGGGCCACGCACTCTGGGCAACCCCTGGATGCTTCAGGGCCGGTCCTCACTTACGTTAGAGGATTAGTTATTCCTGAACACACGTTTCCCAGTCCTTACGGACCTATAATCGAGGCGCCTCGCATTCCAACAACCACATAGGTGAAAAGTATATAAATGTCAGAGCTGGTAAGTCACTGACACCACCAAAGCTAGAAAGAAACGTCGTGCTCTCCCTGCACTCCGTATCCCGTTTTTAACTCATACCGAGGTGTGAGGCTCGCGAATTCACGTTATACACAAAGCTGCCACGTAGGCCGCGCTTTGATCATCAACCACAAGACTCTGCTTTTCAACAAAAGCCTTGATCATTGCATCTTAGCGTGCCACACAGGCAATTCATGCCATGCGACTGATGTCCATCGATATACAACCTCTGAGCTCGTACGTCTCAGAGAAGGGCGTTAAGCAAAAGAATAAATTCTCCGCTGCCAAACAGATGTATATTTAATAGAAATCAATCAACACAGAATAAAATCCAATGTCAGACACACAATCCATTTACAAGTCCGTTCTGGGTCTGAACGAAACCGGAGGCACTTTCCTCGCATATCCATCCATCTCCAAGTACGTCTGGACGACCACCAACTATTTCCATCCTCTTGGGTGTACTGCCCAATCAGGATCGTCAGTAATTATCCAAACGATGTGAAGACTTCCGGTCTTCAACCACCGTCTTCATCTTTGACATATCGTCGAATCGGTTATTCAGAATGGGTGTAAACCCGGCCTTTCCGAACAACCCGCATATATTAAAACAAATGTTACACAAACACAACATACGCCTCATTCCAATGCAGGATATCCTTTTTATTCACGAAATCACATTCTTAGGGAAAGGTTCCCATTAATTTTATCCAAGATAAATTCTTTAAAATTTATCCTTTAATCTTCCTTTGGATGTCGTTTCAAACCAAGTTATGGTTTTCTAAGCTAGTCGAGATTAGCGAACCACAACGAAGTAATTATTTATTTTATTTCCCAATCCCAACCTATTCATCCCATGAAGCAAACTGGCAATACTCCATATTTAGCACCACAGTGTTATCGGTAAAATTAATTACCATTTCACGTTCAAATCTAATTAAAGATTTAACTATCGCTTTGGAGCAAAACTGGCGATACTCCATTCTCGCTCGTTTTCTAAATTTGATAATTTTGATTGTAAATTCACATTTCAATCTAATTGCAGATTCGTTAAAACTCCTTTTATTGGGTTAAAGAACTAATGTCTTTTAAAACACCGTTCACGACAAACCCAAATCACATTCTAATTATCATCGGGTTAAAGAACTAGTGTTGTTTAAAAACACAGTTCACGATAAACCCACAAATCAATTCTAGTTCAATTCAAATCAAATATATTAGGGATTCCGATTATTTAAAACCCCTTTTTAAATCTAATTTATTTATTTAAAAATAAAAACCCGGGTCTTAAATTGAGTTCAAACTAGTTCATTTTGATAAAAATCTATTTTTATCTTTTCAAATATGGAATTTTTCATCCCAATTTTTCCCAAATCATTTCTTATGATTTTACACAAATTATTACTATTTTTAATAATTTTATCAAGGCCCGTACAGTCGATTTCCAACAACGGCCATCGAACTGCACTTATAGCGACCTTTCTCGAATTTGATTTGGACGTATCTCCAAATCCAACCGTTAGATTTTAAATTTCTAATATTCGTTAGAAAGCTCTTTTTGATACGAACCCAACGGTTCTGGTTTTAGGAGAATCCGACGGTCGGATCTCCCGTAATGTCCGTTTGAAATAAATGGTCGAAATTCACGAACTGCCGCGGCGCGGCGCGTTCTATTCAGACCATTATATTATATATATATATATAATATATATTTCGTCGATTCCTATTTAAAACGAATTATATAAATAGTTTTAAATTCGTTTCAAAAACAATTTCAACTTCCATTTCATTTCAAATCAAAATTGAATTCTTCCTTAAAAATTCGTTTTAAAATTCATTTCAATTCAATTCAGATTTCCATTCAATTTGAATTCATTTCAGTTCGTTTTTAATTCAATTCGAATTCGTTTTCAATTCAATTCGAATTCGTTTTCAATTCAAATTGGTTTTCTATTCGATTCAATTCAAATTGGTTTTCTATTCGATTCAATTCAAATTGGTTTTCTATTCGATTCAATTCAAATTGGTTTTCTATTCGATTCAATTCAAATTGGTTTTCTATTCGATTCAATTCAAATTGGTTTTCTATTCGATTCAATCAAATTGGTTTTATATTCAATTCATTTCGAAATCGTTATATATTTAATTCATTTCGAAATCGTTTTATATTTAATTCATTTCGAAATCGTTTTATATTTAATTCATTTCGAAAACGTTTTATATTTAATTCATTTCAAAATCGTTTTATATTCAATTCATTTCGAAATCGTTTTATATTCAATTCATTTCGAAATCGTTTTATATTTAATTCATTTCGAAATCGTTTTATATTTAATTCATTTCGAAATCGTTTTATATTCAATTCATTTCGAAATCGTTTTATATTTAATTCATTTCGAAATCGTTTTTCAATATTCATTTCAAAATGAATAAAATCGATATAAATATCGTTCACGTCAAAATGGCGTCAATCTAATCAACACGGATTCATATATTTCTATTTTCAAATATTCTATTTCAAATATTTCCTATTATCAAAATATTTGTTATTATCAAAATATTTCGTTCAACACATGACTAATCTCAACGGATGAGTACTGTCAACACATGAACCTTTATTTTATATTGATAAAGATGTAAATTTTATTATTAAAATATTTCGTTCAACACATGACTAATCTCAACGGATGAGTACAGTCAACACATGAACCTTTATTTTATAATATTCTTTATCTTCTAAATTGGAATGAGGCCCAATCAATTACCATATAATGTTAATTATATGGATTTTCATACATCACTCATGTATAATAGCATTGAAAAATAATCAACCATCAACCAAAGTGCACTACACTGTATAAGCATCAAATATAGATATCTAACGCTTATAACAGCCTGTCAATCAATTGATCGACATATTTAATCAATCAGGATGAGTGAACTACAAATTTCATCCCAACACCCGTGTGGGGTTTCAAACAATCAAACACAGATTTTATTTGTGCAGTTGGGCGATGTGTAAAATTTATCGTCCCAATCAATGTCCTTCAAATAGGTGTACATAAACAAACCGTCCGGTTTGTAAATGAATATTTATTTATTCACATTCACTATATTCATATTCACGTTAAAAATTATATTTTTAACGATAAAACATTTTATTTTAACACATGAATTTCTATTCAGTTCATTTACCCAATAAAAATGATATTTTTATTTTTCTAACATATTTTAGAAAATTTCGGCAGCATAACGGCACGATACTAGAAACGGGACGAGGCCTAGCCTTATCCCCGGTCTAGTGAAGGCCCACGCCATTCACACATCAATCAATCCATTCATTTCACCAAACAATTCGATTTCAAATCAAATCATCTAACTAGTCTATGCAACCAAACAAACAAGTCCATGGTCTGTGGACGATTGTGTCGGGTGCTACTAAGCACCGTCTGCATCCTAGTATATATATATATAACTAGAAAAGAAATTGAAGAGTGAGAAATTCTCACCGATAGCTATCCAACTTCACGACACTTCATTTAGAGAAATCTTCATTGTTACCGCATTTTTGTCATCTTCGTTGCTGTAGCCACTACATATGTAAAAATCATATTTTTACTTCGCTATTCAATATATAAAAATCGAATTTTTACTTTGCTATTCAATATATAAAAATCGAATTTTTACTTTGCTATTCAATATATAAAAATCGAATTTTTACCTCGCTATTCCATATATAAAAATCGAATTTTTACTTTGCTATTCAATATATAAAAATCGAATTTTTACTTTGCTATTCAATATATAAAAATTGAATTTTTACCTCGCTATTCCATATATAAAAATCAAATTTTTACTTTGCTATTCAATATATAAAAATCGAATTTTTATCATCACGCTATATGGATAAAAATTCTATTTTTTCATCTATAAAGATTTCACCTTTTCTATAATATAAAAATTATATTTTTCTCGAAGTAAAAATCATATTTTTACTTCACTACTCATTTAAAAATATCGACTTTCATATTTAAAAATATCGGCTTTTCAAATATATCATTATAAAAATCACATTTTTATTTTGCTACACATATAGAGATGATATCTCTAATATTCCTATCATGTAAAAATTATATTTTTAATTCTCTACATAAACAAAAATCATATTTTTACATCTTCTATATAGTAAAGATTATATTTTTAATACTTTAAAAATATAAAAATCATATTTTTATATCTCTTTCACAATAAAGATCGAATTTTTTTATTATCTATACTATATAAAAATTATATTTTTAGCCTTTCTATAATATAAAAATTTCGCCTTTTTAACTATAAAAATCTAATTTTTTTTTTGCATTTTAAAAATCTAATCTTTACAGTCAATTCCTATATTTAAAAATCAAACTTTTTCTAATCATAAGCAAATGAAAAATAAAACTGAAAAGAAATTCAAAACTTTCAAGTAAAAACCCTATTTTCCTATGACTTGAATTTGCAGGTTTATCATATGAATGTAAATTAAATAATAAACAATAAAGAAAATAAAGCAAATAAAAAAAAACTAAAATTAAACTTACAGCCGGGGGGGGGGGGGGGTCTTCCTGCATCGTCGGAGGATGGGGGGGGGGGCTCTCGAGCAGGCGGAGGGGATGCGGGGTGGGGGTGGTGGATCGCGAGGGGGGGTGCGGTCTTCAGTCGAGAGGGAGAGGATCGGGTTTTGGGGGGGGGGGGGGCTGGTCCTTGCCGGAGGAGGGAGGCGGAGGGAGGGGGTCTCGGCGGTGGCGCGGTGGTCTCGGGGAGGGCGACGGCTCCTCCCCGCTTCGACGTCTTCTTCTTCTTCTTCTTTTTTTTCGATCTGTAGAATGAACGTGAGGGGGGGGGGGGCAGGAGGATTTAAGGGGAGGGAGGGAATTTTTATTTTTTTAATTATTTAATTTCTAAAAAGGTACTTTTACATACGACCTCGAAACGAGGTCCACCGCCTGTCGTCCATAGCGTTTTACCCCCATTCCGAACACAATGGGATATGTATCGTAGGTTGATTCGGACGTTATGATCAGTTTCCGTTGAATTTACATTTAAATCGCTATATTGAATTTTAAATGTACATTTCAAATTACCGGGGTCACATACTAACTCTAAAAATTCTCGAAAAATATTTTCTAGCTTCGTATTGACGATACGGTCCTACCAAAACTAGTTTCGTCGAATTCTGAGACCGTTAGAAAAATGGCCATTTTTCAGTCGATTAAAATCAACTGAAACTGGTCAAACGCGTTTTCCTTTGCCACGCTCACATATTGATTCGAAAATTTATGAAATTTGAAACCTAGCAATAATTTAACATCACAGACCTAACAAAAGTGGTTTCGTCGAAATCCGAGGTCATTTGCAAAATGCCTATTTTTAAGGGCCTGAATTCCATAGCGACTATTCAGAAATTTCAACTGGACATATCTTTTGATTCCCGCAATGAAATCTTGATTTTTCGGATTCGTTGGAAAGGTATTATCAATTAGATCCTAATGTTTTTGGTTTCACTAAAATCCGGATTGTTTTGCACCCGGTATGTTCAATTGAAGTTTGAAATCGAATTATCGAACTACCGCGCCATTTTCAATTCTATTTATAATTATATATAATTATTTATATTCTAACAACGACGTGTATAACATATACATTCGAATTATTTTCAAAATAAATTTCTCGTCGATATTATTTAAAATAATTTATTTTAAATATTCAAAATTCGCTAAAATTGCCAAAATAAAAATTTTAAACTGGCCCAGATTTTCCGGGTTATTACAATAGGTAGCCCTATGGAACGCCCATACTAGACGTTTGTGAACCCAGGTTTAGGTAGGATTCAGACACCTTTTAAGACCTCTAACTGAATGACCTATTCCTAGGTGGACTCCTCGACCCAAAGCCACTTAAGACCCAAGGAAATGGTCTATCTGCGAAGATTATCAAACTTGCACCCAATTAGCCATTAATACTGCTATTTATGGAAGGTGGGTTACGCGATCCCTTGATATCTTTTTATAGGTGGATCTAACCACTTAAGACCTTAATCCCGAAATAGGCTACGCTATTGTGTTATTCATGTTTAGTTTCTCTTTATGGAAATACCATACGTACACGATTAGTTATTGTCACGGGTTCCTATGGTTAATGATGCTTCACACCATTAACTACAAAGTCCAATTCTAACTTTTAGTTACAAGTTCAAGGTTAACTAGTATATGTAAGGAAAGTTATATAATTTTTAGCCTAGGATATTTATTCAATTATTTTCCTTATTGGACTTAGTATTTAAACGATGTTCGTTTCCCATAAACTGCCATTTTATTTCCTTTATTCTATTCAATAGAGTTATTACCATTTATGACTATAACGGTCATATTTTCCTAAAGCATTAGTTATCCTTAATTATCAGTCCCGAGATATCTATTTGTTGTACCCCAACAGACATTACTAATTTATTTATTCCCTATTATATACATATATTTATAAATATGTTTATGCACCATACCTATCACATTAAGCTGACCACTTGTGGATGTTGGATTTGTCAAACGGTTCCGGGCAGACTTCTACCACAAGTTGAACTTAGCATCGTGCCCTAGTGCGGTTATTATTTAATCCCTAACTGGGGCTTATAACATTTAGAAATTTGTAACCATTAAGACTATCTGCCTAATTAAATTTGTTTTCCCAAATCAATGTCGGTTACAATATCTATTTATTTACAGTCCTATTTTTGTAATCAATTACACTAATTGCTACAATGGTCACCACAAATATATTTCACTTAATATGGATTACATTTACATGTATAATTAAATAAAATGAATACCATTCAAACGTTCAAACATCCTTTAATATATATTTCATTGTTTATGTAGATTCAAACGGATAATATGTGTGTGTGTGTGTGTGTGTGTATATATATATATATTCGTGCGATTAATGTAGTTATTTACTTTTATTTCTATTATCGTTAAGTTTGATAATTTGGTTCACTAACAACCAAACATTCATTTTCCTATTCAATCTTGTAGTAAGGTTATAAATCTTAAAAAAGACAGTCAACTACAGTTATTGTAAATTATGCCTGAATATAGGAATAAACACATTTCAAACCATAAGAAATATATGTTATGTTTGAGATAATTGATGTAAACTACTACAAATATATATATATATACATATATATGCGTGAATTTACGCAACTTTTCCCTTTTTCAAATTTTGACATATTTCTTATTGGTTTCAAATAATGTCTTTTTATTTTAAAAGAGGAAAAAGACATATTTCCAATAAATAAATTAAAACCATAACAAAACTGAAGACAAACAGGTTTATGTATTTTTTAATCAGAATTACATAATTTGTCATTTGACATTGAAATTAGAGATATAGAATAAAACTACATCTTAAAAGTGTTTTATGGGACAGATTTCCAGATCTACGGTGTTTTGCAACAACCACAATTAATTTCAAACACAATTATAGGCAATAATTTAAATAATTTAGTAGGCCTACAGATAATATTATTCAAAATCACAAATCTATACTTCCATGTTTTTGACAACATTCATAAGCAGATCTGATAGGCATCATTTCAATTTTAAAAATATTATAAACAAATCTAATAAATGTTAGGCATATACATTTAAGACCTAATACAAATGAAATAATTAAGCTACTGTAAATTTGTACGGAAATTTCCCACTCACCTGAAATCATCCAAACTGAAATTTGGATATTCTTTTAGGCCTAAATTCCCAAATTCTTAGAGATCTACAATTATTCTGAAAATGGGTTACTTTCAGATCTGTAGATTTGCAAGAAGATAAGAAAAAGGGGAGAATCTGATATAGAATAGTTTAGCCATCAATTCATATCCTTTTCCACTTGAATTTGGTAATCGCTTTCCAATCTATATGAATTTGTGTTTGATGGATTGTGTATGAATCTATTTTTGATTTAGAATTTATTTGAGGAGAAAGGGAATTGCAGAGCTTTGTTGCTGCCTACATATTTGTGTGTAAAAGAATAGGACCTCACCCTTTTCTCTATAGGAGTGGAATTAGTAGTGAACTGTTAGATTTGATTAAATAAACATCCGCCCGCTTATATAATAATATATATGAAAATACCCTTCAAAACCTAACCGTCACTGGGCTGCGTAGGCTCGAAGTGGTTGACACCCTACACCAAGCGGTCGATCGCCCTTCGGCCAATCTATCAAGTGAAGGTGGGTTATAGAAAGTAATATATTTTACATTTATTATATTTATTTATTTTCATCTGTTTTTCATATTTCGTCCGTATCTTTTCATAAGACTCCATTCACGAAAATCCAGACATGAAAGATGAACAGAATTTCGAGACGAACGCAATAATTAAAGTTTCATAGTCAAATTCCATCGCCTGTAGAAATTCCTATTTTTGATAATCTAATTGAACAACTAATTTATGGTCAAAATTTCGGGTTTTAACATCATGTGTTGATGAACTATCAACTATGCTTCAATTTGGGGGAAAAATCAACAAAAATTGCGACAAGAATTTTATGTTGAATAAAGGGAAGAAAGTTTCATTATCTATATTTTAAGGAAGATAGGTAAACTAAGGAGGAATAGGTTTGGTTCAATTTTGAACCTATAATTGATCAGTTGACATTTGAAATGTCACGTATCGGCGACATTTCAAATGTCGTTCGTATTGTTTGAAAAAGAACACCGTCTGAAATAGCACAATGCACATGCAAAAACGACATTTCCAATTGCGATAGTGTGTTATGAACAACCAGCGCTGAGGTGGCAAAAACATGGCTATATTTGTAATTAGTTTTAAAATAGGGCTATTTGCATAATAAGGTTTTCAAAAATGGCTGAATTTGAAAAATCTATTTTGAAAGAAAACCAACTTGTATAAATCCCTTTTATTAGGAATGCGAAAAATACATGTCATTGAATTTTAATAAACATAAAGTTTTATTAATTTGTTAATAAAAATTTTCATCTTACTAACCGCAAAACCTATTTTCCATTCATTTAGAAACAACCTTATCTTTTTTCTTTATAATGGTCATTTTATGCCTCTATCGTATAATTGTCCAATGTCATTAGTATATACATCCATTAGTGAATGGTCATTCGTTTTCATATGATGATAAACAATCGAATAGTACAATTGAATATTCTGGTATATATCTTATAAAAAATATTATGTATGGTAATAGTAAACATATATAAAAAATTTGTATGGTAAATAGCAGTTATCAGAGGCAAAAGAGATTTGTGTGTATTTATATTAATACATTTTCCTTGTTAATTTGGTATTGGGTTAGGGTTGCCTACTTATAATTTGATAAATTCTGATAACCAATAAATGCTTGTATATATTTTTCTTATTTTATTGGTTTTACCTAAAATTTTAGTAAGTATGGTTAGGCCGACCGACACATTAAGGCCTTGTCCATACCCTGGTTTGTTAGCACTTAACCGTGCTCAGTTCAACCCGATCCGTGTACTATCTGCCTCCATCTAAATAGGTCCAAACAAGAATGTCACCACTGAGTGAGCCTGGGTTCCTTGCTAGACTCGGACTAACATAAGTTCAAACTGTCAGCTCAATGAAAAAGTCAAGGTTATGTCTTAGGAGCAAATTTGTAATTAAATATAAATTAGTAGCATAAAATAAAATCTCATTTGAATTAAAAACTATTTTTCTTTCTATTATATACTTGTTAAAATGTGTTTTGTTGATTGATTAATTATTTAATTTAAGTATATTTAATAGGAAATTCATAAATAATATGTTTTGTGATAGTAATTAAAATGTTCTATAATCATGAGAAATATATCATTGTACAATAAACATGTCGTTTTAAATATTCCAATTCAATGTATATCAAAAATGGATACTGATATATCTATTGCGTGCTATAGGACATAACACTGTCTAGATGTTGGGTAATGATTTACTTATGGCTGTTGGAGGCACCAATAACTTACGCAGTAATAGTTATTGGATAATAGTGGAATGATTCATTTCATAAGTTTCTATTGATTAATACAGCTAAGGTCAAACAAAAAAATAGTTTTGACAATATTACATAATTTATTCGACTTGGACAGTGCTAAATTATAATGTGGAAACTTCACTTTGATAATAAATAAATTATGCATGATATCCATCGAATGTCTTTAATAGAGTTGAGTTAAAGCATTGGAAGTGAAACACTATTTAATAGAGAATTTTTCTCCTTGGTTTTATGGGGTTAGCATTACTGCCAACCGAAGTTAAACCAAAGAATGTGGCCAAAGCAGTCCATTTAGTAAAAAATCATTTCATTACTGAAATAAAGATTTGTTTTTAGATTGTACAAGCCACCCAAATATCATCAATCCTACTTGATACAGTTTTGACAAAGAGAATTGGTGTAACTAATTATCACACTAGAGACCACTTAAAATAAGCTAAATTAGATTTATATCGAAAATATATAGATAACAATCTATTCAAACTATTTATGCCACTAGCTAAGATGATATACGAATGTTGATATTTAAAGCATTTGACATTAATCGCTAATTTAATTTAAACCAAAGTGTCATACAACTGCAAATATGAATACTCTGCCTACAACTCAATTTGAATACATTATAATTTTTATAAATTAATTAATATTCATATATTAGTTATAAAAATTTATTCGGGAGCTAGATGCAAACATGATAAACAAAAGTAACTAAAAAAGAGACATACTGGATTGACTTTTTGGGTAGCAAGATTGGTTTATATCCACTAAGAAAGGAAGAAGTTAAACTCAAAAAAAATATTTTAGGAACATGGAAGACATATTTAAATAGTGTGGTGCTAAGGGCACCCAAATTTCCTCTTCCTATTACCACAACTAAAAAATACCACAAATACCACTCTTCCACTCTCCCTGATACCTCACATTAAAAAATAGGCGCTACCACCATTTATACTTATAACAACCCGTAGTTTCAGAACCAATTTAAAATTTATTTTTATTTGATTTTGATTAGAATTAAATATTTTAGACGATTTATTTTGAGAATAAACGGCGAAAATTTTATTTAAAGCGAAATTAGAACTTATAAATTTATTTTAATTATAAAACGAGCTTGAAATGGAGTGATAGTTTGAAAATTCGATTTTAAATTTCAAAATATATACAATTCAAAATAAATCGAATTTTAGTAAAACAAGAAACGTTAGGATATTTTGAACTGTAGTTCTCTAAAGAATGAAAGAAACTTGTATTTCACTTTATAAATTGTAAGTTATGTCCAGTTTAAAATTTAAAATAGTTTCTATAGAATTTATATATATTAATATTATGTATAGCCCTTAAAAAGGTCCATTTTACAAACGACCTCCATTTTCGACAAAACCACTTTTGTTAGATTCAGAACGTCAAATTATTGTTAGGTTTAAAATTTTAAGTCATTTGGAATTAATATGTGAGACGAAAAGGAATTTCGCTCAATCCGAATCAGTCGCTAAACCGATCTAGACCGTTCGAAATGCCTGATTGTTTTGAGAACACGACAAAATAGAACGCAGACAGAAGAACATTTCATTGTATATTACAACAATTCATCAGAACACAAGAATATACTGAGTATAAACAAATAATATACACACGATAAATATCAGCGATTACAATACATTACATAGCAGCGGAAAATAATATAATACACAACTGAAGGAGATATACGGATACAAAGCTTTCTGGATATCCTTCCAGCTGTAAACCAGGATCCTGTGAATATAAATCTGCAAAACCAAAACTACTAGCTGCCTGTGTCAAAATAGGGGCACCCAGAGTTTAGGTTAAAACAATAAACTCCAGGTCAGTCATGGGACTGGTGTGAGAACTAAAACAGTTATTTAAAACTTTACTTTAAATTAGATATATCAAGGGACCATGCCGTATAACACGGAACGGGTTTCCTCCCAAGAATACCAGTGCATATAACAAAACAGCGCAACGTTTTTTGGAAAAATGAAGCTATTATATGACCCAGGTCCTATCACACAATGCAACGCAAGCCGGGGGATAGGGTTTTCCCTTATAATAGCCAAACAAGCTTAGTACGTTTAAAACAAATCATTTGATACTATTATAAGTGTATAGTGAGTATCAATCATAGACGGCATGGGTACCATATATCATGTTGCCATACTAGTTCTACAATTTAAAACCGCAGAATCACGTATTTGGAAATTGGATTTCCGTCATGAACCAAGGCAAAAGATAGTCCTTACCGAATTCGAGACTGCCTAGCTCGAGTCTCAGGATCAGAGCTCGAGTGACCCTTGGATAGTCAGGGCCGGTCCACCGATGTGGATTAAAATGCCTGAACACCGCGTTTCGCCGCCCTTTGGGGCGTAAGCGAGCCAACAAATGACTCAATCGGACCCCGATCATCCGATCTAACCGAGGTGCCTCGCAACAGCAACAACCACATAAGTCAAACTCGTCAGGGCATGTAAAACCACTGACGCCACTTCTAGCTAGGAGGAAACGCAGGCCCTCCCTGAGGTCCTTTCTCCCGTTTCTGGTTCATGCCGGGGCGTGAGGCTCGCGATTTCACGTTATACACAAAGCTACGCCACACAGGCAGTGCTTTGATCATCTCCACAAGACTTTGCTTTTCAACAGAAGCCCTGATCACTACATCTTAGCAAGCCACACAGGCAATTCACACCGTGCAACTGATGGCTATCAATCACACAGAATAAATTCCAATGTCAGACACACTGTCCATTTGCAAGTCCATTTTGGGTCTGAACGAAACAGGAGGCACTATATACCTCACAAACCCATCGATCACCACGTACGTCTGGACGACCACCACTCATTATCCATATTTCGGGATGCCTCCCAATCAGGACCTCGGTTACCATCCAAACGAGGTGAAGATCTCCGGTCTTCGACCACCGTCTTCATCTTCTATTTCTTATCGTCGATTCAGTTATTTAGAATGGGATAAACCCGGTCTTTCTGAGCAACTCGCGTATATAATAAACAAGTGTTACACAAACACAACATACGCCTCATTCCAATTCCTCAGTCACTAACCGTAAATAAACAAGAGAATAATTCCCCAAATATTAACCCCGAAGGCCGAAACCAACATCAGATAAATATCCAGAAAACCATTCTGCTTAGCTAACCGACAGTTAGTTTCTAAATTTCACATTCATAGGGAAAGGTTCCCATTAATTTTATCAAAGATAAATTCCTTGAATTTATTCTTTAATCTTTTTTTGAATTTCGATTCAACTAGTCGGGATTAACGAACCTTACCGAAGTAATCATTTGTTTTAATTTCCCAATCCCAACGTATTCATCCCATGAAGTAAAACTGGTAATACTTCATATCTAACACCACGGTGTTATCGGTAAATTCGATTACCCTTTTCACGTTCAAATCTAATTAAAGATTTAACTACCGCCTGAAGTAAAACTGGTGATACTCCATTTTCGATATTTTCAATCTAATTAAAGATTCATTAAAACTCCACTTAGTTTTAATCTTTAACTGGGTTAAAGAATCAGTGTCATTTAAAAACACGGTTCACGATAAACCCAAAATCACATTCCATTTCAATCAGACCCTAACCATAAATTAGCAAGTGAGTCATTCCCTAAGTTTTAACCCCGAAGGCCGAAACCAACATCAGATCAATACCTCAGAAACCATTCAACTTAACTAATCTCCAGTTAGTTTCTGATTTTCTTAACTCCTTTGGGTCTAAGAACAGTATTATTGAAGATACCATTCACGACAACCCAAAATCACATTCTATTAATTATCGGGTTAAAGAACGAGTGTTATTTAAAACACCATTCACGATAAACCCAAGAATCAATTCGAATTCAATTCCAATTAAATATTATTTAATTGGTACACTTCATTAAATCTAAATAAAAGATTTAATCTTTTTCTCAACTGGGTTCAAGAACAGGGTTAATGAAGACACCATTCAAGACAAACCCAAATCACATTTGATATTAAATACAAGGCTCTGAATAGAAAATATACCGGCTTATATTCAATATCAAATTCTACGACCAACAAATATCGTATTGGAAATAAGGATATAAATATATCTTTCAAATTCCCATAATAATATCTGTATCATCACGAAATCCAACATCGAAATATTCCAAGGACAATTTCAATTCAAATCCATTCTAGTATAATTATTGGAAATTCTGGTTATTTTCCAAACCATTTCAAATCCAATTTATTTATTTAGAAATAAATAGAATTATAATTCTAGTTCAAAACTAGTTCATTTCGATAAAAATCTATTTTTATCTTTTCAAATATGGAGTTTTTCATCCCAAATCTTCACAAATCATTTCTTATGATTTTACACAAATTATTACTATTTTTAATAATTTTATCAAGGCCCGTACAGTCGATTTCCATCAATGGCCATCGAACTGCACTTACAGCGACCTTTTCCAAATTTGATTTGGACATATTTCCAAATCCAACCGTTAGATTTCTAATTTCTAATATTCGTTAGAAAGCTCTTTTCGATACGAACCCAACGGTTCCGGTTTTAGGAGAATCCGACGGTCGGATCTCCCGTAATATCTGTTCGAAGTCAATGGTCGAAATTCGCGAACTACCGCGGCGCGGCGCGTTCTATTCAGGCCATTATATTATATATATATACGTCGATTCCTTTTTTTAAAACGTATTTAATAAATCGTTTTAATTTTTTTTTCAAAACGATTTCAACTTCTTTTTCAAATTCAAATCAAAATTGAATTTTCCCTTACAAATTCGTTTTAAATTCATTTCAAATTGATTTCAATTCAAATCGATTTTGAATTCAATTTCATTTCGTTTTCAATTCAATTCAAATTCATTTCTATTCAATTTCAATTCGAATTCATTTAAATTCAATTTCAGTTTGAATTCATTTCTATTCAATTTCAGTTTGAATTCATTTCTATTCAATTTTAGTTTGAATTCATTTCTATTCAATTTCAGTTTGAATTCATTTCTATTCAATTTCATTCGAATTCCAATTCTTTTTAAAATATCAGATTTTGAAATCACTTTCGATATTCATTAAAAAATGAATAAAATCGATACAGATATCGTTCACGTCAAAATGGCGTAAATCTAATCAACACGGCTTCATATATTTCCATTTCAAATATTCTATTTCTAATATTTCTTTTTCAAAACTGGAATGAGGCCCAATCAATTACCATATAATGTTAATTATATGGATTTTCTACAACACATGTATACAATAACAACGATGAATAATCAACCACCATCCAAAGTGCATTCTACACTGTATAAGCATCGAATATAAATATTTAACGCTTATAACCGTCTGTCAATCAATCGATCGACATACAACTAACTATTGGGATTAGTGTATGTCATATATCACCCCAATACCCGTGTGGGGTTTCCAAACAATCAAACATAGATTTTATTTGTGCAGTTGGGCGATGTGTAAAATTTATCGTCCCAATCAATATCAGTTAAATGTGTGTATATAAACAAATCGTCCGATATGTTTATTTTTATTTCATTTCATATATACGTTAAAATTCTATTTTTAACTATAAAATATTTTCTACTATATAAATATTTTATTTTCATTTCACATCACATCACACAATCAATTACACAGCAAAATCAAACAAACAAGCATACAAGCCATCCATGGTCTGTGGACGACGGGTGTCGGGTGCTACTAAACACCGTCTGCATCCTAGTATATATTTCAACTAGAAAATAAAATTCAAAGTGATAAGTTCTCACCAAAGCTATCCCAACTTCGCAACACTTCAAATGTAGGAAACAATCGCCTTTTGTCACTTTCGTTGCCCGTAGTCACTACATATATAAAAAAACGAATTTTTACTTCGCTATTCAATATATAAAAATCGAATTTTTACTATGCTATTCAATATATAAATATCGAATTTTTACTTTGCTATTCAATATATAAAAATCGAATTTTTTCTTCGCTATTCAATATATAAAAATCGAATTTTTACTTCGCTATTCAATATATAAAAATCGAATTTTTACTTCGCTATTCAATATATAAAAATCCGACCTTTCATGGTTTAAAAATCAAATCTTGATGATAATAAAAATTAAATCCTCCCCTCAAAGTCCTAGCTTTGCATATGAATTAAAATCAAAGAAAAGATAAATCTTACATTCGATTATTCGAAGAAGGGAGGGGCTTGTCTGAGGCGCGTCAGATCCAGGAGGAGGCGAAGAGGCTGCGTCGGCTGGATTGGAAGCTTTGCAGGTGGTGGTGGAGGTTTGGCGCCTGGCACGGTGGTCCTGGGAGGCTCGCGGTCAGGTGGTGGGGTGGATGTGGGTGGCGGATTAATCGATGAAGCTTGGAGGGCTTCGGTTTCGCAGAAGGAGGAGGGCTAGGGGAGGATGGCGGAGGTGAAGAACGGGGGTGCGGCGGTGGAGCGTCTCCCTCCCCCCTGTGATCATCGATCGCGTTTAGCCCCCTCCCCTTTTTCTATATTTTTTTTATTTCTGAAGTGGTCGGGGAAAGAGAAAGGAAGTGAGGGGGTTATTTATTTTAATTTTATATTATTTTTATTTCTAAAAGTTGACTTTTACTTCGAACACCAAAAGAGACCCAACGACTGTCGCCCTCAGCTAATCACCCCCATTCCGAACACAATGGGATATGTTTCACAAGCCACTTCGGCTGTTACGCTAAGTTTCCATCAAATTTAAAATATAAATCTTTACATATTCAATTTAAACACACATTTCAATTTACCGGGGCCACATATGGACTTCTAAGATTCCAGAAAAATTATTTCTAGCTTCGTATTGACGATACGGTCCTAACAAAACTGATTTCGTCGAATTCCGAGATCATTTGAAAAATGGCCAATTTCCAGTCGATTAAAATCAACTAAAACTGGTCAAACGCGTTTTCCTTTGCCACGCTCACATATTGATTCGAAAAATTATGAAAATTGGAATCTAGCAATAAGTTGACATTACGGATCCAACAAAAGTGGTTTCGTCGAAATCCGAGGTCATTTGCAAAATTTCCATTTTTAAGGGCCTAAATTCCATAGCGACTATTCAGAATTTTCAACTGGACATATCTTTTGTATCCCGCTATGAAATTTTGATTTTTTGGATTCGTTGGAAAGATATTCTCAAATAGATTCTATTATTTTTGGTTTCACTAAAATCCGTTTTATTTTGCACCCGGTACATTCATTTGAATTTTGAAATCGAATTATCGAACTACCGCGGCATTTTCAATTCCTTTTATATATATAAATAATTATTTATATTCTAACGACGATCTATATAATATATACGTTCGAATTCTATTCAAAATAAATTTCCCGTTAAAATAATTCATTTTAAATAATCAAAATTCGCCAAAATTTCCAAAATAAAATTTTTAAACTGGCCCAGATTTCCGGGTTATTACAATCTCCCCCACTTAAAACTTTTCGTCTCCGAAAAGGAACGAAGCCGAAAGTTGTTTCACAAATCAACTCAACTTCCAATATTTTGATTACGGCTTAAGTTCTTCAACTTTTCAGTTTCTAAGAACTTTTCAATTTTTTCAAAAATTTGGCTAACACCCTAAATTTTCGAAAAATTTCGCCATAACCTCCTATGCACCGGGAGCAACGAGAAAATCCCGAAATTGCCAAACAGGCCTTCTGATCTCAAAAAGAAAAAGAAAAAGCCAAGCGGCTAGCCAATCGGCTCATAAAATCATCATCACCCAAACAAAACAGTAAATTATGATAAACATGCACCTATTTGTCGGGCAAACAATTTTATTCTTCTGCTCTAGCCTCCTTGCTATGACCTGTTCAATGTAAGTACATGTGTATGCAAGCAAATGCGACTAATTTTCAATACAATTCACTTTTTGGTCAAATTGGCTAAATGGTCAAAAAAATTAATTAATGAACCAATAATCAACAACACAACCATCAATCAATTAGTTGGTTATCATTTCAAATGCATAACTTTGATATATAGTCAAAAATCACATTTTTGATGCCAAATCACAACAATAAGCCCTATCTAGTTTCGGTTCTCACACCAGTCAATTGGAAATATATAGAAATCTCACTTTCGTCGCTCAAATATAAATACTAGCGATGGTGCCCCATCACCAGAATTATCCCCGGGAAACTAGAGTGTGATCCTATAACTATCCAGTACATTAGAACTTCGAATACACGTTTGCAAGACGTATATGCAAAATCTTTATATATTGGATTGTCCCAATTCAATGTAAAATAAATAATCAACTACGAATAAGTGATTTAAATTTCAAAACAAAAATTGTTTTCATTTTTAAAAATATACTCTTCACACTCGTTCTAGGATACTACTGATCCCATCTCTAACGAGTTATTCCCATTGGATATTACTAATCCAATATATGATGAATTCTTTCGTATGGTTCTAATGTGTCTTGTTCTCTGAGCTTTGTAAACCAAAGCTCTGATACCAAATGAGACGAAAAGGAATTTCGCTCGATCCGAATCAGTCGCTAAACCGATCTAGACCGTTCGAAACGCCTGATTGTTTTGAGAACACGACAAAATAGAACGCAGACGGAAGAACATTTCATTGTATATTACAACAATTCATCAGAATACAAGAATATACTGAGTATAAACAAATAATATACACACGATAAATATCAGAGATTACAATACATTACATAGCAGCGGAAAATAATACAATACACAACTGAAGGAGATATACGGATACAAAGCTTTCTGGATATCCTTCCAGCTGTAAACCAGGATCCTGTGAATATAAATCTGCAAAACCAAAACTACTAGCTACTGTGTCAAAATAGGGGCACCCAGAGTTTAGGTTAAAACAATAAACTCCAGGTCAGTCATGGGACTGGTGTGAGAACTAAAACAGTTATTTAAAACTTTACTTTAAATCGGATATATTAAGGGACCACGCCGTATAACACGGAACGGGTTTCCTCCCAAGAATACCGGTGCATATAACAAAACAGCGCAATGCTTTTTGGAAAAATGAAGCTATTATAAGACCCAGGTCCTATCACACAATGCAACGCAAGCCGGGGATAGGGTTTTCCCTTATAATAGCTAAACATGCTTAGTACGTTTAAAACAAATCATTTGATACTATTATAAGTGTATAGTGTCAAAACAATTTCGAATCATAAGTATCAATCATAGACGGCATGGGTACCATATATCATGTCGCCATACTAGTTCTACAATTTAAAACCGCAGAATCACGTATTTGGAAATTGGATTTCCATCATGAACCAAGGCAAAAGATAGTCCTCACCGAATTCGAGACTGCCTAGCCCGAGTCTCAGGATCAGAGCTCGAGTGACGCTTGGATCGTCAGGGCCGGTCCACCGATGTGGATTAAAATGCCTGAACACTGCGTTTCGCCGCCCTTTGGGGCGTAAGCGAGCCAACAAATGACTCCATCGGACTCGGATCGTCCGATCTAACCGAGGCGCCTCGCAACAGCAACAACCACATAAGTCAAACTCGTCAGGGCGTGTAAAACCACTGACGCCACTTCCAGCTAGGAGGAAACGCAGGCCCTCCCTGAGGTCCTTTCTCCCGTTTCTGGTTCATACCGGGGTGTGAGGCCAGCGATTTCACGTTATACACAAAGCTACGCCTCACAGGCAGTGCTTTGATCATCTCCACAAGACTTTTCTTTTCAACAGAAGCCCTGATCACTGCATCTTAGCACGCCATACAGGCAATTCACACCGTGCAACTGATGGCTATCAATCACACAGAATAAATTCCAATGTCAGACACACTGTCCATTTGCAAGTCCGTTCTGGGTCTGAACGAAACCGGAGGCACTATATACCCCGCAAACCCAACGATCACCACGTACGTCTAGACGATCACCACTCATTATCCATATTTCGGGATGCCTCCCAATCAGGACCTCGGTTACCATCCAAACGAGGTGAAGATCTCCGGTCTTCGACCACCGTCTTCATCTTCTATTTCTTATCGTCGATTCAGTTATTTAGAATGGGATAAACCCGGTCTTTCTGAGCAACTCGCGTATATAATAAACAAGTGTTACACAAACACAACATACGCCTCATTCCAATTCCTCAGTCACTAACCGTAAATAAACAAGAGAATAATTCCCCAAATATTAACCCCGAAGGCCGAAACCAACATCAGATAAATATCCAGAAAACCATTCTGCTTAGCTAACTGACAGTTAGTTTCTAAATTTCACATTCATAGGGAAAGGTTCCCATTAATTTTATCAAAGATAAATTCCTTGAATTTATTCTTTAATCTTTTTTTGAATTTCGATTCAACTAGTCGGGATTAACGAACCTTACCGAAGTAATCATTTGTTTTAATTTCCCAATCCCAACGTATTCATCCCATGAAGTAAAACTGGTAATACTTCATATCTAACACCACGGTGTTATCGGTAAATTCGATTACCCTTTTCACGTTCAAATCTAATTAAAGATTTAACTACCGCCTGAAGTAAAACTGGTGATACTCCATTTTCGATATTTTCAATCTAATTAAAGATTCATTAAAACTCCACTTAGTTTTAATCTTTAACTGGGTTAAAGAATCAGTGTCATTTAAAAACACGGTTCACGATAAACCCAAAATCACATTCCATTTCAATCAGACCCTAACCATAAATTAGCAAGTGAGTCATTCCCTAAGTATTAACCCCGAAGGCCGAAACCAACATCAGATCAATACCTCAGAAACCATTCAACTTAACTAATCTCCAGTTAGTTTCTGATTTTCTTAACTCCTTTGGGTCTAAGAACAGTATTATTGAAGATACCGTTCACGACAACCCAAAATCACATTCTATTAATTATCGGGTTAAAGAACGAGTGTTATTTAAAACACCATTCACGATAAACCCAAGAATCAATTCGAATTCAATTCCAATTAAATATTATTTAATTGGTACACTTCATTAAATCTAAATAAAAGATTTAATCTTTTTCTCAACTGGGTTCAAGAACAGGGTTAATGAAGACACCATTCACGACAAACCCAAATCACATTTGATATTAAATACAAGGCTCTGAATAGAAAATATATCGGCTTATATTCAATATCAAATTCTACGACCAACAAATATCGTATTGGAAATAACGATATAAATATATCTTTCAAATTCCCATAACAATATCTGTATCATCATGAAATCCAACATCGAAATATTCCGAGGACAATTTCGATTCAAATCCATTCCAATATAATTATTGGAAATTCTGGTTATTTTCAAAACCATTTCAAATCCAATTTATTTATTTAGAAATAAATAGAATTATAATTCTAGTTCAAAACTAGTTCATTTCGATAAAAATCTATATTTATCTTTTCAAATATGGAGTTTTTCATCCCAAATCTTCACAAATCATTTCTTATGATTTTACACAAATTATTACTATTTTTAATAATTTTATCAAGGCCCGTACAGTCGATTTCCATCAATGGCCATCGAACTGCACTTACAGCGACCTTTTCCAAATTTGATTTGGACATAATTCCAAATCCAACCGTTAGATTTCTAATTTCTGATATTCGTTAGAAAGCTCTTTTCGATACGAACCCAACGGTTCCGGTTTTAGGAGAATCCGACGGTCGGATCTCCCGTAATATCTTTTCGAATCAATGGTCGAAATTCGCGAACTTCCGCGGCGCGGCGCGTTCTATTCAGGCCATTATATTATATATATAATATATATAATATATACTTCGTCGATTCCTATTTTTAAAACGTATTTAATAAATCATTTTAAATTCGTTTTCAAAACGATTTCAACTTCTTTTTCAAATTCAAATCAAAATTGAATTTTCCCTTACAAATTCGTTTTAAATTCATTTCAAATTGATTTCAATTCAAATCGATTTTGAATTCAATTTCATTTCGTTTTCAATTCAATTCAAATTCAATTCGAATTCATTTCTATTCAATTTCCATTCGAATTCATTTATATTCAATTTCAGTTTGAATTCATTTCTATTCAATTTCAGTTTGAATTCATTTCTATTCAATTTTAGTTTGAATTCATTTCTATTCAATTTCATTCGAATTCCAATTCTTTTCAAAATATCAGATTTTGGAATCACTTTCGATATTCATTACAAAATGAATAAAATCGATATAGATATCGTTCACGTCAAAATGGCGTATATCTAATCAACACGGCTTCATATATTTCCATTTCAAATATTCTATTTCTAATATTTCTTTTTCAATTATTTCTTTTTCAAAACTGGAATGAGGCCTAATCAATTACCATATAATGTTAATTATATGGATTTTCTACAACACATGTATACAATAACCACGATGAATAATCAACCACCATCCAAAGTGCATTCTACACTGTATAAGCATCAAATATAAATATTTAACGCTTATAACCGTTTGTCAATCAATCAACCGACATACAACTAACTATTGGGATTAGTGTATGTCATATATCACTCCAATACCCGTGTGGGGTTTTCAAACAATCAAACACAGATTTTATTTGTGCAGTTGGGCGATGTGTAAAATTTATCGTCCCAATCAATATCAGTTAGATGTGTGTATATAAACAAATCGTCCGATTTGTTTATTTTTATTTCATTTCATATATACGTTAAAATTCTATTTTTAACTATAAAATATTTTCTACTATATAAATATTTTATTTTCATTTCACATCACATCACACAATCAATTACACAGCAAAATCAAACAAACAAGCATACAAGCCGTCCATGGTCTGTGGACGACGGGTGTCGGGTGCTACTAAACACCGCCTGCATCCTAGTATATATTTCAACTAGAAAATAAAATTCAAAGTGATAAGTTCTCACCAAAGCTATCCCAACTCCGCAACACTTCAAATGTAGGAAATCATCACTGTTCCCGCCTTTTGTCACTTTCGTTGCCCGTAGTCACTTCATATATAAAATTTTTACTTCGCTATTCAATATATAAAAATCGAATTTTTACTTTGCTATTCAATATATAAAAATCGAATTTTTTCTTCGCTATTCAATATATAAAAATCGAATTTTACTTCGCTATTCAATATATAAAAATCGAATTTTTACTTCGCTATTCAATATATAAAAATCCGACCTTTCATGGTTTAAAAATCAAATCTTGATGATAATAAAAATTAAATCCTCCCCTCAAAGTCCTAGCTTTGCATATGAATTAAAATCAAAGAAAAGATAAATCTTACATTCGATTATTCGAAGAAGGGGGGCTGTCTGAGGCGCGTCAGATCCAGGAGGAGGCGGAGGGGCTGCGTCGGCTGGACTGGAAGCTTCGCAGGTGGTGGTGGGGTTTTGGCACCTGGCGCGGTGGTCGTGGGAGGCTCGCAGTGAGGTGGATGTGGGTGGCGGGTTAATCGATGAAGCTTGGGGGGCTTCGGTTTCACAGAAGGAGGAGGGCTAGGGGAGGATGGCGGAGGTGAAGAACGGGGGTGCTGCGGTGGAGCATCTCCCTCCCCTCTGCGATCATCGATCGCGTTTAGCCCCCCCTTTTTCTATATTTATTTATTTATTTCTGAAGTGGTCGGGGAAAGGGAAAGGAAGCGAGGGGGGTTTATTTATTTTAATTTTATATTATTTTTATTTCTAAAAGTTGACTTTTACTTCGAACACCAAACGAGACCCAACGACTGTCGCCCCCAACTAATCACCCCCATTCCGAACACAATGGGATATGTTTCGCAAGCCACTTCGGCTGTTACGCTAAGTTTCCATCAAATTTAAAATATAAATCCTTACATATTCAATTTAAACGCACATTTCAATTTACTGGGGCCACATATGGACTTCCAAGATTCCAGAAAAATAATTTCTAGCTTCGTATTGACGATACGGTCCTAACAAAACTGATTTCGTCGAATTCCGAGACCGTTTGAAAATTGGCCAATTTCCAGTCGATTAAAATCAACTAAAACTGGTCAAACGCGTTTTCCTTTGCCACACTCACATATTGATTCGAAAAATTATGAAAATTGAAATCTAGCAATAAGTTGACATCACGGATCCAACAAAAGTGGTTTCGTCGAAATCCGAGGTCATTTGCAAAATTTTCATTTTTAAGGGCCTGAATTCCATAGCGACTATTCAGAATTTTCAACTGGACATATCTTTTGTTTCCCGCTATGAAATTTTGAATTTTCGGATTCGTTGGAAAGATATTCTCAAATAGATTCTAATATTTTTGGTTTCACTAAAATCCGTTTTATTTTGCACCCGGTACATTCATTTGAATTTTGAAATCGAATTATCGAACTACCACGCCATTTTCAATTCCTTTTATATATATAAATAATTATTTATATTCTAACGACGATCTATATAATATATACGTTCGAATTCTATTCAAAATAAATTTCCCGTCGTTATTATTTAAAATAATTCATTTTAAATAATAAAAATTCGCCAAAATTGCCAAAATAAAAATTTTAAACTAGCCCAGATTTCCGGGTTATTACAATATGTGAGCATAGTGAATTTAAACGCATTTTCAATTTTAGTTTAAATTTAATAAGCAAATAAAAATGTCATTTTTCAAACAGTCTCCTAATTCGACAAAATTAATTTTGTTAGGACCGTATCATCAAAACATAGCTAGATTTCAAATTTCATAGTTTTTGGAGTCAATATGAGGCACCAATAAATTAATTTGGAGTCGAATTGGCTTACGAAACATATTCCAATGTGTCCGTAATGGGGGTAATTGGTTGGTAACGGCAGTAGTTTGGTTTGATTTGGAGTTAGGATCGATAAACAAATATTTTTGGAATTAAATAATATATAAATAAATAAATATATATGAATACTTGGAAACCCAAATCTCCTTTCCTCATTAATTGCCGCCACCTCCTTCTGCCTCGATGGCTGCGATGCTCCGAACTTATCCCTCTTTTATCTTCCCATATATGCATGAAATTCAAAAACTCAAAACGTGAAAAACCATAAGCACCTCAAGCTCTATAAAACCAACTGGTAAGATTGAATTTCATGAACCAGAATGCCCCATTTTTAGCTAAACTCACCTTGTTCTAGGAACTTTCTGGGCTATTGTGGGTGATCGGAGGGCATGCCATTTGGCACAGGAGGTCGCGGCGCCAAGGCATGCAAGGTGGGGTGGTCAAATTGAGGCCCGGTGTCCTCGAGAAGCGCGTGTTGGTGGAAATCAAAGTCGAACAAAGGTTCGGTTGAAGCTGGAAGAAGAACGATGGGTTTAAACCCTTAACCAATGTAATTAGTTATTAATTATAAATTTAATTATTATATTTATGTAATCAATGTTCATAATATCATAGCTTTTTCATACGAGATCGGAATTCGACGATTTCAGTTGCGTTGGGATTGTGGAGTCGAGCTGTACAACATGGAACTAACTAGAACAAAAACGGAGCAAGTTGAATTTTGAGCTAAATTAAATGTTTGTTTAATGTAGTTTAAAAATAAATCCTCAAATAAAGACTGACGGAATGGAAATCAAAGTGAGAACTTTCTCACTCAAAATATATGTATAGTTATTTATTTTATAGCTGAATATATCGATTCCCGGTGATGATTTTTATCAGTTTTAATTATCATAAAATGTTATATGTTATATGTTAGCTCACTTCACTATTGTTTGAAAACCCATGGATGATCTGATTGACTGTGATTTTGAACATATTAAAAAATAATGTTGATATTAGTTTGGTAGTTGAAATTGGATATAAATATCCATTTATAATTTGAACAGTGGAAATTAGTTAATTTGAAAAATAACTCAAATTGAACTATTTATGATTAAATTCATGAATCAAATGAATTTAAATTTATTGTTGTTGGATGAAACCCCACACAGGTCTGGGGTTGATAATTAATTCACATGTCCCTTGGATTTAATTTTATGTCAACTGATTGATTTATAGATTGTCATAAGCATTATTTAATGCTTATGCAGTTATAAATTGCACTCTGGATGTGAATTGAAAGTTTAATAGTTGTTCATCGCTATTTTTGAATACATGCAATGTATGGAATCCATATAATAAAATCATATGGTAATTGTTTGAGTCGGATTCCAATTCAGAAATAACGAATATTTTGAAATAATATTCAGTGAAGAATAAAAATATGATTTTGATGTCTGATTTGGATGGACATGAAAATATATAAAAATATGAAGTTGAGTTAAGTATATGAATGCTATTTTAACTCGAACGAATTTTTATATCGATTTTTTTCATTTTTAAAATGAATACCGAGAAGACTGAATTTCAAAATCTAACATTTTGAAAATATTATCATTTTGCGATTATAATAAAATGAAATGTTCAATTTTAATTTAAAAATGAAATGGAACTTGAAATCATTTTTAAATTAATATATAAACATTTTATAAAATACGTTTTAAAAAGAGAAATCGAAGAAATATATTATATATATTTTAAAGGCTTGAATAGAACGCGCCGCGTAGCGACCGTTCGCGAATTTCAGCCATTAACTTCGAATTGACGTAACGGGAGATTCGAACGTCGGATTCTCCAAAAAACCAGAACCTTAGGTTCGTATCGAAAATATCTTTCCAATAAATATAAGAGATTTAAATTTGAACGGTTAGAATTCAAAATTTGTCCTAATCAATTTTAGAAAATGTCGCTATGGATGTAGTTCGGTGGCCGATATTGGAAACCGACTGTAAGGGCCTTAATAATTTTATTAAAAATATAAATAAATTATGTAAAATCATAATAAATGATTCGAAAAGGTTTTGGATGAAAAATTCCAAGTATGAAATGAGGAAAGATATTTTTATTTAAATGAACTTGTTAATCACTAGAATAATAATCCAATAATTTTTAGAAATAATAAATTGGATTTGTAAATGATTTTTAAATAACAAGAGTTTTCCAATGGATAAATTAGAATGGATTTGAATGGAAATTATCTTCGGATATTTCGATATTGGATTCCGTAATTATACGTATACTATTATGGGAATTTGGAAGATATTGATATCGTTATTCCAAAACCATACCTATTTATTATAGAATTTGGTACTGAATATAAGTCAAGATGATTTCCATTTAAAACCTTATATTTAATATCAAATTGGAATTTGAGTTCGTTGTGAATGGTATCTTAAATAATATTGATCTTGAACCCATAAGTGAAAGAAATAAATCAAAAGTTTTCCAGTTTATTTAATTAAATTGGAATTTAATGGAATTCGACTAATAATAATGGAGATGAGCTTCTATAAAGGAAGGCGTTTACTATTTATGGAATATAAAAGGCTTTTCCATTATTACATTCATAGTATTAGTCTGATATAGAAATTTATATCGATTATAAATTATTCAGATTTCCATGTAGATTCCATGTTAAATGTGTAATGATCTGGAATTTTGGACTAGTTAAATGATTAGTTTATAAATTAATTAAAGTTGTAATAAATTGTTTAGATTATAAAATATAGTTAAGAAGTACATAATCTAATATATACCTTTGGTAGCATTTGGTTAAGTGTTGTATATAGTTCTAAATAGCATTTAAAGGGTAAATGCTACCAAAAACACCTCCTTTCTCTTTACTACAAGTGTTAAGACACTTGTAATTTTGCATGCAACATTACATGCATAAATTACACATGTCCTACGAGGTGTCATCACCATATTAACTCATTTCAAGTATAAATACACCGCTTTCCTTCCCTTAAGCATTCATTCTCATCTTCTCTTCCATTTCTTCTTCTTCTCCACCTTAAAATCCATGGTGAAAATCCTCTTCTTCCTCCATTTATAAAATATATAAATTGCTGGAAAGTTGGTAGCTTCACACAGTCAGTCCGGGATAACTGTAGTGGGTCTAGTAGCCTAGCAATAGAGGATAGCATAGTGGAACCCCAAGGTGAGAACTCGACATTTATATTTGTTCACTTTTTATGTTGTGTGGATGATTGTTGATGATATATATGATTAGTATTTATTGCAATGTAAGCGTTTAGTGACAAACGCTTATATGGACACATGTATACACTGTTATATATACATTCCCATATATGATCGTGTGATGGATGAATGGATGCTTTGTGGTTGTTTTTAGTAATGATATGTGCATTTTACTTGTTACACACACATATGTTGATTTCTACGGATATCAGACAAGTCTCAGACCAAGTTTATGTTATAAATGAATATTTTATTCATTTGAATTTGAAAGTTGGAATGTTGTTAAAAATGGTTTTAAATAGTTAGTATAAGTACAAATGATTTTTCTAAATTATTTTAAAGCAGTTTAGTAAAGTTTTTATGTGAATGTATATTGTAATTAAAATAGAGTTTGTCAAAATAAATACCTGAACGTTCTAGGATGACAGAGAGGATAGTGTCTAGGCTTGAGTTTGGAAAGTATAATATCCTTCTCTCCCTGACTATCACTAACTGATCCAACGGACGGGGTGGTTAATTCAAAATTTAATTTGAAACTACTTGAATTTATAGTAGAATTCAGCGTATTTTTGTTAAAAACTTTGAATGCTTATAACTTTTGCAACTTAAATCAAATTCCCATGAAATGAAAAGTGTTTGATTCTCATCAAGAAGAGCTTTCAAATGAGTGAATGCAGATTTTAATTTCGACTTATAATTTATAAGTTATATTCACTACAACAAAAACACCATATTACAACTTTAATTTTACAACGGTGGTAAAGACACCGTTGTAATAAATGGTTTTTTACAACGGTGGTAAAGACACCGTTGTAATAAATGGGTTTTTACAACGGTGGTAAAAGCACCGTTGTAATAAATGGTTTTTTACAACGGTGGTATTCCCTAAAGTTGTAATAAACGTATTTTTAACAACTTTTTGTTTTGTTAGTTGTAATAGATGCCCATTACAAACTTCATGTTTATAATATCTATATTTAATAACTAATTATATTAATATTTAATAATAATTAATAATAATTAATAATTAATAATAAACTTAGGAATCAATAATATTTATTAAATAATTAATAGTTAATAAGTGGTAATGTTTAATAGTTAATGTTAACTGCTTATTAATTAATATTTAGGTGACATATACATTATAAGCTTTTAATAGTTATTACTCGATTATAACTAAGTAGAAATAAGTAAAAGTTAAATAATAACTATTGTTAATATGAAATAATCCTAATTAATAATTAATTTAAAATATGAAATAATCCTAATTAATAATTAACATTTAATTAATAACTAATTAATAAGTAATAATCAATAATAAGTAAACAAATAAATATTAATTAATTAACTAATAATTTACAAATAATTCACTGTTAAATACTAGTAATTAATGATTGATAATAATTTTCAATAAATAATAATTAATCAAATACTAATTAAAAATTATAAAATAATAATTCACTGTTCAATACTAATAATGATTGATAATTAATATTTAATAATCATTGATAATAATTTAATTAATTAATAATTTACAAATACTTATTAATTTGTTCAACTAAAAAAACTTCTTCTGTCTGGAGTTCACATGTATTTGCGTGTGAGGTTCAAGTATGTTTATTTTAAGATGTACCAATTAGTTTATAATCTAAGATGAACGTAATTTTTTAATTTAATAATTATTAACTAATAATAACTATAAAAAAAATTTAATAAATAATAAGTGTGTTTCACAGTCGTTAAGCGACTAAAAATATCATATCTCTAAGTAATTAATAACAAAAAAAATTATCTCTAATTTTTAATAATTATCGGTGAAATAGTTAAATTGTTATATGTACAACACGTTTACGAATGCTTACAAAACAGCCCATATGTCCACACTAAAGAGCAAAGCGGTTGCCACTAAATCAAATGACCAGACTCTACCCAACCCGATAACAAGAAAACCCTACATCATCCAATTCACACGCCATCATTCCTATTTCACCCGACCGAAGCTTTCCTCAAATAATCTCGATCCCCTTTGTTCTTTTCCCAAATCATTCCCAAAAATCAAAGCCTGGTAATGGCAGCAGCTGAAATCGAACCGCCTCCTTCACTGCTCGCGTCATGGCTCAATTCTTCCTTGCTCTACCGCTGGCTCAAGCTGCTCGCCCTCCTCTCTGTACTCGATCGAATCTTCTCCGCTATCTCCTGTCGTGCGCACCTGAAACCCCACCAACAACCTTCGCCCTTGCCTTCATCGAAACCGTACCGACAACCTGATGCCTCCGGTCCACCATTTTGCTCGCTGACATCAATTCCTCTTCTGCTGGACAGGTATGATATTAGACTCAAGTAACAAATTTCAATTTTGACTAGCAGAGCTGTGGTGGTGAATTGATTCATTGATGAATTGAAATTTGACAAAATTTGAAATTGTCAGGTCTGTAATAGCTTTCAAGTCCTTCAAGGAAACAATGAAGTATCCCTAAATGATTCTGAAAAGTATAAAAATAATTTGCTTGCAAAGGTGATTCAATTTTTAATGATCTTTTATTAACCATTGAAATTAAACTCTACTGCCCGATTAATTTGGCAAACCATGCTGGAAACAGAACATTCTCGGAAGATGGTTTACCTTAACTGATTATGCATTGTTCTGTTTTTCAGCTCGATGGTATGAGTGTAAATCTTGAAGAATACCTGAACATCATTGTATCTAAGTGCAGGTATGTCATTTCTCCTCTTAACTCATCATAAATGCATCCACCATAACTACTTTTCTCTCTCTATCTACCTAGTAATTGTTTATATCACCATACTGTATGGATATATTATATCTAAAAAGCAGTTTACCTGTTCATTCTTCCATATATATTATAATGAAGAATGGTGTTGCCTTGGAATACTCTGGCCCTCATAATATGTTACACTGTTTGCTTTGGTTATACCCATACAGTACTGGAGTGCATTAGATTTAGGCAACACTACTGTTGTGTAATATTTTCACACCAGTCATCGCTTTTATAATCGAGTTTAAGTGTCTAATACATCAGCATGTTACACTGTTTGCTTTGATTATAGACATACAGTGCCGGAGTGCATTATATTTAAGAAACACTATCTGTTGTGTAATATTTTCACATCCATCACTTTTATAATCTAGTTTAAGTGTCTAATACATCAGCTGTAAACCAGGTTTTCTTTCTTTTTCTTTTCCAGTTATCTTGATGTTTGCTTAGAAGCATTATGTGCTGTATAACCTAAAACCATACTTGCAGTCAAGTCCATCCATTTATTTTGGGTGGTAGTATTGGAGAGTTTAAATGCTGATGGTTATCTGCTTTACCCTCTATTCGTTATTAAGAAGAAAAATTATGGAGTAAGCAAGCGGTACATTCAACGTATATTAGTATGTAGTAATATAGTATCATTGGACGCTATTTGTTTTCCACCTTTATTGGTTCGTGGAATAAAAAAAACTAATCTTGTATTGGACTAGCATAAATAACGAGTCATTTCTTTCTGGAAAATAGAAAAGGTGAAATCAAATGCTCAAACGCCAAAAATGTAATATTAATGTACCAATTTGAAAAAGGAGCACAAGGAGATTTTCGTATATAATGGTTTGAATGCATTGTATTAGCTGTTTATTTTGTGCACTCACATTTTTCCAATTTTCGTTACATGCATAAATCTATGCTGCAACACTAACAGTTTGATAATTTCTTTCTTAGGAATGGATATTAAGGAGAAAAAGGAGCACAAGGAGATTAACAGGAGCAGAAGAAAGTTAGAACTGTTATAAAGTCTTTGTATCTTCAGTTTTGTCAATGTATTATGTAAAAAAATGATGAGTTTGAAATTAATAATATATTGTTTTGGTTCATGGTTTAAGTTTGTTTGATATTTTCAGTTTTGTAGATAATATGTTCTGCAATGAATTCTTTTATTAGTAATATGTATATAATTTGTGGATATATTACAATTGTAAAATATAAAAATTGTAATAAAATGTAAAAAATAAAACAACAATGGTGCATAACTGTTGTAATAGACTTATTACAACGGTGGAAAAAAGTTGTAAAATATACATATTACAACGGTCTTGCAACAGTGCAGAAAAGTTGTAAAAGATATTAGGCTATTACAACTTCTTAAGACACGACGGTTTGCCCACCGTTGTAAAACCCCTATTACAACGGTGTTCCACCGTTGTAATAGGGTCATTTTGTTGTAGTGATTTGAATTAGTATTTGAAAATGTTTTTGCAAGTGCTATCCATTGACTATAATGATAAATGGTCATTTAAAAATATGGAAAATTTGTGTAAAATCATAATTAATTATTTAAAAGTGATTTATGTTGAAATCATAAAGTTTTGGTAATATAAAGGTTATTTCCCATAAACTAGCGAACGTCGGTATTTTGAAACACTTTTTGTAACACTTTTGTAACATTGTTTATTCAATGTTAAAGGTATTTAACTTTATAAATCTATCCCTAACCTTAGTAATTAATTGCTAACATGTAATGAAAGTCTTTAAATGATAATTTGAGTTTCCTAACATAGAATATGGGTTGGGACTTGATTTGCTCCTATATATCCACATGGTTTTAAAGTAGCGCTTATTATTTAGAAAGGCTGGGATTGGATTTATGTCTAAAAACCATTTCAAGTAATAATACAACATTGTGAAGAAATTGAAGGCATTGAAGACGATATTGAAGACCCGGACCCTTCATATCGTAAGGACGACTTGCTGAATGTCTCGAATGGGTAGCTCCCATTTGTAGATGGATTTTATATCAGCTAAGTGGCAAGAAGCCCGAACGTATGTGAAGGAATTCTGGATTGAGGTTTTGTTCAGACCCTGAACGAACTTGTATGGATTGTGTGTTTGACATTGTAATTGACTGCGTAGCACTGATCTTTATTAAATATATATCTGCTTGGTGGCGGAAAATTTATTCTCTTGCTTAACACCCTTCTCTAAGACGTATGAGCTTAGAGGTTATATATTGATAGAAATCAGTGATGCGTTGTGAATGGACAATGTGGCATACTTAAGTTATGTGATGATCTATGGATGATGAAAGCATGGCTTATTTAAGTGTAGCTTTATGTATATCGTGACCTCGGCAAGCCTCACACCCCGGTAAATAGCCAAAACAGGAAGAAATATAGCAGGGTTATGAGTGTGCTATCTCCTTCTAGATAAAATGTGTACTATGGTATGGAGCCCTGGTATTAACCTATGTGGAAAACGTATACTTTGTGGTTGTTGTTGGCGAGCGCTCGGAACGGTCGGTAACGACCGGGAGATGACATACTCAGGCGCATTCTAAGTTACCTAGTTACAGAGGTAACCTGACCTTGTGTTGGCATGAGGAGCATCACTGCGGATTCTCGGACATCGCTCTAGAGGTGTTCAAAATTCGGTTCAGTAAGGAAGTTCCTTTGCCTGGTCATTGTTGGAAACCCAATCCCCACTACGAGCCAATTACGGTTTTAGTTGTATACTATTATGTCAGTATAGTATATGGTACCTATGCTGGCTATGATTGATACATTTACTTTCGAAAATTGTTTTTCATACTATGCACTAGTAATAATATCAAAATGGTTTCTGCGTATTAAAGCATTTTTGACTATCATAAGGAGAAACGTCGCCCATATGTGCGTTTGCATTGTGTGTGTGCAGCGAGATCTTATGTTAGTTTCATTTTCAAAAAGTCATTGCAAATTTTCTATGCACAAACAATGAGATGAGTTCTCACACCAGTCCTTGTTTGGCATGAGGCAGCGTGATAGAGGGTTCTCGCTCTTGGTTTGGTGGCGAGTGGGATACTCTTACCTCTACACGTCCCAAGAGGGGTTGGTTGGGCATGAGGTCGTGACAGTCGAGAGGCTGGCCGTAAAACAACGTTCTGGGGTACCATTGTAATTCCACGGCAGAGTATTAGCCGTTGTCCGATGGTTGAAAAAGACCAGGTCGTTACAGTTGGTATCAAAGCTTTGGTTTATACAAAGCTTTGGGGTATAACTCATTAGATAGCTTATTAGAGATGGGGTTAGCGATACCCTAGAATGAGTAAAATCCAATGAAATGAAAAGAGTTTAAACTATTTCATACTCCTTAGGTAATTCATCTGCATGTCTAATAAGCATTTTCATACTACTTTTTGATAGTAGGAAATGAGCGGTAGTGGCAGACGTAGGGGAGGAAGTAGTGCCATCACCAGTGGTCGTGATACAATTAATGAAACCATGATTCGATCCCTGACTCAAACTAACCTTCCGGATTTGAATAAGAGTTATGTGAATCTGGGTGGGAAACCATTTAAGGGATCCGATGATGTTATTGAAGCTCAAGTTTGGATTAAATCATGCGAGAAGATTTTCAAAGGACTTAATCTAGAAGATAACCAAACGAGACTGCTGGCCATATGGCAACTACAGGAAGGAGCCGCTAAAGGTAGGAGATTATCATCCAAGGGAAATCAGAATACGGCTTTTCATGGAAGGAATTCAAAGAAGTTTTCAAAGAACGTTACATGCCTTCAGCAGGAATTTCTCGAATATACGAAGAGTTTATGAATCTTAAGCAAGGTAATATGCCATTTGAGGAATACTTGAATAAGTTCAATGATCTTTCTTTCTTTGGACCTAAACTAATAAACACCCCGCTGAAGAAGAATGAAAGATTTATTAAGGGGATGAATCCAAAATATCACGAGAGGATGACCGCGCATGTCAAGCAATCATTCGTAGATGTAGTAGATATGAGATATAAGTATGCCACCATTGACAAGCAGAAGGTACTTGAAGAGAAGGAAAGCAACAACAATAATAAGGATAAAGAAAAGAAGAGGGAGTCTAAAGAAAGAAGTCAGAGCCAAAGAAACCAAAGAAAGGAACTCAGCAAAATCACTTGATGAAGATTACTTCCTGCAACTGTCAAGAAAAGGGCCATTTAAAAGTTAATTGCAAGAAGCCAAAGAAACTGAGGGAGAAGGATCAGGAAAAGGAAATGGATATGGCAAGAGTCTATATAGTAGAAGATGAACCTTCAATCTCACCGGACATAAAAAGGAAAGGAGTATTAGAAGGGAATATTTTTGTTTATGATAAACTAGTCGGAGTATTATTCAATACTGTTACTTCACACAGTTTTATTTCAAAGGAATCCACAGAAGAGTTAAAACTTGAACCTGAATTTATTAACCAACCCATTTGCGTAACTAATCCAGTAGGTGCTTCCACAAATCTCTGTCTTTATTATAGGAAGGTCCCTATTTCTTATTCTCTCCATCAATTCCCTATAAATCTTATTATCCTAGATTTCAATGAATTTGGAATTCTACGCGAGATGGACTGGTTAGATAAATATGAAGCCTATCTAGACTGTGCAAATAGGAAAATATGGGTAAAAGCAAATCTTGGGAATTTTATTGAAATATCTTGCGAGGATCCTAGCCCAAAAAGAGATAATCTAATGTATGCTCTAGGTTACCCAGATACCGACATAAATACTATCCTCGTTGTTAGGGAATTTCCAGATGTATATGGAGAAGTTAAAAGTCTTCCTCCACATTATGAAATTGAATTTAGGATTGATCTAGTACCTAATGCCCGACCTGTTGTCCATCCTAGCCGAAGAATGGCCCTAAGAGAATGAGAAGAGCAAAATGAAAAAGTCCAAGAACTTTTGGCAAAAGAATTTATCCGACCTAGCCGTTCAAGTTGGGGGTCAGCCATAGTATTTGTAGCCAAGTCCGATAGTTCCTTTAGATTGTGCGTCGACTATCGAGATCTTAATAAGCAAATTCTTAAGAATAAATACCCTTTGCCCCGTATAGATGACCTATTTGATCAATTAAATGGTGCCCCATTTTTCTCAAAAATGGACATAGCCACTGGTTTTTATCATCTTAGAATTGCAGAGGATTGTACCTATCTAACTGCCTTTAGGGGGACAGATACCTTTTACGAATGGCAAGTAATGCTGTTCGGTTTGACTAATGCCCCCGCCTACTTTGTTGATCTGATGACTATAGCATTCTGAGAAGTACTGAATAAGTTCGTATTGGTTTTCATCGATGATATTCTCATTTACTCTAAAATTGAGGAAGAACATGCGGAACATCTAAGAATTGTCTTGTAAATATTAAGAAAGAATGTACTCAAAGTGAAACTCTCGAAATGCCACTTTTGGGAAAAAGAAGTAAATTCCTTGGTCATATCGTATCGGAGAAAGGAATTTCGGTCGACCTAGGAAAAATCTCTGCCATTTTGGGTTGGAAGCAACCAAAGATACCAAAATAAGTTCAGGGTTTCCTCGGATTGGCCGGCTATTACAGAATATTTGTTCAAGATTCCTCTTACAAAGCTTACTATGAAGAATGCCAAATTTGTATGGTCCCCAAAATGTGAAGAAGCCTTTCAGAAGGAAAGAAAAGACTAACATCTGCTCCAGTTCTAGCTATTATAAATGGAAATAAAGGGTTGTCAGTTTATACAGATGCATGCAACGAAGGAGTTGGCGCAGTTTTGATGTGGGAAGGGAGAGTACTTGTTTATGCAAGCAGACAATTGAATCCACATGAAAGGAATTATCCAACCCATGACTTAGAATTGCTAGCTGTAATATTTGCTTTGAAAATTTGGAGGCACTATCTTTTAGGAGAAAGGTTTGAATTGTACAGTGATCGTAAGCCTCTAAAGTATTTATTCACTTAGAAAGATTTGAACTTAAGATAGCAGCGTTGGTTGGAATATTTAACATCGTATGATTGGGATATTCAGTATACCCTTAGGAAAGCCAATGTTGTAGCTAATGCTTTAAGTAGGAAATACGTCATCGTCGCTTACTTAGTTATTGCCCCAACTCCTATGGAAAAGATTGTCAGTAAGTAGGGAGAAGATAGATTTTTACAAAAATAGCTGAGAATATAAAACCAGGTAAGGATTCAAGTTTTAAAATTGATGAAAAAGGTAGTTTGAGATTGAAAGGAAGAATTTGTGTCCCAAACATAAAAAAGCTTCAGAAAAAAGTATTGGACGAATGTCATAAATCCAGATTCAGCGTCCACCCTAGAGTTAATAAAATGTATCGAGATGTTAAATGTACATTTTGGTGGAGAACAATGAAGAGGGACATATCTATTTATGTCAGCTGTTGCGCCACATGTTAACAAATAAAGAGCGATCAGCAGAAGACAGCGGGATTACTTCAACCCTTGCCAATTCCACAATGGAAATGGGATCAAGTTTCGATGGATTCATCGATGGTTTACCTCGCACTCGCAAAAGAAATGAAGGAAGATGGGTTATTGTAGATCGCCCAACTTAAAGTGACCATTTCATTCCAGTAAATCCCACCAGGACTGCTGCTAGTTTAGCAGAGTTATATATTAAGGAAATTGTTAGGTTACATGGAATTCCAAGTAGGATTGTAAGTGATCGTGACCCTATCTTCACCAGTCGTTTTTGGGAAGCTTTTGAAGATGCTTTGGGAACGAAGTTGAACTTTAGCACTGCCTATCATCCACAATCAGATGGACAAACAAAAAGAGTTAATAGGATTCTGGAAGACTTGTTGCGAGCATATGTTCTCGATTTTGCAGTTTCATGGGAAAATCATCTGCCATTAGTTGGATTTTCTTATAACAATACTTATCAAGCTAGTATTAAGATGGCACCGTTTGAAGAACTCTATGGCTGTCCATGCAAATCGCCAATATGTTGGGTTGAGTCTGGAAATAGACTTGTTCTTGGACCAGATATGATCAGAGAAGCGAGAGAGAAAGTGGTTCTCATTAAGAAGAAGCTAAAAGCAGTCCAGGATCGACAAAAGTGCTATTCTGATCGAAGGAGAAAAGCTTTGGAATTTGCAGTTGGAGATTGCATATTTTCAAAAGTACCCCCGATGAAAGGAGTTATCAGATTTGGGAAAATAGGAAAGTTAGCTCCGCGGTATATTGGACCGTTTCCTATTCTGGAGAGAATTGGACCATTAGATTATCGAGTGCGGTTACCAGAATGGTTGTCTGGTGTGCATAATGTGTTCCATATATCTAATCTTAGGAAGTATGTGCATGATCCCGACCAGGCTATAGAAGAAGCTGCTCAACAAGATCCGGAAATTACCCAAACTTTAGCAGTCAAAAGAGAACCCACAAAGGTCATTGCTCGAGATGAAAAGAGGTTAAGAAATAATACTGTTAAGTTGGTTGAAGTACAATGGAGTGATGACCCCAAGGATTGTACCTGGGAAACGGAAGAAACTATGCAAAAAAATTATCCTGACTGTCGAGTGGACTTTCCAGTCTAGCCCAATCTTGTGTAAACTCATTTTCTTATCTATTTCCTTTTAGTTGTTACGTCTTATTTTACTACTATCTTATGAAATTTCGGGGACGAAATTATTTTAAGGGGGATGAATGTAATGATCAAGAATTTTGGACTAGTTAAATGATTAGTTTATCAATTAATTAAAGTTGTAATAAATTGTTTAAATTATAAATTATAGTTAAGAACTATATAATCTTATATATACCTTTGGTAGCATTTGGTTAAGTGTTGTATATAGTTTTAAGTAGCATTTAAAGGGTAAATGCTACCAAAAACACCTCCTTTCTCTTTATTACAAGTGTTAAGACACTTGCAATTTTGCATGCAACATTACATGCATGAATTACACATGTCCTACGAGGCATCATCACCTTATTAACTCATTCCAAGTATAAATACACCCCTTTCCTTCCCTTAAGCATTCATTCTCATCTTCTCTTCCATTTCTTCTTCTTCTCCACCTTAAAATCCATGGCTTAAATGGTGAAAATTCTCCTCTTCCTCCATTTATAAAATTTATAAATTTCTGCAAAGTCGGTAGCGTCAAACAGTCAGTCCGGGGTAACTGTAGTGGGTCTAGCAGCCTAGCAATAGAGGATAGCAGAGTGGAAACCCAAGGTGAGAACTCGACATTTATATTTGTTCACTTTTTAGGTTGTATGGATGATTGTTGATGATATGGATGATTAGTAATTATTGCAATGTAAGCGTTTAGTGGCAAACGCTTATATGGACACATGTATACACTGTTAAATATATTCCCATATACGATCATGTGATGGATGAATGGATGCTTCGTGGTTGTTTTTAGTGATGATATGTGCATTTTACTTGTTACACACACATATGTGGATTTATACGGATATTAGACAAGTCTCATACCAAGTTTTTGTTATAAACGAATATTTTATTCATTTAAATTTGAAAGCTGGATTGTTGTTGAAAACGGTTTTAAATAGTTAGTATAAGTACAAATGATTTTTCTAAATTATTTTAAAGTAGTTTAGTAAAGTTTTTATGTGAATGTATATTGTAATTAAAATAGAGTTTGTCAAAATAAATACCGGAACGTTCTAAGATGACAGAGAGGATAGTGTCTAGGCTTGAGTTTGGAAAATATAGTTTCCTGCTCTCCCTAGCTATCCCTAACTGATCCAACGGACGGGATGGTTAATTCAAAATTTAATTTGAAACAATTTGAATTTATAGTAGAATTTAGCGTATTTTTGTTAAAAACTTTAAATGCTTATAATTTTTGCAACTTAAATCAGATTCCCACGAAATAAAAAACGTTTGATTCTCGTCAACAAGAGCTTTCTAATGAGTGAATGCAGATTTTAATTTCGACTTATAATTTTAAAGTTATATCTAAATTAATATTTAAAAATCTTGTTACAAGTGTTATCCATTGACTATAATAATAAATGGTCATTTAAAAATATGGAAAATTTGTATAAAATCATAATTATTTATTTAAAAGTGATTTATGTTGAAATCATGAAGTTTTGGTAATATAAAGGTTATTTCCCATAAACTAGCGAATGTCGGTATTTTGAAACACTTTTTGTAACACTTTTGTAACATTGTTTATTCAATGTTAAAGGTATTTAACTTTATAAATCTTTACCTAACCTTAGTAATTAATTGCTAACATGTAATGAAAGGCTTAAATGATAATTTGAGTTTCCCAACATAGAATATTGGTTGGGACTTGATTTGGTCCTATATATCCACATGGTTTTAAAGTTGCATTTATTATTTGGAAAGACCGAGATTGGATTTATGTCTAAAAACCATTCCAAGTAATAATATGACGTTGCAGAGAAATTGAAGGCATTGAAGACGATATTGAAGACCCGGACCCTTCATATCGTAAGGACGATTTGCTGTATGTCTCGAATGGGTAGCTCCCATTTGCAGATGGATTTTATATCAGCTAAGTGGCAAGAAGCCTGAACCTATGTGAAGGAATTCCGGATTGAGGTTTTGTTCAGACTCAGAACGGACTTGTATGGATTGTGTGTCTGACATTGTAATTGATTGCGTAGCACTGTTCTTTATTAAATATACATTTGCTCAGTGATGGAGAATTTATTCTCTTGCTTAACACCCTTCTCGAAGACATATGAGCTTAGAGGTTATATATTGATAGAAATCAGTGATGCGTTGTGAATGGACAATGTGGCATAATAAAGTTATGCGATGAGCTATGGATGATCAAAGCATGGCTTATTTAAGTGTAGCTTTGTGTATATCGTGACCTCGACAAGCCTCACACCCCGGTAAATGGCCCAAACAGGAAGAAATGCGGCAGGGTTATGGATGTGCTGTCTCCTTCTAGATAAAAGGTGTACTATGGTATGGAGCCCTGGTGTTAACCTATGTGGAAAACATTACTTTGTGGTTTTTGTTGGCGAGCACTCGAAAAGGTCGGTAACGACCGGGAGATGACATACTCGGGTGTACTCTAAGTTACCTAGTTACAGAGGTAACTCGACCTTGTGTTTGCATGAGGATCATCACTGTTGATCCTCGGACATCCCTCTAGAGGTGTTCAAAATTCATTCGGTAAGGAAGTTCCTTTGCCTGGTCATTGTTGGAAACCCAATCTCCACTACGAGCCAATTACAGTTTTAGTTTTATACTATTGTGTCGGTATAGTATATGGTACCTATGCTGGCTAAGATTGATATATTTACTTTCGAAAATTGTTTTTCATACTATGCACTAGTAATAATATCAAAATGATTTCCGCGTAATAAGCATTTTTGACTATCATAAGGAGAAGCCTCGCCCATTTGTGCATTTGCATTGTGTGTGTGTCGCGAGACCTTATGTTAGTTTCATTTTCAAAAAGTCATTGCGAATTTTCTATGCACAAACAAATATGATGAGTTCTCACACCAGTCTTTGTTTGGCATGAGGCAGCGTGATAGGGGGATCTTGCTCTTGGTTTGGTGGCAAGCGGGAGAATCTTACCTCTACACGTCCCAAGAGGTGTTGGTTAGGTATGAGGTCGCGACAATCGAGAGGCTAGACGTAAAACAAGGTGCTGGGGTACCGTTGTAATGCCATGACGGAGCATTAGCCGTTGTCCGATGGTTGAAAAAGACCAGACCGTTGCATTGTTAGTCAGCTTCCGCTGTTCTTTTGGTTATGGTTATGAAATGTTGTAAACTCTGATGTAATCTCATGTTATATAAATGAAAAGTTGTTGTTTTTATTTCATTATGATTTATCTAATGTGTTATATCCTTAGACAACCAGGAATCCGACACTTGAATCTTCGACATTTTGAATACGAGAAGGTGTTAAAGTGTCGATTTTCGATGGTCGAAATTTCTGGCCATTGCAAAATAGAATAGGGTTTTGGGTTTATCGTGAACAGTGTTTTTACATAACATTTGTTCTTTAACCCAAGTAAAAACAAGATTAATTTCTAAAGGTTGAATAATCATAAAATAATGATTTTTGAAGATTAAATCTGAACTAGAGTTTTAAAGAATCTTTAATTAGATTGAAATGTGAATAAGGTAATTAAATTTACTGAATTTAAGAAATCTTCGAGATGGAGTACCCCCTACACCCTATTACCCCTCTGCAAATTTTACTCCATGCAATAGTTAAATCTTTAGTTAGATTTGAATGATAAATGGTAATTAAATTTACCAATAACACGATGGGTGTTTAATATGGAGTACTACCAGTTTTGCTCCATGGGATGAATAGGTTGGGATTGGGATAATGAAATGAATAATTACTTCGGCAAGGCTCGTCAATCCCGACCAGCTGATAAACCTTAATTTGGTTTAAGTTGTGAAAAGTTTAAATAAAATCTACTAACATGGTATCCAAAGGAAGATTAAACAATAAGTTTAAAAGAATTTATCTTTGATAACATTAATGGGAACATTTCCTTTAAATAAAAGAATGTTCTTGATTGTAATGAGATGTGTTCTATCTTTGTGTATTTATCACATTATTATAAGGATACGTTAGTTATTCAGAAAGACCGGGTTTAACCAATTCTGAATAACTGTTACGATGACTAAAAGTCTAAAGACAACGGTTGAAGACCGGAGATCTTCACATCGTTGGGATGATTGTTGATGTCTCGACCTGAAGTGTACACCCAAGACGGGGGAATGAGTGGTGATCGTCCGGACGTACTTGGAAATCGACCGGTTTTCGTTCAGACCCAGTACGGACTTATGAATGGATTATGTCTGAAATTGTATTTCGTTCTGTATTTATTGATTTCTATTAAATATGTATTTGTTTGGTGGTGGAGAATTTATTCTCTTGCTTAAATCCCTTCTCTGAGACGTATGAGCTTAGAGGTTATGTATTGATAGATATCAATTGTATAGGATGAATTGTCAATATGGCATGCTAATATACAAATGATCAAGGCTTTTGTTGAAAATCAGGGCCTTGTGAATGATGATCAAAGCACGGATTTAAGTAGAATAGCTTTGTGTATAGCGTTAATTTGCGAACCTCACACCCCGATGTGAACATAAAACGGGATAAAAACTGCAGGAAAATAGACATACGTTAGTTTCAAGCTATGAGTGATGTAATGGTATGGAGCCTAGACATTTTACTTATGTGGATGTTGGATTATGTTGGAAAGCGAGGTACCTCGGATTCGATCTAGGCCAACTACAAGGCCTTTGATTTGGTCGACATACTAACCTTGTGAGAGGTTCAATAGAATCGGCTAACAAATTGTTTATGGTATTGCCAATCAGTGACGACTGACCAGCCTTGAAGATCCAAATCTTGCCCAGAGGTGTGATCCTGAGTCATTTGCTAGAGTGTCTTGATATTGGTGAGGAAGATCCCTTGCCTCGGTTCATAGATGGAATCCAATTTCCAATACGTGACTTTTCGGTTTTAGTTGTAAACCTATATGGCAACATAATATATGGTACCTATGCTGTTATAATTGATAAATTTATATTTGAAGTTATGTTTGTCACTATGCACTTATAGTATATCAAAATGATTTGTTTTAAAGCGTACCAAGCATGTTTGGCTATTATAAGGTAAAACTCTATCCTCTGGTTTGTGTTGCATTGTGTGATGGGACCCGAGTCTTATAATAGCTTCATTTTTTCAAAAGCATTGCATTATTTATAAATTGTTTTATTTCAAGAAATGTTATTCACATGGAGTAAACCCATTTCGTGTTATACGGTGGCAGTCTCGTGATTTAACTTATTTTAAAGTAAAGTTTAATAATTGTTTTATCTCTCACACCATCCTATGACTGACTCGGAGTTTATTGTTTCCACCTAAACTCTGGGTGCCCATATTTTCCATACGGGTAGTCGGTAGTTTTGGTTTTTGCAAATTCTTTATTTTTGCAGGATCCTAGTTTACAATTGGGCCTATATTTGGAAAGCTTTGTATCCGTATATTTCTTTCAGTTATGGTAGTTGATGTACTTCGGATGTGCATTGTATTCATGTATTTTATTTTCGCTGCTATGTATTATATTCTCTTATAATTGTATTTTTCCGCTGTGTGGTATTTATTCGCACTTTGATATTCTTGTACTCTAATGTAAATAGTTGTAATAGCAATGAAAAGTGCTGTTGTTCTGCGTTCTGATGCGTTGTGTTCTCATAAAATCCGGGATTTTCCGTCTCTTCGGAGATCGAGGGATTTCGAAGCGCGACAGTTTGGCATCAGAGCTTTGGTTTACAAAGCTCGAGATCAAGACACATTAGACCCAAACAAAATAACTCATCAGAGATAGGATTAGTAATATCCTATTAAAGAATAACTCATTAGAGATAGGATCAGTAGTATCCTAGAATGAGAAACTCGTTAGAGATGGGGTTAGTAACACCCTAGACTGAGTTGGAAGAGTATTATATATAGAAAAAAATAAATTTATTTATTTATTAAAAATGAATATGATTTAGAAAGATTATACCTTATAATTTGATTTTTGAGTGTTTATTTGATGTCGAAGTCGGACTATCGAGTATAAGAAGATTTTGGGTATAAGCCTTGCAAACGTATTTTCGAAGTCTCAAATATACTTTTATTGATATAGAATCACATTCTAGTCGCTTGGGGATAATTCTGGTGATTGATGCATCATCATCAGTATATATTTTCGAGTTTTGAAAGTGGGATGACTATATAATTCCAATTGAAACGTCGAATTATACTTAAAATAATTTAGGTAGGCATTTGGAAATAATTTTAAATTTTACTAAAACGAGTTAAATAGATTGAAAATATACATGTAAATCAAACAAATTAAAAATTTAACCGAAGAGAAGTTAAATAGAATTTGAATAAAACCAATATGAGTATAGAAGCTAAATTGAGTCAAATTAAATTTAATGTTGAATTAATTCGAAATTAGTTGCAACTAAATATATATACATATATTTACTAAGCAGCTTACTGATTTGATGTTGAGTAGAGAAATAAATTGCGTGCCCAACAAACAGGTGCACCTTAATGAGTTGGTTGTGTAATTTTATTATTATATTAAACTATGTGAATTTTTTGGATGCGTTGTGATGGTTGCTCTGTGTGAAATCAAACATACAACATAGGATACTAACCAATAAATTATGAACTACACCACATAACATACTACTGAAGACAACATATCATATTCCATGTAAGCATTTGGCGCTTATATGACGAGGTTTGGATTACCATATGAGCGAGATGCTTGTATGGCGAGGACTGAATGATAGGTTGAGTTGAGGACTGATTATGGACTTAACAACATATAAAGAAAAATGACATGACTAAATAATAAACAACACACAGATCGGGAGAAGGAAAAAAATACAATTGTCTCTTTCGTTTTAGTTAACGTGCGTGGGTATGAGGGGGCAGCAGGGCTTATAAATTATAATGAGTGTGCATAATTGTTTACGACCTAATAAATTTATCCAGACCACCCCGTACAAAGGAGGTTATGGCGAATTTTTTTAGAAATTTATGGTGTTAGCTAAATTTAAGAGAAATTTGAAGTTCTTAAAAACTGAAAAGTTGAAGACTAAAAGCCAGAATGAAAGCTGAGTTGGTTAGTTAAACAACTTTCAGCTCTGTTCTTTTTTGGGGACAAAAAAGCTTTTAAGTAAAGGAGGTTGTAACAACCTATATTTTCAAAACAAATTTAAAATTTATTTTTAATTGATTTTGATTAGAATTAAATATTTTAGATGGTTTATTTTGAGAATAAACGATGATAAATTTATTTAAAGCGAAGTTAGAACTTATAAATGTATTTTAATTATAAAAATAGCTCAAAATAGAGTGGTAGTTTGACAATTTGATTTTAAATTTCAAATGAATACACAAAATTCAAAATAAATCGAATTTTAGAAAGAAAAAAAGAAACGTTTTGATATTTTGAACTATAATTTTCTAACGAATGTAAGAAACTAGGATTTCACTTTATAAATTGTAAGTTATGTCCAGTTTAAAATTTAAAATAGTCGCTATAGAATTTATATATATTTTAATATTATATATAGCCCTTAAAAATGGTCATTTTACAAACGACCTCCGTTTTCGACAAAACCACTTTTGTTGGATTCGGAAAGTCAAATTATTGTTAGGTTTAAAATTTCAGGTCATTTGGAATTAGTTTGTGAGCGCATTGAATTTAAACCCATTTTCAATTTCAGTTTAAATTTAATAAGCTAATAAAAAGGCCATTTTCCAAACGGTCTCCTAATTCGATGAAATTAATTTTGTTTGGACCGTATCGTCAAAATATAGCTAGATTTCAAATTTCATAATTTTTGGAGTTAGTATGAGGCACCAATAAATTAAAATGTATGTTGACATTCAATGTTGAATGTTATATTAACTTATATTTTAATTTTTACAAAAACTGATTAAAACAGTAGTATTGGCTTACGAAACATAATCCGTTGTGTCCGAAATGGGGGTGATTGGTTAGGAACGACAGTCGTTGGGTTTGATTTGGAATTAGGATCGATAAACAAGTATTTTTGGAATTAAATAATAATTTTATATATAAATATGTGGAAACCCTAATCTCCTTTCCTCATTAATTGCCGCCTCCTCCTTCTGCCTTAATGGCTACGATGCACCCAACTTATCCCTCTTTTATCTCCCCATCTACGCATGGAATTCAAAAGCTCAAAATGTGAAAAAACTTAAGCACCTCAAGCTCACAACACCATATTGTCAGTTTTGCCACGCCCAGATGCGGAAGAATTGGAACGGGCTAAAGCCGTGGCAATTTTGGAACGAGCTAAAGCCGTGGCAACAAGATTTAGCATGGTTTAGGGCTGTGGTAATTTTGGAATGGTTTTGGGCCATTCCAATATTAACAAAAATATTTTCACACCACCAGTCCTGGTGTGTCCAATTATTTTCACACCCAAATACATCGTCGTTCCAATTTATAATACCAACCAAAACAAAAAGAAAACTTGTTCATCCCAAAATAAATCATCGCTCCTCAGATCGAAATCGAAGTCGCCTTTCATCCCAAAACAATCCGTCGTTGGCATGAAATCGCTTTCCTCTCATTCCAGATTCTTTTCAGGTATTATTCTAATTAAAATCGAAACCCTAAATAATCTACTGGATCAATTATATTTGTTTCGCTAATATTGGAAGAATTTTATGGAACTGTTAGATATTCAAATCTCTCCATAAGAATAAGAAGGATTGTGTTAACTGAATTAACAAATGCATCTTATTGAGGTGAAGTGTCGGATTTTACTATATGCAGTGGATGGGATTGTCTGTGCAGACGTATTCAATTTAGCGCTAAATAGATATTTTTGCACCGTGAGCAGTATTTTTCTTATGGCTTAGGGGTGTTAAATTGCAAGCTGATTCTAGTGACACAGCTATATTGTGTTAATCTTTCATATCTTTTTGGTATTATTTAGTCTAATGTGATAAAAACGTGAAATAATCAAATTTTTAGAAACTGATAAGAGTTTGGGGACAATTTTGAGCTTACTGAAGAGGTATGAATGCCTTGTGTTATTATTCTTGAATTCCCCTGTAGCTTTTAATCTCAAGGATGGTAAATTGATGGGTTCCCCTTTCTCTTCTTCTTATAGCCACTTTTTAAATAAACTAAATTTGGGTAGGGGTTGTTGCTGATGTGGTTTTTAATTAGTGGTTGTCATTGTTCTACCTATCTATGAGTTGAGTCTGAGCATTAAACATTACCAGATCCAATAACCTTCATTTTATTTGTATTTTGTACATGAGGAAACTTTCACATGCATTCACGTGTCCACTTGCATATAGTTAGCTATGAGTTTATTAAGAAATCATTAACTGACTGTTAAACCCTATTACCAGGTTCAGGCAAAGTTTTTTTTTTTTTTTCCTTTATGGCTCTTAAATCCTTTTTTTTAGAGCATAATAACATATATTTTTTCATGTCTACATTTTCTTATTCAGCTAACAAAATAAAAAATATAAGATAATTAGGCAGTGAGCCATACTACGTCTACAATGATGGACGAAGATTGCTAACAATTTGTAGAAAACAACAAGTAAAGGATAAAAAAACATAAGAAAAAAGAAGAAGTAAAAGCTAAGGCAAAGCAAAGAAAAAAAGAAAAAAAAAACATCATAGGATTCTTTGCTGTTTAACGATCGATTTGTCTTTTTCATTTAAAAATTGCAGATGATGATCGAACTTTACTTAATTTTTGGTTATTTGCTGTTAATTCAAGTATTGATGAGAATGTGGAGCTTTACTACTTATATTAATTATATCAATTTAAATCATTCAGGGACCTTGACTTTTTGAACCTATACATGGTTCTGCCACTAATATAGCTGGAAAGGTGAATTTCTGATTGCAAAATACCCTACATTGTTTAAAAAATGAATTAAGGTGCAATACGAGAAGAATTGTATGTACAGGACATAGGAAACCCATTGGCAAAAGTGCTTAGTGCTGCAATGCTTTTAAAATATGGACTATGGGAAAAGAATGCTTCCAAGATAATTGAAAATGCAGTTACTGAAACTCTAAACTGAAGTTTCAGGATCAGAGACTTGTAGTCTGTTGGACCAGTTTGTACACACTCTTTTTTTCTATTGGAATTGGTTTTTTTGTTTATTAAATCGTGCTAGTGATATATACATAACTAATGGTAATAAAAAATACACTGATACTAAATATATGATGCAGACTGGGCATAATAAGATGTTCTGAGCAAAACCACTGTTTAATATTTTTTTGCACTAATTTGCAAGGAGCAATTTAGGATTAGTCAAAGTATCCAAATAGCCTACCGCCAGTAGTAAATTTGAAGAATCATTACGGTGAGAAGAACCTTGTTGGCATTGTGTAGCTGTGAAAACAGTAAATACGCCTGTTAAGGTACACAAGAAGTTTCTTAGTTAGTCAATATTCATGGTTGTTCCAAAACAAAAATAAGGTTGTTAGTTTGCATATTACATGAACAAACAGAAGTCAATTTTTATAGAAGACATGTTACAGTAAAAATCTCTAATAAGGAAGAACTATAAATGCTCGTGTTTAAACAGAGGTTACAATTTACATAGTCACAGAAACTGTAAGCTGTTAAACAGAGGTTACTATAAATATAGGTAACTCGTAAGCCAAAGAGATGAAATTTACTTGCTAGTTAATTAAATTAGAAAAGAAGTACCGAATAAATTACATCTTTGATAATGTAACAATGCTCCAATCATCCGAACTATAAATTGTAAGCTACTAAAAGTTGGTTTCAATATATAAAACAAAATTTTAGTTTGAAGATAAAGTCTGAAATAAGATGACGATCCATGTGTAATTAAACAAACACAAGTAGAATGTGCTGATTAACAACATGTTAATTAAATGGGAAATCCGAGGTGGATTAGATAAGAAATACCCAAAAAGGGGGGAAAAGCATAAGCCTTGTAAAGCTCTTATGCAAAGTGATCCAAGCAAACATAATCGCCCAAAATGAACATAATAGCTCAAAAGTGCATTGCATGGCCGCATGAAATAATTTAAAGGATGAGAAAAAAATGGATGAGAGATGTATGTTTGGTGTGTGTACATAGCAGTACCCAAATTTGTGTAGTTTTGCATGTCTGAAAGTAGACTTGAAGCGATCTAACCTTGGCTTATGTGTTACTGGATTGATTTACCCATTATTTGCAGCTTCTTTATGTCCGAAAGAAAAAAGAAATAATTAAGAAAAAGGCAGTTGGTTTTTATGTCAGAGTGTGCTTAAAGCATCTAATATTTAAAGATCAAGTGACCCAAAAGTTGTTGCAAACATACTAACAGTTTGAGCGAATAAATATAAACTGGTGGTGCATGCAGTTTTATGCAAATCTGCTGCTAGCTTATTTGATGATCCTTTTGTTTAACAATGTATTCATAAATTTATTCCATGTTATTCATATATAGTGCTTATACTCTCTTAGCTTGCTTACAGCTTCATCATAGTTGTAAAAAGCTTGTCGTGTTAATTGTAAAATAGTTTACAATTATAAGTTAATTGCCAATAAGCATCACAGTTTCTGAAAGTGCTCATTAACAGTATTCATGCATAACGGAAAAGCACTAAATAAAGACAGTTTTGGCAGACAATGCTCTGGACTGGTTTGGATGGGGATAATAAGTGTACTCCAATCACTGTTAACAATTTGACAACTCTGCATAGTTTCTTATGCTCAACTACAATGCTGAGATAGTTTAACAGTGCGTTCATTCTGCATGAAAACAAATTAAAAGAAACAGTAAAATATGTAAGTAAAAGAGGTACTAAAGAACTCCAAAGACACGAAGGCAATATCAAGAAGAATATGTAAGTAAATTAATGCAAAGCAGAATGAACTGTCTAAATTCATTAGAAAATATGGAGTAAAATACATGGTGACCCATCAGTTTCTTGTTTAATAGATGGTTTCTTCTTTATATAAGTTTTGTTTATTTGAAAAATTCATCTGTGTAATATGATTGAACTGGTGTACAATCATTTTGATAGCATAAAATTTGATACTTGCCCTGTCAACTAGTTGAAGTAGTACATGAATTTTGGTGCCAGTCAGCTAGGGAAAACTGAAGCAATTCTACCTTATTAAGAAGTGATAAAGTATATTTTTGCATGTAATTATCACTATGTTTATGACGTCGTCTCTTTCATACCTAGACATATGTTTCATATCCAGTAGACTGACATAAATTTTGCTTTGCTCATAGAGTCACCGGGTATCTCGAGAAGCAATCCACTCTTATACGGAGTTTCTTAAGAAGCTCGATGCTGAAAAAATAGAGAATGTTCCTGCTCCTGTTATTGCTATTGATTACTGGCGCCTCCGTGCTGATGCAACTCTTTGAGATGTTGTGATGATTGTTAGGGATGATGAGGCCCATCACCATGATGTTAATCATTATGCTTCTGTAAGTTTTCCCTTTTATTTTACTTCTTTGTTGAGTTGTTTATATATACACTACTTTATCAGCGCTGGACTGAAAATTGGATAACATTATATTATGTTAGATTTATCATTATGATAAATCTATCAAAAAATTAGGAATGTGTCACATAAGTGGAAATTCAATGCTTATTAAACATTATATTATGTTTATTTTCATGCTAAGTTTTTAAATGGATACACTTTTATTTTTGATTGCATATCAACTGTGCATGCATATGTGTGTGCGTTTTAAGAATTATATGTTATTAATACGTATTAGATGTCAGTTTTTTTTGTATGCCCATGATTTACTCATCTTTGCACATCTTACAGTGGAGTTTAGTTTCTTTTAGGTCAAACCACATATTTTGACTTCGTAATTTCTTTTACTGCTTAAGAACAACACTCAAGTCTATCTCGTTTAAAGTAAGTTCAATTTCATATAGGAAATTTCATAGTATGAATTTTGAACAAAATTATAATTCATAGATGTATAGCTCGGTTCTCATCTTCTATTTCTTTAATTTTTCTTCTTCTTCACTTTCCTGCGTCTGCACATAACGATCAGATCACCAAGGGTTACCATTCTAAATCCGTAGTTATCACTACCGAAATGTTTTCATGATTCATTGCTAAATAGTTTCCTTAACTGGTAGTTAACTAGATTTTTCAATCAGTGAATTATAATTTCCAACATAGATATATATTTCTCTCGCAGTTATTTATAATTTAAAGGTCTTCGTTAATGTACATACATGCTTTCCTTTCTTTATAAGGAGCAATGTACCTACAAAAAAAAAAAATCTTCCAATGCCTCATAAAAGAATCCGAAAGAAGAATGAGCACTTCAAGATTCATAAAATGCTTTTACCATTTTTTATAAGGCCATAGGAAAAACTTACTTGTTGATAAACACTACTCCAATTGTAAAACATAATATATATCTATAATTTTTTCATGTATTTCTTAAAAACTAATGGAAATTGTTGTAGTATGTAAAACAGTTTTTGCTAATTTTAACATTACTGTTGCGCTAGACGGAAACACAATTGGCCTTTGCCTTTAGGAAACAGTTTTTGTGAACTTTGTTACACATATAATATAGTTAGATTTATCATAGTTTGGTATATGTGACACATTCCTAATTTTTGTATAGGTTTTATATTGCAGGACATTCAATTTCAAGGACAAGGATTGCAGAAGTGTCCAGCTCCGCTTGAGTATCGCTGAAGATTGGGTTTATAAGAAATTAAGTGTGGTATTGAATACTGAGAGTTACGCAAATTAAGTAATTAGCATATTCATTGTACATATTGCTTGATTTGTCATTCCTTAATGACGGTTCATGCATGATGAAGTTATGAGATCTTATGATATATATACTAGAATGCTGAACTTGTTAAGCTTTTGCTATATGCAGTTGTCTTGTTAAAGCTGGTTGGGTTTCAGTAAATTATGGTTCTTATATTTATTTTCCTTTTTTAAATGCGGACTCCTTTTTCATACATTTACAGTGTTTATTCAGACCGTGGGTCCCTTTGTGTTCTTTATAGATTTAATATTTAGATAGCAAAGAAAATCATGCGACCAATTAACTAAGCATATGTTTCTGATATGAGTGCAGTTTTTTTCAATTTAATTTATCCAAGGCCAAAGACACAGTTAAATTATATTAAAAAAAATTACGGTGCAAAATTGCCATGGTCCAAAGCCGTGGCAAAATGATATTTTGCCACGGACCAAAGCCGTGGCAAAATATAAATCTGCCACGGCTTAGGGCCGTGCCAGAGCCGTGGCAAAAATTTCGCCACGCCCAGTTTTTCCACGGTCCAAAGCTGTGCCAAAACTAATTAGCCACGGCCTAAAGCCGTGGCAAAATTGCTTTTCTGGTGTAGTGGCTCTATAAAACCAACGGGTAAATCGGATTTCATGAACCAAAGTGCTCGATTTTCGAGCTCAGATCGCCTTGTTCGAGGCACTTTCTGGCCTGTCGTGGGTGATCGGAGGGCACGACGTTCGGTGTAGGGGGTGACGGCGCTAAGGCGCACGAGGTGGGATTGTCAGATTGAGGCTATGTCCTCGAGAAGTGCACGTTGGTGGAAATCAAAGTCGAACAAAGGTTCGGCTTAAGCTTGAAGAAGAATAACGGGTTTAAACCCTTAACCAATGTAATTAGTTATTAATTATAAATTTATATATTATATTTATGTAATTAATGTTTGTAATACCATAGCTTTTTCATACGAGATCGGAATTCGACGATTTCAGTAGCATTGAAATCGTGAAGTTGAGCTCTACAACATAGAACTGACTAGAACAGAAACAGAGCAAGTTGAATTTTGAGCTAAATTAAACATTTATTTAATTTAGTTTAAAAATAAATCCTCAAATAAAGATTGACAAAGTGGAAATCAAAGTGAGAACTTTCTCACTCAAAATATTTGTACAGGTATTTATTTTATAGCTGAATATATCGATTGCCAATGATGATTTTTATCAGTTTTAATTATCATAAAATGTTGTATGGTATATGTTAGCTCACCTCACCATTGTTTGAAAACTCATTGATGATCTGATTGACTGTATTATGTTTTGACTTTGATTTTGAACATATTAAAATAATAATGTTAATATTAGTGTGGTAGTTGAAATTAGTTATAAATATCCATTTATAATTTGAACAGTGGAAATTAGTTAATTTGAAAAATAACTCGAATTGAACTATTTATGATTAAATTCATGAATCAAATGAATTTAATTTTATTGTTGTTGGTTCAAACCTTGCATAGGTCTAGGGATGATAATTAATTCGCATCTCCCTTGGATTTAATTGTATGTCAACCGATTGATTGACAGACTGTTATAAGCGTTATTTAATTATTTAATGCTTATACAGTTATAAATTGCACTCTGGATGTGAATTGAATGTTTAGTATTTGTTCATCACTATTTTCGAATACATGCGATGTATGGAATCCATATAATAAAATTATATGGTAACTAATTGAGTCTGATTCCAATTCAGAAATAATGAATATTTTAAAATAATATTCAGTAAAGAATCAAAAAATGATTTTGATGTCCGATTTTGGATAGACACGAAAATATATAAAAATATGAAGCCGAGTTAAGTATATGAACGCTAATTTAACTCGAACGAATTTTTATATCGATTTTATTGATTTTTAAAATGAATATCGAGAAGACTGGATTTCAAAATCTGACATTTTGAAAATATTATCATTTTGAGATTATAGTAAAATGGGATGTTCAATTTTAATTTAAAATTGAAATGGAACTTGTAATCGTTTTTAAATGAATTTATAAACATTCCATAAAATACATTATAAAATGGGAAATCGACGAAATATATTATATACATATTTTAGTGGCTTGAATAGAACGCGCCTCGTAGAGCTGTTTGCGAATTTAACCATTAACTTCGAATTGACGTAACAAGAGATCCGACCGTCGGATTCTCCTAAAACCGGAGCCTTGGGTTCGTACCAAAAAGATCTTTCCAATGAATATAAGAGATTTTAATTTGAACGGTTAGATTTTAAAATATGTCCACATCAATTTCAAAACAGGTCGCTATGGATGTAGTTCGGTGGCCGATATTGGTAACCGAATGTAAGAGCCTTAATAAAAATTTTAAAAATATAAATAAATTATGTAAAATCATAGTAAATGATTCGTAAAGGTTTTGGATGAAAAATTCCAAGTTTGAAATGAGGAAAGATGTTTTTATCTGAATGAACCAGTTTTAACTAGAATAATAATCCAATGATTTTTAGATATAATAAATTGGATTTGTAAATGGTTTTGAAATAACCATAGTTTTCCAACGAATAAATTGGAATGGACTTGAATGGAATTTATCTTTGGATATGTCTATATTGGATTCCGTAATTATACAGATATTGTTATGGGAATTTGGAAGATATTGATATCGTTATTCCAAAACCATACCTGTTAATTTCAGAATTTGGTACTGAGTATAAGTCGATATGATTTCCATTTAAGATCTTATATTTAATATCAAATATATTACCAGGCAGTAACTCTGCATGGTAATATAATTTTTCACACAATCTGTAATGGCCCGAATTTCCGTACACTTTGAGTTAACTATATACACCACACATCCCGCCCAAATTGCACAAAAATAAGAATCATTAATACAAAAAAGTTAGAGGATAAGAAATAGAAAGAAAGAAAAGTTAGAATAGAAGAAAACAAAGAACACAAATCTCACAGCGGAATGAACAAAATATATTAATAACATAACTTTGAAATATAAATCAATAACTGTATTACATACCATCATCAGAGCAGAGCAGTTATTCCTGGAACAGTTATAAATACATGTTTCCATATACAACAAAGTACACGGCGGAAATATGATAGTCATAACTAATTGTCGAAGCCTCCCGCGTCAAGCTTCTTCAGATGAAGCTGTAAAATCCCTACGACTTGACTGCCCATACAAATTTGGGCATCCAAGAGTTTAGGGAAAACAAAAACATAAAACTCTGGGTCAGTCATGGGACTGGTGTGAGTAAACTCCGACCATTGGTTTAACTTTCAAAATCCTTTCGAAAGAAATGATAATCGTAAGACCGATCCACACATAAACACGGATGGTTTTTACCTTACGATAACCAAAATATCTTTGATATCAAAATCCGGTGATATTATAATAGTGTCTAAATCAAATAAATAGAAATCTAGCGGAACGCTTGCATCTCACGCTCCATGTATAATATTAAATCAAAAACCGCATGGCACTTATTAGAGATTGGATTCTGACTATGACAAGGTATGGAACCACCTTCCGATCAATGTACTTTAGAGGGGACACACTGGGGTTCAACAAGAGCTTCTTGCAACCCGGCCCACACATGAACGACCACTCATTTTGCTTGAGTTTATCGAATGTATATCACCAACAGTTGGGATCAGCAATTTCCTAAAAGGGATAGCATCGAAATATATTAAAGAAGGAAATGAAATTTCTGTAGATAGGTGATTATATACCTTAATGGGAGCGACCAATATAGCTATGTTGCCTGCCCGATTTTTGTCATTTCCCGGTTGATGAGGCTTGAGGTCACGATTACCTTTCAACAACATCTTTCCATCATTCACTTTGAATGCCACATCGTCAGACCCGTCAGTATACATTGTTCTAGGACTGGACAAACTGAAGGCACCATTCTATTAATCCATCGTGGGCAATTTCTATCTAGGATTAAAATAACAACCCTTGCACTTTACTTCGTCTTCAATTATCTTTAGCATAAGTTGATTCGTAACACTTATGCCAATACGAAGTAGTTTTCAGATAATAAATCTGATCTCAGTCTCTCCGTATTGACAATAGAGGTATACAATAAATTAAAACGTTGATAGTTGGTGGTTTAACTATCAAAGAAAACATCCATACAACCAACGATCCTATTTTCAAATGAAAATTGTATCGACCAACCATCAAAACAACACTGGCCCCTTGTAAAATCAATTTCTTATTATATTATCATTTCCAATTCCCATTTTCCATGTTTTGTATCCTTTCAAAGCTCTATTTTCTCTCTCGATTCTAGGAAAACCATTTCCAATATCCTAATTTCTTTACTTGAGAAAATATCTCCTATTCCAATTAGAAAACATTTCTAAATATTCATGAATCTATATTTTCTATATACAGAAAATATACCTTATTAATATCGGAAAATATTTCCATTTTCCCTTTCTTAATTCCTTGTTAACCAATTCATTTCATTTTAAAATATCTCTCATTTTACTTGGGGAAACATTTCAAAATCCTTTAAATTAACACGATGTTATTAAAACATCGTTATTATAACTCAAACCATTTATCATTTATTAACTAACCATATTGCTAACCAATCTTCACTATTGAACCTTAACCATTCCGCCATCAATCATGAAGTCAATCAAGTTAGGGTATAATTACCTCTCAGACCTTAATTGGACAACATTCTCAACTTCGCAATAGTCAAAGCTCACAACTTCAAACAAAACATTGCTTACACGACTTTCTGTAACGGCCCGACTTTCGTACACTTTGAAAGTTGAGTCATTATATAAGAAATAGAAGAACGAGATAGAAAATAGAATATCAGAATCTCACAGTGGAAATGGATAAACATGATATCACACATAATTTATAGATATCATAATAATTATACATCAGAGTTTCACAACATATAGATAATGTATACTTATGGTCTCATGACCTGTCCATATTACACACCATAATATAACTTAACGATGCATATTTAAGTACTAGCGTATTTGTTATTCTTAGAGTCCTGCCAAACTTCTCCGTGGATAGTGATCCAGAACCTGGATCACTTGGCTACTCATAATAAGTATTATGAGTACCCAAGAGTTCAGGAAAACATGAAAAATAAACTCTGGGTCAGACATAAGCCTGGTATGAGTAAATAAATTTTATTTAAAATAGATGAGGAGATAAGCGGTCTTATAAAACATGTTGCTTAATAGAGTGACTTGTTTCACTTCAGAAAATACCATTTTGAAAAAAACTGGATTCTTGTAAGACACAACCACCAATAAATATGTACGTGTTTTTATCTTACGATAGCTAAATCATTTTTATATTAAATCTAGTGGTATTATAATACTGTCTATCAATTTACAAATAAATAGGAATATAGCCGAAAAGCTTGCATCTCACTTTTCGACATAGTTGGTATACAACTAAAAACCGTATGGCTCGTATTGGAGTTTGGATTTCCAACATGACTAATGGAACCTCCTTCTGATCAGTGTTCTCTAGAGATGAAACACTGGGGTTCAACAAGAACATCTTGCAACCCAGCCACACAGAACCAACCATTCATTTTACTTGAGTGTATTGAATATATCATCACCACAATTGGTAGCAAGCCAACTGAATTCATTTTGAAGCATATATAAAAAGGGACAATTGATTTCTCTAGATCAGTGATGATATACCATGATGGGTATGACCCACTTAGCCCTGCTACCTGCCCGATTTCAGTCACTTCCTGGTTGGTGAGGCTTAAGGCTACGATTATCTTTTTGGAATATTGCTTCGTCATTCACTTTGAATGCCACATCATCAGATCCATTAAATCACAAATTGACATCCACAAAGCAAGAGAATATATATACTACATCCATTTTGGAATCGTCCTCAGGATTAGTAGCAGTTTCCCTTGCTCTTCAATGTCTTCATGTTGACTTCCATTCTAAACGATCGCCTGAGTCAAATCAAAGTAGTACTCGGAATTTAAATTAAAATCTGATCCTGGACTCTTTGAATCGATACACATTAATATCATTTGTGTACAATCATTTATTCTGAAATAAATGTCGTAGCCTGTCCATTTAAATTTAATTTTCCCTTCTATTTTTAAAATTAAAATAGTGGTAGATGCAAGAGGATAAAATATGTCAACATTAATTATTCGAGTTAATAATATAACTTTTCAGATTGTTTAAATATGTCAACACTTTTTATTATATTTTATATTTTGACTTTAAATTTGTAAAGGTTATCTTACTTTGTTAACATACATAATATCGCCAAAGAATTTTATTTAAGAAGAGTTAACTACTTATTTGTTTTGTTATAAAAAGTAAAAACCATAAGTTACATTAAAAATTTGAAGTTTGAAATATTTGTCTCTTAAAATATATTCATATCGTAACTTATCTAAATGTTATTTATGAATTGAGATTTAATATGTTGTTTACGAAGTTAGTCAAAAACTCGGTCGTTACAGTCTACCCCGCTTAAAAAGAATTTCGTCCTCAAAATTGGAGAATAAATAGAAAAAGAAGATAGAGTAGTCAAAAAGCCATCAGTCATGTCATATCACACCATCCAAAACCATACATAGTAGTCACACACACATATACTCGAATAGATCGAGTTATATATATATATATATATATATATACACATACATACATACACATAGTCCATCTACTACGTAAACCACTAAGTCACACTACCTGGGACTCTACATATCATCATCGGAAATATCTATCACTTCTACCACTTTGTCTTCTGCATCCTCCTCGTCGTCTGATATATAGATAACCTCTGGTGAGGTTGGATAAATCATTAGCGAGGGATACTGAAAATCAAAGTCGGTAAAAGTCTCCGCATAACCAACAGCCTCCTCAAACTCATGAATGATCTGCTCAAGGTAAACGTGGTTCCCGTCCATCTCTAACTGCTCATCCTGTATCACGGGCTCATCCTGAAATTCCTCCATCATTTGATTTTCCTGTTGTGCCTCATCCACTAGAGTGATCTGCTAAGATTCCATGGTCAGATCAAATGGATATGGACCGTAAAACAAATAATAGGGAGGTGGCTCTAATATCGAGTTAAAAGGATCTATCTCGAAAGCTGGGACAAAGGGAAATGTCTCTAGTGCTAGGTCCAAAGGAAAAGGCTCAAATGTGGGATAATAGGAAAATATCTCAGGTGCCAGATCAACCTGCTGGGCCTCTGTACCTGGTGCGGTGTCCATAATATCAACCTCCTATTCCGACTCGTACTCTTCCTCTTCCTCTATTACTTCCTCTTTTTCCTAATCATACTCGTCGCCCACGTCGTCATCGTCGTCATCGTATCCATCATCATCGCCACTCCCATCAGTAGATCCACCACCCTCCTGTTGCTCCTCATCTTCATCATACTCATCCTCGATATCCATATCCTCATCATGTCTATCAAGTCATTGATCTCCCGGGTTTATCTCCAAATCATCATCGGATGCAACATGTAATCCTAAGTCCTCAGAGGGTTCCCTGATCTGACTAGACTCTCCTCTCTCACCACTTCCTAATACTTTGGGTGGGTTAATGACTTTTGGTCTTCTTGTACCATGTAGTATTCTAATCTGCTGTAGTGGTGTAAGCCTCTTTCTGGCGGTTCGTCGTAGTATAGGTGCCATTTGGTTAATAGACAAACAACATATCTCAGCACGAACTAAGATAAACTAAATAGTTCATAAGTCCTAATAAAAAAATCAATCCTTATCAACCATATACTGATTATTATCAGATGAAATTTATTCATTATTTTTTTTAAAGACACAATTTTAATCATTACTTCAAACACTAGTCAAACATACAATACAACCATCATCAAAGTCAAAACATACAACACACCCAACATTAAAGTCAAAACATACAATACATCCAACACCTAAACAAATACAAAGTTTGGGTATATCTTCCTAAAGTGTTCTTCAGTCTCCCAGGTGCAGTCGTTAGGATTGTCGCTCAATTGAACTTTTACTAGCTTGACTATTTTGTTGTGGAGCTTCTTCTCATCTTGGTCCAAAATCTTGACTGGATCCCTACTCATCGTCAAATTCAGTCTTATTTTCAAATCCTCCTAAATTATTGGTTCAATTATTGATGACGGATCGTGAACATACTTTCTTAGTTGAGAGACATGGAATACATTGTGAATGCCAGCCAATCTCTCTGGCAGATCCACTTTGTAGGCTAATGATCCAATCTTTCCCAAAATGCGAAATGGACCAATATATCTCGGGGCCAGCTTTCCTGATTTCCCAAATTTCACTGATCCTTTAATTGGTGAAATCTTTACCGACACGAGATCCCCTATGTCAAATTACAAGTCCCTTAATCTCATATCTGCATAGCTCTTTTGTTGACTCTGGGCTTCCTTCATTCTTTCCCTGATAAGGGTCACTTTTCTGTTGCTTCTTGGATTAACTCTGGTCCAAGCACAAGTTTGTTGCCAGATTCAATCCAACAAATTAGAGATCTGCAAGGTCTTCCATAAAGAGCTTCATAGGGTGCCATTTCTATGCTTGCTTGGTAACTGATGTTATAAGAAAATTCTACCAAATGCAAATAGTCCTTCCGTGATCCTCCAAAATCCAAGATACATGCTCTCAACATGTCTTCTAGGATATGATTTACTCTTTCAGTTTGACCATCCATTTGTGGATGATAAGTTGTGCTTAAATCCAATCTCGTACCCAATGTGGTTTGTAAAGCTTCCCAAAATTTGCTGGTGAAAATAGGATCTCAATCGCTGACAATGCTAACAAGAACTCCATGTAGTCAGACTATTTTCTCATAAAAATATCCACAAGAGAAACAGCTATCCTGGTTGATTTCACTGGAATGAATCTTGCCACTTTCGTCAATCTATCGACGATAACCCAAATCCCTTCATTTCCTTTTCTTGTTTTGGGTAAACCGTCGATAAAATCCATTGAAATCATATCCCACTTCCACTTGGGTACTTACAAGGGTTGTTGTAGTCCAACGGTCTTCTGATGCTCTCCTTTCACTTGTTGGAAATTTGCACACTTGTTGATGAAAGTAGAAATATTATTCTTCATTCCTGTCCACCAAAAAGTTCTTTTCATATCTTTATACATTTTGTGGATTCCAGGATGAATACTTAATTTAAACCTATGGCAATGTTGAAGGATTTCCATTCTTAAGCCATCCATATCAGGAACACATAATCGACCATTTACTCTAAGAACATCTCGGTCGTTAACCTTAAAATCCAAATAACGACTTTCTTGGGTTCCTTGAATATGTTCCACCAACTTCTTATCCCTTCATTGATTGTACACAATTATTTCCTGAAGAGTTGGTTTAGCTTCCAAAAGAGATAAAACCGCATTCCTGCTCAATGCGTCAGCTACAACGTTGGCTTTCCCTGGCGTGTATATAATATCCAAGTCATATGATGCCAGAAATTCCAGCCACCTTTGTTGTCTCAAGTTCAGATCTTTTTGAGAAAAGAGATATTTACGGGGTTTATGATCGGTGAGAAGCTCAAATTTTCCACCTAACAGATAATGCCTCCACATCTTTAATGCAAAGAATATAGTTAGTAACTCTGGATCATGTGTTGCTTAGTTCTTCTCATGTTGTTTAAGTTTCCTACTAGCATACGCAATGACCTTTCCATTCTGCATTAATACTACCCCCAACCCCACTCCACAAGCATTTGTGTAAACAACAAATCCACTCTTTCCATCTGGAACTGCTAGAACTAGTGCATTGGTCAATCTTTACTTCTACTCCTGGAAAGCTTCTTCACACTTTGGGGTCCGCTTGAATTTCTCTCCCTTCTTAGTTAACTTCGTCAGGTGAGAGGATATCTTAGAATATTCTTGAATAAGTATCCTGTAGTATCCTGCTAATCCCAGGAAACTACGAACCTCCGTCGGAGTCCGTGGTTGCTTCCATTGTTGTAGAGCTTCCACTTTGATTGGGTCAACAGATATACCTTCCCCATTTACAATATGTCCTATGAATCTTACTTCTGATTGCCAAAAATGACATTTTGAAAATTTAGCCTTCAGCATATGTTTTCGTAGGGTTTCTAATACTATCTTCAGATGGTATCGATGTTCTTCCTCCGTCTTTGAATAAACTAGGACAAACTTATTGAGGATTTTCCTAAAAACTCGATTCATCAAGTCTGCGAAATAAGCCGGTGCATTGGTTTGGCCGAAAGGCATAACCAACCATTCATAAAAGAAGTTCGGTCCTCTGAAAGCAGTTAAAGGAATACTATCTTCTGCGGTTCTTAATTGGTGAAATCCCGTTGCCAAGTCCATTTGAGAAAACACCGTTGCTCCATGAAGTTGATCAAAAAGGTCATCGATACGGGGTAAAGTATATTTATTTCTAATGGTCACGTTGTTTAATTCACGATAGTCTACACACAGCCTTAGTGAACCATCAGATTTTACTACAAACACTACTGTCGAACCCCAGCTTGAAAATCTTGGTCTTATTAATCCTTTGTTCAACAAATCTTGAGTTTGTTTCTCTAGCTCCATTACTTCCTTTGGTTCCATTCGCCTTTTTGGTTGAACAATCGGTCTCGCCCCTAGAATTTAGTCTATTCGGAATTCTATTTCACGATGATGGGGTAGACTCTTAACTTCTTCAAATATGTCAGAGAAGTCTTTGACTACCTCTAACGTTTCCAAGTTTTCTTGTGGTGCTTCCAAGGCATACAAGAAACTACATGTATGAAAACCGGGTTTTCCGCACGGTATTTTGGCTTTTCTTCCTATACTAGTTATCAAGGTTATCTTCTCCTTATCGCATTTTATGTTGGCTTGAAACTTACCCAACCAGTCCAAGCCAAGAATAAAGTCAAAGCCTTTAAAATCCAAAACGTAAAAATCGAAGAGGAAGAAATTAGAAAGATAGGAGATGGCCATGTTTTTACAAATCATTTTTAATTCTGATTTTCCATCGATAGGGTTGGATATGCAAATAGGGTCTTGTCTAATTCTTGGAGTAAGATGAAATTTCTCTGCTGATGCAAGAGCAATGAAACTATGCGAGGCACCGGTATCGAATAAAACACGAATATAATTTTCTTTTAAATGTAAGGTACCTTCCAGGACTCCTTTCCCTTTCATGTCAGCAGAAGTCGATGGTTCGTCCTTAATGGCGTACACCTTGGATTGTGGCGCCTTCTTCATCAGTGGACACTCTCTCACCATGTGACCTGGTTGATGACAGTTAAAGTAAAGTGTCTTTTGAACCATCTCTCTTCCTGCTCCAAACTGTTGTTTCTGAGCTAGTTGTTGAGTCTTAAATCCCAGATTTTTTCAAAATCTGGCTATATGGCCTTTCTGTTTACACTTGTTGCAAATAGTGTCCTTTGAGTAATTTCCTGGTCCCTTACCTTCCACTTTCCCCTTTCCTTAATTCTTCCAATCATCCATGTTCTTCCAGTTGGGGTTAAATTTCCTTTTGTTGGGATTTTCCTCATTGGCTCCACTATTGGGGTTTGTCGCTGTAGGCTTTTTCTTCTCCAATGCCTCGTACCGAAGTGCCATATCCACCAGATCAACAAAAGGTGATTTCAAATGACCAACCATCTTCACATGGAAACTCTCCCTTAGCGTAGCTACAAATATTTTATTTTTCTTAAGCGATGTGTTGATCAGCTCAGGACCAAAACAAGAAAGCCCGTAAAACTTCTTTTCATATTTAGTGATAGTCATGTTTCCTTGTTTGAGATCCATAAAGTCTTGATACATCCTGGCTTTGCCGGTAGTAGGTAAAAACTGAGCCTCAAATTCTTACTTGAACCTTTCACACGTAAAGTCTTCTTCTGAAGCATTTGCTATTTTAGAATCCCACCAAGCAGCGGCTGCCTCTTGAAGTTTCCATGATGCAAGAAGTTTCTTCTGCTCATCAGACAATTTAAGTCCATTGAAGATTTTCTCACATGTTCTCAGCCAATTCTGGGTTTCAAGAATGGATTCGGTTCCTTTGAGAGGTTTCCTCCCAAGGCAGAAAAATCCTTACAAGTGGTGGCAAAGTTTGATTGAGGTTGTACAGAAGTTACTTCTTCTGTAGTCTCAACTCGATTCTGATCAGTAGTACGTCCAATGGTTGTGGTAGTACCACTGGCACCTCTTCCACGTCTAGCTCTGGTGCCCATTCTTAACTCCTGAATATAATAAAGTGATATTTAACACTTGATCATGAGATATCATTACTCGAGTTAATTTAGTCGTAGTAATAAAAGTTTTCAAATACACTACCTCATTTTGGGTACTAACCCAAAGCCTAGGTATTCTATAGCCTAAGCTCTGATACCAACTGTAATGCCCCGACTTTCGTACACTTTGAAAGTTGAGTCATTATATAAGAAATAGACGAAAGAGATAGAAAATAGAATATCGGAATCTCACAGCGGAAATGGATAAACATAATAGCACACATAATTTATAGATATCATAATAATTATACATCAGAGTTTCACAACATACAGATAATACATACTTATGGTCTCATGACCTGTTCGTATTACACACCATAATATAACATAATGAAGCATATTTAAGTACTAGCATATTTGTTATTCTTAGAGTCTTGCCAAACTTCTCCGTGGATAGTGATTCAGAACCTGGATCACTTGGCGACTCACAATAAGTATTATGAGTACCCAAGAGTTCAGGAAAACATGAAAAATAAACTCTGGGTCAGACATAAGTCTGGTATGAGTAAACAAATTTTATTTAAAATAGATGAGGAGATAAGCAGTCTTATAAAGCATGTTGCATAATAGAGTGACTTGTTTAACTTCAAAAAATACCATTTTGAAAGAACTGGATTCTTGTAAGACACGACCACCAATAAATATGGTACGTGTTTTTATCTTACGATAGCTAAATCATTTTTATATTAAATCCAATGGTATTATAATAATGTCTATCAATTTACAAATAAATAGGAATATAACGGAAAGCCTTGCTTCTCACTTTTCGACATAGTTGGTGTACAACTAAAAACCGTATGGCTCGTATTGGAGTTTGGATTTCCAACATGACTAGGTATGGAACCACCTTCTGATCAATGTTCTCTAGAGAGGAAACACTGGGGTTCAACAAGAACATCTTGCAACCCGGCCACATAGAACCGTCCACTCATTTTACTTGAGTGTATCGAATATATCATCACCACGATTGGTAGCAAGCCAACTGAATTCATTTCGGAGCATATATAAAAAAGGATAATTGATTTCTCTATATCAGTGATGATATACCCTAATGGGTATGAACCACTTAGCCCTGCTGCCTACCCGATTTCAGTCATTTCTTGGTTGGTGAGGCTTGAGGCTACGATTATCTTTTTGGAATATCACTTTGTCATTCACTTTGAATGCCACATCATCAGATCCATTAAATCACATATTGACGTCCACGAAACAATACTCTATGTGTCAAGCAAGAGAATATATGTATTCTCCACCACCAAACTTGGTATGTTTGAGAAAATCAATATACATGATTATTTGGAAATACTTTGTCGGACATTCATCCATATTTGTTCGTTATGGGATTAAACGAATCCGAAGGTACTAAATCTACTACATCCATTTTGGAATCACCCTCAAGATAGCAGTTGCCCTTGCTCTTCAATGTCTTCATGTTGACTTCTATTTTAAATGATCGCCTGAGTCGAATCAAAGTGGTACTCGGAATTTAAATTAAAATTCGATCTCGGACTCTTTGAATCGATACACATTAATATCATTAGTATACAATCATTTATTCTGAAATAAATGCCATGGCCTGTCCATTCAAAATTAATTTTTCCTTCTATTTTTAAAATTAAAATAGTGGTCGATGCAAGAGGATAAAATATGTCAACATTTATTATTCGAGTTAATAATTTAACTTTTCACATTGTTTAAATATGTCAACACTTTTTGTTATATTTTATATTTTGACTTTAAATTTGTAAAGAATATCTTACTCTGCTAACATACATAATATCGCCAAAGAATTTATTTAAGAGTTAACTACTTATTTATTTTGTTATAAAAGGTAAAAACCATAAGTTAAATTAAAAATTTGAAGTTTGAAATATTTGTCGCTTAAAATATATTCATATCGTAACTTATCTAAATGTTATTTACGAATTGAGATTTAATCCGTTGTTTACGAAGTTAGTCAAGAACTCGGTCGTTACACTTTCAGATTCAATCTAAGAGTATAATTCTTTTACCGAAAAACATTGATTATAAAGGTAACGTCATAATTGCTATTTCCAAATATTTCTTTTATAAAAATATTTATTTTAACGGTAGCGTTAAAATCACTGTTTAAATTTATAAAACATTTATAATAATAGTAGCATTATAATCGTTGTTCATATTTATAACGGTAGAATTATAATCGTTGTTCCCAAATATTTGGTATATAAAAAATATAACATGTAGTTATTAATTCAATTAATAAGTAAATAAATAATTAATTAATTTTGATTCAAACGGAAAGTAAAAATAACTACTTTCCTAAATTCGATTGATCGAATTCCAATAAATAACTCTCCCGAATATTCTATATTCGATTTATATTCCGAACTTCGGAATTTATCTACCATTCCAGGTTAATTCAAATTTCAAATTCACTTTTGAATTTATCCTTTCCAAATTATTACCAAATTCCTTTATGCCCATTCCAGTCTACAAACATTATCGCACTTTATTTTACATTCCGAATTTTGAATTAAAACGATTAACCACTTACCTTTTCATTTAATTTCCAATCTGGATTCATATTTCAAATTAAAATTTCCTTTAGAGAAATTTCATTTGCAAAATATTTCCTTTAAACCATTATTCACTTTAATCGTGAATATATTTCTTTTATATATAATCAAATCAGTTTGATTTCGTACTTATAAATAATATCTTAAACCCAAATTCTATTTATAACTTCTATTCAGATTTCTCCATACCAATCTCATTGTATTGCAATCATTTAAAATCTCATTTATAATCTACTTTATAATTTGCTAAGTTTAAATCTCATTTCAAATATTGGTTTCAAAACCATTTTCCCTTTTTTCATATAAATTCAAATTTGAAGTTATATTTCGATTTATCCAGTGATAAATAATTCACTTAATTTATACTCTCATTTATAAACAACTTCTTGTTTCCTCCGTTAACATGTTTTTAATTTCAACTCTATTCAAAATTACATTTCTATTTTTTGAAACAAATTTCCTTTTTAAAACTCAAGTTTCATTTTCTATATTCAAAAATATTTTATGGTATTTAAATGCTTAAATTCTAGGGCCAAGGTAATTCAAGACAGCATAATCAATCAAAGTATATATATCACAGTAAATAACAAATAATAATATAAATGTCGAGGGACCCAGTTGGATTCCCCCAACCAGTTTCCCTGCATCCACAGATGTTAATCAACATTAATTTCACATAAATATGAAATATCATAGTAAACAGAACTAATAATCGATGAACGATATAATTATATCAACCAATTTTATCAACCATACATCCAAATAATCATCGCGCAATATAAAATAACTATAAATAAATTTAAAAATCATTTATATAAAAAATATAAACGAGCCAGAGTTAGTGAGTTTACTTACATTATTTTGCAGTTCACGATTCTGCTTTTGTTTTGTTTTAGAACTAAATAAGCATTTGATTTTATTTTGAAATTCTAGTTGCTTCAATTTTCAGCCAAGTCAGTTCCACAGCGTAGATCTCGTTGTTATGATTCCAAGGAGACTGATTCAGTCCAGTTCTGTTTTCATATGAGCTAGTTATACATTTAAAAGTAAATGATTTAAACTAAGCTGATTAACTTCTTAACCAAATAATTATTTATACCAATTACCGTTAAGTTCGTAGTCTAAGCCCGATATTTCCTTCTCTAGCGTTCATTTCTTCCTCCTCTTCTCAATATGAATATTGTTCGAACTTCCCCACCACGTTGAACACCTCTGTCACACTTGGCCAAAGGCCGTACTCCACCACTACTGTTTCACCATCCCGTTAATTCAACACAACTTGGTTTTCCCTGCTGCCACACAACTCTCCATAACATCATCGCTGCAAACAAACCAATCCTGCAACATCAGTTCAAAATAGTCGGCTCAATCATCTCCTGCACATCAAAACTCCCTAAACTCATCCATTTGACAAATAATGTGCTTATATTACTAACCTTGCTTAAAATTTATCCAATGCTGAATGCTTTCCTTCTAGGTTCTGATCAGTTACTCTTTGGCTATTGTGTAGTACAAAATTTTTTTTATTTCCTTTTCCAATATTTGGAGGTCTTTAAGGAATCATCACGAACGATAACTAGATCCAATTTTCCTCACTTGGAAACCTTGCTTAAAATTGTTCCCAGTTGAAAACACAGAACAACATCCTTTTTTAGTATTAAATAAATCAGTTTGCAACTTTTCCTCCCCATTAATCTTTTTTCCCCACCACTCCTCCTCCTTTCCACAGAAAGTCCCTGACATCGCACACATTCATTTCCAAACAAGAGTAACTTCCCTATTGAACTCACGAAACCCACTCCCCTTTGATAAATACAGACACTTCCTTCTTCAATATTCAGTCCAACCCGAACACGAGACCTCCCTCATGTACGCAAATAACAATACCTCACTGCTAATTCTTCCTTCTCCTTCACTGTATCATTGAACCCGCATGCTCCAGCAATACTTACTTCACAAAACTAAACACCAGTCCAACCACATCATTACTAAAAGCCACAGCAGACAGCGAACTCAACCACCCCGAACACATCATCTTTGACTTGCTCCATTCTCCCAGACCACGACATTGACATCAAGCCAAGCGCCGTTAACACCGCCTCCCTTGGGAACATCGACGTTGACCAATTTTCCCTCACTCCTCACGATTCAGGCCTACACGAGCTACAGTGACCAATTGCATCACTTTAATTCACGAAATTCCTCCAGTAATTTGCACGCAAGTCCAAACAATCCCAAATTGATGCTTCAAATTTCCTTAAACCACCGACCTTAAATATCATGGTGTACAGTTCGAATTTCCAGATGATGATCGCATACCTTGAAATTGATATACAATGGAAAAGAAAGGTCTGAGGGTTGAGCATATATTGGTTTCCTAATTTACAGAATTTAATTCAAATTATTACCAAATTCTGAAGTGGCGAATTTCTTTCGTCAATTACTGGAATCATAAGAGGGCAGGAGACGCAGATGATAATTAGGGAAAGAGGGATTTTGATGAATGGTCATGGTTTATATAAATAGAGAAGTCAAGCTTCTTACTGAAGATTCACAGTGGCTTCCTAGGAAAGCTGTTTGAGTGGCTTACCACACACGGTTTCAGATAGCTTACCATGCACGGTTCTTTCAATAGATTGGCAAACACGGTATTGAAAAAGGTGGTAGGCACGTTAGCTAAGTTTACACAGTATGGTGGAATATATAAAAAAAAATCTATTATGAATTTTGATTTATATTCTGAAGAACTTAATTAATATAAGTATAGATTTATATGTATATAAACCGAATTATATTGGAACCTATTCTAATTCAGACTATGCCAATACTTTTATGGAAGTTTTTATAATCAATATGGATTTACTCGGTTGGTAAAATCATTCACTAAGTGTCCCTTTTATATTATGATTATCTAATGGAGTTTTCTGGTGATATGTACAGAATTGTAAGTGTGAGTTCAAGTGGGAAGAAGCTTTTCTCCTTCAAAGACTAGGGGAGATTTTATAATGTTATGCAAAAGAAATTGGACAGAGGGTAACGTGTATCCCATGTATATACATACATACATACATACATACATACATACATACATACATACATATATATATATATATATATATATATTTAAGATTTTAAAGTATAAGTTACCCTGCTATAAAAATTCAGTATATTCAGTTGAAGTTCAAAACCTTAAATTACGAACTACCGCGACTATTTCGAGCCCGTTTTAAATTATATTATAAATTATATGTTAAAACTTTGTTTTATGAATAAATTCATTAACCCTTTTTAAATTATCAATACAACATTTAAAACCAATTTAAATGTTCAAAATTAAATGTCTAAAAATCCGGGTCGTTACATTCCTTCCCCCTTAAAAGAATTTCGTCCCCGAAATTGCTAAGCAGTAAAAATGTTATAACTCTAACTCCTCATAACCTGCTTAGTTGAAATCTTATATCCATATCTTCATAACCCAGTTCTTACCCGTCCTTCGAATTCTAATTTCAATGCTCGACCATTCATAAATCTTTCCAAATGATCTATCCACTATTTTTGGACAATCTATCATCACTTTCTTGTCTTCAATCCATATGCACTTCTGCATATCCACCCCCCTTACAATTGATTTTAAATCCATTTCTGAATTTCAATATTCCACTTGAAATTTTATTAACCAATATTGGTTTTCTTATTTCAATTACAATTTATAACTCGATTTTAAATTATCAAAGTTTTCTTGAAAATTTTCTAGCTCTTTAAATTTTTGAAAAATTTCGCCAGCATCTCCTTTGCGCGGCTCAATCAGTACAACCACAACTCGCCTTTATAGGCCTTCTCCAATCCAAAAGAAAATCAAAAGGCCAAGTGGCTTGCCCCATAGTCTCATAAAACCATCAAACCCAAGTAATATTATAAACATGTACCTTTTTGATGAGCATAAATTTTATCTCTTGTGTTCGCTTCCATTCACTATCTGCTCAACATATATCCATCCAATCCAATTGATTTCCAATCAATCCAATTCATAGTTTCCAATTCACTAATCAACTTCCCGATTAGTCCACTTCCATTTTGTAATGCCAACTTGCTTTCCATTCCAAAATCAATCCACTAATTTTGCTTGGGTTCACAACTTAGTTTTAATAACTAATATTCAAATAATCATTCAACCCTTTAATTCGAACAAACACGAGATTTTAGATTAAGAACTTTACACTCAATCTATATTCATTTCAAATTGGTTTAAACCAATTTGCTTTCCATTAGTTAATACAATATTATTTACATCATCTCATATCAAATGGAAATTCAATTCATATCACTTACTTATGAATCATTTCATAAATTCTTTTGGTAAAGTTTTTGTTCAATTGCAACCAAATTTCATTTTAATTGATTTCAAGCATATTTTAGTTTCCATTAAATCATTCCAATTCATTTAGTCAAGCCTTAGTTAAAATTTTAATCCATCCCATTCACTTTCACCATTTCAATCTATTTAACATACACAAGTTAAAATTTTAAATTCAAAATTCAAATTTTCGGCTTTTGTTTCAAATTCAGCTTGAAATCATAATTATTCATATATATATTTATAACCAATTCAATTCAAAATGATTAAACTTTTTAAAATAATTTGTTATTTTCCAACAAATTTCTAGTAACAAATTATTGTGGTAGCAATCCATCACTTAGAAACTCGAAAATGAATACCGATAATGTCGCGATCCATTATCTGAATTATTTTCTCGCCACTGAAGTGATTTCAGTACTTAATCCCTTTAAAAATCCATTTAAACCGTTCTTATTCAAAAATACTTTAAAGTAATGTTATATTACTTTATAATATTTCTGAAAACATTTTCTAAACACTCGGAATTTAAATTCCAATTCTGGTTTGAACTTAATCTTGGTTTATCTCATGTGTATACATTACCCGTATACAAATTATATAACCATTTCAATATTTCATAATTCCATTTGATTGTAATAACAATCAACACATTCATATATAATAATTTAGAAATTATTCCTTTTATATCAAAATAATTTTTGGGCAAAATTATTTCATTTAACTATTTAAAAACAATACTGTATCGAATTGCTTTGATTAAGAGTTTAGAAACACCTATCGATACAGTTGTACATTCAGTATTGACCAGAATTCATAAACTACTCAACAAATCAGTCAACACAATATAAAACATTTTTATATCAAATCTACAAATACGTGCTCATATATATATACACACACTCAAACTCAACCTAGGATATTACTAACCCCATCTTTATTGAATTACGCCACAGAGCCAAGGTTACTACTCAACCTTCATCTCTGATACCAAATGTAATGGCCCAAATTTCCGTACACTTTGAGTTAACTATTTACACCACATATCCCACCCAAATTGCACGGAAATACGAATCATTAAAAGAAATAAGTTAGAGGATGAGGAATAGAAAGAAAGAAAAGTTAGAATAGAAAAAAATGAAGAACACAAATCTCACAGCGGAATGAATAAAATATGTTAATAACATAACTTTTGAAATACAAATCAATAACTGTATATATATATACCATTGAAACACCCCACCTCCGTTAAGATCACTCACAAAGGGAATGCCTTAATTTTGGTGGAGGTTTATAATTAAAAGCCACAGATAAACTCAAGACAGATATAAATACACATATTTTAAACAGCGGAATCCAAACAGACTTTTTATTTCATTAATACGTGTTCAAAACATAACATTCCATAATTGTCTCAAAATACTTCCATCATTACAACCTCATAACTGTCTTGATTATTAAAGAAGCATAAAGCATAAATAAAGTGACAAAAATCCCCAAAGTGATATCCAAAGCCATTATCCGAGCAAAAGAGATCCAAATCATACATCTACGTTCTTGGAGCTTGTACAGAGCCTGACTGAGCTGAGCTGTTTCCTCCCTGTGGACCTGGGGGGAAACGAAAGAAAAGAAGACGAAAAGAAAATAGGATCAGACATAAAGCCTGAGTAAATCTAGTAACTCTTCAATATGTGAATAAGAAAAGGGCATGATGGATATATACTGAAAATAGGATGGTGTCACAAGCTAGGAAAGTGTCGAATGTACTATCGCACCCATACTATATCTCTGCATCTACTTGAGTTTATTCTAACTGGCACCCCATGGTGAGGGTGAAGTGATCCCCATTCTTATTAAAAGATCGGCTCCTACTCGTTTTAACATGTGTCATACGGCCCCAAAGAATTGTAGATACCTATGCTGGTCCCACCATAGGGTGTATCAAGACCCATGGTGGCGGCCCCGACATAAATTCTAGAAGGCATAGGTTATACTACTGGTGTCCCCAGTACCCTGGTTGTCTGCTCCGGAGTGTGTGCACACCTGCACCCCGTTAGACTTGCACTGTGCACCCACCGTCGTCGTTTGACCACTTACAATCAACCCCGTAATCGTGCCCCACCCTACCTAGTTTCAGGGTACCGTTGATACCTAACTTGGGTTACTGCTGAAACGGGTCCCTCGTTACCAGGATTTTCTAGTCAAACATGTTAAGTGGTTAAGTATCTGTATTTACCTAACCCCACCCATTAATTCTTGTTAACATGTTGAATTTGGTTAAGTGTTATAGTTGACTTAACCCTACTATCTGTCCTTAGCCTTTTAGGAGCACCAGACCACTCACATTAGACAGGTATTGCTATGGTTACTGGATGTGCCGGTCGGTTCCGGGCAGGTTTACACCGTAGCTCAGTCTAACCTCGGGTCCTTATTGGGCTCAATGCTTAACCACCCACATTGGATAGGTATTGTTGTGACTACTGGACAGCCGGGCGGGTCCGGGCAGGTTTACATCACAACTCAATCCAACCTCGGGTTAAGCATATCGTGTTTTCTAAATTTACATATTTTATTACTTCTTAATTATATATGTAAATAACATATCTTTTATTTTTGGGTATATTAATTCATACCGCTCAAATGTCATTGTCGTTGGCATGTGCCAAACATGCCAACATATATTTTTCATGTTTTACACTCAACGTTATTACCCCCGTTTGTAACGTTCGCAACATTATAACAAATGTTGGGCTCGTCACAATTCAGTCCAACTTTATTAAACATGAGAAAAAGGGGAAAATCCATAACATGTAATATTTTACAGCATATAAGGGTGTGTGGCGCATGAACTTGCAATTTAACGATACTAACATAAATGATGGGTCATGTGATCTTGTATTCAAATCAAAGGATAACTAAGTAGGTGACAAATGAAATGGCATAATTTTGATTTATACAAACTTGTGTTTAAACATGTTGAACTTGGCATAATCTCAAACACAAAACTAGCATGATGTATATTCACCAAAAGGTCCAATTACAACATTTAATCACATAGCCTATTTCAACATGAACTTGCATAGTTTATGAAACCCAAACAATACTTAACATAGATCCAATTGTACTTGCAAACAAACATGAACTTGCATAGTTTATGAAACCCAAACGATACTTGCAAATAAACATAGATCCAATAATACTTGCTAATAAACATAGATCCAATCATACTTGCAAATAAACATAAGAATGATATCATAGGTTTTGGGTCATGTAGGCATAAAAGGTCTATAACATGTTTACATAAATTCTAACTTAGACTAATTGATTATATATATAATCCATGCCATCGACATGTACATAAAGGAATCAGATTTCTAGTTTTTGCCACAGCTTGCTATTGCTATCACTTTCATATACAAATATCCAATAGGTTTTCATCAATCAATTAATGCCACAAATATTGTGACGGCCCGCCTCGCACCAGCCTGCATTTTCTTCCAAAAGTGCGCTGTACACATGCCCGACTAGCACAAGACGGTCGTCAGAAGAAAGGAAAGAAGGGAACGAACTAATCAAAGAACCTGTGGAATGTCTCACAGCGCATGGAATAAAATATAATAATAACATACTTGACATAAAACAGGCGAGACAGTGCATAAGCTGATAACTAAAACCAACATCAATCTCAAAGCAGCGGAAATCCATATACAGCTTATTTCAATTTTCCAAATTTACTGTCTCTAAACAAAAGAAAGCTGAAGTAGAAGATACACCAACAATGCCCAAGCAGTGATCTTCAACAACACAGGGAGAATACTATATATGTATATTACGTGGAAGCCTCCTGCTCGTCTCCGGATCATCTACCCGTGCATCACCAGCTAACCTGTCTCTAGTCTGCTCGTGTGAGCACCCAGAGTAATAAGAGGAGACATAAAACTCTGGGTCAGACATAAAGCCTAGTATGAGCGATAAGCATTTAAACAGAATAATAACAGGTAAACTAAACCATACCTGAACCTGGACCTGCAACCAAAGAGTTAGTACCACATACCGTACAATACTCCAAGGTGCCAATAGTAAATAGTGTAAGAATACGGGGGTGGGGTGTGCATGTCACAATGATAGCAAACAATTCATCCATAGCAACCATCCTCACATCTCTCACTCAGTGCATAAAGCGTACGACATCTACCACTTTGGAACACTAGACAAACTGAGGCAACGACGAATCCCGACTTGTAGAAACCCTGCTGTGACCAAGCCAAACAATTGGAGTCATGACCAAACATTTCAATGACCCACTTCATTGGTCATAGCCCTTGGTTCTACCAATGCCATAATGGCCCTGAATCCGCCTTCATACCTCCTACCATAGTGGTCCAAAGCTATAGGTGTCGATAACTCCTTAGCACGCGTCCCGCAGCAAAGCCCAACCATGAAGCGAACTCATTGATTCCCATCTAAATCTTGAGCTCTAACTTCTCATCTGGACTTCCTTTGCATCTCGGGTTTTGGTCGAATTGGAGTGGGTCTTCAGAAAAGTTGTCGTGCAGCAGCAGCTCTAGAATTCGGTTCGGTTCGGTAGCGCCGGTTCGGGTCGGTCCTCCATCCTTGCCATCTTTCCTCTGGTTCGGGTCGGTTACCTCACTCCGGGTCGGGTCGGGATCCTCCTCCTCCGGGTCGGGTCGGGGTGCTGTCCTCCTCCAGCTCATGTTCCTTTTCCAATCAGCTCCCTCGTTCCTATCTAATCCGATCCGATCCGATCGCCTCGCCTTACTCTAGTCGTAGCCTTCATCTTGAGCCGATCCGATTTGGCTTCTGTTACCCTTCCGATCCGATCCCCTTATTCACTCCAACCCTAAGGAAATGGCCTTCCTTCTTGCCACGTCTTCTATGTGCTAAACTCCGGTTCGGGTTGGATTTCCTTGCCCAGTTCACATGTCCGATCCGAGCCCCCCCCCATCCGATCCGATCCGAAGCTCTGCACAGCTTTCTGCAACTTTTTCCAGCAACTTGTTTACGCCATTCGACGACGTTTTCGAGCAATTTAACTATTCTAATCAATCATGAAACATACCATAGAGTCATAGTAACATGTAATAGCAACCACAAACAACAAACAACAATTTAAATGAATCAAAATGGATCAAAAGTAGCTAAAACTTCATATTTTCCCTTAAGCACTCTTAATCATACTTAAGCATACAATTAGCAAAACACATCGAAATTAAGCCAAATTTCTAACAGAGCCTTAAAACATTATTTTAGAATTTTAAGAATTTTTCCAGAATTTATTTACGTATAAATTCGCTAATCCTTACTAATTACCCTTAATTAACCGTAATTAGTGTCAAAAATGATGCTATCACTCACCTTGGCCACAAATGAAATTCTCAGAACTGAAACTCCTCTGATTTGGGGCGAATACTGATGTCTAACAGCGGCTCTAACCTTGCTTTGGTGCTTTTTCCCCTTAATTTGGTGTTGCTAAGCCTAATCTTCAATTAGAGAGTGATTTGGGGTGTTTTAGATGTAGGAAGCCATTACTAAGGTGTCAAGGAGGTTTGTGGCGGCTCAAAACTGAAATGAAAGTGATAACCTAACCCTAATCAGACCTCCTATACCTCTAAACCCGAAATTCCCCTTGGGCCTAGCTGCTAATCACCCAGTTAAGCCCAATTAAGCTGTTTTTCTCCATCTGAAACTTGTTTCAGCCATATCTCCCAAACGGTAAGTCCGTTTGGCTAATGTGACCACTCTACGGAAAGAGAAACCATCATTCGAAGCCAATGGAAGTGGTTTCAGGTCAAAATTCCTTTCCAGTCAAAAGTTATGGCCAAAACAGTGCCAACTAGGGGTAAAATGGTAATTTAAAAATCGGGAAAAATCATGAACATGGGAAATGACCCCAATAGTCGTCTCCCAAAGTTACATGACCATACGACTTCGTATGTGAAAAAAATAAATATTCTACGATCCTATGATGCGCAGAATGCGGGTCGTTACACTCTCCCCCCCTTAGGAAATTTCGTCCCCGAAATTCCTTAACTCCAAAACATACACAGGATCCCGCATGCCTAACATCCATATACATCAATCAAACATGCAAAGCAAGCAAACAAGTCTATCCTAGCATGCGGAAAACTAAATCGCTAATAAAATCTTACCAGACAAAGAGTTCTGGATACTTCTTCATTATGTCCTCTTCTGTTTCCCAAGTACAATCATTCTCGTTTTCGCTCCACTGTACCTTGACTAGCTTCACCGACTTCCTTCGAAGTTGCTTCATGTCGTGTGCGACAATACGGGCCGGCTTGCGGTTTCCAACCGCCTCGGGTTCTACTTCGAAGTCTTCCAACTGATCAGGTGAGATAGTCATATCTGAGTCGTGAACGAACTTCCTTAGTTGGGAAACATGAAATACGTTATGAACTCCCGCCATCTTCTCTGGTAAGTCAATCCTATATGCCAAATTCCCGACTAGTTCAAGAACAGGGAACGGCCCAACAAATCTTGGTGCCAACTTGCCTCTCCTGCCAAATCGTATTACGCTCTTCAACGGAGAAATCTTGACAAACACCAAGTCACCCACGGAGAATTTTAAGTCTCTTCTTCTCTTATCAGCATAACTCTTCTGCCTATCTTGGGCTGCCTTCATTCGTTGCTGAATGATCTTGATTCTGTCTGAAGTTTCCCTCACCACATCTGGTCCAAGCATAAACTTCTCGCCAGTTTCTACCCAACATGATGGTGAGTTGCACGGCCTTCCATACAAAGCTTCAAATGGAGCCATACCGATACTGGATTGGTAGCTATTATTATATGCAAACTCTACTAGATGCAAATGGTCATCCCATGATCCACCAAAATCCAATATACATGATCTCAAGAGATCTTCCAAAATACGATTCACCCTTTCCGTCTGACCGTCGGTCTGAGGATGATATGCGGTACTGAGATGTAACTCTGACCCTAGCGCCTCTTGCAAGCTCCTCCAAAACCCACTAGTGAACAACGGGTCTCGGTCGCTCACAATGCTTTTAGGTACTCCATGAAATCTCACTACCCACTTCATATACAATTCTGCTAACTTAGCTGCCGTTCTAGTCGATTTAACTGGTATAAACCTTGCACTTTTGGTCAGTCGATCTACAATTACCCAAATGCTGTCATATCCCGATCTAGTCCTTGGTAACCCATCGATGAAATCCATCGAGACTTGCTCCCATTTCCATTCGGGAATTGCTAAGGGCTGTAACAACCCACTAGGCTTCTTTTGCTCGGCTTTAACTAGCTGGCAATTCATGCATTTGGATATAAACTTCCCAACGTCTCTTTTCATCCCCTCCCAGTAGTAGGTCTGCTTCATATCTCGATACATCTTATTACCACCGGGGTGTATAGTCAGCTTTGAGTGATGACATTCTCTAAGCACTTCATCTCTCAATCCAGTGACATTGGGTACAACAAGCTTTCCATCCTTTCTAAGCCATCTATCTCGATCAAGCCCATACTTGTTCACCTCCTCATCGATACCCATCTCTAACTTGGAGATGATTTCCAATAGGTTAGGATCGTCCCTCTGACTAGAGCCGATCCGCTCAATCAAAGTGGGTCTGACCGTCAAACTCGCTAACATTTCTGGATCCAATTCGCACTTTGGTCTGAAATCAAACCCCGCGATAAACTCCAGTTGCTTCCGTTCAAGGAACATAGCCCCTAAGCTGGCATGTCTTCTACTCAATGCATCAGCCACCGCATTGCCCTTTCCCGGTGTGTATGCGATGTCAAAATCATAGGAAGCTAAGAACTCTAACCATCTCTGCTGACGGAGATTCAGATCTTTCTGAGAGAAGAGATACTTTAACGACTTATGATCGGTAAACAACTCGAATCTTTCTCCCAAGAGATAGTGTCTCCACATCTTTAACGCGAACACGATCGCTGCCAATTCTAAATCATGGGTAGGGTATCTTCTCTCGTGCGGTTTCAATTGCCGACTTGCATAAGCTACAACCCTACCGCCTTGCATCAATACAGCACCCAGTCCGGTACCACAGGCATCCGTGTATACCGTCATCTCTTCATTCCCCCTAGGAATGACTAACACTGGTGCGCTTGTCAACTTGTCCTTTAGACTTTTAAATGCATTCTCGCACCTCTCATCCCAGACAAAAGCTTGATTCTTCTTGGTCAACTGGGTCAATGGTGCTGCTATCTTGGAGAAACCTTGGATAAACTTACGATAATATCCCGCTAACCCCAAGAAACTTCTTACATCTGTTGCATTCTTGGGCGTAGGCCAATCCTGTACCGTAGCCACCTTCGCCGGGTCCACGGCAATCCCATTTTCTGATACAACATGGCCCAAGAACCTCACCTCCCTCTTCCAGAAGTGGCACTTAGAAAACTTCGCTTTCAATTGGTGTTTTCTCAGCACCTCCATCGCTACTCTTAAATGTTCCTTGTGTTCTTCCTCTGTCCTCGAATAGACCAAAATATCATCAACGAACACAAGGACAGACTTATTCAACTGATCTCTGAATACCCTATTCATAAGATCCACAAAATATGCCGGGGCATTAGTCAGCCCAAATGGCATAACCAACCATTCATAAAATCCAGACGGCGTTCGAAATGCCGTTTTAGCTATACTCTCAGCTTCCACTCTAAGCTGATGAAAACCTGTCGCGAGATCCAACTGAGAAAATACTCTCGCGCCACTCAACTGATCAAACAAATCATCTATCCGCGGTAGAGGATACTTATTCTTCCTCGTCACTTTATTCAATTCGCGGTAGTCTACACACAAACGAAGGGAACCATCCGCCTTGGTAGCAAACACAACTGGTGCTCCCCATTCAGAAACACTCCTTCTGATAAATCCCTTCCTCAAAAGATCGCTGACTTGCACCCCGAGCTCCCGCTGCTCCCTTGGTGCCATACGACGAAGTGGCATCACTATAGGTCTGGCATCTTTTACCAAATCAATACGAAACTCAATCTCTCGGTGTGGTGGAAGTCCGGTCACTTCTTCGAAAACATCCGGATACTGGCCAACCACGGGCAAACCTGACAACTCACTATGCGGAATGTCGAGGGAGTTTAGAAAACTAGCCAATACCCCCTTACTGGGTAGACCACCAAACACTATCCTCCGCCCGTCATCCGCTCTAGCTGTCACCAACAAGCCCTCACAGTCTACCACCACCCCGTATCTTTGGAGCCAATCTACTCCCAAAATAATGCCAAACCCAGTAAAGCCCAAAACAAAGCAATCACAAACAAACATGCATCCATGACTCGATAAGACCACATTACGACAAATCATGCTAAGGCTAGTCGAACCACCAATCGGGTTCGTCACTACTAAAGGTCTATCGACAATCTCGGGCTCCAATCCCAACCTATCTACCAGGTCACTAGATATGAAAGAACTGGAAGCTCCGGTATCAAACAAAACTCTAACAGGAACATCATAAACAGAAAGCATACCTTGAATGACGACATTCTTTCCCTTCTCCGCCGCAGTTGGGGCATTCGACGAAGAAGGAATAGCATTAAGGGCGTATGCTTTCACCATTTGCTTTTCTTTAGGGGGTTGCGGACACTTGTCCTTGTGATGTCCCATTTGGCCACAGTTGAAGCACTTCCTATCCGCTGGCTTGGCCCGACAATTACTAGCATAATGGCCCTTCTTACCACAGCTGAAGCACTCCACATCTTGTTTATTCTTTTTCTTCTGGCCATCCTTAGTCTGACTCTGCTTTCTCTTATTCTGAGAACCACCTTTGCCCCCACCACTAGCTTGTGGCTTTGGCTCATCTGCGGATGTAACCTCAGTCTTCGACTTAGGGTAGAGACTCTCTGATCTTAATGCTTTTCCCACAATCGATTCAAACGTCTCATCGATGTGGTTAATAAGTTTTTCCCCCAAGTACTGATCCAATCCAGTTATGAATTTCTCATTCTTTTTCTCGGCAGTATCTATAAGAGATAACCCATATTTTGACAAAGTGTCAAATTCAGCAATATACTCCGAGACAGCCCTGCCATTCTGCTTGAGCTCCAAGAATTTCTTAAATAACATTGACTTCTGAGCAGCTGGGATGAACTTCTCACTAAAGCGAGCCTTAAACTGCTCCCAAGTAATCTGATCTTCGGGAGTAGCTGCCTTTATAGCATTCCACCAATTCATTGCCCGCCCTTGCAGCTGACGGGACGCTAGCTTTCTCCTCATTGCATCCTCGATACCCAAATCCTCGAAGATACGTTCGCAACTATCCAACCAATCTTGAACATCCGTAGCCGACTCCGTTCCGTGGAACGGCTTCCCACCAAGGCTAGTATAATCCTTATTCAGTTTGGCGAAGTCAACTCTTGGCGCCTGCACCATTGGGCCACCACCATTTCCACCATTGGGAGCTGCCCTCTGCACATCTCTAAGCATCTCTCTCATGAGGTCAGTAAACATCGTCCTCATGTCAGCAGCATTCCCATTATTGGCCCCTCTACTGGTACCTCTAACATATCGGCTCATCGTCAATCTGAAAAAAGAAATGATTAACGACTCCATAGTGGTGTTAGTGCAGTACGACTCCATCCTTATACTACTAATAGTATATATATATAGCTTCTTAAAAACCAAAGTAATCACAAATACGCTCTCTCGTATACGTGTAATATCTCTCCCTGATAACTTCCCTAGGTTAACTACGCAACCTAGAGCTCTGATACCAAGTGTGACGGCCCGCCTCGCACCAGCCTGCATTTTCTTCCAAAAGTGCGCTGTACACATGCCCGACTAGCACAAGACGGTCGTCAGAAGAAAGGAAAGAAGGGAACGAACTAATCAAAGAACCTGTGGAATGTCTCACAGCGCATGGAATAAAATATAATAATAACATACTTGACATAAAACAGGCGAGACAGTGCATAAGCTGATAACTAAAACCAACATCAATCTCAAAGCAGCGGAAATCCATATACAGCTTATTTCAATTTTCCAAATTTACTGTCTCTAAACAAAAGAAAGCTGAAGTAGAAGATACACCAACAATGCCCAAGCAGTGATCTTCAACAACACAGGGAGAATACTATATATGTATATTACGTGGAAGCCTCCTGCTCGTCTCCGGATCATCTACCCGTGCATCACCAGCTAACCTGTCTCTAGTCTGCTCGTGTGAGCACCCAGAGTAATAAGAGGAGACATAAAACTCTGGGTCAGACATAAAGCCTGGTATGAGCGATAAGCATTTAAACAGAATAATAACAGGTATACTAAACCATACCTGAACCTGGACCTGCAACCAAAGAGTTAGTACCACATACCGTACAATACTCCAAGGTGCCAATAGTAAATAGTGTAAGAATACGGGGGTGGGGTGTGCATGTCACAATGATAGCAAACAATTCATCCATAGCAACCATCCTCACATCTCTCACTCAGTGCATAAAGCGTACGACATCTACCACTTTGGAACACTAGACAAACTGAGGCAACGACGAATCCCGACTTGTAGAAACCCTGCTGTGACCAAGCCAAACAATTGGAGTCATGACCAAACATTTCAATGACCCACTTCATTGGTCATAGCCCTTGGTTCTACCAATGCCATAATGGCCCTGAATCCGCCTTCATACCTCCTACCATAGTGGTCCAAAGCTATAGGTGTCGATAACTCCTTAGCACGCGTCCCGCAGCAAAGCCCAACCATGAAGCGAACTCATTGATTCCCATCTAAATCTTGAGCTCTAACTTCTCATCTGGACTTCCTTTGCATCTCGGGTTTTGGTCGAATTGGAGTGGGTCTTCAGAAAAGTTGTCGTGCAGCAGCAGCTCTAGAATTCGGTTCGGTTCGGTAGCGCCGGTTCGGGTCGGTCCTCCATCCTTGCCATCTTTCCTCTGGTTCGGGTCGGTTACCTCACTCCGGGTCGGGTCGGGATCCTCCTCCTCCGGGTCGGGTCGGGGTGCTGTCCTCCTCCAGCTCATGTTCCTTTTCCAATCAGCTCCCTCGTTCCTATCTAATCCGATCCGATCCGATCGCCTCGCCTTACTCTAGTCGTAGCCTTCATCTTGAGCCGATCCGATTTGGCTTCTGTTACCCTTCCGATCCGATCCCCTTATTCACTCCAACCCTAAGGAAATGGCCTTCCTTCTTGCCACGTCTTCTATGTGCTAAACTTCGGTTCGGGTTGGATTTCCTTGCCCAGTTCACATGTCCGATCCGAGCCCCCCCCCCCATCCGATCCGATCCGAAGCTCTGCACAGCTTTCTGCAACTTTTTCCAGCAACTTGTTTACGCCATTCGACGACGTTTTCGAGCAATTTAACTATTCTAATCAATCATGAAACATACCATAGAGTCATAGTAACATGTAATAGCAACCACAAACAACAAACAACAATTTAAATGAATCAAAATGGATCAAAAGTAGCTAAAACTTCATATTTTCCCTTAAGCACTCTTAATCATACTTAAGCATACAATTAGCAAAACACATCGAAATTAAGCCAAATTTCTAACAGAGCCTTAAAACATTATTTTAGAATTTTAAGAATTTTTCCAGAATTTATTTACGTATAAATTCGCTAATCCTTACTAATTACCCTTAATTAACCGTAATTAGTGTCAAAAATGATGCTATCACTCACCTTGGCCACAAATGAAATTCTCAGAACTGAAACTCCTCTGATTTGGGGCGAATACTGATGTCTAACAGCTGCTCTAACCTTGCTTTGGTGTTTTTTCCCCTTAATTTGGTGTTGCTAAGCCTAATCTTCAATTAGAGAGTGATTTGGGGTGTTTTAGATGTAGGAAGCCATTACTAAGGTGTCAAGGAGGTTTGTGGCGGCTCAAAACTGAAATGAAAGTGATAACCTAACCCTAATCAGACCTCCTATACCTCTAAACCCGAAATTCCCCTTGGGCCTAGCTGCTAATCACCCAGTTAAGCCCAATTAAGCTGTTTTTCTCCATCTGAAACTTGTTTCAGCCATATCTCCCAAACGGTAAGTCCGTTTGGCTAATGTGACCACTCTACGGAAAGAGAAACCATCATTCGAAGCCAATGGAAGTGGTTTCAGGTCAAAATTCCTTTCCAGTCAAAAGTTATGGCCAAAACAGTGCCAACTAGGGGTAAAATGGTCATTTAAAAATCGGGAAAAATCATGAACATGGGAAATGACCCCAATAGTCGTCTCCCAAAGTTACATGACCATACGACTTCGTATGTGAAAAAAATAAATATTCTACGATCCTATGATGCGCAGAATGCGGGTCGTTACAAATATCAATACACAAGTCATGAAAGAATCATTACCATACATAGAATTTATGCAATATAACAACACAATTCTATTTTCATTTACATCGAATCACATCACAGTTTTTATTCATATTCTGAAAGGTCACTATACTTACAACGAATGCAGAATCTTGAATTCTGTATTCTGAATTCTGAAACTGAGATGTGCTCCTTTGGGTAGACTAACGTTGCGTTGATTAATTTTGATTAAACTTTTATCTTCTTCTTAATTTGATTCGTCTCTAAGCTTTAGTGTTGGTTTGTCTCTAGGCTTGCTAATTGGCGGCCATTCCTAGTTCCTTTCCAGCAGCATGACGGCTTTTGTATTCTATTATTTGTGTGAATTTAGGGTTAGACTTGAGTTGTATTTATAGAATTTCAATCTAATTAGAGCCGTAGATGAAGCTAGAGTGAATCCAGACCATCCATCTCAAGAGAAGCCAATCATAAAGTGACATGTAAGCCCTAGTGACTCAGCCAAGCCTCAGAATTCGACCAGACCCTGATCAGGCCAGCCAGGACCTGACCAGCAGGTCATTCTGACCTCGGCGCACTTGGCAGGTGCGCCAGGCTAAAAATGTACTGGCGCACTTCCCAAGTGCGCCAGTTCAACTTTGTTCTGGCGCACTTCCCAAGTGCGCCAGTGCATTCTGACCCGTTTTCTAGTTTTTCTGCCCAACTTCGTTCGTCCATATCTTCTTCATACGATATCCGTTTTACGCAAAATTGGACTCTATCTCAAGCAGAATTTCGAGACGAACGCAATGGCGTAACACATTTCCCTTGATTTCATCATTTATAATTAATTATACTTTAATTTGTTAAGCTTAAAATTCACGGGGTGTTACATTCTCCTCCCCCCCCCCTTAAAAGGATTTTGTCCTCGAAATCTTCAAGTTAGGAAGAATGTATATCCTACCATCCAACAGTCCATCTACTCAACCAACAAACACAGGCATCCACTGTCCTTAAAAGACTTCTAATGCTTCATGATCATATGCATAGTGTGTGTGTACATGTCCTTATCTAATGAAGAAATCAGGCGACCTACTGATTCAGTTGACCTCCTTAATGCGAATCATGTAAGTGTCATGAATCCATTATGTATGCAAATTTTTCCTACTCATAATTCTACATGAGTGCACAACTATTCATACAAATGCGACAACCATATGACAACATATTAAGTTTTCAACCATATACAAATGAGAATACATATATGCATATGCAATATGAAGTGACTAAGCCGATCTATAACCTAAGGTGTGTGTGTATATGCATCCACGAGCAACCACTAGCAATCACTAGCAACCTCTTGCAGCCATCACCCATAACATGTTTCAAATACATGTTTACATCCAAAGGGGTTTCTACCTAAGGTAAAGATAACATCAAGTGGATATACCTAAAAAGATAGATACAAGCACAACTTAAGGAAAAAGAGAGGTCAAAGATGTACCCTCAAAAAGAAGAGGGTAGGCAGCGCGTACTCTGTCTTCAGTTTCCCAAGTCGCGTCTTCCTCGGCGTCGCTCCACTGAACTTTAACGAGTTTGACTTCGCGTTTGCGTAGCTTTTTCACTTCAGTTCCTAAGATGCGGGTTGGAACTCCCCTCACAGTTGCTTTACATTTCACTTCGGCTTCTTCTAAAATGCTAGGTTCCACCACTTCCGCAGACTCATGCAAACACTTCCGGAGGTGAGAAACATGAAAGACGTTGTGAACTCCGGCCAGTTTCTCGGGTAGCTCTAATCTATAGGCCATCTTCCCAACCTTCTCGATGATAGGAAACGATCCTACAAACCTTGGTGCTAGCTTTCTTGCGGATCCAAAGCGAACGACGTTCCTTAAAGGTGATACCTTAAGGAAAACCCTGTCCCCAACCTCAAACTCAAGGTCGGTCCTTCTTTTGTCGGCGTAGGATTTATGTCGGTCTTGGGCAGTCTTCATTCTCCTACATATCAAGTCCACTTTCTCCGAAGTCTCTCGAATCATGTCTGGCCCAAGTATAAGCTTATCTGTAGACTCCCACCAACAAGTTGGTGATTTGCACGGTCTTCCATACAAGGCTTCGAAGGGTGCCATACCGATGGTAGCTTGGTAGCTATTGTTATAGGCAAATTCCACTAAAGGAAGGTGATCCTCCCAAGTCCCTCCAAATTCAAGAACACAAAGTCTTAAAAGATCCTCCAAAACTCTATTCACCCTTTTCGTCTGACCAACGGTTTGGGGGTGATAGGCCGTGCTCAAACATAATTGTGTGCCTACAGCTTCTTGCTGACTCTGCCAAAACTCACTTGTGAAGATAGGGTCTCGGTCACTAATAATGCTGGAGGGTATCCCATGAAGTCGAACTATTTCCTTGAGATAAAGAGATGCTAGAGATGCGGCAGTCCTTCTACTCTTTATAGGTATAAAGTGGGCGCTCTTAGTAAGCCTATCCACTATTACCCAAATGCTAGTGTTGCCTCTCCTCGACCTAGGCAGTCCATCAATGAAGTACATTGAAATGCTATCCCATTTCCACTGTGGGACCTCTAAAGGATGAAGTAGTACTCCAGGCTTCTTCTGTTCCGCCTTGACCCGTTGGCAGGTCATGCACTTAGAAACGAAATCTGCCACGTCTTGTTTCATGCCATTCCAAAAGAAAGTCCTTTTTATATCCTTATACATCTTATCACCGCCAGGGTGTATAGTCATCTTGGAATGGTGCGCTTCTTCGAGAACCTTCTTTGTCAATTCCCTTTCTTGTGGGACGCATAATCTTCCATCTCGCCTCAGCCAACCCTTATCATCGATGGCGTATCTACTGAGGTGACTAGAAGTCTCACCCCTAATAAGTTTATCAATCACATCAACAAGCTGAGGGTCTTCACGTTGTGCAGCCCTTGTTGAGTCCAAGAGAGTAGGGCGTACTTCGAGAGATGCTAACAAACCCGGTAAAAAATCCGAGGAGGGCCTAAAGTTAAAACTGGCTATATACTCCAAGCTTTGCCTCTCTACGAAGAGCGGGCTTAAGGTCAGTTTCTTTCGGCTCAACGCGTCTGCTACCACGTTACCTTTGCCGGGAGTATAGGAAATTTCAAAGTCATACAAGGCAAGGAACTCCATCCATCTTTGCTGCCTCAAGTTAAGATCCTTCTGCGAGAAGAGATATTTCAACGATTTATGGTCAGTGTATAATTCGAACTTCTCACCTAGGAGATAATGGCGCCAAGTCTTAAGTGCAAAGACGATGGTGGCTAACTCAAGATCGTGGGTTGGGTAGTTCTTTTCATGAACCTTCAATTGTCTTCCACCATAAGCTACTACCCTTCCTTCTTGCATTAGAACAACGCCTAGTCCCGTTCCACATGCATCCATGTATACTGTGAACATTTTGCTTCCATCCGGCAAGGTCGAAACTGGGGTTGTTGTGAGAGCCCTTTTTAATCGTTGGAAAGCAAACTCGTATTCCAAATCCCAAGTGAACGCCAGATTCTTCTTTGTTATCCTTGTGAGTGGGGCTGAGATTTTCGCGAAATCCCTAATAAACTTTCGGTAAAAACCGGCTAGCCCAAGAAAGCTTCGAACTTCGGTTGCATTTCTTGGTGTCTTCCAATCCTACACTGCCACCACTTTCGCGGGGTCCACAGCCAACCCCTCTTTGGACACTATATGCCCCAGAAATCTTACTTCTTTTCTCCAGAAGTGACACTTGGAGAATTTGGCTTTTAGTCGATGAGCTCAAAGAGTTTCCATGATTTCTTTCAAATGCTGAGCATGCTCTTCCTCACTCTTTGAGAAGATTAAGATATCATCTACGAAGACAACCACAAATTTATTGAGGAATTCTCTGAACACCCTGCTCATTAGGTCTACGAAATAAGCGGGTGCGTTTGTCAAGCCGAAAGGCATGACAAGCCACTCAAAGAAACCGTCTGGGGTTCTGAACGCTGTCTTATCAATACTATCTTCAGCTACTCTTAGCTGATGGAACCCAGTTGCCAGATCAAGTTGGGAGAAGACCGTTACACCTACAAGCTGATCAAACAAATCGTCGATTCGGGGAAGAGGGTGCCTATTTTTCTTGGTCAATTTATTTAACTCCCTATAGTCGAAGCAAAGGCGAAGCGAACCGTCTTCTTTGGTTGCGAACACCACTGGAGCACCCCATTCCAAAATGCTCCGTCTAATGAACCCTTTTTCGAGAAGTTCTTTAACCTGCTTACTGAGCTCCTTTCTCTCCCTTGGAGCCATGTGTCTGACAGGTAAAGCTACAGGCTTTGCGTTATCCACAAGATATATGCAGAAGTCTATTTCCCGCCTCGGAGGTAAGCCTTCCACCTCCTCAAAGACATCCGGATATTCCCGGACTACTCTAACTGATTGCAAATTCTCATCAGAAGCATCAAGCGACTCTAGTTAACTAAGCATAACAGCATTCAAAGGATTACAAGAAATTTCTAGAGTGTTAACAAGTTGGGTTAAGAGTCTAACTACTCTTTTCTCACAATCAAGAATGGCACTATTACTGGATAACCAATCCATGCCTAAGATCAAACCATATCCCGAGAAGCCCAAGACAAAGGCATTACAACTAAATTCAACGCTGAGAATAGAGATTTTCAAACCCAAACAAACCATTGACAAGTAAGCGGAGCCCCCAATTGGATTTGAAACTACTAAGGGATCTTCTACCATACTAGTGTCTAGATACAGAGATTCTACTAAGCCAGAAGAAATAAAAGAGTGTGATGCGTCAGAGTCAAAAAGTGTACGAACCAGATGATCATAAAGATAGACTACACTTTCTACAGAAATATTACTACCTCGTTCCTGCTGAGGCGCCACTAGCGCATGAACCTGACCCCCTGAAGTGGATCCGGCTTTCTGTCCCTGCCCTTTCTTCTTTGTGCAGTCCTTAGCTTGGTGCCCGGTCTCTCCACAATGGAAGCAGCCACCCATCTTCGCCTTTCTTTTCCGGCAGTCTTTTGATATATGGCCCACAATGCCGCAGAAATTGCACCTTCTCTTCTCACGGGGCTTATTGTTCTTCCCTCCTTTCTTGAAGTATGTTTTCTTTGCTTGTAGACCTTCTTCTCTTCCCCCTTAGTTTCTTTCTTGCCGTGACCTTCCTCGTGTAGCAATGCCATGTCCACTAAGCTTTCATAAGTCGCTCCCGTGGATACATGGGTCATGGCGAGGCTGTGTAGAGGCTCATTCAACCCCTTGACGAAGCGAAGTGCCTTCTTGTGTTGGGTGTTTACTAAGTCTAGCCCAAATCTGGCCAGCTGATTAAACTGATTAACATATTCCCTGATCGTCATGCTCCCCTGTTTCAGAGTTAGGAACTTTTCCATTTGCAGGCTTCTTTCCGCTTGGGAGAGAAATTTCATTTCAAACCTTGTCCTGAAATCTTCCCACGTTTCCATCGCCCTCTGAGCATTGGTAACTTCCCACCAATAGGAAGCTTCATCCTTAAGCAACCATACCGCTAGTTGTATCTTTTGCCTATCATCAACCCCGAAGATGACAAACAGATCCTCAGTCTCCTTTAGCCAGTTTCTTGCCCCTACAAAGGATTATGTCCCATAAAAGTATTTTCCACCCATTGCCTTGAAGCCTCTACATGTTTTTGCGAAGGAATTTCCACGAGGAGGTGGAGGAGGAGGAGGAACCGCGGCCACTGGAGGAGGGATGTATGCTAGGCCCGCCCCATTAGCCCTTGCTTCTAAGTACCTCCTAAACCAGTCGGGAATCAGCACTCCTTCCGGGAGGTTAAGGTCTCCAGACATGCTGAAACAGAAAGGAAAGATTCAAAACGAAGTATAGAAAGAGATAGTTCACATGGCTTTGGGGGATTTTGTGTACCAACCCGAATTTTAACAACGTGTTAAGACAAGAATCAAGGCAGAATTAAATGTTAAAATCTGAATCAGGGAAAACGGGTTGTTCAATTGCGTTCATCTCGGAAAAATACGCGAAATAGAGTCTGAAATTTCGTAAATCGGAGTCCGTATGACCAAGATATGGCCTCGCAAAGTTTCACGAAAAATTCAAATTCGAAAACAGATTCAAAATTTTCAAAATTCAGGGTAGGCGGGAAAGATCCCGCCCAGACAGGTCGACAGGGGGGTCGACACTAGGGTCAACCTCCCCCCCAACCAGGTCGACACTAGAGTCGACCTGGGGGTCGACCTGGGTGTCGACCTCCCTGGTCGGCCAGGTCGGCCTGATGCACCTGTTTTGGCTCCTGGGTCCTGTTTTGGAGGCTTGTGACGATTTTTGAGGGCTTGGATCTATCCTAGGGTTAATCTAACGGCCTAAACTACTCCTAATCTCTATAAAAAAGACCCCTAAGCCTACCCTAAACCCTCACAAATCACTCATGCCACGAAGTGCTTCCCAAATGCCAAGTGATCATGGCCTCCATCTCCAATTCCTAGAGACTATGCATTCAAATCGGGTTCAAATCAAAAGGTGCAAGCTTTCTACACAAAATCGAGGAGGAATCAACGTTGCTACGCAAATTCCATGATGATTCTTCGACAAAGGAGCTACCTTTCTTCGTCAAGATGATGCATGATCCTTTCCTAAGCCTCGCTATGTAAGTTCTAGCTACTTCTAGATCTAAACGGTAGTCTTAATGATGGCATGGAATAAAACGAGGTTAAACTAAGTATGCTAGCCTATATGAACCTTGTCATGCCTCTTTTGCTTGAACCTATGACTTTTGGCTATGCTTAGTGACTAGATCATGCTATTCATGTTATGATTAACCTAGTTTACCTTGCAAGTTTGAATCTTTATCTATGGAATGCTAGCATGAAACTTTGGGAACCATTTGACTTGTGAAACATTGGCAAAGATTTGACTTTGGGGCTTATGCATGTAAATGAACCCAAACCCCTTATGTAACATGCATGTTTGTGGCCAAATTCACTTATGATACTATGCAAGTTTGTGGCCAAATCCCCTTATGAAACTATGCATGCTTGTGGCAAAATTCCCTTATGATACTATGCATACTTGTGGCCAAATTCCCTTATGATACTATGCATGTTTGTGGCCAATATGTTGGCATAATACCCTACTATGTGACTCGCTTCCACTTGGGTTGGAAATACGTTTGGGTAGCTTAGGAAAAACGTGGGTATGACATGAAAAACTTGACATGGGGCTTACATGAGAACATGACATTCATGATACATTTAAATATGGTCAGGACACGTGGGAAAACATGGAACTTGAACTAAACATGGGTGGGTTGTAAGTGTAAAAAAGACACTAGACCAAACATGAAAGTGGCCAACTCGAGGTTAGGTTGAGTTTGTAGCATAAATCTACCCGGACCCGCCCGGCTTAACTAGTGGCTACAAACAATAGGATCCAATGTGAGAAGTTGGTCATGTCGCGCTTAAGACCCGAGGTTAGACTAGGTTGTGGTGTAAAACTACCCGGACCCGCCCGGCTTAACTAGTAACCACAACAAGGTCTAATGTGAGAGGTTGAGAGTGCATTAATTAAATTAATGCCACATGATAAGGTTAAGTAAATTTGACTAATGACACTTAACCGATATGACACGAATGGGTAGGTTAAGTGGGACCGGGCTTGATTTCTTAATGACACTTAACCATACAAGTCAATTAGGGGAAGAGGTTAAGTAATTTACGCTTAACTAATCCGACTTGGTAATTAGATTGGGTTAAGTAATCCACACTTAACTAATCTAAACATGGTAAATTCGATGAGGTTAAGTAATCCATACTTAACTAATCTAACACGGTAATTAGATGGGGTTAAGTAACTTAGACTTAACTAATCTAAAACACGGTAATTAGATGGGGTTAAGTAACCTTCACTTAACTAATCTAAACACGGTAATTCGATGGGGTTAAGATAAACACTTAACCAATCTAAACTTGGTAATTCAATGAGGTTAAGTAACCAATACTTAACCAACTTAACACGGTAATTTAATGGGGTTAAGTAACTTATACTTAACCAATTATACATGATGATTTGATGAGGTTAAGTAACCTATACTTAACCAAACTAATAGGTGGACCTGATAGGGTTAAGTCACAAGTCCTTTTAAAATTAGGCTTAACCATTGTAATACGATTAGTGGATGGGGTTAAGCTAACCCATATTTAACCAATCCAACTCGATAATCTGATGGGATTAAGATAATCTATGCTTAATCAATCTAACATGATAATCTGATAGGGTTAAGACAAATAAATACTTAACCAATTTGACTTGATAGGGTTAAGTCATGAGCTTCTTGGTACACTTAACCAACTTGTAAGGCTAAGCCTTGAACTTAAATACTTAGCCAATCTTGACATGATTCGTAGGCGGGCTAAGTCATGAACCTGAATAACAACACTTAACCGAATAGACAAAACCCTAGTGAGAGGAACTAGGTAGAAAATCGTGGTTAATCAAGAGTAACGGGGAAAAGAAGTTAAGTGGTAAACCTTAGTTAAGTATAACTAAGTAATAATTCTTAGCCAAGGACATGGGACTAGTTCATGAATGAATGAGTAACCCGATATGGTAGGTCATCGCTTAAACACACGAGGAGGAGCAAATTATCCGACTTGGATAAGGGCTCCAACGAACTGGGTGACGAAGCGGTAGCTTCGGGGGACGTGAGGGTACTCTTGGTATCCCTCTGTGAGGTGGCAGGTGGTCCATGAAACCTGGCCTCACAAAGGTTAAGGTCTGCGATAGAAGAGCCAAGAGTATGCCTTGGTTGCTATGCGAGCGACCTAAAGAATGGGATGGATTAGCGTGGAGTCAACGATACATGATTTTTCCCTAGATAGCACGTCGCCGACTACCTACCATCTTTAGTCAATCGTGCGCGAACGGAAAGGCAGAGAACTCCCAACAGACCATGTTCTTGCTATCGAGTCATGGATGAGGTTGGTCCATAGGAAAGTAGGGCTATAGTGGGGCCGGGATGTAGTTCTCATACATGATTTTTCTTGGATGGCCTTTCAGTAGTTGAGGGAGGGGTCACGTGGGACCATAGCCACGGATACAAAAACAGACCTTGATACCTGCATCAGCAGACGACTTAAAGCTCCCGACCGAGTTCCGCATTTCTTGATTTGCCCTGGCACGGAACTCGGATGGCATATTGAGATACATGTGCAGCTAGACATGGAAAACGATTCACGATACACACGTGGGATAAAGGGCGCGGTTGACGGGTGGCATAATCCCTAGTGGTCCTAGGTGGCCAAAACCCAAACCGAGATACGGAAACGTTCATTAGGTAGCATAATCCCTAGTGGTCCTAGGTGGCATAAATCCTAAGTGAACATGCGATAGTTCATGGTAAGAAAACATAACCAGATCAAGGGTAGCAGTCCAAAATAACCTCAAGGATAAAACGGTACTATGTTGAGGTGGTATAGATTTACATGGGAAAGCCCGTACGGCCTACGACAAAGGACTGAACTTATACATGGAAAGAAACATACGAGTCGGGAAAACCTACATATGCTATATATTAGGTTGACATGGGCCATTACATGACATTGGGCAAGGGACATTCGTAGTTAACACATGACGCGGGTTGAGATACTAGTACGATAGGTGCAGAGCAAATATACATGTTAGAACCATGAGAAATATACATGATAGATACCGTGGGATGTTATACATGATAGATACCTTGGGATAGTATACTTGGTAGAAACCTGATGATGTGATACATTGATTTATCTTGACACCGTAGTTTGTCATGATACCTTAGTTTATCTTGCTACAGTAGCCCATCCGGTTATCTTGGTTTAGCCTATCTATCTTGTCGTCATCCTTATGTTTACTTTCAGTTTATGCATGCCATGTTACCTTTACCTATTTTTATACTGGAAGTAGATGTGACTTACCAGCCTTTATGACTGACCCCGTTTTGTTTCTCCTCTTTGTCTTCCGTTCCCCCCCCCCCCCCAGGTTTTCAGGGAGGAAATGCTGTTGTTTAGTGCGGACCTCTTATGCTTGGAGGTCATCATGTATAGCTTGGACTTCTCTTGGCTATGGCTGCTTCACTGTTTTATTTTGGGGAATAAATTTATGAAAAAGTTTTATGCTTCTTTATTATTGCAAGATAGGTTTTGATGTATTATGATGTAAAAGGCTTTAGACCTTATTTTATAAGGTAAATGAAATTTGTTTTACTTCCGCTGTTTTACATATGTTCTGTCTTGTAATATTTCTGTGCATGTTTACCTCGATGATGCTTCACCAAACCTAGTGCATTCCCTTTGTGAGTGACCCTAGCGGAGGTGGGGTGTTACATTTGGTATCAGAGCAGAAGGTTACCAGACTGGGCAAAAGTTTTTAAAACCTTCTGAAAACTATTTGAAAAACCGTTTACAAAGAACATTTTTCAAGAAAAGTTTTTAAAGGCTATTCCCCAAAATGCAATTAGCACTATCCTTTGTTTCCTTGATTGAATCTCTTTTCCTTTCTTTCCTCCATCGGTAGTCACAGTAGTTTTAACTGCGACTAATCCTTGTCTAGCCACGTAAGTGTTTTCCGTGCGATGGAGGAAGTTCTCGAGAGACCTGTTGCCGCGTTATAAGAAAGGATAGCAAGAACAAGGATAAGGGACACAAGCTTAAGGATAGGCAACTTGTTGGTATGGCTTAAGCCACAATGGAGGAAAAACGGGACGGATAGTTAAGAATTATTGGACAAGGACAAGATCATCGAGAGGGCAATTGTATACTCTCATTTCTAGCGTATCTCGTAAGGATGGTAACGATCTTGTTAAACGTTTAGCTTTTCCTCTCTATCATCCCGTTAGGACTTTGTTTTGATCATAGCATCATTTAAGTCTGCCTCGATAGTTAAGTCTCTGCACCTTAGTACTAGCATGGTAGAAGATCCCACTTTAGTCCCAAAATCTGGTTGGAGAGTCGGTCCATTTATTCATGACTTGTTGGATTTGAGAACGTCTATGCCAAGTGTTGAGATTAGAAGCAATGCTTCTATTGTTGAGCTATGGATGGATTGTAGGGGTAAAGTGGTTATCCAGTAAGGGATACCATTCTCGGTTTTGAAAAGAGGGTAGTCAGACTCTTGGCTTGCTTTGGTAATACCTTCGAAGTCTCGTGTAACCTTTTGGGTTCTGTCATGGTTAGTTACCTAGAATCTCTTGATGCATTTATCGGAAATCTCTGATCCAATCGAGTAACATCCGCCAATAAGACGGATGGTTCATTCCGCTTGAGCATGGGTTATAGGAACCACCCTAGTAAGTGCACATGGTAACATGGATTGGCATCGGTAAACGAGATCCAGAATTCACTAGTGAATTTTGGAGAGCTTGCATGAGTACGCAGATATGTTTGAACCGAGCATACTAGGGAAAGAATAAGTGAAAGTGAAACGAGAAGCGACAGTGAGATGAGTTCCAACTCATATCTTGGGAATAGGAATCAAGGAGCTACGAAATCATGAAGTCAAAGGCGGTCAAAGCACAATGGAATTAAGCTCATGGAAATGCGGCTTAGACGCGCGCATTATATCTCTTTTTAGGAGGATACCTTTGATCTCTGGTTCTCCTGTAGAGCTTATTTGCATGCTATCGCTTGGTGGATATCCTCTCGACCCTGTTTCTGTTGTAAACCCCGTAAGGAGTTTATCTTGCTTATCTCCTCGATCCTGTCTTGAGAACCTTAGGTAGAATCCTATGGATGTAAACATGTATTTGAAACATGTTATGATTGATATGGTTGCAAATGGTTGCAAGTGGTTGCTCGTGGATGCGCGAATACACATTAGATACTAGATTGACACAGTCACGTTTCATGTTGCATATTTACAAGTATTTATACTTGTTTATGGATGAAATTGAATGTGTTATCATGCGGGTGTTGCATATGAATGAATGTTTGTGCACGTATATAGTACTTATATGACTAGAACTATTTGCATACATGTTGGACTCATGGCACTAAACATATTTTGCATTAGAAAGATCATTCAGGCCTGATCATTAGCATTAGCTAAGGAGCATATACACACACGTTTTGCATATGTTCATATGGCATTAGAAATAGTCTAAGGACAATGGTTGCCTGTGGATGATGTTTTGAGTAGATGGATGATGGATGGTAGGATGCGTTCTTCCTAACTTGGAGATTTCGGGGACGAAATCCTTAAAGGAGGGGAGAATGTAACAACCCGAATTTTAACAACGTGTTAAGACAAGAATCAAGGCAGAATTAAATGTTAAAATCTAAATCAGGGAAAACGGGTTGTGCCATTGCGTTTGTCTCGGAAAAATACGCGAAATAGAGTCCGAAATTTCGTAAATCGGAGTCATATGGCCTCGCAAAGTTTCACGAAAAATTCAAATTCGAAAACAGATTCAAAATTTTCAAAATTCAGGGTAGGCGGGAAAGATCCCGCCCAGACAGGTCGACAGGGGGGTCGACACTAGGGTCGACCTCCCCCCCAACCAGGTCGACACTAGAGTCGACCTGGTGGTCGACCTGGGTGTCGACCTCCCAGGTCGGCCAGGTCGGCCTGATGCACCTGTTTTGGATCCTGGGTCCTGTTTTGGAGGCTTGTGACGATTTTTGAGGGCTTGGATCTATCATAGGGTTAATCTAACGGCCTAAACTATTCCTAATCTCTATAAAAAGACCCCTAAGACTACCCTAAACCCTCACAAATCACTCATGCCACGAAGTGCTGCCCAAATGCCAAGTGATCATGGCCTCCATCTCCAATTCCTAGAGACTATGCATTCAAATCGGGTTCAAATCAAAAGGTGCAAGCTTTCTACACCAAATCGAGGAGGGATCAACGTTGCTACGCAAATTCCATGATGATTCTTCGACAAAGGAGCCACCTTTCTTCGTCAAGATGATGCATGATCCTTTCCTAAGCCTCGCTATGTAAGTTCTAGCTACTTCTAGATCTAAACGGTAGTCTTAATGATGGCATGGAATAAAACGAGATTAAACTAAGTATGCTAGCCTATATGAACCTTGTCATGCCTCTTTTGCTTGAACCTATGACTTTTGGCTATGCTTAGTGACTAGATCATGCTATTCATGTTATGATTAACCTAGTTTACCTTGCAAGTTTGAATCTTTATCTATGGAATGCTAGCATGAACCTTTGGGAACCATTTGACTTATGAAACATTGGCAAAGATTTGACTTTGGGGCTTATGCATGTAAATGAACCCAAACCCCTTATGTATCATGCATGTTTGTGGCCAAATTTACTTATGATACTATGCATGTTTGTGGCCAAATCCCCTTATGAAACTATGCATGCTTGTGGCCAAATTCCCTTATGATACTATGCATGCTTGTGGCCAAATTCCCTTATGATACTATGCATGTTTGTGGCCAAATTCCATTATGATACTATGCATGTTTGTGGCCAATATGTTGGCATAATACCCTACTATGTGACTCGCTTCCACTTGGGTTGGAAATACGTTTGGGTAGCTTAGGAAAAACGTGGGTATGACATGAAAAACTTGACATGGGGCTTACATGAGAACATGACATTCATGATACATTTAAATATGGTCATGGCACGTGGGAAAACATGGAACTTGAACTAGACATGGGTGGGTTGTAAGTGTAAAAAAGACACTAGACCAAACATGAAAGTGGCCAACTCGAGGTTGGGTTGAGTTTGTAGCATAAATCTATCCGGACCCGCCCGGCTTAACTAGTGGCTACAAACAATAGGATCTAATGTGAGAAGTTGGTCATGTCGCGCTTAAGACTCGAGGTTAGACTAGGTTGTGGTGTAAAACTACCCGGACCCGCCCGGCTTAACTAGTAACCACAACAAGGTCAAATATGAGAGGTTGATAGTGCATTAATTAAATTAATGCCACATGATAAGGTTAAGTAAATTTGACTAATGACACTTAACCGATATGACACGAATGGGTAGGTTAAGTGGAATCGGGCTTGATTTCTTAATGACACTTAACCATACAAGTCAATTAGGGGATGGGGTTAAGTAATTTACGCTTAACTAATCCGACTTGGTAATTAGATGGGGTTAAGTAATCCACACTTAACTAATCTAAACACGGTAAATTCGATGAGGTTAAGTAATCCATACTTAACTAATCTAACACGGTAATTAGATGGGGTTAAGTAACTTAGACTTAACTAATCTAAAACACGGTAATTAGATGGGGTTAAGTAACCTTCACTTAACTAATCTAAACACGGTAATTCGATGGGGTTAAGATAAACACTTAACCAATCTAAACTTGGTAATTCAATGAGGTTAAGTAACCAATACTTAACCAACTTAACACGGTAATTTAATGGGGTTAAGTAACTTATACTTAACCAATTATACATGATGATTTGATGAGGTTAAGTAACCTATACTTAACCAAACTAATAGGTGGACCTGATAGGGTTAAGCAACAAGACCTTTTAAAATTAGGCTTAACCATTGTAATACGATTAGTGGATGGGGTTAAGCTAACCCATACTTAACCAATCCAACTCGATAATCTGATGGGATTAAGATAATCAATGCTTAATCAATCTAACATGATAATCTGATAGGGTTAAGACAAATAAATACTTAACCAATTTGACTTGATAGGGTTAAGTCATGAGCTTCTTGGTACACTTAACCAACTTGTAGGGCTAAGCCTTGAACTTAAATACTTAGCCAATCTTGACATGATTCGTAGGCGGGCTAAGTCATGAACCTGAATAACAACACTTAACCCAATAGACAAAATCCTAGTGAGAGGAACTAGGTAGAAAATCGTGGTTAATCAAGGGTAACGGGGAAAAGAAGCTAAGTGGTAAACCTTAGTTAAGTATAACTAAGTAATAATTCTTAGCCAAGGACATGGGACTAGTTCATGAATGGATGAGTAACCCGATATGGTAGGTCATCGCTTAAACACACGAGGAGGAGCAAATTATCCGAATTGGATAAGGGCTCCAACGAACTGGGTGACGAAGCGATAGCTTCGGGGGACGTGAGGGTTCTCTTGGTATCTCTCTGTGAGGTGGTAGGTGGTCCATGAAACCCGGCCTCACAGAGGTTAAGGTCTGCGATAGAAGAGCCAGGAGTATGCCTTGGTTGCTATGCGAGCGACCTAAAGACTGGGATGGATTAGCGTGGAGTCGACGATACTTGATTTTGCCCTGGATAGCACGTCGCTGACTACCTACCATCTTTAGTCAATCGTGCGCAAACGGAAAGGCAGAGAACTCCCAACAGACCATGTTCTTGCTATCGAGTCATGGGTGAGGTTGGTCCATAGGAAAGTAGGGCTATAGTGGGGCCGGGATGTAGTTCTCATACATGATTTTTCTTGGATGGCCTTTCAGTAGTTGAGGGAGGGGTCACGTGGGACCATAGCCACGGATACAAAAACAGACCTTGATACCTGCATCAGCAGACGACTTAAAGCTCCCGACCGAGTTCCGCATTTCTTGATTTGCCCTGGCACGGAACTCGGATGGCACATTGAGATACATGTGCGGCTAGATATGGAAAACGATTCACGATACACATGTGGGATAAAGGGTGCGGTTGACGGGTGGCATAATCCCTAGTGGTCCTAGGTGGCCAAAACCCAAACCGAGACACGGAAACGTTCATTAGGTAGCATAATCCCTAGTGGTCCTAGGTGGCATAAATCCTAAGTGAACACGCGATAGTTCATGGTAAGAAAACATATCCAGATCAAGGTTAGCAGTCCAAAATAACCTCATGGATAAAACGGTACTATGTTGAGGTGGTATAAATTTACATGGGAAAGCCCATACGGCCTACGGCAAAGGACTGAACTTATACATGGAAAGAAACATACGAGTCGGGAAAACCTACATATGCTATATATTAGGTTGACATGGGCCATTACATGACATTGGGCAAGGGACATTCGTAGTTAACACATGACGCGGGTTGGGATACTAGTACGAGAGGTGCAGAGCAAATATACATGTTAGAACCATGAGAAATATACATGATAGACACCATGGGATGTTATACATGATAGATACCTTGGGATAGTATACTTGGTAGAAACCTGATGATGTGATACCTTGATTTATCTTGACACCATAGTTTATCATGATACCTTAGTTTATCTTGCTACAGTAGCCCATCCGGTTATCTTGGTTTAGCCTATCTATCTTGTCGTCATCCTTATGTTTACTTTCAGTTTATGCATGCCATGTTACCTTTACCTGTTTTTATACTGGAAGTAGATGGGACTTACCAGTCTTTATGACTGACCCAGTTTTGTTTCGCCTCTTTGTCTTCCGTTCCCCCCCCCCAGGTTTTCAGGGAGGAAATGCTGTTGTTTTGTGCGTACCTTTTATGCTTGGAGGTCGTCATGTATAGCTTGGACTTCTCTTGGCTATGGTTGCTTCACTGTTTTATTTTGGGGAATAAATTTATGAAAAGGTTTTATGCTTCTTTATTATTGCAAGACAGGTTTTGATGTATTCTGATGTAAAAGGCTTTAGACCTTATTTTATAAGGTAAATGAAATTTGTTTTACTTCCGCTGTTTTATATATGTTCTGTCTTGTAATATTTCTATGCATGTTTACCTCGATGATGCTTCACCAAACCTAGTGCATTCCCTTTGTGAGTGACCTTAGCGGAGGTGGGTTGTTACATTTTGTCTTTAATAAATATAACACTTTTTCTTGAAAAATGCTTCTTTAAACTTTCTTTTTGAAAACAATTTCCAAAAACTTTTATCTTATCTGGTAAACCTATGCTCTGATACTAAGTGAAACACCCCACCTCCGTTAAGGTCACTCACAAAGGGAATGCCTTAATTTTGGTGGAGGTTTATAAGTAAAAGCCACTGATAAACTCAAGACAGATATAAATACACATATTTTAAATAACGGAATCCAAATAGACTTTTTATTTCATTAATACGTGTTCAAAACATAACATTCCATAATTATCTCAAAATGCTTCTATCATTACAACCTCATAACTGTCTTGATTATTAAAGAAGCATAAAGCATAAATAAAGTGACAAAAATCCCCAAAGTGATATCCAAAGCCATGATCCGAGCAAAAGAGATCCAAATCATACATCTACGTTCTTGGAGCTTGTACAGAGCCTGACTGAGCTGAGCTGTTTCCTCCCTGTGGACCGGGGGGGAAAGGAAAGAAAAGAAGGCAAAAAGAAAATAGGATCAGACATAAAGCCTGAGTAAATCTAGTAACTCTGCAGTATGTGAATAAGAAAAGGGCATGATAGATATATACTGAAAATAGGATGGTGTCACAAGCTAGGAAAGTGTCGAATGTACTATCGCACCCATACTATATCTCTGCATCTACTTGAGTTTATTCTGACTAGCACCCCATGGTGAGGGTGAAGTGATCCCCATTCTTATTAAAAGATCGGCTCCTACTCGTGTTAACATGTGTCATACGGCCCCCAAGAATTGTAGATACCTATGCTGGTCCCACCATGGGGTGTATCAAGACCCATGGTGGCGGCCCCGACACAAATTCTAAAAGGCATAGGTTATACTACTGGTGTCCCCAGTGCCCTGGTTGTCTGCTCCGGAGTGTGTGCACGCCCGCACCCCGTTAGACCTGCACTGTGCACCCATCGCCGTCGTTTGACCGCTTACAATCAGCCCAGTAATCGTGCCCCACCCTGCCTAGTTTCAGGGTACCGTTGATACCTAACTTGGGTTACTGCTGAAACGGGTCCCTCGTTACCAGGATTTTCTAGTCAAACATGTTAAGTGGTTAAGTGTCTGTATTTACCTAACCCCACCCATTAATTCTTGTTAACATGTTGAATTTGGTTAAGTGTTATAGTTGACTTAACCCTACCATCTGTCCTTAGCCTTTTAGGAGCACCAGACCACTCACATTAGACAGGTATTGCTACGGTTACTGGATGTGTCGGTCGGTTCCGGGCAGGTTTACACCGTAGCTCAGTCTAACCTCGGGTCCTTATTGGGCTCAATGCTTAACCACCCACATTGGATAGGTATTGTTGTGACTACTGGACAGCCGGGCGGGTCTGGGCATGTTTACATCACAACTCAATCCAACCTCGGGTTAAGCATATCGTGTTTTCTAAATTTACGTATTTTATTACTTCTTAATTATATATGTAAATATCATATCTTTCATTTTTGGGCATATTAATTCATACCGCTCAAATGTCATTGTCGTTGGCATGTGCCAAACATGCCAACATATATTTTTCATGTTTTACACCCAACGTTATTACCCTCGTTTGTAACATTCGCAACATTATAGCAAATGTTGGGCTCGACACAATTCAGCCCAACTTTATTAAACGTGAGAAAAAGGGGGAAATCCATAACATGTAATATTTTACAGCATATAAGGGTGTGTGGCGCATGAAATTGCAATTTAACGATACTAACATAAATGATGGGTTATGTGATCTTGCATTCAAATCAAAGGATAACTAAGTAGGTGACATATGAAATAGCATAGTTTTGATTTATACAAACTTGTGTTTAAACATGTTGAACTTGGCATAATGTCAAACACAAAACTAGCATGATGTATATTCACCAAAAGGTCCAATTACAACATTTAATCACATAGCCTATTTTAACATGAACTTGCATAGTTTATGAAACCCAAACGATACTTAACAAAGATCGAATTGTACTTGCAAACAAACATGAGCTTGCATAGTTTATGAAACCCAAACGATACTTGCAAATAAACATAGATCCAATAATACTTGCAAATAAACATAGATCCAATCATACTTGCAAATAAACATAAGAATGATATCATAGGTTTTGGGTCATGTAGGCATAAAAGGTCTATAACATGTTTACATAAATTCTAACTTAGACTAAGGGATTATATATATAATCCATGCCATCGACATGTACATAAAGGAATCAGATTTCTAGTTTTTGCCACAACTTGCTATTGCTATCACTTTCATATACAAATATCCAATAAGTTTTCATCAATCAATGAATGCCACAAATATCAATACACAAGTCATGACAGAATCATTACCATACATAGAATTTATGCAATATAACAACACAATTCTATTTTCATTTACATCGAATCACATCACAGTTTTTATTCATATTCTGAAAGGTCACTATACTTACAACGAATGCAAAATCTTGAATTCTGGATTTTGAATTCTGAAACTGAGATGTGCTCCTTTGGGTAGACTAACGTTGCGTTGATTAATTTTGATTAAACTTTTATCTTCTTCTTAATTTGATTCGTCTCTAAGCTTTAGTGTTGGCTTGTCTCTAGGCTTTCTAATTGGCGGCCATTCCTAGTTCCTTTCCAGCAACATGACGGCTTTTGTATTCTATTATTTGTGTGAATTTAGGGTTAGACTTGAGTTGTATTTATAGAATTACAATCTAATTAGAGCCGTCGATGAAGCTAGAGTGAATCCAGACCATCCATCTCAAGAGAAGCCAATCAGAAAGTGACATGTAAGCCCTAGTGACTCAGCCAAGCCTCAGAATTCGACCAGACCCTGATCAGGCCAGCCAGGACCTGACCAGCAGGTCATTCTGACCTGGGCGCACTTGGTAGGTGCGCTAGGCTAAAAAAGTACTGGCGCACTTCCCAAGTGCGCCAGTGCATTCTAACCCGTTTTCTGTTTTTTCTGCCCAACTTCGTTCGTCCATATCTTCTTCATACGTTATCCGTTTTACGCAAACTTGGACTCTATCTCAAGCAGAATTTTGAGACGAACGCAATGGCGTAACCCTTTTCCCTTGATTTCATCATTTATAATTAATTATACTTTAATTTGTTAAGCTTAAAATTCATGGGGTGTTACAACCATCATCAGAGTACAACAGTTATTCCTGGAACAGTTATAAACACCTATTTCCAGATACAACAAAGTACACAACAGAAATATGGTAGTCATAGCTAATTGTCAAAGCCTCCTGCTTCAAGCTTCTCCATATGAATCTGTAAAATCTCTACCACTTGACTGCCCGTACAAATTTGGGCACCCAAGAGTTTAGGTAAAACAACAAAATAAAACTCTGGGTCAGTCATGGGACTGGTGTGAGTAAACTCCAACCATTGGTTTAACTTTTAGAATCCTTTCAAAAGAAATGATAAACGTAAGACCGATCGACACATAAACACAGATGGTTTTTACCTTACGATAACCAAAATATCTTTGATATCAAAATCCAGTGATATTATAATAGTGTCTAAATCAAATAAATAAAAATCTAGCGGAACACTTGCATCTCACTCTCCATAGGTAATATTAAATCAAAAACTGCATGGCTCTTATTGGAGATTGGATTCCGACTATGACAACGTATGCAACCACCTTCCAATCAGCATATTCAAGAGGGGATACACTGGGGCTCAACAAGAACGTCTTGCAACCCGGCCCACACATGACCAACCACTCATTTCGCTTGAGCGTATCGAATGTATATCACCAATGGTTGGGATCAGCAACCGTTTCCCAAAAGGGACAGCATCGAAATATATTAAAGACGGAAATGAAATTTCTCTAGATAGGTGATTATACAACCTAATGGGAGCGACTCACATAGCCATGCTGCCTACCCGATTTTTGTTATTTCTCGGTTGACGAGGCTTGAGGTCACGATTATCTTTCAACAACATCTTGCCATCATTCACTTTGAATGCCACATCGTCAGACCCGTCAATATACATTGTTCTAGGACTGGACAAATCGAAGGCACCATTCCATTAATCCATCTTGGGCAATTTCTATCTAGGATTAACAGAAAAACCCTTGCACTTTACTCCGTCTTCAATTATCTTCGGCATAAGTTGATTCGTAACACTTATGCCAATACGGAGTGGTTTTCAGATAATAAATCTGATCCCGGACTCTCCGTATTGACAATGGAGGTATAAAATAAATTAAAATGTTGATAGTTGGTGGTTTAACTATCAAAGAAAACACAAAGTTTTTTTGCGTGCCCCCAAAGTTTTCTCTTCAATTTTTTAATTTTAATGGCTGCTGCTCCTTTTCCCGCCCAGTCCCATCATACCTCATCAAACCCTAACCCTACCGTACTGTCCCCAGTCATCCCGCCCTACGATCTTCCACCACAACCACATCCAATCCGTCCTCCTGACCCTACCTCCTCATCCACCTCCAGCATCTCTGCCCCATCTTCTTCTACTCCAACTGTGCTAAATGCCTCAGCTCTTCCAACTTCATCTTCCAAACCCATCTTGAACCCTCAATCCTCTGAACAGACTTGGACTTCTCTTTTTCAACGTCTTCCCAGAAATGCAGGAAAGTACAACCCTGTTCATATGGATATCATTTTCAATGGTGATAAAATGGTTCCCACCTCTGATATAGTGCAAGCAGGTGAGGAAATTTGGGGTAATTATGTCGTCGGCTTCTTTCTTGACCATCCTTTATCCTATACCACGGTCATAGAAATTTTAAAGGCCAGATGGAAGCTACGTGGCAGGATAAAGGTAAAGTCCGACGGTACTCTCTTTCTCTTTCTTTTCTCGGATGAACAAGATAAAGAACGAGTAATTAGTGGCGACCCTATTGTTATGAGGAACAAGCTCTTCATAATTAAACAATGGGACGCAAATGTTAGCAACATATGTGGTGTAATAAAAGCAGTCCCAGTTTGGGTGAGAATGTCGAATATTCCCATATATCTATGGTCCAATAAAGGACTTAACTGGCTTGCAAGCAGAGTAGGGAAGTTGATATGTTTTGACAGTGCAACTGAATCCATGGAGCGTATTAATGAAGCAAAGTGTTTAATTGAAATAACTCCTAATGAAGAGTTAATGGAAACCTTTCCTGTACAGAATCTGGATGGTTCTACTCAAATGATTAAAGTGATTTATGTCTGGAAGCCAGACATGTGTGTACATTGTAAAGTGTTTGGTCACAAAACAATGGAATGCAAATTGAAACAAAAATCAGAAGGCAATGCAGAGACACGAGAAGGCAAAACAAAAAATCAAAATGAGGAAGTGGCGAGAGTAACTGGCTATGTCACAAAGAATAATGCAAAAGAAGGTAACAACAGAGCATGGTCTAGAGTTCCACCATATAAAAAAAATGGTTATGAACAGCAAAGTGTGCATGTGAACAAAAGCAAGGGAAGGATACATGAAAAAGATGCAAATAAAGGAAAAATGACTGAAAGGAAAAAATATGTGCAATACAGTGCTAACAACCAAAGTGTGCAAAAGGAGAAGCAGAAAGAAAGCAACAAATTCAGTGTGCTAAGTGAAAGAGAAGAGGGAGAAATTGAGGACTGTGACGAGGAGGACATTTTGGAACAAATAAACGGAAATGAAGTTGACAAGGAAATGAAAACATGCAATGATAAAAACGTAGCAAATATGGACGAAGAGACAAACAAAATAAGGGAAACAAAGCAAGATAAGGGAAAAAACAAAGGCACTGAAGTATGTGGCAAAAAGAAAGGTGATGGTTTAGGAAAAAGAAATAAAACCACTACTCATGCATGCACTGAAGTTTTAGTGCATGGCAAATTTATTGCTCCCAACCAACCTCCTGATATCATTGTTATCGATAAACCCCACCATGCCAATTCTCTTCTCAAATCTAAACTTCGGCCCTTACTACCAGTACCTCCTGTTAATGTTCTGCTATCTTCCTCTCTTGCTGCGGTATCCCCTCCTCCTAAATCTCTCAAACCTATAAACTTAGCACCATCCCTTCAAGATATAATCATTGATCCACCTCCTGACCTCATCTTTAACCCGGCTTCTAATCCGTCATCACCTCCCCCTCCTGTGATTTGCAAAAAACATACCAAGAAAACAGGGAAAAAGGTTATCTTTCGTGTGTCGGATATCAAAGCCAAAAAAAATAAGAAGAAGAAAAAGCCAAAGATTATGAAGTGTCTCTCCCCTACCCCTTCGTCCATCATTTCTCCAGTTACCTCTACGGCAATGTCGCCTCTTGAATCTGATACTGAATCAGAGGATTCTTATCTTACATTGCCTGGAAAAACCCCATCATCTTCTCCTAGAAGAACAAGAAGCTCTACGAAATCCCCAAGCAATGTTAAATGATACACAATGTTGATGCATGGAATATTCGTGGCGCTCACAAAAAATCAAAACTTGATCAAATAAAAAATCTCATCCGTGATCACCGTCTATCTCTAATCTCTATTTCTGAAACAAAACTTAACAGTCTTCTATCTTATGATGCCGCTAAGTATATTAATCCTTCCTGGCACTTCATCACTAACCATCAGCATGCTCCTTATGGTAGATTGCTGATATTGTATGATCCTTCCATCTTCTCCATCTGCCCTATCTTATTTGACTATCAATTCATCCATACTCAAATCTCTCACATCCCAACGGCCTCTTCTTTCTACACCACCTTTATTTATGCAAGCAACTGCCCCTCTGTGAGGGATGATTTACATAACTACCTGCCGCATTTCTCCCAATCGACTCACCCTTGGTTGGTTATTGGTGACTTCAATTGCTCTTTCAAATCTGAACACAGAAGTGGTGGCATCCCTCTCTCTACATCTGATTTGGCCCCTCTGAACAATGCCATGCACAGTGCAGCTTTAATTGAAATACCGTATAATGGATGTGATTACACATGGAGTAATAAAAGCACCACAAGCCCTAGAACGCTTACTAAGATCGATCATGGTCTGATGAACCCTCATACTCTCTCCTATTGGCCTGCTATCCATATCCACATCCCTATGCCTTTACTATCCGACCATTGCCCTCTCATCCTTAACTTTGGAGCAGCAGTTTTATTTAAAAAAGTAAATTTCAAATATTTTGATGAATGGATATATAACACTAACATGTTACAGGTGGTGCATTCAGCTTGGATTACTTATACTTATGGAAATCCTATGCACAGTCTACAAAAGAAATTGAAGAATACAAAGATTTGGTCCAAGAACGTATACGGTACTGGTTGCAAATTATCCATGGAATTAGCAAAAAAACTTGAATTGGTGCAAATTCAAAACTTCAATCCCGGTGTTGATACTGCTAAATACATAGCGGAGAGAGATATTACTGAACAACTAGACAGAGCTTTGCAAATGGAAGCTAAAATGGTGCAACAGAAATTAAAGCGGAACTGGTCCACTTTTGGTGATAGAAACTCTAAATTCTTTCATGCCTCTCTGAAAATTCATCAATCTAAATCCCTTATTCACTCCATATATGATATCCATGGTCGGCTGCATACCTCTCCTAACCAGACTGATGATGCTTTCCTGGCATATTACACGGATCTAATTGGCAAGCAACCATTAGATCCGGACCTCACCTTCACCTCACATTTGTCACTTCCAACCTTACATCCTAGTATGCAACAGGCCCTCATATCTCCTGTCACGGACGAAGAAATTAAGAACACCATTTTTTCAATGAGGAAGTCGGCGTCTCCAGGCCCAGACGGATTCACAGCCTCCTTTTATATCCATAGCTGGCACATTATTTCTAAGGATATATTAAAGGCTGTGCATAATTTCTTTGACAAAAATAGGATGTTGTCGTCCATAAATTCCACAAATCTGGCTTTGATACCTAAAATAACAAATCCTACATGTGTTTCCCACTTTAGACCTATAGCGTGTTGCAATGTTATCTACAAGGCAATTTCGAGAATTCTGGCTTCTAGACTCAAAGTTGCTCTAGAACCATTGATATCTCTCAACCAATCGGCTTTCCTACCTAATAGAAGCATCATTGATAACATTTTCTTGACACATGAATTACTGAATGGCTACTGCAGGAAAAATAAGTCTCCCCGAGGCCTATTAAAAATTGACATAAGGAAAGCATTTGACACGGTAAATTGGAAAACTATCATTCATATAATGGAAAAAATGAATTTCCCATCAAAGTTTGTTACATGGATACAATTGTGCATATCGACGGTGCGATATTCTTTAGTGTTCAATGCCCATACGGTCGGCTACTTTAAGGGATGCAATGGATTAAGGCAAGGAGATCCGATTTCTCCCTACCTCTTCATATTGGTTATAGAGATCTTAAATATGGAGATTGAGAGGCAAGTGGATCTGAAAAACTTCAAGCTTCATCCTATGTGCAAAAATCCTCGGATTACCTCTCTTGCTTTTGCGGACGACCTGATGATTTTCACTAAACCTACGCCTGTCTCCCTGCATACCATAATGGACGTACTAGCATCTTTTCACTCTTTCTCCGGACTCAAACTAAATACTGAGAAATCCTAAATTTTATTAGCTGGTCTGACTACTGAACAAAGGGATGTTTGTTTAAATATCACCAAGATGAAGTGTATGGATAGCTCTATGACTTATCTCGGAATCCCGCTGGCTACCAAAAGGATATCTACATCCCAATGCATACCTCTTTTCGAAAAAATCACTGCAGTTCTGTCTCGCTGGGAAAACAGATATATATCGCATCCCGGTAGGTTAGTTATAATCAATTCTCTCATATTCTCGATAACTGTATACTGGTGCAGAACATTCTTGCTGCCATCGAAGCTGTTGACCATGCTTAGAACTGCAATGCGCAATTTTCTATGGACTGGCTCAATACATTCCAGAAAGTTATCGCCCATTGCATTTCATAAATTGGAAAAACCAAAACATAAAGGAGGTCTTGGACTCAAAAACTTAGGCTCCTGGAACTATGCGGCCTTATCTAAACATTATGAAAGAATTGTTATTCGATCAAGATCACTATGGGTTGAATGGTGCATCAGCCATAATTTGAAAGCCGACGATATATGGTCAGTCTCACCAAAGCCTGCATGCAGCTGGGTGTGGAGGACCGTGCTGAAAGTACGTGATATAGTCCTTCCATCATCCTGTATTCTGCTAACAGCGGAAAGTAAAGATACATTTTGGCATTCTCCTTGGATAAAAACAGGTATTGTGCTTGGGAAACTATTAACATACGACCAAATCGTGCAAAGCAATATTCCTCTCAATGCGCACGCAACAGCCTATATATCTGAAGGTATGATCAGAATACCGCACTGCAGCAATGCTGCTGTGAATGGAATACTACAAACATACAATAGAACTCGTTATCAATTGCGGCAACATAGGGAGTATGTATGGACTGATGATCATAAACATCATGCTACTAGTCTGGTATTCTCTTCGCTCACGGCTCAAAACAATATGCCGAAATTCAAATGGTACAAGAGGATATGGAATAGGAATATGAATGAACGGATAAATTTCCATTGTTGGAGGGTGTATCAAAATGCATTACACACAAGGAGTAATTTGCGTGCAAAGGGGATAAACGTTCCTGCTGAATGTGTATTCTGCAGATCATATACTGAGGATACTCAACATCTTTTTTTCGGTTGTTCCTTCTCATATTCTCTGTGGGCCAAGATAAGAAAACGTGGAGGCATTCTAGGCCCTAACCGAAATAGCAAAGAAGAGTGGTATAGTGTTTACAAGGCGACTAGGTGGAAGCAAAGCTCTACATATGAATTGTTGATAATGTTCAAAGTAACGTTATCTGCAATTTGGCGTGAAAGAAATGAAAGAGTTTTCAACTCTCGCACAAAAACAAGACTGCAATTGTTCCATACAATATGCGCTGCTATTAGCAAAGAGATCACCTTGTCATCCTTCCATTTTGAGCCGGATGTACACCTTAGATGGTCTTGGTTTTTGCTCTCTTCCCCTGTATCTTTTCTATCTATGTATTTCTTGCATTCCTATCTCCTATTTATATTGTAAGTTGCTCTTATATATATAAATAAATGGAATGGGCCATTCAACCCCGCTGGCTTTGCCAAAAAACTATCAAAGAAAACATCCACACAACCAACGATCCTATTTCCAAATGGAAATTTTATCGACCAACAATCAAACAACACCGGCCCCTTTTAAAATTAATTCCTTATTATATTATCATTTCCAATTTCCAATTCCCATTTTCCATCTTTCGTATCCTTTCAAAGCTCTATTTTCTCTCTAGATTCTTGGAAAAACATTTCCAATATCCTAATTTCTTTATTCGAGAAAATATCTCTTATTCCAATTAGAAAACATTTCTACATATTCATGAATCCATATTTTCTATATACAGAAAATATACCCTATTAATATCGGAAAATATTTCCATATTCCATTTCTTAATTCCTAGATGACCAACTCATTTCATTTAAAAATATCTCTAATTTTACTTGGGGAAATATTTCAAAATTCTTTAAATTAACCCAATGTTATAAAAACATCATTATTATAACTCAAACCATTTATCATTTATTAAGTAACCATATTGCTAACCAATCTTCACTATCGAACCTTAACCATTCCGCCATCAATCATGAAGTCAATCAAGTTGGGGTATAATTATCTTTCGAACCTTAATTGAATAATATTCTCAACTTCGCAATAGTAAAAGCTCACAACTTCAAATAAAACATCGCTTGCGCGACTTTCAGATTCAATCTTAGAATGTACATCTTTTACGAAAAAACATTGATTATAACGGTAGCGTTATAATCGCTGTTTCCAAATATTTGATTTATAAAAACATTTATTTTAATGGTAGCATTAAAATCGCTGTTTAAATTTATAAAATATTTATCATAATAGTAGCATTATAATCGCTGTTTAGACTTATAACTGTAGCATTATAATCGTTCTTCCCAAATATTTGGTATATAAAAATATAACTTGTACTTATTAATTCAATTAATAAGTAAATAAATAATTAATTAAATTTGATTAAACGAAAAGTAAAAATAAATACTTCTCTAAATTCGATTGATCGACTTCCAATAAATAACTCTCCCGAATAATCTATATTCGATTTATATTCCGAACTTCGGAATTTATCTACCATTCCAGGTTAATTCAAATTCCATATTCACTTTTGAATTTATCCTTTCCAAATCATTACCAAATTCCTTTATGCCCATTCCAGTATACAAACGTTGTCACACTTTATTTTACATTCCGAATTTTGAATTAAAACGATTAACGATCTACCTTTTCATTTAATTTCCAATCTGGATTCATATTTCAAATCAAATTTATCTTTAGAGACATTTCATTTGCAAAATATTTCCTTTAAACCATTATTCACTTTAATCATGAATATATTTCTTTTATATATAATCAAATCAGATTGATTTCGTACTTATAAATAATATGTTAAATCGAAATTCTATTTATTACTTCTATTCAGATTTCTCCATACCAATCTCATTGTATTGCAATCATTTAAAATCTCGTTTATAATTTACTTTATAATTTGCTAAGTTCAAATCTCATTTCAAATATTGGTTTCAAAACCATTTTCCACTTTTTCAAATAAATTCAAATTTGAAGTTATATTTCAATTTATCCAATGATAAATACTTCACTTAATTTATACTCTCGTTTATGAACAACTTCTTGTTTTCTCCATTAACATGTTTTTAATTTCAACTCTATTCGAAATTACATTTCTATTTTTGGAAACAAATTTACTTTTTAAAACTCAAGTTTCATTTTCTATATTCAAAAATATTTAATGGTATTTAAATACTAAAATTCCAGGGCTAAGGTAATTCAACACAGCATAATCAATCACAGTATATATATATCATAGTAAATAACAAACAATAATATAAACGTTGAGGGACCCAGTTGGATCCCTCCAACCTGTTTCCCTGCATCCACAGATGTTAATCAACATTAATTTCACATAAATATGAAATATCATAGTAAACAGAACTAATAATCGATCAATGATATAACTATATCAACCATTTCAACCAATTTCATCAATCATTCATCCAAACGACCATCACACATGAAACGACCCAGAACTCGCCCCTACGGGAAAGCCTGGAATGAGTTGGGAACACGGCAAATCCGAACGCAACCGACAGAACATTTCATTGCTTATTACAACAATTTACATCAGAGTACAAGAATATAACAAAGTATTAATAAATAATATACATTTGATAAATATCAGATATTCAAATTACAATGCAGCGGAAAATTAATACATAATACAACTGCAAGAAATACACGGATACAGAGCATTCCAAATATAGCTCCATCTGTAAACCAGGATCCTGTGAATATAATATCTGCAAAACCAAAACTACTAGCTGCCCGTGTGGAAAATATGGGCACCTAGAGTTTAGGTTAAAACAATAAACTCCAGGTCAGTCATGGGACTGGTGTGAGAACTAAAACAGTTATTAAAACTTTACATTAAAAGCAAAATAAAGGGACCACGCCGTATAACAGGGAATGGGTTCCCTCCTAAGAATACAAGTACATAAAATAAATAGCGTAATGCTTTTTGGAAAAATGAAACTATTATAAGACCTAGGTCCCATCACACAATGCAACGCAAGCCGGTGGATCGGGTTTTCCCTTATAATAGCCAAACATGCTTGGTACGTTTAAAACAAATCATTTGATACTATTATAAGTGCATAGTGTATAGAACAACTTCAAATATAAATGTATCAATCATAGACGGCATGGGTACCATATATCATGTCACCATACTAGTTCTACAATTAATACCGAAATGTTGTATTGGAGGTTGGATTTCCATCTGCGAACCAAGGCAAAGGGATTAAACTATGCAAATTCGAGGCTCTCTGGCCCGAGCCTCGGGATCAGCCGCAACTGTACCTGGATCGTCAGGCCCGTTCCACATTTTAAGTGGACAAGTAATCCCTGAACAAGCGTTTCCCCGCACTATGGGGCGTAAGTCTAGTCAGTATGTCGACCAACTCATCCATCGACCACGTAATTACCGATATATCTGAGGCGCCTCGCTTTCCATCATCCACCTAAGTAAAATGTATGGGCTCCATACCATGACACCACTCCTAGCTAGAAAGAAACACATGTCCTCCCTGAGGTCCCCCCCGTTTCTGGTTCATACCGGGGTGTAAGGCTCGCGAATTAACGCTATACACAAAGCTATGTTATATTAAAGTCGTGCTTTGATCATCAACCACAAGACTCTGCTTTTCAACAGAAGCCTTGATTATTTGCATCTCAGCATGCCACACAGGCAAATCACGCCATGCAACTGATGTCTATCAATATATAACCTCTAAGCTCGTACGTCCCAGAGAAGGGCGTTAAGCAAGAGAATAAATTCTCCACCGCCAAGCAGATATATATTTAATAGAAATCAATCACACAGAATGAAATCTAATGTCAGACACACATCCATTTACAAGTTCGTTCTGAGTCTGAACAAAACCAGAGGCCCCTTATTTCTCGTCCCATATATCCAATACAGGAGAGATGTCCTCGCATATCATTTCGATCTCTAAGTACGCTGGACGATCACCACTTATTACCTTGTCTCGGGTGTACAGCCCAATCAAGACATCAGTAATCATCCAAATGAAGTGAAGACCTCCGGTCTTCAACCACCGTCTTCACCATCGACTTATCGTCGAATCAGTTATTCAGAATGGCTATAAACCCGGCCTTTCCGAATAACTCGCGTATATAATAAACAAGTGCTACACAAACACAACATACGCCTTACTCCAATTCAGAATATTCTTTTATTCAAATATTCACATCCTTTGGGAAAGGTTCCCATTAATTTTATCAAAGATAAATTCTTTAAATTTATTCTTTAATCTTCCTTTGGATATCATTTCTAAACCAAATTAAGGTTTATCAACTAGTCGGGATTAGCGCACCTTACCGAAGTAATCATTTCTTTTATTATCCCAATCCCAACCTAATCATCCAATGGAGCAAAACTGGTAATACTCCATATCTAACACCACGGTGTTATCGGTAAAATTAACTACCATTTCACGTTCAAATCTAATTAAAGATTTAACTATCATCTAGAGTAAAACTGGTGGCACTCCATTCTCGATCATTTCCCAAATTTGATGATTTAAATTATCACATTCTCATTTCAATCTAATTAAAGATTCATTAAAACTCCGCTTAGTTTTAATCTTCTTAAAAATCAATATTAATGATTATTTAATTATGGGAAATCAAACATGTCGAATCGGCAATCTACACAGTACCATTAATTTCTGCCGATATATAACCTCTAAGCTAGTACATCATAGAGAAGGGTGTTAAGCAAGAGAATAAATTCTCTGCCACCAAACAGATACATATTTAGCGGAGATCAACGAATAGTGTATAAAGGAATCAATGTCAGGCATGTAATCATGTCTTTAACTGGGTTGAAGAACTAATGTCATTTAAAACACAGTTCACTATAAACCCAAAATCACATCCCATTAACCATCGAATCTTCACAGAAAACAGATCAATATATAATCGATATCAATTTCCGTATCTGACTAATAATATAAATGGAATAACAACAAAGCCTTTTAAATCCCATATATATTAACAGTCTTCCTCCATAGGAGCTCACTTCGATTATACTAAATCGGATTCCATTCAATTCCAATTTAATATATTAAATTGGAAAACTTTACTTTGGAAAATTCCATTAAATCTTAATAAAAGATTTATATATTCCAAATCACATTTCACTGTTAATTGGGTTAAAGAACAAGGGTCAGTTAAAACACGGTTCACGATAAACACATAAATCCAATTTCAATTCAATTCCAATTAAATATTAATTAATTGGTAAACTTCTCTAAATCTTAATTAAAAGATTTATTCTTTCCTCAGCCGGGTTTAAGCACGACAAACCCAAAATCCCATTTGATATTAAATATAAGGCTCTGAATAGAAATTATATTGGCTTATATTCAATATCAAATTTTGAAACCAACGAATATCGTATTGGAAATAACGATATAAATATATCTTCCAAATTTCCATAACAATATCCGTATAATCACGGAATCCAATATCGAAATATTCCAAAGACTATTTCCAGTCCAAATCCATTTCAATTTGCTTGTTGGAAATTTCTAGTTATATTAAAACCATTCACAAATCCAATTTATTTTATTTAAAAATCATCGGAATTCAAATCTAGTTAATAACTAGTTCATTTTGATAAAAATAATTTTTTTTATCTTCACAAATGTAGAATTTCTCATCCAAAATCTTTTCAAATCATTTATTATGATTTTACCTAAATTATTAATAATTTTATTAAGGCCCTTTTAGTCGATTTCCACAAACGATCGTCGAACTGCACTTACAACGACCTTTTACAAATTTTGTTTGGACATAATTCCAAATCCAGTCGTTCGATTTCAAATATCTTATATTCGTTGGAAAGCTCTTTTCAATACGAGCCCAACGGTTCCGGTTTTAGAAGAATCTGACGATCAGATCTCCTGTAATATCAATTCGAAGTCAATGGTCGAAATTCCGAACGGTCGCAGCGCAGCTCGTTCTATTCACGCCATTAAATATATATAATATATATTAAATATATTTCATCGATTTCCATTTTAAAATGTATTTTATAAATTGTTTTTAATCTGTTTTAAAAATGATTTCAACTTCATATTTAATTTTAAATCAAAATTGAATATTCCATATCATTAATATATAAATGATTTTTTTTTTTCAAAACATAGATTTTGAAATCACTTCCTTTTCGATATTCATTATAAAAATGAATAAAATCGATATAAATATCGTTCGCGTCAAAATGGCGCATATCTATTCAAGACGGCATCATATATTTCAATATTTTCGTGTCCATCCCAAATCGGACATCAAAATCATATTTTGATCCATTACTAAATATTATTTTAAAATATTAGTTATTTTAAAATATTCATTATTCATCAATTTAAAATATTCATTAATTTAAAATATTCGTTCTTTCCAAATTGGAATCAGACACAGTCAATTACCATATAATTTTATCTATATTGATTTCATACACACATGTACACAACAATAATCAGACACAGTCAGCCATCATCCAGAGTGCATTACACAACTGCATAAGCATTAAATATAAATAATTAATGCTTACAACAACCTATCAACCAATCGATTGACATACAACTAAACAATTGAGATTAGTGTATGTTAAACATCATCCTAATACCCATGTGGGGTTTTCAAACAACAAATACTGATTATAATTTATGTAGTTGGGCGATGTGTAAAATTTATCGTCCCAATCAATATCAGTTAAATGGGTGTACATGAACAAATCGTCCGATTTGTAAATGAATATTTATTTTCAACACATGACCATTTTATATGGTTCATATATTTAATAAAAAAATATATTTTTTTGTTTAAATATTTTATTCTTTACATGAATATTTTATATATTTTATTCATTCAATAAAAATGATATTTTTATTATTCAAACATTTTATTCCATACATGAATATTTTATATATTTTATTCATTGAATAAAAAAAATATTTTTATTGCTCAAATATTTTATTCCTTACATGAATATTTTATTCAGTTCATTCATACAATAAACACAACACAGTCAATTCAATCCAAACAAACAATCATCGTTTGTACAATCACTGGTGTCGGGTGCTGCTAAGCACTGAATGCTTCCTAGTATATATTTAACTGTAAATAAATTGAGTGAGAAAGAGTTCTCACAATCGGTTTCCACTCCGCCAGTTTTATTTCGGAATTTCTGAACAGTTTGGATTTGAATTTGCCCGAAATTCTAACTTGCTCCAAATTGGACCCGGTTAGTCTTGTTGCGAAGCTCTCGTCCCCACGATCGCAAAGGATCTAGTTTCGCGCGATTTGGATCTCGTATGGAAAAGATACGCAATTTTAAACATTTCAATAACTAATACGATAATTAAGATAGTTAATTAACTTTTAACAATGTTTTAAAAGTAACGTTACCTTTTGCTTTAATTCCTGGAACCCCAAATTCGATCGACGTCGTCTTTCAAAAATAGGGCTTGATCTTGTCGCCACCAGGACTTGCCGGAGTTGGATCTGAGGATGCCACATGGGAGAGCATCTAGCGCCGCCCCTACAGCATGAACGACGTTGAACTCGATCAACAATCGACTGTGAAATCACCAGTTGAACGGCAAAGGTTTCAGACCCAAAATTGAATCCATTTCAGCACCATTGAAGATGATTTTGGTATGGATAGGAATATCATAAAAATCTCTTCCAATTTCCCTTCAGGAGCTTCGAATTCTATTGTACCGTTTTGGAGATTTTTGGGCGTGAAGTTAGGAGCATTTCTGGCCCTCGAAACAAGTGACAGCGGCTAGGGTTTTCAAAGAGAGGGTGGTGTGTTTATAATATATATTTTATTATATTTTATTCTTTTATTTTCAAAAATCCATGTTTACCGATACTAACTCCAAATCAAACCCAACGACTGTCGTCGCTAGCTAAATACCCCTATTCGGGACACAATGAGATATGTCTCGTAATCCAATTCGACTGTTTCGATCAGTTTTTCTTTAAATTAAAAAAATAAATCAATACATATTGAATTTAAATGTGCATTTTAATTTACTGGGGCCATATACTGACTCCAAAAATTCTAGAAAACTAAATCTAGCTATGCTTTGACGATGCGGTCCTAACAGAACTATTTCGTCGAATTTGGAGACCGTTTGAAAAATAGCCATTTTCTGGTCGAGCCAAATAGACAAAACGCGTTTTTTCTTTTACCACGCCACATATTAATTTCAAAAATTATGAATTTTGGAATCTAGCAATAATTTGACATTCTGGATCCGACAAAACTGGTTTCATTGAAAATGGAGGTCGTTTGCAAAATTGCTATTTTAAGGGCTATATGTTATATAAAATTCCATAGTGACTATTTTGAGTTTTAAACTGGGCATAACTTTTTATTCTTGTTATGAAATCTTGATTTTTCACATTCATTGGAAAGATATTTTTAAACAGATTCAAACATTTCTGGTTTTACTGAAATCCGATTTTTTTTGAATCATGTACGTTCATTTGAAATTTGAAATCGAAATTTCAAACAGTCGCGCCGTTTCAGGCTCGTTATATAATTAAAATAAATTTATTCGTTCTAACTTCGATTTAAATAAAGTTTTTAGTTGTTATTATTTAAAATAAATCATTTCAAATATTAAAAATTCATTAAAATAGCTAAAATAAAATTTTTAATTGGTTTCGATTTTCGGGGTTGTTACAATCTCCCCCACTTAAAATATTTTCGTCCTTGAAAAGGAACAGAGCTGAAAGTTGTTTAACTAAACAACTCAACTTTTATTCTGGCTTTCATTCTTCAACTTTTCAGTTTCTAAGAATTTTCTAACTTTTCAAAATTTGGCTAACACCCTAAATTTTCAAAAAAATTCGTCATAACCTCCTTTGTACGGGGAGACATTTAAAACCACAACTAGCTACGTTGGGCCCTCTTCAATCCAAAAGAAAAAGAAAAGGCCAAGCGGCTAGTTAATCGGCTCATAAAATCATCTAACAAAATAAATTAGTAAACATGTTGGGCATACAATTTTGTTCCTCTGCTTAGGTTCCCTACTATGACTTGTCCATTATATACACATGTACATATTTGCAATTTCAAAAAAAGTCCAATTCAGTTCAGTATTTGATTCAATTTGGCTTAATGGTTCAAAATTTTAATTAATCAAACCAATCATCAAACAACACAATCAGCAATCAATTAGTTGATTATCGTTTGAAACACATACCTTATATATATATATATATATATATATATATACAAAAATTGTATTTTTGATGCCAAGTCACAAACAATAAATCCTATCTAGTTTTGGTTCTCACACCAGTTAATTGGAAACATATAGGTATCCCACTTTAGTCACTCGAACATAAATTCTGATGATGATATATCAATCATCAGAATCATCTCCGAGCGACTAGAGTGTGATTCTATATCCATCCAGTGAGACTTCAAAAACACTTGGATCAGATGTGTATTAAAATCTTTATATACTTGATTGTCCAAATTAAATATAAAATAAATATTCAAATACATGTAATATGGTTTAAATTTTACAAAAAAATTTGTTCTTATTTTTTTTTTCACTCTTCCAATTCATTCTAGGATACTACTGATCCCCTCTATAACGAGTCATTCTTATTGGATATTACTAATCCAATCTCTGATGAATTCTTCCGTTTGGTTCTAATGTGTCTTGTTCTCGAGCTCTGTAAACCAAAGCTCTGATATCAACTGAAACGACCCAGAACTCGCCCTTACGAGAAAGCCCGGATTGAGTTGAGAACATGACAAATCAGAACGCAAACAACAGAACATTTCATTGCTTATTACAACAATTTACATCAGAGTACAAGAATATAACATAGTATAAATAAATAATATACATTTTATAAATATCAGAGACTCAAATTACAATGCAGCGGAAAATTAATACATAATACAACTGTAAGAAATACATGGATACAGAGCGTTCTGAATATAGCTCCAGATGTAAATCAGGATCCTATGAATATAATATCTGCAAAACCAAAACTACTAGTTTCCCGTGTGGAAAATATGGGCACCAAGAGTATAGGTTAAAACAATAAACTCCAGGTTAGTCATGGGACTGTGTGAGAACTAAAATAGTTATTAAAACTTTACTTAAAGTAAATCAGGGGACCACGCTGTATAACACTGAACGAGTTTCCTCCCAAGAATACTAGTGCATAAAATAAACAGTGCAATGCTTTTTGGAAAAATGAAGCTATTATAAGACCTAGGTCCCATCACACAATGCAACGCAAGCAGAAGGATTTTCCCTTATAATAGCCAAACATTCTTGGTACGTTTAAAAAAAATAATTTGATACTATTATAAGTGCATGGTGTATAAAACAACTGCAAATATAAATGTGTCAATCATAGACGACATAGGTATCATATATCATGTCGCCATACTAGTTCTATAATTAAAACCGAAATGTTGTATTAGAAGTTGGATTTCCATCTGTAAACCAAGGCAAAGGGATCATCCTGTGCAAATTCGAGACTCTCTAGCCCGACCTCAGGATCAGCCGCAACTACACCTAGATCGTCAGGGCCGGTCCACATTTTAAGTGGATTAATAATCCCGGAACATGCCTTCCCCCGCCAGATGGGGCATAAGTCTGGTCAGTATGTCGACCAAATCATCCATCGGCCCCGTAGTGACCGATATATCCGAGGCGGCTTGCTTTCCATCATCCACATAAGTAAAATGTATGGGCTCTCCCTGAGGTCCCTCCCGTTTCTGGTTCACACCCAGGTGTGAGGCTCGCGAATTAACGCTATACACAAAGCTATGCTATAATAAAGCCGTGCTTTGATCATCAACCACAAGACTCTGCTTTTCAATAGAAGCCTTGATCATTTGCATCTCACCATGCCACACAGGCCAACCATGCCATGCAACTGATGTCTATCAATATATAGCCACTAAGCTCGTACGTCTCAGAGATGGGCATTAAGCAAGAGAATAAATTCTCCGCCGCCAAAAAGAAATATATTTAATAGAAATCAATCACATAGAATGTAATCCGATGTCAGACACACATCCATTTACAAGTTTATTTTGGGTCTGAATGAAACCGGAGGAACCGTATTCCTCGTCCCATATGTCCAGTATAGGAGAGAGGTCCTCGCATATCCGGTTGATCTCCAAGTACGCCTAGACGATCACCAATTATTACCTTATCTCGGGTGTACAGTCCAATCAAGACATCAGTAATCATCCAAACGATGTGAAGACCTTCGGTCTTCAACCATCGTCTTCATCGTCGACTTATCGTCGAATCAGTTATTCAGAATGGGTATAAATCCGGCCTTTCCGAATAACTTGCGTATATAATAAACAAGTGCTACACAAACACAACATACGCCTTATTCCAATTCAGAATATTCTTCTATTCAAATAATCACATCCTTTGGGAAAGGTTCCCATTAATTTTATCAAAAATTCTTTAAATTTATTCTTTAATCTTCCTTTGGATATCATTTCTAAACCAAATTAAGGTTTATCAACTAGTCGGGATTAGCGCACCTTACCGAAGCAATCATTTCTTTTATTATCCCAATCCTAACCTATTCATCCTATGGAGCAAAACTGGTATTACTTCATATCTAACACCATGGTGTTATTGGTAAAATTAATTACCATTTCACGTTCAAATCTAATTAAAGATTTAACTATCGCCTGGAGTAAAACTGGTGGTACACCATTATCGATCATTTCCCGAATTTGATAATTTAAATTATCACATTCTCATTTCAATCTAATTAAAGATTTACTAAAACTCCACTTAGTTTTAATCTTCCCAAAAATCAATATTAATGATTATTTAACTTTGGAAAATCAAACATGTTGCATCGACAATCTACACCGTACCATTGATTTCTGTCGATATATAACATCTAAGACCGTACGTCTTAGAGAAGGGTGTTAAGCAAGAGAATAAATTCTCCGCCACCAAACAGATATATATTTAGTAGAGATCAACGAATACGGTATAAAGGAAACAATGTCAGGCATGTAATCCTGTCTAGGTTAAAGAAATAATGTCATTTAAAACACAGTTCATGATAAACCCAAAATCACATTCCATTAACCATGGAATCTTTACGGAAAATGGACCAATATATAATCGATATCTATTTCCGTATCTGACTAATAATATAAATGGAATAACGACAAAGCCTTTTAAATCCCATATATATTAACAGTCTTCCTCCACAGAAGCTCACTTCGACTATTACTAAATCAAATTCCACTCTATTCCAATTTAATATATTAAATTGGAAAACTTTACTTTGGAAAATTCCATTAAATCTTAATAAAAGATTTATACATTCCAGATCACATTTCACTGTCAATTGAATTAAAGAACAAGTGTTATTTAAAATACGGTTCATGATAAACCCTAAAATCCAATTAAAATTCAATTCCAATTAAATATTAATTAATTGGTAAACTTATCTAAATCTTAATTAAAAGATTTATTCTTTCCTCAACTGGGTTTAAGAACAGTGTTTCTGAAGACACTATTCACGATAAACCCAAAATCCCATTTGATATTAAATACAAGGCTCTGAACAGAAATTATATCGGCTTATATTCAATATCAAATTTTGAAACCGACAAATATCGTACTGGAAATAACGATATAAATATATCTTCCAAATTTCCATAACAATATCTGTATAATCACGGAATCCAATATCGAAATATTCCGAAGATTATTTACATTCCAAATCCATTCCGATTTGCTCACTGGAAATTTCTGGTTATATTAAAACCATTCACAAATCCAATTTATTTTGTTTAAAAATTATTGGAATTCAAATCTAGTTAATAACTAGTTCATTTTGATAAAAATATTTTTGCTATCTTTACAAACATGGAATTTTTCATCCAAATTCTTTCCAAACCATTTATTATGATTTTACACAAATTAGTAATATTTTTAATAATTTTTTTAAGGCCCTTTCAGATGATTTCCATAAACGGTCGTCGAACTGCACTTACAGCGACCTTTTCCAAATTTGATTTGGACATAATTCCAAATCCAACTGTTAGATTTTAGATCTCTTATATTCTTTGGAAAGCTCTTTTCGATACGAACCCAACGGTTCCGGTTTTAGGAGAATCCAACGGTCGGATCTCCCGTAATATCAAATCGAAGCCAATGGTCGAAATTCGCGAACGGTCGCAGCACGGCGCGTTCTATTCAGGCCATTAAATATATTATATATATTTCATCGATTTCCATTTTAAAACATATTTTATAAATTGTTTTAAATTCGTTTTAAAAATGATTTCAACTTCATATTCAATTTTAAATCAAAATTGAATGTTCCATATCGTTAATATATAAATGATAATAATTTTTTTCAAAACTTTAGATTTTGAAATCACTTCCTCTTCGATATTCATTATAAAAATGAATAAAATCGATATAAATATCGTTCGCGTTAAAATGGCGCATATCTAATCACTCGGCTTCATATATTTCAATATTTCTGTGTCCATCCCTAATCAGACATCAAAATCATATTTTGATCCATTACTGAATATTATTTTAAAATATTAGTTATTTTAAAATATTCATTATTCGTCGATTGAAAATATTCATTAATTTAAAATATTTGTTCTTTCCGAATTGGAATCAGACACAGTTAATTACCATATACTTTTATTTATATGGATTTCATACACATATGTACACAACAATAATCAAACACAGTCATCCATCATCCACAGTGCATTACACAACTGCATAAGCATTAAATATAAATAGTTAAAGCTCATAATAGCCTGTCAACCAATCGATTGACATACAACTAAACAATTGGATTAGTGTATGTCAAATATCATCACAATACCCGTATGGGGTTTTCAAACAACAAATACTGATTATTACTTTTGCAGTTGGGCGATGTGTAAAATTTATCGTCCCAATCAATATTAGTTAAATGGGTGTACATAAACAAATCGTCCGATTTGTAAATGAATATTTATTTTTAACACATGACCATTTTATATGGTTCATATATTCAATAAAAAATTATATTTTTATTGTTTAAATATTTTATTCCTTACATGAATATTTTATATATTTTATTCATTAAATAAAAATGATAATTTTATTATTCAAATAATTTATGCTATATATGAAAATTTTATATATTTTATTCATTCAATAAAAATAATATTTTTATTGTTCAAATATTATATTCCATACATGAATATTTTATTCAGTTCATTCATACAATAAACACAACACAGTCAATTCAATCCAAACAAACAATCATGGTTTGTACAATCAATGGTGTCGGGTGCTGCTAAGCACCGTGTGCATCCTAGTATATATTTAACTATGAATAAATTGAGTAAGAAAGAGTTCTCATAGTCGGTTTCCACTCTGCCAGTTTTATTTTTGAATTTCTGAACAATTTGGATTTAAATTTGCCTGAAATTCTAACGTGCTCCGAATTGGACCCGTTTAGTTCGGTTGTGAAGCTCTCGTCCCCACGATCGCAACAAATCCAGTTTCGCATGATTTGGACTTCGTATGGAAAAGATACTGTGACGACCCGCAACTTCCCCGTAAAGGAAAGCGTCGGATAGTTCGAGAACAAGCCACAGCAGAACGCATACAGAAGAACATTTCATTGAATATTACAACAGTGCATCAGATTACAAGGATATACAGAGTATAAATGAATATTACACAGAAATATCAGAGATTTAAATTACATTTAAATACATAGCAGCGGAAAATAATACAATACACAACTAGAATGAGATATACGGATACAAAGCTTTCCGGATATCGTTCCAGCTGTAAACCAGGATCCTGTGAATATAAATCTGCAAAACCAAAACTACTAGCTGCCCGTGTCGAAAATAGGGGCACCCAGAGTTTAGGTTAAAACAATAAACTCCAGGTCAGTCATGTGACTGGTGTGAGAACTAAAACAGTTATTAATCTTTATTTCAAATCATTAGGTAAATCAAGGGACCACGCCGTATAACACGGAACGGGTTTCCTCCCAAGAATACCAGTGCATAAAACCAACAGCGCAATGCTAAATAAAGAAAAATGAAGCTGTTATAAGACCCAGGTCCCATCACACAATGCAACGCAGTCGAGGATAGGGTTTTCCCTTATAACAGCCAAAGAATGCTTGATACGTTTAAAACAAATCATTTGATACTATTATAAGTGCATAGTATATAAAACACTTCAAATCATAAGTATCAATCATAGGCGGCATGAGCGCCCCATCCCACTATGTCGCCATATATAGGATATACAATCAAAACCGCAAAGTCTCGTATTTGGAAATTGGGTTTCCATCTATGAACCGAGGCAAAAGATAGTCCTCAACCGATTCGAGACAATCTAGCCCATGTCTCAGGCAAGCGCGCAGGCAAGCCTTGGATCGTCAGGGCCGGTCCACACGGAGTGGATTATTATGCCTGAACAATACGTCTCCCCACCCTATGGGGTGTAAGTCTGGTCCGTCAGCCGACCAGAATGCATTCGGCCGAAACCGATATAACCGAGGCGCCTCGCAACAGCAACAACCACATAAGTCAAACTCGTCAGGGCGTGTAAAACCACTGACGCCACTTCTAGCTAGAAAGAAACGCATGCCCTCCCTGAGGTCCGTCTCCCGTTTTTGGTTCATACCGGGTGTGAAACACGCGAGGTAAACGTTACACAAAGCTACGCCACAAAGGCCGTGCTTTGATCATCACCACAAGACTTTGCTTTTCAACAGAAGCCTCGATCATTTGCATCTTAGCATGCCACACAGGCAAGCCATCCTATGCAACCGATATCAGTCACACAGAATGAAATCCGATGTCAGACACACAGTCCATTTACAAGTCCGTTCTGGGTCTGAACGAAACCGGAGGCACCTAGTACCCCGCATATCCATCGATCTCCAAGTACGTCTGGACGATCACTAACTGTTTCCATCTTCTTGGGTGTACAGCCCAATCAAGATCATCAGTTATCACCCAAACGACGTGAAGACTTCCGGTCTTCGACCATCGTCTTCATCTTCGACTTATCGTCGTATCAGTTATTCAGAATGGGATAAACCCGGTCTTTCCGAATAACTCGCGTATATATTATAAAAGTGTTACACAAACACAACATACGCCTCATTCCAATTCATTAGTCACTAACCGTAAATTAATCAAGAGAATAATTCCCCAAATATTAACCCCGAAGGCCGAAACCAACATCAGATCAATATCCAGAAAACCATTCTGCTTGGCTAACCGCCAGTTAGTTTCTAAATTTCACATTCAAATCTAATTAAAGATTTAACTATCGCCTGGAGCAAAACTGGTGATACTCCATTCTCGATCTTTTCAATCTAATTAAAGATTCATTAAAACTCCACTTAGTTTTAATCTGTGACTGGGTTAAAGAATCAGTGTCATTTAAAACACGGTTCACGATAAACCCAAAGTCACATCCCATTAATTATCGGGTTAAAGAACAAGTGTTATTTAAAACACTGTTCACGATAAACCCAAAAATCAATATCAATTCAATTCCAATTAAATATCATTTAATTGGTACACTTCATTAAATCTAAATAAAAAGATTTAATCTTTTCTCAACTGGGTTCAAGAACAGTGTTAGTGAAGACACCATTCACGACAAACCCAAATCACATTCGATATTCAATACAAGGCTCTGAATAGAAACTATATCGGCCTATATTCAATATCAAATTCTACGATTAACAAATGTCGTATTGGAAATAACGATATACATATATATCTTTCAAATTTCCATAACAACACCTGTAATATCACGAATTCCAACATCGAAATATTCCGAAGACAATTTCGATTCAAATCCACTCCAATGCAATCATTGGAAATTTTGGTTATTTTCAAAACCATTTCAAATTCAATTTATTTATTTAAAAATAAATAGAATTATAATTCTAGTTCAAAACTAGTTCATTTCGATAAAAATCTATTTTTATCTTTTCAAATATGGAGTTTTTCATCCCAAACTTTCACAAATCATTTCTTATGATTTTACACAAATTATTACTATTTTTAATAATTTTATCAAGGCCCGTACGGTCGATTTCCATTAACGGCCATCGAACTGCACTTACAGCGACCTTTTTCGAATTTGATTTGGACGTATCTCCAAATCCAACCGTTAGATTTCAAATTTCTAACATTCATTAGAAAGCTCTTTTCGATACGAACCCAACGGTTCCGGTTTTAGGAGAATCCGACGGTCGGATCTCCCGTAATGTCCGTTTGAAACAAATGATCGAAATTCGCGAACTGCCGCAGCGCGGCGCGTTCTATTCAGGCCATTATATTATATATATAATATATATAATATATATTTCGTCGATTACTATTTAAAACGAATTATATAAATGGTTTTAAATTCGTTTCAAAAGCAATTTCAACTTCCTTTTCAATTCAAATCAAAATTGAATTCTTCTTTATAAATTCGTTTCAAAATTCATTTCTATTCAATTCAAATTTCAATTCAATTTGAATTCATTTCAATTCGCTTTCAATTCAATTCGAATTCGTTTTCAATTCAATTCATTTCGAAATCGTTTTCAATTCAATTCATTTCGAAATCGTTTTCAATTCAATTCATTTCGAAATCGTTTTCAATTCAATTCATTTCGAAATCGTTTTCAATTCAATTCATTTCGAAATCGTTTTCAATTCAATTCATTTCGAAATCGTTTTCAATTCAATTCATTTCGAAATCGTTTTCAATTCAATTCATTTCGAAATCGTTTTCAATTCAATTCATTTCGAAATCGTTTTCAATTCAATTCATTTCGAAATCGTTTTCAATTCAATTCATTTCAAAATATTCGATTTCGAAATCACGTTTCAATATTCATTTTAAAATGAATAAAATCGATATAAATATCGTTCACGTCAAAATGGCGTCAATCTAATCCTCACGGCTTCACATATTTCTATTTTCAAATATTCTATTTCAAATATTTCTATTTCAAATATTTCTATTTCAAATATTTCTATTTCAAATATTTCTATTTCAAATATTTCTTTTTTTCTCGAAACTGGAATGAGGCCCAATCAATTACCATATAATGTTAATTATATGGATTTTCTACAACACATGTATATATCAACAACGATGAATAATCAACCATCAACCAAAGTGCACTACACTGTATAAGCATCAAATATAGACATTTAACGCTTATAGCAGCTTGTCAATCAATCGATCGACATATTTAATAAATCAGGATGAGTGAACTTCAAATTTCATCCTAACACCCGTGTGGGGTTTCAAACAATCAAACACATATTTTATTTGTGCAGTTAGGCGATGTGTAAAATTTATCGACCCAATCAACGTCATTCAAATAGGTGTACATAAACAAACCGTCTGGTTTGTAAATGAATATTTATTTATTCACATTCACGTTAAAAATTATATTTTTAACGATAACACATTTTATTTTAACATATGAATTTATATTCAGTTCATTCGTTAAATAAAATGCTATTTTTATTTTTCTAACTTATTTTAGAAAATTTCGGCGGCATAACGGCACGATACTAGAAACGGGACAAGGCCTAGCCTTATCCCCGGTCTAGTGAAGGCCCACGCCATTCACACATCAATCAAATCAATTCGTTATGCAAACCACAAACTTTGGAGTAAGGGTCTAACCTAGCCTTACTCCTTCGCCTTATAACGGCGCACGTCTAATCCTAACCAATTTATCGATTCGATTTTTCACACCACAAACCACATTCAAACCAATATCACAATCAATCACCAAACAGTCAAACAAACAAGTCCATGGTCTGTGGACGGGTGTCGGGTGCTACTAAGCACCGTCTGCATCCTAGTATATATATAACTAGAAAAATAAATTGAAAGGTGAGGAATTCTCACATATAGCTATCCTAGCTCCACGGCACTTCTTTTGCAGAAGTCTTCGTCGTTTCGCCTTTTTGTCACCTTCGTTGCTGCTTTCACTACATACGTAAAAATCACATTTTTACTTCGCTATTCAATTTATAAAAATCGAATTTTTAGTTCAAAGTTCAATATATAAAAATCGAACTTTTAGTTCGAAGTTCAATATATAAAAATCGAATTTTTAGTTCGAAGTTCAATATATAAAAATCGAATTTTTAGTTCAAAGTTCAATATATAAAAATCGAATTTTTAGTTCGCTATTCAATATATAAAAATCGAATTTTTATATACGTTACTTAATGGTAAAAATCATTCCTTTCCTTTTTATAAAAATAGAATCTATTCCATTTAAAAATCGAATCTTTTCTATTGTAAAAATCGCCTCTTTTCTATTGTAAAAATCACATCTTTTTTCTATTTTAAAAATCGCATCTTTATATGAAATAAAAATTAAAACTTTCTGCTTAATAAAAATCCGTCTTTTCTACTTTAAAGATCAAACCATTTTCTATTTAAAGTTTAAAATTTCCAAAAATCAGTTTTTATACTTCCTTTAAAACCTGTTTTTACTATTAAAACAAAATCAGTTTTATATTTTTAAATCAAAATCATTCTTATATTCTTAAATCAAAAATCAGTTTTATATTCTAATAAACAAAATCAGTTTTATATTCTAATAAACAAAAATCAGTTTTTTTATCGTTTTAAAAATCAGAACTTACCTTTTTTTTTTTTTTAAATAAAACAATTCAGTTTTTTTTTAACGAATTAAAATAAATAAATAAAAAAAAAAAACAATAAAATACTTACGGGGGGGGGAGGGGTCACGGCAGGTCATTGGCGCCATCAGGGGTGGCGGTGGTTCTCTTCGGGTCTGTGGAGATGGGCGTCTCGATTTGGTGTGAGCGCGGTCTGGTGGAGGGCCTCGCGATGCAGAGGGGCGCGGTCTTCATGCGTGGCGCGCCTAGACGGAGCGGGGGTGGTGATAGGGAGCGGCGGCTTGGTCAGTTCAAGGTGGGGTGTTGGAGGGAAGAGAAGGATCGACGAAGGAGAAGGGTTGCGAGGGGGAGATGCTCGGGGAGGCTTGTTGACCAACCACGGTGGTGCGACGGATCGCAGGTGGCCATTTTTAAATTGGGGATCGGGTTTTTCTGATTGGGGAAAAGTAAAGACGGGGGGGGGGGGGGCTTTAGTGTAAATGTTTATATTTTTATATTTTATTATTTTATTTTATATTTAATTTTTTTTCCCAAACCCTAATTGTTGACTTTTCCTTCTAACTCGGAGTTTCACCCAACGACTGCCGTCCCTAGCGCAATACCCCTATTCCGAACACAATGGGATATGCTGCGTAAGCCAACTCGGACGTTACGACCAGTTTCCGTTAAATTTAAAATATAAATCTTTATATATTCAATTTAAACGCACATTTCAATTTACCGGGGCCACACACTAACTAGAAAAATTCCCGAAAATATTTTCTAGCTTCGTATTGACGATACGGTCCTAACAAAACTAGTTTCGTCGAATTCTGAGATTGTTGGAAAAATGGCCAATTTCCAGTCGATTAAAATCAACTGAAACTGGTCAAACGCGTTTTCCTTTGCCACGCTCACATATTGATTCGAAAAATTATGAAATTTGAAACCTAGCCATAACTTGACATCACGGACCCAACAAAACTGGTTTCGTCGAAATCTGAGGTCGTTTGCAAAATTGCTATTTTTAAGGGCCTTATATATATAAAAATATATATAAATTCCACAGCGACTATTTCTAATTTTAAACTGGACATATCTTATCATTTCTAAAATGAAATCTCAGTTTGTTAACTTCGTTACAAAGATATAATTATACAGATTCAAATATTTCTTGTTTCGTTCAATTCTGACTTATATTGAATTCTGTATATTCATTTGAAATCAGAAATCGAATTTTCGAACTACCGCGCCATTTTCAATTCCTTTTATAATTATATATAATTATTATATATTCTAACGACGACGTATATAATATATACGTTCGAATTATATTCAAAATAAATTTATTGTCGATATTATTTAAAATAATTCATTTTAAATAATCAAAATTCGCTAAAATTGCCAAAATAAAATTTTCAAACTGGCCCAGATTTTCCGGGTTGTTACAATCTCCCCCACTTAAAACTTTTCGTCCTCGAAAAGGAACAAAGTCGAAAGTGGTTTGATTATTCAGCTCTACGTTCGATTTGGCTTCCATTCTCCAACTTTTCAGTTTCTGAGAACTTCTAAAATTTCAAAAATTTGGCTAACACCCTAAATTTTCGAAAAATTTCGCCATAACCTCCCCTGCACCGGGAGCATCGGGAAATTGCAAATAGCGTTCCCGGTCCTTCAGATCTCAAAAAGAAAAAGAAAAAGCCAAGCGGCTAGCCAATAGGCTCACAAAATCATCATCACCCAAACAAAACAGGAAATTATGTAGTAAACATGTACCTATTTGTCGGGCAAACAAATTTTATTCTCGGCTCTAGCCTCCTTGCTATGACCTGTTCAATGATATACATGTATATGCAAGTAGATGCGACCAAATTCCAATACAATTCAATATTTGGTTGAATTAGGCAAAATGGTTAAAATTTAGCAACCAAATAAACAAACAACCCAAACATCAATCAATTAGTGAATTAGATTATCAAATTCATAATTTTGATACATATACAAAAATCAGATTTTTGATGCCAAATCACAACAATAAGCCCTATCTAATTTTGGTTCTCACACCAGTCCAATGGAAATATATAGAAAATCACACATTCGAAACACGAATATAAATACGGATGATGTCATGACAATCATCAGTACCATCTCCGGGCGACTAGAATGTGATTCCATATCTATCCAGTATATTAAAACTTTGAATATACGTTTGCAAGGCGTATATGCAAATTCTTTATATACTGAATTGCCCAAAATCAATATAAACAAATAATCAAATACGAATAGTTGATTTAAATTTTCAAAACAAAATGTTTTCATTTGAAAAATATACTCTTCACACCCGTTCTAGGATACTACTGATCCTATCTCTAACGAGTCATTCCATTGGATATTGCTAATCCAATATCTGATGAATTCTTTCGTATGGTTCTAATGTGCCTTGTTCTCTGAGCTTTGTAAACCAAAGCTCTGATACCAAATGTGACGACCCGCAACTTCCCCGTAAAGGAAAGCGTCGGATAGTTCGAGAACAAGCCACAGCAGAACGCATACAGAAGAACATTTCATTGAATATTACAACAGTGCATCAGATTACAAGGATATACAGAGTATAAATGAATATTACACAGAAATATCAGAGATTTAAATTACATTTAAATACATAGCAGCGGAAAATAATACAATACACAACTAGAATGAGATATACGGATACAAAGCTTTCCGGATATCGTTCCAGCTGTAAACCAGGATCCTGTGAATATAAATCTGCAAAACCAAAACTACTAGCTGCCCGTGTCGAAAATAGGGGCACCCAGAGTTTAGGTTAAAACAATAAACTCCAGGTCAGTCATGTGACTGGTGTGAGAACTAAAACAGTTATTAATCTTTATTTCAAATCATTAGGTAAATCAAGGGACCACGCCGTATAACACGGAACGGGTTTCCTCCCAAGAATACCAGTGCATAAAACCAACAGCGCAATGCTAAATAAAGAAAAATGAAGCTGTTATAAGACCCAGGTCCCATCACACAATGCAACGCAGTCGAGGATAGGGTTTTCCCTTATAACAGCCAAAGAATGCTTGATACGTTTAAAACAAATCATTTGATACTATTATAAGTGCATAGTATATAAAACACTTCAAATCATAAGTATCAATCATAGGCGGCATGAGCGCCCCATCCCACTATGTCGCCATATATAGGATATACAATCAAAACCGCAAAGTCTCGTATTTGGAAATTGGGTTTCCATCTATGAACCGAGGCAAAAGATAGTCCTCAACCGATTCGAGACAATCTAGCCCATGTCTCAGGCAAGCGCGCAGGCAAGCCTTGGATCGTCAGGGCCGGTCCACACGGAGTGGATTATTATGCCTGAACAATACGTCTCCCCACCCTATGGGGTGTAAGTCTGGTCCGTCAGCCGACCAGAATGCATTCGGCCGAAACCGATATAACCGAGGCGCCTCGCAACAGCAACAACCACATAAGTCAAACTCGTCAGGGCGTGTAAAACCACTGACGCCACTTCTAGCTAGAAAGAAACGCATGCCCTCCCTGAGGTCCGTCTCCCGTTTTTGGTTCATACCGGGTGTGAAACACGCGAGGTAAACGTTACACAAAGCTACGCCACAAAGGCCGTGCTTTGATCATCACCACAAGACTTTGCTTTTCAACAGAAGCCTCGATCATTTGCATCTTAGCATGCCACACAGGCAAACCATCCTATGCAACCGATATCAGTCACACAGAATGAAATCCGATGTCAGACACACAGTCCATTTACAAGTCCGTTCTGGGTCTGAACGAAACCGGAGGCACCTAGTACCCCGCATATCCATCGATCTCCAAGTACGTCTGGACGATCACTAACTGTTTCCATCTTCTTGGGTGTACAGCCCAATCAAGATCATCAGTTATCACCCAAACGACGTGAAGACTTCCGGTCTTCGACCATCGTCTTCATCTTCGACTTATCGTCGTATCAGTTATTCAGAATGGGATAAACCCGGTCTTTCCGAATAACTCGCGTATATATTATAAAAGTGTTACACAAACACAACATACGCCTCATTCCAATTCATTAGTCACTAACCGTAAATTAATCAAGAGAATAATTCCCCAAATATTAACCCCGAAGGCCGAAACCAACATCAGATCAATATCCAGAAAACCATTCTGCTTGGCTAACCGCCAGTTAGTTTCTAAATTTCACATTCAAATCTAATTAAAGATTTAACTATCGCCTGGAGCAAAACTGGTGATACTCCATTCTCGATCTTTTCAATCTAATTAAAGATTCATTAAAACTCCACTTAGTTTTAATCTGTGACTGGGTTAAAGAATCAGTGTCATTTAAAACACGGTTCACGATAAACCCAAAGTCACATCCCATTAATTATCGGGTTAAAGAACAAGTGTTATTTAAAACACTGTTCACGATAAACCCAAAAATCAATATCAATTCAATTCCAATTAAATATCATTTAATTGGTACACTTCATTAAATCTAAATAAAAAGATTTAATCTTTTCTCAACTGGGTTCAAGAACAGTGTTAGTGAAGACACCATTCACGACAAACCCAAATCACATTCGATATTCAATACAAGGCTCTGAATAGAAACTATATCGGCCTATATTCAATATCAAATTCTACGATTAACAAATGTCGTATTGGAAATAACGATATACATATATATCTTTCAAATTTCCATAACAACACCTGTAATATCACGAATTCCAACATCGAAATATTCCGAAGACAATTTCGATTCAAATCCACTCCAATGCAATCATTGGAAATTTTGGTTATTTTCAAAACCATTTCAAATTCAATTTATTTATTTAAAAATAAATAGAATTATAATTCTAGTTCAAAACTAGTTCATTTCGATAAAAATCTATTTTTATCTTTTCAAATATGGAGTTTTTCATCCCAAACTTTCACAAATCATTTCTTATGATTTTACACAAATTATTACTATTTTTAATAATTTTATCAAGGCCCGTACGGTCGATTTCCATTAACGGCCATCGAACTGCACTTACAGCGACCTTTTTCGAATTTGATTTGGACGTATCTCCAAATCCAACCGTTAGATTTCAAATTTCTAACATTCATTAGAAAGCTCTTTTCGATACGAACCCAACGGTTCCGGTTTTAGGAGAATCCGACGGTCGGATCTCCCGTAATGTCCGTTTGAAACAAATGATCGAAATTCGCGAACTGCCGCAGCGCGGCGCGTTCTATTCAGGCCATTATATTATATATATAATATATATAATATATATTTCGTCGATTACTATTTAAAACGAATTATATAAATGGTTTTAAATTCGTTTCAAAAGCAATTTCAACTTCCTTTTCAATTCAAATCAAAATTGAATTCTTCTTTATAAATTCGTTTCAAAATTCATTTCTATTCAATTCAAATTTCAATTCAATTTGAATTCATTTCAATTCGCTTTCAATTCAATTCGAATTCGTTTTCAATTCAATTCATTTCGAAATCGTTTTCAATTCAATTCATTTCGAAATCGTTTTCAATTCAATTCATTTCGAAATCGTTTTCAATTCAATTCATTTCGAAATCGTTTTCAATTCAATTCATTTCGAAATCGTTTTCAATTCAATTCATTTCGAAATCGTTTTCAATTCAATTCATTTCGAAATCGTTTTCAATTCAATTCATTTCGAAATCGTTTTCAATTCAATTCATTTCGAAATCGTTTTCAATTCAATTCATTTCGAAATCGTTTTCAATTCAATTCATTTCAAAATATTCGATTTCGAAATCACGTTTCAATATTCATTTTAAAATGAATAAAATCGATATAAATATCGTTCACGTCAAAATGGCGTCAATCTAATCCTCACGGCTTCACATATTTCTATTTTCAAATATTCTATTTCAAATATTTCTATTTCAAATATTTCTATTTCAAATATTTCTATTTCAAATATTTCTATTTCAAATATTTCTTTTTTTCTCGAAACTGGAATGAGGCCCAATCAATTACCATATAATGTTAATTATATGGATTTTCTACAACACATGTATATATCAACAACGATGAATAATCAACCATCAACCAAAGTGCACTACACTGTATAAGCATCAAATATAGACATTTAACGCTTATAGCAGCTTGTCAATCAATCGATCGACATATTTAATAAATCAGGATGAGTGAACTTCAAATTTCATCCTAACACCCGTGTGGGGTTTCAAACAATCAAACACATATTTTATTTGTGCAGTTAGGCGATGTGTAAAATTTATCGACCCAATCAACGTCATTCAAATAGGTGTACATAAACAAACCGTCTGGTTTGTAAATGAATATTTATTTATTCACATTCACGTTAAAAATTATATTTTTAACGATAACACATTTTATTTTAACATATGAATTTATATTCAGTTCATTCGTTAAATAAAATGCTATTTTTATTTTTCTAACTTATTTTAGAAAATTTCGGCGGCATAACGGCACGATACTAGAAACGGGACAAGGCCTAGCCTTATCCCCGGTCTAGTGAAGGCCCACGCCATTCACACATCAATCAAATCAATTCGTTATGCAAACCACAAACTTTGGAGTAAGGGTCTAACCTAGCCTTACTCCTTCGCCTTATAACGGCGCACGTCTAATCCTAACCAATTTATCGATTCGATTTTTCACACCACAAACCACATTCAAACCAATATCACAATCAATCACCAAACAGTCAAACAAACAAGTCCATGGTCTGTGGACGGGTGTCGGGTGCTACTAAGCACCGTCTGCATCCTAGTATATATATAACTAGAAAAATAAATTGAAAGGTGAGGAATTCTCACATATAGCTATCCTAGCTCCACGGCACTTCTTTTGCAGAAGTCTTCGTCGTTTCGCCTTTTTGTCACCTTCGTTGCTGCTTTCACTACATACGTAAAAATCACATTTTTACTTCGCTATTCAATTTATAAAAATCGAATTTTTAGTTCAAAGTTCAATATATAAAAATCGAACTTTTAGTTCGAAGTTCAATATATAAAAATCGAATTTTTAGTTCGAAGTTCAATATATAAAAATCGAATTTTTAGTTCAAAGTTCAATATATAAAAATCGAATTTTTAGTTCGCTATTCAATATATAAAAATCGAATTTTTATATACGTTACTTAATGGTAAAAATCATTCCTTTCCTTTTTATAAAAATAGAATCTATTCCATTTAAAAATCGAATCTTTTCTATTGTAAAAATCGCCTCTTTTCTATTGTAAAAATCACATCTTTTTTCTATTTTAAAAATCGCATCTTTATATGAAATAAAAATTAAAACTTTCTGCTTAATAAAAATCCGTCTTTTCTACTTTAAAGATCAAACCATTTTCTATTTAAAGTTTAAAATTTCCAAAAATCAGTTTTTATACTTCCTTTAAAACCTGTTTTTACTATTAAAACAAAATCAGTTTTATATTTTTAAATCAAAATCATTCTTATATTCTTAAATCAAAAATCAGTTTTATATTCTAATAAACAAAATCAGTTTTATATTCTAATAAACAAAAATCAGTTTTTTTATCGTTTTAAAAATCAGAACTTACCTTTTTTTTTTTTTTAAATAAAACAATTCAGTTTTTTTTTAACGAATTAAAATAAATAAATAAAAAAAAAAAACAATAAAATACTTACGGGGGGGGAGGGGTCACGGCAGGTCATTGGCGCCATCAGGGGTGGCGGTGGTTCTCTTCGGGTCTGTGGAGATGGGCGTCTCGATTTGGTGTGAGCGCGGTCTGGTGGAGGGCCTCGCGATGCAGAGGGGCGCGGTCTTCATGCGTGGCGCGCCTAGACGGAGCGGGGGTGGTGATAGGGAGCGGCGGCTTGGTCAGTTCAAGGTGGGGTGTTGGAGGGAAGAGAAGGATCGACGAAGGAGAAGGGTTGCGAGGGGGAGATGCTCGGGGAGGCTTGTTGACCAACCACGGTGGTGCGACGGATCGCAGGTGGCCATTTTTAAATTGGGGATCGGGTTTTTCTGATTGGGGAAAAGTAAAGACGGGGGGGGGGGGGCTTTAGTGTAAATGTTTATATTTTTATATTTTATTATTTTATTTTATATTTAATTTTTTTTCCCAAACCCTAATTGTTGACTTTTCCTTCTAACTCGGAGTTTCACCCAACGACTGCCGTCCCTAGCGCAATACCCCTATTCCGAACACAATGGGATATGCTGCGTAAGCCAACTCGGACGTTACGACCAGTTTCCGTTAAATTTAAAATATAAATCTTTATATATTCAATTTAAACGCACATTTCAATTTACCGGGGCCACACACTAACTAGAAAAATTCCCGAAAATATTTTCTAGCTTCGTATTGACGATACGGTCCTAACAAAACTAGTTTCGTCGAATTCTGAGATTGTTGGAAAAATGGCCAATTTCCAGTCGATTAAAATCAACTGAAACTGGTCAAACGCGTTTTCCTTTGCCACGCTCACATATTGATTCGAAAAATTATGAAATTTGAAACCTAGCCATAACTTGACATCACGGACCCAACAAAACTGGTTTCGTCGAAATCTGAGGTCGTTTGCAAAATTGCTATTTTTAAGGGCCTTATATATATAAAAATATATATAAATTCCACAGCGACTATTTCTAATTTTAAACTGGACATATCTTATCATTTCTAAAATGAAATCTCAGTTTGTTAACTTCGTTACAAAGATATAATTATACAGATTCAAATATTTCTTGTTTCGTTCAATTCTGACTTATATTGAATTCTGTATATTCATTTGAAATCAGAAATCGAATTTTCGAACTACCGCGCCATTTTCAATTCCTTTTATAATTATATATAATTATTATATATTCTAACGACGACGTATATAATATATACGTTCGAATTATATTCAAAATAAATTTATTGTCGATATTATTTAAAATAATTCATTTTAAATAATCAAAATTCGCTAAAATTGCCAAAATAAAATTTTCAAACTGGCCCAGATTTTCCGGGTTGTTACAGATACGCTTTAAACATTTGAATAACTAATACGATAATTAATATAGTTAATTAACTTTTAACAATGTTTTAAAAATAACGTTACCTTTTGCTTTAATTCCTGGAACCCCAAATTTGATCGACATCGTCGTTCAAAACTAGAGCTTGATCTTGTCGCCGCCAGGATCTGCCAGAGTTGGATCTGAGGACGCCGTGTGGGAGAGCATCGAGCGCAGCCCCTACAGCATGAACGGCGTTGAACTCGGCCAACCATCGGCGGTGAAATCCCTAGTCGAACGGCTAAGGTTTTTGACCCAACATCGAATCCATTTCAGTGCCATCGAAGATGATTTTGGTAGGGATAGGAAAATCGTAAAAATCTCTTCCAATTTCTCTTCAGGAGCTTCGAATTCTATTTTACCGTTTTGGAGATTTTTGGGCGTGAAGTTTGGAGTATTTCTGGCCATCGAAATAAGTGACGGTGGCTAGGGTTTTCAGAGAGAGGGTGGTGTATTTATAATATGTATTTTATTATATTTACTTCTTTTATTTTCAAAAATCCTTGTTTACCGATACAAATTCCAAATCAAACCCAACGACTATCGTTCCTAGCTAAATACCCCCATTCCAAACACAATGGGATATGTTTCGTAAGCCAATTTGACAGTTTCGATCATTTTTTCTTTAAATTAAAATATAAATCAATACATATTGAATTTAAAGGTACATTTTAATTTACTAGGGCCACATACTGACTCCAAAAATTCTAGAAAAATAAATCTAGCTATGTTTTGATGATGCGGTCCTAACGAAAATAATTTCATCGAATTTGGAGACCGTTTGAAAAATGGTCATTTTCTGGTCAAAGCAAATTGACTGAAATTGACAAAACACATTTTCTTTTGCCACGCTCACATATTAATTTCAAAAATTATGAATTTTGGAATCTAGCAATAATTTGACATTCCGGAACCAAAAAAGCGGTTTTTTCGAAAACGGAGATTGTTTGCAAAATGACTATTTTTAAGGGCTATATATTATATAAAATTCCGAAGCGACTATTCTGAATTTTAAACTGGACATAACTTTTTATTCCCATTTTGAAATCTGGATTTTTTATATTCGTTGGAAAGATATTTTTAAATAGATTCAAATATTTCTGGTTTTACTGGAATCCTATTTATTTTGAATCATGTACGTTCATTTGAAATTTGAAATCGAAATTTCAAACTACCGCGCCATTTCAGGCTCATTATATAATTAAAATAAATTTATTAGTTCTATCTTCGATTTAAATAATTTTTTTAGTCATTATTATTTAAAATAAATCACTTTAAATATTAAAAATTCATTAAAATAGCTAAAATAAAAAATTTAAAATGGTTCTGATTTTCCGGGTTGTTACAACGCAGTATAAAATTACTATAACTAAATTTTAAAGTCGTTTATATAATAATATAAATGAGCCAGAGTTAGTGAGTTTACTTACATTGTTTTGCAGTTGACGATTCTCCTTTTGTTTTGTTTTAAAACCGAATAAGCATTTGATTTTGTTATGAAATTCTAGTTGCTACAGTTTTCAGCCATGTCAGTTCCACAACGTAGATCTCGTTGCTATGATTCCAAGGTGACTGATTCAGTCCAGTTCTGTTTTCATATGAGATAGATATACATTTAAAAGCATACGATTTAAACTAAGCTGATTAATTTCTTAACCAAATAATTATGTATACCAATTACGGTTAAGTTCGTAGTCTAAGCCCAATATTTCCTTCTCTAGCGTTCATTTTTTCCTCCTCTTCTCAATATGAATATTTTTCGAACTTCCCCACCATGTTGAACACCTCCTTCACACTTGGCCAAAGGCCGTACTCCACCACTACCGTTTCACCATCCCGTTAATTCAACACAACTTGGTTTTCCCTGCTGCCACATAACTCTCCACAACATCATCGCTACAAGCAAACCATTCCTGCAACATCAGTTCAAAATAGTTGGCTCAATCATCTCCTGCACATCAAAACCCCATAAACTCATCCATTTTCAAGTACTGTGCTTAATTGTATTACTAACCTTGCTTAAAATTTATACAATGCTGGATGCTTTCCTTCTGGGTTCTAATCAATTACCCTTTGGCTATCATGTAGTATAACATTTTTTTATTTCCTTTTCCAATATTTGGTGGTCTTTAAGGAATCATCATGAACGATAACTGGATCCAATTTTCCTCACTTGGCAACCTTGCTTAAAATTGTTCCCAGTTGAAAACGCAGAACAACACCCAGTTTTTTAGTATTAAAAAAATCATTTAACAACTTTTCCTCCCACTAATCTTCATTCCCCACCACTCCTCTCCTTTCCATTAAAATTGTCCTTGACGTCGCACACATTCATTTCCAAACAAGAGTAACTTCCCAGTTGAACTCACGAAACCCACTCCCCTTAGATAAATACAGACACTTCCTTCTTTAATATTCAGTCCAACCCCAACACGAGACCTCCCTCATGTACACAAATAACAATACCCAATTGCACATTATCCCTTCTCCTTCACCGTATCATTGAACCCTCATGCTCCAACAATACTTACTTCACAAAACTAAACACAAGTCCAACCACATCGTAACTAAAAGCCACAGCAGACAGCGACCTAAACCACCCCGAACACATCATATTTGACTTTCTCCATTCTCCCAGATCATGACAGTGACATCAAGACATGCCGCCGTTAACACCACCTCCCTAGGGAACATCGACATTGAACAGCTTTCCCTCACTCCTCATGATTCGGGCCCACGCGAGCAACAGTGACCCACTGCATCAGTTTAATTCACAAAATTCCTCCATTAGTTTGCACGCAAGTCTAAACAATCCAAAATTGGTACTTCAAATTTCCTTAAACCACCAACCCTAAATATCGCGGTGTACAGTTCGAATTTGAAGATGATGACCGCATACCTTGGAATTGGTATAAAGTGGAAGAGAAAGGTATGAGGGTTAAGTATATATAGGTTTCCTAATTTATAGAATTTAATTCGAATTATTACCAAATTCTGAAGTGGTGAATTTCTTTTGTCAATCACTGGAATAATAAGAGGACAGGAGACGCAGATGATAATTGGGGAAAAAGGGATATTGTTGAATGGTCATGGTTTATATAAATAGAGAATTCAAGCTTCTTACTGAAATTCACAATGGCTTCCTAGGAAAGCTGTTTGAGTGGCTTACCACGCACGGTTTCAAATAGCTTACCGCGCACGGTTCCTTCAATAGATTGGCAAACACGGTATTGAAAAAGGTGGTAGGCACGCTAAGTTTACGCAGTATGGTGGAATATATAGATATTGTTTTTCTATTATGAATTTTGATTTATATCCTGAAGAACTTAATTAATATAAGTATGGATTTATAAATAAATAAACCAAATTATATTGGAACCTATTCAAATTCAGACTATGCCAATACTCATATGGATACATTTTATAATCAAAATGGATTTACCCGGTTGGAAAAATCATTCACTAAGTGTCCCTTTTGTATTGTGATTATCTAATGGAGATTTCTAGTGATATGTACAAAACTATAAGCGTGAATTCAAGTGGGAAGAAGCTTTTCTCCTTCAAAGACTAAGGTAGATTTTATAATGTTATGCAAAAGAAATTGGACAGAGGGTAACGTGTATCCCACGTATATATATATATATATATATAAGATTTTAAAGTATAGGGTACCTTGCTATAAAATTCTGTATATTCAGTTGAAGTTTAAAATGTTAAATTACAAACTACCGCGACTATTTCGAGCTTGTTTTAAATTATATTATAAATTATATGTTAAAACTTTGTTTTATAAATAAATTTGCTATAAAACCCTTTTTAAATTATCAATACAACATTTAAAACCAATTTAAATGTTCAAAATTAATTGTCTAAAAATCTGGGTTGTTACATTCCTTCCCCCTTAAAAGAATTTCGTCCTCGAAATTGCTAAACAGTTAAAATGCTATAACTCTAACTCCTCATAACCTGCTTAGTTGAAATCTTATATTCCATATCTTCATAGCCCAGTTCTTACCCAACCTTCGAATTCTCATTCCAATGCTCGACCATTCATAAATCTTTCCAAATGATCCGTCCACCATTTTTGGACAATCCATATCACTTTCTTATCTTCAATCCATATGCTCTTCTGCATATCCACACCCATTCCAATTGATTTTAAATCCATTTATGAATTTCACTATTCCACTTGAAATTTTATTAACCAATTCTGGTTTTCATATTTCAATTACAATTAATAACTCGATTTTAAATTAGCAAATATTTCATGAAAATTTTCTAACTCTTTAAATTTTCGAAAAATTCGCCAGCATCTCCTTTGCGCGGCTCAATAGGTACAACCACAACTCGCCTTTTTAAGCCTTCTCTAATCCAAAAGAATATTAAAAGGCCAAGCGGCTTGCCCCATAGGCTCATAAAACCAACAAACCCAAGTAATATTGTAAACATGTACCTTTTTAATGAGCATAAATTTTATCTCTTGTGTTCGCTTCCATTCACTATCTGTCAGCATATATCCATCCAATCCAATTGATTTCCAATCAATCAAATTCATAGTTTCCAATTCACTAATCAACTTCCCGGTTAGTCCACTTCCATTCTGTAATGCGAACTCGCTTTCCATTCCAAAATCAATCCACTAATTTTTCTTGGGTTCACAACTTAGTTTCAATAACTAATATTCAAATAATCGTTCAACCCTTTAATTCGAACAAACACAACATTTTATATTAATATCTTTACACTCAATCTATATTCATTTCAAATTGGTTTAAACCAATTTGCTTTCCATTAGTTAATACAATATTATTTACTTCAGTTCATATCAAACGGCAATTCAATTCATATCATTTATTTATGAATCATTTCATAATTTCTTTTAGTAAAGTTTTTATTCAATTGCAACCAAATTTCATTTCAATTGATTTCAAGCAGATTTTAGTTTCCATAAAATCATTCAAATTCATTTAATAAAGACTTAGTAAAAAAATTTATCCATCCCACTCACTTTCACCATTCCAGTCTATTTAACTTGCACAAGTTAAATTTTTAAATTTAGAATTCAAATTTTCGGCTTTTGTTTCAAATTTAGCTTGAAATCATAATTATTCACATATATTTATAACAGATTCGATTTAAAACGTTTAAACTTTTTAAAATAATTTGTTCTTTTCCAACAAATTTCCATTAACAAATTATTATGGTAGCAATCCGTCACTTAGAAACTCGAAAATGAATACCGATAATGTCGCGACATTATCAAAATTATTTTCTCGCCACTGAAGTGATTTCAGCTCTTAATCCCTTTAAAAATCCATTTAAACCGTTCTTATTCAAAAATACTTTAAAGTAATGTTATATTACTTTATAATATTTCAGAAAATATTTTCTAAACACCCGGAATTTAAATTCCAATTTTGGTTTGAACTTAATCTTGGTTTACCTCAGTTGTATACATTATCCGTATACAAATTATATAAACATTTCAATATTTCATAATACCATTTGATTGTAATAATAATCAACACATTCATATATAATAACTCAGAAATTATTCCTTTTATATCAAAATAATTTTTGGGCAAAATAATTTTGTTTAACCAGTTTTAAACAATACTGTATCAAATTGCTTTGATCAAGAGTTTAGCAACACCTATCAATACAGTTGTACATTCAACATCGATCAGAATTCATAAACCACTCAACAAATCAGTCAGCACAATATAAAACAATTTTATCAAATCTACAAATACACGCTCATATATATACACTCAAACTTAACCTAGGGTATTACTACCCCCATCTCTATTGAGTTATGCCACAGAGCCAAGGTTGCTACTCAATCTCTAGCTCTGATACCAAATGTAATGGCCCGAATTTCCGTGCACTTTGAGTTAACTATTTACACCACACATCCCACCCAAATTTCACAGAAATACAAATCATTAATAGAAAGAAGTTAGAGGATGAGGAATAGAAAGAAAGAAAAGTTAGAATAGAAGAAAACGAAGAACACAAATCTTACAGTGGAACGAATAAAATATATTGATAACATAATTTTTGAAATACAAATCAATAACTGTATATACATACCATCATCATAGCACAATAGCTATTCCTGGAACAGTTATAAACACCTGTTTCTAGATACAGAAAAGTACACAATGGAAATTTGATAGTCATAGCTAATTGTCGAAGCCTCCTGCTTCAAGCTTCTCCAGATGAATCTGTAAAATCCCTACTACTTGACTGCCCGTACAAATTTGGGCACCCAAGAGTTTAGGGAAAACAACAAAATAAAACTCTGGGTCGGTCATGGGACTGGTGTGAGTAAACTCCAACCATTGGTTTAAATTTTAAAATCCTTTCAAAAGAAATGATAATCGTAAGACTGATCCACACATAAAAACAGATGGTTTTTACTTAGATAACCAAAATATCTTCGATATCAAAATCCGGTGACATTATAATAGTGTCTAAATCAAATAAATAGAAATATAACGGAACGATTGCATCTCACGCTCCATATATAATATTAAATCAAAAACCGCATGGCGCTTATTGGAGATTGGATTCCGACTATGACAAAGTATGGAACCACCTTCCAATCAGTGTACTCTAGAGGGGATTCACTGGGGTTCAACAAGAACGTCTTGCAACCCGGCCTACACATGACCGACCACTCATTTCGCTTGAGTGTATCGAATGTATATCACCAACGGTTGGGATCAACAACTGTTTCCCGAAAGGGACAACATCGAAATATATTAAAGAAGGAAATGAAATTTCTCTAGATAGGTGATTATACACCCTAATGGGAGCGACCCTCATAGCCATGTTGCCTATCTGATTTTTGTCATTTCCGATTGATGAGGATTGAGGTCACGATTATCTTTCAACAACATCTTGCCATCATTCACTTTGAATGCCACATCGTCAGACCCGTCAATATACATTGTTCTAGGACTGGAAAAACCGAAGGCACCATTCTATTAATCCATCTTGGGCAATTTCTATCTAGGATTAACTAAACAATCCATGCACTTTACTCCGTCTTCAATTATCTTCAACATAAATTGATTCGTAATGCTTATGCCAATATGGAGTGGTTTTTAGATAATAAATATGATCCCAGTCCCTCCGTATTGACAACGGAGGTATAAAATAAATTAAAACGTTGATATTCGGTGGTTTAACTATCAAAGATGACATCCATGCAACCAACAATCCTATTTCCAAATGAAATTTTTATCGACCAACCATCAAACAACACCGGCCCCTTTTAAAATCAATTCCTTATTATATTATCATTTCCAATTCCCATTTTCCATCTTTCTTATCCTTTCAAAGCTCTATTTTCTCTCTCGATTCTTGGAAAACCATTTCCAATATCCTAATTTCTTTATTCGAGAAAATATCTCTTATTCCAATTAGAAAACATTTCTAAATATTCACGAATCCATATTTTTTATATACAGAAAATATACCTTACTAATATCGGAAAATATTTCCATATTCCATTTCTTAATTCCTCGTTGACCAATTCATTTCATATTAAAATATCTCTCATTTTACTTGGGGAAACATTTCAAAATCCTTTAAATTAATAATAATGATGTTATAAAAACATCATTATTATAACTCAAACCATTTATCATTTATTAAATAACCATATTGCTAACTAATTTTCACTATCGAACCTTAACCATTCCGCCATCAATCATGAAGTCAATCAAGTTGGGGTATAATTACCTCTCAGACCTTAATTGAACAACATTCTCAACTTTGCAATAGTCAAAGTTCACAACTTCAAACAAAACATCGCTATTTAGATTTATAACGGTAGCGTTATAATCGTTGTTAACAAATATTTGTTATATAAAAAATATAACTTGTACTTATTAATTCAATTAATAAATAAATAAATAAATAAATTTGATTCAAACGGAAAGTAAAAGTAACTACTTCCCTAAATTCGATTGATCAAATTCCAATAAATAACTCCTCTAAATAATCTATATTCGATTTATATTCCAAACTTCGGAATTTATCTACCATTCCAAGTTAATTCAAATTCCAAACTACTTTTGAATTTATCCTTTCCAAATCATTACCGAATTCCTTTATGCCCATTCCAGTCTACAAACATTATCACACTTTATTTCACATTCTGAATTTTGAATTAAAACGATTAACCATTTACTGTTTCATTTAATTTCCAATCTGGATTCATATTTCAAATCTAAATTTCCTTTAGAGATATTTCATTTGCAAAATATTTCCTTTAAACCATTATTCACTTTAATCATGAATATATTTCTTTTATATATAATAAATTAGTTTGATTTCATACTTATAAATAATATCTTAAACCCAAATTCTATTTATTACTTCTATTCAGATTTCTCCATACTAATCTTATTGTATTGCAATCATTTAAAATCTCGTTTATAATTTACTTTATAATTTGCTAAGTTCAAATCTCATTTAAAATATTGGTTTCAAAATCATTTTCCACTTTTTCATATAAATTCAAATTTGAAGTTATATTTCAATTTATCCAATGATAAATAATTCACTTAATTTATACTCTCATTTATAAACAACTTCTTGTTTTCTCTGTTAACACGTTTTTAATTTCAACTCTATTCAAAATTACATTACTATTTTTGGAAACAAATTTCCTTTTTAAAACTCAAGTTTCATTTTATATATTTGAAAATATTTTATGGTATTTAAACACTAAAATTCTAGGGCCAAGGTAATTCAACATAGCATAATCAATCACAGTAAATAACAAACAATAATATAAATGTTGAGGGACCCAATTGGATCCCTCTTACCGGTTTCCCTGCATCCGCAGATGTTAATCAACATTAATTTCACATAAATATGAAATAACATAGTAAACAGAACTAATAATCGAACAATGATATAACTATATCAACAATTTCAACCAATTTTATCAGCCATTCATCCAAACAACCATCACGCCGTATAAAATTACTATAAATAAATTTAAAACTCGTTTATATAAAAATATAAACGAGCCAGAGTTAGTGAGTTTACTGTATTTTGCAGTTGATGATTCTGCTTTTTTGTTTCAAAACCAAATACAAATTTGATTTTATTATGAAATTCCAGTTGCCTCGGTTTTCAGCCATGTCAGTTCCACAGCATAGATCTCCTTGCTACGATTCCAAGGTGACTGATTCAGTCCTGTTCTGTTTTCATATGAGATAGTTATACATTTAAAAGCATACGATTTAAACTAAGTTGATTAATTTCCTAACCAAATAATTATTTATACCAATTATGGTTAAGTTCATGGTCTAAGCCCAATATTTCCTTATCTAGCGTTCATTTCTTCCTCTTCTTCTCAATATGAATATTGTTCGAACTTCCCCACTACGTTGAACACCTCCGTCACACTTGGCTAAAGGTCTTACTCCACCACTACCGTTTCACCATCCCGTTAATTCAACACAACTTGGTTTTCCCTGCTGCCACACAACTCCCCACAACATCATCGCTGCAAACAAACCATTCCTGCAACATCAGTTCAAAATAGTCGGCTCAATCATCTCCTACACATCAAAACTCCCTAAACTCATCCTTTTGTCAAATAATGTGCTTAATTGTATTACTAACCTTGCTTAAAATTTATCCAATGCTGGATGCTTTCCTTTTGGGTTCTGATCAGTTACTCTTTGGCTATCGTGTAGTACAACATTTTTTTATTTACTTTTCCAATATTTGGTGGTCTTTAAGGAATCATCATGAACGATAACTGGATCCAATTTTCCTTGCTTGGCAACCTTGCTTAAAATTGTTCCCAATTGAAAACACAGAATAACACCCTATTTTTAGTTTTAAACAAATCAGTTTGCAAATTTTCCTCCCCACTATTCTTCTTTCCCCACCACTCCTCCTCCTTTCCACAGAAACTATCCCTGACATCGCACACATTCATTTCCAAACAATCCCTGTTGAACTCACAAAACCCAATCCCCTTTGATAAATACAGACACATCCTTATTCAATATTCAGTCCAACCCCAACACGAGACCTCCCTCATGTATGCAAATAACAATACCTCACTGCTAATTCTCCCTTCTCCTTCACGGTATCATTGAACCTGCATGCTCCAGCAATACTTACTTCACAAAACTAAACACCAATCCAACCACATCGTAACTAAAAGCCACAGCAGACAGCGACCTCAACCACCCCGAACATATCGTCTTCGACTTGCTCCATTCTCCTAGATCACAACAGTGACATCAAGCCATGCCGCCGTTAACACCACCTCCCCAAGGAACATCGACGTTGACCAGGTTTCCCTCACTCCTCACGATTCAAACCTACGCGAGCAACAGTGACCTACTACGTCACTTTAATTCACGAAATTCCTCCAGTAATTTGCACACAAGTCCAAACAATCCTAAATTGATGCTTCAAATTTCCTTAAACCACCAACCTTAAATATCGCGGTGTACAGTTTGAATTTCCAGATGATGACTGCATACCTTGAATTGATATAAAGTGGAAGAGAAAGGTTTGAGGGTTGAGTATATATTGGTTTCCTAATATACATAATTTAATTCGAATTATTACCAAATTCTGAAGTGGCGAATTTCTTTCGTCAATTACAAGATTCATAAGAGGACAAGAGACGCATATGATAATTGGGGAAAGAGGGATTTTGCTGAACGGTCACGGTTTATATAAATAGAGAAGTCAAGTTTATTACTGAAGATTCACATTGGCTTCCTAGGAAACTGTTTAAGTGGCTTACCACGCACGGTTTTCGATATCTTACCACGCACGGTTCCTTCAATAGATTGCCAAACACGGTATTGAAAAAGGTGGTATGCACGTTAGCTAAATTTACACAGTATGGTGAAATATATAGATATTTTCTTTCTATTATGAATTTTGATTTATATTCTGAAGAACTTAATTAATATAAGTATAGATTTATATGTATATAAACCAAATTATATTGGAACCTATTCTAATTCAGACTATGCCAACACTTTTATGGCTTGTTTTTATAATCAAAATGGATTTACCTAGTTGGAAAAATCACTAACTAAGTATCACTTTTATATTATGATTATCTAATGGAGATTTCTAGTGATATACAGAACTGTAATCGTGAGTTCAAGTAGGAAGAAGCTTTTCTCATTCAAAGACTAAGGTAAATTTTAAAATGTTATGCAAAAGAAATTGGACAGAGGGTAACGTGTATCCCACGTATATATATATATATATATATATATTTAATATTTTAAAGTATAGAGTACCCTGCTATAAAAATTCTGTATATTCAGTTGAAGTTCAAAACGTTAAATTACGAACTACCACGGCTATTTCGAGCTCGTTTTAAATTATATTATAAATTATACGTTAAAACTTTGTTTTACAAATAAATTATTTATAAAACCCTTTTTAAATTATCAATACAACATTTAAAACAAATTTTAAAAGTTCAAAATTAAATATCTAAAAATTCGGGTCATTACTCAGTCGTTCTGCATGGTAGGTGCTTTTTTTGGGTAATTCAAGCCTTGATAATGCGTCATTCGTTTCATTAACTTTGTGCTTCATACTCTTTGATTCATTCGTTCTTGATGGAACACCTGTAATCATTCATTAATCATTCAATTTGTGGTAGGTGAAAAAAGGTTAATGTTTTATGCTTCATGCACATGATTATTTACAGGCCAACTGATCATGAACTAATGATTTTCTTTTTAACTTTTTTATTGTTATGTTTTCTTATCATTTTTAATTATTGCTATTTCAAAACGTTTCACTGGTGGTGGGACTTGTCCTTTGAGTAGCGGGATCGTGAGAGTGAGTATATCCCTTAAGCTGAAAACTACAACTTTATATTTACTCGCAATAAGATAACCCATATCAAGCATTGTCATCCATTTTCCCATAGGAGCAAAACCATTGCCTTCATGTTGTAGCTGCTTAAGCAAATCAGTTCATCTACCACCCTCTATGAAAATTTAATCATAAAATGCTTGGTTTCATACAAATCATCATACAACTCCTGTTGAATTTGTGGCCAATATGATTCTCCCAATCCAAGTGAAGCAACAATACAACGAAATCCGTAATTACCATCGGATTGAACACCAATAATGTCGGTCATAAATGATTTTAGCTCTTCTGGTATTTGATCAACATACAATCTCATATCATGGCTGCACTTGTCCGTCTGTAAAATATAATTTATTTTTAGTCCCATAAATTGTAACAGTAAAAAGAATTCAAGTCAACATGCGTATATACCTGTAATGGTTTTCTTTGTTAGTTTTTCCTTCTTTGGTTTGGTCGCACTAACATGGCTAGAAGGATTTTATGATGAAAGACTCTCCACTAACTCAAATGAAAAAAGCATTCTTTTAGTCGAAGAATTAACCGATTTCTTGCTTTCCCATCCTTTTGTTTTTACTTTGCTTTTAGGCGAGCCGAGAATAGAAGTTTGTGGTTCGACAACTTCCATTAATTTCCTGTAAATTAGAAGTTGATATGGAGTGTCCATTTTTTTTTAACATCACTTAACAAAATTTCCATTTTTTCCGACTACCCCGACATCATTTTCTCTACCTCTTTCCACTAAATGTAGTCTAGTCCAATGAATATCAATCAAATGTAGTGGTACTGATGTCGTTGGCCCAAGGCGAGCTAGCTCGTGTGCATATGACAAACCATGTGTTTTATGAAGGACACAACTACATAAAAATTCATCGTCTCCAACAGAGGACATTCGAAGTAGCTCCGAATGTAGGAAATCAAGAGCTGCAGTAGAAACAACACCTCGCAAAATTTTGAACTCTTTAATATGAAAAACATGTTTAACTCTACTAAGGCTCTGATCGAACGAAGCTTTTAATTCTGTGAATGATAACTCTAATAATGAATGCATTTTAGTCCAGGCTTGCTCGAAATTACATTGACATATTTCTAGGTGTTTCTTCAACTTTGAATGAGCTGACTCGGCCCTACATTTTATAAATAAATATTAGCATAAAGAACAAACAAATATCAAAAAACACAAACAATGGTAAATTAGTATTACCTATTCGATGTATAATTTCCAAAATGCATATATTCATCAGTCCACATCTGAAAAAATCGGTCTTTGTACGGGTCTAGCCAATTCTCATGCACATATTTCATTAACGAATCATACTTATCATACTTTTCATGTAGAAGAGCCAAATTCTCATTCTATACAGAACCGTTTTTAGAGCAAACAAGTTCATTCCAATCACTCAACAATGCTTTCTTCTCCATTATGTCCATTTCTTTAATATTTCTTTTTCCCTCCATAAACGTGAGTATGTTATTTTTAATATGCCATTTGCATAACATGTGTGAAGAATTGGAAACACATGAGCAATGACATTAAGAAAGTCCAACTCTCTGTCACTAATGAATACACTAGGAAATTCCACCTCACAATCGATCATAACATATTTCAACCATTCCAAAGCCCAAATATAATTCTCTTCGCCTTCCGCAACTAAGTATGCGATAGCAATACAAAATGTCTGATTCGTTTAGATCACACAGACTTTCTCAAGTAACGGCATTTTGTACCTCTTGGTTTTGTAAGTGCAATCTAGTATGATAACACGAAGAAATGTTCGAAGAAAATCTAAAGTAGTTGGATGTGCCTAAAAAATATCCTTAATAATGTCGTTGTCGTTCAAAGTCTTCTGATGCCATTGAAAGTAGCCAAATTCTTTTAGTTTGCTAAAGAGACACTGCACTTGCAACCGTCCACCTCTTTCGATTGAATTGTGAGTCTAAACGAAATTGAATATTGTTTTAATAGTAGTGTTATTCAAAGGATTATTTCTTCTAAATGTATTTAAAATCTCCTTTGCTTTCACCATATTTCTGTTCATTTCCATGAAAAGCTTTATCTCTTCTTCCTTAACCTTCCTGCAAAGGAATGACCTTCGGCGTGCTTTAATGCTAAATGATTATGAACACCGTTTACAACTACTAAACACCAATTTCCTACTGAAGGAACTTTCACACCTTTCAATCTAAACAGACAATTACATTTCTTCGTACCCATTAGTCTATAATTGTTTGGATCTTTAGTACTGCTTCTCGTATACATTCAACTACCTTCACATGCGAACATTATTCTGGGTTTCACACTAGATGAAGCACTATCCGATCTCAATATAATTATCAAAAACCCAAGGCGTCTTCCAGTGTTACAAACCCAGTCAATTAAATGCTGACGGGATGGATAAATCTTCAAACAAACAAAAAATTAATCTCCAACTGTGTAAGAAAGAAAAAGTAAATAAATACAAAACATTGCTTACATTATATGTGGTAAATTCATTTGAATAGTCCAACAATATTTCATTCATTTCATCTTCTTCACTTGAGTAATCTACTATCTGTAGAAGCAACGTATATGTGCAAAAACAAATAGTCAAATGATAAGTTACAATGCTAGAATTATACGAGATTATGTGACAAAACACGTAGACCAGATGTAACGCCCCGCCTCTATACCAGCTATAGTCAAGTTCATTTCGTGTGAAATGTCGTCGTCCATAGCGGAGAATAAGGTTGGTTAGGAGCGACCGTTAATATATTTGCTCTTGCTTGGAAATAACGTCGAATGACATGGCCATTCAAAAATTTCGACATGACCATTCCAGGCGAAGGGTGTCTACACAACGGCATAATAACCTTAGAAAACATATAGAATAATATAACATAGATATTCACATCACAGACATATAAACTAATATGAATATAACACAATAAGTGTTTACATCAATTAGAGGTCATATACACGACACTCTAACTCCAAAATAATAGATACATGTACCAAATCCCATACTAATAATGATACATGTCATAAAGGTAGTCAACTACATATAATCCAAAAAGACTGCAACTATAAAGCAGTCAAGCCAAAAGTCATCATAAGTTCCCAACAGGAATGTCACCTAAGCACCTGTAACACTTGGGTCTGACCCGAGTATTATTTAAGAAAATAAACAATAAACGGATCAGTCAAAACATTCTTATTCATAACATGAGACAATATTAAGAGATATAACATAAATGACATGATAAGAATAAACAGGATGATTCATAAATAATATGAAAAGCATGATCATATATAAAATATCAATAAATCTCATGACAAGAATAGAACATATAACAATAAGAATTGACAAATAAATGCCAAACATAAATCAAATTGACGCGCATCGCATTAAAGTAATCAAAAATCTGAAAATCACTAGAAATCCGGAGAACATCATAAAAAGGCCTGTCACAGATGAGATACGATCTCAAGGTAGCGAACCCATATGTTTAAGCCGAAGCTCCCCACGAAGCCGGGGCGTGACCCCGGTAGAGAGAAAACATATAAATCATGAAGGTTGGACCGAAGTCCCATAGATGAAGGCCACAAATCGTAAATTCCTACTCGGGTGATCGCGAATCAAACAAATATGTCGGGAAGCGGATACCAACAATCCGGGTGAATAGAAATTATTCCGAGCTAGTTAATATAAGAAAATGGAAACATGTCCCATAACCACATGCTATTCTCGAATATTTACTCACTCGTAATTGGTTTCTATTCAAAACAGAGAAAATCACCACATATGTTCAAACGAACGAGTCCGGTGCTTTTTCGCCAAAATAAACATACAAGGGGTCATAGTACTCATTTTATTAAAGTGAACAAACTAAATTTTTCGTCCAATCGATAGGATAAGGAATCATATATAAATCAAGAGAATCAGAACCGGGTTTAGAAATAGAATTTATTTTAAAAGGATTTGAATTTAAAAACTGATTAGACGTTGGTTAGATGCCCATTGATAATACAAAACCCCGTTATCCATTGTGGTTCAATTATTCATAAAAACTATCGCCGTAGCGGATGGAACACAAAAACCATAAAACATAAACCCACATTTCATAGTTTTTAAAACGATTAGAAAACCAAACGAGATGGCGTGACAACGACGATCCGAACGAGCTCAAGATTACCGAGACTTGCGCGGGGAGGATCGGAGAAGAAGGTCGGGAGATCACGGGGTCGTGCACCTCAGTGCACGAATGGGGAGGGACGACCTAACCTGGGCATTGCAGCCCAGGTCGGTCACCGGTCGACGCCCCTATGGGGTCGGTCGACCGGTCTAGGGTAGAGCCCAAACCTGTCGACCGGCCCCTCTTGAGCCACTCGACCGGTTTGTGCCTGGGCGTGAGCCCGGGCACAAGTGATGGGGGATTCGTCCCCCGTCGCGACTTCTCCTTCTCCGACTTATCTCTCTGGCCTTGTGACGACCATTTTCGGTGCATGTACACCTTCCATTCGAGCCGAAGATGAGTGTGATTCAATGCATATGCATCTGTAGATTTTCAAACTCAATTTCGATAAAATTTGAAATCAACATATATTCAAGAATCAACCACGAACCAAATTGTAACAACCTGGATTCCGACAGACCGATTTTTTTTCAAAAACCCAATCTATCGAAACCCGAGTTGGGCGCTTTGGTATCCTGCAGAAAAAGACAGAGATAAAGAAAACATGTCAGAATTCGTAAGCATCTTAAGCGGAAGGAATTCAAAGTATAATATACTTTAAATATAGCTTTACCTTATAAAACATACTACCTAACCAGTATCCAAAGCTTATACTGTAACGACCCGTATTCTATGCATCATAGGATAGTAGGATATTTATTTCTTTCACGTACGAAGTCGTATGGTCATGTAACTTTGGGAGACGACTATTGGGGTCATTTCCCATGTTCATGATTTTTCCCAATTTTTAAATGACCATTTTACCCCCAGTTGGTACTGTTTTGGCCATAACTTTTGACTGGAAAGGAATTTAGACCTGAAACCACTTCCATTTGCTCCGGATGATGGTTTACAATTCCGTAGAATGGTCGCATTAGCCAAACGGACTCACCGTTTGGGAGATATGGCTGATACAAGTTTCAGACGGTGAAAAACAGCTTAATTGGGCTTAACCGGGTAATTAGCAGCTAGGCCCAAAGGGGATTTCGGGATTGGAGATGTACAGGGGCTGATTAGGGTTAGAAAACATTTCTTTCAGCCACCACTTTCATTCTTGGAACCCTAGCAATGGCCTCCAACACCCAAATCACCTTCTAATCACTTTCTAATCAAGTTTTGGCTTAATCTACATCAAATTAAGGAGAGAAAACACGAAAACAAGCTTAAAGCTGCTGTTAGACATCAGTATTCACCCAAATCTGCAAGGTTTCAGTTCTGAGAATTCTATGTGTGGCCAAGGTGAGTGATTAGCATTGTTTTGACACTAATTACAGTTAATTATGGGTAATTAGTGAAGATTAGCGAATTTATACACTAATAAATTCTGGAAAAATATCTATAAATTCGAAAATAATATTTTATGCCTCTGGTAGAAATTTGGTTTAAATTGGTTAAGTTTTGTTAACCCTATGATTAGTTTTGCTTAAACATGCTTAAGGGAAAATATGGGGTTTTGGGTATATTTGATCCATTTTGACATGAAAATTCATTGCTTTGGTATTTGTGGTTAGTTTGCTATGTTGCTATGACTGTTTGGAATAATTTGTGATTGATTAGAATAGTTAAATTGGTCAAAAACATCGTCGAATGGCGTAAAACACTTGCTGGAAAAGTTGCAGGAAAAGTGCAGGTTCTGGACCGGATCGGATCGGATATGGGGGCTCGGATCGGATAAGTTGAACTGGGTAAGGGATTCGATTGGATCGGAACTTGACACTTGAGAGAACTGGCAAAAAGGAAGGCCACACTAATTGAACTGGGATCGGATCGGATAAGGGAAGAGAGATCGGATCGGAGCATGTGAAGAACGAGGGAGCTGATTGGAGCGGAAGCACGGACTGGATAGGAGATGGCAATCCGACCCAACCCGAAGTGGGACACCCGACCCGAACTGATGCAACGCTGTGGACCCGAACCAATGCAACGCTGTGGGCCCGAACCGAACCGCTACAGGAGAAGACTACAAACAGAACCAACTCAAGGTAGAGGACCCGACCCGAACCGATGGCTAGAAGGGGAACCCGACCCAATCCAGTATTGACCAATAACCCGAGATGCAAAGGTAGTCCAATATGAGAAGTTAGAGCTCAGGATCCAGTTGGGAACTGAAGAGTTCACTTCATGATTGGTCTTTGCTGCGGTACGTGTGCCAAGGGGCAGTCGATGTCTATGACTTTGGATCAGTATGTATGGGAGGTACGTGAACGGATTCAGGGCTGCAATGGCCTAGGTACGACTAAAGGGCTATAGACCAATGAAGTGGGGTCATTTGTAAAGATTTGGTCATGACTCCATGTGGTAAGATTGGTAGTAGTTGTACAAGTTGAACTCCGTCACTACTTCGATGGGTCTAGTGATTGACAGTGGTGGACATTGTATGCTTTACGCACTGAGTGAGAGACGTGAGGATGGTTGTTATGCTTGATTTGTTTGCCACCCTTATAACATACACACCCCACCCCCCGTATTCTCTATACTATTTATTATGGCACCTTAGAGTATTGTACGGTATGTGGTACTAACTCTTTGGTTGCAGGTCCAGGTTCAGGTATGGTTTAGTATACCTGTTATTGTTCTGTTTAGATGCTCATCGCTCATACCAGGCTTTATGTCTGACCCAGAGTTTTATGTCTCTTCTTATTACTCTGGGTGCTCACACGAGCAGACTAGAGACAGGTTAGCTGGTGATGCACGGGTAGATGATCTGGAGATGAGCAGGAGGCTTCCACGTACGTATGATATATATATATATATATATATATATATATAGTATTCTCCCTGTGTTGTGGAAGATCACCGCTTGGGCATTAGTAGTGCATCTTCTACTTCCGTTTTCTTTTGTTTAGAGACAGTAAATTTGGAAAGTTGTAATAAGCTGTATTTGGATTTCCGCTGCTCTATGTTGATGTTGGTTTTAGTTATCAGCTTATGCACTGTCTCACCTGTTTTATGTCAAGTATGTTATTATTATATTTTATTCCATGCGCTGTAAGACATTCTACAGGTTCCTCGTTAGTTAATTCCCTTCTTTCCTTTCTTCTAACGACCGTCCCGTGCTAGTCGGGCATGTGTACAGCGAACTTTCGGAGGAAATGCAGGCTGGTGCGGGGCGGGCCGTCACACTTGGTATCAGAGCTCTAGGTTGCGTAGTTAACCTAGGGAAGTTATCAGGGAGAGATAATATATGTATACGAGAGAGCGTATTTGTGATTACTTTGGTTTTTAAAAGCTATATATATACTATTAGTAGTATAAGAGTGAAGTCGTACCGCACTAGCACCACTATGGGGTCGTTAATCGTTTCCCTTTTTCAGATTGACGATGAGCCGATATGCTAGATGTGCTGGTAGGTGAGCCAATAATGGGAATGTCGCTGACATGAGGACGATGTTTACTGACCTCATGAGAGAGATGCTTAGAGATGTGCAGAGGGCAGCTCCCAATGGTGGAAATGGTGGTGGTCCAATAGTGCAGGCGCCTAGAGTCGACTTCGCCAAGCTGAATAAGGATTATACTAGCCTTGGTGGGAAGCCGTTCCACGGAACGGAGTCGGCTACGGATATTCACGATTGGTTGGATAGTTGCGAACGTATCTTCGAGGATTTGGGTATCGAGGATGCAATGAAGAGAAAGCTAGCGTCCCGTCAGCTGCATGGGCGAGCAATGAATTGGTGGAATGCTATAAAGGCAGCTACTCCGGAAGATCAGATTACTTGGGAGCAGTTTAAGGTCCGCTTTAGCGAGAAGTTCATTCCAGCTACTCAGATGTCAGTGTTGTTTAAGAAATTCTTGGAGCTCAAGCAGAATGGCAGAGCTGTCTCGGAGTATATTGCTGAATTCAATACTTTGTCGAAGTATGGGTTATCTCTTATTGATACTGCCGAGAAGAAGAATGAGAAATTCATAACTGTTTTGGATCAGTACTTGGGGGAAAGTCTTATTAACCACATCGATGAGACGTTTGAATCGATTGTAGGGAAAGCATTGAGATCAGAAAGTCTCTACCCTAAGCCGAAGACTGAGTTTGCATCTGCAGAGGAGCCAAAGCCACAAACAAGTGGTGGAGGCAAGGGTGGTTCCCAGAATAAAAGAAAGCAGAGTCAGACTAAGGATGGTCAGAAGAAAAGGAATAAGCAAGATGTTGAGTGCTTCAGCTGTGGTAAGAAGGGCCATTATGCTAGTAATTGTCGGGCCAAGCCAGCGGATAGGAAGTGCTTCAACTGTGGCCAAATGGGACATCACAAGGACAAGTGTTCGCAACCCCCCAAAGAAAAGCAAATGGTGAAAGCATATGCCCTTAATGCTATTCCTTCTTCGTCGAATGCCCCAACCGCGGCGGAGAAGGGAAAAAATGTCATCATTCAAGGTATGCTTTCTGTTTATGATGTTCCTGTTAGAGTTTTGTTTGATACCGGAGCTTCCAGTTCTTTTATATCTAGTGACCTGGTAGATAGGTTGGGATTGGAGCCCGAGATTGTCGATAGACCTTTAGTGGTGACGAACCCGATTGGTGGTTCGACTAGCCTTAGCATGATTTGTCGTAATGTGGTCTTATCGAGTCATGGATGCATGTTTGTTTGTGATTGCTTTGTTTTGGGCTTTACTGGGTTTGGCATTATTTTGGGAGTAGATTGGCTCCAAAGATACGGGGTGGTGGTAGACTGTGAGGGCTTTTTGGTGACAGCTAGAGCGGATGATGGGCAGAGGATAGTGTTTGGTGGTCTACCCAGTGAGGGGGTATTGGCTAGTTTTCTAAACTCCCTCGACATTCCGCATAGTGAGTTGTCAGGTTTGCTCGTGGTTGGCCAGTATCCGGACGTTTCCGAAGAAGTGACCGGGCTTCCACCACATCGAGAGATTGAGTTCCGTATTGATTTGGTGAAAGATGCCAGACCTATAGTGATGCCACTTCGTCGTATGGCACCAAGGAAGCAGCGAGAGCTCGAGGTGCAAGTCAGCGATCTTTTGAAGAAGGGATTTATCAGAAGGAGTGTTTCTGAATGGGGAGCACCAGTTGTGTTTACTACCAAGGCGGATGGTTCCCTTCATTTGTTTGTAGACTACCACGAGTTGAATAAAGTGACGAGGAAGAACAAGTATCCTCTACCGCGGATAGATGATTAGTTCGATCAGTTGAGCGGCGCGAGAGTATTTTCTCAGTTGGATCTCACGACAGGTTTTCATCAGCTTAGAGTGGAAGCTGAGAGTATAGCTAAAACGGCATTTCGTACGCCGTCTGGATTTTATGAGTGGTTGGTCATGCCAATCGGGCTGACCAATGCCCCAACATATTTTGTGGATCTTATGAATAGGGTATTCAGAGATCAGTTGAATAAGTTTGTTCTTGTGTTTGTTGATGATATTTTGGTCCATTCGAGGACAGAGGAAGAACACAAGGAACATTTAAGAATAGTGATGGAGGTGTTGAGAAAACACCAATTGAAAGCAAAGTTTTCTAAGTGTCACTTCTGGAGGAGGGAAGTGAGGTTCTTGGGTCATGTTGTTTCCGAGAATGGTATTGCCGTGGACCCTGCGAAGGTGGCTACGGTACAGGATTGGCCTACGCCCAAGAATGCAACAGATGTAAGAAGTTTCTTAGGGTTAGCTGGATATTATCGTAAGTTTATCCAAGGCTTCTCCAAGATAGCAGCACCGTTGACCCAGTTGACTAAGAAGAATCAAGCTTTTGTCTGGGATGAAAGGTGCGAGAATGCATTCAAGAGTCTAAAGGACAAGTTGACATGTGCACCAGTGTTAGTCATTCCTAAAGGGAATGAAGAGATGACGGTATACACGGATGCTTGTGGTACCAGACTAGGTGTTGTATTGATGCAAGGCGGTAGGGTTGTAGCTTATGCAAGTCGGCAATTGAAACCGCATGAGATACCCTACCCATGATTTGGAATTAGCAGCGATCGTGTTTGCGCTGAAGATGTGGAGACATTATCTCTTGGGAGAAAGATTTGAGTTGTTTACTGATCACAAATCGTTAAAGTATCTCTTCTCTCAGAAAAATCTGAATCTCCATCAGCAGAGATGGTTAGAGTTCTTGGCTTCGTATGATTTTGATATCGCATATACACCTGGGAAAGGTAATGCGGTAGCCGATGCCTTGAGTAGGAGACATGCCAGCTTAGGGGCAATGTTTCTTGAATGGAAGCAACTGGAGTACATCGCTGGGTATGATTTCAGACCAAAGTGCGAATTGGATCCAGAAATGTTAGCAAGTTTGACGATCAGACCCACTTTGATTGAGCGGATCGGCTCTAGTCAGAGGGACGATCCTAACCTATTGGAAATCATCTCCAAGTTAGAGATGGGTATCGATGAGGAGATGAATAAGTATGGGCTTGATCGAGATGGATGGCTTAGAAAGAATGGAAAGCTTGTTGTACCCAATGTCAATGGATTGAGGAATGAAGTGCTTAGAGAGTGTCATCACTCAAAACTGACTATACACCCCGGTGGTAATAAGATGTATCGAGACATGAAGCAGACTTACTACTGGGAAGGGATGAAAAGAGACGTTGGGAAATTTATATCCAAATGCATGAATTGCCAGTTAGTTAAAGTCGAGCAAAAGAATCCTAGTGGGTTGTTGCAACCATTAGAAATTCCCGAATGGAAATGGGAGCAAGTCTCGATGGATTTCATCGATGGTTTACCAAGGACTAGATCGGGACATGATAGCATTTGGGTAATCGTGGATCGATTGACTAAGAGTGCAAGATTCATACCAGTTAAATCGACCAGAACGGCAGCTAAGTAAGCAGAATTGTATATAAAGAGGGTAGTGAGATTTCATGGAGTACCTAAAAGCATTATGAGTGACCGAGACCCGTTGTTCACTAGTGGGTTTTGGAAGAGCTTACAAGAGGCTCTGGGGTCAGAATTACATCTCAGTACCGCGTATCATCCTCAGACCGACGGTCAGACGGAGAGGGTGAATCGTATATTGGAAGACCTCCTGAGAGCTTGTGTACTGGATTTTGGTGGATCATGGGATGACCATTTGCATCTAGTAGAGTTTGCATATAATAAAAGCTACCAATCCAGTATCGGGATTGTAACAACCCACATCTGTTAAGGTCACTCACAAAGGGAATGCCTTAACTTCAATGGAGTATTATGGGTACTGGAACAGAAATATTACAAGACAGACATATATAAAACAGCGGAAAATAAAGTGGAAGTACTTCAAATCATTTATTAAATATAAATGTTTACAAGAAAAGCCCATCAACTTCCAATACCCAATTTCATAGTTAAAATATCTGTCTAGCTCAAAAACAAAGAAGCATAAGAACAAACTGCAGTATTCCCCAACAAAGCAAAGCAAGCCATAGCCAAGAGAAATCCAAGCCATACATGAAAGAGCCTTGGAGCTTGGTAAGATCCGAACTAAGCTGTATTCCCACCCTGTGAACCTGGGGGGGGGGGGGGGGACGGAAGAAAAAGGAGGCGAAACAAAACGGGTCAGTCATAAAGACTAAGTAAGTCCTAGTGACTTTCAGCATAAAAATAGATAAAGATAACATGGCATGAATAAACTGAAAGTAAACATAAGCATGATGACAAGGTAGGCAAGATAAACTAAGATAACAAGATAAACTTCGGGCACGATGAAACAAGTATAACGTCCTATAATTCCTATCAAGTATCCCACCGCATGGTTTCTATCAAGAATAACATCGCAAGGTTTCTAAGCTTTACCATTAAAACGATATCTATTTGCTCTGCACCACCTAACTAGCATTCTCATAAGTGTCTTACATTGAATGATCCGTATTCCTACTAGTGTCCCAACTAGCGCCCTGTGTAACAAGGATCCGTACCCCCTACTAGTGTCCCAACTAGTAGCCCGTGTTATATAATAATTACAACGTGATCCCAATCCCCGCAATTATGGTAGCCATCAGGTGTACATCGATTTTGAGGATTCCACCTCGATCACCCCAATGTCGATGTATATATTCGATGCACCCTTACTACCTTATCGATCGGCTCCCTACTTGACCTAGTTCTCGTTTGTGTCACGCGGCCCCCTACTTGTAGATACCTGTGCTGGTCCCACCATGGGGTGTATCAAGTCCCATGGTGGCAACCCTGACACAATCAAGATGCACAGCTTTATACCTACTGATGCCCAGTGGCTAAATTTTCTGCGCCGAAGTGTGTGCACGCCCGCACTCCGTTAGAACCTGCACTGCTGCACCAATTGCCGCTAATTTGACCTCTTATAATCATCCCAGTAATCGTGCCCCACCCTGCCTAGCTCAGGGTTCCGTTGATACCTAATGTGGGTTACTGCTGAAATGGGTCCCCGTTACTAGGTTTTCCTAATGGTTAAGTCTGTGGGCCTATATTCTCTGATATTACCCACCAACCCCGATGTGTACTTAACCCCGCTACTGATTCAAGCATGTGTATTTAATGGTTAAGTGTATGTGGGCCTATATTTACTAATATTACCCACCAACCCGATATGTACTTAACCCTTCTACTCGTTATGTTACCATGGTTAAGTGTTTACCTTAGTTAACTTAACCTTTCTCGCTTATTATGTTTGATTGGATAAGTGTGGTTTATTAACTTAACCCCGTTCGTCTATCTGGTTACATTGGTTAAGAATTTTCTTGTTAACTTAACCCCATGTGTTACTTAACCCTACCACGCCTCACATCAGATTGGTTAAGTGCATGTTAACTTAACCCCATCCACTAGTCATATTATAATGGTTAAGTGTTATCAACTTATTCAAGTTAACTTAACCCACCCGCTTGTCCTGTTATGTTGGTTAAGTGTTACTACTTAACCGCAACCACTTGTCTAATTAACCCATCGTATTAGTTAAGCGTTCTCATTAACTTAACCTCGCTCTCTAGTCCAGTTTAATCATGTTATAATGGTTAAACATTTGCTTAACCTTACCCACTCCCGTAGTCAACATATTAAATTGGTTAAGTGTCCAGATCAACCTTATCATATTACTTAACCCACCCATTTATATCATGTTGGTTAAGTGTTCTTATTTACTTAACCCTACCCACTGGTCTAATTACCATGTTACGTTGGTTAAGTATTACTATTCGTATTTCCACATGTCACCCACTTAACCCCCATGTACCACCACATGTTTATCTGGTTAAGTATTTCTTAATTCATTAAGGCTGTAACCTTATAAAGACCTCTCACATTAGACTGACATTTATGGCAGCTGGATTTGCCGGGCGGGTCCGGGCACTCTTACCCCATAAAAGAGTCTACCCTCGTGTCTTTACAAATGTTACGCTTTTAATTTGGGCCTAGGACCTCTCACATTGGGCTGACATTTGTGACTACTGGATTCGCCGGGCGGTTCCGGGCAGGTTTACGTCACAAATGAGTCCAACCTCGTGTCCTAAGCATTGATTATCACTTATAATCTTTTACCCCAATTTGAATTTATTTTCCCCTATTCAAATTATCAATTAATTCCTAATTTAACGATGTCCATAATTGACTCAATTATGTCCATCTAGTAATGGTATGCAAAATCATACCAATTTTATCACAATTTATCTTATGCCATTAAAGGCAGCTTATCTCAATTTATATGTTTCCCTCCTTTAAGGTTATTACATGCCAACTACCCAAAACCCACTTAGGCGTGTTCATATTAGCCCTTTTTCAAGACATAAATTATCATATGTGTTTCAACTACATATATCACATAATTAACATATGCCCAAGTTCTAGATTACATATCAGTTTTACCTATGCCTAATTCATACCAAATCTACATATGTTCAGTTCATGCCTGTTTACATGTATGCCAAATTTATATATGCCTAATCTTAGACAATTTACATATATACCAAGTTCCATGCCTTTTTATACATATATCAAGATTCATAGTTTACATGTTTACAAAGTTATGCCCAATTCACATAGATCAATTTTTAGCCAAATATATGTATCAATATTCTTGCCATATTTTACATAGGTCAAGTTTCATACCCAAAACCGATGATTCATGATGTAGTTATCCCAAGCTATAATCTTTTTGTTTCAATACATGCCAGTTGCCCAAGTTCATAATACACGTTTATGCCAATTATAAAGTTTACAATCGCTTTCATGCTCAAATTCCCAAATCTACATATGCCTAATTAACATAAGCCCAATCTTTTGATTTAATTTACATAGATCCAATTGGTGTCGAATTCCATGTATATAATATTTATGCAAATTTTATCATAACAAGATTATACCAAACTTTATAGATCTACCCCAAACTTGCAAATTAAATGATAATATCCAATTTCATGTTGCCAATTATTAATCATATCCATATAGGCAATAGTCCCATATTTCCCCCGTATACATCTCGTATGCGAATCGCGATTTTAGGCCAAGGTCCGAAGTTGACCAAGGTTCATCAAAAGAAAATAAATAGGGGGAGGTAGAAATTTGCATAATAAATAGATCAGAGAGAAAAACAACATCATTATAAGCATAAAGATTAGAACTTGATGATAACATCATTATGAATCAAGAAAACTGCCGAATAAATCACAAACTTGTCATGAGAATAAAGGTAGACAAGTCTCAAAACTAAAGATTCAAAAAGCAACAGGAATAGATGATACTTAATCCAATTCCACTTTAATTCATGGCCACATTATAATTAAATATTTAAATCGGAAAGCAACTAGAACTTACAGAGAACGGCTAATGAATTAGGGAGTGAATTTGCCGTAGAAAGTTGCAGTGTCATTGATCTATCCTCTTGAATTTGTTGTAGAAGCATTGATCTTTGATTTGATTTGGGTTTGAACGCTTAAGCTTTAATTTGGAGATGGTGGCCATGGCTCAATAGAGATTCCAGCAGCATTTAGGTGTAAGAATGATTTATTATGAATTAGGTTAGGTCTAGGTGTTATTTTATAGGTGTAGCAATTCATTTCAGCCATCGGATTAACCCTAAAACCCATCCGGACCATCAAAACTCATCCCGGGTCTCAAAAATGGGTTCTGGGCCACCCTAGGTCGACATGTACAGAGGGGGGCTCGACACTATAGTCGACCTGGGGGGGGGGGGGGGGCAGGTCGACTATAGTGTCGACACTATGGTCGACCTGGGTCAGTCTGCCAGAAAGTCTGTTGAAATCTTGTTTTGGCCATATCTTGGTCATACAGACTCCGATTTTCGAAAACTCGGACTCTATTTCGCGTATTTTTCCAAGAGGGACGCAATGGTGATGTCCATTTTTACCTAATTCCTGATTCTTGAATTAGTTATCCTTATTTTACTATCTTTTCCGTTACATACATCGTTATCGAACTAATTTTTCTTCTCTTCCATGTATTAATTAATTATTCTTATGCATCACCATTATTTACCCATCATAAGTATATTTTTATATATTTTATTTTATTTTATTTTTAATTATATTAAAAATACAGGGTGTTACATTCTCCCCTCCTTAAAGGATTTCGTCCCCGAAATCTTCAAGTTAAGAAGAATGTGTCCTACCATCCATCATCCATCTACTCAATCATCAATCACAGGCATTCATTGTCCTTAATAGATTTCTAATGCTGTATGAACATATGCAAGAAGTGTGTGTATATGTTCCTTGTCCAATGCAAATGATCAGGCCTGATTGATCTTCTAGATGCAAAATATGTTTAGTGCCATGAGTCCAACATGTATGCAAATAGTCCTAGTCACATAAACACTATATGTGTGCACAAACATCCATCCATATGCAACATTCACATGATAACACATTCAATTTCATCCACAAAGAAGTGTAAACACTCATGCATATGCAATATGAAAGGTGATTGAGCCGATCTAGTGCCTAATGTGTGTAAATGCATCCACGAGCAACCACTAGCAACCACTTGCAGCCACTTGCAACCATCAATCATAACATGTCTCAAACACATGTTTACACCCAATTGTTCCTATCTAAAGGTATAGTCGAATGATAGAAGCAAGTAAAAACTTTGTGCCCATTAGGCAATGTAAAACCTGGAAATCTATGCCACATATATACTGATTAGGAGAAGAACTCTCTAAGCATCAGCCCCGAAGACCGAAATCAACATCAGACTGACACCCAAAGAATTACTCAACCCAACCACTATATATGATTCTAGGAAACTAAGCATGATGGACTCCTTTTAGGTCACAAGGGAATCCCTTCCTAAGACCAACCCGTATCCTATAAAACCCAAAAAGTTTAGTCCACCCATCCTCAAGCCCCAACATATATTACTAACAGACAAGTCATACTCCTTATGAGGTTCGCAATAGAAATAGGATTGAGAATAGGACCGAGAGGATATACACAAAAGATAGCATGTGAGTAAGCTCTATAGGAAAAGAGAGATCATGGATATACTCTTAAAAAGAGATATGATGCGCGAATCTAGTCTTCAATCTTCTAAGTCGCATTTCTTTGAGCTTAACTCCATTGTGCTTTGACCGCCTTTAACTTCACTATTCCGTAGCTTCTTAATTCTTGTTTCCAAAATATGGGTTGGAATCCATTTCACTTTTGCCCCTCGTTCCACTTTCACTTATTCTCCTCCTAGTATACTCGGCTCAAACATAACTGCGTACTCATGGTTTCATGCAAGCTCTCCAAAATTCACTAGTGAATCTTGGATCTTGTCCACTTACTATCAGATATTCCACATAGAAGAACTATCTCTTGGAAATAAATGCCAACCATGTTGCCAAATGTACTTACTAAGGTGATTCTCTACAACTCATGCATAAGCGAAATGACCCATCCGCCTTAGTGGCGAACACTACTCGATCGGATTACAAATTACCAATAAATGTGTCAAGAGATTCTAGGAAACAAATCATGATAGAACCCTAAAGGTTACCTACGACTTCGAGGGTATTACCGAGGCAATTTCAAGAGTCTAACTACCCTCTTTTCAAAACCGAGAAGGTCACCCTTACTGGATAACCACTCCATCGCTAGAATCAACCCATAGCCCAAAACATAAACATTACTTCTAGACTCAACACTTAGCACAGACATTCTCAAATCCAAACAAGTCATGAATAAATGAGCCGATTTCCCCAACAAGATTTGAGAAAAGAAGAAAAAAAACGGGATCCTCTACCATGCTAGTACTAAGGTGCAGAGACTCAAGTTTCGAAGCAGAACTAAAAGGATGCGATGTACAAAAACAAAGTTCTAGTGGGATGATAGAAAAGAAAAGCTAAACCTTTAACAGAAACTTTACCACTCTCTTAGGTACACTAGTAGTGAGAGCATTCAATTGTCCTCTCGACGATCTTGTCCCTTGCCCTTGTACTATAATACTTAACTACATGTCCCTTCTCACTAAAGATACTCTCTCTTGTCATGGGTTTTACTATTCTTTCACTTTGGTCTCTTTCCTCTCACCTTTTTCCTCCTTCGTGGATTAAGCTATAACAACTAGTTTCTTGTTCTTACTGTCCTCGTATAGTTTGTTGACAAGTCTCTCGAAGCTACCTCCAACGCATGGCACTCTACCCAACTTGAAATAAGATTAGACGCAGATGTAACTACTACGGCTACAGATGGAGGTTGGGCACTCCTTTGCCCTCCGACCTGTGTCGGATGCCTTCGAAACTATGGTGAGAAAAGAGAGAGAAGAGATTTCAAGAGAGAATCAAAAGATAGTGCATATGGCCTTGGGGAATATGCCTTTTAATCAAAACAAAGTTTTCTAGAAAATTTGCTTCTTTGTAAACGTTTTGAAAACTAGTTTCAGAAGGTTTTTGAAAACTTTTGCCCAGTCTGGTAACCTTCTGCTCTGATACCAAATGTAACACCCCACATTTGTTAAGATCACTCATAAAGGGAATGCCTTAACTTCAATGGAGTATTATGGTTACTGGAACAGAAATATTACAAGACAGACATATATAAAACAGCGGAAAATAAAGTGGAACTACTTCAAATCATTTATTAAATATAAATGTTTACAAGAAAAGCCCATCAACTTTCAATACCCAATTTCATAGTTAAAATATCTGTCTTGCTCAAAAACAAAGAAGCATAAGAACAAACTGCAGTATTCCCCAATAAAGCAAAGCAAGCCATAGCCAAGAGAAATCCAAGCCATACGTGAAAGAGCCTTGGAGCTTGGTAAGATCCGAACTAAGCTGTATTCCCACTCTGTGAACCTTGGGGGGGGGAACGGAAGAAAAAGGAGGCGAAACAAAACAAGTCAGTCATAAAGACTGAGTAAGTCCTAGTGAATTTCAGCATAAAAATAGATAAAGAAAACATGGCATGAATAAACTGAAAGTAAACATAAGCATGATGACAAGGTAGGCAAGATAAACTAAGATAACAAGATAAACTTCGGGCACGATGAAACAAGTATAACGTCCTATAATTCCTATCAAGTATCCGACCGCATGGTTTATATCAAGAATAACATCGCAAGGTTTCTAAGCTTAACCATTAAAATGATATCTATTTGCTCTGCACCACCTAACTAGCATCCTCATAAGTGTCTTACATTGAATGATCTGAATTCCTACTAGTGTCCCAACTAGCGCCCTGTGTAACAAGGATCCGTACCCCCTACTAGTGTCCCAACTAGTAGCCCGTGTTATATAAAAATTACAACGTGATCCCAATCCCCGCAATTATGGTAGCCTTCAGGTGTACATCGATTTTGAGGATTCCATTTCGATCACCCCAATGGCCATGTATATATTCGATGCACCCTTACTACCTTATCGATCGGCTCCCTACTTGACCTAGTTCTCGTTTGTGTCACGCGGCCCCCTACTTGTAGATACCTGTGCTGGTCCCACCATGGGGTGTATCAAGTCCCATGGTGGCAACGCTGACACAATCAAGATGCACAACTTTATACTTACTGATGCCCAGTGGCTAAATTTTCTGCGCCGAAGTGTGTGCACGCCCGCACTCCGTTAGAACCTGCACTGTTGCACCAACCACCGCTAATTTGACCTCTTATAATCAGCCCAGTAATCGTGCCCCACCCTGCCTAGCTCAGGGTTCCGTTGATACCTAATGTGGGTTACTGCTGAAATGGGTCCCCGTTACTAGGTTTTTCTAATGGTTAAGTCTGTGGGCCTATATTCTCTGATATTACCCACCAACCCCGATGTGTACTTAACCCCGCTACTGATTCAAGCATGTGTATTTAATGGTTAAGTGTATGTGGGCCTATATTTACTAATATTACCCACCAACCCGATATGTACTTAACCCTTCTACTCGTTATGTTACCATGGTTAAGTGTTTACCTTAGTTAACTTAACCTTTCACGCTTATTATGTTTGATTAGATAAGTGTGGTTTATTAACTTAACCCCGTTCGTCTATCTGGTTACATTGGTTAAGAATTTTCTTGTTAGCTTAACCCCATGTGTTACTTAACCCTACCACACCTCACATCAGATTGGTTAAGTGCATGTTAACTTAACCCCATCCACTAGTCATATTATAATGGTTAAGTGTTATCAACTTATTCAAGTTAACTTAACCCACCCGCTTGTCCTGTTATGTTGGTTAAGTGTTACTACTTAACCGCAACCACTTGTCTAATTAACCCATCGTATTAGTTAAGCGTTCTCATTAACTTAACCTCACTCTCTAGTCTAGTTTAATCATGTTATAATGGTTAAACATTTGCTTAACCTTACCCACTCCCGTAGTCAACATATTAAATTGGTTAAGTGTCCAGATTAACCTAGTCATATTACTTAACCCACCCATTTATATCATATTGGTTAAGTGTTCTTATTTACTTAACCCTACCCACTGGTCTAATTACCATGTTACGTTGGTTAAGTATTACTATTCGTATTTCCACATGTCACCCACATGTCACCCACTTAACCCCCATGTCCCACCACATGTTTATCTGGTTAAGTATTTCTTAATTCATTAAGGCCGTAACCTTATAAAGACCTCTCACATTAGACTGACATTTATGGCAGCTGGATTTGCCGGGCGGGTCTGGGCAGTCTTACACCATAAAAGAGTCTAACCTCGTGTCTTTACAACTGTTACGCTTTTAATTTGGGCCTAGGACCTCTCACATTGGGCTGACATTTGTGACTACTGGATTCGCCGGGCGGTTCCGGGCAGGTTTACATCACAAATGAGTCCAACCTCGTGTCCTAAGCATTGATTATCACTTATAATCTTTTACCCCAGTTTGAATTTATTTTCCCCTATTCAAATTATCAACTAATTCCTAATTTAATGATGTCCATAATTGACTCAATTATGTCCATCTATTAATGGTATGCAAAATCATACCAATTTTATCACAATTTATCTTATGCCATTAAAGGCAGCTTATCTCAATTTATATTTATCCCTCCTTTAAGGTTATTACATGCCAACTACCCAAAACCCACTTAGGCGTGTTCATATTAGCCCTTTTTCAAGACATAAATTATCATGTGTTTCAACTACAAATCTCACATAATTAACATATGCCCAAGTTCTAGATTACATATCAGTTTTACCTATGCCCAATTCATACCAAATCTACATATGTTCAGTTCATGCCTGTTTACATGTATGCCAAATTTATATATGCCTAATCTTAGACAATTTACATATATACCAAGTTCCATGCCTTTTTATACATATATCAAGATTCATAGTTTACATGTTTACAAAGCTATGCCCAATTCACATAGATCAATTTTTAGCCAAATATATGTATCAATATTCTTGCCATATTTTACATAGGTCAAGTTTCATACCCAAATCCGATGATTCATGATGTAGTTATCCCAAGCTATAATCTTTTTGTTTCAATACATGCCAGTTGCCCAAGTTCATAATACACGTTTATGCCAATTATAAAGTTTACAATCGCTTTCATGCTCAAATTCCCAAATCTACATATGCCTAATTAACATAAGCCCAATCTTTTGATTTAATTTACATAGATCCAATTGGTGTCGAATTCCATGTATATAATATTTATGCAAATTTTATCATAACGAGATTATACCAAACTTTACAGATCTACCCCAAACTTGCAAATTAAATGATAATATCCAATTTCATGTTGCCAATTATTAATCATATCCATATAGGCAATAATCCCATATTTCCCCCGTATACATCTCGTATGCGAATCGCGATTTTAGGCCAAGGTCCGAAGTTGACCAAGGTTCATCAAAAGAAAATAAATAGGGGGAGGTAGAAATTTGCATAATAAATAGATCAGAGAGAAAAACAACATCATGATAATCATAAAGATTAGAACTTGATGATAACATCATTACGAATCAAGAAAACTGCTGAATAAATCACAAACTTGTCATGAGAATAAAGGTAGACAAGTCTCAAAACTAAAGATTCAAAAAGCAACAGGAATAGATCATACTTAATCCAATCCCACTTTAATTCATGGCCACATTATAATTAAATATTTAAATCGGAAAGCAACTAGAACTTATAGAGAACGGCTAATGAATTAGGGAGTGAATTTGTCGTAGAAAGTTGCAGTGTCATTGATCTATCCTCTTGAATTTGTTGTAGAAGCATTGATCTTTGATTTGATTTGGGTTTGAACGCTTAAGCTTTATTTTGGAGACGGCGGCCATGGCTCAAGAGAGATTCCAATAGCGTTTAGGTGTAAGAATGATTTGTTATGAATTAGGTTAGGTCTATGTGTTATTCTATAGGTGTAGCAATTCATTTCAGCCATCGGATTAACCCTAAAACCCATCCGGACCATCAAAACTCATCCCGGGCCTCAAAAATGGGTTCTGGGCCACCCCAAGCCGACCAGGTCGACCTGTACAGAGAGGAGATCGACACTATAGTCGACCTGGGGGGGCAGGTCGACTATAGTGTCGACTCTATGGTCGACCTGGGTCAGTCTGCCAGAAAGTCTGCTGAAATCTTGTTTTGGCCATATCTTGGTCATACGGACTCCGATTTTCGAAAACTCGGACTCTATTTCGTGTATTTTTCCAAGAGGAACGCAATGGTGATGTCCATTTTACCTAATTCCTGATTCTTGAAATAGTTATCCTTATTTTACTATCTTTTCCGTTACATACATCGTTATCGAACTAATTTTTCTTCTCTTCCATGTATTAATTAATTCTTCTTATGCATCACCATTATTTACCCATCATAAGCATATTTTTATAAATTTTATTTTATTTTTAATTATATTAAAAATACGGGGTGTTACATTCTCCCCTCCTTAAAGGATTTCGTCCCTGAAATCTTCAAGTTAAGAAGAATGTGTCCTACCATCCATCATCCATCTACTCAATCATCAATCACAGGCATTCATTGTCCTTAAGAGATTTCTAATGCTGTATGAACATATGCAAGAAGTGTGTGTATATGTTCCTTGTCCAATGCAAATGATCTGGCCTGATTGATCTTCTAAATGCAAAATATGTTTAGTGCCATGAGTCCAACATGTATGCAAATAGTCCTAGTCACATAAACACTATATGTGTGCACAAACATCCATCCATATGCAACATTCACATGATAACACACTCAATTTCATCCACAAACAAGTGTAAACACTCATGCATATGCAATATGAAAGGTGATTAAGCCGATCTAGTGCCTAATGTGTGTAAATGCATCCACGAGCAACCACTAGCAACCACTTGCAGCCACTTGCAACCATCAATCATAACATGTCTCAAACACATGTTTACACCCAATTGTTCCTATCTAAAGGTATAGTCGAATGATAGAAGCAAGTAAAAACTTTGTGCCCATTAGGCAATGTCAAAACTGGAAATCTATGCCGCATATATATTGATTAGGAGAAGAACTCTCTAAGCATCAGCCCCGAAGACCGAAATCAACATCAGACTGACATCCAAAGAATTACTCAACCCAACCACTATATATGAGTCTAGGTAACTAAGCATGATGGACTCCTTTTAGGTCACAAGGGAATCCCTTCCTAAGACCAACCTGTATCCTATAAAACCCAAAAAGTTTAGTCCACCCGACGGACATCCTCAAGCCCCAACATATATTACTAACAGACGAGTCATACTCCCTATGAGGTTCACAATAGAAATAGGATTGAGAATAGGACCGAGAGGATATACACAAAAGATAGCATGTGAGTAAGCTCTATAGGAAAAGAGAGATCATGGATATACTCTTAAAAAGAGATATGATGCGCGAATCTAGTCTTCAATCTTCTAAGTCGCATTTCTTTGAGCTTAACTCCATTGTGCTTTGACCGCCTTTAACTTCACAATTCCGTAGCTTCTTAATTCTTGTTTCCAAAATATGGGTTGGAATCCATTTCACTTTTGCCTCTCGTTCCACTTTCACTTATTCTCCTCCTAGTATACTCGGCTCAAACATAACTGCGTACTCATGGTTTCATGCAAGCTCTCCAAAATTCACTAGTGAATCTTGGATCTCGTCCACTTACTATCAGGTATTCCACATAGAAGAACCATCTCTTGGAAATAAATGCCAACCATGTTGCCAAATGTACTTACTAAGGTGATTCTCTACAACTCATGCATAAGCGAAATGACCCATCCGCCTTAGTGGCGAACACTACTCGATCGGATTACAAATTACCAATAAATGTGTCAAGAGATTCTAGGAAACAAATCATGATAGAACCCTAAAGGTTACCTACGACTTCGAGGGTATTACCGAGGCAATTTCAAGAGTCTAACTACCCTCTATTCAAAACCGAGAAGGTCACCCTTACTGGATAACCACTCCATCGCTAGAATCAAACCATAGCCCAAAACATAAACATTACTTCTAGACTCAACACTTAGCATAGACATTCTCAAATCCAAACAAGTCATGAATAAATGAGCTGATTTCCCCAACAGGGTTTGAGAAAAGAAAAAAAAATGGGATCCTCTACCATGCTAGTACTAAGGTGCAGAGACTCAACTTTCGAAGCAGAACTAAAAGGATGCGATGTACAAAAACAAAGTTCTAGTGGGATGATAGAAAAGAAAAGCTAAACCTTTAGCAGAAATGTTACCACTCTCTTAGGTACGCTAGTAGTGAGAGCATTCAATTGTCCTCTCGACGATCTTGTCCCTTGTCCTTGTCCTATAATACTTAACTACATGTTCCTTCTCACTAAAGATACTCTCTCTTGTCATGGGATTTACTATTCTTTCACTTTGGTCTCTTTCCTCTCACCTTTTTCCTCCTTCGTGGATTAAGCTATAACAACTAGTTTCTTGTTCTTACTGTCCTCGTATAGTTTGTTGACAAGTCTCTCGAAGCTACCTCCAACGCACGGCACTCTACCCAACTTGAAATAAGATTAGACGCAGATGGAACTACTACGGCTACAGATGGAGGTTGGGCACTCCTTTGCCCTCCGACCTGTGTTGGATGCCTACGAAACTATGGTGAGAAAAGAGAGAGAAGAGATTTCATGAGAGAATCAAAAGATAGTGCATATGGCTTTGGGGAATATGCCTTTTAATCAAAACAAAGTTTTCTTGAAAATTTGCTTCTTTGTAAACGTTTTGAAAACTAGTTTCAGAAGGTTTTTGAAAACTTTTGCGCAGTCTGGTAACCTTCTGCTCTGGTACCAAATGTAACACCCCACATCTGTTAAGGTCACTCATAAAGGGAATGCCTTAACTTTAATGGAGTATTATGGGTACTGGAACAAATATTACAAGACAGACATATATAAAACAGCGGAAAATAAAGTGGAAGTACTTCAAATCATTTATTAAATATAAATGTTTACAAGAAAAGCCCATCAACTTCCAATACCCAATTTCATAGTTAAAATATCTGTCTTGCTCAAAAACAAAGAAGCATAAGAACAAACTGCAGTATTCCCCAATAAAGCAAAGCAAGCCATAGCCAAGAGAAATCCAAGCCATACATGAAAGAGCCTTGGAGCATGGTAAGATCCGAACTAAGCTGTATTCCCACCCTGTGAACCTAGGGGGGAAACGGAAGAAAAAGGAGGCGAAACAAAACGGGTCAGTCATAAAGACTGAGTAAGTCCTAGTGACTTTCAGCATAAAAATAGATAAAGATAACATGGCATGAATAAACTGAAAATAAACATAAGCATGATGAAAAGGTAGGCAAGATAAACTAAGATAACAAGATAAACTTCGGGCACGATGAAACAAGTATAACGTCCTATAACTCCTATCAAGTATCCCACCGCATGGTTTCTATCAAGAATAACATCGCAAGGTTTCTAAGCTTTACCATTAAAACGATATCTATTTGCTCTGCACCACCTAACTAGCATCCTCATAAGTGTCTTACATTGAATGATCCGTATTCCTATTAGTGTCCCAACTAGCGCCCTGTGTTACAAGGATCCGTACCCCCTACTAGTGTCCCAACTAGTAGCCCGTGTTATATAATAATTACAACGTGATCCCAATCCCTGCAATTATGGTTGCCTTCAGGTGTACATCGATTTTGAGGATTCCACTTCGATCACCCCAATGGCCATGTATATATTCGATGCACCCTTACTACCTTATCGATCGGCTCCCTACTTGACCTAGTTCTCGTTTGTGTCACGCGGCCCCCTACTTGTAGATACCTGTGCTGGTCCCACCATGGGGTGTATCAAGTCCCATGGTGGCAACGCTGACACAATCAAGATGCACAGCTTTATACTTACTGATGCCCAGTGGCTAAATTTTCTGCGCCGAAGTGTGTGCACGCCCGCACTCCGTTAGAACCTGCACTACTGCACCAATTGCCGCTAATTTGACCTCTTATAATCAGCCCAGTAATCGTGCCCCACCCTGCCTAGCTCAGGGTTCCGTTGATACCTAATGTGGGTTACTGCTGAAATGGGTCCCCGTTACTAGGTTTTTCTAATGGTTAAGTCTGTGGGCCTATATTCTCTGATATTACCCACCAACCCCGATGTGTACTTAACCCCGCTACTGATTCAAGCATGTGTATTTAATGGTTAAGTGTATGTGGGCCTATATTTCCTAATATTACCCACCAACCCGATATGTACTTAACCCTTCTACTCGTTATGTTACCATGGTTAAGTGTTTACCTTAGTTAACTTAACCTTTCTCGCTTATTATGTTTGATTGGATAAGTGTGGTTTATTAACTTAACCCCGTTCGTCTATCTGGTTACATTGGTTAAGAATTTTCTTGTTAACTTAACCCCAAGTGTTACTTAACCCTACCACGCCTCACATCAGATTGGTTAAGTGCATGTTAACTTAACCCCATCCACTAGTCATATTATAATGGTTAAGTGTTATCAACTTATTCAAGTTAACTTAACCCACCTGCTTGTCCTGTTATGTTGGTTAAGTGTTACTACTTAACCGCAACCACTTGTCTAATTAACCCATCGTATTAGTTAAGCGTTCTCATTAACTTAACCTCACTCTCTAGTCCAGTTTAATCATGTTATAATGGTTAAACATTTGCTTAACCTTATCCACTCCCGTAGTCAACATATTAAATTGGTTAAGTGTCCATATTAACCTAATCATATTACTTAACCCACCCATTTATATCATATTGGTTAAGTGTTCTTATTTACTTAACCCTACCCACTGGTCTAATTACCATGTTACGTTGGTTAAGTATTACTATTCGTATTTCCACATGTCACCCACTTAACCCCCATGTCCCACCACATGTTTATCTGGTTAAGTATTTCTTAATTCATTAAGGCCGTAACCTTATAAAAACCTCTCACATTAGACTGACATTTATGGCAGCTGGATTTGTCGGGCGTGTCCGGGCAGTCTTACACCATAAAAGAGTCTAACCTCGTGTCTTTACAACTGTTACGCTTTTAATTTGGGCCTAGGACCTCTCACATTGGGCTTACATTTGTGACTACTGGATTCGCCGGGCGGTTCCAGGCAGGTTTACGTCACAAATGAGTCCAACCTCGTGTCCTAAGCATTGATTATCACTTATAATCTTTTACCCCAGTTTGAATTTATTTTCCCCTATTCGAATTATCAATTAATTCCTAATTTAATGATGTCCATAATTGACTCAATTATGTCCATCTATTAATGGTATGCAAAATCATACCAATTTTATCACAATTTATCTTATGCCATTAAAGGCAGCTTATCTCAATTTATATTTATCCCTCCTTTAAGGTTATTACATGCCAACTACCCAAAACCCACTTAGGCGTGTTCATATTAGCCCTTTTTCAAGACATAAATTATCATGTGTTTCAACTACAAATCTCACATAATTAACATATGCCCAAGTTCTAGATTACATATCAGTTTTACCTATGCCCAATTCATACCAAATCTACATATGTTCAGTTCATGCCTGTTTACATGTATGCCAAATTTATATATGCCTAATCTTAGACAATTTACATATATACCAAGTTCCATGCCTTTTTATACATATATCAAGATTCATAGTTTACATGTTTACAAAGCTATGCCCAATTCACATAGATCAATTTTTAGCCAAATATATGTATCAATATTCTTGCCATATTTTACATAGGTCAAGTTTCATACCCAAATCCGATGATTCATGATGTAGTTATCCCAAGCTATAATCTTTTTGTTTCAATACATGCCAGTTGCCCAAGTTCATAATACACGTTTATGCCAATTATAAAGTTTACAATCGCTTTCATGCTCAAATTCCCAAATCTACATATGCCTAATTAACATAAGCCCAATCTTTTGATTTAATTTACATAGATCCAATTGGTGTCGAATTCCATGTATATAATATTTATGCAAATTTTATCATAACGAGATTATACCAAACTTTACAGATCTACCCCAAACTTGCAAATTAAATGATAATATCCAATTTCATGTTGCCAATTATTAATCATATCCATATAGGCAATAATCCCATATTTCCCCCGTATACATCTCGTATGCTAAGTGGGTAAAGTAAAAGTTGGAAGACATGTTATCAGGAAATTTAAAGGTCGGGGAAGCATTGGGACTAGTTCATTCAAGAATAATGAAAGAATGAGTCGTAATATCGCGGACATATGCAGTTTTGAAATGGACGAAGGGGATGTGCAGCAAATTGTTGGGTGGGGTAGGCAAATGTTAGGTGGAAATAGAGGGAGTAGTTGTATGAGAGGTTATGACAATTATGGGCTTTCGGTTTTGTGGGATTGTGCTGCTAGTTTGTTGGTGATTAGCAAAATGGACGAGGGATTATTCTCTTTATTTATGAGACCAAGTCATGTCATATCTTCACTGGTGTATATAATGCCTAGTTTCGTGACTGTGGTTGCTTTTGATTCCAGTATAGTATGCAGTGAGGGATTGAGAGTATCTGGGGTTGATTCTTTTTAGAGTACAGAAGTTGTAACTCCTTCAGCTAGGAGGAGGAGACGCAGGAGAGGGCAACCCAGTTCAGGACTGATCCGGCGCAGTGTTAGGATCCGAAATGGCTCCTCGGCAGCTCGAGGTAAGACCCCGAATCCAAATGCTAATAGTAGTAGTTTGGATTTGGGCTCAGGTATGGATCCGATTTATGGAAGTGATTATACTCCTTTTGCTCTAGGGAGCTTGTCTACTAGGCAGTTATTTCAGTTAGCTAATGATACTGCTTTTGTCTTTTCTGATATTGAGTTGGATGCTGAGTATATTAGGAGTAGAGAACTAGAGAGGGTCTCTTCTTTACGTAGATGAGGATTGTTAGTTGGAATGTTAGGGGTCTAAATGATCCTAAAAAATGTGCTAAAGTTAGGTCTTTTTTTAGAGATTATCACATTGATATTGTATTGCTTCAAGAGACAAAAATTGAATGTCCTGTTTTTAATTTTTATATTAGGTTAGGTGGATCCCTTTTCCGTAATTGGGCATGTTTACCATCAATCGGTACTGCCGGGGGTCTTATGATTGGTTGGAAAGATAACCAATTTAGACTTGTTAATGAGTATCCTAAATTACATTCCTTGCACATTATATTGGCATCTCTTTCTGATAATTCTTCTTTGGGTATCACTAATGTATATGTTCCTCACTCAAAGATTGAGAGGAGAGTATTGTGGGACGAATGTTCAAATTTTAGAAATCTTTCCCCCAATCAATGGATTATGGGGGGAGATTTCAATGTCACTAGGTTTTTAGGTGAGAGATCACCTCGTGAAGGTGATTTCTCTGATATGGAGGAATTTAATGACTTCATATTAGATAACAATTTAATCGAGATTTCTTTGAATAATAGATCGTTCACTTGGTCGAATGTACGTGACAGTCCCTCTTTTGCTTTATTAGATAGATTTTTTATTAGCTCTGAGGTTGAGGATAGATATTCGATCTGTAGAGTTAAGGGTTTACCTTTTTTACACTCAGATCATTGCCCTATCATCCTCACGTGTGAATCGAATATCTCTGTTAGTAGTAGTTTTAAATTCGAGAAGATGTGGTTACTTGATCCTAGTTTCACTAATCTTGTTGCTGTTAAGTGGAAATCCTTGTTTTACTTTAATAATATATATAGTGGCAATAGTGCGAAGATCTTTGTTGCTAAGTTAGGTAAATTAAGATTTTTTCTTAAACGTTGGAATAAATTTGTTTTTGGTAGTGTTAATATTAAGAAGAATAAGATTATGTGTGACTTGTTAGATTTAGATAAAACTAGTGAATTTAGGATCCTTAATCCTAATGAGAAGGACAAATATTGTAACCTTAGACATGATCTTAAACAGATCTTAGAGAAAGAAGAGGTTATGTGGAGACAAAGGTCTCGTATTCAATGGATTAAGGAAGGCGATAATAACACGAATTTTTTTCATAGTGTGGCTAATAAGAGGAGACGTGACAATATGATTAATTCAATTTTTATCAACAATGTGGAATTGACCCTTCAAAAGGATTTAAATGATGCTTTTACCAGTTACTATAAGCAGATTTTTGGTTCAAAGGTTAAAAGAAGAACTAATGTTAGATGGTACGATTTATATCCTTATGAATCTAGGGTTAATCTTGATACTTTAGATGAACCTTTTTCGGAGCAGGAGATTTGGAAGGCGATCAGTGATATGTCTAGTGACAAAGCGCCTGGGCCTGCTGGTTTTTCAGTTAATTTTTATAAGCAATTTTGGGAAGTCCTAAAGTCTGATATTATTGACTTATTTAATGAATTTTATAGTGGTGAATTGCGTTTAGGTAGCTTTAACTTTGCAAATGTCATTCTTATTCACAAGAGAGAGAGAGCAAATTCTTTAAAGGATTTTAGGCCAATCTCACTTATTAATGTTTCTGTTAAGATCATTCGAAGGTTCTAGCGAGTAGGCTTAGTAGTAAGATGAACGACCTTGTTGATTGCTCCCAAACTGCTTTTATTAAAGGTAGAAATATAGTAGATGGAGTGGCAGCGGTGCAGGAGTTCATTAATGTTTGTTGTAAGAATAATATATCTTGTGCCATTTTGAAGTTAGACTTTGAGAAAGCTTTTGACTCTATTGATTGGGATTTTATCTGTGAATTATGTCTAGCTAGGAGTTTTAGTGTTAGATGGACCAATTGGATCTTACTATTGCTTAGAACTGGTTGTTCAAACAATGTTGTGAATGGGGTTGTGGGTAAGAAGATTCAATCCAAGAGGGGTCTTAGACAAGGAGACCCGTTATCACCTTTTCTGTTTAATTTAGCGGTTGATGTCTTTTCTAGAATTATTAAGAGAGCTGGGAGATTAGGTATCCTTGGTAGTGTTGGTAATGAGGAATTTAATAATGAATTATCGATACTTCAATTTGCAGATGATACATTATTATTTTCTTCCCACTTACCTGAGCATATTATTGCTCTAAAGTTTATTCTTTACTGTTTTGAGATGTTATCTGGTCTTAGAATCAATTTTGATAAAAGTGCAGTAATGGTTCTTAATGATTTTAACAATGTTGAGTATTTGGTAGCTAGTACTTTGAACTGTTCGACTATGAAATTTCCTTTTGATTATTTAGGTTTTAAGACAAGACCTTCAAAGCTTAAGAAGGAAGATTGGATAGTCATTATTGATAAGATTAGTAATAGATTATCTAGCTGAAATAATAGATTCCTGTCTAGAGCAGGTAGATTAGTTTTAGTTAATTCAGTTCTATCGGTGATCCCCTCGTATTGGATGGTTGTTCATCAATTTCCTAAATGGATCATTGAGAAGATTGATAGGATTAGGCGGAATTATCTTTGGAATGGTGTTTCTAGTTGTAGAGGTTATAATTGTTTAGTTAATTGGGACATGTGTTGTAAATCTAAGTCAGAGGGGGGACTGGGGATCATTAATCTTCATAATTTTAATTCAGCTTTACTTGCTAAATGGCTATGGAAATATAGATGTCCAGAAGTGAAGGCTTCTTGGAAGTCTATAGTTTCCAAATCATATTATTCAAGTGGGGAGTTTCTTATAGAAAATAGTGGTGGTTTGGATAATAGATTATCTCATTTTTGGAAGTCGGTTTTGAATTGTTTTGACTTATTTAACTTAGGATGTAAAGTGTTAGTTCATTCAGGAAATCTTACTTATTTTTGGCACGATGCTTGGATATCTATAGTGCCGCTAAAAGTTGAATTCAGTGATCTTTATAATATTAGTAGTTTTAAGAATGCTTTTATTAAGGATGTTTACAAAGAAGATTTAGATCCTCCATGGGAGTTTTCCTTCGATAATATTTTAGAGGTAGATTTATTAAGACAATTGGCCCTGCTTAAAGCAAAGTTAGCATTGTATCACTTGGATGAAAGTGGAGATTCTATTAGCTGGGGTATAGATAAAAGTTTAGTTTACACTGTTAATTCGATGTATAGTTTTATTAACTTTTCTGGTATTTCATTTTATCCTTTTAAATTTCTTTGGAAGTCTAACTCTACACCTAAAGCAAAGTTCTTAATGTGGTTGATTATACATAAGAAGCTTAATACGATTGAGATGTTAAAAAGAAAGAATATTATTTTTGATGTCAAATGCTGTTTTTGTAATATTGGAAAGGAGGATGTAGATCATTTATTTTACTCTTGTTATTTTACCCTCTCTATTTTCAACATGATTATTAGGATTTTTACTTTTGATTGTTTTGATTCCTTTAGTAGTTGTAGTGATTATTGGTACTGTCTTAGATTACGTTACAATTCCAGATAGAAATATATATTGGATTCTTTAGTAATTTTCATAAGTTGGTTTATTTGGGCTGAGAGGAACCAGAGAATTTTTCATTCAGTTTCTGTTCCTGAGGAAAATTTAATCATCAACATAGTAAATTTCTGTTTGTTTTGGATGTTTGAGTCGCATTTTAAACTTTTTGGTGAAATTCAATTTAGACTCTTTTTGAGTAAGGTTAGATTAAATCTGAGTTTATTCATTCGTTTTAATAACTTTTTTTGAAGTAATAGACTTCGTCTGGGATGCTGATTTCTTTTTACCTGGATTGTCTCTTCCCCCTTGCTGGTTTATTTTTTATGTCATTCTTCTTTTACATGTATATATGGATATATGTCTATATATATATATATATATATATATATATAGGCATATACTCAGATATATGTGTAAGTTACTAATAATTTTGTTTCAGTTTTTCAGATTACAGGTTGTAGAGGAAATGGTGGAGCTATTGAGGTGGCTGCTTGGACTGACCATTTTTGATTTGTTTTGGTTGTATTAGTGTATGAGGAGTGGAGGTGTTGTATATTTTGGGGACTTGTTACTTCACTTGTTTTGCTCATAGTTTGTTATATGTAAGGAAATAGATATACTTCTTATCGGGTGGTGGCCTTGCCGGAATTCGATAAGAAGTATGATGGGTGGTGGCCTTGCCGGAACTCATCTATCTATTATCCCTTACATTTTCTTTGTGAGCCTTTCGTCTGGTGATTGTATTGGGATTTTTGTATCACTTTATTATTATTATATATATGTGTGCTCTCTTTCTTTTGGAAGATCACGCATCTTTTGCTCAAAAAAAACATCTCGTATGCGAATCGCGATTTTAGGCCAAGGTCCGAAGTTGACCAAGGTTCATCAAAAGAAAATAAATAGGGGGAGGTAGAAATTTTCATAATAAATAGATCAGAGAGAAAAACAACATCATGATAAGCATAAAGATTAGAACTTGATGATAACATCATTACGAATCAAGAAAACTGCTGAATAAATCACAAACTTGTCATGAGAATAAAGGTAGACAAGTCTCAAAACTAAAGATTCAAAAAGCAACAGGAATAGATCATACTTAATCCAATTCCACTTTAATTCATGGCCACATTATAATTAAATATTTAAATCGGAAAGCAACTAGAACTTACAGAGAACGGCTAATGAATTAGGGAGTGAATTTGTCGTAGAAAGTTGCAGTGTCATTGATCTATCCTCTTGAATTTGTTGTAGAAGCATTGATCTTTGATTTGATTTGGGTTTGAACGCTTAAGCTTTAATTTAGAGACGGCGACCATGGCTCAAGAGAGATTCCAGCAGCATTTAGGTGTAAGAATGATTTGTTATGAATTAGGTTAGGTCTAGGTGTTATTTTATAGGTGTAGCAATTCATTTCAGCCATCGGATTAACCCTAAAACCCATCTGGACCATCAAAACTCATCCCGGGCCTCAAAAATGGGTTCTGGGCCACCCCAGGCCGACCAGGTCGACCTTTACAGAGGGGGGGTCGACACTATAGTCGACCTGGGGGGGGGGGGGGCAGGTCGACTATAGTGTCGACACTATGGTCGACCTGGGTCAGTCTGACAGAAAGTCTGCTGAAATCTTGTTTTGGCCATATCTTGGTCATACGGACTCCGATTTTCGAAAACTCGGACTCTATTTCGCGTATTTTTCCAAGAGGAACGCAATGGTGATGTCCATTTTACCTAATTCCTGATTCTTGAATTAGTTATCCTTATTTTACTATCTTTTCTGTTACATACATCATTATCGAACTAATTTTTCTTCTCTTCCATGTATTAATTAATTCTTCTTATGCATCACCATTATTTACCCATCATAAGCATATTTTTATATATTTTATTTTATTTTTAATTATATTAAAAATACGGGGTGTTACAGGGATGGCTCCGTTTGAAGCTTTGTACGGAAGACCGTGCAACTCACCATCATGTTGGATAGAGACTGGCGAGAAGTTTATGCTTGGACGAGATGTGGTGAGGGAAACTTCAGATAAGATTAAGATCATTCAACAACGAATGAAGGCTGCCCAAGATAGGCAGAAGAGTTATGCTGATAAGAGGAGAAGAGACTTAAAATTCTCCGTTGGTGACTTGGTGTTTGTCAAGATTTCTCCATTGAAGAGTGTGATACGATTTGGCAGGAGAGGCAAGTTGGCACCAAGATTTGTTGGCCCATTCCCTGTTCTTGAACCAGTCGGGAATTCGGCATATAGAGTTGGCTTACTAGAGAAGATGGCAGGAGTTCACGAAGTATTTCATGTTTCCCAACTAAGGAAGTTCGTTCATGACCTAGATATGACTATTTCACCTGATCAGTTAGAGGTCTTCGAAGTAGAACCCGAGGCGGTTGGGAACCGCAAGCCGGCCCGTATTGTCGAGCACGACATGAAGCAACTTCGAAGGAAGGCGGTAAAGCTAGTCAAGGTTCAGTGGGGCGAGGACGAGAATGATTGCACTTGGGAGACAGAGGAGAACATTAGGAAGACATATCCAGAACTCTTCGCCTGGTAAGATTTTAACTTCGATTTAGTTTTCCGCATGCTAGGATAGGATAGGCTTGTTTGCTTGTTTTGCATGTTTGATTTTTGTATGTGGCTGTTAGGCATGCGGGGTCTTTTGTATGTTTTGGGTTAAGGAATTTCGGGGACGAAATTTCTTAAGGGGGGGAGAGTGTAACGACCCGTATTCTACGCATCATAGGATCGTAGGATATTTATTTCTTTCACGTACGAAGTCGTATGGTCATGTAACTTTGGGAAACGACTATTGGGGTCATTTCCCATGTTCATGATTTTTCCCAATATTTAAATGACCATTTTACCCCCTAGTTGGTACTGTTTTGGCCATAACTTTTGACTGGAAAGGAATTTAGACCTAAAACCACTTCCATTGGCTCCGGATGATGGTTTATAATTCCGTAGAGTGGTCACATTAGCCAAACGGGCTCACCGTTTGGGAGATATGGCTGAAACAAGTTTCACATGGTGAAAAACAGCTTAATTGGGCTTAACCGGGTAATTAGCAGCTAGGCCCAAAGAGGATTTCGCGATTGGAGATGTATAGGGGCTGATTAGGGTTAGAAAACATTTCTTTCAGCTGCCACTTTCATTCTTGGAACCCTAACAATGGCCTCCAACACCCAAATCACCTTCTAATCACTTTCTAATCAAGTTTTGGCTTAATCTACATCAAATTAAGGAGAGAAAATACGAAAGCAAGGTTAGAGCTGCTGTTAGACATCAGTATTAACCCAAATCAGCAAGGTTTCATTTCTGGGAATTCTATTTGTGGCCAAGGTGAGTGATTAGCATTGTTTTGACACTAATTACAGTTAATTAAGGGTAATTAGTGAAGATTAGCGAATTTATACACTAATAAATTCTGGAAAAATATCTATAAATTCGAAAATAATATTTTATGCCTCTGGTAGAAATTTGGTTTAGATTGGTTAAGTTTTGTTAACCCTATGATTAGTTTTGCTTAAACATGCTTAAGGGAAAATATGGGGTTTTGGGTATATTTGATCCATTTTGACATGAAAATTCATTGTTTTGGTGTTTGTGGTTAGTTTGCTATGTTGCTATGACTGTTTGGAATAATTTTTGATTGATTAGAATAGTTAAATTGGTCGAAAACGTCGTCGAATGGCGTAAAACACTTGCTGTAAAAGTTGCAGGAAAAGTGCAGGTTCTGGATCGGATCGGATCGGATATGGGGGCTTGGATCGGATAAGTTGAACTGTGCAAGGGATTCGATCGGATCAGAACTTGACACTTGAGAGAACTGGCAAAAAGGAAGGCCACGCTAATTGAACTGGGATCGGATCGGATAAGGGAAGAGAGATCGGATCGGAGCATGTGAAGAACGAGGGAGCTGATCGGAGCGGAAGCACGGACTGGATAGGAGATGGCAATCCGACCCGACCCGAAGTGGGAGACCCGACCCGAACCGATGCAACGCTGTGGACCCGAACCGATGCAACGCTGTGGACCCAAACCGAACCACTACAGGAGAAGACTACGAACAGAACCAACTCAAGGTAGAGGACCCGACCCGAACCGATGGCTAGAAGGGGAACCTGACCTGATCCAGTATTGACCAATAACCCGAGATGCAAAGGTAGTCCAATATGGGAAGTTAGAGCTCAGGATCCAGTTGGGAACTGAAGAGTTCACTTCATGATTGGGCTTTGCTGCGGGACGTGTGCCAATGGGCAGTCGATGTCTATGACTTTGGATCAGTATGTATGGGAGGTACGTGAACGGATTCAGGGCTGCAATGGCCTAGGTACGACTAAAGGGCTATAGACCAATGAAGTGGGGTCATTTGTAAAGATTTGGTCATGACTCCATGTGGTAAGCTTGGTAGTAGCAGTAGTTGTACAAGTTGAACTCCGTCACTACTTCGATGGGTCTAGTGATTGACAGTGGTGGACATTGTATGCTTTACGCACTAAGTGAGAGACGTGAGGATGGTTGTTATGCTTGATTTGTTTGCCACCCTTATGACATACACCCCCCCTCCCCGTATTCTCTACATTATTTATTATGGCACCTCAGAGTATTGTACGGTATGTGGTAATAACTCTTTGGTTGCAGGTCCAGGTTCAGGTATGGTTTATTATACCTGTTATTGTTCTGTTTAGATGCTTATCGCTCATACCAGGCTTTATGTCTGACCCAGAGTTTTATGTCTCTTCTTATTACTCTGGGTGCTCACACGAGCAGACTAGAGACAGGTTAGCTGGTGATGCACGAGTAGATGATCCGGAGACGAGCAGGAGGCTTCCATGTATGATATATATATAATATTCTCCCTGTGTTGTGGAAGATCACCGCTTGGGCATTAGTAGTGCATCTTCTACTTCAGTTTTCTTTTGTTTAGAGACAGTAAATTTGGAAAGTTGTAATAAGCTGTATTTGGATTTCCGCTGCTCTGATGTTGATGTTGGTTTTAGTTATCAGCTTATGCACTGTCTCACCTGTTTTATGTCAAGTATGTTATTATTATATTTTATTCCATGCGCTGTGAGACATTCTACAGGTTCCTCGTTAGTCAATTCCCTTCTTTCCTTTCTTCTGACGACCGTCCCGTGCTAGTCGGGCATGTGTACAGCGCACTTTCGGAGGAAATGCAGGCTGGTACGGGGCGGGCCGTCACACTTACCATCTCTGTCATGAACCTAATCTGAAAGTATGTAATGAGGAGGGCGTCAGAACATAAGTTCTGTGTGAGTGGACTTAGAATAAACTTCTGTATAATCATACATATACCGTTTAATTATATTTTCTTGCTTATTAGGTTATTCGCGATATTAGCTCTCTAAGCTATACTCATGTCCCACTAGTAGATTAACCTAATACAACGTATATGTAGATACCCCTAACTCGTATAATCCTTTCCATGTATATATACAGTCCCTTGCCGTATGTCGTACAGGCTTCGTCATGTAAATCTATACCACTTTAGTGTAGTGCCACCATTCTCGAAATCATTTGGACTACCACTCTTGATCTTGCTAGATTCCGTTTATTACCTAGATCTAATCTAGGGTTTTCTATCCAGCGCTTCCTAGATTCAATCAGGGTTTACGATACCCAGGGCCACTGGGGTTTATGCTACCTATTGAACACTTTCTAGATCCGACCAGGGTTTATGCTACCTAGGGCCACTAGGGTTTATGCTACCTATCGAACAATGCCCCCTAGTCTAGGACACACTTTCCAGAGCGATATATGTTCCTAGACTTTACGTCCCAATCGTGTTGTTAAACGTGCTAGATATCTAGTTGCACACGTCCTCTATATGTGCGGCCCGAGTCATGTGGCATGGCTAATCAAGGAACACGAAACTCGGTCGGGAGCTTCAAGTTATCTGCCGATGCAGATGCTAAGGTCTGTTTTATCTGTATGTGGCTGTGGTCCCACTTGACCCATCCCTCAACTAATGAAAGGCACCCAAGAAAATCAAGAATGAGAACTGTACGCAGGCCCTCTATGCCCCCACAAACCTATTGGCCACCCTCACCCATAACTATATAGCAAAGTATATGGTCTTTTGGAGTTCTCCGCCTTTCCGCTTGCGTATCACGATTGACTCAAGATGGTAGGTAGACGACGACGTGCTATCACTGGGCTAAACAAGATATTGTCGCCTAACGTTGACCCATCCTAGTCTTTAGGTTTCTTATATTGCAACCAAGGCATACCCTTGGCTCTTCTAACGCAGACCTTAACCTCTGTGAGCCCAGGAGGATCATATGCAACCTCACAGAGGGATACCAAGAGTACCCTCACGTCCCTTCGAAGTCGCGTGCTTCATAACCCAGTTCGTTGGAGCCTTCTTCATGATCAGATGGACGTTCGCTCCTCCTCGTGTTCTACTTGGCTTTCTTGACTAAGGTTTACTACTTAGTTTCCTGAATCGTTAGCTTTCTTAACTAAGGTTCACTACTTAGTTTCTTGAATCGTTAGCTTTTTTAACTAAGGTTTACTACTTAGTCATCTTAACTAAGGTTTACTACTTAGTTCTCTTAATCGTTCATTTTCTTAACCAAGGTTTACAACTTAGTCCTCTTAACTAAGGTTCATTACTTGGTTCTCTTAACCAAGGTTTGATACTTAGTTTCTGTTACTTAGTTCTCTTTAACTGAGGTTTGTTACTGAGTTCCTTTTAACTAAGGTTTACCAATGAATTCAAGCATGACTTAAGTTCTCTTTATCAAATGATAACGTATGGGTGTTTTCCCACATTTTCAGCTTAGATTAACTTATTTCATGGTATAAGTCGTCCCACCCTTCGAGTCTTGTATTACATCTTAAGTCATATCCATTTCTTATCCCTAGGATAAGTTTATCTATCATTTAATCTTATCATTCCCCACTTTTCCTTGCTTTGATACTGTTATATTGATTAAGTTTGCCCATGTGTCCAAGTTGACTTAACCCCCAATCACGTATTCAATTCAACCCACGTACCATGCTAAATTGGTTAAGTGTTCTCTATCAGTTCATGTTGACTTAACCCACCTGTATATCATGTCAAATTGGTTAAGTGTTATCTAGCAGTTCACGTTGACTTAACCCACCCATATATCATGTCAAATTGGTTAAGTGTTGTCTAGTGTTTCATGTTGATTTAACCTTACCATACTAGCATGTATCATTAGTATTAATTAATTATTAATAACCAACCTCTCACATTATACCTATTGTTGCGGTCACTGGATGTGCCGGTTGGTTCCGGGCAGGATTACACCACAACTCAATCTAACCTCGGGTTTCAAGCACGTTATGACTAACTTCTCACATTAGAACCTATTGTTTGCGGTCACTGGATGTGCCGAGAAGTTCCGGGCGGGATTACACCGCAAACTCATTCTAACCTCGAGTTAGCCATGTTTCGTGTTTAACCAATTAACAATTCATGTCTATTCTAGGTGTCATAGGCCAATTATCAATTTACAAGCATGTTCATGTTCATTCTAGATATCAAATGTCAATTACCAATTCACAAGCACGTTCATGTTCAAGTTAAGCCACTATTGTCAATTTCATGTTATGTGTCGAGTTCCATAATTACATAAAAACATGGTTTGTCCAACATATTCCATTTTTTATTATGTTTCTAGGATCTTAACGGCATATCCAATTTTCAAGTCTCAAATTCAAGCTTTACCCAAAAACCCCAATTTATGTTCATGCTTATAATCCCGTTAATAGGCTATACCTATTATTCTAGTTTCCCATACATGTGTTCCTAACAGGTTGCTATCATTCCTCATATGTTGGTTAAGCTTATTCATATGTCAAGTGCTACTAAACCCATTTCTACTTTGCTTACATAACCATTCGTGTAATAATCTTTTTACCCAAATTGCCTAATTCATCGATTAAATCTCAAGCTCTTCCCAAATAACTATAATTTACGTGCTGTTGACCTTGGTTCGAAGGTAGCCAAAGTTTCAAAAATAAAATGGAAGAATAGGGAAGAGGAATAGATTAAGCATATAAAGATTATTTTAAATTGCAACATGAATTTTAACTGAGGAATGATGAACGATGATAATACTATTATGCATGAAGTGTATTGTAATCCCACTCACTGATTTAAGAACGGATCTTGAATTCTGGGATCTGATTTCTGAAACTGAAAAGCTATCCCTTGACGTAGATTATCGATCCTCTAATTTAGATTTGATTCTTAGAAAATAGTTGTTGAAGTCATTGAATTAGCCTTTGATTCTCTACTTGAATTCTAATGAAGAACTTGAGCAGCATAACCCCGTCTTTGATTTATTTTGATATGAATTAGGGCTGAATATAGGCATAATGAATATGTGTAGAGAAAACTGTAGCCTTATGGGTGTTTATATAGGTGCTCAAGACCTTATCGTACATGCAGTGCTGAGTCAGCATTGAACCCAGTTAAGAAAATAGTCCAGGTTCGCAGATGAATCTAGCCAAATCTTATCGTACATGCAGCGTTGAGTCAGCATTGGGTCCCGCTAGCTGTTTTGGCGTAGAAATTCGAATTTCGAATGTTTGAATTGTTTTGGCGTAGAAATTTGATTTTTGAACTTTTGAATTTCTGGAATTTATTTAACTGTTTTATTCACATGAAATATTCTTATATGTATACAATTACTCTGCCAACCATTTTACGCGTACATATATACGCACAATTTTCGTTCTATTTTCAAAATTTAAACGATGTTGCACCGTTATTTGATTCTTACCATATTTCATTGACTATAGCCTTATCTTGAATTTTATCTTTTGTATACATATATTTATGCATATATATATATATATATATATTCTCATATATATACATATATTTTCTTTATTTCCTTATATGTACGTTCTTATCCTTTCAAATTTTGAATTTGTATACGTACATATATTTGCATATTCAGTTGGCCCTCTCTAAAAAAGATAAAAATTACGCCGCTACCAGGGTTCAAACCCCCGACCTCCATGTTACAAATTCCACGTCTTAACCAACTAAGTTATGAAGTCTTTTGTTAATAAGTCTTAGAACAATGATAATTATTGTTCTCTCCTTACTTCTCTTTTTCATGTTAGTTACAATACTTAAATTAAACCATTGCATGAATCTTTTTCTTTTAATGGTAATGCATTATGTTTGCAAATCAGTGCATGCAACATATTTACATTGCATGCAACCAATCCTTTCTTTCTTTTAATGCATGCATTACATTTTTTCTTCTTCAGTGCATGTATTTATTACATGCAATCTTTATTTTATATTTTAATTTGTTTGTATACACACACACACACACACACACACACACACATATATATATATATATATATATATATATATTTCTCTAGTGCGCATACAAACTTCTAGGCTTAATAACTTCTTCACTTGATGTCCGTTTTACGCAAACCAGGTGTCTAACTTGACCAGAATTCCGAGATGGACGCAATGGTGATGTCCATTTTACTTAATTCCTGATATTTAAATTAAGTATTTTTATTTTCTCATCTCTTTGATTACACACATTGTTATCGCTTTAATTTCCTTACTTTTTAATGTATGAATTAATTTTTCATTATAAATCACCATTATTTACCTATCTATGCATATATACATATTTGTACATTTTTAATTATATTAAAAATGTGGGGTGTTACACAAATTAATTCAAACAAACATCATAAATAATCTACAACTACACTTGTACAAGTTTAGAGCTTGTGGCATTAATGTGAGTTCCCAAAGAGAACTCACCTTGGTATTAATGGAGCCATCAACAAGAAGGAATCCAAGCTAAAGGTGTTATCTTCTCACTTGAATCAACAAAGACCAACCTACACATATGAAACCCAATAACCTATGCATTAGGAACATAGAGATTCTCAAATAACATAGAGGAGATGATGAAGAAGATAGAAATCAACTTACCGAATCCTAGGAGATGAAGAAACACAACAAAGACTGGATTTTTATTGGATTCTAGGGCTTAGGATTTTAATTTCTCCTTTCCCTAAGCATAGGAAATATGAGGAAGAGTAAATGAAGAAGTAAGTGAGAGAGGAAGGTGGTTGGGTGCCTATTTGTGCTGTCCAAATTGGTTTAGGTGCACAAATTTGCACTTTATCCCCTCCAAACGACTCCAATTATCCCGAATTCGAAATATATCGATGTTTATACCTAAAATGACTGTAAACGACGTTCCGGAACAAATGTATGTGGTCCCGAATCATAGTTCAATTGTTTACAAACATTCACCTTTTTGGGCACAAAACTAATATATCGATTCGATATTTTAAATAATTTGTTGTGAATTTTACGGGTTGTTACAGACTTCTCTCCTTAAAGAAATTGCATCCTCGCAATTATTCAAAATAAGCTATTAGTGTAACAACCGTAAAATTTTAAACTCCCAATAAGAATAAAAAGAAAATTCACCTTATGGGAATAGATCTGGATGAGAACGCTCGGTGGACTCCTTAGTTTCCTATGAGTAATCCTTCAGATTAGCGGACCATTGGACTTTAACAAGGGGAATTTCTTTATTATGGAGGCATTTTACTTCCATGGCAAAAATTCGAAGGGGTTGTTGCTCGTAGGTAAGATTCGGTGAAATTTCTATTTTTTCAAGAACATAAGGCTCGATAGTAATGTGAGATTTCCCTAATTTCTTCCGTAGTTGATAAATATGGAACACATTATGAATGGAAGAAAAATGATCTGGTAGCTTCACGCAATATGAAAAAACCCCAACACACTCGGTGATGGGAAATGGACCGATAAATCTTGGCGCTAATTTTCCCGATTTGCTAGATCGCATAACACCCTTCATGGGTGATACACGAATAAAAACCAAGTCCCCCACGGAAAATTCTAACTTTCTTTTCTTGCTATTGGCATAGGACTTTTTCCGACTTTGAGCTTATTTTACATGGCAACATATAAGCTTAATTTTCTCCGTGGCATCTTGAACAAGATTGGGGCCTATAATCAATTTCTCTCCGATTTCCAGCCAACAAGAAGGAGATCGGCATGGCCTTCCGTAAAGGGCTTCAAAAGGCGCCATGCCAATTGTAACACCCCGTAATTCTACAACATTAAGATTTACAAATCAAGGCAGAATTAAAAGTTAAAACCAAAATCAAGGGAAACGGGCTGCGCCATTGTGTTCGTCTCGGAATTCTACATGAAAACGAGTCTGAGTTTGCGTAAATCGGAGTCCTTATGAGGGAGATATGGCCTCCGGAAGATTCAGCGAAGTTCAAAATTCAAAACAGGTCAAATTCAAATTTCAAAAATCGGGCCGGATTGGCCAGGGCAGGAATTTTCCCACCCAAGACACCCAGATCGACTGGGTAGTCGACCTGGGCTACCCAGGTCGACTGGGTAGTCGACCTGGGGCACTCAGGTCGACTACATAGTCGACCTGGGGGTCGACCCCCCCTGTTTTTCCACCTTTCTGCATCTGGTTCGTTCTGATGTATTTGGTCACGTTTTCTGGCCAGGTTCGTCCGCCTAACACTATATAAACAGCCCTGGTCTTCTTCTCTATTCACAATTCTTTTCTACCCTTTTGCTGCAAAGATTATTGACAAACATGGCTTCTTCTCCTCCTCTTAAATTAAATAATAAATAGAATAATATATAAAATAAATCAAGACGAGGAGATGCTGCTAAAAGACTTTCAAGAAGAGGTTCAAGTCAAGCTAGGATTCAAGAGGAGGTTCAAACGACTTCAACGACTGTTTTTCTACGAATCTTAGCAATGCCATCTTTCTGTTCTGATCTAATCTCTGTAAGTCAGTTATTTCTAGATTTGAATGTTTTCTTTGTTCGTGACATGAAATTAAAGGAATAAAAGAATATGCCAAATTTCTCTCTCTCTATTCGAATCAGTGCCTATACTCTTGAACCTAATTAAGAACTGTTATGATTCGAGGACAAATAAGACTGTGACTATGAAACTATGGACCTTAGAACCATATGCCTCTATGACTATAAACATTTGCCTATGACTATGGACATTTCCTATGACTATGAACATTGCCTATGACTATGAACATTGCCTATGACTGTGACTGTGACTATGAGGATTATTTCCTTGACTGAGCCTATGCCTTTAATTAGAAAATATAAATTATTTCCTATGACATAATAAGGACATCTGTGATTAAAAACCTATGATTCATGACTAGGAAAGTGTTGCTTAAGTTTTGTGACTATGAAATTGGGTCTAAACCCGATCATCTATTCTTGGTTATCTTTGGTTTTAGACCTTGGGAATTTACCTATTAAGTTAGGTCTACCCATGTTCTTGAACCTACGTCTCTATTCTGTCTATTCTTGGTTTTCTTTGGTTTTAGACCTTGGGAATTTACCTATTAAGTTAGGTCTACCCATGTTCTTGAACCGACGTCGTTATTCAACCCTTTTTATGCCAGTTAGTATGCCTATCTTTTGCATAGCATCTTTGGTTCATTCCCTATTTTCTACGAACCTAGCTTTATTTATAATCTAGACTGAATCACGATTATACGAACAGTGGGAATGTGGTTTGGGTAAAATATGAAATTTACTAAAAACATAGTTTAACTTGGAAATTGGCATAAATTGGGAACATGTATTATGGCATGTTCATAGAAATGCAAATTGGATAAATTTGACATGAATTAAAAGATGTGTAATTTGGATCTAGTATTGACGTGTAAATCTAGCATTTACATGAATAGTGAACTAGAGTAATAAGTCTAGAATTAGAATGTTGAATCGGAATTGGATTAGCTAATTTGGCACGGTAAGTATATTGGCATAAATGTGAAATTGGCCATAATTGGGAGTAATTGGCAGGTTTAGCAAAATCATGGTTAGTGACACATAATTTGGTATAGTCCACATACCAAAAGGCATAAATATGATTTATAAGGGGAAATGGGCCATAAGAATGAATGTAGACAATTTACATTAAAAGAGTAATTAGGAAATAAGTAAATTAGGAATAATTTACTTATAGAATTTGGCCTGAATGAGGAAATATAAATTTAGACAAATTAAAGGTTTATTAACGACATCTCTTTTAATGACACACCAGAAAGTTCTAGGGTGACAGAGAGGATAGTGTCTAAGCTTGGGTTTGGAAAATACAAGTTTCCTGCTCTCCCTGGCTATCCCTAACTGATTCGACGAACGGGATGGTTGCTTTCAAAACTTGATTTGAAAATAAATTGAAACCCTTTGAACTTAGAAAACACGAATATACCTAGCCCGAGGTTAGACTGAGTTGCGATGTAAACCTGCCCGGAACCAACCGGCACATCCAGTAGTCGCAACAATATCTGTCTAATGTGAGTGGTAGCGGCTTTAATTTATTTAGTTGAAGCTGGAACAAGAATGGTAGGGTTAAGTTAACTAAGGCACTTAACCAGTTCAACATGATAACTAGACTGATGGGTGGGGTTAGGTTCAGACTGACACTTAACACTGTTAAGCTAGAATGGGAGGGTTAAGTCCATAGGAACACTTAACCAACTTAACACATTTAAGCTAGAATGGGAGGGTTAAGTCCATAGGAACACTTAACCAACTTAACACAGTTAAGATAGAATGGGAGGGCTAAGTCCATAGAGACACTTAACCAAACTCAAGGTAGCAAAACGAGACTTGTAGGGGTTAAGTAAAGTTAATACACTTAGCCAAATTAATATGTTAACTAGACTAGAGGTTGGGGTTAAGAAAAATCTAATACACTTAGCCAATTTGATATGTTAGCTCGGCTAGACCATAGGGTTAAGTAAACCTGAACACTTAACCATCAGGTTGTGATAAAGGAATGGGGTTAAGTCTAAAACACGAAGGGATAATACTTAACCATTAATAACATGTTAGTTAAAACAGACGGGCAAGGTTAAGTTAAAAAGGAACACTTAACCAATACAGGATGAAGGGGTAGGGTTAAGTAATAAGAAATACTTAACCAATATAACTTGGTTTGTGGTAGGGTTAAGTCAACGTGAATTGCTGATGACACTTGACCAGCTTAACAGGATAAATGAAGAGGGTTAAGTTAGCTTGAATTGACTAATGACACTTAACCAATCCAAATTTACGGGAAAGAGAACTAAGTAGCAAAACCTTAGTTAAAAGGAGCTAAGTAGTAAACCTTAGTTAAGAAAACAACGATTATGGAAACTAAGTGATAAACCTTAGTTTACCAAATTAAGTAGTAATTCTTAGTATAACACGAGGAGGAGCGAACGTCCGTCTGATTAAAAAGAAGGCTCCAACGAATTGGGTTACGAAGCCCGAGGCTTCGAGGGGACGTGAGGGTACTCTTGGTATCCCTTTGTGAGGCTGCAGATGATCCGCCTGGGCCCACAGAGGTTAAGGTCTGCGTAGAAGAACCAGGGGTATGCCTTGGTTGCAATACATGGCAACCTAAAGACTAGGATGGACCGGCGTGATTCGGCGAGCAAACGGTAGCCTTGTGATAGCGACTCGTCGTCTACCATCCATGTTGAGTCAATCGAGATACGCGAAGCGGAAAGGCGGAGAACTCCAAAAGACCATATACTTGCTATCTAGTTATGGGTGAGGATGGACATAGGATAGTAGGGCACCGGGGGCCGGCGTATAGTTCTCATTTTACAAGGTGTGCCTTTCATTAGTTGAGGGAGGGGTCAAGTGGGACCATAGCCACTGGAATAAAAACAGACCTTAGCATCTGCATCGGCAGATATCTGAAAGCTCCCGACCGAGTTCTGTATTCCTTGATTTGCCCTGTCACAGGACTCGGACCGCACATTACAGGACATGTGCATCTAGATAAGCAATAACGATTCGCGATACATGCGTGGGGAAGTATAGGAACATATACCACTCTAGGTAGTGTGTCCTAGACTTGGGGGCATCGTTCGACAGGTAGCGTAATCAATAGTTGAACTAGGTGGCATAAACCCTGAACTCATAACGTAAAACTCTAGTTGAATCTAGAAAGCACTTGATTAAAAACCCTAGATTAAATCTAGGTAATAAATAATAAATGTATGCCCAAAGGCAACAGAAAATACAGGGATTGGGATCACGTTATCGTTACTAGTTGGCACACTAGTTAGGCGGTGCAGAGATATAGAAACCAGTATAATAAGGAAATAGCGAAGCGGCGAAAGTATTAGAGCGTATCCAGTTTATCTTATCTTAGCATATCTTGTGATTACCTTGTCTAATCTTGTTGACCCTATCGTCATGGTGTAATCTTGTATTCAGTTAATTCATGTCGTTTTATTTTTCCATGTTCACATGCTAGAAGTTACTGAACTTACTCAGGCTTTATGTCTGACTCGGTTTTTCTTTCGTCTTCTTTTCTTCCGTTCCCCCCCCCCAAGGTTGTAAAGGAGATAATAGTTTAGCTCAGGTTAAGTTGGACTGTCACTCTTTCTCAGCTTGAAGATTTGTCGAAGTTTTGCTTGGATTCTCTTTTCAGATGCTATGGTTGGTTCTTGTTACATTGGGGAATATATATGTATTTTTATGCTTCTTTATTTTGTAAGACAGATGATACTCTGATATTGTAAAGAAATCATTGTACAAACTATTTTATCAATAAAGCAAAGTTTTATTTTCCGCTGTTTAATCTATGTCTGTCTTGTAATTTATCTGCATCTTTTACCCAAAATGCTCCACAGAACTTAGTGCATTCCCTTTGTGAGTGACACTAATGGATGTGGGGTGTTACACGTGGTATCAGAGCTGAAGGTTACCAGATCAGATAAAGGATTTGAAAAATTAATTTCAAAACGGTTTTTAAAGAAGCATTTTCAAAAGAAAAGATTTGTTTTAAAGGCATATTCCCCAAAGCCATACGCACTATCTTCTCTTCCTCTATTTGAATTCTTGTCTCCTTCTTTCTTGAGTCTCTGGGGCTCCTGGCTTTCTGGGAGGTAACCTCATCGAAGGGCAAAGTAGTACCTGACTTCCATCTAGGGCTGTGGTTGTTTCACTTACGGCCAGTTTTCTTTCAAGCTTATAGGGTTTTCTGTACGATGGAAGCAGCTTTCGAGAGATTTGTCAACATGACTACATACGGAAGGGGATGAGGAGTTTGGCTAGGGAGCATAACCCTAGGATGAGGAATTCATGGATGTAGACTTAGCTCACGAAGGAGGAAGAAATTATAAAACCTAAGACAAGAGGAAGTATCTTTACTAGGGTATGATAGGGTATATACTTAAGGACAAGGGCAAGAACAAGGATGAGATTTTCAGAAGGACAAGTACATGCTTTCGCCACCAAGCGTACCTAGGAGAAAGGTAGTCCGGTTGGATGAGTCTAGTTTTCTGTTCATACTATTTCCTTGGGTTCTAGCGCTTCGCATTTGTTCATATCCACTTCCATAGTTGCGTCTCTGCACCATAGTACTTATATAGTAGAAAGATCCCACTAGAGTCTCAAATCCAATTGGTGGTCCGACCAGTTTATTTTTGGTTAGTAGGGATTTGAGAATAGCTATCGAATTTGCTTATATCATCTCACGTAGATCGTCTAAGTTCGGAGGAGATATTCCTTGGGTGCTTGTCTGATATTGGTTTAGGCCTTTGGGGCTTGTACGTGAGGAATGTTGAGTTCGACTGGGATGGTTTGCGTGAGAGATGAATAGTTGTGGCTGACACTCTAAAAAGTGCATAGTAACCTTTCGACCCTTATAGTTATGGCATGGCGGATAAGAGGGAAACCTCTAATCATCTTAATACGTATACTTGGTACCGTGACTGACATCTGTTTATTTTGGAAATAGAGATCCGGCATTTCACAGTCGTGAAGTTAAATTAGTTAGGATACAGTGGAGTAAAGCTCAAGAAGGCTAGATACTAGCATCATACCCTTTTCCTTAAGGGTGCATCCTTGATTTCTCTGTAGGAGCTTTACACATAATTGTTTCTCTCTTTCCGAAGTATATCCTCTAGGTCGTATCTTCGATCCTTAGGTAAAAGCCAATGGATGTAAACATGTGTTTGAAACATGTTATGGTTGGTGGTTGCAAGTGATTGCTAATGGTTTCTCGTGGATGCATATGCATACGTTTTAGGCACTAGATCAGTTCGGACGCTTTCATATTGCATTTACAGGAATGTATTTGTTTGTAAGTTGAACTTGATATGTTATCATATAGATGTTGCGTATGGATGAATGGCTGTGCACGCATGTAGTATTTACAAAACTAGGGATGCTTGCATACATGATTGGACGCATGGCACTGACATGATTCGCATTAAGGGGGTCAACTGAATCAGTAGACCGCCTGATTTTGCATTAGATAAAGACATATACACACACTATGCATATAAACATGAAAGCATTAGAAATCTTTTAAGGACAGTGAATGCCTGTGATTGGATGGTTGAGTAGATGGGTGATTGGATGGTAGGACACATCCTTCCTAACTTAAAGATTTCGGGGACGAAATCCTTTTAAGTGGGGGAGAATGTAACACCCCGTAATTCTGCAACATTAAGATTTACAAATCAAGGCAGAATTAAAAGTTAAAACCAAAATCAAGGGAAACGGGCTACTCCATTGCGTTCGTCTCGGAATTCTGCATGAAAACGAGTCCGAGTTTGCGTAAATCGGAGTCCGTATGAGGGAGATATGGCCTCCGGAAGATTCAGCAAAGTTCAAAATTCAAAACAGGTCAAATTCAAATTTCAAAAATCGGGCCGGATTGGCCAGGGCGGGAATTTTCCCGCCCAAGACACCCAGGTCGACTGGGTAGTCGACCTGGGGGTTGACCCCCCTGTTTTTCCACCTTTCTGCATCTGGTTCGTTCTGATGTATTTGGTCATGTTTTCTGGCCAGGTTCGTCTGCCTAACACTATATAAACAGCCCTGGTCTTCTTCTCTATTCACAATTCTTTTCTACCCTTATGCTGCAAAGATTATTGACAAACATGGCTTCTTCTCCTCCTCTTAAATTAAATAATGAATAGAATAATATATAAAATAAATCAAGACGAGGAGATGCTGCTAAAAGACTTTCAAGAAGAGGTTCAAGTCAAGCTAGGATTCAAGAGGAGGTTCAAACGACTTCAACGACTGTTTTTCTACGAATCTTAGCAACGCCATCTTTTTGTTCCGATCTAATCTCTGTAAGTCAGTTATTTCTAGATTTGAATGTTTTCTTTGTTCGTGACATGAAATTAAAGGAATAAAAGAATATGCCAAATCTCTCTCTCTCTATTCGAATCAGCGCCTATACTCTTGAACCTAATTAAGAACTGTTATGATTCAAGGACAAATAAGACTGTGACTATGAAACTATGGACCTTAGAACCATATGCCTCTATGACTATAAACATTTGCCTATGACTATGGACATTGCCTATGACTATGAACATTGCCTATGACTGTGACTGTGACTATGAGGATTATTTCCTTGACTGAGCCTATGCCTTTAATTAGAAAATATAAATTATTGCCTATGACATAACAAGGACATCTGTGATTAAAAACCTATGATTCATGACTAGGAAAGTGTTGCATAAGTTTTGTGACTATGAAATTGGGTCTAAACCCGATCATCTATTCTTGGTTATCTTTGGTTTTAGACCTTGGGAATTTACCTATTAAGTTAGGTCTACCCATGTTCTTGAACCTACGTCTCTATTCTGTCTATTCTTGGTTTTCTTTGGTTTTAGACCTTAGGAATTTACCTATTAAGTTAGGTCTACCCATGTTCTTGAACCGACGTCGTTATTCAACCCTTTTTATGCCAGTTAGTATGCCTATCTTTTGCATAGCATCTTTGGTTCATTCCCTATTTTATACGAACCTAGCTTTATTTATAATCTAGACTGAATCACGATTATACGAACGGTGGGAATGTGGTTTGGGTAAAATATGAAATTTACTAAAAACATAGTTTAACTTGGAAATTGGCATAAATTGGGAACATGTATTATGGCATGTTCATAGAAATGCAAATTGGATAAATTTGACATGAATTAAAAGATGTGTAATTTGGATCTAGTATTGACGTGTAAATCTAGCATTTACATGAATAGTGAACTAGAGTAATAAGTCTAGAATTAGAATGTTGAATCGGAATTGGATTAGCTAATTTGGCACGGTAAGTATATTGGCATAAATGTGAAATTGGCCATAATTGGCAGGTTTAGCAAAATCATGGTTAGTGACACTTAATTTGGTATAGTCCACATACCAAAAAGCATAAATATGATTTATAAGGGGAAATGGGCCATAAGAATGAATGTAGACAATTTACATTAAAAGAGTAATTAGGAAATAAGTAAATTAGGAATAATTTACTTATAGAATTTGGCCTGAATGAGGAAATATAAATTTAGACAAATTAAAGGTTTATTAACGACATCTCTTTTAATGACACACCAGAAAGTTATAGGGTGACAGAGAGGATAGTGTCTAGGCTTAGGTTTGGAAAATACAAGTTTCCTGCTCTCCCTGGCTATCCCTAACTGATCCGACGAACGGGATGGTTACTTTCAAAACTTGATTTGAAAATAAATTGAAACCCTTTGAACTTAGAAAACACGAATATGCCTAGCCCGAGGTTAGATTGAGTTGCGATGTAAACCTGCCCGGAACCAACCGGCACATCCAATAGTCGCAACAATACTTGTCTAATGTGAGTGGTAGCGGCTTTAATTTATTTAGTTGAAGTTGGAACAAGAATGGTAGGGTTAAGTTAACTAAGACACTTAACCAGTTCAACATGATAACTAGACTGATGGGTGGGGTTAGGTTCAGACTGACACTTAACACAGTTAAGCTAGAATGGGAGGGTTAAGTCCATAGGAACACTTAACCAACTTAACACAGTTAGGCTAGAATGGGAGGGTTAAGTCCATAGGAACACTTAACCAACTTAACACAATTAAGCTAGAATGGGAGGGCTAAGTCCATAGAGACACTTAACCAAACTCAAGGTAGCAAAACGAGACTTGTAGGGGTTAAGTAAAGTTAATACACTTAGCCAAATTAATATGTTAACTAGACTAAAGGTTGGAGTTAAGAAAAATCTAATACACTTAGCCAATTTGATATGTTAGCTGGGCTAGACCGTAGGGTTAAGTAAACCTGAACACTTAACCATCAGGTTGTGATAAAGGAATGGGGTTAAGTCTAAAACACGAAGGGATAATACTTAACCATTAATAACATGTTAGTTAAAACAGACGGGCAAGGTTAAGTTAAAAAGGAACACTTAACCAATACAGGATGAAGGGGTAGGGTTAAGTAATAAGAAATACTTAACCAATATAACTTGGTTTGTGGTAGAGTTAAGTCAACGTGAATTGTTGATGACACTTGACCAGCTTAACAGGATAAATGAAGAGGGTTAAGTTAGCTTGAATTGACTAATGACACTTAACCAATCCAAATTGACGGGAAAGAGAACTAAGTAGCAAACATTAGTTAAAAGGAGCTAAGTAGTAAACCTTAGTTAAGAAAACAACGATTCTGGAAACTAAGTGGTAAACCTTAGTTGACAAAACTAAGTAGTAATTCTTAGTATAACACGAGGAGGAGCGAACATCCGTCTGATTAAAAAGAAGGCTCCAACGAATTGGGTTACAAAGCCCGAGGCTTCGAGGGGACGTGAGGGTACTCTTGGTATCCCTCTATGAGGCTGCAGATGATCCGCCTGGGCCCACAGAGGTTAAGGTCTGCGTAGAAGAACCAGGGGTATGCCTTGGTTGCAATACATGGCAACCTAAAGACTAGGATGGACCGGCGTGATTGGGCGAGCAAACGGTAGCCCTGTGATTGTAACAACCCTGAATTTTGGGGCCAATTTAAAATTTTATTTTAAGTGATTTTAATGAGTTTTGATATTTAAAATAATCTATTTTAAATAATAATGATCACAAATTTGATTCAAATCGAAGTTAGAATGAATAATTTAATTTTAATTATAAAAAGAGTTAGAAATAGCGCGGTAGTTGGAAAAGTCAAACTTGAACTTTGACTAACCATACAGGATGCAGAATTTAACGGATTTTAGTGAAACCAAAAATATTAGAATCTATTTAAAAATATCTTTCCAACGAATCCAAAAAATCGAAATTTCATAGTGGGAATCAAAAGTAATGCCCGAATTAAAATTTAGAAAGGTCGCTGGGAAATTTACAAAGGACAAAAATGCTACTTTTCACATACGAAGGAATATCGACTCGAAACCACTTCCATTGAGTTCCAAATGATGTTTCTGCATTGAAAAACAGTAAACACTTATATATTTCGAGTTTCAGAAATTATTTGTTTAAAAACGTATTTTTAATATTAAATATACTAGCCTTAAAAATAGCCATTTTTCAAACAGTCTCAGAATTCGACGAAAATAATTTTGTTTGGTTCGTATCGTCAAAACAAAGCTAAAAATGATTTTTCGGTATTTTTTAGAATTAATATATAATTATAATTGATTTTTCAGTGTAAACGGGCAAATTTTTGACTTTAAAAAATTCATTAAAAATCCATTCGGGCTCAGAATCGAACGAAATTAATTTTCATAGGTCCACAGCATCAAAAAATAGCTAAACATATTTTTCGAGAATTTTTGAAGTTAATTTGTGACCTCGGTGAATTTTCACGTACGATATACATTAAAATATTAATAAAATAATGTAATTATTCCAAAACTCATAACAGACCTCGGAATTGGACCCCGGGACATAGCTCATTGCGTTCAGAAGGTGTCAAAACCTTAAGAACGACAGTAAGCAGGCCTGAATCGGAGTTCGGACCAAAACGGGCTTTAATGGGCTAATTAAATAATTAGATAACCCTAGTATAATATTATAAATACCCCGAAAACACTGTTCATCATCTCCTAACCCGTCATTTGCTGAGCCGCCTAAACCCATGAGTCTTCAAAACTTCAAACTTCGATTTCTCCTCCGTTTCTCAACGAAATTTAGCGTGTGAGTACTCATTTCGAAGCTCTTCGCGAGCTCTTCGATTCTAGATAAGGAGCATCCGTCCCCGTGCCTCGACGAAGCCGCCATACCCCCGCAAACAGCCACCGTTTGCACCCCCCTGGGCCCCACCGCCGCCGTCGCACCCTCCCCTCTTCTGGCCGATCGTAGCTCTCTCCAAGACGGTCCACCTCCAACAAACGGTTCGTCGTTTCATCAACCGTAGCTCCCGCACTCTGAAAACAAAGATTTGAACCTCTCTTGAAGGTAAAAGCTTCAGATTTAGTCACGCTTATAAGCGTCGCAGAGTCAGTTGCTAAAGGCTGATTTCTAATTTTTCATATGAACTTGAATGCTAATTGTTTCAGATCCGCAACCGTCTTGAATTCGAACACCAAATCTGACCAAACTCGATTCATCTCAGAACCAACAGCGGTGAGAATTTATTTTTAATTAAATTTAATTTATTTAATTATTTATTAATTCTTTGTTATTAAAGAATATTGACTGATCTGCTATGTAGCAATATTGAAATACGGATCTAAGTTGTTTATGACTGTATGATGTTAGATCCGCGAATCTAAACGTTAGATCTGAAATTATTGGCTAATTAAAATAGATTATTTAATATTATTGAATTATGCCTCGCCGATTTGTCATATGCCAAAATGTGCATCACCCTGTATGTTATGTTGATTTGAACTGTTAGATCTAGACCTCTTGGATTATTTGAATGTTGTGAATTTTTGATAACATGAAATTTACAATTTATTTTGTAAATAAAAAATTAGAATGTGTTGTTGAGATGTAATTTACAATTTATTTTGTAAATTAAAAATTAGAATTTGTTGTAGATATGAAATTTACAATCTGTTTTGTAAATTAAAAATTAGAATTGGTCGCTGATATGAGATTTACAATTTATTTTGTAAATTAAAGTTAAAATTCGTCGTTGACACAAAATTTTACATTTTATTGTGTAAATAAAGTTAGAATTGTGCGTTGACATAAATTTTACATTTTATTATGTAAATAAAAGTTAGAATGTTGTGATGATATAATTTTTACATTTTATTATGTAAATAAAGTTAGAATCGTGCGTTGACATAGAATTTACATTTTTATTTGTAAATTATAGTTAGAATGTTGCGTTGATATAAAATTGACATTTTATTATGTAAATTAAAGCTAGAATTGTGCGATGATATAAAATTGACATTTATTTATGTAAATTAAAGTTAAAATTTTGCGTTGACTTGAATATACATTTTTATTTTGTAAATTCAATATTAGGATTGGCGATGACATGAATTTACATTTAATTTTGTAAATTCAATATCAGAAATTGCGATGACATGAAATTTTCATTTTTATTATGTAAACAGAGAATTTTCACCGCATATATGAATTTACATCATTTTAATGTAAATTAAATAGTGAATTAAACTGTAGAAATTGTTAACATTATTCTTAATGTTAACATATGAAAATTTGACCGTAGAAATTGTTAACATTATTTTTAATGTTGATATATGTAAATTTAACCGTATGATTTGTTAACATTATTTCTAATGCTAATATATAAAAAAATTCACCGTAGGGCGAATTACATTAATTTTAATGTAATAAAAAGAATGGACTTTACATTGTGTTTAAAGAGTAAATTTTATATTGTGAAGAAGAATGAATTTTATATTGTAACTTGAGAATAGAAGTTTACATTTTGTTAAGGAAAATTCAATAAAAATGTGACAAGCATGAGAATTTACATTTTTCTTAATGTGAATATATAGAAATTTCTCCGTATGTTAAATTTACATTTTTTTTATGTAAATATATATATGAGTTTCACCGTATGTACATCTTACATTATTTTTAATGTACATTATATAGTAATTACAACGTAGGATAACATTGCATTATTTATAATGGAAATAAAAAGGGGAATTACACTGTAAGAAAATTAACATTATTTATAATACTAATATAAATGAAATTAGACCGCATGACATGAATTACATTTATTTATGTAATTTATAAATGAAATTAGACCGCATGACATGAATTACATTTATTTATGTAATTTATGAATGAATTAAGACCACATAGAATAAATTACATTTTTATATGTATTTTATGAATGAATTAACATCGCATGAAATAAAATACATTTTTATATGTACCCTATGAATGAATTAAGACCACATAGAATAAATTACATTTTTATATGTATTTTATGAATGAATTAACATCGCATGAAATAAAATACATTTTTATATGTATCCTATGAATGAATTAAGACCTCATAAAATGAATTACATTTTTATATGTATTTTATTAATGAATTAACATCGCATGAAATAAAATACATTTGTATATGCATTTTATGAATGAGTTAAGATCGCATGAAATAAATTACATTTTATTTTATGAATGAAATTAGTCCACATAAAATAAATTACATTTTTACATGTAATTTATGAATGAATTTTCATCGTATGAAATAAATTACATATTATTATGTAAATTATGAATGAATTTAACCCGCATGAATGAAATTTCATTTTATTCTATGAAATGAATGTATGGATTTACATTGTAAACAAAGATTACATCTTTATAATGTAAATAAAAAGTAGGATTTACATTTGTAAATAAAATTTATATTTTTATATGTACTTAAGAACGATGAATTATAAATTACATTTTACATGTAAGGATGGAATTAAAAGAAGGAATTGGACGATGAATTTTTTTTACATTTTACCGTAAATTAAAGGAATTAAAAAGGGAGAATTCACCATTCAAGTATGATTTACAATTTACTGTATAAAAAGGGATGAAAGGATAAAGAATGAGAATATTCATTATAATAAAGATTTAAACGGTTTATGTTTATATATTTATATATATATGTAATTAAAACTAAACGAATAGGGCGTGGTAGTTCGCGTTTTGAAATCGTACTTTTAAATGACTATACAAGAAGATCCGACCGTCGGATTTTCTTGAAACTGAAACCGTTAGGACCGTCTTTGAAAAATCTTTCCAACGATATATACTACGTTAAAATCCAACGGTTAGATTCTGAGAAATGTAAAAATAAAAATTGGTTGAATGCAGCGCCATAGTCGCCCATGGACTTAAGGAGTCGTTATATAAAAATTTAATTATTTTAAATAATTAAAATAGGAATGAATCGTTAATAAAAACAATTATTAATGTGTAAGAAGGATTTTCAATATATATATATATATATATATATACGAGGATTATTTGGAAAGTCCGAGTTTATCTCAATCCAAATAATTAAACGACGTTTAAAAATCCAAGATTGGAAGACAGCGATTGAAGACCGTCAAATCTCCACATCGAATGGACGATGATGACTGTTGCATTAGAATGGCTCGCTACCATGATAAGGTAATAGTAGGAGTTGCCCAGACGTAGTGTTGATTTGTACGGATTTGGCTTTCGCTCAGACCCAGAGCATAAGCTTATAAATGGATTGTGTGTCTGACATCGTACTCCATTATATATCATGTTATTAATCTTCTGTCGAATGTATGGATGTTTGGTGGCGGAGAATTTATTCTCTTGCTTAACACCCGTTCATATATTTCGGCAAAGGATTGGTAGTATGATATGGAGTGATGATGTGGCATGCTAAGATGCATATGATCGAGGCTTTGTTGAAAAGCAGGCCTTGTGGGACGATCAAAGCATAGTCTGTTTAGGCATAGCTTTGTGTATAGCGTGACTTCGCGAGCCTCGCACACTGGCGGAGTCTAAAACGGGAGAAGGGAACGCAGGGAGAGCAGCACATTTCTTTCTAGCTAGAGTGGTGTCAGTGACCTACCAGTCCTGACATTTTACTTATGTGGATGATGGAATGAGGCGCCTCGGATAGGTCCTATAGGACCGGGAAACGTGTGTTCAGGAATTGCCAATCCGCTAAGCTGTATTTGCGGACCGGCCCTGCAGCTATCCAAGGGTTCACTGCGGGGGATCCTGAGACATTAGCTAGAGTGTCTCGAATCGATAAGGAGCTCCTCCCTAGCCTTGACTCATGATGGAATCCAAAATCCAATACGCCCCATGCGGTTTTGATTGTATTACTAGTATGGAGGCATAGCATATGGTACCTATACTTCCTAGGATTGATACATTTACTTTGAAATGTTTTGATATTTACTAATAATAATATTAAACTCGTATTTGCCGTATTTAGCATATTTAATCACCATAAGGTAAAGCCCTATCCTCTGGTGTGCGTTGCATTGTGTGATGGGACCTGGGTCTTATGGTGATTCCATTTTTCTAAAAAGCATAGCGTTGTTGTACGATTTACTTATCATTTATTCTGACACGTTTATGCATGGCAATCCATTAGAGCAAACCCGTTCCGCGTTAGCAGCGTGGTATTTGGATTTGCCCTATTAATAGTAATTTATTAGTTAAGAATTCTCACACCGGTCTCACGACTGACCCGTTGTCTATTTCCACCTTTTTGCAAACTCAGGTGCCCTCTTTCCACACGGGCAGTCGTGAAACACCCCACCTCCGTTAGGGTCACTCTCAAAGGGAATGCCCTAATTTTGGTGGAGGTTTATAAGTATAAGTCACAGATATACAAGACAGATATAAAAAAACACATATTTGTAAACAGCGGAAAAACAACAACTTTTACTTCATAAAAGCAAATACGTGTTACAACACATCACCATGATTGTCTTACATCCTTTCCAAAACATAACATAACATTTTCATAATCTGTCTTGATTACATTATTTAAAGAAGCATAAATAAAACATAGATAAACTGCAAAAGCCCCATAGTGGTTGTCCAAAGCCATAGTTCAAAACGAAAAGGTCCAAGCAATACATTTCTCCTCTTCAAGCTGGATGTTAAGGCTGGTCAAGCTGCAGTGTTCCCTCCCTGTGGACCTTGGGGGGGAAACGGAAGAAAAGAAGACGAAAGAAAAGTAGAGTCAGACATAAAGCCTGAGTAAGTCTAGGACTATTCTATCTATGAATAAAGAACTGTGTATGACAAGTATAAACAAGAAGTGGGAAAGCACTATAAACTTGGTTAAGTTGTCTAGGGTCGAATATACTATCGTACCCCATTTTAATCTCCGAACCCATATAAACTAGTTCCCAACTGGCACCCCATAATCAGGGTGATGTGATCCATTCTATGATGATCGGCTCCTACTCGCATAGTTACATGTGTCTTACGGCCCCCGATGTTGTAGTTACCTATGCTGGTCCCACCATGGGGTGTATCAAGTCCCATGGTGGCGGCACGACACAATCCTAGAATGCACAGGTATGCTACTGGTGTCCAATGCCTTATTTTTCTGCGCCGGAGTGTGTGCACGCCCTCACCCCGTTAGAACCTACACTGCTACACCACCGCCGTCGATTTGACCTCTTACAATCAGCCCAGTAATCGTGCCCCACCCTGCCTAGTTTCAGGGTATCATGATACACCTTCTAGGGTTACTGCTGAAAAGGGTCCCCCGTTACTAGGTTTTCTATCTCTAGCCAACATGCTAAGTTGGTTAAGTGTTTTCTAACCTAACCCCCACCAGTCCGTTTAGTTTAGCATGTTCCATTTTGATTAAGTCTTTAGTTCACTTAATCCTAACAATCCTGACTCAGCCTTAATTGTCTTATTAAAGCCTTGACCTCTCACATTAGACAGGTATTGTTGTGGCTGCCTGTTGCCGGTTGGTTCCGGGCAGTCTTACGCCACAACTCAGTCTAACCTCGGGTCCTTATTGGGCTCCATGTTTAACCTCCCACATTGGATAGGTATTGTTGTGACTACTAGACAGCCGGGCGGTTCCGGGCAGGTTTACATCACAACTCAATCCAACCTCGGGTTAAACACATCGTATGTTCTACATTTACATATTTTGTCTTTCTTCTTTATTTTCTTATATGTAAATATTTGCGGCCCATTATTAAGTTAATGGTGTAAAGGTTACACCAATCATGGGCCCAACCCATACTTGAATTTGGGCCCTTCTACTTTATATTTTCATTTATTAATAAATTTAACCCAACGTTATTTTCCCCCGTTTAACACGTCCGTTTATTATATATATGTTGGGCTTAGCCTTTTTAAGCCCAACTTAGCCATGAGAAAAAGGGGAGGCTTAAAGCGTGATTACATACACAAAAAGGGGAATGTGAACGCATGAACTTGCAACATAACGTTGGAACTACAAAATAGAAACTGGTGTACTTGCATAGTGGTAACATATACTTTGGTCATAAAGCATGAATCAAACCATGTAAACTTGTAGTTAAGTTAAGAATATCACTATTGACACATAGGCTTAACTACAACATAAACCTATATTTTTATTTGGGCATAATGTCAAACATAAGCAAATCATGTTCATAAGATTACTCCATGTTTACAAAGGTGCTTACTTTTGTTACTAACACAAAAGTATAGTTCAACTTAATCATGATTTTAAATCTATTCACATGGCATAAATATTTCTAACATGAAATCATGATTTTTACTTTAGTCATGCAAACTTGCAAAAGGGATTTTTGAATCTAACCTAGCTATGTACCACATATGTCATCATATAATTCTTGCTAACAATATGGATTTCAATCATGCAAAATATCAATCATAGCCTAGTCATATTCATAAGTTTGCAAATAGGTTTTCTAGTACAAAAGCATGGCTTAATACATAGATCATGATGCCAAATTTCAACATAGTTACATATGAACTATAATAACCCAAATTTGTTCCAATTTCGCACAAAATGATTTTTGTACAAAAATATACATTATGATGGCATAGTAGCAAAACCTCAAACTTGCATGAATTCAATTAAACAACTATATACATGTAGCTTCAACATGAATTACATATTTTGAGAATATCCAAACGTATACTTGCATAAAACTACCGCAAACATGTAGTTTTTATAATGAATAACATACTTTGCGAATATCCAATCGCTATACAATATTTCAAATCGATAAGAATCATAGTAACGCACAAATATGAATTACTTTATCGCCACAGATCACGTATACAAACCAACACAATTATTTGTTCATACCAAAATAATACTCTACTTACAATTGTGTGACGAATTCTCCAATTTAGGAATTTGGAGATGCGATTCCTTGTTGATTTGATTTGATTAAGTTGCTTTATGCTTTAGAATTTGCCTCCTAATTCTCTCTCCAATCGGTGGCTACTCTTAGTCGTTCCTCAGCAACATGATCGCCTTGTTCTTATTTTTGAATGAATAGATTAGGTTGAGTCTAGGGTCATTTTTATAGGGTTTATGAACTGATTAGGACCATCGATGTTGCTTGGATTGATCGTACCATTCATTCGAAAGAGAGACCAATTAGAGCCTGCCACCTAGCCCTAATGACAAAGCAGACTTCTGAAAATCGACCAACATAGAATAGGCCAGCCAGGTTGGGCTGGGTTCGACCTGGCTCTGGACCAGGTCGACAGCCCTACCGACAGCCCTGTCGACCTGGCTAGACCAGGTCGACAGCCCAGTCGACCTGGGTGCATTAGGCGGGAGTTTTCCCGCCCTGGCCAATTGGGCCCGATTTTGGAAATTAAACTTGTTTTTCTGAGCTGTTTTATTCTGTTCGAATTTTAAACTTGATTCAGAAACTTCCGAAGGCCATATCTTCTTCATACGGACTCCGTTTTTCGAAAACTCGGACTCTATTTCGTGTATTTTTCCGAGACGAACGCAATGGCATATCCCGTTTCCCTTAGTTCTTTGATTTGAAATTAATTATACTTTAATTTGTGAATTTCACAGTTAGAGAATACACGGGGTGTTACATTCTCCCCCACTTAAAAGGATTTCGTCCCCGAAATCTTCAAGTTTAGGAAAATGTATATCCTAACATCCAATCATCCATCTACTCATCCATCAAACACGAGCATCCATTGTCCTTAAAAGACTTCTAATGCTTCATGATCATATGCGAAGTGTGTGTGTTCATGAACTTATCTAATGCAAAATCAGGCGGTCTACTGATTCAGTTGACCTCCTTAATGCGAATTATGTAGGTGCCATGAATCCATCATGTATGCAAATTTTCCTATTTATGATTTTACATGGGTGCACAATCATTTAATACAAATGCAACATCCACATGACAACACATTAAAGTTCAACCACATACGAATGCAAACATATATGCATATGCAATATGAAGTGACTGAGCCGATCTAAAACCTAGATTGTGTGTGTATATGCAACCACGAGCAACCACTAGCAATCACTTGCAACCACTTGCAACCATCATCCATAACATGTTTCAATTACATGTTTCCATCCAAAGAGGTTTCTAGCTAAAAGATAAGGTCGAGGAAATATACCTAAAAAAAGATAGATAAAAGCGCAACTTAAGGAAAAAGAAAGATCAAGGATGTACCCTCGAAAAGAAAAGGGTAAGCAGTGCGTATTCTAGCTTCAGTTTCCCAAGTCGCGTCTCCCTCGGTGTCGCTCCACTGAACTTTGACGAGCCTGACTTCGCGGTTGCGAAGCTTCTTCACTTCCGTTCCTAAGATGTGGGTTGGAACTTTTCTTATGGTTGCTTCGCGTTCCACTTCGGCCTCTTCGAGGATATTTGGCTCTACCACTTCAGCAGACTCATGTAGACATTTTCGGATATGTGAAACGTGAAAAACGTTGTGGACTCCGGCCAATTTCTCGGGTAGCTCTAATCTATAGGCCATTTTCCCAATTTTCTCGATGATAGGGAATGGCCCTACGAACCTTGGTGCCAGTTTTCCTGTGGTTCCAAAACGAACAACGTTCCTTAGCGGTGATACCTTGAGAAAAACTCTGTCTCCAACCTCAAATTCAATGTCGGTCCTTCTCTTGTCGGCATAGGACTTTTGTCTGTCTTGGGCCGTCTTCATCCTTCTTCGTATTAAGTCTACTTTCTCTGAAGTCTCTCGGATCATATCTGGTCCAAGTATGAGCTTATCCGTAGACTCCCACCAACAAGTGGGCGATCGGCACGGTCTTCCATATAAAGCTTCGAAGGGCGCCATTCCGATGGTTGCTTGATAGCTGTTGTTGTAGGCAAATTCCACCAAAGGAAGGTGGTCTTCCCATGTCCCTCCGAAGTCAAGGAAGCATAGTCTTAAAAGGTCTTCCAAAACTCTGTTCACTCTCTCTGTTTGGCCGTCGGTTTGGGGATGATAGGCTGTGCTCAAGCATAACTGCGTTCCTACTGCTTCTTGCAGACTCCGCCAAAACTCGCTGGTGAAGATGGGGTCTCGGTCACTAACAATGCTAGATGGTATTCCATGGAGTCGAACGATTTCCTTGAGGTAAAGTGATGCTAGGGATGAGGCAGTTCTTTTACTTTTGACAGGTAAAAAGTTGGCGCTTTTAGTAAGCCTATCCACTATTACCCAAATGCTAGTGTTGCCTCTCCTAGACCTAGGCAGCCCATCGATGAAGTCCATTGAGATGCTATCCCACTTCCACTGCGGGACCTCCAGAGGATGTAGCAGTCCGCCAGGCTTTTTCTGTTTCGCCTTAACCTGTTGGCACACCATACACTTAGAAACGAACTCTGCCACGTCCTTTTTCATGCCGCTCCAGAAGAGAGTCCTTTTTATATCTTTGTACATTTTATCTCCGCCTGGATGTATCGTCATCTTGGAGTGATGTGCTTCCTCGAGAACCTTCTTTACTAAATCTTTTGTCTGTGGGACGCATAGTCTTCCGTCTCGCCTTAGCAACCCCTTATCGTCGATGGAGTATCTGTTGAGGTGACTTGAAGTCTCACCCCTAATTAGCCTATCAATTGTTTCCACAAGCTGAGGGTCTTCGCGTTGCGCTATCCCTACTGAATCCACTAAAGTTGGGCGCACTTTGAGAGATGCTAGCAAGCCTGGTACGAAATCGGAGGAAGGCCTAAAGTCGAAGCTGGCTATAAACTCTAGGCTTTGTCTTTCAACAAACAACGGGCTTAGGGTCAATTTCTTTCGGCTCAACGCGTCTGCCACTACGTTGCCTTTGCCCGGAGTGTAGGAGATTTCGAAATCGTACGAGGCAAGAAACTCCATCCATCTTTGTTGCCTCATGTTAAGATCCTTCTGCGAGAAAAGATATTTCAACGATTTATGGTCAGTGTAAAGTTCGAACTTCTCACCTAGGAGATAGTGTCGCCAAGACTTGAGTGCAAAGACGATGGCGGCTAACTCAAGATCGTGGGTTGGGTAGTTCTTTTCGTGCACTTTCAACTGCCTCCCGCCATAAGCTACTACCCTTCCTTCTTGCATTAAGACGGCGCCTAGCCCTGTCCCACATGCATCCGTATAAACAGTGAACATCTTGCTCCCATCCGGCAGCGTCAAAACTGGGGCTGTTGTAAGAGCCCTTTTCAGTCGTTGGAAAGCAAACTCGCAATCCAAGTCCCAATTGAACACTAGATTCTTCTTGGTCAATTTCGTGAGCGGAGCTGAGATTTTCGCAAAATCCCTTATGAATTTTTGATAGAAACCTGCTAGTCCTAGAAAGCTTCGGACCTCAGTTGCATTCCTTGGTGTCTTCCAATCCTGTACCGCCACTACCTTAGCAGGGTCCACTGCTAACCCTTGTTTGGATACTATGTGCCCAAGGAACCTCACCTCTTCTCTCCAAAAGTGGCATTTGGAAAATTTGGCTTTTAGTTGATGGACTCGCAAAGTTTCCATGATTGCCCTTAAGTGCTGAGCATGTTCCTCTTCACTCTTTGAGAAGATAAGGATATCATCTACGAAGACCACTACGAATTTGTTGAGGAAATCTCTAAATACCCTACTCATCAGGTCCACGAAGTAAGCAGGTGCATTTGTCAAGCCGAAAGGCATGACAAGCCATTCAAAGAAGCCGTCTGGGGTTCTGAACGCCGTTTTATCGATGCTATCTTCAGCCACCCTTAGCTGATGAAAACCGGTTGCTAAATCGAGCTGGGAGAAAACAGACGCTCCTACAAGCTGGTCAAATAAATCGTCAATTCTAGGGAGCGGGTGCCTATTCTTTTTCGTTAGCTTGTTGAGCTCCCTATAGTCAACACATAGACGGAGTGAACCATCCGCCTTTGTAGCGAACACCACTGGAGCGCCCCATTCTGAAATGCTCCTCCTAATGAACCCCTTTTCTAGAAGCTCTTTAATCTGTTTACTGAGCTCTTTCCTTTCTCGTGGAGCCATGTGTCTAACGGGCAACGCAACGGGCTTTGCATTATCTACAAGATATATGCGGAAGTCTATTTCCCGCTTCGGAGGCAAGCCCTTCACCTCTTCAAAGACATCCGGATATTCCCGGACCACTCTAACTGATTGTAAATTTTCAACAGAGGCATCTAGCGATTCAAGATAACTAAGCATAACCGCATACGAGGGATTACAAGAAATTTCCAAAGTATTACCGAGCTGGGTTAGGAGCCTAACAACCCTTTTCTCACAATCAAGGATGGCCCCATTACTGGATAGCCAATCCATACCCAAAATCAAGCCATACCCCGAAAAGCCCAAACAAAGGCACTACATTGAAATTCTACACTTAGAATAGAAATTTTCAATCCCAAACAGATCATAGACAAATGAGCTGGGCCCCCAATTGGGTTTGGAACAATTAAGGGGTCCTCTACCATACTAGCTTTTAGGTGCAGAGATTCTACTAAAGCAGACGAGATAAAGGAGTGTGATGCGCCAGAATCAAATAAAGTGCGAATGGGGTGATCATAAAGATAAACTACACTTTCTACAGAAGTATTTATACCTCGCTGTTGCAGAGGTGGCGCTTCCAGCACATGAACCTGTGCCCCTGGGGGTGGATCCAGCCCTCTGCCCCTGTCCTCGTTTCTTTGGGCAGTCCTTAGCCCTGTGGCCTGTCTCACCGCAAGAAAAGCACCCACCATTCTCCTTGGCCTTCTTTTTCCAGCAGTCCTTAACTAAGTGCCCCACTTTGCCACAGAAATTGCACTTCCTCTTCTCTTTGTTGCCTTTCCCGCCCTTCTTAAAGTCTGTCTTCTTAGGCTGCAAACCCTCTTTCTTCCCTTGAGAGCTTTTTGTCTTTGTCTCCTTCTTGCCCTTATCCTCTTCATTCAGCAATGCCATTTGCACCAATCTTTCATACGTGGCTCCCATGGGTATATGGGTCATGGCCAAACTGTGTAATGGCTCATTCAACCCTTTGACGAAACGTAGAGCCTTCTTGTGCGGGGTGTTGACTAGGTCAAGCCCAAACCTAGCCAGCTCATCGAACTGATTCACATACTCTCTGACTGTCTTGTCCCCTTGCTTAAGAAATAAGAATTTTTCCAACTGCAAACTTCTTTCCGCATCTGAGAGAAATTTAATCTCAAACCTTGCCCTAAATTCCTCCCATGTCTCCACTGGTCTTTCAGCATTAGTGACTTCCCACCAGTAGGAAGCCTCGCCCTTTAATAGCCATACTGCCAGTTGTACTTTTTGTCTATCTTCTACCTCAAAGATGATGAATAGGTCCTCCGTTTCTTTCAGCCAATTCCTAGCTGCCACGAAGGACTCAGTTCCATGGAAATCCATTCCTTCCATAGCTTTAAAATCTTTACATATCTTAGCAAATGTGTTTCCCCGAGGAGGAGGTGGAGGAAAAGGTGCCGCTGCAGCTGGATGATTTCCGGCAGCTGAGGGAGGAGGGACGGTAGGACCTGGCTGAGTGGCCCTTGCTTCTAAGAACCGTCTAAACCAACCAGGTATTGGCACCCCTTCTGGCAAGTTAAGTTCTTGGGACATGCTGAAACAAAAAGGATAGATTCAAAACGAAGGATAAGAGATAGTACCTATGGCTTTGGGGGGGACCTTTTCTTTTTAAAATAAAATAATATTTTTCTTTTAAAAATGCTTCTTTAAATTTCCTTTTTGAAAATAAATTTTTAGAACTTTTTATCTTATCTGGTAAACCTATGCTCTGATACCAAGTGAAACACCCCACCTCCGTTAGGGTCACTCTCAAAGGGAATGCCCTAATTTTGGTGGAGGTTTATAAGTATAAGTCACAGATATACAAGACAGATATAAAAAAACACATATTTGTAAACAGCGGAAAAACAACAACTTTTACTTCATAAAAGCAAATACGTGTTACAACACATCACCATGATTGTCTTACATCCTTTCCAAAACATAACATAACATTTTCATAATCTGTCTTGATTACATTATTTAAAGAAGCATAAATAAAACATAGATAAACTGCAAAAGCCCCATAGTGGTTGTCCAAAGCCATAGTTCAAAACGAAAAGGTCCAAGCAATACATTTCTCCTCTTCAAGCTGGATGTTAAGGCTGGTCAAGCTGCAGTGTTCCCTCCCTGTGGACCTGGGGGGGGGGGGAACGGAAGAAAAGAAGACGAAAGAAAAGTAGAGTCAGACATAAAGCCTGAGTAAGTCTAGGACTATTCTGTCTATGAATAAAGAACTGTGTATGACAAGTATAAACAAGAAGTGGGAAAGCACTATAAACTTGGTTAAGTTGTCTAGGGTCGAATATACTATCGTACCCCATTTTAATCTCCGAACCCATATAAACTAGTTCCCAACTGGCACCCCATAATCAGGGTGATGTGATCCATTCTATGATGATCGGCTCCTACTCGCATAGTTACATGTGTCTTACGGCCCCCGATGTTGTAGTTACCTATGCTGGTCCCACCATGGGGTGTATCAAGTCCCATGGTGGCGGCCTGACACAATCCTAGAATGCACAGGTATGCTACTGGTGTCCAGTGCCTTATTTTTCTGCGCCGGAGTGTGTGCACGCCCGCACCCCGTTAGAACCTACACTGCTACACCACCGCCGTCGATTTGACCTCTTACAATCAGCCCAGTAATCGTGCCCCACCCTGCCTAGTTTCAGGGTATCATGATACACCTTCTAGGGTTACTGCTGAAAAGGGTCCCCCGTTACTAGGTTTTCTATCTCTAGCCAACATGCTAAGTTGGTTAAGTGTTTTCTAACCTAACCCCCACCAGTCCGTTTAGTTTAGCATGTTCCATTTTGATTAAGTCTTTAGTTCACTTAATCCTAACAATCCTGACTCAGCCTTAATTGTCTTATTAAAGCCTTGACCTCTCACATTAGACAGGTATTGTTGTGGCTGCCTGTTGCCGGTTGGTTCCGGGCAGTCTTACGCCACAACTCAGTCTAACCTCGGGTCCTTATTGGGCTCCATGTTTAACCTCCCACATTGGATAGGTATTGTTGTGACTACTAGACAGCCGGGCGGTTCCGGGCAGGTTTACATCACAACTCAATCCAACCTCGGGTTAAACACATCGTATGTTCTACATTTACATATTTTGTCTTTCTTCTTTATTTTCTTATATGTAAATATTTGCGGCCCATTATTAAGTTAATGGTGTAAAGGTTACACCAATCATGGGCCCAACCCATACTTGAATTTGGGCCCTTCTACTTTATATTTTCATTTATTAATAAATTTAACCCAACGTTATTTTCCCCCGTTTAACACGTCCGTTTATTATATATATGTTGGGCTTAGCCTTTTTAAGCCCAACTTAGCCATGAGAAAAAGGGGAGGCTTAAAGCATGATTACATACACAAAAAGGGGAATGTGAACGCATGAACTTGCAACATAACGTTGGAACTGCAAAATAGAAACTGGTGTACTTGCATAGTGGTAACATATACTTTGGTCATAAAGCATGAATCAAACCATGTAAACTTGTAGTTAAGTTAAGAATATCACTATTGACACATAGGCTTAACTACAACATAAACCTATATTTTTATTTGGGCATAATGTCAAACATAAGCAAATCATGTTCATAAGATTACTCCATGTTTACAAAGGTGCTTACTTTTGTTACTAACACAAAAGTATAGTTCAACTTAATCATGATTTTAAATCTATTCACATGGCATAAATATTTCTAACATGAAATCATGATTTTTACTTTAGTCATGCAAACTTGCAAAAGGGATTTTTGAATCTAACCTAGCTATGTACCACATATGTCATCATATAATTCTTGTTAACAATATGGATTTCAATTATGCAAAATATCAATCATAGCCTAGTCATATTCATAAGTTTGCAAATAGGTTTTCTAGTACAAAAGCATGGCTTAATACATAGATCATGATGCCAAATTTCAACATAGTTTCATATGAACTATAATAACCCAAATTTGTTCCAGTTTCGCACAAAATGATTTTTGTACAAAAATATACATTATGATGGCATAGTAGCAAAACCTCAAACTTGCATGAATTCAATTAAACAACTATATACATGTAGCTTCAACATGAATTACATATTTTGAGAATATCCAAACGTATACTTGCATAAAACTACCGCAAACATGTAGTTTTTATAATGAATAACATACTTTGCGAATATCCAATCGCTATACAATATTTCAAATCGATAAGAATCATAGTAACGCACAAATATGAATTACTTTATCGCCACAGATCAAGTATACAAACCAACACAATTATTTGTTCATACCAAAATAATACTCTACTTACAATTGTGTGACGAATTCTCCAATTTAGGAATTTGGAGATGCGATTCCTTGTTGATTTGATTTGATTAAGTTGCTTTATGCTTTAGAATTTTCCTCCTAATTCTCTCTCCAATCGGTGGCTACTCTTAGTCGTTCCTCAGCAACATGATGGCCTTGTTCTTATTTTTGAATGAATAGATTAGGTTGAGTCTAGGGTCATTTTTATAGGGTTTATGAACTGATTAGGACCATCGATGTTGCTTGGATTGATCGTAGCCATTCATTCGAAAGAGAGACCAATTAGAGCCTGCCACCTAGCCCTAATGACAAAGCAGACTTCTGAAAATCGACCAACATAGAATAGGCCAGCCAGGTTGGGCTGGGTTCGACCTGGCTCTGGACCAGGTCGACAGCCCTGTCGACAGCCCTGTCGACCTGGCTAGACCAGGTCGACAGCGCAGTCGACCTGGGTGCATTAGGCGGGAGTTTTCCCGCCCTGGCCAATTGGGCCCGATTTTGGAAATTAAACTTGTTTTTCTGAGCTGTTTTATTCTGTTCGAATTTTAAACTTGATTCAGAAACTTCCGAAGGCCATATCTTCTTCATACGGACTCCGTTTTTCGAAAACTCGGACTCTATTTCGCGTATTTTTCCGAGACGAACGCAATGGCGTATCCCGTTTCCCTTAGTTCTTTGATTTGAAATTAATTATACTTTAATTTGTGAATTTCACAGTTAGAGAATACACGGGGTGTTACAAGTCGAGCAGTTGCCTACAGGTTTATCTCTTTAGCAGGATCCTGGATTGAAGCTTAAAGCTGTGTCCAGAGCATAGTTGTCTTCCGCTGTATCTATTTTATTTCCGCTGCACTGTATTAAAATTATTGTAAAATTTTCTTCCGTTGTATTATTAATCAATATACTCTGATATTCTGTACTCTGATGTACCATTTGTTATTAATGTTATAAAAGTCTGCTGTTGTTCTGATGTGTTGTATTCCCAAAGTTAACGTATGCGGAATTTGAACGATCTTGGTCGATTTTGCGATCGATTAAGGTTGGGCGAAACCCGTGTCGTTACAGTTGGTATCAGAGCTTTGGTTAGCTCAAATCTTTGGGGTACAACTCATTAGAACTGAACAAAAGGCTCATCAGAGATTGGATTAGTAATATCCAATAAGAATACTCATTAGAGATAGGATCAACAGTATCCTAGAATGAGAAAACTCATTAGAGATAGGGTTAGTAATGCCCTAGAATGAGTTGAGAGTAGCAAGCCTATAATATACGTATTTGTGATTAATTATACTCTATTTTGGAAAATATGATTTCGAATATATAAAAAGTTATATATTTGAAAGTTAATCAACTAATGAAATTATTTAAACCAATGGAGAAAAAATATATATAAATTAGTTAGTTAATTAATCAACTTTTAGCTTCGTCCCTTTTCGAGGACGAAAAGTTTTAAGTGGGGGAGACTGTAACAACCCTGAATTTTGGGGCCAATTTAAAATTTTATTTTAAGTGATTTTAATGAGTTTTGATATTTAAAATAATCTATTTTAAATAATAATGATCACAAATTTGATTCAAATCGAAGTTAGAATGGATAATTTAATTTTAATTATAAAAAGAGTTAGAAATAGCGCGGTAGTTGGAAAAGTCAAACTTGAACTTTGACTGACCATACAGGATGCAAAATTTAACGGATTTTAGCGAAACCAAAAATATTAGAATCTATTTAAAAATATCTTTCCAATGAATCTGAAAAATTGAAATTTCATAGCGGGAATCAAAAGTTATGCCCGAATTAAAATTTAGAAAGGTCGTTGGGAAATTTACAAAGGACAAAAATGCTACTTTTCACATACGAAGTAATTTCGACTCGAAACCACTTCCATTGAGTTCGAAATGATGTTTCTGCATTGAAAAACAGTAAACACTTATATATTTCGAGTTTCAGAAATTATTTGTTTAAAAATGTATTTTAAATATTAAATATAATGGCCTTAAAAATAGCCATTTTTCAAACAGTCTCAGAATTCGACGAAAATAATTTTTTTGGGTTCGTATTGTCAAAACAAAGCTAAAAATAATTTTTCGGTAATTTTTAGAATTAATATATAATTATAATTGATTTTTCAGTGTAAACGGGCAAATTTTTTACTTTAAAAAATTCATTAAAAATCCATACGGGCTAAGAATCGAACAAAATTGATTTTCATAGGTCCACAGCATCAAAACATAGCTAAATATATTTTTCGAGAATTTTTGAAGTTAATTTGTGACCTCGGTGAATTTTCATGTACGATATTCATTAAAATATTAATAAAATAATGTAATTATTCCAAAATTCATAACAGACCTCGGAATTGGACCCCGGGACATAGCTCATTGCGTTCAGAAGGTGTCAAAACCTTAAAAACGACAGTAAGCAGGCCTGAATCGGAGTTCGGACCAAAACGGGCTTTAACGGGCTAATTAAATAATTAGATAACCCTAATATAATATTATAAATACCCCGAAAACACTGTTCATCGTCTCCTAACCCGTCATTTGCTGAGCCGCCTAAACCCATGAGTCTTCAAAACTTCAAACTTCGATTTCTCCTTCATTTCTCAACGAAATTTAGCGTGTGAGTACTCATTTCGAAGCTCTTCGCGAGCTCTTCGATTCTAGATAAGGAGCATCCGTCTCCGTGCCTCGACGAAGCCGCCATACCCCCACAAACAGCCGCCGTTCGCACCCCCCTTGGGCCCCGCCGCCGCCGCCGCACCCTCCCCTCTTCTGGCCGATCGTAGCTCTCTCCAAGACGGTCCACCTCCAACAAACGGTTTGTCGTTTCATCAACCGTAGCTCCCGCAATCTGAAAACAAAGATTTGAACCTCTCTTGAAGGTAAAAGCTTCAGATTTAGTCACGCTTATAAGCGTCGCAGAGTCAGTTGTTAAAGGCTGATTTCTAATTTTTCATATGAACTTGAATGCTAATTATTTCAGATCCGCAACCGTTTTGAATTCGAACACCAAATCTGACCAAACTCGATTCATCTCAGAACCAACAGCGGTGAGAATTTATTCTTAATTAAATTTAATTTATTTAATTATTTATTAATTCTTTGTTATTAAAGAATATTGACTGATCTGCTATGTAGCAATATTGAAATACGGATTTAAGTTGTTTATGACTGTATGATGTTAGATCCGCGAATCTAAACGTTAGATCTGAAATTATTGGCTAATTAAAATAGATTATTTAATATTATTGAATTATGCCTCGCCGATTTGTCATATGCCAAAATGTGCATCACCCTGTATGTTATGTTGATTTGAACTGTTAGATCTAGACCTCTTGGATTATTTGAATGTTGTGAATTTTTGATAACATGAAATTTACAATTTATTTTGTAAATAAAAAATTAGAATGTGTTGTTGAGATGAAATTTACAATTTATTTTGTAAATTAAAAATTAGAATTTGTTGTAGATATGAAATTTACAATCTGTTTTGTAAATTAAAAATTAGAATTGGTCGTTGATATGAGATTTACAATTTATTTTGTAAATTAAAGTTAAAATTCGTCGTTGACACAAAATTTTACATTTTATTGTGTAAATAAAGTTAGAATTGTGCGTTGACATAAATTTTACATTTTATTATGTAAATAAAAGTTAGAATGTTGTGATGACATAAATTTTACATTTTATTATGTAAATAAAGTTAGAATCGTGCGTTGACATAGAATTTACATTTTTATTTGTAAATTATAGTTAGAATGTTGCGTTGATATAAAATTGACATTTTATTATGTATAAAAAAGCTAGAATTGTGCGATGATATAAAATTGACATTTATTTATGTAAATTAAAGTTAAAATTTTGCGTTGACTTGAATATACATTTTTATTTTGTAAATTCAATATTAAGATTGGCGATGACATGAATTTACATTTAATTTTGTAAATTCAATATCAGAAATTGCGATGACATGAAATTTTAATTTTTATTGTGTAAATAGAGTATTTTCACCGCATGTATGAATTTACATCATTTTAATGTAAATTAAATAGTGAATTAAACTGTAGAAATTGTTAGCATTATTCTTAATGTTAACATATGAAAATTTGACCGTAGAAATTGTTAACATTATTTTTAATGTTGATATATGTAAATTTAACCGTAGGATTTGTTAACATTATTTCTAATGCTAATATATAAAAAAATTCACCGTATGGAGAATTACATTAATTTTAATGTAATAAAAAGAATGGACTTTACATTGTGTTTAAAGAGTAAATTTTACATTGTGAAGAAGAATGGATTTTATATTGTAACTTGAGAATAGAAGTTTACATTTTGTTAAGGCAAATTCAATAAAAATGTGACAAGCATGAGAATTTACATTTTTCTTAATGTGAATATATAGAAATTTCACCGTATGTTAAATTTACATTTTTTTTATGTAAATATATATGAGTCTCACCGTATGTACATCTTACATTATTTTTAATGTACATTATATAGTAATTACAACGTAGGATAACATTGCATTATTTATAATGGAAATAAAAAGGGGAATTACACTGTAAGAAAATTAACATTATTTATAATACTAATATAAATGAAATTAGACCGCATGACATGAATTACATTTATTTATGTAATTTATAAATGAAATTAGACCGCATGAATTACATTTATTTATGTAATTCATGAATGAATTAAGACCACATAGAATAAATTACTTTTGTATATGTATTTTATGAATGAATTAACATCGCATGAAATAAAATACATTTTTATATGTACCCTATGAATGAATTAAGACCACATAGAATAAATTACATTTTTATATGTATTTTATGAATGAATTAACATCGCATGAAATAAAATACATTTTTATATGTATCCTATGAATGAATTAAGACCTCATAAAATGAATTACATTTTTATATGTATTTTATTAATGAATTAACATCGCATGAAATAAAATACATTTGTATATGCATTTTATGAATGAGTTAAGATCGCATGAAATAAATTACATTTTATTTTATGAATGAAATTAGTCCGCATAAAATAAATAACATTTTTACATGTAATTTATGAATGAATTTTCATCGTATGAAATAAATTACATATTATTATGTAAATTATGAATGAATTTAACCCGCATGAATGAAATTTCATTTTATTCTATGAAATGAATGTATGGATTTACATTGTAAACAAAGATTACATCTTTATAATGTAAATAAAAAGTAGGATTTACATTTGTAAATAAAATTTATATTTTTATATGTACTTAAGAACGATGAATTATAAATTACATTTTACATGTAAGGATGGAATTAAAAGAAGGAATTGGACGATGATTTTTTTTTTACATTTTACCGTAAATTAAAGGAATTAAAAAGGGAGAATTCACCATTCAAGCATGATTTACAATTTACTGTATAAAAAGGGATGAAAGGATAAAGAATGAGAATATTCATTATAATAAAGATTTAAACGGTTTATGTTTATATATTTATATATATATGTAATTAAAACTAAACGAATAGGGCGTGGTAGTTCGCGTTTTGAAATTGTACTTTTAAATGACTATACAAGAAGATCCGACCGTCGGATTTTTTTGAAACTGAAACCGTTAGGACCGTCTTGGAAAAATCTTTCCAACGATATATATTACGTTAAAATCCAACAGTTAGATTCTGAGAAATGTAAAAATCAAAATTGGTTGAATGCAGCGCCATAGTCGCCCATGGACTTAAGGAGTCGTTATATAAAAATTTAATTATTTTAAATAATTAAAATAGGAATCAATTGTTAATAAAAAAAATTATTAATGTGTAAGAAGGATTTTCAATATATATATATATATATATATATATATACGAGGACTATTTGGAAAGTCCGAGTTTATCTCATTCCAAATAATTAAACGACGTTTAAAAATCCAAGATTGGAAGACGACGATTGAAGACCGTCAAATCTCCACATCGAATGGACGATGATGACAGTTGCATTAGAATGGCTCGCTACCATGATAAGGTAATAGTAGGAGTTGCCCAGACGTAGTGTTGATTTGTACGGATTTGGCTTTCGCTCAGACCCAGAGCATAAGCTTATAAATGGATTGTGTGTCTGACATCGTACTCCATTATATATCATGTTATTAATCTTCTGTCGAATGTATGGATGTTTGGTGGCGGAGAATTTATTCTCTTGCTTAACACCCGTTCATATATTTCGGCAAAGGATTGGTAGTATGATATGGAGTGATGATGTGGCATGCTAAGATGCATATGATCGAGGCTTTGTTGAAAAGCAGGCCTTGTGGGACGATCAAAGCATAGTCTGTTTAGGCATAGCTTTGTGTATAGCGTGACTTCGCGAGCCTCGCACACCGGCGGAGTCTAAAACGGGAGAAGGGAACGCAGGGAGAGCAGCACGTTTCTTTCTAGCTAGAGTGGTGTCAGTGACCTACCAGCCTGACATTTTACTTATGTGGATGATGGAATGAGGCGCCTCGGATAGGTCCTATAGGACCGGGAAACGTGTGTTCAGGAATTTCCAATCCGCTAAGCTGTATTTGCGGACCGGCCCTGCAGCTATCCAAGGGTTCACTGCGGGGGATCCTGAGACATTAGCTAGAGTGTCTCGAATCGATAAGGAGCTCCTCCCTAGCCTTGACTCATGATGGAATCCAAAATCCAATACGCCCCATGCGGTTTTGATTGTATTACTAGTATGGAGGCATAGCATATGGTACCTATGCTTCCTAGGATTGATACATTTACTTTGAAATGTTTTGATATTTACTAATAATAATATTAAACTCGTATTTGTCGTATTTAGCATGTTTAATCACCATAAGGTAAAACCCTATCCTCTGGTGTGCGTTGCATTGTGTGATGGGACCTGGGTCTTATGGTGATTCCATTTTTCTGAAAAGCATAGCGTTGTTGTACGATTTACTTATCATTTATTCTGACACGTTTATGCACGGCAATCCATTAGAGCAAACCCGTTCCGCGTTAGCGGCGTGGTCTTTGGATTTGCCCTACTAATAGTAATTTATTAGTTAAGAATTCTCACACCAGTCCCACGACTGACCCGTTATTTGTTTCCACCTTTTTGCAAACTCAGGTGCCCTCTTTCCACACGGGCAGTCGAGCAGTTGTCTACAGGTTTATCTCTTTAGCAGGATCCTGGATTGAAGCTTAAAGCTGTGTCCAGAGCATAGTTGTCTTCCGCTGTATCTATTTTATTTCCGCTGCACTGTATTAAAATTATTGTAAAATTTCCTTCCGTTGTATTATTAATCAATATACTCTGATATTCTGTACTCTGATGTACCATTTGTTATTAATGTTATTAAAGTCTGCTGTTGTTCTGATGTGTTGTATTCCGAAAGTTAACGTATGCGGATTTTGAACGGTCTTGGTCGATTTTGCGATCGATTAAGGTTGGGCGAAACCCGTGTCGTTACAGTGATAGCGACTCGTCGTCTACCATCCATCTTGAGTCAATCGAGATACGTGAAGCGGAAAGGCGGAGAACTCCAAAAGACCATATACTTGCTATCTAGTTATGGGTGAGGATGGCCATAGGATAGTAGGGCACCGGGGGCCGGCGTATAGTTCTCATTTTACAAGGTGTGCCTTTCATTAGTTGAGGGAGGGGTCAAGTGGGACCATAGCCACTGGAATAAAAACAGACCTTAGCATCTGCATCGGCAGATATCTGAAAGCTCCCGACCGAGTTCTGTATTCCTTGATTTGCCCTGTCACAGGACTCGGACCGCACATTACAGGACATGTGCATCTAGATAAGCGATAACGATTCGCGATACATGCGTGGGGAAGTATAGGAACATATACCACTCTAGGTAGTGTGTCCTAGACTTGGGGGCATCATTCGACAGGTAGCGTAATCCCTAGTTGGACTAGGTGGCATAAACCCTGAACTCGAGAAGCGTTCAGCAGATAGCGTAAAACTCTAGTTGAATCTAGAAAGCACTTGATTAAAAATCCTAGATTAGATCTAGGTAATAAATAATAAATGTATGCCCGAAGGCAACGGAAAATACAGGGATTGGGATCACGTTATCGTTACTAGTTGGCACACTAGTTAGGCGGTGCAGAGATATAGAAACCAGTATAATAAGGAAATAGCGAAGCGGCGAAAGTATTAGAGCGTATCCAGTTTATCTTATCTTAGCATATCTTGTGATTACCTTGTCTAATCTTGTTGACCCTATCGTCATGGTGTAATCTTGTATTCAGTTAATTCATGTCGTTTTATTTTTCCATGTTCACATGCTAGAAGTTACTGAACTTACTCAGGCTTTATGTCTGACTATGTTTTTCTTTCGTCTTCTTTTCTTCCGTCCCCCCCCCCCCCAGGTAGTAAAGGAGGGAATAGTTTAGCTCAGGTTAAGTTGAATTGTCACTCTTTCCCAGCTTGAAGATTTGTCGAAGTTTTGCTTGGATTCTCTTTTCAGATACTATGGCTGGTTCTTGTTACATTGGGGAATATAAATGTATTTTTATGCTTCTTTATTTTGTAAGACAGATGATACTCTGATATTGTAAAGAAATCATTGTACAAACTATTTTATCAATAAAGAAAAGTTTTATTTTCCGCTGTTTAATCTCTGTCTGTCTTGTAATTTATCTGCATCTTTTACCCAAAATGCTCCACAGAACTTAGTGCATTCCCTTTGTGAGTGACACTAACAGATGTGGGGTGTTACACCAATACTTGATTGATAACTATTGATGTATGAGAACTCCACATGGGGAATGTGGTCTTCCCAACTTCCTCCAAATTCAAGTATGCAAGCGCGGAGGATATCCTCAAGAATTTGATTTACCCGCTCCGTTTGCCCATCGGTTTGCGGATGATAGGCGGTGCTAAGATCAAGCCTTGTTTCCAAAGATCCCTGGAGACTCTTCCAAAATCCGCTGGTAAACAACAGATCACTATCACTTACAATGGAAAGAGGGATTCCATGTAGTCGAACGATCTCTTTAACATAAAGCTTAGCTAAAAACGGAGCGGTGCGATTAGATCGAACAGGTAAAAAGTGTGCGGATTTGGTGAGACGATCCACAATTACCCATATACTATCATGGCCTTGATGAGAGCGAGGCAATCCGTCAATAAAAACCATGGAAACATTTCGCACTTCCATATGGGAATTTCTAACGGTCGCAACAACCCGCCGGGCCTTAGATGTTCGGCTTTCACAAATTGGCAAGTTGCGCAACAACTAACAAATTTAGCAACATCTCGTTTCATCCCCTCCCAATAATAGAGTTGCTTCATGTCTGCATACATTTTGCTACTCTCGGGATGGATAGAAAATTTCGAATGATGAGAATCCTCCAAAACGATCTTGCGCAAATCATCTTGATTTGGGACGATAAGTCATCCGAATTTTCGAACGGCTCCTCCTCTTGAATCAAGACTATAGTCACCATTTTCTTCAACACAAGATTTATTTCTAAGATTACGACTGATACGGACCAATTCGGAATCTTGCATTTGTACTTCATATATACGGTCAAAAAGGGATGAATGAGCCACAAGGCTACATATTATGGGAGTGGAACCCGGGTTGGAGTGACGACTCTGAATCTCGCACGAAGATAATAACTCAAGATCCTTCCACTCCGATAACATTATAGAAAAGACCACATGTTGCTTCCGACTAAGTGCGTTGGCGACGCAATTTCCTTTACCGGGCGTGTAAAGAATATCTAGATCATAAGAAGTAAGAAACTCCGTCCATCATTGTTGTCGCAAATTGAGTTCCTTTTGAGAAAAAGAATATTTGAGCGACATATGATCCGTATGAAGCACAAATTTCTTCCCAAAAGATAATGGCACCAAATTCGGAGAGCGAAAACAACCGCGGGCTCTAAATCATGAGTTGCATATCGAGTCTCGGCCGGTTTTAATTTCCTTGATGCATCGGCAATGACACGTTCTCATTGCACGAGAACGACCCCTAATGCAACGTGGCTAGCGTCGGTATAAACAATAAGATCTTGATTCCCCTCAGGGATAGCAAGAATGGGAGCATTAGAAAGAAGTTCTTTGAGCTTTCGAAATGCGGCTTCACACTTGTTCGAACAAGTGTATTTTACTTCCTTCTTTGTCAAATGAGTGAGTGGGACGACAATTTGAGAAAAATCTTTAATGAGCCGACAGTAATAACCCACCAATCCAAGGAAGCTACGAATTTCCATCACACTCACTGGTCTCTTCCAATTTTGTATGGCTTCTATCTCAGAAGGATCGACCGAAATTCCGGATTCGGAAATAATATGCCCCAAAAATTTCAGGCTTGCTCACCAAAAATGGCATTGGGTAAACTTAACTTTTAATTGGTTATTTCTAAGTGTTTCCAAAATGGCACGAAGGTGGTTCGCATGTTCTTCCTCGGTTTTAGAATAAACAAGGATGTCATCAATAAATACAAGCACGAACCGATCAAGAAAATCCCTAAAAACACGGTTCATGAGATCAACAAAATAAACCAGGGCATTTGTTAATCCAAACGGCATTACTAGCCATTCATAAGAACCAAATCGGGTCTGAAAAGAAGTCAACGGAATGCTATCCTCTGCGATGTGCAATTGGTGAAATCCGGTAGCTAAGTCCAACTAGGAAAAGACTCTAGCACAACTGAGTTGATCAAAAAGATCGTCTATGCGTGGAAGAGAATATTTATTTTTGATGATAAGGTCATTAAGTTTGCTGTAGACCACGCAAAGCCTAAGAGTTCCATCCGACTTTTTCACAAAGATTGCTGAGGCTCCCAAGGCGAGGAACTTGAGCGTATAAATTGTTTCTTCTCTAATTCGGATAGTTTCTTGCGCATTTCTTCATTTTCCTTGTTAGATAATCGATAAGCGGGACGCATGACAGGAAGGGATCCGGGAATTGTATTAATCTGGAATTCAATAGCTCGATTAGGAGGGAGACCCAACACGGGCTCAAATATATCGGGAAATTCTTGAACAGCCGCTATTCGAGATATCACATCCTCCTCATCATCGTTATCCACATCCCTAGGATTGGGAGCAGATAACAAGGCCATAAATCCCGTGTCTGGATTTGGAAGTACTAGTTCTACATGGTCTTTGAATTGAGGGTGTTAAAGATAAATTGTCCGTTCTAAACATAATATGTGGGCTTCATAACGGAGAAGCCAATCCCTTCCCAAAATAACCCCAAAACCCAAATAGCGCATAACATGAAAGTCCGCTAGGAAAGGATAACCACTCAAAATGATTTCAACGTTGCGACATAATGAACTAAGAGTAGTTGATCCCCCTATGGGGTTAGTAACCGTTAAAGAAGTCATCATGCAAACGATATTCAAAGGATTAGCATGCACAAGTTCTTGAGAAATAAAAGAATGAGATGTGCTCGTATCAAAAAAACCGGTGTAGGATGTCCACGAAAATCAGTTATGCCATCATGAATAAAATTTGTGTACCTTGGCCTGAAGTAGCACTGGGAGGAGCTTGTATGACACCGAGTTCTCTACTCTTATTAGTAGGAAAAGTGGGACACGTGTTTATCATGTGGCATTGCATCTTGCAATAGCGGAAAGTAAGAGGCTTAGTACAGTTAGAGGCGATATGACCCTTTTCTCCGCAATTGAAGCATTAGCCATTGTTGAATCTAGAGGTCCCAGCCTCGGAACTCACTTGCTTTGCCTTCTTGTTGGGTTAAATCCAAGGCTTTTTCCCGAGTCCCCCTGTTGTTGGTGTTGCCTTTGTTTTGAGGTCCCCCGGCTTCGTCATCATTGGGTCGTTTCTGGACCACTTCAAGTTGTAGCGCGATATTAACCAATTCATCAAATGTTTCTGATAGCTTAAGTGTCAATGGTTCCTCAAAACATTTCTTGATCCCATGAATAGAGCGCAAATTTTTCTTATTCAGGGTGCTAATATACTCGAGTCCATACCTGGATAGCGAGTCAAAAAAAGCGGCATACTCTGCCACAGTAGATGTGCCTTGAATAAGGTCTTGGAAGCGACGTGACAACGCTATATTCTCCCCGTCCGGTATGAATTTAGGCTCGAACCTTTCCTTAAATAGGTTCCAAGTAAGGTTCGCTTCGGGAGTATCAATGGTTAGCGATTTATACTAGTTCAAATCTCGCTCTTGGAGCATGCTAGAAATAACTTGCACCCTATGCAAATCATTAAGATCCATGCGAGTAAAGATGCGCTCACATGTTCTGAGCCAAGCCTGGACTTCAATTACACCTTCGGAGCCTTTAAACGGCTTTCCACCTAGCTTTGAGAAATCACTACATAAAGTCGCAAACACAGATTTGGGATGCGTAGGAGGTGGGGGAGCGCCTACCGCATGGGCATTTGCAATAAGATCAAGAAGCTGTTGAGTGCTCAATGTGACCGCTCCAACCAAAGGGGGTGGAACTATATGCGGTGGAGCTAGAGGGGGTAGAGCTTCGGGCTTGACATTTGCCCTGGCAGGATGACGACGAGGACGTCCAGCCATTTCCCTTCTTTAAGAAAGAAAGAAAGGAAAATGTCACTCAAAAATCAAGGATCATAACCCTATTCTAGGATAGATAAGCAACCATGACTCAATCTAACCCTAAGCCTCAAACTCCTAAAAGAGGTCTGAGACATGATCCTTGCTACAAATTCTATATTGCTCCGAAGATTGCTTTGATACCAACTGTAAAGCCCCACCTTTGTACCTGCTATTGTCAAGTTCATTTCGTATGAAATGTCGTCGGTCATAGCGGAGAATAAGGTTGGTTAGGAGCGACCGTTAATATATTTACTCTTGCTTGGAAAGTAATGTCGAATGGCATGGCCATACCAAATTTTTTGACATGGCCATTCCAGGCGAAGGGAATCTACACAATGACCGAATAGCCTCAGAACACATACAAAATAATATAACACAGATAGTCACAGATATTCACATCACAGGCATATAAACTGATATGAATATAACATAATAAGTGTTTACATCAATTAGAGGACATACATGACGCTCTAACTCCAAAATAATAGATACATGTACCAAATCCCATGCTAATAATGATACATGTCATAAAGGTAGTCAACTACATATAATCTAAAAAGACTGCAACTATAAAGAAGTCAAGCCAAAGGTCATCATATGGTCCCAGCAGGAATGTCACCTAAGCACCTGTAACACTTGGGTCTGACCCGAGTATTATTTAAGAAAATAAACAATAAACGGATCAGTTAAAAGATTCTTATTCATAACATGAGACAATATTAAGAGATATAACATAAATGACATGATAAGAATAAACAGGATGATTCATAAATAATATGAAATGCATGATTTCAACATATATAAAATCTCAATAAATCTCATGACAAGAAAAGAGCATATAACAATAAGAATAGACAAATAATTGCCAAACATAAATCAAATTGACACGCATCGCATCAAAGTAATCAAAAATCCAGAAATCATTAGAAATCCAGAAAACATCATAAAAAGGCCTGTCATAGATGAGATACAGTCTCAAGGTAGCGAACCCATATATTTGAGCCGAAGCTCCCCACGAAGTCGGGTCGTGACTCCGGTAGAGAGAAAACATATAAATCATGAGGGTTGGACCGAAGTCCAATAGATGAAGGCCACAAATCGTAAATTCCCACTCTGGTGATCGCGAACCAAACAAATATGTCAGGAAGCAGATACTAACGATCCAGGTGAATAGAAATTATTCCGAGCTAGTTAATATAAGAAAATGGAAACATGTCCGATAACCACATGCTATTCTCGAATATTTACTCACTCATAATTAGTTTCTATTCAAAACAAATAAAATCATCACATATATTCAAACGAACGAGTCTGGTGCTTTTTCGCCAAAATAAGCATATAAGGGGTAATAGTCCTTATTTTTGTTAAGGTGAATAAACTAAATTTCTTGTCTGATCGATAGGATAAGGAATCGTATATAAATCAACAGAATCATAATTGGGTTTAGAAATCGAATTTATTTTAAAAGGATTTGAATTTAAAAACTGATTAGACGTTGGTTCGATGCCCATTGATAATCTAAAACCCTGTTGTCCGTTGTGGTTCAATTATTCATAAAAACTGTTGTCGTAGCGAATGAAACACAAAAAGTTTAAAACATAAACCCACATTTCATAGTTTTTGAAATGATTTGAATACCAAACGAGACGGCGCGATAACGACGATCTGAACGAGCTCGAGATCCTGCAACACGCGCGGGGGAGGATCGGAGAAGGAGGTCGGGAGATCACGGGGTAGTGCGCCTCAGCGCTCAAACGGGGAGGGATGACCGGACCTGGAAATTGCTGCCCGGGTCGGTCACCGGTCGACCGTACTTAGGGGTCAGTCGACCTGTCTGGGGCAGAGCCCAAACATGTCGACCGGCCTCCCTTGGGCTAGTCGACCGGTTTGTGCCTGGGCGTGAGCCCAGGCACAGGTGATGGGGGATTCGTCCCCCATCGCGACCTCCTTCTCTGACATTTCTCTCCGGCCTTGTGACGACCATTTCCGGTGCGTGTACACCTTTCATTCGAGCCGGAGACGAGTGTGATTCAATGCATATGCACCTGTAGATTTTCAAACTCAAATTCGACAAAATTTGAAATCAACATATATTTAAGAATCAGCCAAAAACCAAATTAATTCAAACAAGCATGAACATCATAAATAATCTACAACTACACTTGTACAAGCTTAGAGCTTGTGGCATTGATGTGAGTTCCCAAAGAGAACTCACCTTCGTATTAATGGAGCAATCAACAAGAAGGAATCCATGCTAAAGGTGTTATCTTCTCACTCGAATCAACATAGACTAACCTACACATATGAAACCCAATAACCCTATGCATTAGGAACATAGATATTCTCAAATAGCATAGAGAAGATGGTGGAGAAGATTGAAATCAACTTTACCAGTCCTTGGAGATAAGTAAACAGAACAAAGATTGGATTTTTATTGGATTCTAGGGCTTAGGATTTTAATTTCCCCTTTCCCTAAGCTTAGGAAATAAGAGGAAGAGTAAATGAAGAAGTAAATTAGAGAGGGAGGTGATTGGGTTCCTATTTACGCTATCCAAATTGGTTTAGGTGCACAAATTTGCAATTTATCCCCTCCAAACGACTCCAATTATCCCGAATTCGAAATATATCGATGTTTATACCCAAAATGACTATAAACAATGTTCCGAAACCAATGGAAGTGGTCCCGAATCATAATTCAATCGTTTACAAAAATTCACCTTTTTGGGCATAAAACTAATATATCGATTCGATATTTTAAATATTCGTTTAAATAATTTGTCGTGAATTTTACGGGTTGTTACAGACTTCCCTCCTAAGAAATTGCGTCCTCGTAATTATTCAAATCAAGATACTAGTGTAACAACCGTAAAATTTCAAATTCTCAATAAGAATAAAAAGAAAATTCACCTTATGAGAATAGGTCCGGATGAGAATGCTCGGTGGACTCCTTAGTTTCCCATGGGCAATCATTCGGATTAGCGGACCATTGGACTTTAACAAGGGGATTTTTTTTATTACGGAAGCGTTTTACTTCCGTGGCAACAATTCGAAGGGATTGTTGCTCGTAGGTAAGGTTCGGTGAAACTTCCATTTCTTCAAGAACACGAGGCTCGATAGCAATGTGAGATTTCCATAATTTCCTCTGTAGCTAAGAAACATGGAACACATTATGAATGGATGAAAAACGATTTGGTAGCTTCACGCGATATGAAACAATCCCAACGCACTCGGTAATGGGAAATGGACTGATAAATCTTGGCGCTAATTTTCCCGATTTGCTAAATCGCATAACACCCTTCATGGGTGATACACGAATAAAAACATAGTCCTTCACGGAAAATTATAACTTTCTTTTCTTGCTATCGGCATATGACTTTTGCCGACTTTGATCTTCTTTTATACGGCGACGTATAAGCTTAATTTTCTTCGTGGCATCTTGAACAAGATCGGGGCCTATTATTAATTTCTCTCTGGTTTCGAGCCAACAAGAAGGAGATCGGCATGGCCTTCGGTAAAGGGCTTCAAAAGGCGCCATGCCAATACTCGATTGTTAACTATTATTGTATGAGAACTCCACAACGGGAATGTGGTCTTCCCACCTTCCTCCAAATTCAAGTATGCAAGCGTGGAGGAGATCCTCAAGAATTTGATTTACCCGCTCTTTTTGTCCATCGGTTTGCGGATGATAGGTTGTGCTAAGATCAAGCCTTGTTTCCAAAGATCCTTGGAGACTCTTCCAAAATCTGCTGGTAAACAACGGATCACGATCACTTATAATGGAAAGAGGGATTCCATGTAGTCGAACGATCTCTTTAACATAAAGCTTAGCTAAAAGCGGTGCGATTAGATTAGATCAAATGGGTAAAAAGTGTGTGGATTTGGTAAGACGATCCACAATTACCCATATACTATCATGGCCTTGACGAGAATGGTGCAATTCGTCAATAAAATCCATGGAAACATTTTCCCACTTCCATATGGGAATTTCTAATGGTCGCAACAACCAGCCGGGCCTTTGATGTTCGTCTTTCACAAGTTGGAAAGTCGTGCAACAACTAACAAAGTTAGCAACATATCATTTCATTCCCTCCTAATAATAGAGTCGCTTCATGTCCGCATACGTTTTGCTACCCCCGGGATGGATAGAAAATTTCGAGTGATGAGAATCCTCCAAAACGGTCTAGTGCAAATCAGCTTGATTTTGGACGATAAGTCGTACGAATTTTCAAACGGCTCATCTTGAATCAAGACTATAGTCACCATTTTCTTCAACACAAGATTTATTTCTAAGATTATGACTAATACGGGCCAATTCGGGATCTTGCATTTGTGCTTCGTAGATATGGTCAAAAAGGGATGGATGAGCCACGAGGCTACATATTATGAGAGTGGAACCCAGGTTGGAGTGACGACTCCGAATATCGAACGAAGATAATAACTCAAGATCCTTCCACTCCGATAACATCATAGAAAAGACCGCATATTGCTTCCAACTAAGTGTGTCGGCGATGTAATTTCCTTTACCAGGCATGTAAAGAATATGTAGATCATAAGAAACAAAAAACTCCATCCATCGTTGTTGTCGCAAATTGAGTTCCTTTTGAGAAAATAAATATTTGAGCGACTTATGATCCGTGTAAAGCACAAATTTCTCCCCTAAAAGATAATGCGCCAAATTCGAAGAGCGAAAACAATCGCGGTGAGCTCTAAATCATGAGTTGCATATCTAGTCTCGGCCGGTTTTAATTGCCTAGATTCATAGGAAATGACACGTTCTCGTTGCATGAGAACGGACCCTAATCCAATGTGGCTGGCGTCGCTATAAACAACAAGATCTTGATACCCCTCGGGGACAACAAGAATGGGAGCATTAGAAAGAAGTTCTTTGAGCTATTGAAATGCGGCTTCACACTTGTCCGACCAAGTGTATTTTACTTCCCTCTTTGTCAAATGATTGAGTGAGACGGCGATTTTAGAAAAATCTTTAATGAACCAATGATAATAACCTGCCAATCCAAGGAAGCTACGAATTTCCGTCACACTCACCGGTCTCTTCCAATTCTATCTTAGAAGGATCGACCAAAATTCCGGATTCAGAAATAATATGCCCCAAAATTTTCACGCTTGCTCGCCAAAAATGGCATTTGGAAAGCTTAGCTTTTAATTGGTGGTTTCTAAGTGTTTCCAAAACGACATGAAGGTGGTTCGCATGTTCTTCCTCAGTTTTAGAATAAACAAGGATGTTATCAATAAATACAAGAACGAACCGATCAAGAAAATCTGTAAAAACACGGTTCATGAGATCAACAAAATAAGTCGGGGAATTTGTTAATCCAAATGGCATTACTAGCCATTCATAAGAACCAAATCGGGTCCTAAAAGAATTCGACGGAATGCTATCCTCCGCGATGTGCAATTGGTGAAATCCAGTAGCTAAGTCCAATTAGGAAAAGAGTCTGGCACCACTGAGTTGATCAAAAAGATCGTCTATGCATGGAAGGGGATATTTATTTTTGATGATTAGGTAATTAAGCTTGCAGTAGTCCACGCAAAGCCTAAGAGTTCCATCCGACTTTTTCACAAAGATTGCTGAGGCTCCCCAAGGAAAGGAACTTGAGCGTATAAATTGGTTCTTCCCTAATTTGGATAGTTGCTCGCGCATTTCTTCATTTTCCTTGTTAGATAATTGATAAGCAGGACGTGTGATAGGAAGGGACCCAGGAATTATATTAATCTGGAATTCAATAGCTCGATTAGGAGGGAGACCCAACACGAGCTTAAATATATCGGGAAATTCTCAAACAACAGCAATTCGAGATATCATATCCTCCTCATCATCGTTATCCACATCCCTAGGATTGGGAGAAAATAACAAGGCCATAAATCCCGTGTCTGGATTTGGAAGTACTAGTTCTACACGGTCTTTGAATTGAGGATGTTGAAGATAAATTGTCTGTTCCGGACATAATATGTGGGCTTCATAACGGAGAAGCCAATCCATTCCCAAAATAACCCCAAAACCCAAATAGCGCATAACATGTAAGTCCGCTAGGAAAGGATAACCACTCTAAATAATTTCAAGGTCGCGACATAATAAACTAAGAGAAGTTGATCCCCATATGGGGTTAGTAACTGTTAAAGAAGTCATCATGAAAACAATATTCAAAGAATTAGCATGCACAAGTTCTTGTGAAATAAAAGAATGAGATGCGCCCGTATCAAAAGACCCCGTGTAGGATGTTCATGAAAATCGATTATGCCATCGAGGATAGAATTTGATGTACCTTGGCCTGAAGTAGCATTGGGAGGAGTCTATATGACACCCAGCCTTCCACTCTTACTAGTAGGAAAAGTGGGACACGTGTTTATCATGTGGCCTTGCTTCTTGAAATAGCGGCAAGTAAGAGGCTTAGTACAGTTAGAGGCGATATGACCCTTTTCCCCGCAATTGAAGAATTCTCCGTTGCGGAATCTAGAGGTCCCGGCCTCGGAACTCACTTGCTTCGCCTTCTTGTTGGGTTGAATCCAAGGCTTCTTCCCAGGTCCTCCCTTGTTGTTGGCGTTGCCATTGTTTTGAGAACCCCTGGCTTCGTCATCATTGCATCATTTCTGGACCACTTCAAGTTGTAGCACGACATTAACCAATTCATCAAATGTTTCAGATAGTTTAAGAGTCAATGGCTCCTCAAGACATTTCTTGATCCCATGAATAAAGCGCAAATTCTTCTTCTTCAGGGTGCTAATATACTCGAGTCCATACTTGGATGGCGAGTCAAAAAAAGCGGCATACTCTTCCATAGTAGATGTTCCTTGAACAAGGTCTTGGAAGAGACGTGTCAGCGCTATTTTCTCCCCGTCCAGTATGAATTTAGTCTCAAACCTTTCCTTAAATAGGTTCCAAGTAAGGTTCGCTTCGGGAGTATCAATGGTGAGCAATTCATACCAGTTCAATGCTCGCTCTTGGAGCATGCTAGAAATAACTTGCACCCTGTGCAAATCATTAAAATCCATGCGAGTAAAGATGCGCTCACATGTTCTGAGCCAAGCTTGGACTTCAATTACACTTTCGGAGTCTTTAAACGGCTTTCCACCTAGCTTTGAGAAATAACTACATAAAGTCACAAACCCAGATTTGGGAAGCATAGGAGGTGAGGAAGCGCTTGCCGCGTGGGCATTTGCAATAAGATCAAGAAGTTGTTGAGTGCTCAATGTGCCCGCTCCAACCACAGGGGGTGGAACTATAGGCGGTGGAGCTAAAGGGGGTGGAGCTTTGGGCCTGGCATTTTCCCTGGCAGGATGACGACGAGGACGTCCAGCCATTTCCCTTCTTTAAGAAAGAAAGAAAGGAAAATGTCACTTAAAATTCAAGGATCATAACCCTAAAAGATATCCGAGACATGAGCCTTGCTATAAAATTCTATATTGTTCCGAAGATTGACACTGATACCAACTGTAACGCCCCGCCTCTATACCCGCTATAGTCAAGTTCATTTCGTGTGAAATGTCGTCGGTCATAGCGGAGAATAAGGTTGGTTAGGAGCGACCGTTAATATATTTACTCTTGCATGGAAAGTAACGTCGAATGGCACGGCCGTACCAAAAATTTCGACATGGTCATTCCAGGCGAAGGGCATCTACACAATGGCATAATAGCTTTAGAACACATACAGAATAATATAACACAGATAGTCATAGATATTCACATCACAGGCATATAAACTGATATGAATATAACACAATATGTGTTTACATTAATTAGAGGTCATACACGACACTCTAACTCCAAAATAATAGATATATGTACCAAATCCCAAGCTAATAATGATACATGTCATAAAGGTAGTCAACTACATATAATCCAAAAAGATTGCAACTATAAAGCAGTCAAGCCAAAAGTCATCATATGGTCCCAGCAGGAATGTCACATAAGCACCTGTAACACTTGGGTCTGACCTGAGTATTATTTAAGAAAATAAACAATAAACGGATCATTCAAACCATTCTTATTCATAACATGAGACAATATTAAGAGATATAACATAAATGACATGATAAGAATAAACAGGATGATTCATAAATAATATGAAATGCATGATATCAACATATATAAAATCTCAATAAATCTCATGACAAGAAAAAAGCATATAACAATAAGAATTGATAAATAAATGTCAAACATCATAAAAAGGCCTGCTACAGATGAGGTACGACCTCAAGGTAGCGAATCCATATGTTTGAGCCGAAGCTCCACACGAAGCCGGGGCGTGACCCCGGTAGAGAGAAAACATATAAATCTCAAATTGATGCGCATTGCATCAAAGTAATCAAAAATCCCGAAATCACTAGAAATCCATAAAACATCATAAAAAGGCCTATCACAGATGAGATACGACCTCAAGGTAGCGAACCCATATGTTTGAGCCGAAGCTCCACACGAAGCCGGGGCGTGACCCCGGAAGAGAGAAAACATATAAATCATGAAGGTTGGACCGAAGTCCCATAGATGAAGGCCACAAATCATAAATTCCCACTCGGGTGATCGCGAACCAAACAAATATGTCGGGAAGAGGATACCAACGATCCAGGTGAATAGAAATTATTCCGAGCTAGATAATATAAGAAAATGGCAACATGTCCGATAACCACATGTTATTCTCGAATATTTACTCACTCGTAATTGGTTTCTATTCAAAACAGATAAAATCATCACATATGTTCCAACGAAAGAGTCCGGTGCTTTTTCGCCAAAATAAACATATAAGGGGTCATAGTCCTCATTTTTTATTAAGGTGAATAAACTAAATTTCTCGTTCGATCGATAGGATAAGGAATCATATATAAATCAATAGAATCAGAACCGGGTTTAGAAATTGAATTTATTTTAAAAGGATTTGAATTTAAAAACTGATTAGATGTTGGTTCGATGCCCATTGATAATATAAAACCCTGTTATCCATTGTGGTTCAATTATTCATAAAAACCGTCGTCGTAGCGGATGGAACACAAAAACCATAAAACATAAACCCACATTTCATAGCTTTTAAAACGATTTGAAAACCAAACGAGACGGTGTGACAATGACGATCGGAACGAGCTCGAAATCGACGTGACACGCACGGGGGAGGATCGGAGAAGGAGGTCGGGAGATCACGGGGTGTGTGCTTCGACGCATGAACGGGAAGGGACGACCAGACCTGGGCATTGCCGCCCAGGTCGTTCACCAGTCGACCGCCCCTAGGGGGTCGGTCGATCGGTCTGGGCCAGAGCCCAATCCTGTCGACCGGCCCCCCTTGGGCAAGTCGATCGGTTTGTGCCTGGGCGTGATCCCAGGCATAGGTGATGGGGATTTCTTCCCTCGTCGCGACCTCTCCTTCTCCGACATTTCTCTCCGGCCTTGTGACGGCCATTTCCAGTGCGTGTGCACCTTCCATTCGAGCCAGAGACGAGTGTGATTCAATGCATATGCACTTGTAGATTTTCAAACTCAATTTCGACAAAATTTGAAATTAACATATATTCAAGAATCAACCGCAAACCAAATTAATTCAAACAAACATGAACATCATAAATAATCTACAACTACACTTGTACAAGCTTAGAGCTTGTCGCATTGATGTGAGTTCCCAAAGACAACTTACCTTGGTATAAATGAAGCAATCATCAAGAAGGAATCCAAGCTAAAGGTGTTATCTTCTCACTCGAATCAACAAAGACCAACCTACACATATAAAACCCAATAACCCTATGCATTAGCAACATAGAGATTCTCAAATAGCATAGAGGAGATGATGGAGAAGATAGAAATCAACTTACCCAATCCTAGGAGATGAAGAAACACAACAAAAATTGGATTTTTATTAGATACTAGGGCTTAGGATTTTAATTTCTTTTTTCCCTAAGCTTAGGAATAAGAAGAAGAGTAAATGAAGAAGTAAATGAGAGAGGGAGGTGTTTGGATGCCTATTTGTGCTGTTCAAATTGGTTTGGGTGCTCAAATTTGCACTTTATCCCCTCCAAACGACTCCAATTATCCTGAATTCGAAATATATCGATGTTTATACCCAAAATGACTGTAAACGACGTTCCGAAAGCAATGGAAGTGGCCCCGAGTCATAATTCAATCGTTCACAAAAATTCACCTTTTTGGGCATAAAACTAATATATCGATTCGATATTTTAAATATTCATTTAAATAATTTGTCGTGAATTTTACGGGTTGTTACACCAGAAACGTGGAACGTAGAATAATCACGTATACAATCTGCGTGGTTATACTCCTTCCCATGCATGTACTATGCGCAAATATACGTTATAACCCAAATTTCTCATGTTTCTTATTTTCGTGGTAAGCCAATAAATCACGTACCATTACGATCGCACCTCAATACCTCTTCGAAACTGAGGTGGTTTACATTGAAATTTTACTGTTCAATAGTGAAAAAATATATCAAAATTCCGCATTAATCTCATTTAAATTTGTAGCATCGCCTTCATGATCCATTGTTTGAATGTAAAAGGATGAGATTTTGAATTTTTTATGATTTAGGTTTTACTGACTGAAGGAGCAGACGAGGAAAAGAAAGAAGTTACGTATAAAAATAAAAGGGTATTTTAGTCTTTTAAGTTTTCATTAAGTTTGTTTGCTTAACTCAGCAAATATCTGGGTTTAAATAGAATTAGCCTTCATTTAGTCCCAGTTGATGCTGAGGTTTGCTTCAAATCATTGACCTTTGTTTTAGTCAGTCCTATTTAGCTTTAAGGATTATTTAATGAAGAATGCTAAAGACAATCGCATAAAAACGGCTGTCATGCAAACTCGCCCTGTGATTGGATAACACCAAACTTTAAATCAATTTGCACGTTGGGGTTGAAGCCTATTTAGGGTGCGTTCCAGTCAAAATTTGGCACGTTTAATTTTTTTTTTTTGGCGTCCGACGCGTCGGACGAAAGCACCTTTTCCCCCTTCCAGATTCCACGATTCTCGAACGTTGGAAAAGCAACCGTTGGCGTCCGACGCGTCGGACGCCAACGGTTAATTTTCCAACGTTTCGTTCCACCGCCTATAAGAACGCAACCCCCCCTTTCTTCCCATCTCAGCCCGAATCCTCTCCTCCTAACCCCCAAAATTCGATTTTTTTGAGCAATTTCAAATTGCAAAAATGGTAATTTTTTATACCATTGTGTTTATTTTTCAACTTCCTACAACATATATTTTTTTCGAATTTTTCTGGAATTTTTTTTTGGTTACGCAGATGGCATCCTCTTCCACCTCTGCTACCTCGTAGCCATTTGCGAACTGGACGGACGAGCGGGAGTCCGCTTTTATAGATATTTGCGTTGAGTTTATAGCCGCTCGCGATATAGGCGTCAGTGGGTTCTACTCAACGGTCGCGGCAATAATGAATGACCGTTATAATCTAGAGTTCACAGAAACTCAGATAAAAAATAAATGGGACAACATGAAGCACTCTTTTCGCGATTGAGATAGACTGCTACAAACACCCGGCGGTGTATGGAATGCAGAGTTCGATTATCTGGACGGTCCAGATGATTTTTGGAGTACCGGCGGTGGCAGACCTTACAAACGGTTCAGGAGGAACTCGCCTTTGAAGTTCCGAGAGTAGGACATTATATTCGAGGGTTGTTTGCGGAAAGATACTTGTGCGTATCCGATACCTACGGTTGCACCTCCTACTGCACCAGCACCTCCACCAGCGCATGTGCCAGCTGCTTCTTTCTCCCCTGCCGACGCGGTTTTCTATACTGGTTGGATGGCTTCGGGCGATCCCCCATCTGGTCAGCCATCTAGGCGCAGACAGGTAGCGCGTGCCAGCTCGTTTATGACCGACGATACGAGACAGCTTGCCCGGCGGTGCTTGGAGCTTCTTCAGAGATCGGGTACGTGTGTGGACCTTTGGGAGATTCTGACGATTTTCCGCAATGACGAGCGGAATGTGGATATTGTTCGGGAGTTTACCGATGAGAGCATATGTGGGTTTATTTTAGCTGAGTTGAGTTAGTTACCTCATCGTCGTTTATTTTAGATTTTCATGTACTTGTTTTAATTCCAGTACCGTTGTGTTCTTTATGTTTTATGAAAAACGTTGTCGTTTATTTTATGAAATATGTTGTCGTTTTGTTTGATGCAATTAGAATTTAATTAAATCAAAACCATTAATTTAACAATTAAATACCACGCTCAAATACCCCGTTCGCAGCTAAAAACATATTCTCCGTTCGCTACAGTACCACGCTCAAATGTCACGGTCAAATACACCGCTCGTGTTGGTTAAGAACATATAGCCAATATTTCATAACTTTATTCACCGAGATTATTACCCTTGGATTGCTGGAGTGGCCTATTGAGTGGTTACGATTTGAGCTTGTTATAAACATGTAACGATGCTACTTAGAGGTACAAATTGATGACTTGTTTCCTACGCAATTGATTTCCTATATCCGAGTTGTATATTGTCTCATTGGCCATCTAGACCGTTGATCCATACCACTGCAAATTGACATTTTGGACTTTGAACATGCTGATGAAACATTGCTTTATGACTTCATTAAGTTGTTATTCATTAATAAAACGCAATCCTTGTTACATATAATTAGACGGTATAGGACTTTTCCTTGGAAAATAATCATTGTTTTTACTGTTGAGAAATTTTGATATAGCAGCGATCATTTTTTGCGTTGAAAATATTAAAACATTACCTTTTGGAAGTGAGTTTCGAGTAGGAATTACTAGTCTTTAAGATATTTATTCTTCCAAGAGGGTTTAAATACGAGATAGCAGAGAGCTATAGTTTTTAGCGTTATATATTTTTGTTAGGGAAGGGAAGAAAGTTGCTGATGTACTTGGCAGAAAACACCAGAATAAGGCATTATCTATGCTAAAAAAATGTACTGATTTAGAAGCTTTAACTACTTGTGACACAATTAAGGTTGATGAATTTATAAGATAAACAGATTTGAAAGCTAGAATGTGGAACTAAGCTTGATGATTTCAAAGATTTTTTACCTTGACGACAATGGATGGTTGAGAAACATGGGACGATTACGTTCCACATATAGGTGACCTAAGAAAAGAAGATCCTAGGGAATGTCACCATTCGAAATTTACTATTTTCCTTAGAAGAACTAAAATACGCTAGGAAATAAAGAGAAGTTTCTTCTTCTAGAAATGTATGAAGAGGGAGTAGGGTTGTGAATAAGCTACTGCTTGAACTTCCAGCAAGAGAAAGCCGAGCATTAGAAGCCGAGCGGATTTCTTCATCCCTTAAATATACTAGTTTGGAATTGAGATTCAATGTCCATGAGTTTCATTTATGGATAACCGAGGTCAAATAAGGGAAATGAAATAATATACGTATTAACTAAAAGTGCACATTTCATTAATATTAACTCGACATGAGCAAAGCTTTTTTGCTGAGTTGTTCTTGAAAAATAATGTAAGACCGTATGTGGTTCCTAGTAGTCTAACTAGCGACCGCAATCCTTTGTTTATCGACAAATTCTAAAAAATCCCAAAAGATATTTTGGTAACAAACTTAATATGAGTATCGCTTATCTTTCACAAATGGATGGTCATATAGAAAGAATCAACAAATTTCAAAAACATTTGTTAAGAGCTTGTGTATGAGATTCTGCGGTCATGGAAAAACCATTTCAGTGGAATTTTCCTATAATAATAATTATTAACTAGCATAGGAATGAACCCTTTCAAAGCTGCATATGGAAGACCATTAAAATCACCTATATATTGGTAAGAGATTAGATATAAAATGATATGGTAATAGACACTATGGAAAAGATTGAGTTGATCCGAACATGGATGAAGTACGCCCAGTTTAGATAGAAGTTGTGCGTTAATTAATGAACTAATAAGTTGTTTAGATCTTAAATAATAAGGAGAAATGATGTCAGGAAAAAAAAGGAATAAGCTATGTTTTATAACATAATCCCTTCCTCTCCCTTTATCTTCAATCCATCTTCATGTCATACAAATTGCTGCAATGTCGGGGCCTACCATTGCTAGAGAAACTAAGGAGAGAACAACTTAGGAAGCAAAAGGAAAACTTAAGCAAATTAAATCAACACTATTCTCAATCTCTTTATCCAATCTAAATGAATTGTTTGATGATATTGTACCTTGTTATGAATAATAGTTTCATATATTGTCAAAATTTTGAGTTATTGAATTTATTATCGAATTATTTGATAGGTTTTGAAAGTACAAACCTAGTTTATGATTTCCAAATGACTTGAATTGTAGATATGATGCCTAGAACATTATTCAGAGAAGGATTTTTAATTTCATATTTTTCAAGCATGCATGAATACTATATGAATTATTAATGGAGAAAATGATATATTTCAAGTTTTATATTAAAAATCATTAAATAATAATTTTATTCTTGAAATTTTTATATGTAGAAGAATATTAGTGATTTTTAGGGATTTTTTCCAAGTAGTTATCAATTAATATGAATTTATATACTAAATGATATTACACGGCATTGTTTTCGTAAGTTTCTTGTTTTTATATCAACTCTTTAAGGCAAATTTTCACTACTGCTTACTTTCAACATTGATATAAAGTGGTATTAAAGTCACAACCCTTATTTTTGGTACTAATGTTTTAAGACAGTGATGTTACAGCTATATACTTTTGATATCAATATAAAGTAGAAATGATGTCACATTGTATACTTTGGGCATTAACCACTTTAAGGCAATAATGCCATCGTTTCTTCTTTTCGACATTAAGCATATTAAGGTAGCAATACTGTTGGTTTTCACTTCAGTAGACTTCTAAAAGTAGCATAGATGCCGCAGTTTTAGAGTAGAAAACATAATCTATTTCAAAACAGTGAAGTCATATGTTGTCAATATCAATATTCCCAATTTCTAAATTGAATGACTTTATACTATGCAAACCAAAGCACTATCTTTTATAGGTTAGAAACTAACATATTACATTGTACGATAAGAAAGATTTTAGACCAATGGCCATGTGATTTATGTATCAAGAATACTTTAGTATATCTTTTTTACATTAAGGACCCGTTTGGCAACTCAAAGCAGAAGTGATTATGCTAATATGGTAAGTGCTTCTACTTTAAAAATTCGAAAAGCCTGTTTGGTACAACGACAACTTATGATTCAAAAACTAAAAGATAAAAAAATAAATATATACAGAATTATATTTTTATAATAGTTTTTTTTTCTTTTGTAGTAGAATCTTAAAACAAAATACAAGATAATTTAATTTTTTAGAAGTGTATATTACATTAGTTAAAAATGATATAATTGGTATTTTAGAATATAAATTATATGAAAATTGAATCCAAACACACTACAAGTACTTGTATTTTGTTCGCATATAAACAAAGCAGCTAAATCCATTTTAAGTTGCAAAAACAAATAACAAACCACACGATAAATGTAAGTTGTTGGGAAACAATGGCTGAGTCGCGGACTAGGTCGCTTTCTTGAAGACGATTCGGCGATCTGGTCGGAGGTGCAAACCAGCTCGTTCCTTCGCCGTCGCCTCTAGGATAAAACAGCCTCAAAACAATAACCGATTTGCTTGCACAACAAATCGGTGCAGATTTGCACTTTCTGAAAAATTGCTCGAAAATTTCTGAGAAGAGAATTTTAATGGCGGCTGAGAGAAGAGAGAATTTTCAATTCGGTAGTCTTCTCGTCTGAGGCTAATGACAATATATAGAACGAAAATTAGGGTTTGGGTTTACAGATTAGTGGGCCGCTAAAATTTGGGGGATATAATTTTTACCGTTGCAGAAATCTTTTTCCATAAAAAACAGTTCGAAAAAGGCTAAGTTTTATGGTCCAAAAAATATAAGTGTCTACACCACAAAACCCAAGCCCAAGCCCGAGCCGAGCCGAGCCGGACCGGGCCGGGCCGGGTCAAGTCGGTCGGTCGCGCGCGCGTGTGTGGTGGTCATATGATGCATGGTCTCCCTCCTCACAACAATGCATGTATTGGGAGCCCAAGGCCCCAACATGATTTCTTAGAAACAAGTATAAAAGCTTGCCTCTTCTATATAATCCCATGATGTGGGACTATTCCCATATAGGAGCCATTCTTACACTTATTCAAGATTTTTTAATAATTCACTTAATGTTTGTAAAACATTTCCAACAATCCCCCACTTGAATTTTTAAAAAATATTTTCGAGCAGTTTCTTAAAAAACATAAGATTGTGCATAAACAAAGGTGTCTTTCGACTTGAACCTTTGCATAGTGAATAAGATTCAGTTTTTACTAGAGTGACACGTAGTCTTGAACTCTATTCCTGACATCAAACCACACACAACCTTTTCTATAGTGCAATCAAATAAGCCCGTGCATTTATGGCCATGCACGTCTATCCTAGTTTAGTGAATGCTCTAGAAGTTTTGCCCGAAACTCCATAGGAAACGGCCACATTTCCACATTCACAAAGGTGAGTCTATCAAGAGCACTCCTGAAGGTAGGTACTCCACTCCACATATAGTATAGATCTCATTAAGAGTTTCTATTAACTCATCCTCTAATCACTTCAGGAATACATGCTTCTTGGTTTATTAAATAGCATGTTCAACTCATATCACTACACAACTTGTTATTACCCATTGAACCTAGTTCTTGGGATCTCCAGTCATTTAGGTCGGGTTACCATTGTGCGTGACTCAACAATCTAAGGGCAATAGTCCCATTCTTTTAGAAGAGTTATGGACTTTCTCTCTGGACAGTCCTTTCATCAAAGGATCTGCCAAATTTTCCTTACTACGTACGTAATCCACTCTAACGGTACCTGTGGAAAGTAGTTCTCTAACCGTACTGTGCTTACGACGTATTTGTCATCTCTTACCGTTATAATATCGGTTCTGAACTTTTGCAATAGCCGCAGTACTATCGCAATGTATCAACACAGCCGGTATCGGTTTTTCCCATAAGGGAATCTCAGCTAGCAGATTTCTCAAGTACTCCGCCTCTTCACTAGCTGTAGCTAGTGCTATTATCTCAGACTCCATAGTAGACTGAGCCAAAATAGTCTGTTTCTTGGATTTCCAAGAAACAGCTCCTCCAGCGATGCTAAATATATAGCCACTGGTCGCTTTAGAATCATCAGATAAGGTATTCCAGTCTGCATCGGAATATCCTTCAAGTACAGCTGGAAACCTTTCATAATGTAATCCAAGGTTCATGGTTCATTTAAGGTATCTCATTACCCTTTCAATAGCTTGCCAGTGCTCTATACTAGGTCTACTGGTAAACCTGCACAATAATCCCACGACATAGGCAATGTCGGGTCTAGTACAATCAGTGGCATACCGAAGGCTGCCAATGATGCTCGCATAATCAGACTGTCTTACACCTTCACTAGTGTTCTTAAATAACTTTACACTGTGATCATATGGTGTACTTGCAGGTTTACAGTCAAAGTAATTATATTTCTTTAGTATCTTCTCAATGTAATGAGATTGATCCAAAGAAATTCCCTTTTCTGACCTAGTAATCTTAATACCAAGGATTACACTCGCTTCACCTAGATCTTTCATATCAAAATTGACACTTAATAAGGATTTGACTGAGTTTATGGCATGAATATTTGACCCAAAAATGAGTAGGTCATCTACATAAAGGCATATAATAGTGCAAATGTCATTCTCAGATTTGTAATAAATGCATTTGTCACTTTCATTAACTTTAAAACCATTTGAAATGATTAAGTTATCAAATTTTTCATGTCATTGTTTAGGTGCTTGTTTTAAACCATATAATGATTTATCCAATTTACATACTTTATGTTCTTGACCATGTACTACAAATCCTTCAGGCTGGTTCATATAAATTTCTTCGTCTAATTCACCATTCAAAAAAGCAGTTTTAACATCCATTTGGTGTATAAGTAAATTATGAATGGAAGCAAGTGAGATTAATACCCGAATGGATGTTATTCTAGTTACAGGTGAAAAAGTGTCAAAGAAGTCTATATTTTCCTTTTGTTTAAAACCTTTAGCTACTAGTCGTGCTTTATATTTATCTATAGTGCCATCAGGTTTTAATTTCTTTTTAAGTACCCATTTACAACCTATAGACTTACAACCAGGGGGTAAATCTACCAAGTGCCAAGTCTTATTGGATTCTAAAGAATCCATCTCATCGTTTATAGCCTCTTGCCAGAAATCGGCATCTAAAGAAGATAAGGCTTCTTGGAGGTTTATAGGATCCTCCTCAATAGTAAGAACACAAAAATCTGAACCAAATTCTTTTATGGTTCTTGCTCTTTTACTTCTTCTAGGTTCAGCTTCAGAATTTTCATTAAGTTCTGTTCTAATAGGCATATTTGAAGTGCCCCCACTATTCCTTAATTTGAAAGGAAATTTAGTTTCATAAAAATCGGCATCATTTGATTCAATTATATTATGTGCATCAAGGTCATAAAATCTATATGCTTTGCTATTAATAGCATAGCCTATAAATGCACATTCATATGCTCTACTTGCCAATTTTATTCTCTTAGGGTCTGGAATGCGAACATATGCTAAACAACCCCAAGTTCTAAAGTATGAGACATTGGGTTTATGATTCTTTAAAATTTCATAGGGTGAAATTTTATTCTTAGATTTAGGGATTCTATTCAGAACATAGCATACAGTCAATAAAATATCCCCCCACCAATGTTTTGCCGCACCAGAATTTAATAATATGGCAACTACTAGTTCGGTAAAGGTCCTATTTTTCCTTTCTGCTTTACCGTTCATTTCAGGTGAGTAGGGTGCAGTTCTCTCATGTACTGTACCATGTTGTTTATAGAAATCCAGAATAGAATTAGATTCATATTCTGTTCCTCTATCACTACGAAGTCTCTTAATTTTTCTATTTGCTTGATTCTCAATCTCAGTTTTGAATGTTTTAAACATATCAAAAGCATCACTTTTATTTTTCATAAGATATACATATGTGAAATCAGAGCAGTCATCAATAAAAGTGATAAAATAACGATGTCCCTGTCTAGTTAAAGTGCCATCAAGTTCACATATGTCAGAATGAATCAAGTCTAAGGGTTCAGAAACTCTATCAACAAATTTGTGAGGTTTCTTTGTGATTTTAGCTTGTGTACAGAATTCACATTTATCAGATTCAGATTCTATCATTTTAGGTATCATATCTAGGGTGCTCATGTTACAAATAATTCGATTATTAACATGACATAATCTAGAATGCCAGATATTAAAATCACACAACATGTAAGAAGAAGTAGTCACTTTATTAGATTCAACATTCAGTTTAAACATACCCTCACAAGCATAACCCTTTCCCACAAAAGTTCCCTTATAAGTAAGAGTGTACAAATCAGCCCCAACAACTTGAGTGAAACCAGCCTTATTAAGGAGGAAGCCAAAGACCAGATTCTTTCTTATCTCTGGAGTGTGCATAACATCTTTCAGAATTACAGTTTTTCCAGAGGTGAACTTGAGTTCCACATTTCCAATCCCCGCAACTGTAGTGGTGTGAGAGTCTCCCAACAGCACTTTCTGATTTTCAGCAGTCGTGTATGTAGAGAACATGCCACGATCATAGCAGACATGGCGAGAAGCACCAGTGTCTACCCACCAACCCTCTGATCCACCAACAAGGTGAATCTCGGTAACCATAGCCGTAAGATGCTCCTCAGTCATGTTAGCCTGCGGTGTAGAGCTTGGCCTGTTCCGGCACTTTCGTGCCATATGCCCTGGTTTTCCACAGTTGTAACAAAGAAACAACTGTCCAGAGTCATTCTTTTGGGCTGGTTTCTGCTGTCCTTTTGGGTTTCCTTGCGGATTCCCATTCTGTTTGTTGCGCCTGTTCTGATCCTTAAAAGATTTCTGATTTGGTTTCAAAACAGCGGGAGTGGTCTTCTTAGTACTGTTGTTATTCACAATCAGCACCTCTTCTTTCTGGTCCTGCTTGCGTGCCTCCTCCTCAATACGGAGGCGTGTAATCAAGCTTTCTAAGGAAAATTCCTTAGTCTTATGTCGCAAGACATTCTTAAAATCTTTCCAGCCTGGGGGTAATTTGTCAATGATAACAGCAATTTGAAATTGTTCGTCCAAGACCATACCTTCGGAGATGATCTCATGATCTATTTTCTGCAGCTCATGAGACTGCATCTCTACCGATCTATCATCAGTCATCTGGTACCTTAGATAGCGGCTCACAACATATTTCTTTGCCCCTGCCTCCTCTGTATCATATTTCTTCTTCAGTGCTTCCCAGATCTCCTTTGCTGTCTTTTCATCTGAGTTATAATAATCATACAGATCATCGCTCAGTCCGTTCAGAATAAAGTTCTTGCATAGATAATCTTGTTCAGTCCAGGTCTGCAGTTTCTTTGACTGTTCAGTCCATGATGCCATGTTCGCTGCATCAGTCTCAGCAGGTTTATCTGGAAGCTGCGGTTTGTCAGTAGTCAGCACAGCCACAACCTTTCTGATGGTGAGGAAGAACTCCATCTTCTGACGCCATCGTTTGAAATGCAAGCCTTCAAATCTGAAAGAAGCAGCCGTCACAAGAGGGTTCTGGAAAGCAGAGGGTGGAGCAGAATCGTCTAGGGTTGAATTGGAAGCCATTGTTTCAGTTCGTCTTCAAATTGTTGGGAAACAATGGCTGAGTCGCGGACTAGGTCGCTTTCTTGAAGACGATTCGGCGATCTGGTCGGAGGTGCAAACCAGTTCGTTCCTTCGCCGCCACCTCTAGGATAAAACAGCCTCAAAACAATAACCGATTTGCTTGCACAACAAATCGGTGCAGATTTGCACTTTCTGAAAAATTGCTCGAAAATTTCTGAGAAGAGAATTTTAATGGCGGCTGAGAGAAGAGAGAATTTTCAATTCGGTAGTCTTCTCGTCTGAGGCTAATGACAATATATAGAACGAAAATTAGGGTTTGGGTTTACAGATTAGTGGGCCGCTAAAATTTGGTGGATATAATTTTTACTGTTGTAGAAATCTTTTTCCATAAAAAACGGTTCGAAAAAGGCTAAGTTTATGGTCCAAAAAATATAAGTGTTTACACCACAAAGCCCAAACCCAAGCCTGAGCCGAGCCGAACCGGGCCGGGCCGGGTCGGGTCGAGTCGGTCGGTCGCGCGCGCGTGTGTGGTGGTCATATGATGCATGGTCTCCCTCCTCACAACAATGCATGTATTGGGAGCCCAAGGCCCCAACATGATTTCTTAGAAACAAGTATAAAAGCTTGCCTCTTCTATATAATCCCATGATGTGGGACTATTCCCATATAGGAGCCATTCTTACACTTATTCAAGATTTTTTAATAATTCACTTAATGTTTGTAAAACATTTCCAACATAAGTTGATCTTTTGCACAACTTTCAGGTAGTACAATATAAATATTGATTTAAAAAAAAGCATATTGAACCAAAAATGACAAATGATAAAACACCTTTATGCCTCGACATTTTTTCCCCTTTAGTTGTTGAAACCATGTCTTCCTCTTTAAGTTGAATCCACTACAATCGAACTTCGATTAGATTTGAGATTGTTTGCTGAAAGAAAGGTCAAGTCACTATTTTGAAAATTTTCAAAAATCTCATCATCCAATGTAACACCCCAAAATTTGACGTTAGTTAAATTAGTTATTTAACTAGTTCCAAAAGTAGAACCTGAGTAAACAATGGAATTTGACTACATAACTTTCCCCATTTAATTAGGTTCCAAAAGTAGAATCCGAGCAAACAATGGAATTTGACTACATAACTTTCCTCGTTGCATTCGTAATGGAATTTTAGTCAACTCTGATGTTTGGAACTTTGCGAACAGAGCCCATATGAAAAAGTTATGGATGAAAAATGAATACGGATGGAATATAATTAATCAAGTATGCGTGTGTATATAAACTACACCATTAATACCCCACCCCCACAAGAGGTAGGTGGACCAGAGCGGTCGACATGGGGGTGGGGCATTAATGGTATAGTTACAATATTAACAGCAAATAACCTTTTTATGGGATTTTGATTCCCAGCAAGTTAGAACATAGGAAGATTGTTCTAGTGATAGTTCAGACTACAATGTAGAATGACTTGATATAAAAGAATCAGTACATATGTAAATGTTGCACTAACATATATAATTTAGTCGTCCAAAAGTATGCCCAAAAATGCTAATATTAATCGAAAATGCTACAACTGGCCTGGAATTTCCACTACAAGAGGAACAGGGGTTTCCAACGGCCAGGGGCCGTTGGCGGCCGTTGGAAACGCCGTTGGAAGCAATTGGTCAATCCGTTGGTATACGGATCAACGGCTTCCAACGCAAACGACGCGTGATTTCCAACGGCTTCCAACTGATAAATAAGGACACGTGTATGATGTTTTGAGCAAATAGGCCGTTGGAAGCCGTTTGTATGGAATGACCTGTAAGCCGTCGCTGGCCGTTGGTCGCCGTTGGAAATTTGGGTGCTTTTTTTTGGTAGATTTTAGATTTACCACTACAAGCCACACAACAAATATAAAACATTTTGAACTGCTCCATTTCGAGCATATTACTCACAATCTCAACCATATATACACCCAAACACAATACGAAATAAAAAACAAACACATAAATTAACCAATATTTACATAACATTACCACCAAATTTCGCCAAAACAACACCAAACCATCACCATGTCCAAAATAACATAACCATCTCCAAACAACATAACCAACACCATGTCCAAACCGTACCATCACCAAACCACCATAACATCATGTACAAACCATCATAACAAAATATATACAACTACCATGCATGTAGCGAGCCTCACCAACTCTCAAAACACATCAAAACAAGCTAACCTGATCAACTCTCTCCCCCTGAAGATGAAGGTGTCGTACCGTGCTGGGCAATGTACTCCGCCAATCGCTGGTTAAGCAACTCCATATGCTCTTCACGACGACGATCACGTTCATGAAGCTCTGCAATCTGTGCTTTCAACTGTGCGATTTCTTCCTTTTCCTGAGCCTTCTGATACATCTGCTAAGATGCTGTAATTTGTATATAATTTCAGATTTTTGGTATTTCATAATAGTAGTTCAAATACATTTGAGTTTTTATTATAAATTTTAGTATTACCTCTAGATTTCCATAACCATATCGTCTGTTTCGGGTAGCAGGATCCATGACAGCATCAAATATCTTGTCCTCATCTTCCTTGGTCAGCTCAGTCCTCCCTGTAGCTTCCAATACCTGCGCCCTTTGCTCCTGAAATTTCTCCTGTTAAAAAAAATAAAATAAATTTAGATAACACTATTTTAATTAAATTATAAGTCTACTTAACTATTTTATACTTACATATCTCTCACACGCCTTATCATCATGGTCCCAAGTGTACGAAACTGAGCCTGTGTCGTCAGTCTGAGTCAATGCATGTGTATGCTCGAAAACATCCCAGTACGACACAGGAGCCATACGCGCTCTCTCATGAAATAAGCATGCACACATGTAAATTAAAACTTAAACTTAAATCAACTATTAATTTTAACTAGTTATGAATTAAAATTTTAAACTATGCAATTACAAAATATACCAGATCCTCACGATGATGCTGAAATGACTTGGACCCACCTCGATGCGTAACCGGATTCTTGCTCCTATTAGCTGCATTTCTCTCAGACGAGGCCTATACATTTAAATTTAAAAAAAAATGTCTTAGCCTAAATCGTGTACTAGTTGAATAGAATAATTGAAATTAAAAATATGCAGTAAAATTTACCAGAAAGTCCTCATTACTATTCCAATAAGTAAGTAGATCATTCCACACTGACTCGCTCACCCAAGACTGCCTTTTCCCACTTGATTTTAAAGTGTTCATTGTTTGTCTGTAATTTGCTGCCACTTTACTGTTCCAGTGGCGCTTAACGAGATCCAAATCCGTCTCCTGGAGATCCACCGCACCCTGCGTTTTTTTTTTATAAATAGCATACATATAAAGTTATCAAATAGGAGCATGTACTTAATATAAGAAATGTTATATCATACATACGTACCAAAAAATCCTGCCATATGGTCTCCTTAACTAAGTCGGGTATCGAGCTCCAAGTGGGCCAACATGCAGTCATGCGGGCCTGATAATCACGTTTTGATATCCTCAAAACGGTATTGGACGGCTCCAACTCAAACCCCCTGTGTTAAACGGGAAAAAAATACATGGTTGCTAGAACAACAATTTAAATAATTTATTGCACGTAAATTAAATTTATACTAAAAACTTAGTTTTTACCCTTTTGATGCTTTTGGCTTAAGCCAGACCACAGGACGAGATAACTCCGACGATGGACCACCCTCCTCGCCACCTGACGCCATACCTGTTACAAACAAAAACATAACAAAACATAACATAACATAACTATATGTAAAAACATGGTATTAGATAACATGAGTACTTGATAATAGAAATGTCATAACATGAGTACAAGTTTGTTTCATAAAAGTGTTAAATATAAGTTTGATTCATAGATTTGTCTAGTTAACATATGATCGAGTTTGATTCATAGAAGTGTTAAATATAAGTTTGATTCATAGATATGTCTAGTTAACATATGAGTTTGATTCATGGAAATGTCATGAAAATAAATATATGGTTACTTGATAATAGAAATGTCATAACATAAAATTACCTTTTGAAAATGAGGAGTATTAGTTAGTCGTCCTCATCACTTTCAGATTCCGACTCTATTTCCTCCTCCATATATGGTTCATTTGTAGTCTCAAATACATCAATTAATGCATTCGATTCATCGTTTAGAGGTCCAAAATCTGTTTGATCGTCAGTTATTACTATTTCTGCATTTTCCTCGACGTCTGCTTGATAAGCTTGGTCATCGGGAATATTACGTCCGTCAAATGTAAACCTTGCTTTTGTTTTGAAAACAGCCCACCAATCTATTTTGTCTCTACTCATAGAAGGATAAGGAGCATAATATACTTGAAGAGCCTGTTTGGCAAGTACGAAAGGGTCGTACTTATAATAATGGGACGTATGTCTTACTTCTATAAGATTATATTTTGGGTGCACGTTGATTCCAGAACCCGGAACATTGCTGAACCACTTGCATTTAAACAAAAATACTTCTTCCGCGGGTCTTGTGAAATATGTCAATTGCAGAATCTGGTTTAGCATGCCATAAAAATCGTGTACATGGTCGTTTGGATCATCACTACCTTTAACAAATACACCGCTATTGTCAGTTAATTTTTCAGCACCATATTCTTTAGTGTTAAATTTATATCCATTGACAAAGAATATTGGATATGTCTTCACATTTCTTTTAGGTCCCAATGCCAAATGTTTCAATCCTTCATCCACAATACAATTTGTTGGATCAAAAACATAATTAGTAAACCAACTAGCGAATTCTTTGCTGATATCGCCGTTTGGATACTGTGATTCATAAATGCTGCAACATTGGACATACGTTACATATATGATTAAAGATACAATACATGTATACATAGATGCATAAGTAGAGTACCTAACGAACGGTGCAACTTCGGTGCAATTGAGAAGAATATATGTGTGTGCTGCATTGTAATCTTTATCGTTCAGCCATTCCTCCATACATCTACCAGAAGGCCGACCATGTTTTTTAAAAATAGATAAAGTCGCTTGGCAGTCATCTTGATCAATGCCTTCATCATTACGTGCAGTACTTGCAAATGAGATGTTCACATGATCACTAAAATAATGAGAGAAAAAAAATGAAGCTTCTTCTTCAATGTATGACTTGCAAATAGAACCTTCAACTCTAGCTTTCTGCCTCACTTTTTTCTTTAAATGATTTAAATACCTGTTTAGAATTATTGTAAATTATTTTTTCATACACTTAACCAAAATTTAATTAACTGAATATTAATATACCTTTCAAATGGATACATCCATCCGTATTGCACAGGCCCTCGAAGACGTGCTTCTGATGGAAGATGAATAGGTAAATGCTCCATAACATTGAAAAACCCTGGAGGAAATATTTTTTCCAATTTGCAGAGTAATATGGGGATTTCTTCCTATAGTTTACGTAGATGGTCAAGTTTTAATGTAGATGAACAAAGCTCTTTATAGAACAAACTAAGATCTGTTACAACAGTCCAAACTTTCACGGGCAATAGTTCTTTGAAAGCGACGGGCAATAAATTTTCCATCATAACATGACAGTCGTGGCTTTTCATCCCGCTAAGTTTACTGTTTTTATAGTCAACACATCTACGTAGATTGGAAGATATACCATCCGAGAATCTTAACCCTTCCATCCATTTTAATTTTTTTTATTTGATTAGTATTCAGTTCATAGCACGCTTTCGGTTTTCTAGTGTCATTTGGCTTTATATGAAGCTCCGGACGATTACATATTACTTCAATATCACGTCTGGATTTCAAATCATCTTTTGTCTTCCCTTTGACATTCAAAATTGTGTTGATTACGTTATCAAACACGTTTTTCTCATTATGCATCACATCGATATTATGACGAATCACAAGATCTTTCCAATAAGGCAACTCCCAAAATATGCTTTGTTTCCACCAATTATGAATTGATGATTTACCTTGAATTTCTGTCTGTACTCCGATTTCATGAATCTTGGGAAAATCTTGTACAAGTTCATAAATTTCCTCACTTGTCCATACTTTAGGTGGTCGTAAAGTTTCAAGTCTATTAGCTGTAAAAAATTTCTTATCCCTTCTAAAAGGATGATTAATATGAAGAAAACATCTATGACAGTCAAACCATGAAATTTTCTTTCCAATAGGTAAAGAAAATGCTCTTGTTTCTTCCATACAGTACGGACAAGCTAGACGACCAGCCGTACTCCAACCTGAAAGCATCGCATAAGCAGGAAAATCGCTAATTGTCCACAATAGAGAAGCATGCATACAAAAGTTTTTCTTTTGGGAAATATCATATGTTTCTACCCCTTCATACCACAATTTTTTTAATTCTTCAATCAACGGTTATAAATAAACATTGATTCCTTGTGTCGGATCATCAGGACCAGGTATGACAATTGTAAGAAACATATAAGGAGTTTTCATACACATCCATGGAGGTAAATTATAAGGTGTTACAATTACAGGCTAGGATGAATATTTAGAACCAAATTGAGAAAATGGTGAAAACCCATCCGTACATAAACCTAGTCTAACATTGCGACTCTCAGATGCAAAATTGGGATACTTTTGATCAAAATGCTTCCATGCTTCTCCATCAGATGGGTGTGTTAACGTACCTTCTTCCTGTGCTCTCACCTTGTGCAATCTCATATGTTGCGCAGTTACAGAAGATGCATATAACCTTTGAAGTCTAGGAATAATCGGTAAATAATGCATACGTTTATACGGGACTTCCTTTCCCTTTTTCTTTCTTGGTTTGTATCTTTCTTGATTACATATTCTACAATTCTTAAGCTTGATATCTTCCTTCCAAAATAGCATGCAACCCTTTAGACATGTATCTATTTTTTGATACGGTAAACCAAAGGCCGACATCATTTTTTTTACTTCATAATGGTTTTCGCACATTAAATTATTGGGAGGCATATGCCACTTCGCAGCTTGTACAACAGCTGTAAATCCAGCTTCTGTGAGGTTGTATTTAGATTTCATCGCAGTGTATTCAACAGTTACTGATAATTGAGTTCCGCTTTCACAGCCTTCCCAAAGGGGTTTTTTTGTGGCATCTAATAAGTCATATAATTTTTTGGCTTCAATATTTGGTTCTTCTTCATCATTACCATCGTCATCATTACCAACTTTTTCATTGAATTGTTGAACCGGGAACATAGAACGTGCAGCATCTTCAACCATTTGTTCTACGAGATTCGTCGTGGCAATTTCATTATTCGCTACCTCCTCAACTTGTATAGAAGTAGATGCTAACGGTTCTCCATGACGATCCCAAACTAAATAGTTCGGCACAAAACCATACTGACGCAAATGAACTCTGACCATTTGCGGTATCAAATGCTTCAATAACATGCATCTACTACATGGACAACGGATTTCGACGTCGTTTCCATTGTTACTTAAAGCGAAATCAATAAACACGCTGACGCCATTAATAAATTGTTTGCTTATCGTGCCATCATTTTCTCTTCGTTTGTACATCCAGCTTCGATCATTAAAATAATCGTCCATTTTTTCTAAGTACATATAAAATTATAAAGAATTATATAAAATTAGATTCATAATTTTTGTGTTCGATCGCTCAAACGCTAAGATTGTATTTTAATGACAACATTTCTTTTACATATTAATTATGATGATAAAATTTGCATTAACAATGTGTTAAAACAATTTTAGTGATTGATGCATGTTATGTTAATTGATCATTTAGTGGTGGGTTATCCTAACTCCCATTACAAATACAATAATGTAATTAAATTGCGTAAATCTTTTCAATTTAAACGATTCAACAAAATTTCGGCAGCACTTCCCTTTAGTTCCCCGAATAGTACACAATTGCGTGTACACAGGGAACATAAAGGAAATGCTTTTGAAATTTTGAGAACCGTTTAAAATGAAATATTTTACGAGATTTAATTTTGTTATTGTATTCGTAACTTGTCCAATACAAAGGACAAATCCAATAAATATTGTATACAATGAATATAAATGTCCGTTCCGCTAATAAAACGAACATCATATAACGATTATATACAATACTTATCAGACGGGGCCAAAAAAACTCTCTAAGGTTTTATGAATATAACATATTATGATTTGCTTTTTTTGTGATTGAAGTGTTTTTTGTACACCTTTGTGCGCCTTAGCGCCGTTGTGCACCTTAGCCCAAAAAACAGAAACTTAAATATTTGTATTTCCACGACACGTTTTCGACAATTAAATATTGTTTTCGATGAATTGGGCCTTAACCAAATAAACAAATGCATAGAGTGTCAACTATATTACGTGTATATATATACATAACACTATATATATGCATATATACATAGTCACCTTTAACTAATCAATTAACCCTAGATTACCAACATAATCAATGAAATCTATAAACACAATCTCAATAACAACGACTACTTCAACTAATTCAAACCCTAGATCATAATAGCAACTAAGTAATTTATTACTGAAAACCCTAAATTAGCAACTAAAATGATTAAACCCCACATTAGCAACTAATTAACAGCACTACACACACAAACATACCATAATTATGCTTCAATTACACTAAACATGGGGTATTAAACAAAAATTAGGATAAACACATACCTAAAAATCGGAGAGAAAAGGAGAATAGAGAGGATGAGAGAGTGCTTTGATAGAGTCGGAGAGATCCTAGGCGTAAGATGAAGTGGAATAGGCGATTTCAGAAATTAAAGAGGGAAAATTTAGGGATTTGGGGGAAATTTTCGTGGGATTAGAGAATGAGGAAGAAGGAGGAAGCTTCGGCTGATTTGTGCTCCAGTCCGTGTAACGGAAGGCAACGGCTTCCAACGGCTTAAAAAACAACGGCCGCAAACGTTTTCCAACGGCGTATATTTTATATACGGTGTACAGATGGGTATTTTGGCTTCCGTTGGAAGCCGTTGGTCAACCCCCGTTGGAGGCTGTTGGAAGCATCCGTTGCAATACTGTTCAATTCTAGTAGTGTTCGTTTGTCATTTCATGCGAAAGGTACGTGTGCGGTTGGATTTACAAGGCTTCTGCATTTACTTCCACGTGAATTACGTGACAACCATACAAAACATGATCCACACATTTTGACTACATAACTTTCGGGCCTCGTAGCAAGATCCAATATTAATATAATTCAGGTAAATGAAAACTATAGGTTTGGATTTGAATGTCCTCCATTTATGATGGGTATATGATAATGTTTCCCGTGAGGAATGGAAATAAATGTTTGTAACCTTTGAATTGATTAGCAACAAATGAGGATTTAGTTGCAGTAATTGTAAATGTTACAACTAACTTAAACTAGTATTACCGCACAACGGTGGGAAAACCGACCGTTAAGGCATTCAGTATGTAGCATAAATTTATTTACTAAAATATATTTCAAATCAGATTATATTAAAAAATCATAAGGTATTTTCAAAGAAAATGGAAATAGTTAAAAAAGTAGAAATTCAATTAAATTAATTTTTACATGCACACTAAGAATATAATATCAATCTATTGATTTGAATCAATCTCAAACACATGTACACATGTATTGATTTGAATCAGTCACAAATATATACTTACATTTTTATTTATATCAAATTAAACAATTAGTTACAGACAAATAATGGTAAAACAATCAGTTACAAAAGAAGGTGATATAGCGAAAAAGATACCTCGGGATAGAAATGAAAACCGAAAAAAAATTGTTTGTAGACCTAGATTATGTGGAAAGCATGAATTCACAGATGTATTATGATCAGTTGTATCATGATGTACTGTCAATGGATAAGGCTCAACTTAACTAAAAAAAGGAAATATCTTGTAGAAATAGCTAACAGTGCTTATACAGTTGAAAATTAACTCCTGTTTCAACTCAGTATTTGTTTAAATATTTGAAATATCTTATATAAACAATTAGACCGTTTCAACACAATATCTTATGCACGTTTAGAAGCATCTACAACACCGGCTACAGTAATTCCTATATCGCTGGCTGAGTAAAGAATTATGACTGCAATTCTCAATGTGTCCTATATAACTAATACACCAACTGATTTTTGATCTCAAGCACATACACAGTTCGAAAATATCTACAGGATCTCTTCCAGTAATTGCTTCAGGTAGTACAACACCAATGTTGAAATAGTCACTTTTTTCATTCAAAAGGCCTTTGCCAGGATATTTTGGTGCCATGTAACGAAAAACAAACAAAAATGCTGAAAATAAACATTATGGGAATCATCATATCAAATTAGATGCAAGTGAGCTGAAAATTAGAGTTTACCAAAATGTCTGAGTCCTGCAAGTTATGAATCTGTATCACTAGTATGCATATTTATTACTTTGAAGACATGTATAGCAGAAACCAAACATAACTAAAAGGACTCAAAGATGTTACTGTGTTCACAATGTTCTTGTAAATTTGTGCTGTTTGATCCAGATAAAATGGAACTTTCATATGTTGTACTTGATCCTTGCTATCATCTAAAACATAGTAAATCAGAACATATTTAAAATTTAAAATGCAACTAAATGAATAAAAATGATCATATGTTATAACATTTTTCCTTCTTATTTCTTACTACCAACCCGGGCCAAGGCTATATATGTGACGAGCACAAGACTCGCAACATCAATAGTATTTGGCCTTGAAGATTCAAGAAAATCTATAAACTAATCCTTTTCATACAATCCACCTGGTGCAACTACCTTGGTTTCTTCTCTTTATGTTTGTAACATCGTCGATGATACATCTTAATTTTCACACATCTTTTCCAAACTGTTCAACCTCCACTCTTGCTGCTACTCCACTTCTACATAACTCATTTCTGTTCAAACAATAACAGTTATTCACAACAGATAACTGCACCTATTACGGCGTTTACTGTATATATGCAATACTTATGAATTACCAAGTTCTCAGGATTCAACGTTGTATCCATTGGAAGTACTGTATTGAATTAAAGCTCTAATGTTAGAAGAGTCCCGTTTCCTTGTATAAGATAGCCTTATCTGCTTTCTTTCTTGTATGTAACGCATTCAACCCAATAAAGGCTTCTTCTCTGTTACATGAAATTCAAATGTAAAATGAGCAGATCAATAACCATTGAGTTTTTTTATTGAATTAATAAGCATCTGGCATCCAACAATGCAATATACTAAGCACAGGCTTAAAGCTTTACTATAAGGGAACACCTCTGAATCTGAATAATTGTTTGTTCCGTGTAGGGGAAAATTTATCTACAAACTGTCATGCAAATGAATTTTTATTATTCATAGTAAAAACAGGTTGACCATAACCATCAGCCTCTTCTGCCTTTAATCAAGCTGCACGTTTAAACAAACCATTTAATGAGCTCTTTACACAAATGCCCAATTGTGATTTCAAGAAAGAGGTACGTTCATATTTAGAGTTGTGCCTTGCATCAAAAATCATGTGCGACAAAACCAAAAAGGAATGGCATGAAGATAAGTATACACATGAAACCACCGAATACCACTAGCAAAAGTAAGTAGTAAAATCTTTGAAGAGTGAATACATGAATCAATTAAGAATTTCCCTTGCTAAACAAAAAAATTCTGTTGGTAGGACTATTTTTTTTAGCAACAATAAGGTCAACCAATCCCATTAGGAATTAGTTAATGTTAGGATAGCGATTGAATATTTTCATTGCTAAACAAAGTAATCCAACAATACTTGGACGAAATTTAACTTTTATGTTGAAATAATTTGGTTTTATTGTTTAGTTCCTATAACTTGTAATAAATGCATGGCAAATAACTTAAACTTTTATATTTATCTATGCAACGTCATTTTCCTCGCACAACGGTCAAAACCATAAGATTATTTTGTTTATTTATATGATGGTGGTAGTAGTAAAATACTATCAACAAAATGCTGTAAAGAGCAGTGCAAAGGGAGGGAATATCAGCAAAAAAAAGATGGAAGAAGAGTGCAGCAAGGCAGAAAAGAGTCCAAGGGAGGTCAAGTCAGTTCACAGGCAGAGAAGTGGGCAAAAAGAAACAGTGAAAGTGAAAAAAAGGGTGCTGAAGGGTAAATGTATAGGGTAGAAGAAGGGTCCCAAATTGAAAAGAGTTGAAAAAGAAATGACAAGGATGTGTAAGGGGAAAAGACAAAGTTTGAGGATGGGGATAATTGCAGAGTTTTTAATTTGCAGAGTGCTTTGAAGTTTGGAAGTAATGAACAATAAATAGTTGGCTTTTGAAATTTTACTTGACAGTAAAAAGAAATACAACAATTAATATAAAAATAAAATACAGTTGTTTCTAACGGATTGTAGCAACCACTTGCAGAACCTTAATCCAAGAATCTTCTGGGCCTTTAGCTGAATTGCCTTCATGTGCAAGGTGGGTTAGTAGCATGCATATCACATGACTACTCTCCTATAACCATATCATATTCTACCAAGGTATATGTGAGAATTTGTTGTAAATATGACATAAAATACTATATAGACACACAGACACACATTTTGCTCAGAAGTTAAAATAATTGCAAATAGATAATAATTTAGGATGCATCAGTTATAGGTTTGACTATGTTTTCATCATATAGGCCATTTTTGTACACTGCTCTTTTCTTAATGTAAATAGCAATGGATGTATATAAAGAGGAATGTAGACACCATCCACAAGTCGATGCAGATGAAATGTTGAATTTGTAAATAATAGAGATTAACGTGAATATTCATACAATCAGCATGCATGACATTGCTAAACTGTGGAAAACCACCTAGGATTATCTAAGGTGAATTTTGAGTCATTTAAAATTTCCAATATAAATATGCAATGTGTGCTAGTGTTGAAGTGAAATTAGATTACAATATTAAGTATCTATTATTAAATTCTCAATAAACGTGTGCACTTATGGGTGTTCACTTACCACTTATACCAAATATTAAATTTCATTCTTTAGTCTATTGGCATATTTTACTGTAAGAGCTGAAAATGTACATTGATGAGTATTCCACTTCCTCTCTTTCAAGCTACAGTTGGCAAATTTTAGGTCATGATTCATTATCATCATCCCAATCATAATTTTTTGTTGGATATGTAACCAATTACAATTAGTTAAATTGTACTTGGCAAAACTTAAATGGTGGATATTTTTCCTTTGCATCCAGCATCAACCATTCTAACCATTCTAACAAATCCCAACCATTCTAAGAAATTTAGCATGCATGAGAAGAAGTTGAAAAATCTTAACCATTCTAACAAAGTAGGGGAGAAGATAGGGAAGGACAAGATATTTACTATTTACCAAAGCTAGAAAACAAAAGTCAGTTTATATGTAAAGACAATTTTTCAGAGCATCTGGTTTCCACCTATTCTCCTCTCCCGTGCATTTTAAAATTAATGTTCATGATACCTTAGATTTTTGGAATGAAAGAATAAATCAAATATATTTAAGACTTGCAGGTTTTTGGATAAAAAATAGATTGAAACTTGGAAATCAATAAGTTTAGTCACTAGGATAATCAAGGAAACAAATACCTTTATGGTGATCACCATGCTCTTGTAGGTTCCCATTGCAAGCTTTACTGGTAACACGTCAGCTAATCATCAACATAAGGTAAGAATTAGGCATACCAAGAAATATTTTACAAAACTATAACAATAATATTAAAACCTATTCCCTTTGCTACAGTCAAAAAAACATCCAAGTGCCTAAATAATAAGATTGTTGTGATCTTTTAGAAAAATAAAAGAACATCATATTTAGAAAGATGCATAGTATGTTTGTCTTAAAAAATTAAATTAAATCAATTATTGCAGGTATACCGATTGAAGTGTAGATAATGAGCAAAGACAAACAGATGCAAACACTAATAAATTTGGATTTTGATTATCTTGAATTTATACTTTTGGGTGTGGCTATCTATTGATTTATAGGCAAAACATTTTGTTCGTGTAAATGTTGATGTAAATATCTTTGTATCAATATTTAAATAAGATTGGTTTGGCCATCAAATAATATTTTATACATGTCAGTCACTCAGCTGTAATCGTGATAACTTTATATATTAAGTTTACAGCTATAATTTATTCATAAAGGGTAACCAGTTTGGAATGGTTGTAGGTGATTACGTAATTTTAAGAAAGCTTTTTTTCTAGTTTAATTTGAAGTAATCTTGGGCAAAAAAATTTAGCGAACAAGGTGATGCTTTTCAGAATTAGTTGTAAGTGTGAGAAGTCATCGTCATGGATGCTAATCTAATGTGACCAAGAAGCAACCATGTGTGTGTCTCAATTTGTAGAGTACACCTTGAACTAATATGAGCATGCACTACCTTGAACTTATATGAGCATGTCATTATTTAAAATTGTTTGGGAATTCATCAATCATATCTGATATTAAATGCAGTTTAGTGTAGGATACTTAAAAAATTATACTACTAATTATGAATACAATAAAAAATTAAATGCAGTTTTAAAAACAAAAAATGATAATATTTGAGTATTAATAAGTGAATTTGAAATTGCATAAGTTATGAAACATCGTTTCTCTGTCTAATATCACATGGTGAAAAGCCAAATTGTTAGTTACCTAACTTTGCGACTAAAAAAAACATTACACAGTTCTCTAAACTGGACTACACTAGAATATGTTTGAAACACCCCACCTCCGTTAGGGTCACTCTCAAAGGGATTGCCCTAATTTTGGTGGAGGTTTATAAGTATAAGTCACGGATATACAAGACAGATATAAGAACACATACTTTTGAACAGCGGAAAACAACAACTTTTATTTCAATAAAATACGTGTTACACCAACCATACCATAATTGTCTTACAATACTTCAAAAAAAAACATAACATCTTCATAACTGTCTTGATTACATTATTTAAAGAAGCATAAAGAAAACATAAATAAACTGCAAAAGTCCCATAGTTGTTGTCCAAAGCCATAGTCCAAAACGAAAAGATCCAAGCAATACATTCTTTCTCTTCAAGCTGGATATGAAGGCTGGTCAAGCTGCGGTATTCCCTCCCTGTGGACCTGGGGGGGGGGGGGGGGAGGGGGGAACGAAAGAAAAGAAGACGAAAGAAAAGTAGAGTCAGAAATAAAGCCTGAGTAAGTCTAGGACTATTCAGTCTATGAATAAAGAACTGGGTATGATAAGTATAAACTAGAAATGGGAAAGCGCCATAAACTTAGTTAAGTTGTCTAGGGTCGAATATACTATCGTACCCCATACTAATCTCTGTACCCATATAAACTAGTTCCCAACAGGCACCCCATAATCAGGGTGAAGTGATCCATTTTATGATGATCGGCTCCTACTCGCATAGTTACATGTGTCTTACGGCCCCCGATGTTGTAGTTACCTATGCTGGTCCCACCATGGGGTGTATCAAGTCCCATGGTGGCGGCCCGACACAATCCTAGAATGCACAGGTATGCTACTGGTGCTCAGTGCCTTATTTTTCTGCGCCGGAGTGTATGCACGCCCGCACCCTGTTAGAACCTACACTGCTGCACCACCACCGTCGATTTGACCTCTTACAGTCAGCCCAGTAATCGTGCCCCACCCTGCCTAGTTTCAGGGTATCATGATACCATATAGGGTTACTGCTGAAAAGGGTCCCCCGCTACTAGGTTTTTCTATTTCTAGCCAACATGCTAAGTTGGTTAAGTGTGTTATAAACCTAACCCCAATAAGTCTGTTTAGTTTAGCATGTTCCATCTTGATTAAGTATTAATATAATTTACTTAATCCTATCAATCCTGACTCAGCCTTAATTGTCTTATTAAAGCCTTGACCTCTCACATTAGACAGGTATTGTTGTGGCTGCCTGTTGCCGGTTGGGTCCGGGCAGTCTTACGCCACAACTCAGTCTAACCTCGGGTCCTTATTGGGCTCCATGTTTAACCACCCACATTGGATAGGTATTGTTGTGACTACTGGACAGCCGGGCGGTTCCGGGCAGGTTTACATCACAACTCAATCCAACCTCGGGTTAAACACATCGTATTTTCTACATTTACATATTTTGTCTTTCTTCTTTTTATATGTAAATATTTGCGTCCCATTATTCAAATTCATCTTTATTGGTTAAGATTTATTTATGCCACTTAATTGTTTTTCAGAGTTATTGGCGTGCATCAAACAAGCCAACACATATGTTCTATATTTTTAATCCAAACGTCATTTCCCCCGTTTTATTCGTTCGTTCCAATGTAAGGTGTGTTGGGTTTAATACTTAAACCCAATTTAGCCATATGAAAGGGGAGGCTATAACATGGTGTTTATAAGGTGGCATAAAAAGGGGAGTGTGAACGCATGAACTTGCAACATACGATCTAATTATCATAAGATAGGCATATGTGAACTTGCAATTGTAACAACATATAATATAAGCAATACTTAAACATGAATCATTCTATTCACATAATCATGGTGTAAACGAAACATGTAGTCATGGCATAAATAGTACTTAAACATGAACCACTCTAATCATATAATTATGGCATAATCATAATTGAACATCAGTCCTTATATGGTCATGGCATAAACATAATTGATTATGAATCCTATTATTCATATAATCATGGGGTTTTGTCCAATCTATGTAACTTGTAAGGGGATGCAATTCTAGTGTAAATTTCTAATGTAACTTATGTGCCAAAAATATATTATCATATGATTAAGATAACAACATAAGCTTAGAAAACATGTTCTTAACTAGGCATAATAACAAACATAGCTTAGACATGTTCAAAAAATTAATACAAGCTTACAACGACGCTTGCTTTTGTCACTATCACAAAATCATGATTTTTATACTTGAACTATGATGCCAATTTCAACATAACCTTCATATGAATCATAATACTTAGGTGAATCAAATTACACTAAAGATGACCATAGAATTTTACATCATGTTGTCATAACAATAGACCATAGACTTGCATGAATTTCAAAATAAACTATTACAACATATAGTTGTTGTTCAACATGAATCTTATACTGGCATTTACCAAATGGGTGTTGTAAATAACTACCACAAACATGTAGTTTTCAATATGAATCATATGCTTGCATAAGTCCCAATCAAAATTCCACAACATGTGGTTGTCAACATAGGCCACATACTTGTATGAATCAAACCATAGCATTGCCAAATCGTTTAGAATCAAAATAACATACAAATATAAGTCATTATCGCCACAATTCCATTTCGTTTCCAACGCAAATTGCGTACTTGCAAATATCCAATCGTATACCATAATATTCCCAAATCGTTTTGCATCAAAGCAACATGCAAATATAGATTATTATCGCCACAATTCCATTTCTTACATTACACAAATCAACACAATTATTTAATTCATACCGGAATAGCACTCTACTTACAGCGTATGGCGAATCTTCAATTCAGAAATCTGAATTTGGAGACGCTATTTTTTGTTGTTGTAGGCGTTGCTTTGATTGATTTGATGTTGCTTTAAGCTTTGAATTATCTCCTAGTTGTCTCTCTATTTCTGACGTCTATCTTCAGTCTCTCCTCAACAGCATGACGGTCTCATATCCATTTTAGTTTATGTGAATTAGGGTTAGCCTTAGGTCCTTTTAATAGAGTTTGTGAGTTGATTTAGACCGTCGATGAAGCTTGGTTCAATAATAGCCGTTCGTTTGAAGGAGAGACCAACCAGGAGCTGACACCTAGCCCTAGTGACAAGGCAAGGCTCAGAAAATCGACCAAACACAGACCTGGCCAGCCAGGGTGGGCTGGGTTCGACCTGGCTCAGGGGCCAGGTCGACACCCCAGTCGACACCGTGTCGACTTGGCAGTCAACACGGGTTACCCAGGTCGACTGCCCAGTCGACCTGGCTAGCCCCAGGTCGACTGCCAAGTCGACCTGGGTGCTTTGGGCGGGAATTTTCCCGCCTTGGCCAAATGGGCCCGATTTTGAATTTTGAATTAGTTTTTTCTGAGCTGTTTTCGTCTGTTCGAATTTTAAACCTAATTCTGAAACTTCCGGAGGCCATATCTTGGTCATACGGACTCCGATTTTCGAAAACTCGGACTCTATTTTGCGTATTTTTCCGAGACGAACGCAATGACGTATCCCGTTTCCCTTAATTCTTTGATTTGAAATTAATTATACTTTAATTTATGAATTTCACGGTTATAGAATACACGGGGTGTTACATTCTCCCCCACTTAAAAGGATTTCGTCCCCGAAATCTTCAAGTTAGGAAGAATGTATATCCTAACATCCAAACATCCATCTACTCATCCATCAAACAAGAGCATCCATTGTCCTTAAAAGACTTCTAATGCTTCATGATCATATGCGAAGTGTGTGTGTACATGTACTTATCTAATGCAAAATCAGGCGGTCTACTGATTCAGTTGACCTTCTTAATGTGAATTATGTAAGTGCTATGAATCCATTATGTATGCAAATCCTCCTATTCATGATTTTACATGAGTGCACAATCATTCATATAAATGCAACATCCATATGACAACACATTAAAGTTCAACCATATACGAATGCAAACATATATGCATATGCAATATGAAGTGACTGAGCCGATCTAAAGCCTAGATTGTGCGTGTATATGCAACCATGAGCAACCACTAGCAATCACTTGCAACCACTTGCAACCATCATCCACAACATGTTTCAACTACATGTTTTCATCCAAAGAGTTTCTACCTAAAAGATAGGGTCGAGGAGATATACCTAAAAAAAAGATAGATAAAAGCGCAACTTAAGGAAAAGGAAGGATCAAAGATGTACCCTCGAAAAGAAAAGGGTAGGCAGCGCGTATTCTAGCTTTAGTCTCCCAAGTTGCATCTCCTTCGGCGTCGCTCCACTGAACTTTGACGAGTTTGACTTCGCGGTTGCGTAGCTTCTTCACTTCTGTTCCTAATATGCGGGTTGGAACTTTCCTCACGGTTGCTTTGCGTTCCACTTCAGCCTCTTCTAGGATATTTGGCTCTACCACTTCAGCAGACTCATGTAGACATTTTCGGAGATGTGAAACATGAAAAACGTTGTGAACTCCGGCCAGCTTTTCGGGTAGCTCTAATCTATAGGCCATTTTCCCAATTTTCTCGATGATAGGGAATGGCCCTACGAACCTTGGTGCTAGCTTTCCTGTGGTTCCGAAACGGACAACGTTCCTTAGCGGAGATACCTTAAGAAAAACTCTGTCTCCAACCTCAAATTCAAGGTCGGTCCTCCTCTTATCGGCGTAGGACTTTTGTCTGTCTTGGGCCGTCTTCATCCTTCTTCGTATTAAGTCTACTTTTTCAGAAGTCTCTCGGATCATATCTGGTCCAAGTATGAGTTTATCAGTAGACTCCCACCAACAAGTGGGTGATCGGCACGGTCTTCCATATAAAGCTTCGAAGGGCGCCATCCCGATGGTTGCTTGATAGCTGTTATTGTAGGAAAATTCCACCAAAGGAAGATGGTCTTCCCATGTCCCTCCGAAGTCAAGGACGCACAGTCTTAAAAGGTCCTCCAAAACTCTTTTCACTCTTTCTGTTTGGCCGTCGGTTTGGGGATGATAGGCTGTGCTCAAGCATAACTGCGTTCCTACTGCTTCTTGCAGACTCCGCCAAAACTCACTGGTGAAGATAGGGTCTCGGTCACTAACAATGCTGGATGGAGTTCCATGGAGTCGAATGATTTCCTTGAGGTAAAGAGATGCTAGGGATGAGGCAGTTCTTTTACTTTTGACAAGTAAAAAGTGGGCGCTTTTGGTAAGCCTATCCACTATTACCCAAATGCTAGTGTTGCCTCTCCTAGACCTAGGCAGCCCATCGATGAAGTCCATTGAGATGCTATCCCACTTCCACTGCAGGACCTCTAGAGGATGTAGCAGACCACCAGGCTTTTTCTGTTCCGCCTTAACCTGTTGGCACACCATACACTTAGAAACGAATTCTGCCACGTCCTTTTTCATGCCGTTCCAGAAGAAAGTTCTTTTTATGTCCTTGTACATTTTATCTCCGCCTGGGTGTATCGTCATCTTGGAGTGATGTGCTTCCTCGAGAACCCTCTTTACTAAATCCCTTGTCTGTGGGACGCATAGTCTTCCATCTCGCCTTAGCCAACCCTTATCGTCGATGGAGTATCTGTTGAGGTGACTTGAAGTCTCACCCCTAATTAGCCTATCAATCGTTTCCACAAGCTGAGGGTCTTCGCGTTGTGCTATCCCTATTGAGTCCACTAAAGTCGGGCGCACTTCGAGAGATGCTAGCAAGCCTGGTACAAAATCGGAGGAAGGCCTAAAGTCGAAGCTGGCTATAAACTGTAGGCTTTGTCTTTCAACAAACAGCGGGCTTAGGGTCAATTTCTTTCGGCTCAACGCGTCTGCCACTACATTGCCTTTGCCCGGAGTGTAGGAGATCTCGAAATCGTACGAGGCAAGAAACTCCATCCATCTCTGTTGCCTCAAGTTAAGATCTTTCTGCGAGAAAAGATATTTCAACGATTTATGGTCAGTGTAAATGTAACACCCCACCTTCGCTAGGGTCACTCTTTCGGGGGCACTAGCTTCTGGGGGGCGTTAGAACTGGGTAAGCATGCATAATGATATATCAAGGCAGAACAGGAACATAAATATATATGTAAAACAGAGTAAGTGAGAATAAAACAGCGGAATATCTCAAACCATCTCAAAACAAGTCTAGTACATCATAAAGTCATCTGCCAAAATAAATATGTCTAGTACAACATAAACAGAAATACTGAAATACATAGTGCTATCCCCAAAAATAAAAGTGATAAACCATAGCGAGCTCAATGTCCAGACATACATGAGCTATCCAGCGAACAAGCAAGCGATCCAAGCTAAGCACCACTGTTCCCTCCCTGAGAACCTGTGGGGGGGGGGAACGGAAGAAAAGAAGCGAAAGAAAACAGGTCAGTCAAAAAGACTGGTAAGCCCTACTACGATCAGTCTATAAACTAATAAAGTTAACATCATGATGGAAACTGAGATGAACATACTGGCAATAGACAAAGGTGTCATCACATAGAGAAGATTAAGCTTTGCACCACAGTGTACTAGCAAACTAACATAACAGGTAATGATCCCTCAGCCCAAAACTTTGGCCCAATAGCAGGAAGTGACCTTGATACAAGGTCCAGCCCAACGGTCTAGTCGATCGGCTCCCTATAAACCTAACACGTCAAGTGTTGGTGTCCATACGGCCCACATACGGTTGTAGTCAGACTGTGCTGGGTCCACCTTCGGGTGTATCAAGCCCTCGGGTGTCAACCCCAGACACCTAAGCAATAATGCACAGTCTAAATCTACTGGTACCCGTGCCTCAAGTTTGTCCAACACCGGACTACGTGCACGTCCGTAGCCCGCCTGGACCCGCACCGCTGTACCACTCAGTCGTCGCTTTGGTCGCTTACATCAGTCCAGTAATCGTGCCCCGCCCTAGCCTAGCCTCTAGGGTTGTGAATGATACCAAACTGGGATTACTGCTGGAACAGACCACGTTGCTAGGGTTTTCTAAGAGGGTTAAGTGTGGTTTAACCCCTCACTAATCATGGATTAAATTAGTTAAGTGTAACCAACAGTTCACCACTTAACCCCATTTAATCCCTCGTATCCCCAAAATTGGTTAAGTATTAGTGGGCCATGACTTAACCCTAATTACGAGGCATTAATTTAATTGTACCTTAACCTCTCACATTAGACTTTGTTGCGGTTACTAGTTAAGCCGGGCGGGTCCGGGTAGCTTTACACCACAACTTGGTCTAACCTCGGGTCCCAGGTACACATGACCAACTTCTCACATTGGGTCCTATTGTTTGTAGCAACTAGTTAAGCCGGTCGGTTCCGGGTAGGTTTACGCTACAAACTCAACCCAACCTCGAGTTGGCCACACAGGTTTTCTAAGTGTCATGTCCACTTTATTTTCAAACATAATTACAAGTTTAACTTGGGTAGACCTAACTTAATAGGTAAATTCCCAAGGGGTAGACCTAACTTAATAGGTAAATTCCCAATCTTATATTTTCATGTATTTTAAGTTTTACCCAAAAACCCCCCAACGTCATTCTATCGCTTACATATTCGTCATAACGCATAAAGGATAGAAAGAGGGAACTTGGCACAACATACATGATGAATCTTACATATCATAATAAGCATGCATAACATGTTGGACTTGCATATCTTAGCATAGTGAACTTGCATAACTTGTTAAAATTGCAAATCATGGCATAGTGAACTTGCATAAACATGCATAACTTGTTAAACTTGCAAATCATGGCATAGTGAACTTGCATAAACATGCATAACTTGTTAAACTTGCAAATCATGGCCTAGTGAACATGCATAACTTATCAAACATGTGTAACATGGCATAGTGAACTCGCATAAGCATGCATAACTTATTAATCATGCATAACATAGCATAATGAACTCGCATAAGCATGCATAACTCATTAAACATGCATAACATAGCATAGTGAACTCGCATAAGCATGCATAACTTAGTAAACATGCATAAATCCCAACTTTCATCACATATTAACTTTAGAGTTTCTAAAATGAAGGTAAGAGGGCTTACAAATATTATGAAGACACAAATCTACTAATAAAGATTGAGAAGCCCTTTTATGCAAGCATATAAAACCCCAAAACAAAGCTCCAATTAACAAAAATCCCAAAAACTCTAGCTTAGCAAATAAAGCTTGCAACTTGATGATGTATGCAAGCTAATGATCATTCATACAACTTAGAAAAGCTTGTATGAACATCAAAATCTTAATAGAAATGATTTTTGAAGAGGGTGGAGGCTAGGGTTCTTAGGTGGAGGCCATTTGAGATTTCAATTTGACATAGTTTGGTTGCTAGAATGAATAATGAGGTTTTAGGGTAGGATTAGAGGCTTATTTATAGAAGATTAGAGTGTTTTTAGCCTTAGGATTAACCCTAGGTTAGTTTAGGTCCGTCAGATTTAGGAATTCTCTAGAACCAAGCCACAAGACCAAGCCCCAAATCAAAATGGTGCGCCAGGCAAAACTGCCCGGCCACCCCTTGTCGACAGGGCTGTCGACAGGGCAGTCGACACCCTAAGACCCCTGTCGACATGCCTGTCGACATGGGGGTCCTGGCGGGAGTTTTCCCGCCTAACGCCAATTAGCCCTAATCCTTGTTTTTAATTTGAAATTTAAATCTGTTTTTAACTTGGAAATTTCTGAAAACTTCAATGGGCCTTAACTGGGTCATACGGACTCCGATTTTCGATAACTCGGACTCTATTTCGCGTATTTTTCCGAGACGAACGCAATGGCATAGCCCGTTTCCCTTGATTCATATTTTTGAACTAAATTCTGCCTCGATTTATGTTATAACAGTTTATTGAAAATACGGGTTGTTACATTTTCCCCTCCTTAAAGGATTTCGTCCCCGAAATCTTCAAGTTAGGAAGAACATATCCTACCATCCAATCATCCATCTACTCAAAACATCATCCACGAGCAACCATTATCCTTAAAAAGTTCTAAATGCTGTATGAACATATGCAAAAGTGTGTGTATATGTACTTATCTAATGCAAAGATCAATGCAAAATATGTTAGTGAAATGTATCCATATGTATGCAAATCCCTAATATAATGTATAATATCTACATGCGTGCTCAATCATACATCCATATGCAACATCCATGTGATTGCATACAAATTTCATCCAAGAATAAGCATAAACACTCATGCACATGCAATATGAGCAGTGTGTGAGCCGATCTAGTGCCTAATGTGTATTATGCATCCACGAGTAACCACTTGCAAACACTTGCAACCACTTGCAACCATCAAACATAACATGTCTCAAACACATGTTTCATCCAAAGGGTTTTCTACCTAAGGTTCTCATGACAAGATTAGCACGATAACTAGATAAACAGGGATAGCAAAGAGAAAGATATGCTAACAAAGAAAAGAGGTTGAGAGTGTACCCTCAAAAAGGAATGGATAAAGCCCACACATCTTCTCCTCGGTTTCCCAAGTTGCGTCTTCTTCGGCTTCACCCCATTGAACCTTCACCAACCTGACCTCACGATTCCTTAGCTTCTTGGTCTCTGTCCCCAAGATACGAATCGGAGCTCTCCTCAAAGTTGCCTCTTTCTCTACTTCCACGTCTTCAAGAATGCTAGGTTCAACCACCTCAGCGGACTCATGTAGGCACTTTCGGAGATGCGAGACATGAAAGACATTATGCACTCCGGACAGCTTCTCGGGCAACTGCACTTTATAAGCCATCTTCCCAATTCTCTCTATGATAGGGAAGGATCCAACAAATCTTGGTGCTAACTTCCCAACAGCTCCAAATCGGACCACATTCCGTAAAGGAGAAACCTTTACGAAAACCATGTCCCCAACATCAAACTCCAAATCGGATCTTCGCTTATCAGCATAGGATTTCTGTCGGTCCTGGGCCGCTTTCATCCATCTTCTAATCAACTCAACCTTCTCGGATGTATCTCTAATCATGTCTGGTCCAAGTATAAGCTTATCTGTAGTCTCCCACCAACATGTGGGTGACTTGCACGGCCTCCCATATAAAGCTTCAAATGGTGCCATCCCTATGCTTGCCTGATAACTGTTATTATATGCAAACTCAACAAGAGGAAGGTGGTCTTCCCAAGCACCACCAAAATCCAGAATGCAAAGCCTCAACAAGTCCTCAAGTACCCTATTCACCCTTTCTGTTTGGCCGTCTGTTTGTGGGTGATAGGCCGTACTCAGGTTCAACCTTGTGCCCATAGCTTCCTGCAAACTGTTCCAGAACTGACTAATAAAGATTGGGTCACGGTCACTGACAATGCTAGAAGGGACTCCATGAAGTCTCACAATCTCACGAAGATATACTGATGCTAGTCCAGATGCGGTCCTTTTGCTCTTCACCGGGATGAAATGAGCACTCTTCGTAAGTCTATCTACAATGACCCATATGCTCGTATTCCCTCTCCTTGACCTTGGAAGCCCATCAATAAAGTCCATAGAAATACTCTCCCACTTCCATAGCGGGACCTCTAGAGGATGCAATAGCCCACCGGGCTTCTTCGACTCGGCTTTTACTCTCTGACAAACGATACATCTAGAGACAAACTCCGCCACATCCTTCTTCATTCCAGGCCAGAAGAAAATACGCTTCATATCTTTATACATCTTATCACCGCCTGGATGTATAGTCAACTTGGAGCGATGTGCTTCCTCAAGAACTTTCCTCACCAAGTCTCCCACCATCGGAACACAAAGCCTTCCGTCTCTTCTTAGCCAACCCTTATCATCTATAGAATATCGAGCAAGGTGACTAGATGTCTCCCCTCGAATCAGCTTATCCATAATCTCAATTATCTGAGGGTCTTCCTTCTGCGAAGCCCCAACTTGATCTAGAAGGGTAGGCCTGAGCTCGAGAGATGCTAAAGAACCGGTCACCGACTCCATCGCCAAAGAGAAATCAAAGGTTGCCAAGAACTCTAAATTCTTCATCTCAACAAATAGAGGACTTAGTGTCAACCTTTTTCTGCTCAACGCATCCGCTACAACATTCCCCTTGCCAGGGGTATAGGCTATATCAAAATCATAGGACGCCAAGAATTCCATCCATCTTTGCTGCCTCAAGTTCAGATCCTTCTGCGAAAAGAGATACTTCAAAGACTTATGATCAGTATACAGCTCAAATCTCTCTCCCAGAAGATAATGACGCCAAGCCTTGAGTGCATATACAATCGCTGCCAGCTCTAGATCATGAGTGGGATAATTCTTCTCATGCACCTTAAGTTGCCTCCCACCAAAACATATAACTCTGCCCTCTTGCATCAGAACGGCGCCCAATCTCGTGCCACAAGCATCAGTGTACACGGTAAATATCTTACCACCATCGGGTAGAGCTAGAACTGGTGCTGAGGTAAGGGCTCTCTTGAGTCTCTGAAAAGCAAGCTCACAGTCCATATCCCAAGCAAAAACTAAGTTCTTATTTGTCAACTTAGTAAGAGGAGCGGATATCTTCGCGAAGTCCTTAATGAACTTCCGGTAAAAACCCGCAAGACCTAGAAAGCTTCTCACCTCGGTTGCATTCCTTGGAGTCTTCCAATCCTGAACTGCAACCACCTTAGCGGGATCCACCGCTAAGCCTTGCTTGGATACGATATGCCCAAGGAATCTAACTTCCCTTCTCCAAAAGTGGCACTTGGAGAACTTGGCCTTTAACTGATGCGCTCTAAGCGTATCCATCACCTCTACAAGATGCCTCGCGTGCTCTTCTTCATCCTTGGAGAAGACCAGAATATCATCCACAAAGACCACGACAAACTTGTTCAAGAACTCCCGAAACACCCTACTCATCAAGTCCACGAAATACGCGGGTGCATTCGTCAAACCGAACGGCATAACAAGCCATTCAAAGAATCCATCTGGAGTTCTGAATGCAGTCTTGTCTATACTATCTTCAGCCACTCTGAGCTGATGAAATCCAGTAGCAAGATCAAGCTGAGAGAAAACAGAAGCACCAACAAGCTGGTCAAAGAGATCATCGATCCTCGGTAACGGGTGTCTATTCTTCTTAGTCAGCTTATTCAATTCTCTATAGTCCACACAGAGTCGAAGAGAACCGTCTGCCTTAGTAGCAAACACCACAGGCGCTCCCCATTCGGATATACTTCGTCTGATGAAGTTCTTTTCAAGTAACTCCCTTACTTGCTTGCTGAGCTCCCGTCTCTCACGCGGAGCCATGTGCCGAACGGGCAAAGAAACAGGCTTAGCATTATCCACCAGATAAATGCGAAAATCAATCTCTCGTTTAGGGGGCAACCCCTTAGCTTCTTCAAAAACATCTGGATAGTCTCGGACCACCCTTACAGACTGAAGGGCTTCCTCTGACGAGTCGAGAGATTCAAGATAGCACAGCATGACGGGATTCTTCGGATTGCATGAAATCTCTAAGGTGTTGCCAAGGCGAGTTACAAGCCTCACAACCCTATGCTCACAATCAAGAATGGCTCCATATCGGGACAGCCAATCCATGCCCAGTATCAATCTGTATCCCCTGAAACCAAGAACATACGCACTACACAAGAACTCTACACTGAGTATAGAGATCCTCAGATCCTCACATATCATAGATAGATGAGCAGAACCCCCAATGGGATTCGAAACACAAACGGGATCATCCACTAAGCTAGTACTAAGGTGCAAACTATCAACAAGGTCAGATGAAATAAAGCTATGTGATGCACCAGAATCAAACAAGGTACGAACTGGAAGATCAGAGACATAAACAAGGTTCTCAACAGAAACACTACCTCGATCGGGAACTGGAGCGGTATTGAGAGCATGAACTTGCCCTCCTGAAGGTCCAGCCTGTCCTTTCTTCTTCGGGCACTCCTTGCTGAAGTGTCCAGCCTCACCACAGGAAAAACATCCACCACTAAGCTTCCTTTTCTTCTTCCTACAATCCTTAGCAAAGTGTCCAGGCACACCACAGTAATTGCACTTTCCCTTGCCTTTGTTGTTGTTGTTCCCCTTCTTGTTCTTGCCCTGATTCCCCTGGCTGCTTTGACCACCTTGATTGCCTTTGCCTTGAGAATCAGTCTTCTTTGCTTGAGTATCACTCGTCTTGACCTCTTTCTTCCCATCTCCCTGAAGTAGAGCCATATTGACTAAACTCTCAAAAGTAGCTCCATGCGGAATATGTGACATCGCCAAGCCCTGCAGCGGCTCATTCAACCCTCTAGCAAATCGAAGAGCCTTCTTCTCAGGAGTGTTTACCATATCCAAACCAAAACGGGCCAGCTGATTAAACTTGTTCACATACTCCTTGACAGACATATCACCTTGCTTTAATGCAATGAACTTCTCCATCTGTAAATTCGCCTCAGCAGAAGATAGAAACTTGGCCACAAATCTAGCCCTCAAATCGGCCCAAGTCTCAACGGGCCTCGTCCCATTGGTGACCTCCCACCAATAGGCCGCTTCATCCTTCAAAAGCCACACTGTCAATAAGACCTTCCTTTCATCATCAATCCCAAAGATAGCAAACAAGTCCTCAGTGTCTTTCAGCCAATTCCTAGCTTCAACAAAAGATTCCGTGCCTAGGAAATTCTTGCCTCCCATCGCCTTGAAGTCTTTACAAACCTTCGTGAACTCAACCTGAGGATGCTGAGGGGGAGGAGGAGGAAGAGGAGCCTCAGCAACGGGAGGGGGAGGAACATTAGCAACGGGAGGAGGAATATTAACTGCTGGAGGAGGGGGAACAGGAACCACCGGAGGAGGGACATTAGGGAGAGGATTCTCAACTACAGGAGGAGGAGTGGGAGTAGGGTTTGCGGGGCCGGCTGCCGCCCTAGCTTCTAGAAGCCTCCTATACCAGAGTGGCACATTTACTCCATCCGGGATGGCAAGATCCTCGGCCATACTGAAACGAAGGATAAGATAAGATTAGGTCAAGGGAACGAAGGATAACGCTAATGGCTTTTTGGGGAATAGCCCTTTTAAAATACTAGACTTTTCTTTGGAAAATACTTTATACTTGTTTTGAAAATAATTTTTCAAAAGTCTTTTTAAAAACTTTTTGCTCTTTCTTGTAAACCATATGCTCTGATACCAAATTTGTAACACCCCACCTCCGCTAGGGTCACTCTTTCGGGGGCACTAGCTTCTGGGGGGCGTTAGAACTGGGTAAGCATGCATAATGATATATCAAGGCAGAACAGGAACATAAATATATATGTAAAACAGAGTAAGTGAGAATAAAACAGCGGAATATCTCAAACCATCTCAAAAAAAGTCTAGTACATCATAAAGTCATCTGCCAAAATAAATATGTCTAGTACAACATAAACAGAAATACTGAAATACATAGTGCTATCCCCAAAAATAAAAGTGATAAACCATAGCGAGCTCAATGTCCAGACATACATGAGCTATCCAGCGAACAAGCAAGCGATCCAAGCTAAGCACCACTGTTCCCTCCCTGAGAACCTGGGGGGGGGGGGGAACGGAAGAAAAGAAGCGAAAGAAAACAGGACATTCAAAAAGACTGGTAAGCCCTACTACGATCAGTCTATAAACTAATAAAGTTAACATCATGATGGAAACTGAGATGAACATACTGGCAATTGACAAAGGTGTCATCACATAGAGAAGATTAAGCTTTGCACCACAGTGTACTAGCAAACTAACATAACAGGTAATGATCCCTCAGCCCAAAACTTTGGCCCAATAGCAGGAAGTGACCTTGATACAAGGTCCAGCCCAACGGTCTAGTCGATCGGCTCCCTATAAACCTAACACGTCAAGTGTTGGTGTCCATACGGCCCACATATGGTTGTAGTCAGACTGTGCTGGGTCCACCTTCGGGTGTATCAAGCCCTCGGGTGTCAACCCCAGACACCTAAGCAATAATGCACAGTCTAAATCTACTGGTACCCGTGCCTCGAGTTTGTCCAACACCGGACTACGTGCACGTCCGTAGCCCGCCTGGACCCGCACCGCTGTACCACTCAGCCGTCGCTTTGGTCGCTTACATCAGTCCAGTAATCGTGCCCCGCCCTAGCCTAGCCTCTAGGGTTGTGAATGATACCAAACTGGGATTACTGCTGGAACAGACCACGTTGCTAGGGTTTTCTAAGAGGGTTAAGTGTGGTTTAACCCCTCACTAATCATGGATTAAATTAGTTAAGTGTAACCAACAGTTCACCACTTAACCCCATTTAATCCCTCGTATCCCCAAAATTGGTTAAGTATTAGTGGGCCATGACTTAACCCTAATTACGAGGCATTAATTTAATTGTACCTTAACCTCTCACATTAGACTTTGTTGCGGTTACTAGTTAAGCCGGGCGGGTCCGGGTAGCTTTACACCACAACTTGGTCTAACCTCGGGTCCCAGGTACACATGACCAACTTCTCACATTGGGTCCTATTGTTTGTAGCAACTAGTTAAGCCGGTCGGTTCCGGGTAGGTTTACGCTACAAACTCAACCCAACCTCGAGTTGGCCACACAGGTTTTCTAAGTGTCATGTCCACTTTATTTTCAAACATAATTACAAGTTTAACTTGGGTAGACCTAACTTAATAGGTAAATTCCCAAGGGGTAGACCTAACTTAATAGGTAAATTCCCAATCTTATATTTTCATGTATTTTAAGTTTTACCCAAAAACCCCCCAACGTCATTCTATCGCTTACATATTCGTCATAACGCATAAAGGATAGAAAGAGGGAACTTGGCACAACATACATGATGAATCTTACATATCATAATAAGCATGCATAACATGTTGGACTTGCATATCTTAGCATAGTGAACTTGCATAACTTGTTAAACTTGCAAATCATGGCATAGTGAACTTGCATAAACATGCATAACTTGTTAAACTTGCAAATCATGGCATAGTGAACTTGCATAAACATGCATAACTTGTTAAACTTGCAAATCATGGCATAGTGAACTTGCATAAACATGCATAACTTGTTAAACTTGCAAATCATGGCCTAGTGAACATGCATAACTTATCAAGCATGTGTAACATGGCATAGTGAACTCGCATAAGCATGCATAACTTATTAATCATGCATAACATAGCATAATGAACTCGCATAAGCATGCATAACTCATTAAACATGCATAACATAGCATAGTGAACTCGCATAAGCATGCATAACTTAGTAGACATGCATAAATCCCAACTTTCATCACATATTAACTTTAGAGTTTCTAAAATGAAGGTAAGAGGGCTTACAAATATTATGAAGACACAAATCTACTAATAAAGATTGAGAAGCCCTTTTATGCAAGCATATAAAACCCCAAAACAAAGCTCCAATTAACAAAAATCCCAAAAACTCTAGCTTAGCAAATAAAGCTTGCAACTTGATGATGTATGCAAGCTAATGATCATTCATACAACTTAGAAAAGCTTGTATGAACATCAAAATCTTAATAGAAATGATTTTTGAAGAGGGTGGAGGCTAGGGTTCTTAGGTGGAGGCCATTTGAGATTTCAATTTGACATAGTTTGGTTGCTAGAATGAATAATGAGGTTTTAGGGTAGGATTAGAGGCTTATTTATAGAAGATTAGAGTGTTTTTAGCCCTAGGATTAACCCTAGGTTAGTTTAGGTCCGTCAGATTTAGGAATTCTCTAGAACCAAGCCACAAGACCAAGCCCCAAATCAAAATGGTGCGCCAGGCAAAACTGCCCGGCCACCCCGTGTCGACAGGGCTGTCGACAGGGCAGTCGACACCCTAAGACCCCTGTCGACATGCCTGTCGACATGGGGGTCCTGGCGGGAGTTTTCCCGCCTGACGCCAATTAGCCCTAATCCTTGTTTTTAATTTGAAATTTAAATCTGTTTTTAACTTGGAAATTTCTGAAAACTTCAATGGGCCTTAACTGGGTCATACGGACTCTGATTTTCGAAAACTCGGACTCTATTTCGCGTATTTTTCCGAGACGAACACAATGGCATAGCCCGTTTCCCTTGATTCAGATTTTTGAATTAAATTCTGCCTCGATTTATGTTATAACAGTTTATTGAAAATACGGGTTGTTACAGTAAAGTTCGAACTTCTCACCTAGGAGATAGTGTCGCCAAGACTTGAGTGCAAAGACGATGGCAGCTAACTCAAGATCATGGGTCGGGTAGTTCTTTTCGTGCACTTTCAACTGCCTCCCGCCATAAGCTACTACCCTTCCTTCTTGCATTAAGACGGCGCCTAGCCCTGTCCCACATGCATCTGTATAAACAGTGAACATCGTGCTTCCATCTGGCAACGTCAAAACTGGGGCTGTTGTAAGAGCCCTTTTTAGTCGCTGGAAAGCAAACTCGCAATCCAAGTCCCAATTGAATGCTAGATTCATCTTGGTCAATTTCGTGAGCGGAGCTGAGATTTTCGAAAAATCCTTTATGAACTTTCGATAGAAACCTGCTAGTCCTAGAAAACTTCGGACCTCAGTTGCATTCCTTGGTGTCTTCCAATCCTGTATCGCCACTACCTTAGCAGGGTCACTGCTAACCCTTGTTTGGATACTATGAGCCCAAGGAACCTCACTTCTTCTCTCCAAAAGTGGCATTTGGAGAATTTGGCTTTTAGCTGATGGACTCGCAGAGTTTCCATGATTGCCCTTAAGTGCTGAGCATGTTCCTCTTCACTCTTTGAGAAGATAAGGATATCGTCTACGAAGACCACTACGAACTTATTGAGGAAATCTCTGAATACCCTACTCATCAGGTCCACGAAGTAAGCAGGTGCATTTGTCAAGCCGAAAGGCATGACAAGCCATTCAAAGAATCCGTCTGGGGTTCGGAATGCCGTTTATCGATACTATCTTCAGCCACCCTTAGCTGATGAAAACCGGTCACTAAATCGAGTTGGGAGAAAACAGACGCTCCTACAAGCTGATCAAACAAATCGTCAATTCTGGGGAGAGGGTGCCTATTCTTTTTCGTTAGCTTGTTGAGCTCCCTATAGTCAACACATAGACGGAGTGAACCATCCGCCTGTGTAGCGAACACCATTGGAGCGCCCCATTCTGAAATGCTCCTCCTAATGAACCCCTTTTCTAGAAGCTCGTTAATCTGTTTACTGAGCTCTTTCCTTTCCCGTGGAGCCATGTGTCTAACGGGCAACGCAACGGGCTTTGCATTATCTACAAGGTATATGCGGAAGTCTATCTCCCGCTTCGGAGGCAAGCCCTTCACCTCTTCAAAGACATCCGGATATTCCCGGACCACTCTAACTGATTGCAAATTTTCAACAGAGGCATCTAGCGATTCAAGTTAACTAAGCATAACCGCATATGAGGGATTACAAGAAATTTCCAAAGTATTACCGAGCTGGGTTAGGAGCCTAACAACCCTTTTCTCACAATCAAGGATGGCCCCATTACTGGATAGCCAATCCATGCCCAAAATCAAACCATATCCCGAAAAGCCCAAAACAAAGGCACTACATTGAAATTCTACGCTTAGAATAGAAATTTTCAATCCCAAACAGATCATAGACAAATGAGCTGGGCCCCCAATTGGGTTTGAAACAATTAAGGGGTCCTCTACCATACTAGTTTTTAGGTGCAGAGATTCTACTAAAGCAGACGAGATAAAGAAGTGTGATGCACCAGAATCAAATAAAGTGCGAACGGGGTGATCATAAAGATAAACTACACTTTCTACAGAAGTATTTATACCTCGCTGTTGCAGAGGTGGCGCTTCTAGCACATGAACTTGTGCCCCTGAGGTGGATCCAGCCCTCTGCCCCTGTCCTCGTTTCTTTGGGCAGTCCTTAGCCCTGTGGCCTGTCTCACCGCAAGAAAAGCACCCACCATTCTCCTTGGCCTTCTTTTTCCGGCAATCTTTCACTAAGTGCCCCACTTTGCCACAGAAATTACACTTCCTCTTCTCTTTGTTGCCTTTCCCGCCCTTCTTAAAGTCTGTCTTCTTAGGCTGCAAACCCTCTTTCTTCCCTTGAGAGCTTTCTGCCTTCGTCTCCTTCTTGCCCTTATCCTCTTCGTTCAGCAACGCCATCTGTACCAACCTTTCATACGTAGCTCCCATGGGTATATGGGTCATGGCCAAACTGTGTAATGGCTCATTCAACCCTTTGACAAAACGGAGAGCCTTCTTGTGCGGGGTGTTGACTAGGTCCAGCCCAAACCTAGCCAGCTCATCGAACTGATTAACATACTCTTTAACTGTCTTGTTCCCTTGCTTAAGAAATAAGAATTTTTCCAACTGCAAACTGCTTTCCGCATCTGAGAGAAATTTAGCCTCAAACCTTGCCCTAAAGTCCTCCCATGTTTCCACTGGTCTTTCTGCATTAGTGACTTCCCACCAGTAGGAAGCCTCACCTTTTAGCAACCATACTGCCAGTTGTATTTTCTGCCTATCTTCTACCTCAAAGATGATGAATAAGTCCTCGGTTTCTTTCAGCCAATTTCTAGCTGCCACGAAGGACTCAGTTCCATGGAAATCCTTTCCTCCCATAGTTTTAAAATCTTTACATATCTTAGCAAACGTGTTTCCCCGTGGAGGAGGTGGATGAAGAGGTGCTGCTGCAGCTGGATGATTTCCTGCAGCTGGGGGAGGAGGAACGGTAGGACCTGGCTGAGTGGCCCTTGCTTCTAAGAACTGCCTAAACCAACCAGGTATTGGTACACCCTCTGGCAAGTTAAGTTCTTCGGACATGCTGAAACAAAAAGGATAGATTCAAAACGAAGGATAAGAGATAGTACCTATGGATTTGGGGGGACTTTGCCTTTTTTTTAAAAATAAAATAATATTTTTCTTTTAAAAATGCTTCTTTAAATTTCTTTTTTGAAAATAAATTTTCAAAACTTTTTATCTTATCTGGTAAACCTATGCTCTGATACCAAGTGAAACACCCCACCTCCGTTAGGGTCACTCTCAAAGGGAATGCCCTAATTTTGGTGGAGGTTTATAAGTATAAGTCACGGATATACAAGACAGATATAAGAACACATATTATTGAACAGCGGAAAACAACAACTTTTATTTCAATAAAATACGTGTTACACCAACCATACCATAATTGTCTTACAATACTTCAAAAAAAAACATAACATCTTCATAACTGTCTTGATTACATTATTTAAAGAAGCATAAAGAAAACATAAATAAACTGCAAAAGTCCCATAGTTGTTGTCCAAAGCCATAGTCCAAAACGAAAAGATCCAAGCAATACATTCTTTCTCTTCAAGCTGGATATGAAGGCTGGTCAAGCTGCGGTATTCCCTCCCTGTGGACCTGGGGGGGGGGGGAAACGGAAGAAAAGAAGACGAAAGAAAAGTAGAGTCAGACATAAAGCCTGAGCAAGTCTAGGACTATTCAGTCTATGAATAAAGAACTGGGTATGATAAGTATAAACTAGAAATGGGAAAGCACCCTAAACTAAGTTAAGTTGTCTAGGGTCGAATATACTATCGTACCCCATACTAATCTCTGTACCCATATAAACTAGTTCCCAACAGGCACCCCATAATCAGGGTGAAGTGATCCATTTTATGATGATCGGCTCCTACTCGCATAGTTACATGTGTCTTACGGCCCCCGATGTTGTAGTTACCTATGTTGGTCCCACCATGGGGTGTATCAAGTCCCATGGTGTCGGCCCGACACAATCCTAGAATGCACAGGTATGCTACTGGTGCCCAGTGCCTTATTTTTCTGCACCGGAGTGTGTGCACGCCCGCACCCTGTTAGAACCTACATTGTTGCACCACCGCCGTCGATTTGACCTCTTACAGTCAGCCCAGTAATCGTGCCCCACCCTGCCTAGTTTCAGGGTATCATGATACCTTATAGGGTTACTGCTGAAAAGGGTCCCCCGCTACTAGGTTTTTCTATTTCTAGCCAACATGCTAAGTTGGTTAAGTGTGTTATAAACCTAACCCCCAATCAGTCTGTTTAGTTTAGCATGTTCCATCTTGATTAAGTATTAATATAATTTACTTAATCCTATCCATCCTGACTCAGCCTTAATTGTCTTATTAAAGCCTTGACCTCTCACATTAGACAGGTATTGTTGTGGCTGCCTGTTGCCGGTTGGGTCCGGGCAGTCTTACGCCACAACTCAGTCTAACCTCGGGTCCTTATTGGGCTCCATGTTTAACCACCCACATTGGATAGGTATTGTTGTGACTACTGGACAGCCGGGCGGTTCCGGGCAGGTTTACATCACAACTCAATCCAACCTCGGGTTAAACACATCGTATTTTCTACATTTACATATTTTGTCTTTCTTCTTTTTATATGTAAATATTTGCGTCCCATTATTCAAATTCATCTTTATTGGTTAAGATTTATTTATGCCACTTAATTTTTTTTCAAAGTTATTGGCGTGCGTCAAACAAGCCAACACATATGTTCTATATTTTTAACCCAAACGTCATTTCCCCCGTTTTATTCGTTCGTTCCAATGTAAGGTGTGTTGGGTTTAATACTTAAACCTAATTTAGCCATATGAAAGGGGAGGCTATAACATGGTGTTTATAAGGTGACATAAAAAGGGGAGTGTGAACGCATGAACTTGCAACATACGATCTAATTATCATAAGATAGGCATATGTGAACTTGCAATTGTAACAACATATAATATAAGCAATACTTAAACATGAATCATTCTATTCACATAATCATGGTGTAAACGAAACATGTAGTCATGGCATAAATAGTACTTAAACATGAACCACTCTAATCATATAATTATGGCATAATCATAATTGAACATGAGTCCTTATATGGTCATGGCATAAACATAATTGATTATGAATCCTATTATTCATATAATCATGGGTTTTTGTCCAATCTATGTAACTTGTAAGGGGATGCAATTCTAGTGTAAATTTCTAATGTAACTTATGTGCCAAAAATATATTATCATATGATTAAGATAACAACATAAGCTTAGAAAACATGTTCTTAACTAGGCATAATAACAAACATAGCTTAGACATGTTCATAAAATTAATACAAGCTTACAACGACGCTTGCTTTTGTCACTATCACAAAATCATGATTTTTATACTTGAACTATGATGTCAATTTCAACATAACCTTCATATGAATCATAATACTTAGGTGAATCAAATTACACTAAAGATGACCATAGAATTTTACATCATGTTGTCATAACAATAGACCATAGACTTGCATGAATTTCAAAATAAACTATTACAACATATAGTTGTTGTTCAACATGAATCTTATACTAGCATTTACCAAATGGGTGTTGTAAATAACTACCACAAACATGTAGTTTTCAATATGAATCATATGCTTGCATAAGTCCCAATCAAAATTCCACAACATGTGGTTGTCAACATAGGCCACATACTTGTATGAATCAAACCATAGCATTGCCAAATCGTTTAGAATCAAAATAACATACAAATATAAGTCATTATCGCCACAATTCCATTTCGTTTCCAACGCAAATTGCGTACTTGCAAATATCCAATCGTATACCATAATATTCCCAAATCGTTTTGCATCAAAGAAACATGCAAATATAGATTATTATCGCCACAATTCCATTTCTTACATTACACAAATCAACACAATTATTTAATTCATACCGGAATAGCACTCTACTTACAGCGTATGGCGAATCTTTAATTCAGAAATCTGAATTCTGAATTTGGAGACGCTATTTTTTTGTTGTTGTAGGCGTTGCTTTGATTGATTTGATGTTGCTTTAAGCTTTGAATTATCTCCTAGTTGTCTCTCTATTTCTGACGTCTATCTTCAGTCTCTCCTCAGCAGCATGACGGTCTCATCTCCATTTTAGTTTATGTGAATTAGGGTTAGCCTTAGGTCCTTTTTATAGAGTTTGTGAGTTGATTTAGACCGTCGATGAAGCTTGGTTCAATAATAGCCGTTCGTTTGAAGGAGAGACCAACCAGGAGCTGACACCTAGCCCTAGTGACAAGGCAAGGCTCAGAAAATCGACCAAACACAGACCTGGCCAGCCAGGGTGGGCTGGGTTCGACCTGGCTCAGGGGCCAGGTCGACACCCCAGTCGACACCGTGTCGACTTGGCAGTCGACACGGGTTACCCAGGTCGACTGCCCAGTCGACCTGGCTAGCCCCAGGTCGACTGCCAAGTCGACCTGGGTGCTTTGGGCGGGAATTTTCCCGCCTTGGCCAATTGGGCCTGATTTTGAATTTTGAATTTTGAATTAGTTTTTTTGAGCTGTTTTCGTCTGTTCGAATTTTAAACCTAATTCTGAAACTTCCGGAGGCCATATCTTGGTCATACGGACTCCGATTTTCGAAAACTCGGACTCTATTTCGCGTATTTTTCCAAGAAAAACGCAATGGCGTATCCCGTTTCCCTTAATTCTTTGATTTGAAATTAATTATACTTTAATTTATGAATTTCACGGTTATAGAATACACGGGGTGTTACAATGTTATTTATACGAAAGTAATCAAGTCACAAGAAACATATAAACGTACTTGTCTTAGTCTCCATCACTCCAAAGTGGTCTTAAAATTATTGCATATCTCCTCACTATTTAACGCAATATTGTAATATATTTAATGTTAAAGCTAAAGGATAGGATGAAATAAGCAATTATTTATAATGTTAAAAATAATTAAATGCTCGACTCAGTATACATAAAATATAGATTATATGTAACTCAAACCTATATTTTATTGTAAGAAGAAGATAATATTTTACCAAGAGAAATGGTTTCAAGAAATTGACATTTGAAGCTTGAAGCACAAAGCAGTTGGATAGAAAAGTGGGCGTTAAAAAGAAAATTGAAGCTAGCTTGTAAGGAAAATGATACATGTAAAAAATAGAAAAGTCAAAGGAAAAAATTGGTTGGAGTCCTCAACTCTCTGGTTTTACTGTATTAGTATGCTTGCTTGTATCTCATGTATTAGTGGTCTTAAGACTAAAATTTCAAAGTAGAAGTCTTCAGCATCAATAGTTTCGCATTACCACTTCAATGCAAAGGATATCAATTAGTTTACTAACCATTTTTATGAATATAACTTATCACATTAAAATAATGAGAAATTGCAAATTACAAATTACGTATAATACTTCTTTTCATGGAGCTACACTAAACAACAACAACAACAAAAATGTTGTATCAAGGAAGGCTGTACCAGAAATTTATCTTTTGTATCAGTGTACGCCAATTTTCAAGCTACAGCAGAAAATTTGTTTTCAGCTAAGAGTCACACATGATCAATGCAGCAAACAGGTAAGACATGCACAAATGGGAACAACTATCAACATGAACAATGACATAGCAAGCATGGTGGTGTATACTGCATTGGAGTCTGCAAGCCAATGTCAAGTCTAGTGGTGTTGCCATATACAGTGGTTCATGGCTAATACAGTTTAAATGTCGAGCAGAGACAAAAACATGCACATGGGTCAAATGGCAACATGTTTCCAAAATGTGCATCTCTGATGTATATACATGTACACATGAAGGAAGATGCACGAATACAATTCAAAGAAAAGGAACAAAGCATATATATGCAAGCAGACTCAAACATTCATGAATGTACACAGCAATGGCAATATAGTGATCAGTTTCAACATGAATGTGAAACCAGCTAAGTGTAGTCAACATGAATTGGTGACGATCAACTTCAGCATATACATGGTACAAAGGTGGTGCTTCCAAATTGTATGGTTACAAGATGTGCAATCAGCCAAGGAAATCAACAAGTCAATACAAATCATGTATGGAATACTCAATTAATGATTTCAGAAATAAACTAAGATATAGATACAAATGGTCAATCAGGCAAGAAAGTTTAATTCCAAAATTGTATGAAGAATTAGTATATTGATTTATGATAGAAATCAATGCATGTGTTTCCAGTTTTTACAAACGGAATTGTGCAAATAAGTATCCCGAAATGAAGTGGGAAATTTGGCAACTACCTTCAATCAACCATTACTTATTTCCTGATTTATGGCATACATTCAAAGCCAAGAACAAATGGTTCAAAATTGTAAAAATATTAATTGTGAAAGTCGAATTGTATTTGCCAAATTTTCAGAGTGGTTTATAAAATCATGTCTTGGTTGATCAATTCAGTTTAAATGTTTTCCAGAAATGAACATCATATTCGAAGGCAACAAATTCAAATGGGACAGTGAAAAATAACTTCCAGATTTTAAGTAATCAGAGAGAATTTTTTGGCAAGAGTTAAATCGGCTTCAAATATTCAGAAAATCATTTTTGGCAAGAAAATATCATCATATTTATTCTTGGCAAATTATCAATCAAGTGAATTCATTCAAGTGTCGAAAAGATATCCAGATTCATCAATTCAATCTCACAATTCAAAAGAGGAAACATGTTCAAATCAGGCCAAGTCGTATACGAGAAATCAGAGCATTTAGGGTTTCGAATTAACCCTATATAAACACCTATCATCACTAGCGTTTAAAAATCGAAAACAAAAACCAACAATTCAAAGAGAAATCGTAGAAATTCATATCGGAAATCACTCACATTGTTTTCGATCAGAAGCGACCTCAAATCAATCAAAGAACAGAAGCAACAACGCCTTCAAGCAACAGAGATCATCTTCTAGAATACATCATCAATTGCAATTAATTTGGGGAGGATTTTAAACACCCTAATTCATTTTTTTTCCCGAGCAGCCATTGTTCAGATAAAAGAGAGATTGAGAGAAACCAATTGGGTCGGCTTATTTTGACCTAGGCTAAGCCTACTTTATATTATAAGGGGAAAAAGGGTTTTAATTTCCTTGTTTATTTTTGTTATATTTTTTTTTCTAGTTTGTTTTGTAAATCAAATGATCAGTTCTAGAGTCTGTAAATCTAGGGGAAACCAGTTAGGGTGTTAACTGACAGTTTACTAGAGTCTGTAAAAACTAGGGTTACTGGTTACGGGGTTGTAATCAGGGGAAATCTGATCTAGGGGATTAGATCAGTCTAGGATTTTGAGCGTAGGATTAAAATAGGAGCGAGGGGTTCGCGGGTTTACATGGTCTTGTAAGCGGGATATGTTCTATCACCTAGTAGAAACCTTAGGAATGCAGTAGTAGGCAGGATTTTGCCAAAGCTAGGTATATCTTGTGTGATTTACTTTTCTGTATTTATTTTCTTCTGCATTTTGTGATCTGATATTTTAATATCTCGCTTAATTTTCAATAAACCCTATTCACCCCCCTTTAGGGTTAATCTAGATCCAATAGCTGGAATTTTTTCTTTTGAACTTGCTTTCGAACAAAATAGATATCGATTTCTATGTGTTTGGTTCGATTATGCTAAATAAGATCTTCTATCATGTAGATTGTTCTCAAATTGTCACACCAAATTATAGGATTTCTGTTAGATAATAGTTTTAGATCCTTTAACAATGATTATAGCCATAAAATTTCAGCTATAGTATTAGCAACAATCCTATATTCTGCTTCTGTGCTTGATCTTGAGATGGTTGATTGCTTTTTAGAGCACCAAGAAATAAAACTTTCTCCTATATAAATGCAATAAACAGAAATTGATTTTCTATCATCTATGTATGTAGCCCAATCTGCATCTAAATAAGATGTAGTGTTTAAGTCTTTGCTGCCTTTTAGTGATAAGCCAAAGTTGATTGTTGCTTTCAAGTATCTGAGTATCCTTTTCACTACGGTCCAATGCTCACTTCTAGGTTCTTGCAAAAATTGGGATACTTTGTTAACACTGAAAGAAATATCAGGTCGTGTTATAGTAACATACTGTAATGCTCCTACTACACTCCTGTATTGTTTGATATTTGAGATAACTTCCCTTGTTCTTTGATAAGTGTTGGTTTGATATCATAGGAGTTGGTTGGCCATTTGCTTCAATCATGTTTGTCTTGTTTAGAAGCTCTGTAATATACTTTCTTTGGAAAAGATTACTTTCTTTATCTAATTTTCTTGTAACTTCTGTTCCAAGGGAATAAGATGGTTTACCCAAATCTTTTATTGAGAACTGATTTCTCAAATAATCTGCCAATTTTTTGATTTTAATTTCACTGCTGCCTGTGATAATTAAATCATCCACATATATTAATATATAAGTGGCAGATGATTCACTATTTTTTGTGAACAGGGATGTGTTAGATCTGGTCGATGAATAGGCTAGTGTTGTCAAACTTTCTTTAAGTCTTTCAAACCATACTCTGGGTGCTTGCTTCAGACCATATATTGCTTTATTCAGTTTACGTACCAATGTTGGGTCTTGTGTATAGCCTTGTGGTTATTGCATGAATATCTTTATGTAGATTACCATTTAAGAATGCATTGTTGACGTCTAACTGCTTGATTTTCCAGTTATTGCTCAACGTTATAGTCAATATAAGTCTAATAGTTGAGGATTTTACCGCTGGTGAGAAACTTTAATTATAATCAAAACCAAAATTCTTGTTCGAATCCTTTTGCAACATGTCTTGCTTTATATCTATTAATGGATCCATCTGGGTTATTTTTCAGTCTGTATACCCACTTGCATCTAGTTATATTCTTGTTGTTTGGTGGACTCACTAGTTCCCATGTATAATTGTTCATCGGTGATTGATATTCTTCATCCATTGCCTTTCACCATTCTTTGTGTTTGACTGCTTGTTGATAACTATTTGGCTCTTCTTATTTAATGGCTACAGTATAAGTCTTTGGTTTGAATATGCCTCTTTTTGATCTGGTTATCATTGGATGTCTAGTTTGATGCTGTGATGGTTGAGTTGGTGAGTTATTTTGTCTGCTGCTAGAGTTTTGATTGTTATCATTGCCGACTTCTTCTCTTATTTCTTTTGATTGTCTGCAACTTGATTTTGCAGGTGATTGAATGGTGTGGCTAGTTTGCTCTGGTAGATCATCATTATTTTCATTATCACTGTGGTGGCCTTCAGAGTTACTAGTAGCCTTGTCACCATTCTCTTAATGCCATGTGTCAGCAATATTGTGCGATCAGGTATACTAACCTTTGGATTATTTATTTTGGATGTGGTTTGTATATCTTATCTTCTATAATGGAAAATATTTTCTTTAAAAATAACATGTTTGCTTGTAAATATTCTACCAGACTTGTCTATACAACTAATCCCTTTTTGATTATTGCAATAACCTATGAAAGTGCAAGGTCTAGATCTATAGCAAAGTTTATGATTATTATAAGGTCTTAAGCAAGGGAAACACAGGCAACAAAATGTTTTTAGACTGTTGTAATCAGGTTTGACATTAAATAGCTTTTCTAAAGGTGTTATGTCTTTCAATAGTTTAGTGGGCATTCTATTTATTAGATGCACAACAGTACTGAAAGCATCAAGCCAAAATTTATGTGGCAAAGATGCTTGAGTTAACAAAGTTAAACCTGATTCAACTATGTGTCTATGTTTCCTCCAACCTATACCATTCTGTTCATAAGTATAGGGACATGTTACTCTATGTATAATACCCTTACTTTTAAAATAACCTTTCAGGGGTTTGTATTCTAATCCTCCATCAGATTGCATGACTTTAATTTGACAGTTATTTGGTTTTCAAACATATTGATAAAAATGATGACAACAATTTTAATACCAGATTTAGCTTTATGTATAATACCCTTACTTTTAAAATAATCTTTCAGGGGTTTGTATTCTAATCCTCCATCAAATTACATGACTTTAATTTGACAGTTTATTTGGTTTTCAAACATATTGATAAAACTGATGACAAGATTTAGCTTTTAAAAAGTATATCCAAGTATTTCTAGTGTAAGTATCAACAAATTATATGTAGTATTTATATCCATAATCAGAAAATATAGGAGATGGACCCCAAATATCAGTGGTAATTAATTGACCAGGTTTGGAATACACAGTTAGTGAATCAGATAATGGTAACTTGTGGCTTTTCCCATCTGGCAATAAGTACATACATAAGGTAACTTTGCAAGAATAAATTTTATTTTATTATCATTAATAATTTTTGTTACAATGCTAGCACTTAGATGTACTAACTTATAATGCCATAAGTCAAAAGTACTTCTAGTTTTAACTTCATCAGTCATATCAGTTTGATTACAATATGGGTGATTATTGATAGTAGTATTGTGGTTGCTGAGATTGAATTCATAGAGTCCCTTCACAGCATTACCCCGAAGAAGAATTCCCTAGTTATTATGTCTCTAACTACATAGTATTTAGGGAAAAATTCAAAGTATACATTATTATCTTTAGCAAATTGAGACACATTAATTAGATTTTTCTTAATAGTGGTTACTCTTAGTAAATTATGCAAAAATTACTGCTATTACCAATGATACTACCAACGCCAGTATGAGAGATTTTAACGCACTTGCCATTGCCTATGCTTATAGTTTGGTTACCTTTGTATTCTTTGTTTCCAAGATTTAGGTTGTTTAGATTGTTAGTGATATGATGGCCAGCTCCTGAGTCTGGGTACCATAATTCATCTTGAATATGATCAGTGTTGTCAGTATGATTAGTTACATCTCCCTGTCCTTGTGATAAATTGGCAGTGAAATAGGTGTTTCTTTGACTGTTGTTGCTGGCTTGGCCTGCTGAGTAGTTTGAATTGTATTTAAAATAACACTTGCTAGCAGTATGGCCAATCCTCTCACATATTTGACACTTTGGTCGATTGTTGTTGTTACTCCATCGTCCTCTTCCTTTACCACCTCTGCCTCTAGTGGCAAGGTTGCCCCTTTGAAAGGTTTGCTCATTTCTATAATTATTACTTATCTGATTTCTATTATTTTCATTACTTTTATTAACTGCATAGTTAAATAGAGAAGTCACTTTCTTCAGGTTTCTAGCCTTCAAGCCTAGCTTCATGTGCTAATAAAACAGAGTGAACATCATCAAGAGATGAGAATTCCTTTTGTAAGGAAACTATGGCTTCTACAGCCTCATATTCTTTACTTAAGCGATTGAGAATGGTCAAGATTTGTTCAGAATCTTGCACTTTATGGCCAGTAGCTTCTAATAAGTCATAAATAGATTTAAATTTGCTCAAGTACTCTCTCATGGTAATGTTGTCCTTCTTTATTTTTTGCAATTGTCTCTATAAAACATGACTTTAGCAGCTTACTGGTTATTGAAGGAATTTTCTATTGTTGTCCATATCTCGTTAGCACTTTTGCAGCCAATCACTTGTGGTAATAAGCATTGATTGATAGAGGATAGTAGGCATGAACTGATTAAACGATCTTGCATGTGGTATTTTATGTATTCTTCATTACTAACTACTTTATTATCTTGATCAATAATGAATTTTGGTGGAATTGATAAAGTCCCCATGATGAAGCATTCATGGCCATAACCTTGGATTGCAGTCTCGATTTGAAGTTTCCAAAGCAAGTAATTGTTTTCGTCTAATTGCACTGTAATTAGTTGTGATTGAGGACTAATTATAGTTTTGGCGAGTTTGTCAACAACAATGAGGCTTTCAATCATTCCAATACCATTGTCAGAAGCGGAAGAAGCAGTATCATTGGCCCTGTGCAGTTTATGCCCCGCTATTACCCCATCATATCCTCGCTATATCATGTAGCGGGTTTCTAATGCTACGCTACCAAATAGCTTTTGAAATAGGCTTTTCGCTTAATATCCCGCTATATTCTGATATTCCGATATATCCCATTATTTCAGCTATATTCCATTATTTCCGCTATATCTTTTATAAGAGAAATGAATTAAAAATGATATTTATGCAATATAAAATTATTTTTTAATATAATTTTTAAACACATATTTTTCAGAGTATAAAATAATATAATATTCTATTAAATTTAGTTAAACTAAATAAAAGTTTACACTTATTTACATATATTTGTTTATGCTTTTATTTAACATTAAGAATATACTAATTATAACTAAGTTAAATGTTAATTTTTCATTTACTTATCATTTATATATTGTAAAAGCATTAAATACGAGTTTTATATGTTGTTTTAGACTCATCCGCTATATTCCTCTCTTTCCTCGCTTTATCACCGCTACAACTGTTTGTGCCTCTGCCGTATTGGATCCGCTGGGCGCTTTAACTGCACAACATTGGCTGTGATGACCAACTGATGAATAATCAGATGGCTGTTAAGCCTTAATAGAGATCTGATACCATGATAGTAAAGAAAAATTAAGATGAAACAACAATCTGTTATTGAAGACTTGTAATACAAAATAAGTTAAATTGTGTGGAGGAGTCCTCTATTTATGATACAAGAAATAAATGTAAATAGGCTTGAATAATAGGTATTTGACCGTTTCTTTGTTATAATGAGCATGTGACTATTGCTTTTTATAACAAGCATGTGATCGTTGCCTTGTTATAATAGTCATGTGACCGTTGCTTTCTCATTATTCTTTCTTTCCTTTGTTAGCGGATAAGAATTCTAATGTTATCCTATAAAATCTTCGATCATAAAATACAGGACTTTGGCTGCCTCAGCATCTTACTTCTACACGGTTGGCAGTTGTAAAATATCTAATAAGTCATTATGTGTGTGTATATGTATTTACCAATTTCACACCATATACACACACACGCGCAAGCATACACTCTATTTCTCCTACATATTATCCTAGAACAATAACTCTACTAAGAGCATCTCCAGCAACAACATCATTTTGAACGTGGGGAGCCTAAAATAAAGCGTCGAACAATAGTTTTTTTTTGTTTTTTCCCACTTTTTCAAAAAAAAAATCTAAATCGGGTTTCTGAAACCCATTTAGTTCTCATCCGGGTTTTAGAAAACCGTTTAGTGCTAAATCAGGTTTTAGAAACTCGTTTAGCAAAAAAAAAATCTTTTTTATTTACTGCAAGGTAAATATGTGAAGAAAAGAGAAATGAAACAGGGTTCTAAACCCCATTTAGAACATAAACGGGGTTTAAAACCCCGTTTCGAATCCATGCTCAGAAATAAAAAAGGGGCGTTGCCCCGTTTGAAGCGTCTCCCCATGCTTGAATTCATGCTATTATAGCGTGGGTAACACCAATCAAATCGGAAATTCCCCATTTGAGCATCTCCCGCCACTGCTGGTGTAAAGACCCGCAACTTCCCCGTAAAGGAAAGCGTCGGATAGTTCGAGAACAAGCCACAACAGAACACATACAGAAGAACATTTCACTATATATAACAACAGTGCATCAGATTACAAGAATATACAGAGTATAAATGAATATTACACAGAAATATCAGAGATTTAAATTACATTTAAATACATAGCAGCGGAAAATAATACAATACACAACTAGAAGAGATATACGGATACAAAGCTTTCCGGATATCGTTCCAGCTGTAAACCAGGATCCTGTGAATATAAATCTGCAAAACCAAAACTACTAGCTGCCCATGTCAAAATAGGGGCACCCAGAGTTTAGGTCAAAACAATAAACTCCAGGTCAGTCATGGGACTGGTGTGAGAACTAAAACAGTTATTAATCTTTATTTTAAATCAATAGGTAAATCAAGGGACCACGCCGTATAACACGGAACGGGTTTCCTCCCAAGAATACCAGTGCATAAAACAAACAGCGCAATGCTAAATAAAGAAAAATGAAGCTGTTATAAGACCCAGGTCCCATCACACAATGCAACGCAGCCGAGGATAGGGTTTTCCCTTATAACAGCCAAAGAATGCTTGATACGGTTAAAACAAATCGTTTGATACTATAATAAGTGCATAGTGTATAAAACATCTTCAAATCATAAGTATCAATCATAGGCGGCATGGGTACCATATATCATGTCGCCATATATAGGTTTACAAATAAAACCGCAAAGGTCACGTATTTGGAAATTGGATTTCCGTCTATGAACCGAGGCAAAAGATAGTCCTCAACCGATTCGAGACTGCCTAGCCCGAGTCTCAGGATCAGAACGCATCGACCCTTGGATCGTCAGGGCCGGTCCACCGATGTGGATTAAACTTAAACCCTGGACACTGCGTTTCGCCGCCCTTTGGGGCGTAAGCGAGCCAACGAATGACTCCATCGGACCCGGATCGTCCGATCTAACCGAGGCGCCTCGCAACAGCAACAACCACATAAGTCAAACTCGTCAGGGCGTGTAAAACCACTGACGCCACTTCTAGCTAGGAGGAAACGCAGGCCCTCCCTGAGGTCCGTCTCCCGTTTTTGGTTCATACCGGGTGTGAAACTCGCGAAGTAAACGTTACACAAAGCTACGCCACAAAGGCCGTGCTTTGATCATCAACCACAAGACTTTGCTTTTCAACAGAAGCCTTGATCATTTGCATCTTAGCATGCCACACAGGCAAACCATCCTATGCAACCGATATCAGTCACACAGAATGAAATCCGATGTCAGACACACAGTCCATTTACAAGTCCGTTCTGGGTCTGAACGAAACCGGGAGCACCTAGTACCCCGCATACCCATCGATCTCCAAGTACGTCTGGACGATCACTAACTGTTTCCATCTTCTTGGGTGTACAGCCCAATCAAGATCATCAGTTATCACCCAAACGACGTGAAGACCTCCGGTCTTCGACCACCGTCTTCATCTTCGACTTATCGTCGTATCAGTTATTCAGAATGGGATAAACCCGGTCTTTCCGAATAACTCGCGTATATATTATAAAAGTGTTACACAAACACAACATACGCCTCATTCCAATTCATTAGTCACTAACCGTAAATTAATCAAGAGAATAATTCCCCAAACATTAACCCCGAAGGCCGAAACCAACATCAGATCAATATCCAGAAAACCATTCTGCTTGGCTAACCGACAGTTAGTTTCTAAATTTCACATTCATAGGGAAAGGTTCCCATTAATTTTATCAAAGATAAATTCTTGAATTTATTCTTTAATCTATCTTTTGAATATCAATTCAAAACTAGTCGGGATTAACGAACCTTACCGAAGTAATCATTTGTTTTAATTTCCCAATCCCAACCTATTCATCCCATGAAGTAAAACTGGTAATACTTCATATCTAACACCACAGTGTTATCGGTAAATTCAATTACCATTTCTCGTTCAAATCTAATTAAAGATTTAACTATCGCCTGGAGCAAAACTGGTGATACTCCATTTTCGATCATTTCAATCTAATTAAAGATTCATTAAAACTCCACTTAGTTTTAATCGTTAACTGGGTTAAAGAATCAGTGTCATTTAAAACACGGTTCACGATAAACCCAAAATCACCTTCCATTAATTATCGGGTTAAAGAACAAGCGTTATTTAAAACACTGTTCACGATAAACCCAAAAATCAATACCAATTCAATTCCAATTAAATATTATTTAATTGGTACACTTCATTAAATCTAAATAAAAAGATTTAATCTTTTCTCAACTGGGTTCAAGAACAGTGTTAGTGAAGACACCATTCACGACAAACCCAAATCACATTTGATATTCAATACAAGGCTCTGAATAGAAAATATATCGGCTTATATTCAATATCAAATTTTACGACTAACAAATGTCGTATTGGAAATAACGATATAAATATATATCTTTCAAATTTCCATAACAACATCTGTATAATCACGAATTCCAACATCGAAATATTCCGAAGACAATTTCGATTCAATTCCACTCCAATGCAATCATTGGATATTCTGGTTATTTTCAAAACCATTTCAAATCCAATTTATTTATTTTAAAAATAAATAGAATTATAATTCTAGTTCAAAACTAGTTCATTTCGATAAAAATCTATTTTTATCTTTTCAAATATGGAGTTTTTCATCCCAATTCTTTCTAAATCATTTCTTATGATTTTACACAAATTATTACTATTTTTAATAATTTTATCAAGGCCCGTACAGTCGATTTCCATCAATGGCCATCGAACTGCACTTACAACGACCTTTTTCGAATTTGATTTGGACATAATTCCAAATCCAACCGTTATATTTCTAATTTCTAGTATTCGTTAGAAAGCTCTTTTCGATACGAACCCAACGGTTCCGGTTTTAGGAGAATCCGACGGTCGGATCTCCCGTAATACCCGTTTGAAATAAATGGTCGAAATTCGCGAACTGCCGCGGCGCGGCGCGTTCTATTCAAACCATTATATTATATATATAATATATATAATATATATATCGTCGATTACTATTTAAAACGAATTATATAAATAGTTTTGAGTTCGTTTCAAAAACATTTTCAACTTCCATTTCAATTCAAATCAAAATTGAATTCTTCCTTATAAATTCGTTTTCAATTCAATTCATTTCGAAATCGTTTTCAATTCAATTCATTTCGAAATCGTTTTCAATTCAATTCATTTCGAAATCGTTTTCAATTCAATTCATTTCGAAATCGTTTTCAATTCAATTCATTTCGAAATCGTTTTCAATTCAATTCATTTCGAAATCGTTTTCAATTCAATTCATTTCGAAATCGTTTTCAATTCAATTCATTTCGAAATCGTTTTCAATTAAATTCATTTCGAAATCGTTTTCAATTCAATTCATTTCGAAATCGTTTTCAATTCAATTCATTTCGAAATCGTTTTCAATTCAATTCATTTCGAAATCGTTTTCAATTCAATTCATTTCGAAATCGTTTTCAATTCAATTCATTTCGAAATCGTTTTCAATTCAATTCATTTCAAAATCGTTTTCAATTCAATTCATTTCGAAATCGTTTTCAATTCAATTCATTTCGAAATCGTTTTCAATTCAATTCATTTCGAAATCGTTTTCAATTCAATTCATTTCGAAATCGTTTTCAATTCAATTCATTTCGAAATCGTTTTCAATTCAATTCATTTCGAAATCGTTTTCAATTCAATTCATTTCGAAATGGTTTTCAATTCAATTCATTTCGAAATCGTTTTCAATTCAATTGAAGTTTGAAATCGAATTATCGAACTACCGCGCCATTTTCAATTCTATTTATAATTATATATAAATATTTATATTCTAACGACGACGCGTATAATATATACGATCGAATTATATTCAAAATAAATTTCTCGCCGATATTATTTAAAATAATCCATTTTAAATATTCAAAATTCGCTAAAATTGCCAAAATAAAAATTTCAAACTGGCTCGCATTTTACGAGTTGTTACAATCTCCCCCACTTAAAATTTTCGTCCCCGAAAAGGAACAAAGTCGAAAGTGGTTTGATTATTCAACTCTACGTTCGATTTGGCTTCCATTCTCCAACTTTTCAGTTTCTGAGAATTTCCAAAAATTCAAAAATTTGGCTAACACCCTAAATTTTCGAAAAATTTCGCCATAACCTCCCCTGCACCGGGAGCATCGGGGAATTTCAAATAGCTTCCCCGGTCCTTCAGATCTCAAAAAGAAAAAGAAAAAGCCAAGCGGCTAGCCAATAGGCTCACAAAATCATCATCACCCAAACAAAACAGGAAATTATGTAGTAAACATGTACCTATTTGTCGGGCAAACAAATTTTATTCTCTGCTCTAGCCTCCTTGCTATGACCTGTTCAATGATATATATGCATATGCAAGCAAATGCGACCAATTTTCAATATAACTCAATATTTGATACAATTAGATGTAATGGTTCAAAATTAGCAAACAATTAAACAAACAACACAAACATCAATCAATTTGTGAATTAGAGTTTCAAATTCATAATTTTGATACATATACAAAAATCATGTTTTTGATGCCAAATCACAACAATAGGCCTTATCTAATTTTTGGTTCTCACACCAGTCAATAGGAAATATATAGATATCACACCTTCGAAACACGAATACCAATTCTGATGATGTTCGAACTATCATCAGAATCATCTCCGGGCGTCTAGAGTGTGATTCTATATCTATCCAGTATATTAAAACTTCGAATAGACGCTAGCTAGGCGCATACGAAAAATCTTTATATATTGGACTGTCCTAATCAATATAAATAAATAATCAAATACGATTAAGTGATTTAGATTTGCAAAACAAAATTTGTTTTCATTTTTATTTTAAAACTTTACTCTTCACACTCGTTCTAGGATACTACTGATCCTATCTCTAACGAGTATTCTAATTGGATATTACTAATCCAATATCTGATGAATTCTTTCGTATAGTTCTAATGTGCCTTGTTCTCTGCTTTGTAAACCAAAGCTCTGATACCACGTGTAAAGACCCGCAACTTCCCCGTAAAGGAAAGCGTCGGATAGTTCGAGAACAAGCCACAACAGAACACATACAGAAGAACATTTCACTATATATAACAACAGTGCATCAGATTACAAGAATATACAGAGTATAAATGAATATTACACAGAAATATCAGAGATTTAAATTACATTTAAATACATAGCAGCGGAAAATAATACAATACACAACTAGAAGAGATATACGGATACAAAGCTTTCCGGATATCGTTCCAGCTGTAAACCAGGATCCTGTGAATATAAATCTGCAAAACCAAAACTACTAGCTGCCCGTGTCAAAATAGGGGCACCCAGAGTTTAGGTCAAAACAATAAACTCCAGGTCAGTCATGGGACTGGTGTGAGAACTAAAACAGTTATTAATCTTTATTTTAAATCAATAGGTAAATCAAGGGACCACGCCGTATAACACGGAACGGGTTTCCTCCCAAGAATACCAGTGCATAAAACAAACAGCGCAATGCTAAATAAAGAAAAATGAAGCTGTTATAAGACCCAGGTCCCATCACACAATGCAACGCAGCCGAGGATAGGGTTTTCCCTTATAACAGCCAAAGAATGCTTGATACGGTTAAAACAAATCGTTTGATACTATAATAAGTGCATAGTGTATAAAACATCTTCAAATCATAAGTATCAATCATAGGCGGCATGGGTACCATATATCATGTCGCCATATATAGGTTTACAAATAAAACCGCAAAGGTCACGTATTTGGAAATTGGATTTCCGTCTATGAACCGAGGCAAAAGATAGTCCTCAACCGATTCGAGACTGCCTAGCCCGAGTCTCAGGATCAGAACGCATCGACCCTTGGATCGTCAGGGCCGGTCCACCGATGTGGATTAAACTTAAACCCTGGACACTGCGTTTCGCCGCCCTTTGGGGCGTAAGCGAGCCAACGAATGACTCCATCGGACCCGGATCGTCCGATCTAACCGAGGCGCCTCGCAACAGCAACAACCACATAAGTCAAACTCGTCAGGGCGTGTAAAACCACTGACGCCACTTCTAGCTAGGAGGAAACGCAGGCCCTCCCTGAGGTCCGTCTCCCGTTTTTGGTTCATACCGGGTGTGAAACTCGCGAAGTAAACGTTACACAAAGCTACGCCACAAAGGCCGTGCTTTGATCATCAACCACAAGACTTTGCTTTTCAACAGAAGCCTTGATCATTTGCATCTTAGCATGCCACACAGGCAAACCATCCTATGCAACCGATATCAGTCACACAGAATGAAATCCGATGTCAGACACACAGTCCATTTACAAGTCCGTTCTGGGTCTGAACGAAACCGGGAGCACCTAGTACCCCGCATACCCATCGATCTCCAAGTACGTCTGGACGATCACTAACTGTTTCCATCTTCTTGGGTGTACAGCCCAATCAAGATCATCAGTTATCACCCAAACGACGTGAAGACCTCCGGTCTTCGACCACCGTCTTCATCTTCGACTTATCGTCGTATCAGTTATTCAGAATGGGATAAACCCGGTCTTTCCGAATAACTCGCGTATATATTATAAAAGTGTTACACAAACACAACATACGCCTCATTCCAATTCATTAGTCACTAACCGTAAATTAATCAAGAGAATAATTCCCCAAACATTAACCCCGAAGGCCGAAACCAACATCAGATCAATATCCAGAAAACCATTCTGCTTGGCTAACCGACAGTTAGTTTCTAAATTTCACATTCATAGGGAAAGGTTCCCATTAATTTTATCAAAGATAAATTCTTGAATTTATTCTTTAATCTATCTTTTGAATATCAATTCAAAACTAGTCGGGATTAACGAACCTTACCGAAGTAATCATTTGTTTTAATTTCCCAATCCCAACCTATTCATCCCATGAAGTAAAACTGGTAATACTTCATATCTAACACCACAGTGTTATCGGTAAATTCAATTACCATTTCTCGTTCAAATCTAATTAAAGATTTAACTATCGCCTGGAGCAAAACTGGTGATACTCCATTTTCGATCATTTCAATCTAATTAAAGATTCATTAAAACTCCACTTAGTTTTAATCGTTAACTGGGTTAAAGAATCAGTGTCATTTAAAACACGGTTCACGATAAACCCAAAATCACCTTCCATTAATTATCGGGTTAAAGAACAAGCGTTATTTAAAACACTGTTCACGATAAACCCAAAAATCAATAACAATTCAATTCCAATTAAATATTATTTAATTGGTACACTTCATTAAATCTAAATAAAAAGATTTAATCTTTTCTCAACTGGGTTCAAGAACAGTGTTAGTGAAGACACCATTCACGACAAACCCAAATCACATTTGATATTCAATACAAGGCTCTGAATAGAAAATATATCGGCTTATATTCAATATCAAATTTTACGACTAACAAATGTCGTATTGGAAATAACGATATAAATATATATCTTTCAAATTTCCATAACAACATCTGTATAATCACGAATTCCAACATCGAAATATTCCGAAGACAATTTCGATTCAATTCCACTCCAATGCAATCATTGGATATTCTGGTTATTTTCAAAACCATTTCAAATCCAATTTATTTATTTTAAAAATAAATAGAATTATAATTCTAGTTCAAAACTAGTTCATTTCGATAAAAATCTATTTTTATCTTTTCAAATATGGAGTTTTTCATCCCAATTCTTTCTAAATCATTTCTTATGATTTTACACAAATTATTACTATTTTTAATAATTTTATCAAGGCCCGTACAGTCGATTTCCATCAATGGCCATCGAACTGCACTTACAGCGACCTTTTTCGAATTTGATTTGGACATAATTCCAAATCCAACCGTTAGATTTCTAATTTCTAGTATTCGTTAGAAAGCTCTTTTCGATACGAACCCAACGGTTCCGGTTTTAGGAGAATCCGACGGTCGGATCTCCCGTAATACCCGTTTGAAATAAATGGTCGAAATTCGCGAACTGCCGCGGCGCGGCGCGTTCTATTCAAACCATTATATTATATATATAATATATATAATATATATATCGTCGATTACTATTTAAAACGAATTATATAAATAGTTTTGAGTTCGTTTCAAAAACATTTTCAACTTCCATTTCAATTCAAATCAAAATTGAATTCTTCCTTATAAATTCGTTTTCAATTCAATTCATTTCGAAATCGTTTTCAATTCAATTCATTTCGAAATCGTTTTCAATTCAATTCATTTCGAAATCGTTTTCAATTCAATTCATTTCGAAATCGTTTTCAATTCAATTCATTTCGAAATCGTTTTCAATTCAATTCATTTCGAAATCGTTTTCAATTCAATTCATTTCGAAATCGTTTTCAATTCAATTCATTTCGAAATCGTTTTCAATTCAATTCATTTCGAAATCATTTTCAATTCAATTCATTTCGAAATCGTTTTCAATTCAATTCATTTCGAAATCATTTTCAACTCAATTCATTTCGAAATCGTTTTCAACTCAATTCATTTCGAAATCGTTTTCAATTCAATTCATTTCGAAATCGTTTTCAATTCAATTCATTTCGAAATCGTTTTCAATTCAATTCATTTCGAAATCGTTTTCAATTCAATTCATTTCGAAATCGTTTTCAATTCAATTCATTTCGAAATCGTTTTCAATTCAATTCATTTCGAAATCGTTTTCAATTCAATTCATTTCGAAATCGTTTTCAATTCAATTCATTTCGAAATCGTTTTCAATTCAATTCATTTCGAAATGGTTTTCAATTCAATTCATTTCGAAATCGTTTTCAATTCAATTGAAGTTTGAAATCGAATTATCGAACTACCGCGCCATTTTCAATTCTATTTATAATTATATATAAATATTTATATTCTAACGACGACGCGTATAATATATACGATCGAATTATATTCAAAATAAATTTCTCGTCGATATTATTTAAAATAATCCATTTTAAATATTCAAAATTCGCTAAAATTGCCAAAATAAAATTTTCAAACTGGCTCGCATTTTACGGGTTGTTACAGCTGGAGATGCTCTAACGGTTGTCCCAATTTCACTTACAATTGTGCAAGAGCCGAGAACAGATTTGGATGATATCCATTATAAAAAGTCACTTCTTCCTGAATCTTCTATTTGTACTCCTTTGTACTCTCCTAGTTGTTATATGCATCTATGTATACTTCAGATAAACCATGAATCAGTATAGACATAACAAGGACAAGTGTAACGACCCAAGAATTTCAGCCTTGAAAATCGACATAAATACCTTTACCATTACTCATGCTGATCCTCCAAGCACCGAAACACTGGATAGTTATTTGAAAGAATTTAGAGGGTGAGATAAGAAAGAAAGAAATATTAGAATAGAAGAAAAAGAAGAGCAACACAACACAGAGTCTCACATCGCAGCGGAACAAAATATAATACAGAAATAAATCTTTATTGAAAGCTTTTAAAAACACTTACAGTATCAGAGTACATCATACAATGGGACAGTTATAACGGCCTGTTCCCATATACAAAACACAACGGAATAGTAGCTATATCATACGTCTGAACATCTCCAGCTCGTCTCTGGACTTTACTGCATTTGATAACCTGAACCTGTACACCTCGGGGTAACCCGAGCATTTACAAAACACCGGGACAGTCTGGTGAACCAGAGTGAGAAAAACCCACACAGTATCAAGGGTAACACACAACTTGATTTTAAAGTAAAAATCCTTTCGAAAGAAAAGGATAATCGTAAGACCAAATCCACACATAAATACGGACGGTTTTTACCTTACGATAACCCAAAATATTTTTGAAACCAATATCTTTTCTGATATTATAATAATGTCTTAATACAAGTAAATATCCATTTAGTGGAACGCTTGCATCTCACGCTCCACATATATAGTATACAAACAAAACCGCGGGTGCTTATTGGAGATTGGATTCCAACTGTGACAAGGTATGGGACCACCTGCCGCTAGTGTATCTCTAGAGACGAATACACTGGGTTCAACAAGAACGTCTTGCAACCCGGCCCTCACATGACCGACCACTCATTTCGCTTGAGTGTATCGAATGTATATCACCGACGGTTGGGATCAGCAACCGTCTCCCGAAATGGGACAGCATCGAAATATAGATTTAAGAACAAATAGGAATTTCTCTAGGTAGGTGATTATACACCCTAATGGGAGCGACCCACATAGCCATGTTGCCTGCCCAATTTTTGTCATTTCCCGGTTGATGAGGCTTGAGGCCAGAATTTACCTTTGAACATTCTGGTCACCATTCACTTTGAATGCCACATCGTCAGATCCGTCAGATATCACTAATTGGTATCCACAAAAATATTCTAGCTGGAAGCGAACGGCAATTCTCCGCCAACAACCATAGCACGTTTGAAGAAATCAATGTACGTGATCCTTTGGAAATACTCTGTCAGACACTCGTCCATACAAGTCATCCAGGAACAGGATGAACCGAAGGCACTCTCCTACTGCATCCAATATAGGAATCACCCCATGGATCAGTAGCGAGAAGTCCTTGCAACCCGTAGATTCCAACCACGACAAAATCACAGCTTATCTCTGCTTGCCAGGAAGAGAATATTAGTGGCTCTTCCATTCATGAAAATCCACGGTCTTCAATGCTCCATCACGATAATCTTCTGATATCTTCACGTATTTGTTGGTCGGAACGGTTTTCGAATATAAATTCGATCCCGGTCTTTCCGTACCAACAATCGTATTGGGTGGGTTTGATAGTCGGTGTTTTAACTATCAAAATATACAGTGTTTCAATCATGACACTCCAATGAGTTCACTGGTTCAGTATTCAGCACCACTTGGCCATTTTTAAAATAAACTAGTTTACTTCTGCTTGATTGAAACTTCAAAACTCTTTTAAATGTTTAAAAGTACGATATTTGATTCTTATTTAATATATTAATGTTCTCAAAACCATTACTTGTATCACTTAGTAAAATAACTCATAACCATATTCAATTCTCACTCAATTCTCTTCTCAAAAGCATTTGTTACATCACTCTCTATTATTTACACTGGGGAAATCCATTCAACTTATCATTCGTAAACGATGTAACGTAATATCGTTTATTCCATTTTTAACAATAACAAATATTTATTTGTATTAAAATAAAACTCAACTTTACATTTCTTTTACTTTGGATTTCCCGTTATACATTTTTCGATTTTCCCTAACTGTTGCATTATTTCACAAATGGAAATAATGAACTGTCACTAACCTCTTTCACGATTACCAACTAATATCATCTTCAGATAATCCTGATGTTTTTCGAATTGGGGTATTTTAATTACCTCTCAGACCTTGATCAACAATGTTCCTATCCTCAGATAAATATAAGCTGTAATCAAACCAATATTTCATTCCAGACTTAAAACAAATTCCATTTTGAATTGAATTTGGTTATACAACCCTACCCTCCCCTTTTTATCTCAAATATGCTTTTACCAATCTCCTTTTAATCTATTCATTCAACCATTTCCCCACCTTGGAAATCTTATTTCGAAACCCGCTTTTTATTTGATCTCCTTTTCAAGTAACGTCAATATATAATGAACGCTTTCACCCTTAAATTCTCATTTATATACTCTGGTTTATTTAAACCCTTTTTCCTTAGTCCCCTTTCACTTAATTTATATAATTAAGTAATATTTATTTCCACTATTTTATTCGTTTGGAATTTCTTCCCAGCTTCGTTATAAAACTCCGGGTTTTAAATATAAAACCCGTTCCTTAACTCCTTAAACCATTTTATTTCAACTTCGATTTACTTTTTAATGAATTTCCATTGAAAAGAACTTCTCTAAATTATTATTATAATAATAATAATAATCATTTCAATCATTAACTACTTCAGCAGTTAATCCCTAAGTTAAATAGTAAATCCCTTTTTAAAACCTTATTTAAATTTAAACAATATTCATTTAACTATTTTAATCGAAACACATCAATTTGATAATCAATTTCAATTCAAACTGGTCGATTTAATTAACTCAAAACTTGATTATCTCGTTAGCCGATTCCAATTAATTCCCACTTTAAATTAATTAAAATATAATTAATTTAAATAATTCCATTAAATTCTTCTTAGCAAACCAATTATCCAAATTTACCTAGGCGATTCTATTTCTTGTCTTGTACTTATAATCCTGATTTACATCAGGATTTACTTCATAAAACTAACTAACAATAAATAAAATATTTATTTATTTTACTTTAATAACTTTTATTCAAAATAATATATTTCAAAATCTAACTCCAGTTATAAAATAAATTTTATAACTTCATCTCTATTGACTCACCTGACGGTGAATCAATATTTATAAACCGATTGATTTTATAGGCCATACGCTGCTAAATACTCAACCAATACCGCCCATTGGTTTAAACAAAACAAGCTGTTGAATATTCAATCAATAATCAACAATCAAATCAATCACACAAACAGATCAGCTCATATTTTAAAATATGAAAATAAATAATACATTTGAGGGATCCAGTTGGGTCCCTCCAACCTGTTCTTCCCTGAAATCACAACGGTTATATCAAATCAAACCATTCAGTTTGATTTAACTGATAACACTAAATAACGGCCATTTAACATCAACCCCAAGCAATGCAAACAATTCAACAATTTAAACACGTTTATAAATAAACGTGACCAACCAAGGTGAGTTACCTTTATTGGAACCAATCGTTAAAAATAACGATTGGGTAATTTACTAAAATTAAACACAGTTTAATTTCATCAGTTAAATCAACAAACAATGGTAGAACTAGCAAACAGGCAACCATCAGCAAGCAGAGCACACAAAATAAAAACCCAATTTATATAAAATATAAAAAAGGTAACTGAGTGAGTTTAACTCACCTTGTCCGTTGTCGCTATAGCGGTTCGGTTTTTTTGTTAAATTAAATGACATTTAATTTAACGAGAAATGCCAGTAGCTTTTACTCCTGTCCAAATCAGTTCCATGAGGTGGTGCACGTCAAGATGACTTCAACGACACCTGGTTTGTCTGATTCTGTTAAGATATGTAATGTTTATTGATATTTAAGGTTTGTATAATTTAATTATAAAATTAATTCTCTAATTAATAGTTTAACCAAAATTAATTACTTTGATTAGGTTAACATGGCCAGCTAACTTCAATTCAATACAACGAGGTCCGACAAGTTTTTTGCTCCAAAAGAAGGAGGCTGATTCCTTCCTGCAACAACAATTCATGTTTTGGTTCATATGAAATTAATTATAAATCCCAATTTAGCTTAACTTAAGCACTTTATGATTCATTCATTATGTTATCAAAGAATAAATTACCAAGGCCGACGTTTACTTCAATTGCTCTCGGTTTGGACACGCACGCCTGCATCAAACAATTTGTTTTAGTTTACGGTTGCAATGAAATGATTGAACTCATAATTAGATTTCACTAGTTTAATTACTATTATCACTAATTTCATATGTACAGCAAAACTTTGGGCCTGATCATTGCTCTTTGTTGGTCTCCGTTCCATTTGAACTGTTGTAGCCACCCAATACATTGATTCTGCACAAATTAAACACCACTATAAGTTTTTGAATTTAAAACCATTAGGTCCTTTAATTATTTACTTAGTTAAAAAATTAGTATAGCTAAATATACTTAGGCCCCAAAGAATTCGGTCAATTGTTTTGAATTTCCCCCAGGTCTCGTTCGAACTTCCAGACCCTTCTTCAACGCGTGAAGCTTCACCACGCACCCATCCCGCTTGCACCAACGGACTGTTTCACCACCAATAACCCGCTACCGCACTCCCTTCTGACCACCGTGCCAGCGATCTGGCACTACCCCACTGTTCGGCCGAGCCTCCTCCGTGTTCGACCCCAAATCATGCCTCCTTGTCCCAGTTGCTTTGTACAGCAACCGATAGACAGTTCGGTTGATTCCTTCCAAAAAAAGAACAGAGGTCGGCACTGTTTTCTTCGTTCTGTGCTTCGGCACTATTTTTGTTGTTTTTTTTTAAATCGTGCGGTTTTCCCTTACTGGAACCAAGGGTTAAACACAGGAAACAACGAGCCATTTTATAGGGGAAGAGCACCGTGGAGGCCAAGTTACTTAAGGTAGGTTAGGTCTGCCAACGTTGGTAGGCTAGCATGTGCAATTACTGCGGATGTTGCTTTCATTAATCGTTCCTTTGTCGGCAAGGTTTCACACATATCATTTTCAGAACAGAGAAATAAATGTGCCCATCTGCTGGAAGTTTGTAATTGTATGCAAAATATTTGATCCAAGATTTGCCCAACTATTTTTATATTATTAAATGAAACTTTACTGTGAAGTAACGCGATAAAACCTACGTACGATCTCTGTTTTCTGATAAAAAAACTATTCTTGATGTAAAAAGGTGTTCCGGACCCAATGAGACAAATTTCGTCGAAATCCGACATCGTTTGTAAAAATTTCCTTTATAAAACCAGAAATAAACACGCATTTAATTTTTTTTATGATCACCAGTTAAATCAAATCAACTTGAAACTTTGCAATCTTACAATAATTTGTTGATACGAACCCAACGACACTAGTTTCGTCGCATTCTGAGACTGTTTCCCCGATAGGCTATTTTAACCGCGCACCGCGATACCCTTTTTGATGCCAAATTTCCCGGTCTTCAAAAATAACAAACTATATATCTATCCTGACTCTAATCGACGATACGAACTCAACGGGACTGGTTTCGTGGCCTAATTCGTTCGTCTGCTCACGTTATACTCAAATACCCCATTATTTATTTAAATACACGTTATAGAAAATGAACGGGCGTTTATAGCTACCGTGGTCACATACGACATCAGTTTGCCACGCCATTCACTACCGTACAATAATTTAACGATACGGTCTCAATGAAACTGATTTCGTCGAAAACTGAGCCCGTTTGCAAAATGGCCATTTTAAAGGTCGATATTTTAATAACGATTTCCACAGCGTTTTTTTCCGATTTTGATTTGGCCATAACTTACTATTTAAAATACGAAATCTGAATTTTTCTATTTCATATGAAAATTACCGTCAATGCGATTCCAATGTTTCTTGTTTCATAGAAATCCGACTTATATCGGACTTTGTATTCTCAGTTGAAGTTCAAAACTCTAATTTACGAACTGCACGCCATTTTCAAGCTCGATTTCTAATTATATAAATATATAACGTTCGAACTTCGTTTTAAATAACGAATTAAATATTAAATTCCATCGATATTCCAAATCTAATATTTAAATTAAATAAATTGAATTAAATATTTGATTGCCAAAAACACGAGTCGTTACAACAAGTCTACTATGGATGATCCCAGTTTCAGGTTTGATATCATGAATTTTTTTTTTTCCTTCTTTCATATCAATCTGATATCTTACTCTACATACAAAGTTAATCATTTCTACTACTTCTTTCGTTTAGGTCTTAGGTGGATACCAAGTGCAACAACCTGGAAAATCAGAACCAATTTAAAAATTTTATTTTAGCTATTTTAATGGATTTTGAATATTTAAATCTTTTAATTTTAAATAATAACGACTTAAATTTTTATTTAAAATGAAGTTAGAACGAATAAATTTATTTTAATTATATAACGAGCCTGAAATTGCATGGTAGTTTGAAAATTCGATTTCAAATTTCAAATGAATGTACAGGATTCAAAATAAATCGATTTCAGTAAAACCAAAAATATTTGAATCTGTTTAATAATATCTTTCTAGCGAATGTGAAAAATCTAGATTTCATAATGGGAATTGAAAGTTTTGTCCAATTTAAAATTTAGAATAGTCGCTATGGAAATTATATATATTTCATATTAAACATAGCCCTTTAAAATAAATATTTTGCAAACGACCTCCGTTTTTGACGAAACTACTTTTGTCGGATTCGGAATATTAAATTATTTCTACATTCCAATTTCCATAATTTTTGGAATTAATATGTGAGCGTGGTGAATTTAAACGTGTGTAGTCAATTCAGTTTGAATTTAATCGACTGGAAAATGACCGTTTTTCAAATGGTCTCCAAATTCGACGAAATTAATTTTCTTAGAACCTTATTGTCAAAAAAAGCTAGATTTATTTTTCATGAATTTTTGGAGTTAGTATGTGGCCCCGGTAAATTAAAATGTACGTTAAAATCAATTTTGAATGTTATATTAATTTATATTTTAATTTTGATGAAAACTGATCAAAACAGTCAAATTAGATTACGTGACATATCCCATTGTGTTCGGAATGGGGGTATTACACTAAGGACGACAGTCGGTGGGTTCGAATCAGAGTTCGAATGGAAAACTAACTTTTTGGATAATAAAATAACAAAATAATTAATGTATATTATATAACCTTGCCCCCTTTTCACTTCAGAATGGTTAACGAGAAAGAAAAATCCCAAAGAAATCCCAAGCGGGAAAAATTCCACTGACGGTCCAAACCGCGCCACCGTGCCTCCCCCACCGCCGCGTCGACCTCCGCCGCTTCTCCCTTGGCCTCCATCACCACCTATAATACCTCCCCTCTGACAGTCGCACCTCTCGCTCCACTTCCCCGTCGCAAAACCGTGAAACCCTAACCCCCTCCCCCTAACTGCCTGATGACCACCGCCATCCCCCAGTACCACCACCTGGCCAGCAGCGACTCTCCCCCGGCCATAGATCCCCAGTGCGAGGAAATGGGTTCGATTTCAAACCCTAGGCTGCGATGGAAGCTTCGACGGGTTTCGTAGGTCGGCGGAACAAGAAGAACATTACAGGGGAAGTAGTAACGTTTGTTTAACGTTAAGGAAAGGTTATAACATTAAAGAGGTAATCTTTTTCATTTTTATTTGTTTTAATTTTAATAACATAGGATAAAAACATGATAAAAAAGTTATTTTTGATTATAAGTTACGTAAATAAAATTATAATTTTTATGTTGAAAGAGAAATTGTAAAAATATGATTTAGGTTGAAAGAGAAATTATAGAAATATGGTTTTTATGTTAAAAGAGAAATTGTAAAAATATGATTTTTGTGTTGAAAGAGAGAGTATATAAAAATATGATTTTTGATTATATAAAGCTATGATTTTTTATTATATGAAAATATGATTTTTGATTATATAAAGCTATGATTTTTTTATTATATAAAAAAATGATTTTTATCGTATATATGAAATTATTAAAATAGTCAAGCCAAGAAATTATTCGATAAATAAAAATATGATTTTTATAATAGGAATAGCATATAAAAATATGATTTTTATTATAGGAGTAGCGATATAAAAATATAATTTTTATATGTGAAGCAGCATTATAAAAAATATGATTTTTATAATATAATAGCGGATTAAAAATACGATTTTTATTATATGAATATAAATATAAAAATATGATTTTTATATATACAATAGCATTGTAAAAATATGATTTTTATATACGTAATAGCATTGTAAAGATACAATTTTTAATGTATACATGGCATTGTGAAGATGTGAACTTTATATATAATATAGCATTAATAAAAATATGATTTTTATATAAAAACGCGTGAAACAGATTGCGATGAAACCGATTGGAATCAAATCCAAGTCCAAACCATTCAGAAATAAAGAATGGAGGAGTGAAAACCAAAGGTGAGAACTTCTTAATCTAACTTTGTTTACAGTTAAATATATATACTAGGATGCAGACGGTGCTTAGTAGCACCTGACACCTTTGATAGAAACCATGGATGTTTGGTTGTTTGTTTTGATTGATTTAATTGGTTGAATTTTGTTTGGGATGTGAACGAAATGGATTGAATTTGGTTAGTGTATGGCGCGAGCCATTATTATGCGAGGGATAAGGCTAGACCTTATTCCGGTTCTAGTATCGCGCCATTATGCTGCCGAAATTTTCTAAAAATGTTGGAACAATAAAAATATCATTTTTATTGTATAAATGAACTGTATAAAGTATTCATGCATTGAAATAAATATTTTATCATTAAAAATATAATTTTTAAAGAGTATATGAATGAAAATAAATATTAATTTACAAATTGGATGATTTTTTTATGTACACTCATTTGACTAATATTGATTGGAACGATATATTTTACACATCTCCCAACTGCACAAATAAAATTCAATATTTGTTGGTTGAAACTCCACACGGGTATTGGGATGATATTTGACATACACTAATCCCAATTGTTTAGTTGTATGTCAATCGATTGGTTGACAGACTGTTGTAAGCGTTAAATATTTATATTTAATGCTTATGCAGTTGTGTAATGCACTCTGGATGATGGTTTTCTGTGTTTGATTATTGTTGTGTATATGTGTGTATGAAATCCATATAAATAAAATTATATGGTAATTGACTGTGTCTGATTCCAATTTGGAAAGAACGAATATTTTAAAATAACGAGTATTTTATAATGACGAATAATGAATATTTTAAAATAATATTCAGTAATGGATCAAAATATGATTTTGATGTCCGATTTGGGATGGACACGAAAATATTGAAATATATGAAGTCGTGTTGATTAGATATGCGCCATTTTCACGAGAACGGTATTTATATCGATTTTATTCATTTTTATAATGAATATCGAAAAGGAAATGATTTCAAAATATGATATTTTGAAAATGTTATCATTTATATATTATAATGATATGGAATATTCAATTTTGATTTAAAATTGCGAATGAAGTTGGAATCGTTTTTAAAACGATTTATAAAATATGTTTTAAATGGAAATCGATGAAATATATATAATATATATATATATTATATATATATATATATATGTTATATATTTAATGGCCTGAATAGAATGCACAGTGCCGCGGTCGTTCGCGAATTTCGTCCATTGACTTCGAATTGATATTATGGGAGACCCGACCGTCGAAATCTCCTAAAACCGGAATCCTGGGTTCGTATCAGAAAGAACTTTCCAACGAATACAAGAGATTTGAAATCTAACGGTTGGATTTGGAATTATGTCCAAATCAAATTTGGAATAGGTCGCTTTATGTGCAGTTCGATGACTGTTTATGGAAATCGACTGAAAGGACCTTAATAAAATTATTAAAAATATTGATAGTTTGTGTAAAATCACAATAAATAATTTGGAAAGAATTGGGATGAAAAATTCCACGTTTGTAAAGATAAAAATTAATTTTATCAAAATGAACTAGTTATTAAATAGATTTGAAATCCAATAATTTTTAAATAAAATAAACTGGGTTTGTGAATGATTTTAAAATAACAACAATTTCCAACATATGAATTAGAGTGGATTTGAGTAGAAATCATCTTCGGAATATTTCGATGTTGGATTTCGTGATTATACGGATATTGTTATGGAAATTTGGAAGATATAGTTATATCATGAAACCGTGAGCTCCCAAGCAGTGGGAGGAGAATGTGATCTCTGACCGCGTGCTTCCAATACGATATTTGTTGGTTTCATAATTTGATATTGAATATAAGCTGATATAATTTCTATTCAGAGTCTTGTATTTGATATCGAATTGGACTTTGGGTTTGTCGTGAACGGTGTCTTAAATAACACTGTTCTTAAACCCAGTTGAGAAAAAGAATAAATCTTTTAATAAAGATTTAGTGAAGTTTTCCAATAAATTGATATTTAATCGGAATTAAATAAGAGAATGGGATTTTGGTTTTGTCGTGAATGGTGTTTTCAGTAACACTGTTCTTGAACCCCATGTAAAAAGAATAAATCTTTTAATTAAGATTATTAGAGTTTCCAATTATATTTAATAATTGGAATAAAATGGTAGGTTCATTGTGAACTGTGTTTTTAATGACATTCGTTCTTTAACCCGATTTACAATGAAATGTGATTTGGAATTTATAAATATTTTTATTTATATTTAATGGAAAATTTCCAAAGTAAAGTTTTCCAATTTAATATTGTGACGGCCTGGAATTTCGCTCGATCTGAATCAGTCGTTAAACCGATCTAGACCGTTCGAAACCCCTGATCGTTTGAGAACAGGACAAATCAGAACGCAGACGGGAGAACATTTCATTGTTATTACAACAATTCCATCAGATACAAGATTATGCAGAGTATAAATGAATAAATTACATTCGATAAATATCAGAGATTACAATAAATTACATAGCAGCGGAAAATAATACAAAGCACAACTGAAGGTGATATACGGATACAGAGCTTTCCGGATATCATTCCAGCTGTAAACCAGGATCATGTGAATATAAATCTACAAAACCAAAACTACTAGCTGCCCGTGTCAAAGATAGGGGCACCCAGAGTTTAGGTTAAAACAATAAACTCCAGGTCAGTCATGTGACTAGTGTGAGAACTAAAACAGTTATTTAAAACTTTACTTAAAAAGAGAGTAATTCAAGGGACCACGCTGTATAACACGGAACGGGTTTCCTCCCAAGAATACCAGTGCATAGAATAAACAGGGCAATGCTTTTTCGAAAAATGAAGCTATTATAAGACCGAGGTCCCATCACACAATGTAACGCAAGCCGGAGGATAGGGTTTTCCCTTATAATAGCCAAACATGCTTGGTACGTTTAAAACAAATCATTTGATACTATAATAAGTGTATAGTGTCAAAACAATTTCAATCATAAATATAAATCATAGACGGCATAGCATCCCATGCTACTATGTCGCCATACTAGGCTCTACAAATAAAGCCGAAATATCTCGTATTGGAAATTGGATTTCCGTCATGAGTCGAGGCAAGGGGCAAGCTCCTCTCCGCTTCGAGATACTCTAGCAAATGCTCAGGACTACACACTCTGGGCAGCCACTGGATCAGTTGGGCCGGTCCTCTCTTACGTTTGAGGATTGGCAATTCCTGAACATACGTTTCCCGGTCCTTACAGACCTATAATCGAGGCGCCTCATTCCAACAACCACAAAGGTGAAAAGTATATAAATGTCAGGGCTGGTAAGTCACTGACACCACCAAAGCTAGAAAGAAACGTCGTGTTCTCCCAACGGTCCGTATCCCGTTTTTAACTCATACCGAGGTGTGAGGCTCGCGAATCCACGCTATACACAAAGCTACCACATAGACCGTGCTTTGATCATCAACCACAAGACTTTGCTTTTCAACAGAAGCCTTGATCCATGCAACTCAGCGTGCGACACAAACAATTCATGCCACGCGATTGATATCTATTGATATATAACCTCTAAGCTCGTACGTCTCAGAGAAGGGCGTTAAGCAAGAGAATAAATTCTCCGCCGCCAAACAGATATATATTTAATAGAAATCAATCAACACTGAATAAAATCCAATGTCAGACACACAATCCATTTACAAGTTCGTTCTGGGTCTGAACGAAACCGGAGGCACTTTCCTCGCATATCCATCCATCTCCAAGTACGTCTGGACGATCACCAACTGATTCCCTCATCTTGGGTGTACAGCCCAATCAAGATCATCAGTAATCACCCAAACGATGTGAAGACTTCCGATCTTCAACCATCGTCTTCATCTTCGACTTATCGTCGAATCGGTTATTCAGAATGGGTATAAACCCGGACTTTCCGAACAACCCGCATATACTAAAAACAAATGTTACGCAAACACAACAAACGCCTCATTCCAATTCAGAATATTCTTTTATTCACAAAATCACATTCTTAGGGAAAGGTTCCCATTAATTTTATCCAAGATAAATTCTTCTAAATTTATTCTATAATCTTCCTTTGGATGTCATTTCAAAACCAAATTATGGTTTTCCAAACTAGTCAAGATTAGCGAACCGTACCGAAGTAATTATTTATTTTATTTCCCAATCCCAACCTATTCATCCCATGAAGCAAAACTGGTAATACTCCATATCTAACACCACGGTGTTATCGATAAAATTAATTACCATTTCACGTTCAAATATAATTAAAGATTTAACTATCGCTTTGGAGCAAAACTGGTGATACTCCATTCTCGCTCATTTTCCAACTTTGACGATTTAGATTATCAATTCACATTTCAATCTAATTGCAGATTCATTAAAACTCCTTTTACTGGGTTAAAGAACTAATGTCATTTAAAACACAGTTCACGACAAACCCAAATCATATTCTATTTATTTATCGGGTTAAAGAACAAGTGTCATTTAAAACACCCTTCACGATAAACCCACAAATAAATTCTATTTACAACCCATTTCAAATCCAATTTATTTATTTAAAAATAAATGGGTTTTAATTTTAGTTCAAAACTAGTTCATTTCGATAAAAATCCATTTTTATTTTTTCGAATATGGAGTTTTACATCCCAACTTTTCCCAAATCATTTCTTATGATTTTACACAAATTATTGATATTTTTAATAATTTTATCAAGGCCCGTACAGTCGATTTCCAACAACGGCCATCGAACAACACCTATAGCGACCTTTTTCGAATTTGATTTGGACGTATCTCCAAATCCAACCGTTAGATTTCAAATTTCTAATATTCGTTAGAAAGCTCTTTTCGATACGAACCCAACGGTTCCGGTTTTAGGAGAATCCGATGGTCGGATCTCCCGTAATGTCCATTTGAAATAAATGGTCGAAATTCACGAACTGCCGCGGCGCGACGCGTTCTATTCAGGCCATTATACTATATATATATATATATAATATTTCGTCGATTTCTATTTAAAATGAATTTTATAAATAGTTTTGAATTCGTTTCAAAAACAATTTCAACCTTTATTTCAAATTCAAATCAAAATTGAATTTTTCCCTATAGATTCGTTTTAAAATTCATTTAAATTCAATTCAAATTTCAATTCAATTTGAATTCATTTTCTATTCAATTCAATTCAAATTCGTTTTCTATTCGATTCAATTGAAATTGGTTTTCTATTCGATTCAATTCGAATTGGTTTTCTATTCGATTCAATTCGAATTGGTTTTCTATTCGATTCAATTCGAATTGGTTTTCTATTCGATTCAATTCGAATTGGTTTTCTATTCGATTCAATTCGAATTGGTTTTCTATTCGATTCAATTCGAATTGGTTTTCTATTCGATTCAATTCGAATTGGTTTTCTATTCGATTCAATTCGAATTGGTTTTCTATTCGATTCAATTCGAATTGGTTTTCTATTCGATTCAATCCGAATTGGTTTTCTATTCGATTCAATCCGAATTGGTTTTCTATTCGATTCAATCCGAATTGGTTTTCTATTCGATTCAATTCGAATTGGTTTTCTATTCGATTCAATTCGAATTGGTTTTCTATTCGATTCAATTCGAATTGGTTTTCTATTCAATTCAATTCGAATTGGTTTTCTATTCAATTCAATTCGAATTGGTTTTCTATTCAATTCAATTCGAATTGGTTTTCTATTCAATTCAAATCAAATTGGTTTTCTATTCGATTCGAATTCAATTCATTTTCTATTCAATTCAAATCAAATTCGTTATATATTCAATTGAAATCAAATTCGTTTTCTATTCGATTCGAATTCGATTCGAATTCAATTCGTTTTCTATTCAATTCAAATCAAATTCATTATATATTCAATTGAAATCAAATTCGTTTTCTGTTCGATTCGAATTCAATTCGTTTTCTATTCAATTCAAATCAAATTCCCTATATATTCAATTGAAATCATATTCGTTTTCTATTCAATTCAAATCAAATTCCCTATATATTCAATTGAAATCATATTCGTTTTCTATTCGATTCGAATTCAATTCGTTTTCTATTCAATTGAAATCAAATTCGTTATATATTCAATTGAAATCAAATTCGTTTTCTATTCGATTCGAATTCAATTCGTTTTCTATTCAATTCAAATCAAATTCGTTATATTTTCAATTGAAATCAAATTCGTTTTCTATTCGATTCGAATTCAAATTGAAAAACGAATATAATCGGTATAAATCTCGTTCACGTCAAAATAGCGCATCTCTAATCAATACGGCTTTATATATATGATAATAACTTCGTGATTCTATTCAACAAATGAATCTATATTTCTTTCAATACATGACTCAATATTTTTGTCAACACACGACTAATCTCCACGAATGAGTACTGTCCACATGTGACTATTTTTGTTATTTAATATATTTTATAAAAATTTCGTTCAACACATGACTAATCTCAACGGATGAGTACAGTCAACACATGAACCTTTATTTTATAATATTCTATATTTTCTAAATTGGAATGAGGACCAATCAATTACCATATAAAGTTAATTATATGGATTCCGTACAACACATGTATATAATAGCAACGATAAATAATCAACCATCATCCAAAGTGCACTGCACTGTATAAGCATCAAATATAGATATCTAACGCTTACAACAGCCTGTTAATCAATCAATCGACATACAACTAATTATTGGGATTAGTGTATGTCGTATTTTATCCCAATACCCGTGTGGGGTTTCGAATCAACAAACACAGATTTTTATTTGTGCAGTTGGGCGATGTGTAAAATTTATCGACCCAATCAATATCAGTCAAATCAGTGTATGTAAACAAATCGGCCGATTTGTTTATAAATATTTATTTACTCACATTCACTTTTAAAAATTATATTTTTAACGATAAAATATTTTTAACTATATAAATATTTTATTTCCTTTCAATACATTAATTTATCGATTTCACATCAACAACACAAACAAATTTCACAACACATCAATCAAACAAACAAGCCATCCATGGTCTGTGGATGACGGGTGTCGGGTGCTACTAAACACCGTCTGCATCCTAGTATATATATATAACTAGAAAAAGAATTTTGAGTGAGAAGTTCTCACCGATTGCTATCCTAACTCCACGACTCTTCATTTAGAGAAATCATCGCTGTTCTCGCCTTTCGTCACTTTCGTTGCCTGTAGCCACTACATATATAAAAATCACAATTTTATATTGCTATTCAATATATAAAGATTTCGCCTTTTCAAATCTAAAGATTTCGCCTTTTCAAATATAAAGATTTCGCGTTTTCAATTATAAAGATTTTTATTTAGCTATATCTATAAAGATGATATTTTTACTATCTATATAATATGAAAATTATATTTTCTTCGCTTCATATAAAAATAATACCTTTGCATATAAAAATCCTTATTTTTATCTAATGCTATTTATTTTCAAAAATCATATCTTTTTGCTTTCAAAGGTCATATCTTTTTGCTTTCAAAGGTCATATCTTTACATCTATAAAAAATCAAAGCTTTTTGTATTTGAAAATATAAAATTTTTTCATTATAAAAATATAAAATTTTCATATTATAAAAATATAATCAATATTTTTTTTTAAAATCAAACTTTTTATATTCAAACCATATGTATATAAAAAAACTTATCTTTATATAATAAAATCTTATTTATATATAATAAATAAAGTAAATAAACAAAATCAGAATTTTTCTAACTAATTAAACCAAGTAAAACTAAATAAAAAATAAATAAATAAACGAAATAACTCACTGTATTTCCGTTCAGATGGTGGTGGAGGGGGGTTCATGGCGCGGAGGTGGCAAATCCGGTAGAGGCGGCGTCCAGGGTGGAGGTTCTTCGCGATTTGGGCTAGGGCTTCTCGCGCCGGAGGGAGAAGGAGAAGAGGGGTACGGAGCTGAGGGGGTGAGAGCGCCGGTCGGGGAGCGGTGGCGCGGCCATCGCCTAGGGCGGCGGACTTCGAGAACGTCGATCAGTTATCCGGGTTTTTTTTTTCTTATTTCGGTTTTGACAGTTCTGAAGAGGGAAGGGAGGGGGGTTAAGGGAAAAGGGGTTTTAATTTTATTATTATTTTATTATTTATTTTCTCCAAAGAGTTGACTTTTTCATACGACCTCTAAACGAGGCCCACCGCCTGTCGTCCATAGCTAATTACCCCCATTCCGAACACAATGTGATATGTATCGCAAGCTGATTCGACCGTTTCGATCAGTTTTCGTCAAAATCAACATATAACTCTATATATTGAATTTGAACGCGCATTTCAATTTACCGGGGTCACATACGAACTCTATAAATTCCAGAAAAATATTTTCTAGCTTCGTATTGATGATACGGTCCTAACAAAACTAGTTTCGTCGAATTCTGAGACCGTTGGAAAAATGGCCATTTTCCAGTCGATTAAAATCAACTGAAACTGGTCAAACGCGTTTTCCTTTTCCACGCTCACATATTGATTCGAAAAATTATGAAAATTGAAATCTAGCAATAACTCGACATCACGGACCCAACAAAAGTGGTTTCGTCGAAATCCGAGGTCGTTTGCAAAATCTCCATTTTTAAGGTCTTGAATTCCATAGCGACTATTCAGAATTTTCAACTGGACATATCTTTTGATTCCCGCTATGAAATTTCGATTTTTCGGATTCGTTGGAAAGATATTCACGAATAGATTCTAATATTTTTGGTTTCACTAAAATCCAGATTGTTTTGCACCCGGTACATTCAATTGAAGTTTGAAATCGAATTATCGAACTACCGCGCCATTTTCAATTCCTTTTATAATTATATATAATTATTTATATTCCAACGATGACGTATATAAATTTATAGGTTCTAATTATATTCAAAATAAATTTCTCATTGATATTATTTAAAATAATCTATTTTAAATATACAAAATTCGCTAAAATTGCCAAAATAAAAAATTTAAAATGGCTCAGAATTTCCGGGTTATTACAAATATATTAAATTGGAATTGAGTGGAATTCGATTTGATAACAATCGAAGTGAGCTTCTGTGGAGAAAGACAGTTAATATATATGGAATTTAAAAGTCTTTGTCATTATTCCATTTATATTATTAGTCGGATACGGAATATGATGTCGATTATATATATTGATCTGTTTTCCGTGAAGATTCCATAATTAATGGAATGTGATATGGGTTTATCGTGAACTGTGTTTTAAACGACATTGGTTCTTTAACCCAGTTAAAGAGAGGATTACATGTCTATCATTGTATTTCGAACTGTATGGTTGATCTCTGCTAAATATATATATCTGTTTGGTGGTGGAGAATTTATTCTTTTACTTAACACCCTTCTCTAAGACGTACGAGCTTAGAGGTTATATATCGGAAGAAATCAATAGTACGATGTAGATTGTCGATGTGGCATGTTTGTGTTTCCAAAGTTAAATAATCACTAATATTGACTTTTGGGAAGATTAAAACCAAGTGGAGTTTTAATGAATATTTAATTAGATTGAAATGAGAAGGTGATAATTTAAATTATCAAATTTGGGAAATGATCGAGAGTGGAGTATGACCGGCTTAGCTCCAAGCAATAGTTAAATCATTAATTAGATTTGAATGTGAAATGGTAATTAAATTTACCGATAACACCATGATATGGAGTATTACCAGTTTTGCTCCATGGGATGAATAGGTTTGGATTGGGAAATAAAACAAATGATTACTTTCGTAAGGTGCGCTAATTCCGACTAGTTTGGATAAACCTTAATTTGGTTTGAAGTAATATCCAAAGGAAGATTAAAGAATAAATTTAAAGAATTTATTTTTGATAAAATTAATGGGAACCTTTCCCAAAGGATATGAATATTTGAGTAAAAGAATATTCAGGATTGGAATGAGGCGTATGTTGTGTTTTTATAGCACTAGTTTATAAAATATGCGAGTTATTTGGAAAGGCCGGGTTTATACCCATTCTTGATAACTGATTCGACGATAAGTCGACGATGAAGATGGTGGTTGATGTAACGTCCCAGATTTTTCGGTCATTTAAATTCGAATATTTAAATTTGTTTATATATTTTATTTGAAATATAATGGATTTTAAATATTTTTAATATCGTTTTAATTTAGAATTTCTATATGTTGAGATTAAAATCTGAACTGGTATATTTTGATATTTTATACAATTCTAGTTGAACCACTATATTTTACATACTAGTATATAGTTAAATGGGTGTGTTAGTTTACACCTACAGTATATAGTTTAATGGTGATAACAGGAAGATAATGGAAAGAGTGGATGGCAAGAAGTAAAGTTTAATTATAATACAAAAATCCAAAAGGTATATAGGTTGAATATGGGCTGATAGAATTGGGTTCGGCTTAAAAGAAAAGAAATAAATGTTTTTGGTTCAAAAATATAAATAGGAATAATATATATATCTACATAAAACTATATACATTGATGAATATATTTATATATATGTATGTGAGTAGATCAAAACGATTGGTTCGAATGTTTTGGTCCGAGCGTAGGTGGTCGAGTCAAACAACACACATATAAAATTCAGTAACAGCAAGACCACCTCTTTTGCCAAGCAACAGTAAAAGCATAAAAGTGTCTTCATCAACTCCCTACATGAATTGCCGAGGTAAACTACACATACCAAACTATAGAAAAGAAAAAAGAGTAGACTTGCACAGCTAATAAATAAGTATATACCTCCATCAATCGAAACAGCTAGGCATATGTTTATATGTACAGACTAAATCTTATGTACAAATCCACTAAGGGATGTTCTGCCATGCATTCAACGCAGGTTGTACAAGTTACCATTTCAAAAATCTCAAATAAAATGAACAATTCATTTGCCTCAGCCCCTTAACGTTCGATCAATCTTCCATCAATGATACTGGAAATACAATACTTAATTCAATAAAATCTCGGCTGAACCATTTTTGCAGCGATCAGTTTCCATCAGCAGTGTACGGGAACAATCTACAAAGGAAAAGAAACAAAAACGCCTAAGCTAATAGTAGCTGGCCTATCTAAGAAAAGCTATGGAAAAACAAAATCAAATAAAAATAACAAAATAAAACAAAACAGAAAAGAAAGACAGGAAAGGTCATGAACACTTTTAAAGAGGGGGAATCAATGTTAGAAAAGGAAATCCAATGTAATCTTTATGGTCACAAATTCAACAGTAAATTCACATGTAGTGAATCTCAGACATACAAAATCCAAGCAAGAAATATGTATCACAGAACCCAAAGGTTTCTGATCTGAATAGGTCATGGACATATGAAGATAACAAATCAATGGACGGCAGTAGGGTAGGAACGGCTATGACAATGCATAGCTAAAGATAAAAGAAAAACACAATGTATATATTTATACATCAAACTAAAATAATAGCTATGTTATAGGGTACAATAGGGGTATAAGCATCTATAAAATAGTAGGATACTGCAAACATAGGTACAAGTATGAATACTCTAAACATGTGGTGCTGAAAACAATCTGATATTCATATAAAAATCAGGAAATCCAAAAGAGAATCCATTTCAAAATCTTAAGGACAGGGTGCCATGTTCTTCCAAATGAAAATCAGATAACCTACCCAGAAAATTAAATATACAGTCCATAAAATCTCTGAATCAAATATTTATCAAATCAAACAGCTTGTATGGGTATGTGAACAGCAAATCTATATATCCAATGGACACGGCATACAGAGATATACTTATTTTCTAAATCGAATTCATGTACAAAAGTATACCAAAAGCTGTACCACAAAATATAAAGGCAAGATTCAAGGGTATGTAACTGAAATAACAATGCATAGCTTTACACCTATCTAACCTATAGGTGATGGATCGATATCCATTTTAGACAACATCACGCAATCTATTCCCATCACCATACAGAAATCTGAAAAGGGGAGAAAGGAAATGGCCTAAGCTAGGGATCACTGAACCTCTTCTGATGGACTTTTATTTTATCTTTAATTGCAATGCTATAAATACAGGTATAAACGCAGTATGTTTTCCCATACGAACGAACAAAGCAAACAAAAACAAATTCGAACCAGAAAGGAAATCAAATAAAAGTATTACAGCAAATTTTAAAAACAAGTAAAGTAAAACTTAGCTTTCGAAGTTGTTGGTTGAAGACGTCCTCGTTCTGCTTGCTCGTGTGGCGCTGGAGACTCGATGACTCGACAGTGGTGGCGGATTGCTGAGGAGGTCGGACGAAGTGCGACGCTGCTAGATCTGGGCGGATGGAGGAGGGGCGACGCCGTATGGCTCGAAGTGGCAAAAGGGGATTTGGGTTTCATTGATTTGGGTTTTGGGAAATTTTGAGGCGGCCTGTGTAAATGAAAAAGGAACGATGGTATTAGGGTTTAAATGGAGAAGCGGGTAGTGGATCTCGGCCCAAACGAGAAGGCGCGGTCAGTTGCGTCGGAACCGTGGGGACGAACACTTCGAGATGGAGCAGGTCTGGGTCGGATCTGAAGTAACGGGAATTTTATTTCGAAATAAACGTCGGTTTACTGGGATAAAATCAGACTGTTATCAACGGATTTAAATCCAGGTGAGTTAAACTCACTCAGCACTTCCAATTTATATTTTATATAGATTGGATTTTTATTTTCGTGTTCTGATTGATAGTGTTTGACTGTTGCCTGTTATACAATTATGGATTTAATTACTGGAAGTTAAACGGTCAGTTAATTTCAGCAGAAGTACAAATCATTTTGTTTTGACCTGAACAAGGAAATTTCCCTTGATTGATCGCATTTATAAAAGTGCTGGAATTGGTTGAGTTGTTTGGATTGGCCGTAGATTGATTGGTTGTTATTGTTGATGATTGAATCGTACTGCAACATTTGTTCTAATATAGACAAATGAATGGTACGTGTTGGTAAATTAGCATCACTTGGTCGATAAATAAATTGATTTCTAAAGATGAATTTTATCGACTGTAAGTCGACAAAGTTGCAGTTATAAATATATTTTATAACTGGAATAAGTTTTGAAAGCTGTCATTTTAAATAAAGGCTGTTAAAAGGGGAATAAATATTAATCATTTATTTGGAAAAATTATAAGTAATTTATGGGATATGTTTTATTAAACCAATTTCTTATGTCGATGAGAATTATAAACAAATGAAATAACTTAGCAGTAAGTGTCTGATTAATCGTGAGCGATTAAATGAAGTTATTTAAATTTATAAATTTAAAGATGGAATTAATTAGAATTGGTTAAGGGAATAACCATGTTGGGTGGGTCGACCATTTAGACTAAGGTAGATTTTAAATTAGTGAATTAATTTAATTGATCCAACTTAGTAAGGTTTTAAGCAGAGGAAAGTATTATTTAAGTAAAGAAGTAAATTGTTTTGAAATGATTAATGTAAAGTTGTTATAGTAATCATTAATCAAAGGAGATATATCTAAGTAAGCAAGTTGGAAATGAAAGGGTCGAGGGTTGGGAAAGGGCTAAAGAATGAGTTTTTTTGTTTTTAAGCTCGAGTCTTATAATAAGGCAATAAAGATGTTTAAGTGGATACCTAGCGTAAATGAAAGTTTTATTTTACTTAAGGTTCTAACTAAGTAAAGGAAATGAAGATGTAAAAGGGTATATATATATAACCTGGAATTTATAACGACGTTTATAAATGAATATGAGTTTAAACATCGTTTTTAAACTGGAAATGCTTAAAAATGGTATTAAGTTGAATAAATAGATTTAAAAGGGGTTTCCCGAAAGAGAAAAGGTAATGGGGAAAAAGGGATTTGCTTAGAGCTTAGTAAACGAGGCTTGAAATACGGATTGAAATGATAATATAGGGTTTTGAATCACGACTCGTATTTATCTGAAGGTAAGAACGTTGTTGGTCAAGGTCTGAGAGGTAATTAAAATACCCCAACTTGAACAACTTCGGGACGACCCAACGATGATACTAGTGGGCGATGGCGAGAGTGTGTGATAAGATTTTCCAAAGTAACGGAAATGAGATGAGGTGATATTTTCCATGGTAACAAAATAAAAAGGGACTAGAGCGATTAAATTTTAAAAGCCAAGTGATACTGGGTACCAGACCAGTAATTATATGATTTCATGGATGTTTGCTTGATAGTTAAATAACCGACTATCAAGTTTGACCTTCACGATTGTTGGTATGGAAAGACCGGGATCGAATATGTATTCGAAAACCATTCCAACCAACAAGTGCGAATATATAGAAGAGATCAAGTGATGATCGAGATGGAGCATGTGAAGACCATAGATCTTCATGAAGCGGAAGAACCACTTACAATCTCTGATTCGACCCGGAGATATACTGGGTTCTGTCGTGGTTGAAACTGTGGATTGCAAGGGCAATCGCTACTGATCCATGGGGCGATTCCTGTATTGGATGCAGTAGGAGAGTACCTTCGGTTCACCCTGTTCCTGGGTGACTTGTATGGATGGATGTCTGACAAAGTATTTCCAAAGGAATTACGTACGTTGGTTTCTTCAAACGTACGATAGTTGGTGGCGGAGGACGACGGTTCTCTTAGCTTAACCACTAGAGTATTTTTGTGGACGTCAATTAGTGATATCTGGCGGATCTGACAATGTGACATTCAAAGTGAATGGTGGCCAGATGTTTGAAGAGGAATTCTAGCCTCAAGCCTCATCAACTGGAAGATGACAAAAATCGGGCAGGCAGCATGGCTATGTGGGTCGCTCCCATTAGGGTGTATAATCACCTATCTAGAGAAATTCCTTTTGTTTCTTATTCTATCGATTCTGCCCATTCGGGAACGGTGGTTTGAGTCCAACCATTGGTGATATACATTCGATACACTCAAGCGAAATGAGTGGTCGGTCATGTGAGGGCCGGGTTGCAAGAAGTTCTTGTTGAACCCTGTGTATTCGCCTCTAGAGATACACGTACGGAAGGTGGTCCCATACCTTGTCAAGTTGGAGATCCAATATCCAATAAGCGCCCACGGTTTTCGATTGTATACTATATACAGGGAGCGTGAGATGCAAGCGTTCCTCTAGATTTGATAATTATTTGTATCTAGACATTATCATAATATCAGATCAAGATATTGATTTCGAAAACTGAGTTGGGTTAACGTAAGGTAAAAACCGTCCGTGTTTATGTGTGGATTCGGTCTTACGATTATCCTTTTCTTTTGAAAAGATTTTGAACTTTAAAATCATGTTTGAATGATTTACCTTATTACAGTGCGAGTTTATCTCGCTCTGGTTCACCAGACTGACCCGGTGTTTTGTAAATGCTCGGGTTAGCCCGGAGTGTATAGGTTCAGGTTATCAGGTACTGCGAAGTTCAAAGACAAGCCAAAGATGTTCAGACGAATGATTTTCCGCTGTGTGATTATATATATGAGGATAGATTATCAAAACTGTCCAGATGTGTGTTGTACTCTGATATTGTAAGTATTTTAAAGTTTTCAGTAAAGATCTATTTCTGTATTATATTTTGTTCCGTTGCGATGTGAGACTCTGTGTTGGTTCTTCTCCTTCTTCTATTCTAACTTTCTATCTTTCTTATCTCATCCTCTAATTTCTTTCTATAAACGTTCCAGTGTTTTCGGTGTTGGAAGGTCGTCATGAGTACGGTAAAGGGTATTTATGTCGATTTTCGAGGCCGAAAATCCGCTGGGTCGTTTCAGTGGTATCAGAGCTATTGGTTGAGTAGTAACCTTGGCTCTGTGGCGTAACTCAATAGAGATGGGGTGAGTAGCACCCTAGATCGAGACTGAGTGTATATATGAGAGCGTATTTGTAAATTTTATTTACAAATGTTTAGTATTGTATTTGTTGATCGGTTCGAGTGTTGAAAAGCATAGAACTGGCAATGGATATAGTATTGTTTTGAAAGAGGGTAAATGAAATAATTTTACCCGATGTATATTTTTATATAGAAAAGGGAAATAATTTTCTATATATTATGATGATATGGGGTGTTTGTTTATTTGTTTTGATTGATTTGATTTGGAATCAAATTTGAATTTTGAAATAAAATTGAACTGATTAGAAAAAAAAAATCGTAAATCGGATCAGATATGAAAGTGAAACTGAACCTGGTTAAGTGAATTTAACCGGTTGGGGTTGAGTGATTAATTTTGTACCCGGAGTGAGTTACCGTTTGGATTTGGAATTTTCTTTTCTAAGGAAATGCGGCCCAGAGTGGCAGTGGTACTCGTACCGATCGAGCCATGCAGGAGAGGAGCTGGCGAATTATTGAAATTTTTTTTTGGAGTTCGAATTTAATTTGAATTTAATTCAAAAGTAATGATTTTAAAAATAATTCGATTCGGAATATTCTCCTTACTTTGCAATTTCGAGGACGAAATTATTCTAAGGGGGGAAGAATGTAACGTCCCAGATTTTTCGGTCATTTAAATTCGAATATTTAAATTTGTTTATATATTTTATTTGAAATATAATGGATTTTAAATATTTTTAATATCGTTTTAATTTAGAATTTCTATATGTTGAGATTAAAATCTGAACTGGTATATTTTGATATTTTATACAATTCTAGTTGAACCACTATATTTTACATACTAGTATATAGTTAAATGTGTGTGTTAGTTTACACCTACAGTATATAGTTTAATGGTGATAACAGGAAGATAATGGAAAGAGTGGACGGCAAGAAGTAAAGTTTAATTATAATACAAAAATCCAAAAGGTATATAGGTTGAATATGGGCTGATAGAATTGGGTTCGGCTTAAAAGAAAAGAAATAAATGTTTTTGGTTCAAAAATATAAATAGGAATAATATATATATCTACATAAAACTATATACATTGATGAATATATTTATATATATGTATGTGAGTAGATCAAAACGATTGGTTCGAATGTTTTGGTCCGAGCGTAAGTGGTCGAGTCAAACAACACACATATAAAATTCAGTAACAGCAAGACCACCTCTTTTGCCAAGCAACAATAAAAGCATAAAAGTGTCTTCATCAACTCCCTACATGAATTGCTGAGGTAAACTACACATACCAAACTATAGAAAAGAAAAAAGAGTAGATTCGCAAAGCTAATAAATAAGTATATACCTCCATCAATCGAAACAGCTAGGCATATGTTTATATGTACAGACTAAATCTTATGTACAAATCCACTAAGGGATGTTCTGCCATACATTCAACGCAGCTTGTACAAGTTACCATTTCAAAAATCTCAAATAAAATGAACAATTCATTTGCCTCAGCCCCTTAACGTTCGATCAATCTTCCATCAATGATACTGGAAATACAATACTTAATTCAATAAAATCTCGGCTGAACCATTTTTGCAGCGATCAGTTTCCATCAGCAGTGTACGGGAACAATCTGCAAAGGAAAAGAAACAAAAACGCCTAAGCTAATAGTAGCTGTCCTATCTAAGAAAAGCTATGGAAAAACAAAATCAAATAAAAATAACAAAATAAAACAAAACAGAAAAGAAAGACAGGAAAGGTCATGAACACTTTTAAAGAGGGGGAATCAATGTTAGAAAAGGAAATCCAATGTAATCTTTATGGTCACAAATTCAACAGTAAATTCACATGTAGTGAATCTCAGACATACAAAATCCAAGCAAGAAATATGTATCACAGAACCCAAAGGTTTCTGATCTGAATAGGTCATGGACATATGAAGATAACAAATCAATGGACGGCAGTAGGGTAGGAACGGCTATGACAATGCATAGCTAAAGATAAAAGAAAAACACAATGTATATATTTATACATCAAACTACAATAATAGCTATGTTATAGGGTACAATAGGGGTATGAGCATCTATAAAATAGTAGGATACTGCAAACATAGGTACAAGTATGAATACTCTCAACATGTGGTGCTGAAAACAATCTGATATTCATATAAAAATCAGGAAATCCAAAAGAGAATCCATTTCAAAATCTTAAGGACAGGGTGCCATGTTCTTCCAAATGAAAATCAGATAACCTACCCAGAAAATTAAATATACAGTCCATAAAATCTCTGAATCAAATATTTATCAAATCAAACAGCTTGTATGGGTATGTGAACAGCAAATCTATATATCCAATGGACACGGCATACAGAGATATACTTATTTTCTAAATCGAATTCATGTACAAAAGTATACCAAAAGCTGTACCACAGAATATAAAGGCAAGATTCAAGGGTATGTAACTGAAATAACAATGCATAGCTTTACACCTATCTAACCTATAGGTGATGGATCGATATCCATTTTAGACAACATCACGCAATCTATTCCCATCACCATACAGAAATCTGAAAAGGGGAGAAAGGAAATGGCCTAAGCTAGGGATCACTGAACCTATTCTGATGGACGTTTATTTTATCTTTAATTGCAATGCTATAAATACAGGTATAAACGCAGTATGTTTTCCCATACGAACGAACAAAGCAAACAAAAACAAATTCGAACCAGAAAGGAAATCAAATAAAAGTATTACAGCAAATTTTAAAAACAAGTAAAGTAAAACTTAGCTTTCGAAGTTGTTGGTTGAAGCCGTCCTCGTTCTGCTTGCTCGTGTGGCGCTGGAGACTCGGTGACTCGACAGTGGTGGCGGATTGCTGAGGAGGTCGGACGAAGTGCGACGCTGCTAGATCTGGGTGGATGGAGGAGGGGCGACGCCGTATGGCTCGAAGTGGCAAAAGGGGATTTGGGTTTCATTGATTTGGGTTTTGGGAAATTTTGAGGCGGCCTGTGTAAATGAAAAAGGAATGATGGTATTAGGGTTTAAATGGAGAAGCGGGTAGTGGATCTCGGCCCAAACGAGAAGGCGCGGTCAGTTGCGTCGGAACCGTGGGGACGAACACTTCGAGATGGAGCAGGTCTGGGTCGGATCTGAAGTAACGGGAATTTTATTTCGAAATAAACGTCGGTTTACTGGGATAAAATCAGAGTGTTATCAACGGATTTAAATCTAGGTGAGTTAAACTCACTCAGCACTTCCAATTTATATTTTATATAGATTGGATTTTTATTTTCGTGTTCTGATTGATAGTGTTTGACTGTTGCCTGTTATACAATTATGGATTTAATTACTGGAAGTTAAACGGTCAGTTAATTTCAGCAGAAGTACAAATCATTTTGTTTTGACCTGAACAAGGAAATTTCCCTTGATTGATCGCATTTATAAAAGTGCTGGAATTGGTTGAGTTGTTTGGATTGGCCGTAGATTGATTGGTTGTTATTGTTGATGATTGAATCGTACTGCAACATTTGTTCTGATATAGACAAATGAATGGTACGTGTTGGTAAATTAGCATCACTTGGTCGATAAATAAATCGATTTCTAAAGATGAATTTTATCGACTGTAAGTCGACAGAGTTGCAGTTATAAATATATTTTATAACTGGAATAAGTTTTGAAAGCTGTCATTTTAAATAAAGGCTGTTAAAAGGGGAATAAATATTAATCATTTATTTGGAAAAATTATAAGTAATTTATGGGATATGTTTTATTAAACCAATTTTTTATGTCGATGAGAATTATAAACAAATGAAATAACTTAGCAGTAAGTGTCTGATTAATCGTGAGCGATTAAATGAAGTTATTTAAATTTATAAATTTAAAGATGGAATTAATTAGAGTTGGTTAAGGGAATAACCATGTTGGGTGGGTCGACCATTTAGACTAAGGTAGATTTTAAATTAGTGAATTAATTTAATTGATCCAACTTAGTAAGGTTTTAAGCAGAGGAAAGTATTATTTAAGTAAAGAAGTAAATTGTTTTGAAATGATTAATGTAAAGTTGTTATAGTAATCATTAATAAAAGGAGATATATCTAAGTAAGCAAGTTGGAAATGAAAGGGTCGAGGGTTGGGAAAGGGCTAAAGGATGAGTTTTTTTGTTTTTAAGCTCGAGTCTTATAATAAGGCAATAAAGATGTTTAAGTGGATACCTAGCGTAAATGAAAGTTTTCTTTTACTTAAGGTTCTAACTAAGTAAAGGAAATGAAGATGTAAAAGGGTATATATATATAACCTGGAATTTATAACGACGTTTATAAATGAATATGAGTTTAAACATCGTTTTTAAACTGGAAATGCTTAAAAATGGTATTAAGTTGAATAAATAGATTTAAAAGGGGTTTCCCGAAAGAGAAAAGGTAATGGGGAAAAAGGGATTTGCTTAGAGCTTAGTAAACGAGGCTTGAAATACGGATTGAAATGATAATATAGGGTTTTGAATCACGACTCGTATTTATCTGAAGGTAAGAACGTTGTTGGTCAAGGTCTGAGAGGTAATTAAAATACCCCAACTTGAACAACTTCGGGACGACCCAACGATGATACTAGTGGGCGATGGCGAGAGTGTGTGATAAGATTTTCCAAAGTAACAGAAATGAGATGAGGTGATATTTTCCATGGTAACAAAATAAAAAGGGACTAGAGCGATTAAATTTTAAAAGCCAAGTGATACTGGGTACCAGACCAGTAATTATATGATTTCATGGATGTTTGCTTGATAGTTAAATAACCGACTATCAAGTTTGACCTTCACGATTGTTGGTATGGAAAGACCGGGATCGAATATGTATTCGAAAACCATTCCAACCAACAAGTACGAATATATAGAAGAGATCAAGTGATGATCGAGATGGAGCATGTGAAGACCATAGATCTTCATGAAGCGGAAGAACCACTTACAATCTCTGATTCGACCCGGAGATATACTGGGTTCTGTTGTGGTTGAAACTGTGGATTGCAAGGGCAATCGCTACTGATCCATGGGGTGATTCCTGTATTGGATGCAGTAGGAGAGTACCTTCGGTTCACCCTGTTCCTGGGTGACTTGTATGGATGGATGTCTGACAAAGTATTTCCAAAGGAATTACGTACGTTGGTTTCTTCAAACGTACGATAGTTGGTGGCGGAGGACGACGGTTCTCTTAGCTTAACCACTAGAGTATTTTTGTGGACGTCAATTAGTGATATCTGGCGGATCTGACAATGTGACATTCAAAGTGAATGGTGGCCAGATGTTTGAAGAGGAATTCTAGCCTCAAGCCTCATCAACCGGAAGATGACAAAAATCGGGCAGGCAGCATGGCTATGTGGGTCGCTCCCATTAGGGTGTATAATCACCTATCTAGAGAAATTACTTTTGTTTCTTATTCTATCGTTTCTGCCCATTCGGGAACGGTGGTTTGAGTCCAACCGTTGGTGATATACATTCGATACACTCAAGCGAAATGAGTGGTCGGTCATGTGAGGGCCGGGTTGCAAGAAGTTCTTGTTGAACCCTGTGTATTCGCCTCTAGAGATACACGTACGGAAGGTGGTCCCATACCTTGTCAAGTTGGAGATCCAATATCCAATAAGCGCCCACGGTTTTCGATTGTATACTATATACGGGGAGCGTGAGATGCAAGCGTTCCTCTAGATTTGATAATTATTTGTATCTAGACATTATCATAATATCAGATCAAGATATTGATTTCGAGAACTGGGTTGGGTTAACGTAAGGTAAAAACCGTCCGTGTTTATGTGTGGATTCGGTCTTACGATTATCCTTTTCTTTTGAAAAGATTTTGAACTTTAAAATCATGTTTGAATGATTTACCTTATTACAGTGCGAGTTTATCTCACTCTGGTTCACCAGACTGACCCGGTGTTTTGTAAATGCTCGGGTTAGCCCGGAGTGTACAGGTTCAGGTTATCAGGTACTGCGAAGTTCAAAGACAAGCCAAAGATGTTCAGACGAATGATTTTCCGCTGTGTGATTATATATATGAGGATAGATTATCAAAACTGTCCAGATGTGTGTTGTACTCTGATATTGTAAGTATTTTAAAGTTTTCAGTAAAGATCTATTTCTGTATTATATTTTGTTCCGTTGCGATGTGAGACTCTGTGTTGGTTCTTCTCCTTCTTCTATTCTAACTTTCTATCTTTCTTATCTCATCCTCTAATTTCTTTCTATAAACGTTCCAGTGTTTTCGGTGTTGGAAGGTCGTCATGAGTACGGTAAAGGGTATTTATGTCGATTTTCGAGGCCGAAAATCCGCTGGGTCGTTTCAGTTGAAGACTGGAGGTCTTCACATCATTTGAATGATTACTGATGTCTTGATTGGGCTGTACACCCAAGACAGGGTAATAAGTGGTAATCGTTCAGACGTACTTGGAGATCGACCGAATATACGAGGACCTCTCTCCTGTATTGGACATATGGGACGAGGAATAAGGTGCCTCCGGTTTCGTTCATACCCAGAACGAAATATTAAATGGACGTGTGTCTAACAATGGATTTTATTCTGTGTTGATTGATCTCTATTAAATATATATCTGTTTGGTGGCAGAGAATTTATTCTCTTTCTTAACACCCTCCTCTGAGACGTACGAGCTCAGAGGTTATATATCGATAGACATCGGTTGCATGGCGTGAATTGCCAGTGTAGCATGCTGAGATGCAAGTGATCAAGGCTTCTGTTGAAAAGCAGAGTCTTGTGGTTGATGATCAAAGCACGACTTTAATTTATCATAGCTTTGTGTATAGCGTTAATTCACGAGTCTCACACCCCGATGTAAACCAGAAACGAGAGTGAAGCGACCTGAAGTTTTCGGCCGGCCTAAACCAAACAAGAAGGCGGATTACTTTGAGAACAAGACAAATCATAACACAAACAGAAGAACATTTCATTGCTTATTACAACAATTTAAATCAAAGTACAAGAATATACAGAGTATGAATAAAAATTATACATTTGATAAATATCAGAGATTTACAAGTTACAATACATAGCAGCGGAAAATAATACAAAACACAACTAAAAGAGATAAACGGATACAGAGCTTTCCGGATATCGTTCCAGCTATAAACCAGGATCCTGTGAATATAAATTTGCAAAACCAAAACTACTAGTTGCCCATGTGGAAAATAGGGGCATCCAGAGTTTAGGTTAATAAAATAAACTCCAGGTCAACCATGTGACTGGTGTGAGAGCTAAAACAGTTATTCAAAACTTTACACACAAAGTCCGATTTATGCAAACTTGGTCTCTATTCAAAGCAGAATTCCGAGACGAACGCAATGGCATTACTCGTTTCATTTAATTCTTCATTTAATAATTAGTTATTCTATAATTATCTACTTGAAAATCAAATATATCAAAGGACAACGCCGTATAACACGGAACAGGTTTCATCCCAAGAATACCAGTGCATATAACAAAATAACGCAATGCTTTTTGGAAAAATGAAGCTATTATAAGACTCAGGTCCCATCACACAATGCAACGCAAGCCGGAGGATAGAGTTTTACCTTATAATAGCCAAACATGCTTGGTACGTTTAAAATAGTTCATTTTGATACTATTATAGTGTAAAGTGTATGAAAACAACTTCAAATATAAATGTATCAATCATAGACGGCATAGTACCCCATCCCCCTATGTCGCCATACTAGGCTCTATAAATAAAACCGAAATGTCACGTATTGGAAATCGGATTTCCATCATGAGTTGAGGCCTGGGATGGCTCCTCATCGCTTCGAGACACTCTAGCAAATGCCTCAGGATTCGGATGCTGGTGAATCCTTGAATCTTCAGGGCCGGTCCACACATAGCGGATTAGTCATAACTGAACACATGTTTCCCGGTCCTATAAGACGTATCCATTGGCTCCGTAGAGATCAATATATCCGAGGCGCCTTGCATTCTAACAACCACACAGGTAAAAATAATATAAATTTCAGGGCTTGTAAAACGTTGATACCACCCATAGCTAGAAAGAAACGTCATGCACTCCCTGCAGTCACGATCCCGTTTTTGACTCATACCGAGGTGTGAGGCTCGCGAATTAACTCTATACACAAAGCTATGTCACACAGGCCGTGCTTTGATCATCAACCACAAAACTCTGCTTTTCAACAGGAGCCTTGATCATTTGCATCTCAGCATGCAACACAGGCAATTCACGCCGTGCGACTGATGTCTATCGATATATAACCTCTGAGCTCGTACATCTCAGAGAAGGGCATTAAGCAAGAGAATAAATTCTCTACCGCCAAACAGACATAAATCAACATAGAATAAAATCCAATGTCAGAAACACAGTCCATTTACAAGTTCGTTCTGGGTTTGAAAGAAACCGAAGGCACCTTATTCCTCGTCTCATATGTCTAATATAGGAGAGATGTTCTCGCATATCCATCGATCTCCAAGTACGTCTGGACGATGGCCACTTATTACCTTGTCTTGGGTGTACAGCCCAATCAAGACATCATTAATCATTCAAACGATGTGAAGACCTACGTCCTTCAACCATCGTCTTCATCGTCGACTTATCATTGAATCGGTTATTCATAATGGGTACAAACCCAGCCTTTCCAAATAACCCGCGTATATAATAAACAAGTTTTACGCAAACACAATGTACGCCTTATTCCAATTCAGAATATTCTTTTATTCAAATATTCACATCATTAGGGAATAGGTTCCCATTAATTTTATCAAAGATAAATTTTTTAATTTTATTCTTTAATCTTCCTTTGGATATCAGACCATATAAGGTTTTCCAAACTAGTCGGGTTTAGCGAACCACACCGAAGTAATTATTTATTTTATTTCCCAATCCTAACCTATTCATCCCAGGGAGCAAAACTGGTAATACTCCATATCAAACACCACGGTGTTATCGGTAAAATTAATTACTATTTCCGGTTCAAATCCAATTAAAGATTTAACTATCGCTTTGAGCAAAACTGGTGGTACTCCATTCTTGATCATGTCCTGAATTTGATCATTTAAATTATCACATTCATATTTCAATCTAATTAAAGATTCATTAAAACTCCATTTAGTTTTAATCTTACCAAAAATAAATACTAATGGTTATTCAAAGCTAAGAAATTAATCTTATCTTTAACTGGGTTAAAGAACCAATGTCATTTAAAACACGGTTCACGATAAACCCAAAATCACATTCCATTGGTCTCTAGCCGTAAATTAGTAAGAGAACAATTCCCTAAGTATTAATCCCGAAGGCCGAAACCAACATCAGATCAATACCCAGGAAACCATTCAACTTAGCTAATCTCTAGTTAGTTTCTAATTTTCTTAACTCCACTAGGTTTAAGAACAATATTATTGAAGAAACCATTCACGACAAACCCAAAATCTAATTTAAATTCAATTGCAATTTAATATTAATTAACTAGAAAATTTCACTAAATCTTAATTAAAAGATTTATTCTTTTCTCAACTGGGTTTAGGAACAGTGTTATTTAAGACACCATTCACTACATACCCAAAACCCCATTTGATATTAAATACAAGGCTCTGAATAGAAAATATATCGGCTTATATTCAATATCAAATTCTGAAACCAACAAATATCGTATTGGAAATAACGATATAAATATATCTTTCAAATTTCCATACCAATAACTATATAATCACGAAATCCAACATCGAAATATTCCGAAGATGATTTCGACTCAAATCCATTCCAATTCATTTATTGGAACTTCTGGTTATTTTTAAAACCATTTCAAATCCAATTTATTTATTTAAAAATATTGGATTATAATTCTAGTTCATAACTAGTTCATTTCGATAAAAATATATTTTTATCTTTTCAAATATGGAATTTTTCATCCTAATTCTTTCCAAATCATTTATTATAATTTTACACAAATTATCAATATTTTTAATAATTTTATCAAGGCCCGTACAGTCGATTTCCATAAACGGTCACCGAACTGCACTTACAGCGACCTTTTCCCAATTTGATTTGGACATAATTCCAAATCAACCATTAGATTTCAAATTCCTTATATTCATTGGAAATCTCTTTTTGATACGAACCCAATGGTCTCGGTTTTAGGAGAATCCGATGGTCGGATCTCCCATAACGCCAATTCGAAGTCAATGGTCGAAATTCGCGAACGGTCGCTGCGCAGTGCGTTTTATTCAGGACATTAATATATATACAATATATAAAATATATATATTTCGTCGATTTCCATTCAAAACGTATTTTATAAATTCGTTTTAAAATGATTCCAACTTCATATTCGATTTTAAATTAAAACTGAATATTCCGTATCTTTAATACATAAATGATAATATTTTCAAAATATTAGATTTAGAAATCATTTCTTTTTCGATATTCATTATAAAAATGAATAAAATCGATATAAATATCGTTCGCGTCAAAATGGCGCATATCTAATCAATACGGCTTTTATTCAGCACATGAATGTTTATTTTATTCAACACAAGAATATATTATTTTATTCAACACATGAATATTGCTTAAATATTTTATTCAAGACATGAATATTCTAAATGGTTTATACGTTCAATAAAAATGACATTTTTATTGTTTATACATTTTATTCAACACATGAATATTCTATATCCTTTTCTGAATATTATTTTTAAAATATTCTTTATTTTCCAAATAGGAATGAAACCCAATCAATCACCGTATAATGTTATTTATATGGATTCTATACAACACATGTATATATATAATAGCAATGACAAATAATCATCCATCATCCAAAGTGCATCACACAACTGCATAAGCATTAAATATAAATAATTAACGCCTACACAATCTGTCAACCCATCGATTGACATACAACTAAACAATTGGGATTAGTGTACGTCAATTATCATCCCAATACCCGTGTGGGGTTTCAATCAACAAACACATATTTTATTTGTGCAGTTGGGCGATGTGTAAAATTTATCGTCCCAATTCATATCAGTAAAATGAGTGTACATAAACAAATCGTTTGATTTGTAAATGAATATATTATTTTACTCAAAACACGAATATTTTATTTTACTCAACACATGAATATTTTATTTTATTCAACACATGAATATATTATTTTACTCAACACATGAATATTTTATACAGTCCATTTCACATCACAACAAACTTTCACAACACAATCAAACAAACAAGTCAACCATGGTCTGTGAACGATGGGGAACAGTTCATATATGAGTCATGAAATAAATAACTGCATAAAAATAATTTTGGTGAGAAGTTCTCACCTTTGGTTTCCACTTCGCCAGTCTTTAATTGACGGTTTTGGTACCGTTTGGATTTAAATTTGCTCCAAATTCAAACAAGCTCCAATTTGGACCCAGTCAGTTCTGTTGCGAAGCTCTCGACTCCATGGTCGCAACGGATCCTATTTCATGCGATTTGGAGTTCATGGCAAAAATATATTAATATACGAACATGAAATATTATTTAAATAATAAGATCACTATTCACCTTCTTCTCCAAACGACACCCTCAACTTAAATTACTCGCCACGGCCAAACCGTAAGTCGGAATTGCACGAAACCAGAGCCATTCTCTCCGGCTTCTCCTCCTCTTTCCATGCTGGTGGTCTCCCCCTCCAATTCCCCACGTGTGCCCCACGATCTGCAGTTGAACGGAAAACTGCAGTTTCGGTTCATCTCAGTGTTGCGGCCACCTCGTTGCTCCAAGTGCCCCTAATTTTCATAGTAGCTTGGTCTCGACCTCCCGGACAATTTTCCCTTTGGTCCCTTTGCCTAGAAATGCACGGATAGACAAGAAATTGCTCATCTTTGCGAATGTCCTGTTTTCAGCACCCCTCCAATAAAATTGACATTCCACCCAACTCCGGCCACCTGGGACCATGCCACCACCGCCAAAATCTTCGTATGCTTTCACTCTTCCTTCCTTCCAAACCGCTCGACCTAATTCTCTACGTAGGGCCCACAGCAACCAAAATACGAAAACCGACCTGCTGTATGTCGAGGCCAATTCCGACCAAACCACTAGTCCAATCTCTACCAAATTTTTAAAATAGCTAGTACTCATAATGCTCTACAATCTCACAAAATTTCATGGCCTAACTCTTTACGGTTTGGAGATATAAATTATTTAGTTTCAGGGGTTTTTTTGTAAAATGTTTTTGAGGGAGGAAAGGGGCTGCCCATTTCCAATGAAGAAGAGGGAGAGAAGTGAGGATTTTGTGGAGGAAAAGATATTATATAGTGGAAAATTTTATTTTTTATTATTTTCTTTAGTTGGTGCTGTCTCCAATCGACAGTTATCGATGCCGCGACCACACACGAACTCCGTTGGTGATGAAAATTGATATGCTGCTATGTCTTGACGATACGGTTCTAAAAAACTAGTTTCATTGACTTGCGAGTCCGTTTGCTCAGAAAACTCTATTTCCGGCTTAAATGGCTGTTCAAATCACAATTTATCACGTATGGCCACATATGGACTCCAAAAATTATGAAAATTGGAATCTAGCAATAATTTAACATTCCGAATCCAACAAAAGTGGTTTCGTTGAAAATGGAGGTCGTTTACAAAATGGCTATTTTTAAGAGTTATTTTTCCATAGCGACTATTCTAAATTTTCAACTAGACATAACTTTTTATTCCCGCTATGAAATTTTAATTTTTCAGATTCGTTGGAAAGATATTTTCAAATAGATTCAAATATTTTTGGTTTCACTAAAATTCAGTTTATTTTGAATCCTGTACATTCATTTGAAATTTGAAATTTGAAATTAAAATTTCAAACTACCGCGCCATTTCCAATTTATTTTATAATTAAAATAGATTTTTATATTCTAACTTCGATTCAAATAAATATATAAGTTCTAATTCTATTCAAAATAAATTTCTAGTCGTTATTATTTAAAATAAATCATTTTAAATATTCAAAATTCACTAAAATTGCTAAGATAAATTTTTTAAATTGGTTCTGATTTTCCGGGATGTTACAGGTGGAAGGACCCCATGGAGGAAATACGTTTCCTTTTAGCTAAGAGTGGTGTCATGGTATGGAGCCCAGACATTTTTACTTATGTGGATGATGGAAAGCGAGGTACCTCGGATATATCGGTCACTACAGGGTCGGTGGATGACATGATCGATATACTGACAAGACTTATGCCCCATAGGGAAACATATTGTTCAGGAATTGCCAATCCTTAAAATGTAAGAGAGGACCGGCCCTGGCGCTCCTAGGTGTAGTTGTGGCTGTGTCCTGAGAAATGGGCTAGATTGTCTCGAATTCGATAAGGACGATCCCTTGCCTTGGTTCATGATGGAAATCCAATTTCCAATACGCGACTTTTCGGTTTCAGCTGTAGAACTAGTATGACGGCATTATATATGGTACCCATGTCGTCTATGATTGATACATTTATATTTGAAGTGGATTTCTTTGCTTATAGTAATAATAAAAGATGAAATTTTACTTATCAAGCATTATTTGGCTATTATAAGGTAAAACTCTATCCTCCGGCTTGTATTGCATTGTGTGATGGGACCTGAGTCTTATAATAGCTTCATTTTCTTTAATTAGCATTGCGCTGTTTGTTTTATTCACTGGTATTCTTAGGAGGAAACCCGTTCCGTGTTATATGGCATGGTTCCTTGATTTACTTAACTTTAAAAGTAAAGATTAAATAACTGTTTTAGTTCTCACACCAGTCACATGACTGACTAGGAGTTTATTGTTTTGACCTAAACTCTGGGTGCCCCTATTTTCCACACGGGCAGCTAGTAGTTTTTTATTTTGCAGATATTATATTCACGTGATCTTGGTTTATAGCTGGAGCTATATTCAGAACGCTCTGTATCTGTGTATTCCTTACAATTGTGATTATGTATTATTTTTCTACTGCTATGTAATGTATTTTAATCTTTGATATTTTCCTGATGTATATTAATTATTCATACTCTGTATATTCTTGTACTCTGATGTAAATTATTGTAATAAGCAATGAAATGTTCTTATGTTTGTGTTCTGATTTATCATGTTCTCAACTCACTCTGGGCTTTCCCGTAAGGGCGAGTTTGGGTCGTTTCAGCTGGTATCAGAGCTTTGGTTTGCAGAGCTCGAGAACATGACACGTTAGAACCAAACGAAAGAATTCATCAGAGATTATATTAGTAATATCCAATAAGAATGACTCGTTAGAGATGGGATCAGTAGTATCCTAGAATGAGTTGAAAGAGTGTTATTTAAAAAAAAGTGAAAACAAATTTTGTTTTGAAAATTTAAACCTTATTATACGTATTTGATTATTTATTTTATATTGAATTTGGACAGTCTAGTATATGAAGATTTTGCATATACGCCTAGCAAACGTGTATACGAAGCCTCAAATATATTGGATAGATATAGAATCACGCTCTAGTAGCCCGAATATGATTCTAATGATGAGCATGGCATCATTAGCATTTATGTTTGAGTATTCGAAAGTGGGATATCTATATATTTCCAATTGACTAGTGTGAGAACCAAAACTAGATAGGATATATTGCTTGTGATTTGACACTAAAAATTGGATTTTTGACTATATATAAAAGTGACGTGTTTGAAACGATAATCAACTAACTGATTGCTGATTTTGTTGTTTGATTATTGGTTTGATTAATTTAAATTTTGAACCATTAAGCCAAATTGAATCAAATGTTGAACTGACCTGAAAATTGATTGCAATTGCATATATGTACATGTGTATATAATGAACAGGTCATAGCAAGGAGGCTAAGAAGAGGAATAAAATTATATGCCCGACAAATAGGTACATGTTTACTATATTTCTTGGGTTTGGATGATTTTAAGAGCCGATTGGCGTTTTCTTTTTCTTTTTGGACGATGAGGGCCTTGTGTAGCTAATTGCGATTTTAAAGGTCTCCCCGTACAAAGGAAGTTATGGCGAAATTTTTCAAAAATTTAGGATGTTAGCCAAATTTTTGAAAAGTTAGAAAATTCTTAGAAACCGAAAAGTTGAAGAATAAACGCCAGAGTTAAAGTTGAGTTGGTTAGTTAAACAACTTTCAGCTCCATTCCTTTTCGAGGACGAAAATTTTTTAGGTGGGGGAGATTGTAACAACTTGGAAAATCAGAAACAATTTAAATTTTATATTTTAGCTATTTTAATGGATTTTGAATATTTAAATCATTTAATTTTAAATAATAACGAATAAATTTTTTATTTAAAATGAAGTTAGAACGAATAAATGTATTTTAATTATATAACGAGCCTGAAATGGCGCGGTAGTTTGAAAATTCGATTTCGAATTTCAAATGAATGTACAAGATTCAAAATAATCTGGATTTCAGTAAAACCAGAAATATTTGAATCTATTTAATAATATCTTTCTGACGAATGTGAAAAATCCAGATTTCATAACGGGAATTAAAAGTCATGTCCAGTTTAAAATTCAGAATAGTCGCTATGGAATTTATATATATTTAATATAAAATATAGCCGTTAAAAATAAATATTTTGCAAATGACCTCTATTTTCGATGAGACCACTTTTGTTGGATCCGGAATGTCAAATTATTGTTTGATTCCAATTTTCATAATTTTGGAACTAATATGTGAGTATGGTGAATTTAAACGTGTTTGGTCAATTCAGTTTGAATTTTAATCGACTGGAAAATGACCATTTTTTAAACAATCTCCAAATTTGACGAAATTAGTTTTCTTAGGATCGTATCGTCAAAACATAGCTAGATTTATTTTTCTAGAATTTTTGAAGCTAGTCTGTGGCCCCAGTAAATTAAAATGTACGTTATAATCAATTTTGAATTTTATATTAATTTATATTTCAATTTTGATGAAAACTGATCAAAACAGTCGAATTAGCTTACGGGACATATTCTATTATGTTCGGAATGGGGATATTACGCTAGGGACGATAGTCAGTGGGTTCGATTCAGAGTTCGAATGGAAAACTAACTTTTTGGATACTAAAATAATTAAATAATTAATATATATTATATAACCTTGGCCCTCCTCCCTTTTCTTTTCAGAACGGTCAACGAGAAAGAAAGAAAAAAAGAAATCCTAAGCGGGAAAAATCCCATTGCCGATCCAAACCGCGCCTCCCCCACCACCGCGTCAACCTCTGTCGCTTCTCCTCTGGCCTCCATCGTCACCCGTGACGCCTCCCCTCTGACAGTCGCGCCTCTCACTCCCCTTCCCCGTCGCAAAACCATGAAACCCTACCCCCCTCCCAACTACCTAAAGACCGCCTCCAGCTCCCAGGACCACCACCTAGCCAGCCGCGACTCTCCCTCCATCCTAGCATGTAGATCTCCGGCGCGAGGAAATGGGTTGGATTTCAAACCCTAGGCTGCGATGGAAGCTTCGACAGGTTTCGTTGGTCGGCTGAACAAGAAGAATATTACGGGAGAAGTAATAACGTTTGTTTAATGTTAAGGAACAGTTATAACATTAAAGAGGTAATCTTTTTCATTTTTATTTATTTTAATTTTAATAACATAGGATAAAAACATGATAAAAATGTTATTTTTGATTATAAGTGACGTAAATAAAAATATGATTTTTATGTTGAAAGAGAAATTATAAAAATATGACTTTTATGTTGAAAGAGAAATTATAAAAATATGGTTTTTATGTTGAAAGAGAAATTATAAAAATATGGTTTTCATGTTGAAAGAGAGATTATATAAAGCTATGATTTTTGATTATATAAAATTATGATTTTTGATTATATAAAGCTATGATTTTTTATTATATTAAAAAATAATTTTTATCGTATATATGAAATTATTAAAATAGTTAAGCCAAGAAATAATTCGATAAATAAAAATATTATTTTTATAGTAGGAATAGCATATAAAAATATGATTTTTATTATAGGAGTAGCGGTATAAAAATATAATTTTTATATATGAAGTAGCATTATAAAACTATGATTTTTATAATATAATAGCGATTTAAAAATATGATTTTTATTATATGAATAACAATATAAAAATACGATTTTTATATATATAATTGCATTGTAAAAATATGATTTTTATATATATAATAGCATTATAAAGATACGATTTTTAATAATTTCATATATATAATTGCATTGTAAAAATATGATTTTTATATATATAATGGCATTATGAAGATGTGGTTTTTATATATAATATAGCGTTATTAAAAATATGATTTTTAATATAAAACTGCGTGAAACAGATTGCGATGAACCGACTGGAATCAAATCCAAATCCAAACCATTCAAAAATAAGGAATGGAGGAGTGGAAACCAAAGGTGAGAACTTCTCACTCTAACCTTGTTTATAGTTATATATATATATATATATATATATATATATATTACAATGCAGGCGGTGCTTAGTAGCACCCGACACCTTTGATTGAAACCATGGATGCTTGGTCGTTTGTTTTGATTGATTTAATTGGTTGAATTTGGTTTGGGATGTGAACGAAATGGATTGAATTTGGTTAGTGTATCGCGCGAGCCATTATTACGCAAGGGATAAGGCTCGACCTTATTCCGGTTCTAGCATCGCGCTGTTATGCTGCCAAAATTTTCTAAAAATGTTAGAATAACAAAAATATCATTTTTATTGTATAAATGAACTGTATAAAATATTCATGTGTTGAAATAAATATTTTATCATTAAAAATATAATTTTTAACGAGTATACGAATGAAAATAAATATTCATTTACAAATCGGATGATTTGTTTATGTACACTCATTTGACTGATATTGATTGGGACGATATATTTTACACATCGCCCAACTGCACAAATAATATTCAATATTTGTTGGTTGAAATGCCACACGGGTATTGGGATGATATTTGACATACACTAATCCCAATTGTTTAGTTGTATGTCAATCTATTGGTTGACAGACTGTTTTAAGCATCCAAAATTTATATTTAATGCTTATGCAGTTGTGTAATGCATTCTGGATGATGGTTGACTGTGTTTGATTATTGTTGTGTACATGTGTGTATGAAATCCATATAAATAAAATTATATGACAATTGACTGTGTCTGATTCCAAATCGGAATGAACGAATATTTTAAATCAAGGAATATTTTAAAATGACGAATAATGAATATTTTAAAATAACTAATATTTTAAAATAGTATTCAGTAATGGATCAAGATATGATTTTGATGTCCGATTTGGGATGGACATGAAAATATTGAAATATATGAAGCCGTGTTGATTTGATATGCGCCATTTTGACGCGAACGGTATTTATATCGATTTTATTCATTTTCATAATGAATATCGAAAAGGAAATGATTTCAAAATCTGATATTTTGAAAATATTATCATTTATATATTTTAATGATATAGAATATTCAATTTTTATTTAAAATTGCAAATGAAGTTGGAATCGTTTTAAAAACGATTTATAAAATACATTTTAAATGGAAATCGATGAAATACATATACTACATATATTTAATGGCCTGAATAGAACGTGCCGCGGCTGTTCGCGAATTTCGACCATTGACTTCAAATTGATATTATGGGAGATCCGACCGTCGGATTCTCCTAAAACTGAAATCATTGGGTTCGTATCGAAAAGAGCTTTCCAACGAATATAAGAGATTTGAAATCTAATAGTTGGATTTGAATTATGTCCAAATCAAATTTGGAAAAGGTCGTTGTAAGTGCAGTTCGATGACCGTTCATGGAAATCGACTGAAAGGGCCTTAATAAAATTATTAAAAATATTGATAATTTATGTAAAATCATAATAAATGATTTGGAAAGAATTGGGCTGAAAAATTCCATGTTTGTTGAGATAAAAATGTATTTTTTTATCAAAATGAACTAGTTATTTATTAGATTTGAAATGCAATAAATTTTAAACAAAATAAATTGGGTTCTTGAATGGTTTTAAAATAACCAGAATTTCCCATATATGAATTGGAGTGGATTTGAATAGAAATCATCTTCGGAATATTCCAATGTTGGATTTCGTGATTATATGGATATTGTAATGGAAATTGGGAAGACATAGTTATATCGTAATTTCCAATACGATATTTGTTGGTTTCAGAATTTGATATTGAATATAAGTCGATATAATTTCCATTCAGAGCCTTTTATTTAATATTGAATTGGATTTTGGGTTTGTCATGAACGGTGTCATAAATAACACTGTTTTAAACCTAGTTGAGAAAAAGAATAAATCTTTTAATTAAGATTTAGTGAAGTTTCCGAATTAATTAATATATAATTGGAATTGAATAAAAGAATGGGATTTTGGGTTTGTCATGAATGGTGTTTTCAGTAACACTGTTCTTGAACCCTGTGTGAAAAGAATAAATCTTTTAATTAAGATTATTAGAGTTTCCAATTATATTTAATAATTGGAATAAAATGGAATGTGAATTGGGTTTATTGTGAACTTTGTTTTTAATGGCATTTTTTCTTTAACCCGATTTACAATGAAATGTGAATTGGAATTTATAAATATTTTTATTTAGATTTAAAGGAAAATTTCCAATTTAATATATTAAATTGGAATTGAGTGGAATTCGATTTGATAATAATTGAAGTAAGCTTCTGTGGAGGAAGACTGTTAATATATACGGAATTTAAAAGGATTTGTCATTATTCCATTTATATTATTAGTTGGATACGGAAATTGATATCGATTATATATATTGATCTGTTTTTCGTGAAGATTCCACAATTAATGGAATGTGATTTAGGTTTATCGTGAACTGTGCTTTAAATAACATTAGTTCTCTAAACCATTAAAGACAGGATTACATGTCTAACATTGTATTTCGAACTGTATGGTTAATCTCTGCTAAATATATATCTTTTTGGTGGCAGAGAGTTTATTCTCTTGCTTAACACCCTTCTCTAAGACATACGAGCTTAGAGGTTATATATCAGCAGAAACCAATAGTACGATGTAGATTGTCAATGCGGCATGTTTGTGTTTCCAAAGTTAAATAATCATTAATATTGATTTTTGGGAAGATTAAAACTAAGTGGAGTTTTAATGAATCTTTAATTGATTGAAATGAGAAGGTGATAATTTAAATTATTAAACTTAGGAAATGATCGAGAGTGGAGTGTCACCAATTTTTCTCCAAGCAATAGTTAAATCTTTAATTAGATTTGAATGTGAAATGGTAATTAAATTTATTGATAAGATCGTGGTGTTGGATATAGAGTATTACCGGTTTTGCTCCATGGGATGAATATGTTGGGATTGGGAAATAAAACAAATGATTGCTTCCCTAATGTGCTCTAATCCCGACTAGTTTGGATAAACCTTAATTTCTTTTGAAGTAATATCCAAAGGAAGATTAAAGAATAAATTTTAAAGAATTTATCTTTGATAAAATTAATTGGAAGCTTTCCCAAAGGATATGAATATTTGAATAAAAAGATATTCAGGATTGGAATGAGGCGTATGTTGTGTTTTAATGCACTTGTTTATAAAATATGCGAGTTATACGGAAAGGTCGGGTTTATACCCATTCTGGATAACTGATTCGACGAAAAGTCGACGATGAAGACATTGGTTCAAGACCGGAGGTCTTAACATCGTTTGGATGATTACTGATGTCTTGATTGGGCTGTACACCCAAGACAAGGTAATATGTGGTGATCGTCCAGTCGTACTTGGAGATCGATCGGATATGTGAGGACCTCTCTCCTGTATTGGACATATGGGACGAGGAATAAGGTGCTTTCGGTTTTGTTCAGACCCAGAACGAACTATTAAACGGATGTGTGTGTATGACATTGGATTTTATTCTTTGTTGATTGATCTCTATTGAATATATATCTGTTTGGTGGCGGAGAATTTATTCTCTTGCTTAGCACCCTTCTCTGATAAGTACGAGCTCAGAGTTTATATATCGATAGACATCAGTTGCATGGCGTGAATTGCTAGTGTGCCATGCTGAGATGCAAGTGATCAAGGCTTCTGTTGAAAAGCAGAGTCTTGTGGTTGATGATCCAAGCACGGCTTTAATATAGCATAGCTTTGTGTATAGCATTAATTCGCGAGCTGTACACCCCAGTGTGAACTAGAAATGGGAGAAGGACCCCAGGGAGGACATGTGTTTCCTTCTAGCTAGGAGTGGTTTCATGGTATGAAGCCCAGACATTTTTACTTATGTGGATGATGGAAAGCGAGGTACTCGGATATATCGGTCACTACGGGGTCGATGGATGACATGGTCGACATACTGACCAGACTTACGCCTCATAGGGCGGGGAAACATATTATTCAGGAATTGCCAATCCTCAAAACGTAAGAGAGGGCCGTCCCTGGATCTCCTAGGTGCAGTTGCAGCTGTATCTTGAGATATGGGCTAGATTGCCTCGAATTCAGTAGGGGTGATCCCTTACCTTGGTTCATGATGGAAATCCAAATTCCAATACGCGACTTTTCGGTTTTAGTTGTAGAACTCGTATAGCGACATGATATATGGTATCCATGTCGTCTATGATTAATACATTTATATATGAAGTGGATTTCTATGCTTATAATAATAATAAAAGATGAAATTTCACGTACCAAGCATTATTTGGCTATTATAAGGTAAAACTCTATCCTCCGGCTTGCGTTGCATTGTGTGATGGGACCTAAGTCTTATAATAGCTTCATTTTCTTTAATTAGCATTGCGCTGTTTGTTTTATTCACTAGTATTCTTGGGAGGAAACTCGTTTGGTGTTATACGGCGTGGTCCCTTGATTTACTTAACTTTAAAAGTAAAGATTAAATATCCGTTTCAGTTCTCACACCAATCACGTGACCGACACAGCGTTTATTGTTTTAACCTAAACTCTGGGCACCCCTATTTTCCACACGGCCAACTAGTAGTTTTTGGTTTTATAGATATTATATTCATAGGATCCTAGTTTACAGCTAGAGCTATTTTCGGAATGCTTTGTACTCGTATATTCCTTACAGTTGTGATTATGTATTATTTTTCCGCTACTATGTAATGTATTTTAATCTCTGATATTTTCCTGATGTATATTAAATATTCATACTCTGTATATTCTTGTACTCTGAAGTAAATTGTTGTAATAAGCAATAAAATGTTCTTCTATTTGCATTCTGATTTGTCATGTTCTCAACTCAATCCGGGCTTTCCCGTAAGGGCGAGTTTGGGTCGTTTCACCCAGTGCCAAAGGCTCCCGTACCCAAGCACGGGAGGACTTCCCAGGCAGTTTCCCATCCTAATACTATTCTCATGGCTTTCCGAGCTTTAGGGGTGGTCGATTAGTGTGTATAGCCTTTCCCTCACATATGTGAAGAGGTCTTAAATGGAATTTTTATTTTGGGTCCTATAGTTTCAAAGAATTAAGAGGCTGCATGGTTATCCAAGGCTGAACTAGCAAACTTGGCTATAAGGTATTGATTTTTTCGCTAGTCATGTTTATGTCATTAAATATTAGTAACTTTATGATAATATATAGTGATCTTGCTTCTTCAATTTCTTTTAATTGGAATTTACATACTTATCCATAAGAGAATTTTGCACCATTTTAAGTGTTCACATAACATAGGTGGGTATCATCTTTTTCATGGATGGATGGTTTGACTTGGTCATTAGCTTAACATTACCGATATTTCACAAGCAGTGATCATTGACCTATAGTTATATATATGTAGACAAAAAGATTAGGTGGTGGAATTTATTATATATATATTTTTAATAAAGAACGCAAGTTTTATATATTGAGTTCTCAAACATTCCTGTTAATTTCGCTGCATGAGTTGGATACAATGCATGCAAACTTTTGTTTTTTTAAATAAAGAGTGCAAATTTCATATGTTGAGTTCTGAAAACGTTCTATACTAATTTGGCATCATGAGTTGGATACAATGCTTGCAAACTTTTGTTTTTTTAGCAAGTGAAAAACTTTGCAAATACCCTTAATTACAGTTCCAAACCATCTAGGACAATTGTTCTTTTGTTTTTGTATGTAGTATGTTGTAACTCTAATTGTGTTTCCTTTGCTAAGATTTACAATATGCCATCCACTTAACTTATTTTTGGATCTTTTTGGACTCGCATTAATATATTTTCATTTTAGTTTCAAATGTTGACATGCAACAAACTATGTCAAAATTAATGGACTATCAACCATATTTTTGTAGAATATTATTTGTCAGTCCTTTCATCATTTGGTACTAGGTGTAGTCCTTTGCAAGATTGTGACCATATGTGGCTTTTTATATTAACAGTTAGGACTTCTCTTCACAATTTCTACAAACAATACAAGCACTTAATATCTTTACGTTATTGGTACCATAAAATTTCCATAACATTTTTAAGTCTTCGGTTTGGTTAGGTAAATTTTCCGTACTAAATACTTCGAAATGAAAATGTAAAGGGGAAAAAATATGTACTATAATTTGAATTATAATATGATATTTTTCTTTAATAAGGCTAAATGATAGAACTAATTATAGCCGTTAGTTCTAGCATTAGTTTATTGTTTATAAGATCTTTTTCACCTTTGTTGTGGGTTGAGAAAGTTACGGTGAAACAATTAAATAGGAAGGGCCTCTCATTTTTTTCCTTTTTTCCATCTCCTTTTACTTTTATTATAATTCATGTTTAATTAATTATTGTAAGTTTTGAATTTTGGATTAACATTGATGTCATTTTTTCATGTTTTTTAGGCGAGTTTAACCTTTGCAATAAATCCTCTTTGCATGCAAATAGTTACCATAATTGTTAGTTTCATATAGGACTAGCACTTTCTTTATTGCAGGAAACACCACCTTAGTAATGCTTCAGGTTACTGGGTTTCAAGCAGTTTTTGGATAGTATTCGAGCAGTTTCAATCATTGTCTTCAAGTTCTGAGGTTGATTATGTCCAACTTAGAAAGGTAAGGATGGTTACAATAGCATTGGTGGAAGACAAAATAAAGGAAGTTTAAGTAGAGCTTGGTCACAATAGCATTGAGGGACGAAAAAAAAGTTGCAATATATCCTATAGTTGAAATGTACATATTACAATGCATGTTTAACATATTACGTGTTAGTCCTTTCATGTACTAATGGAAAACTGGAATGCATGTGAACTGTTAATTATTTTTATTTTTGCATATGCATTAAAAACGTTGAAATAACTTTAAAGTTGTGCGGCACAATTGTAAGTGGCGTTCAATAAGCCACTAAATCATGGAATAAAGATGATATATGCAATGAAAAAATTGTTTTGTTGTATGTAGCAGTTTATTTACCATGTGTGAGCATTAATTTTTCCCTAGCTCTACAGACGTTTGCACGTATTTAGGTTGATTTTTCCCTTAACATCCAAATGGTGTATGTTATGAATGCAAAATAAAATGCATTGAAAGTTTGTGAATGCACGTATTTGTGTAAACATGTATTGTACAATTTATATGGAAATATATATTAAATTTGTAAATGTTAAACAAAATGTATGCAAGAGCTACACAGGTAAATATATATATCGTCCACTACATGCGAATGAGATATTTATGCATAAATGTGTGAAAAAGAAATTATGCATACAGATGCAATGATATAGAGAGATATTCACATTAAATAAAATTTCTTTCGATTATCTTTGCACACGTCCAATGGACGTGCCTAACGTACTGGTGGAATATAATATAAATGTCACGATTAGTGAAAATATCAAATTCTACAATGCTGAAATAGTATCTGCCCTGATGAATATTAGAGATGGAATAAACTTCTACAAAAAATAAGGATTAAAATGCTTAGGTTTAGATAAATATGTCCTAGCTAAGCTATTAATTGATAAACACTAACAAAATTCATATAAATCTTAAAGGGGATTTTTGCCATAAGGACAAAAAGAGCAAAAAGTTTGCTCAAAAGGACAAGAGGCAAAAAATTTGTCCAAAAGGACATTTTCTAGTGCAAATGGTGGAATTCAGGGGGGTCCCTTGTTTTTTCACTTTACACTAAAAATTGGCCTTTTGAGCAACTTTTTTGGCTCTTGTCCTTTTAGGCAATTTTTTTTCTTTTTTTGTCCTTCACACAAATTTCCTGAATCTTAAATGTGTAATTGATAATAAATTCTTCTAGAAGACAACATCAATAAATAGCAAGGGGTTTGTTGGAAGTATCTATTAAACCTTTTCTTGGGAAAATGATAAATATGTTAGTTAGGTACAAAATGACATATATTTAATTTGATTCTGTAAGCATAGATAGGATGGTTGCACCAAATTTAGGAGGAAAAAAAATCTAATTTGATAGTTTGGTAAGTATCCAATGTTTAAAGATCAGTAACAATATGATGACTGTGAAGGGGGGGGGGATTCCACATTACTTAAATGCTTGAGAAAATAATGGGACAACTATTTGGTCGATATACAACAAATCCCCATGTCAACTTTCTCATTCATCGGGTTAAATAATTCATTTTGTTCAAATCTTGCGTAGTAAATATTCACTATAATATATATTACTGAGGTGAACTCTATTATGAATTTACTGATATAAGCCCCAAAAAATAGTTAATACATGATAGGGCAATGCGAAAAAGAAATTTTTGCATGTTTTTGTATGTTTTATGTCGATTGTCAACTCAGTGATCTAGACCATAAAAAACATATAATTCATGTAATGTTTACTATAAATCGAGGATAATAAAATAGTAAATAGATATAAATAACGTTCAAAAATAGAAAAGCTCAATGGAAAATATACCTGTATAATTTAATCAATGAGCATGCGGCTAAGGTTTGAGAAAATACTCGATACTTAATGCATGTTATGGTAAGTATCATCTAAGGAATTTTAAATAGAAAATGTAGTCAATAAAAGGAAAAGGAATTTTATTCGATGGAAATTTTGGTGATTGTGGAAGAAAACGAAATTGTATTTAAATGTAGACAATATTTGCACAAAGGAAGTTTAGCTAATAAGCATGAAACTAATATTATATGCGTAGTAGTGGCATGTGAAATATATTTTAAAAAGTATTAGTTGCATAAATGCAGATGAAAATGGTTTAATATTAGGTCTTGAAGCAGAAAAAGTGATTGTAAAGGATATAAGTTCTTAGAAAACTTTGTAAATATTTCGTAATTATCCATCATCAGAAGATGAAACTTCAATCACTCAATATAATTAAACATAAAGGTTGAATAATGAATCTTGTTTATATTTGGTAGGTGTCAAATGCAACAAAAAATATTACTTAATGCAACATAATTAACTGTATCACAAAATCATTTGGGATAAAAACAGTGGAAAAAAGCAAAAACAGTAGGCATAACATTTGAATGTTGAGCAGAACGTCAAGACATCTAATAACTTTGATAGTGTATTCATGCTGCCTAATAATATGCCATTTCCTAAAAATGCCAAGGTTATTTGAAATTGTTTAAAAGGTCGGTAAGTACTAGTTACCATAAAACAAAATTTTAACCTAATGCAGAATAAGTAACTGTCGTATAACAAAAAATAAGATTAAAACAATAACAAAAAAGTAGAGACATTGAACATTTGATCAAAGGATTACGTATAACATCAACTATATCAAATTTGGTTCTTTCACTGTATAATTATAAATTGATTCCTACAAATTTAAGACTGCAAATAATGGAAGAGCATCCATGAAGATACCGGGAAGATTGAGGTGTTGAGCGCAACACTGAGATATAAAACAATTTTTGTAAGATATTAATGCTGCCTAATAATATGTTTCATGTAAAATGTCGAGAATGTATGAGACTCCGTAAATAATTGCAATATAACTAACTGTATCATAAAACAAATTTAGATATCAAAACAGTGGGAAAAAATATGCAAAAAAATGGATGCAAACATATCATTTGAAGGTTTTGCATGACATCGAGTCAATTTTGGTTATGTGTCCATGTTCCCAATAATATGTCGTATCTCGCAAAATGTCAAGGTTGTCTGAAAATGTTTAAATAGTTGGTAAGTATCAATTATCACAAAACAAAAATTGAAAAATACAAAATAATAAACTGTATCATATAACAAATTAAAAGATCACAATAATGGCAACAAAAATAGAAACATATGAGCATTTCATTAAAAGGCTAAGTATAACATCCAGCTATATCAATCTTTCTGCATTGTCATTGTGTAATTTTAAATTGGTTCCTGCAAGTTCAAATATCGCAAAACAATAAAAAGAAAAGTAAACACATCTGTAAACATACCATTTGAAGGTTGAACATAACATTGAAATACAAAACAAATTTGGTTATGTGTTCAACCCAATAATATATATTTTTCGGCAAAATGTTGAGGATGCTTGAAACTATTTAAATAGTTGGTAAGTAGTTATCATGAAAAAAAACTTAACTAATGTGAAATAAATAACTATATTATATAACAATTAAAAAATCAAAACAGTGGTAACAAAATATAAACAACTATACATTTAATTAAGGGTAAGCATAACATTCAGCTGTCATTCTATTAGATTTTCCATTGTGTAATCATATACTAGTATTTTTTGCCTACTTTGCTGGGCATTAAAATTTATGTTATTAAAAAAATATTGTAATGATTAAATATTAAAAATAAAAGAAAAATAAACTATTGTAATTAATATTAAATAGTTATATATATATATATATATTTAAATATTATAATTTATGCGGCAACCATAATAAATTGTTCTGTTGTTCATCCAAAAATAATTTTATCATGGATGATTATTCTGATTAATTGTTTTGTTATTCATCTAATACTTTATACAGTAACAATAATTAATTGTCATGTTTTTCACCTAACAATAATTTTGCCATGGATTATTATTTGATTAACTATTCTGTTATCCATCTAAATTTTTTATTATGAATGGTTATTTTTTGGCATAGATATATAAAAAATGATTTGTGATTTTATTCTGAAAAAAAGTTCTTAATTCATTGCAATTTAAATTTATTTTGTGTAGATATGAAAAATTGAACAAATAATCATTAAAATTATATAAGTGATACAATTCAAGTAATATTATATAAATTATATACAAACTACAATATGTTAACTTTTTTGATGAAGCAAAAAAGTGTATATGATGTCATCATGTATATATATATATATATAGTATGATGCAATGTATGCTTTGTTATTAAGTTTTAAATATATTTTTATATGTATAAGAGGCATTCTAATTAAAATTTCAAATTACAACATAAAAATAAACATCCTAACAAAAAAATACATTAATCTTTCAGAGAAAAATAAATATAACTTCATGAGTAGTTTTCTTTCCGAACAAAATAAATTTGAAAATCGGAGCAAAATAAATTTAAGATCATGAGTAGTTTCCATTCCAAACAAAATAAACATGAAAATTATGTTCAAGTCCAATCTTGTTACCAACATAACTTCATGACTTCCAATTTTTTGAATATTTTTCTTCCTGTAGTGCAATGAACATTTGAATAGATGCACAATATTAATTAGTCATTCCTTACTAAAAAATAATAATATGCACACCGTATATAACATGACCACCAAATATTTATAACTTACTTTTTCTTTTTTAATTGCTTTCAGTTTTGAAATAAATCTATTTTAATCATCTTTTTTTATCCTTAAAGTCGTCAAAAATATATGGCAGCTTGACATCATTATCAATCTCTTTGCTTTTCCTCTTCAAATAATTAGTGTTTGCAGATTTTTCAGTACCAGGCTTTGCATATTGATGTCAATTTTAGTTTCAGTGCTAAAACTTGGTACAGACATCTACATATAAATGAAGCAAAATAACTTGGTGCAAGGACATGAATCACTAACTAATTAACTATATATATATATATATACACACACGCACACACACACACACATATGACAATAAAATACCTGTAACCTTTGTAATGCAACTGCATCGTCTTCACTTTCTTTCATAGAATTCCAAGTCAACTCAAAACCTTCAAATATGTCTGTGGCCGTGTACATGCTTGAACCTCTGTGTACATTACTCTCACCAACATATATAGTCAATCTTGCATAGGCAAAAATAATCATAGCTGTGAGATTTTAACATTCTACATATATGTAATATCACAAATACATGTTGGTTAGATTTTCAATTAATAAAACATAGTTGACAACGAAAATTTGGACAATGAATGATGATTAGAAAAACTAGTAGAATGAAAGAAAAAACTTTCTGCTCTTTAATCTTGCTTCCAGAAGTAAGAGACGGTTTTGCCCGAATCATCCCTTTTATAGTAATTAAAAAATTACAATTGTCAACCCTTGTTGTGTCCTTTTTTGACTGTAAGCTGACATATAAAGAAACTATTGCATGTATCATAGTGGAAGTTCACTTGCAACTCAAGTTAGTATGAGTTGACGTTGATAAAATAAGAGAATTTGGGGAATTTTTTGTTACGGTCACTATAAACCATGTTTGGTGAGGGATATCAAATTTTATGTAAACACTCACAGCTCATACATTAGTATATTTATGAATCCCTTTAACGATGGTGAATAATAATTAAAAAACTGAATTTTAAAAATTCTATCTGTCTGTATTTAATAGGATCCTATGTACTATTCTTGTTTATATTGTCTGACATCCTGTTTTATAGTAATGGAGAGATGAATAATTATACCGTGGTATTGAAACTATAGTAGAATTTTATAAAAGTGGAAACATGAACAGTAAATATTGAAAAAAAACAGATTTATTTTCGTAAAGACAATTACTGAAACAATGAGTAATAAATATAGTGATGGAGAAACTCTCTAAAGGGCAATTACTTTTTTTTCCAATTGCATGCTACATTAGATAGTAAGGTATTCTTGGCATCTTACTTGCCAAATAGGAAATGTAGAAGACATGCAGGCATCTTCAGTAAAAAGGCACAGCTAGTCGATATATGGATCGTAGCAATTAAAAAGATAGGACGAAAATCGACAACATAATATAACTATAGTAGCCATTGACATAAATCATAATATAAATGATACACTGGACTCCTTTAAAATAATGAAGCACTTGAGTAACATCGAGATAAACCATTGTAGCATTAATAAGTATTCAACTAGTTAAAAGTTTGAAAGTAATTCATAAAATATTATGAATTGGCACTTCAAAATATTTGCAGTTGTTTGACCGAAATCTGGGCTTAACACCCAAATTCGGTGTGAAAACCTCACAATCACAGATCAAATGCAGAAAATGCAGTAAAATAAGAGAGGACACTGGATATTTTTATAGTGGTTCGGCTCAATCCAAGCCTACGTCCACTTTATAGTTTCTTAAATCCTAAGAAGTTATTACAATATTGTTTGCTTGCTGTTTATACACGAAATCCTCGTGTTTACAATGAAGAAGAGGAGATTAGAGAAAATTATACACGATAGCCTCGTGTTGTAATGTGGAGTTTGGCTTCCTTATTGAGCAATGGCCTTGCGTGAAGTAATGGTGGAAGCCATGATGAGTGAGAGCCAAAATATCCCCTCAAATCACCATATGATGGTGTATTTATAGGTGCAGAGAAGCCCTAAGGAGATCCGGATGAATGACAAGTGTCCCCAATCCAACGCCTTGATAGAACGTGGTGACTAAGTGGCAAAATGGGAGAAAGCCTCTCTAATTCGTGTAAGGCCATGTGGAAGGTGATCCATGAAAATAGGATGAAATGGTGCTACAAGAATAGGTCAACTCTGAAGTGCATTAGCAGGTCGAAGGGGGTTGGTTCAGTTCTCCATCCGATCCGAACCGGAGTGTCCAAAGCCAAGCGTGCTCTTGTGAGGATTTGGTGTGAAGCGGGTCGGGTCTGCCTTATCCCGATCCGAGCCGAGATAATGTCTCCGATCCGAAGACTCCGTGTCCAATGTTTCTAAGGTGGAGCAGATCGGGTATGCTCCCTCTGATCCGATCCGTGCTGACGTGAATGCGGAGAGCAAGTGCCAAGCAGTCCATCTCAAGGCAGCGTCCGATCCGAACTGACTTATCTAATCCGATCCGAGGATCAATTCAATGCTAAATTCCAGGTTTCCGGTTCAGCGCGCGTTCACGGAAACGAGCATAACTTTCAAACCGTAATTCCGTATTAGCCAAACGAAAGCTCAAACTGAAGCTAATTCAGAGGGCTACTAAAGTTAAAGAGCTCAGCTTCATAATTGCTGTTTTCGGGCCCAATAGAGGTCGTCTGATAGGTGTTTCTGGCCAATCTTTATTTGTGATGCAACTTCAACCAAATCGCTTCATGTCTTTTGATGATGTTCCAAATACTTGAGTTTATTGTTTACCAGAGATTCTATGTGTGCTGCTTTGACTAAAAAGCGGGTCAACATTTCGCCCCCCAGAACATATCTTGCTGGTTGAAGGAAGATGTGTTCTGGATAATCCAAGGCCACGCCGAGCCTGCCAGCTGCGAGTACAATCCATACCTGCGAAGAAAAGAGAGCAAAAAGATGTTTCAAATCCTGACAAAACTGATTACACTTTCGAGCATAAACCATGCTTGGGCGTTTGTTTAAGTATAAACCACACTCAAGAGACGTTCGAATCATCCTTCCAAAACCTGACGAGGGATAACCTTCCGGGTATAAGCCATACCAAGAAGTTCAAACTGAGCATAAGCCATACCCGTGTTTTATGAAGTTCCTTTGCCAAATCCTGACAAAAAAATAAGTCGTTCCAGAGTATAATCCATACTTAAGAATCCTAATGAGTACAATCCATACTCATGTCGGGATAGAGCTATACTTGCCAAAACCTGACAAGACAGTCTGTCCCTAGGCATAATCCATGCCTAGGGGTCCGAGATAAGTATAAGCCATACTTTAATGGAGATTGAGAATCCTGCCACAACCTGACAAGACACTTAAATTGCCAAACATAATCCATGCTCGGAAAGTCCTTCCTTATTCAATTAAAAGCACAAAACCAAATCAAATCCTGATTGGTTTGTCATCGAGTGCAGAGCACGCTTTGGAGCTAAATCCTAACCCCGAACGTGTGTACTCCGATTTAGCCAATCGGAAAACCTAAAGAAAGCAAAGAAACATACCTTAAATCCTAGGAAATGCAAGAAATCTAGACTGATTCCATATAGATCAGTTGATGATGAGCCCGCGAGAGCTTGATCAGGGTCATTCCCTCTCCGGGGAGCAGGTGGTGGTAGCATAGGTGTTGGCGCTGTTGGTTGTTTCACATACTCGGGTAGCTCTCCACGTCTAACCCATTCCTCAATCAAGTCTCACAAGTGCCTACAGTTATTTGTGTCATGGTCGTCCATATCATGAAATATGCAGTATTTTCCAGAATCGCGTTCTCTTTGTGATGGCTCCCCCCTGGGAGGCTTTGGATAAGGGACGTCACCGTTTGTGTTCACGTAGATGTCAGTCAAGGTTGAATTGAGTTCGGTGTACTTTTCATATCTAGGCCTTCTCCGGGGCTGAGCGTTGCGGTCATTCTTGACTGCAGCTTTTCCTTTGCCTTTACCAGAATCAGACGGTTCTCCGTCTTTGAGCATGTTGACATCGAGGATTTTCTTTTTGGACATTGCGTCTTCTTCACGCAGAAATCTATCCGATTCAAGGTAGAACTCGCTGAGATTTCATGGTGGGTCTCGGTACACGAATTTTTTGAACTCCGAGTTGTCCAAAACACCGTATACTGCCGCCATCAACACCATAGATGGCTCAGGTCGATCAACTGATGCTGTTGGAATGTTGAACCTTTCCTAAAAAGAGCGCAGAGTTTCTCTGGGCCTCTTCTTGATTGTGATGAGAGACATGACATTCTTAGGTCGAGCAATGTAGACCCGAAACTGTTCAATAAAGCGATCGACCAACATGTTCCAACTGTTGATCGATTCAGATTCCAGCTGCCGAATCCACATAGCAGCTATATCGGTCAAAAAGAGAGGGAAGCACTTTGCTATGACGTTTTCCGATGCTGATTGAACTTTCAGATGACGTTTGTAGCGCATTAGGTGCACGGTAGGATCTGTCATGCCGTTGTAAGGCTCCAGTTGTGGAAGTTTGAAATCTGGTGGATTGCGTGAATTCCTGATTTCCTGAGTGAATGGGTTGTGATTGACATCATCCATGTCATTCTGATAAGTGCGACCTCTAGAGAGCCATTCAATGAGATTGGCGTGCCGATCGCCATCAAAGAGCTGTTGCAAGCTGCTAAGTTCAGAACTGGTGCCCCCAGTGTTGAGTCTAGTAGAGTGTGGAAGTGTACGGGGAGCTTGGAAGGCCATTCGGTTCGGTTCGGAGGTGCCCCCTTGTTGCGGCTTGGAGAAGCGAAGGAGGTCATGGAGAGGTGCACGGTTCAGGTCGGATGTACCGATCCGATCAGGTTCTCCTGTTCCGATCCGGGGTGCTTGATGCTGAAGCTGTGTGGCACTGCCGATCCGATCCGGTGCTAATGTAGGTCGAACCGGAGCGAACTCTTGATTTACATAGGGGAGGCTGCTGCCCACAGGATCATGTAGGGTTGCTGTTCGGATCGGGTCCGAACCGACCCGGTAGGGGAATGCCCCCCATTTCCATCTACGCGGGATTCAGACTTTGGCCCTCGGTTCGGATCGGATCTGAACCGATCCGGTTCGTTATCCCTGTTGGAGCGATTTCCAGCGAGTTGTACGCTGTTGCTCGGCCTTCCTTCCATCCGAGCGAAGAATTGGTTAATCATCTCATGTTGTTTGCGAAGGAGGTCATCTTGCCTTGCCATCTGAGCTCTCAATTCAGTGAGAACGCCATCCATCTCATCTCGTGTCAAGTATGCTGTCGGGTTTTCATGTGAGGAAGCTTCATGGCTTGCCTCGTTTCTCGTGCCTTCGCCTTCAACATGGGAAACCTTTCGCTTAGCCATTGATCCAGTAGCCAAATAATCCAAGCAGAAATTGAAGTTGTCATGTACCTCCCTACCTGGCGCGCCAAAATGTTAGACTGAAATCTGGGCCTAACACCCAAATTCGATGTGAAAACCTCACAATCACAGATCAAATGCAAAAAATGCAGTAAAATAAGAGAGTGGTTCGGCTCAATCCAAGCCTACGTCCACTTTATAGTTTCTTAAATCCTAAGAAGTTATTTCAATACTGTTTGCTTGTTGTTTATACACAAAATCCTCGTGTTTACAATGAAGAAGAGGAAATTAGAGAAAATTATACATGATGGCATCGTGTTGTAATGTGTAACTTGGCTTCCTTATTGAGCAATGGCCTTGCGTGAAGTAATGGTGGAAGCCATGATGAGTGAGAGCCAAAAGATCCACTTACATCACCATATGATGGTGTATTTATAGGTGCAGAGAAGCCCTAAGGAGATCCGGATGAATGACAAGTGTCCCCAATCCAACGCCTTGATAGAACATGGTGACTAAGTGGCAAAATTGGAGAAAGCCTCTCCAATTCGTGTAAGGCCATATGGAAGGTGATCCATGAAAATAGGATGAAATGGTGCCATAAGAATAGGTCAATTTTGAAGTGCAGTAGCAGGTCGAAGGGGTCGGTTCGGTTCTCCATCCGATCCAAACCAGAGTGTCCAAAGCCAAGCATGCTCTTCTGAGGATTTGGTGTGAAGCGGGTCGGGTCTGCCTTATCTCGATCCGAACCGAGGTAAGGTCTCCGATCTGAAGACTCCGTGTCTAATATTTCGAAGGTGGAGCGGATCGGGTATGCTCCCTCCGATCTGATCCGTGCTGACGTGAATGCAGAGAGCAAGTGCCATGCTGTCCATCTCAAGGCAGCGTCCGATCCGAACTGACTTATCCGATCCGATCCGAAGATCTATTCAATGCTAAATTCCAGGTTTCCGGTTCTGCATACATTCATGGAAACGAGCATAACTTTCAAACTGTAAGTCCGTTTTAGCCAAACGAAAGCCCCAACTGAAGCTAATTCAGAGGGCTACAGGATTTATAGAGCTCAGCTCCATAATTGCTGTTTTCGGGTCCAAAAGAGGTCGTCTGATAGGAGTTTCGGGCGAATCTTTGTTTGTGAAGCGACTTCCACCAAATCGCTTCATGTCTTTTGATGATGTTCCAAATACTTGAGTGTATTGTTAACCAGAGATTCTATGTGTGACTGCTTTGACTAAAAGGCGGGTCAGCATTTTTTCCCCCATAATATATCTTGCTGGTTGAAGGAATAAGTGTTCTGGATAATCCAAGGCCACGTCGAGCCTGCCAGCTACGAGTATAATCCAAACCTGCGAAGAAAAGAGAGAAAAAAGGTGTGTCAAATCCTGACAAAACTGATTACACTTTCGAGCATAAACCATGCTTGGGCGTTTGTTTGAGTATAAATCACACTCAAGAGACGTTCGAATCATCCTTCCAAAACCTGACGTGGGATAACCTTCCCATACCAAGAAGTTCAAACTGAGCATAAGCCATACCCGAGTTTTATTGAGTTCCTTTGCCAAATCCTGACAAAACAATAAGCCATTCCAGAGTATAATCCATACTTAAGAATACTAATGAGTACAATCCATACTCATGTCGGGATAGAGCTATACTTTCCAAAACCTGACAAGACAGTCTGTCCCTAGGCATAATCCATGCCTAGGGGTCCGAGATAAGTATAAGCCATACTTTAATGGAGATTGAGAATCCTACCACAAATTGACAAGACACTTAAATTGCCAAATATAATCCATGCTCGGAAAGTCCTTCCTTATTCAATTAAAAGCACAAAACCAAAGCAAATCCTGATTGGTTTGTCATCGAGTGCAGAGCATGCTTTGGAGCTAAATCCTAACCCGGAATGTGTGTACTCCGATTTAGCCAATCCGAATACCTAAAGAAAGCAAAGAAACATATCTTAAATCCTAGGAAATGCAAGAAATCCAAACTGATCCCATCCAGATCAGTTGATGATGAGCCCCCGAGAGCTTGATCCAGGGGCATTCCCTCTCCGGGGAGCAGGTGGTGGTAGCACAGGTGCTGGCGCTGTTGGTTGTTTCACATACTCGGGTAGCTCTCCACGTCTAACCCGTTCCTCAATCAAGTCTCGCAAGTGCCTACAGTCATTTGTGTCATGCCCGTCCATATCATGAAATATGCAGTATTTTCCAGAATCGTGTTCTCATTGTGATGGCTCCCTCCTGGGAGGCTTTGGTTAAGGGACGTCCCCGTTTGTGTTCACGTAGATGTCAGTCAAGGTTTAATTGAGTTCGGTGTACTTTTCATATCTAGGCCCTCTCCGGGGCTGAGCGTTGCGGTTATTCTTGACGGCAGCTTTTCCTTTGCCTTTACCAGAATCAGACGGTTCTCCGTCTTTGAGCATGTTAACATTGAGGATTTTCTTTTTGGACATTGCGTCTTCTTCACGCAGAAATCTATCTGATTCAAGGTAGAACTCGCTGAGATTCCTTGGTGGGTCTCGGTACAAGGATTTTTTGAACTCCGAGTTGTCCAAAACACCGGATACTGCCGCCATCAACACCATATATGGCTCATGTCGATCAACTGATCCTGCTGCAATGTTGAACCTTTCCTAAAAAGAGTGAAGAGTTTCTCTGGGCCTCTGCTTGAATATGGTGAGAGACATGACATTCTTAGGTCGAGCAATGTGGACCCGAAGCTGTTCAATAAAGCGAGCGACCAACATGTTCCAACCGTTGATCGATTCAGATTCCAGCTGCCGAATCCACATAGCAGCTATATCGGTCAAAAAGAGAGGGAAGCACTTTGCCATGACGTTTTCCGACGCTGATTGAACTTCCATATGAGGTTTGTAGCGCAGTAGGTGCACGGTAGGATCTGTCCTGCCGTTGTAGGGCTCTAGTTGTGGAAATTTGAAATCTGGTGGATCGCGTGAATTCCTGATTTCCTAAGTGAATGGGTTGTGATTGACATCATCCATGTCATTCTGATAAGTGCAACCTCTAGAGAGTCGTTCAATGAGATTGGCAAGCCGATCGCCTTCAAAGAGTTGTTGCATGCTGCTAAATTCAGAACTGGTGCCCCCGGTGTTGAGTCTAGTAGAGTGTGGAAGTGTACGTGGAGCTTGGAAGGTCATTCGGTTCGGTTCGGAGGTTCCCCCTTGTTGCGGCTCGGAGAAGTGAAGGAGGTCATGGAGAGGTACACGGTTCGGGTCGGATGTACCGATCAGGTTCTCCTACTCCGATCCGGGGTGCTTGATGCTGAAGCTGTGTGGCACTGCTGATCCTATCCGGTGCTAATGTAGGTCGAACCGGAGTGAAGTCTTGATTTCCAGAGGGGAGGCTGCTGCCCCCGGGCTCATGTAGGGTTGTTGTTCGGATCGGGTTCGAACCGACCCGGTGGGGGAATGCCCCCCATTTCCATCTGCGTGGGATTCAGAATTTGACCCTCGGTTCGGATCGGATCCGAACCGATCCCGTTCGTTATCCCTGTTGGAGCCATTTCCATGCCATTTCCAGCTAGTTGTACGTTGTTGCTCGGCCTTCCTTCCATTCGAGCGAAGAATTGGTTAATCATCTCATGTCGTTTGCGAAGGAGGTCATCCTGCCTTGCCATCTGTGCGCTCAATTCGGTGAGAACACCATCCATCTCGTCTCGCGTCAAGTATGCTGACGGGTTTTCATGTGAGGAAGCTTCATGGCTTGCCTCGTTTCTCGTGCCTTCGCCTTCAACACGGGAAACCTTTCGCTTAGCCATCGATCCAATAGCCAAATAATCCAAGCAGAAATTGAAGTTGTCGTGTGCCCCCCTACCTAGCACGCCAAAATGTTAGACCGAAATCTGGGCCTAACACCCAAATTCGATGTGAAAACCTCACAATCACAGAACAAATTTAGAAAATGCAGTAAAATAAGAGAGTTGTTCGGCTCAATCCAAGCCTACGTCCACTTTATAGTTTCTTAAATCCTAAGAAGTTATTACAATACTGTTTGCTTGCTGTTTATATGCGAAATCCTCGTGTTTGCAATGAAGAAGAGGATATTAGAGAAAATTATACACGATAGCCTCGTGTTGTAATGTGGAACTTGGCTTCCTTATTGAACAATGGCCTTGCGTGAAGTAATGGTGGAAGCCATGATGAGTGAGAGCCAAAAGATCCCCTCAAATCACCATATGATGGTGTATTTATAGGTGCAGAGAAGCCCTAAGGAGATCCGGATGAATGACAAGTGTCCTCAATCCAACGCCTTGATAGAACGTGGTGACTAAGTGGCAAAATGGGAGAAAGCCTCTCCAATTCGTGTAAGGCCATGTGGAAGGTGATCCATGAAAATAGGAGGAAATGGTGCCACAAGAATAGGTCAATTCTGAAGTGCAGTAGTAGGTCGAAGGGGGTCGGTTCGGTTCTCCATTCGATCCGAACCGGAGTGTCCAAAGCCAAGCGTGTTCTTGTGAGGATTTGGTGTGAAGCGGGTCGGGTCTGCCTTATCCCGATCCGAACCGAGGTAATGTCTCCGATCCGTAGACTGCGTATCCAATGTTTTGAAGGTGGAGCGGATCGGGTATGCTCCCTTTGATCCGATCCGATCCGTGCTGACGTGAATGCGGAGAGCAAGTGCCAAGCTGTCCATCTCAAGGCAGCGTCCGATCCGAACTGACTTATCCGATCCGATCCGAGGATCTATTCATTGCTAAATTCCAGGTTTTCGGTTCTGCACACGTTCACGGAAACGAGCATAACTTTCAAACCGTATGTCCGTTTTAGCCAAACGAAAGCTCAAACTGAAGCTAATTCAGAGGGCTACAAGGATTATAGAGCTTAGATCCGTAATTGCTATTTTCGGGCCCAAAAGAGGTCGTCTGATAGGAGTTTCGGATCAATCTTTGTTTGTGATGCGACTTCAACCAAATCGCTTCATGTCTTTTGATGATGTTCCAAATACTTGAGTGTATTGTTTACCAGAGATTCTATGTGTGACTGCTTTGACTAAAAAGCGGGTCAACATTTTGCCCCTCAGAACATATCTTGCTGGTTGAAGGAAGATGTGTTCTGGATAATCCAAGGCCATGCCGAACCATCCAGCTGCGAGTATAATCCATACCTGAGAAGAAAAGAGAGCAAAAAGGTGTGTCAAATCCTGACAAAACTGATTATACTTTCGAGCATAAACCATGCTTGGGCGTTTGTTTGAGTATAAACCACACTCAAGAGACGTTCGAATCATCCTTCCAAAACCTGACGAGGGATAACCTTCCGGGTATAAGCCATACCAAGAAGTTCAAACTGAGCATAAGCCATACCGGAGTTTTATTGAGTTCCTTTGCCAGGTTCTAACAAAACAATAAGCCGTTCCAGATTATAATCCATACTTAAGAATCCTAATGAGTACAATCCATACTCATGTCGGGATAGAGCTATACTTGCCAAAACCTGACAAGATAGTCTGTCCCTAGGCATAATCCATGCCTAGGGGTCTGAGATAAGTATAAGCCATACTTTAAGGGAGATTGAGAATCCTTCCACAACTTGACAAGACACTTAAATTGCCAAACATAATCAATGATCGGAAAGTCCTTCCTTATTCAATTAAAAGCAAAAAACCAAAGCAAATCCTGATTGGTTTGTCATCGAGTGCAGAGCACGCTTTGGAGCTAAATCCTAACACCGAACGTGTATACTCCGATTTAGCCAATCGGAAAACCTAAAGAAAGCAAAGAAACATGTCTTAAATCCTAAGAAATGCAAGAAATCCAGACTGATCCCATCCAGATCAGTTGATGATGAGCCCACGAGAGCTTGATCCAGGGTCATTCCCTCTCCGGGGAGCAGGTGGTGGTAGCACAGGTGCTGGCGCTGTTGGTTATTTCACATACTCGGGTAGCTCTCCACGTCCAACCCGTTCCTCAATCAAGTCTCGCAAGTGCCTACAGTCATTTGTGTCATACCCGTCTATATCATGAAATATGCAGTATTTTCCAGAATCGCGTTCTCTTTGTGATGGCTCCCTCCAGGGAGACTTTGGATAAGGGACATCACCGTTTGTGTTCACTTAGATGTCAGTCAAGGATGAATTGAGTTCGGTGTACTTTTCATATCTAGGCCCTCTCCGGGGCTGAGCGTTGTGGTCATTCTTGACGGCAGCTTTTCCTTTGCCTTAACCAGAATCAGACGGTTCTCTGTCTTTGAGCATGTTGACATCGAGGATTTTCTTTTTGAACATTGCATCTTCTTCACGCAGAAATCTATCCGATTCAAGGTAGAACTCGCTGAGATTCCTTGGTGGGTCTCGGTTCAAGGATTTTTTGAACTCCGAGTTGTCCAAAACACCAGATAATGCCGCCATCAACACCATAGATGGCTCAGGTCGATTAACTGATGCTGCTGCAACGTTGAACCTTTCCTAAAAAGAGTGCAGAGTTTCTCAGGGCCTCTGCTTGTTTGTGGTGCGAGACATGACATTCTCAAGTCGAGCAATGTGGACCCGAAACTGTTCAATAAAGCGAGCGACCAACATGTTCCAACTGTTGATCGATTCAGATTCCAGCTGCCGAATCCACATAGCAGCTATATCGGTCAAAAAGAGAGGGAAGCACTTTGCCATGACGTTTTCCGACGCTGATTGAACTTCCATATGACGTTTGTAGCGCATTAGGTGCACGGTAGGATCTGTCCTGCCGTTGTAGGGCTCCAGTTGTAGAAGTTTGAAATCTGGTGGATCGCGTGAATTCCTGATTTCCTGAGTGAATGGGTTGTGATTGACATCATCCATGTCATTCTGATAAGTACGACCTCTAGAGAGCGATTCAATGAGATTGGTGAGCCGATCGCCTTCAAAGATCTGTTGCAAGCTGCTAAATTTAGAACTGGTGCCCCCAGTGTTGAGTCTAGTAGATTGTGGAAGTGTACGGGGAGCTTGGAAGACCATTCGGTTCGGTTCAGAGGTGCCCCCTTGTTGCGGCTTGGAGAAGCGATGGAGGTTGTGGAGAGGTGCACGGTTCGGGTCGGATGTACCGATCAGGTTCTCCTATTCCGATCTGGGGTGCTTGATGCTGAAGCTGTGTGGCACTACCGATCCGATCCGGTGCTAATGTAGGTCGAACCAGAGCAAAGTCTTGATTTCCAGAGGGGAGGCTGCTGGCCCCAGGCTCATGTAGTGTTGCTGTTCGGATCGTGTCCGAACTGACCCGGTGGGGGAATGCCCCCCCATTTCCATCTGCGCGGGATTCAGACTTTGGTCCTCGGTTCGGATCGGATCCGGACCGATCCGGTTTGTTATCCCTGTTGGAGCCATTTCCATGCCATTTCCAGCGAGTTGTACGCTGTTGCTCGGCATTCCTTCCATCCGAGCGAAGAATTGGTTAATCATCTCATGTTGTTTACGAAGGAGGTCATCTTGCCTTGCCATCTGAGCTCTCAATTCGGTGAGAACGCCATCCATCTCTTCTCGCATCAAGTATGCTGACGGGTTTTCATGTGTGGAAGCTTCATGGCTTGCCTCGTTCCTCGTGCCTTCGCCTTTAACACGGGAAACCTTTCGCTTAGCCATGTATCCAATAGCCAAATAATCTAAGCAGAAATTGAAGTTGTCGTGTGCCCCCCCACCTGGCGTGCCAAAATGTTCGACCGAAATTTGGGCCTAACACCCAAATTCGATGTGAAAACCTCATAATCACAGATCAAATGCAGAAAATGCAGTAAAATAAGAGAGTGGTTCTGCTCAATCCAAGCCTACGTCCACTTTATAGTTTCTTAAATACTAAGAAGTTATTACAATACTGTTTGCTTGCTGTTTATACACAAAATCTTAGTGTTTACAATGAACAAGAGGAGATTAGAGAAAATTATACACGATAGCCTCGTGTTGTAATGTGGAACTTGGCTTCCTTATTGAGCAATGGCCTTGCGTGAAGTAATGGGGGAAGTCATGACGGGTGAGAGCCAAAAGATCCCCTCAAATCACCATATAATGGTATATTTATAGGTGCAGAGAAGCCCTAAGGAGATCTGGATGAATGATAAGTGTCCCCAATCGAACGCCTTGATAGAACGTGGTGACTAAGTGGCAAAATGGAAGAAAGCCTCTCCAATTCGTGTAAGGCCATGTGGAAGGCGATCCATGAAAATAGGATGAAATGGTGCCACAAGAATAGGTCAATTCTGAAGTGTAGTAGCAGGTCGAAGGGGGCGGTTCGGTTCTCCATTCGATCCGAACCAGAGGGTCCAAATTCAAGCGTGCTCTTGTGAGGATTTGGTGTGGAGCGGGTCGGGTCTGCCTTATCTCGATCCGAACCGAGGTAATGTCTCCGATCCGAAGACTCCGTGTCCAATGTTTCGAAGGTGGAGAGGATCGGGTATGCTCCCTCCGATCCGATCCGTGCTGATGTGAATGCGGAGAGAAAGTGCCAAGCTGTCCATCATAAGGCAGCGTCCGATCTGAACTGACTTATCCGATCCGAGGATCTACTCAATGCTGAATTCCAGGTTTCCAGTTCTGCACACGTTCAAGGAAACGAGCATAACTTTCAAACTGTAAGTCCGTTTTAGCCAAACGAAAGCTCAAACAGAAGCTAATTCAGAGGGATACAAGAATTTTAAAGCTCAACTCTGTAATTTCTGTTTTCGGGCCCAAAAGAGGTCGTCTGATAGGATTTTCGGGCCAATCTTTGTTTGTGATGCGACTTCAACCAAATCGCTTCATGTCTTTTGATGATGTACCAATTACTTGAGTGTATTGTTTACCAGAGATTCTATGTGTGACTGCTTTGACTAAAAAGCGGGTCAACATTTTGCCCCCCATAACATATCTTGCTGGTTGAAGGAAGATGTATTCTGGATAATCCAAGGCCACGCCGAGCCTGCCAGCTGCGAGTATAATCCATACCTGCGAAGAAAAGAGAGCAAAAAGGTGTGTCAAATCCTGACAAAACTGATTACACTTTCAAGCATAAACCATGCTTGGGCGTTTGTTTGAGTATAAACCACACTCAAGAGACGTTCGAATCATCCTTTCAAAACCTGACGAGGGATAACCTTCCGGGTATAAGCCATACCAAGAAGTTCAAACTGATCATAAGCCATAACCGAGTTTTATTGAGTTCCTTTGCCAAATCCTGACAAAACAATAGGCCGTTCCAGAGTATAATCCATACTTAAGAATCCTAATGAGTACAATCCATACTCTTGTCGAGATAGAGCTATACTTGCCAAAACCTGACAAGACAATCTGTCCCTAGGCATAATCCATGCCTAGGGGTCCGAGATAAGTATAAGCCATACTTTAATGGAGATTGAGAATCCTGCCACAACCTGACAAGACTCTTAAATTGCCAAACATAATCCATGCTCGGAAAGTCCTTCCTTATTCAATTAAAAGCACAAAAACAAAGCAAATCCTAATTGGTTTTTCATCAAGTGCAGAGCACGCTTTGGAGCTAAATCCTAACCCCGAACGTGTGTACTCCGATTTAGCCAATCGGAAAACCTAAAGAAAGCAAAGAAACATATCTTAAATCCTAAGAAATGCAAGAAATCCAGACTGATCCCATCCAGATCAGTTGATGATGAGCCCGCGAGAGCCTGATCCAGGGTCATTCCCTCTCCGGGGAGCAGGTGGTGGTAGCACAGGTGCTGGCACTATCGGATGTTTCACATACTCAGGTAGCTCTCCACGTCTAACTCGTTCCTCAATCAAGTCTCGCAAGTGCCTACAGTCATTTGTGTCATGCCCGTCCATATCATGAAATATGCAGTATTTTCCAGAATCCTATTCTCTTTGTGATGGCTACCTCTTAGGAGGCTTTGGATAAGGGACGTCACCGTTTGTGTTCACGTAGATGTCATTCAAGTTTGAATTGATTTCGGTGTACTTTTCATATCTAGGCCCTCTCCGGGGTTGAGCATTGCGGTCATTCTTGACGGCCGCTTTTCCTTTGCGTTTACCATAATCAGACGGTTCTCCGTCTTTGAGCATGTTGACATCGAGGATTTTCTTTTTGTACATTGTGTCTTCTTCACGCAGAAATCTATCCGATTCAAGGTAGAACTCGCTGAGATTCCGTGGTGGGTCTCGGTACAAGGATTTTTTGAACTCCGAGTTGTCCAAAACACCGGATACTGCCGCCATCAACACCATAGATGGCTCAGGTCGATCAACTGATGCTGCTGCAACGTTGAACCTTTCCTAAAAAGAGTGCAGAATTTCTCCGGGCCTCTGCTTGATTGTGGTGAGAGACCTGACATTCTTAAGTCGAGCAATGTGAACCTGAAACTGTTCAATAAAGCGATCGTCCAACATGTTCTAACCGTTGATCGATTCAGATTCCAGCTGCCGAATCCACATAGCAGCTATATCGGTCAAAAAGAGAGGGAAGCACTTTGCCATGACTTTTTCCGATGCTGATTGAACTTCCATATGATGTTTGTAGCGCATTAGGTGCACGGTAGGATCTGTCCTGCCGTTGTAGGGCTCTAGTTGTCGAAGTTTGAAATCTGGTGGATTGCGTGAATTCCTAATTTCCTAAGTGAATGGGTTGTGATTGACATCATCCATGTCATTCTGATAAGTGTGAACTCTAGAGAGTCTTTCAATGAGATTGGCGAGCCGATCGCCTTCAAAGAGCTGTTGCAAGCTGCTAAGTTCAGAACTGGTGCCCCCGGTGTTGAGTCGAGTATAGCTTGGAAGAGTACGGGGAGCTTGGAAGGCCATTCGGTTCAGTTCGGAGGTGCCCCCTTGTTGCGGCTCGGAGAAGCGAAGGAGGTCATGGAGAGGTGCACGGTTCGGGTCGGATGTACCAGTCAGGTTCCCCTGCTCCGATTCGGGATGCTTGATGCTGAAGCTATGTGGCACTGCCGATCCGATCCGGTGCTAATGTAGGTCGAACCAGAGCGAAGTCTTGATTTCCAGAGGGGAGGCTGCTGCCCCCAGGCTCATGTAGGGTTGCTGTTCGGATCGGGTCCAAACCGACCCGGTGGAGGAATGTCCCCCATTTCCATCTGCGCGGGATTAAGACTTTGGCCCCCGGTTCGGATCGGATCTGAACCGATCCGGTTCGTTATCCCTGTTGGAGCCATTTCCAGTGAGTTGTACGTTGTTGCTCGGCCTTCCTTCCATCCGAGCGATGAATTCGTTAATCATCTCATGTTGTTTGCAAAGGAGGTCATCTTGCCTTGCCATCTGAGCTCTTAATTCGATGAGAACGCCATCCATCTCTTCTCGCGTCAAGTATGCTGATGGGTTTTCATGTGAGGAAGCTTCATGGTTTGCCTCGTTTCTCGTGCCTTCGCCTTCAACACAGGAAACCTTTCGCTTAGCCATCGATCCAATAGCCAAATAATCCAAGCGAAGTTGTCGTGTACCCCCCTACCTGGCGCGCCAAAATGTTAGACCGAAATCTGGGCCTAACACCCAAATTCGATATGAAAACCTCACAGTCACAGATCAAATGTAGAAAATGCAGTAAAATAAGAGAGGACAAACGAGATTTTTATAGTGGTTCGGCTCAATCTAAGCCTACGTCCACTTTTATAGTTTCTTAAATCCTAAGAAGTTATTACAATATTGTTTGCTTGCTGTTTATACATGAAATCCTCATGTTTACAATGAAGAAGAGGAGATTAGAGAAAATTATACACGATAGCCTCGTGTTGTAATGTGGAACTTGGCTTCCTTATTGAGCAATGGCCTTGCGTGAAGTAATGGTGGAAGCCATGATGAATGAGAGCCAAAACATCCCCTCAAATCACCATATGATGGTGTATTTATAGGTACAGAGAAGCCCTAAGGAGATCCAGATGAATGACAAGTGTCCCCAATCCAACGCCTTGATAGAACGTGGTGACTAAGTGGCAAAATGGGAGAAAGCCTCTCCAATTCGTGTAAGGCCATGTGGAAGGTGATCCATGAAAATAGGATGAAATGGTGCCACAAGAATAGGTCAATTCTGAAGTGCAGTAGCAGGTCGAAGGGGGTCGATTCGGTTCTCCATTCGATCTGAACCGGAGTGTCCAAAGCCAAGCGTGCTCTTGTGAGGATTTGGTGTGAAGCGGGTCGGGTCTGCCTTATCCCGATCCGAACCGAGGTAATGTTTCTGATCCGAAGACTCTGTGTCCAATGTTTCGAAGGTGGAGCGGATCGGGTATGCTCCCAATGATTCTATCCGTGCTGACGTGAATGCGGAGAGCAAGTACCAAGCTGTCCATCTCAAGGCAGCGTCCGATCCGAACTGACTTATCCGATCTGATCCGAGGATCTATTCAATGCTAAATTCCTGGTTTCCGGTTCTGCACACGTTCACGGAAATGAGCATAACTTTCAAACCGTAAGTCCGTTTTAGCCGAACGAAAGTTCAACTGAAGCTAATTCAGAGGGCTACAAGAGTTATAGAGCTCAGCTCCGTAATTTTTGTTTTCGGTCCCAAAAGAGGTCGTCTGATAGGAGTTTCGGGCCAATATTTGTTTGTGACGTGACTTCAACCAAATCGCTTCGTGTCTTTTGATGATGTTCCAAATACTTGAGTGTATTGTTTACCGAAGATTCTATGTGTGACTGCTTTGACTAAAAAGCGGGTCAACATTTTGTCCCCCATAACATATCTTACTGGTTGAAGGAAGATGTGTTCTGGATAATCCAAGGCCACGCCGAGCCAGCCAGCTGCGAGTATAATCCAAACCTGCGATGAAAAGAGAGCAAAAAGGTATGTCAGATCCTGACAAAACTGATTACACTTTCGAGCATAAACCATGCTTGGGCGTTTGTTTGAGTATAAACCACACTCAAGAGATGTTCGAATCATCCTTCCAAAACCTGACGAGGGATAACCTTCCGGGTATAAGCCATACCAAGAAGTTCAAACTGAGCATAAGCCATACTCGAGTTTTATTGAGTTCCTTTGCCAAATCCTGACAAAACAATAAGCCTTTCCAGAGTATAATCCATACTTAAGAATTCTAATGTGTACAATCCATACTCATGTCGGGATAGAGCTATACTTGCCAAAACCTGACAAGACAGTCTGTCCCTAGGCATAATCCATGCCTAGGGGTCCGAGATAAGTATAAGCCATACTTTAATGGAGATTGAGAATCCTGCTACAACCTGACAAGACACTTAAATTGCCAAACATAATCCATGCTCGGAAAGTCCTTCCTTATTCAATTAAAAGCACAAAACCAAAGCAAATCCTGATTGGTTTGTCATCGAGTGCAGAGCAAGCTTTGGAGTTAAGTCCTAACCCCGAACATGTGTACTCCGATTTAGCCAATCGGAAAACCTAAAGAAAGCAAAGAAACATATCTTAAATCCTAAGAAATGCAAGAAATCCAGACTGATCCCATCCAGATCGGTTGATGATCAGCCCGCGAGAGCTTGATCCTGGGTCATTCCCTCTCCGGGGAGCAGGTGGTGGTAGCACAGGTGCTGGCGCTGTTGGTTGTTTCACATACTCGGGTAGCTCTCCACATCTAACCCGTTCCTCAATAAGTCTCGCAAGTGCCTACAGTCATTTGTGTCATGCCCGTCCATATCATGAAATATGCAGTATTTTCCAGAATCGCGTTCTCTTTGTGATGGCTCCCTCCTGGGAGGCTTTGGATAAGGGACGTCACCGTTTGTGTTCCCATAGATGTCAGCCAAGGTTGAATTGAGTTCGGTGTACTTTTCATATCTAGGCCCTCTCCGGGGCTGAGCGTTGTGGTCATTCTTGACGGCGGCTTTTACTTTGCCTTTACCAGAATCAGACGGTTCTCCGTCTTTGAGCATGTTGACATCGAGGATTTTCTTTTTGGACATTGCGTCTTCTTCACGCAGAAATCTATCCGATTCAAGGTAGAACTCGCTGAGATTCCGTGGTGGGTCTCGGTACAAGAATTTTTTGAACTCCGAGTTGTCCAAACACCGGATACTGCCGCCATCAACACCATAGATGGCTCAGGTCGATCAACTGATGCTGCTGCAACGTTGAACCTTTCCTAAAAAGAGCGAAGAGTTTCTCTGGGCCTCTGCTTGATTGTGGTGAGAGACATGACATTCTTAGGTTGAGCAATGTGGACCCGAAACTTTTCAATAAAGCGATCGACCAACATGTTCCAACTGTTGATCGATTCAGATTCCAGCTGCCGAATCCACATAGCAGCTATATCAGTCAAAAAGAGAGGGAAGAACTTTGCCATGACGTTTTCCGACGCTGATTGAACTTCCATATGACGTTTGTAGCGCATTTGGTGCATGGTAGGATCTGTCCTGCCGTTGTAGGGCTCCAGTTGTGGAAGTTTGAAATCTGGTGGATTGCGTGAATTCCTGATTTCCTGAGTGAATGGGTTGTGATTGACATCATTCATGTCATTCTAATAAGTGCGACCTCTAGAGAGCCGTTCAATGATATTGGCGAGCTAAGTTCAGAACTGGTGCCCCCAGTGTTGAGTCTAGTAGAATGTGGAAGTGTACGGGGAGCTTGGAAGGCCATTCGGTTCGGTTCGGAGGTGCCCCCTTGTTGCGGCTCGAAGGAGCGAAGGAGGTCATGGAGAGGTGCACGGTTCGGGTCGGATGTACCGATCCGATCAGGTTCTCCTGTTCCGATCCGGGGTGCTTGATGTTGAAGCTGTGTGGCACTGACGATCCGATCTGGTGCTAATGTAGGTCGATCCGGAGCGAAGTCTTGATTTCCAGAGGGGAGGCTGCTGCCCCCTAGGCTCATGTAGGGTTGCTGTTCGGATCGGGTCCAAACCGACCTGGTGGGGGAATGCCCCCCATTTCCATCTGCGCGGGATTCAGACTTTGGCCCTCGGTTCGGATCGGATCCGAACCGATCCGGTTCGTTATCCCTGTTGGAGCCATTTCCATGCCATTTCCAGCTAGTTGTACGTTGTTGCTCGGCCTTCCTTCCATCCGAGCGAAGAATTGGTTAATCATCTCATGTTGTTTGCGAAGGAGGTCATCTTGCCTTGCCATCTGAGCTCTCAATTCGGTGAGAACGCCATCCATATCTTCTCGCGTCAAGTATGATGATGTGTTTTCATGTGAGGAAGCTTCATGGCTTGCCTCGTTTCTCGTGCCTTCGCTTTCAACACAGGAAACCTTTCGCTTAGCCATCGATCCAATAGCCAAATAATTCAAGCAGAAATTGAAGTTGTTGTGTGCCCCCCTACATGGTGCGCCAAAATGTTAGACCGAAATATGGGCCTAACACCCAAATTCGATGTGAAAACCTCACAATCGCAGATCAAATGCAGAAAATGCAGTAAAATAAGAGAGGGCACATGAGATTTTTATAGTGGTTCGGCTCAACCCAAGCCTATGTCCACTTTATAATTTCTTAAATCCTAAGAAGCTATTACAATATTGTTTGCTTGATGTTTATACACGAAATCCTCGTGTTTACAATGAAGAAGAGGAGATTAAAGAAAATTATACATGATAGCGTCATGTTGTAATGTAGAATTTGGCTTCCATATTGAGCAATGGCCTTGCGTGAAGTAATGGTGGAAGCCATGATGAGTGAGAGCCAAAAGATCCCCTCAAATTGCCATATGATGGTGTATTTATAGGTGCAAAGAAGCCCTAAGGAGATCCGAATGAATGACAAGTGTCCCCAATCCAACGCGTTGATAGAACGTGGTGACTAAGTGGCAAAATGGGAGAAAGCCTCTCCAATTCGTGTAAGGCCACGTGGAAGGTGATCCATGAAAATAGGATGAAATTGTGCCACAAGAATAGGTCAATTCTGAAGTGCAGTAGTAGGTCGAAGGGGGTCCATACGATCCGAACCGGAGTGCCAAAGCCAAGCGTGCTCTTGTGAGGATTTTGTGTGAAGCTTGTCGGGTCTGCCTTATCCCCATCCGAACCGAGGTAATGTCTCCGATCCGAAGACTCCGTGTCCAATGTTTCGAAGGAGGAGTGGATCGGGTATGCTCCCTCCGATCGATCCGTGCTGACGTGAATGCAGAGATCAAGTGCCAAGCTGTCCATCTCAAGGTAGCGTCCTTATCCGATCTGATCCGATGATCTATTCAATGCTAAATTCCAGGTTTTTGGTTCTGCACGCATTCACGGAAACGAGCATAACTTTCAAATCGTAAGTCCGTTTTAGCCAAACGAAAGCTCAAACTAAAGCTAATTCAGAGAGCTACAAGGGTTACGGAGCACAGTTCCGTAATTACTGTTTTCGGTCCCAAAAGAGGTCGTCTGATAGGAGTTTCGGGCCAATCTTTGTTTGTGATGCGACTTCAACCAAATCGCTTCGTGTCTTTTGATGATGTTCCAAATACTTGAGTGTATTGTTTACCGGAGATTCTATGTGTGACTGCTTTGACTAAAAAGCGGGTCAACAGCAGTAGATTGTTGTCTCTATTACACAAGCACAACAATTCTGCTTGTAATAGGGAAAAAAGTCAATTTCCCTTAAAAAAGATCTTAATTCTTATTGAATGACCATAAATTTTAGTCAAACATGACCACATTTATTGATCAAGAACATAAAAGCAACAATTTGACATTAGCAAGAAATTAAGCAATTGAAAATCATTTTCTATTTTAAATATACTGATTTTAGTAAATAGGAGCAAAAGTCGCTTATTAATTGCATTCAAGATGCATTATTTAAGATATAGAGAAAAAAGGAACCAAATAATTCACTTATTTTATAAATGGAAGTTGAATGAATTTGAAATACTAATAAGCCCTCGTGTACATGGTTTATTCCAGATAATGGTTTTTGTGCTAAAAACAAAATAACACCACAAAACAAACAGATATACAGAAACATACATACATACGTATGCATGCATAAACTGGAAAAAATGATGTATATCTGTTATCTGCATAGATTCAAGTAATTTTGATCCACATTGTTATTATTTTAGAATCCAAACTCATCAGTAATGCAGTTATATGATTTAGTGCGTTCATGTTATGAAAAATATGTCATATAAGATGTACTATAGTCACAAAGGTCCAGGTACTTCTGATCTATATCAGTTAAAAAGTATTTTTACCAAAGTTAATGGATAAGACAAAAAACAAAATAGGAGAAAAGATGTGCTAGTGAAATTATGACCTGCTGACTTATGTTAGTGGGTGGCTTCGATGCATAGACTTTTGTTGTTGTTATCCTATGAAACTATATCTCAGATTTGGTTATTTGTTGTAGGTAATTTAAAACGGTAATAAAACCTATCTTTATATATAATTCAAAAAAGTGGGCACTCTCAAAATAATAAAATGCCAATCAAGAATTTAGGTCATTTTCTTTCTTTGCTACCACAAAAAGAAAGTAACATAATACAGTTATGCAGCAACCATCCTAGAGACTGAAGATAAGTCATGTTAGGCTCTCCTTGTGTTACTTTATACATTTTACCTTTATCAGTTGAATCATTAATTGGTTAAAAAAAAACCTACAATCGAAATGTCATCCTCTATGTGTTTGCCTCGAATTGATACTGTAAAGCTCAAGGACAACATCTTTTGCAAAAAAAATAGGAACGGACTAACGGTGAGGCAAAACAAATAACAGATAGTCACCAGTAAAGCAATCACAAATCTAGCAATAAAAGAAATAACACAAGAGGTTTATAGTGGTTCCACTAACGTCTTGTTAGTGTACGTCCACTTGGGGAGAGGAGATTTTATTACTTTTCTCAATAAGAAATATTACAAGACTGATAGTAGGGAAGAAGAACAACTTTTAGAGATGATACACCTCACATTTTTGAGATGATAATACATTCACCTAATCCATATCCTTATATAAGGATTGATGCTTGGCGTTGAAGTAATTGATTTATGATATAAATCAATGCCTAATTAATTCTCCAATTCTCCTGATAGACTTCCTTGTTTAACCAACCAACTAGGTAATTAATTCCTTACTTCACTATCCCAAAAAGAAACCTTCTTCAAATCCTTCCACTTATGTAGGTAATTTATTGCCCTGCCTAATTTTGCAAAAGATGCAATAAATTTCTGATATCTTCCAAATCTTCTGCAGTTGAAATATTATATTGCTCAAATTAACAATATTTCCCAAATCTTCTCTAATTGGAAATATTCTATCACCATAATCAATAATATCTTCCAAATCTTCTGCAAATGGAAATATTGTATCACAAATTCTAACAATCTCCACCTTGATACTATATTTCCTTGAAAGCATACCAACTCCACCTACATCCTCTTACTCTAAGCATCTTCTCAGATAAGACACCATGGTTACTTTCCCCAGTCAGCTTCGGCATGGCCATCACCCATTGCATTTTGTTAACAAACTCCGAAAATGCCACCACCTGCCAACAAAGTGTACAAATGTCTCCATGAAGGAACTCAAACGTCTCCATGAACCATCTCAACGCTCTCCCCACACCGTGCCACCACTAGCACCTAGCATTTCGATAAGCGATTCCAGTTTGAGCAATGCGCGAACTTAGCAGTCTGCAAAGACTTATACATATCCACTGCTTTCTCCTTTGATCTCTGACCAACTTCAGACAATCCCTACTTCCGCTTATCAAGCACATCCTCTTGGCAAAATCCCAGCTTGTTGAAGCTTTCCCCTTTGATAATATTCTGCCTATGCAGAAACTCAAAGTCCCTTCTCGTATGTCTAGCTTTGACATCTTTCCACGGGAACTATAGGCTCCAACCCTTGACTCTCCAAGTACAGTGCCTCCCAACTCTTGACTTTATTTTCTTCTTCCTTTCCTCTCTCTCTCCAAACCAGGAAATAAGGCTTTCAAACTACTTCCTCCTCTGCCTTCACTCAACCCCCTCATCTGATCCTTCAAGTCCACAAATAGAAGATTTGCCATCACATTAAGATGTGCCTTCACTGAAGTACCCTCTCTCATCCGCATGGTGAAAAACGTCTTCAGCAAAATCAGACGATTGGTTAGTGACTTCTTTAAATAGAGTTTTTCCAGCTTGGTCCAAATGTCCTTAGCAGTGGCCTTATCGCTAATCTAAGAATGGCATTTTCTCCCATTGCCAATTGTAAAGTAGTAAATGCACATCGCTCCATCTCCTTCCTTTCCACGACTGAAATATCATCCGTCAACGCCTCAGGAGAAAATACCACAGGATGAACATTATTCTTTGAAACACCCCACCTCCGTTAAGGTCACTCACAAAGGGAACACGTTAACTTTGGTGAAGTATTTTAGGTAAAAGACACAGATAATTTATAAGACAGACATATGAACAAAGGAAAACTGAAAAATAATTATTAAATAGCGTGGTTCAGTCAAAACATTACAGGCATTGTCTCAAAATCCAACTTCTAAATTATTACAACAAAACATCTGTCTTGATTTAAATCTCTAAGTACATAAAGAAACATAAAAACAGAAGTAAAGCAGCATAAATCCCCAATAAAAGTGTAACCACGGTCATAGCCCAAGAAAAGAGAATGCAAGCAATACATCTACTCTCTTCAAGCTTGAAAAGGTATGCACTAAGCTGAAGTATTCCCTCCCTACGGACCCTGGAGGGGGCGAAACGGAAGAAAAGAAGGCGAACGAAAACAGGTCAGACATAAGTCTGGTAAGTCCAGTGATTATTCAGCATGTAAACAGGTAAAAGGATCATGACATGAATAAACTGAACATAGGACAATACCATAGAGGTAAGATTAGATAAACTGAATGTGATATCGTACTCATTTCTATTTCTCTGCACCTATTACGAATGTTTCAACTACCATCATGTGTTCATAACAAAGTGATCCCTTTCCCGATCAGCTTCTACTCACATGTATATCTTACTGGTGTCATTCGGCCCCGCTCGATTGAAGATACCTGTGTTGGTCCCACCATGGAGTGTATCAATTCCTATGGTGGCAACCGACAAAAATTCAAGATGCATAGTATATAGTACTAATGCCTAGTGCCTGCTTTTACACTCCGGAGTACGTGCATGCCCATACTCCGTCGGAACTACATTGCTGCACCCCCTGTCGCTATTTTGACCGCTTATAATCAGCCCAGTAATCGTGCCCCACCCTGCCTAGTTCAGGGTACCATGATACATCTATGTGGGTTACTGCTGAAATGGGTCCCCGTTACTTGGGTTTCCTAATCAACATGTTATAACGATTAAGTGTTCTCCATTTTATCTAACCTCACCCATCTGTTTGATTAACATGTTGTATTGGTTAAGTGTTGCCTTAATTGACTTAACCCTATCATTCTTAGCATGTCTGTTCCTTAGCTTTATTTCATTCATTAAAGCACCAACCTCTCATATTAAATATGCATTATTGCGGTCGCTGGATGTGCAAGGCAGCTCCGGGCAGTCTTACATCGCAACTCAATCTAACCTCGAGTTTTTGGGGCTTAATGCGCTAACCTCTCACATTAGATCTGTATTGTTGCAGTCGCTGGATGTGTCGGGCGGTTCCGGGGAGTCTTACACCGCAACTTAATCTAACCTCGGGTTAGGCATATTCATCTTTTAATCAATTTACATATTTACCATTCATGTTTATATGTAAATTATCTACAAGTGTTGGCAAATCAAGTCATGTCCCATTTACCGTCTAAATTATGTCCAAATTATGCCATTTCATGCTACTAATCATTTACATGATTATGAGCCAATCTAAGCCAATAGCATGTAATTTAATATTTTCACCCAACGTCTCCCCCGTTATTCGTTCGCACAATTCACATAGAACATTAGGCTCGCAAATCAACCTAACTCATAAACAAAAAGGTAAAAGGAAAGGGACATGTAACATTCAATAGGCATAAAACAACATAGATCAATATGTGTAATATAAATTCGGCATAGAACGACATAAACCAAATTAAGCATATAAACGTTATCTTGCTTTTAAATTAGATCCAATTAACATGCGAACTAGCATAAGTATAATTGTATAAACATGAACTAATATAGATCTTAAACATGGGTACTAGCTTGGATCTAAACATATAACATGTATGAACATAACATAGCATGTAACTTACATACATAAAAGAATCACAAATTTAATACAACATGATATGTTCAATGGTATCAGTCCCAATAGTCTCATAGGCATGATAGGTTTTACTATGTCAGTCACAATAGTCCAATAGGCATGATAGGCTTTACTATGTCAGTCACAACAGTCCAATAGTCATGATAGGCTTTACTATGTCAGTCACAACATTCCAATAGACATGAACAATTCAGAATTGACAAAAGGATAGGCACGAATAGAATTTGGCATAGTTCTAGATCCAGTTATTGCAGTCATGATTTCTTATTAGGTGTTCACAAATAAACAATAACTGTACTTACAGAAAAAGGACGAATCTTGATTTCTAGGATCTGATTTCTGAATTTGAAAAGCTATCCTTTGATGTAGACGTTTGATTCTATAGTTCTTCTAATTGATTCCTAGTTGAATTTGATTCTCTAGTTTGGGGTAGATGAATGGAGGCTAGGCTAGTTTGTAGATGAACAGCATGACGGCTTCATAGAATGAGTTCTAGGGTTGAGGTTTGGGGTGATTATATAGAAGTCTAGGTTCAATTCTAGCCTTTAGATTAGTCTAGGAGAAATCATAGCCAACAAACCAAAGAGATGTGTCATCCAGACAACCGTAGCATGACACATATGCCCTAATACCTCAGAAACCAGTCATTAGCCAATTAGAGAAGGCCACATTAGCACAGGGCTGTAAAAATTTGTCACATGAACTGGATCTAGGAGGGGTCGACTCCCTACAGGGGGGTCGACACCTATGTCGACTCCCCTATAGGGGGTCGACACCTATGTCGACTCCCACTGGGGGGGTCGACACCTTGAGCGGGAAATTTACCGCTTAGCCGATTTTAATTTTGAATTGTTTTTATTATTTAATTATTATTTATTTTTATTTTCTGCTTGAACTTGAAATCTTCTGAACTCCATAACTTCTTCATACGAAGTCTGATTCACGCAAACTCGGACTCTATCTCAAGCAGAATTCCGAGACGAACGCAATAACGTAACCTTAATTTGTTACTTTAATGTTCACAGAAAATACGGGGTGTTACATTCTCCCCTCCTTAAAGGATTTCGTCCCCGAAATCTCTAAGTTAAGAAGAATGTATCCTAACATCCAACATCCATCTACTCAACCATCTTTCACAGGCATCCACTGTCCTTAAAAAGATTTCTAATGCTTTCATGATCATATGCATAGTGTGTGTATATTTCCTTATCTAATGCAAAATCAGGCGGTCCACTGATTCAGTTGACCTCCTTTATGCGAATCATGTCAGTGCCATGAGTCCATTATGTATGCAATTATTCCTAATTATACTTTCTACATGAGTGCACAATCATTCATACAAATGCAATGTCCACATGATAACACATCAAGTTCCAATCCATATATAAATACATATATGCATATGCAATATGAAAGTGACTGAGCCGATCTAGTACCTAGTGTACGAGCAACAACCTGCAACCATCAATTATAACATGTTTCAAATACATGTTTACATCCATTGGTTTCTACCTAGGGATCAAGACTAGGACCGAGGAGATGTACTTAAAAGGATAGATATAAGCATGCATAAACTTTATGGAAAACAAGAGATCAAAGATGTACCCTAAAAAAGATAAGGGTAGGCTACGCGTGTCTTGTCCACATTCTCCCAAGTAGTGTCTTCCTCTGCATCACTCCATTATAAGTTAACTAGCTTGACTTCACAATTGCGTAGTCCTTTAACTTCTGTACCCAAGATACGAGTTGGAACTCTTCTCACCGTCGCTTCTCTCTCCACTTCTATTTCCTCTAGTATGCTTGGCTCCACAACTTCTGCCGACTCATGTAAGCACTTTCGTAGATGAGAGACATGAAAAACATTATGAACTCCAGCCAATCTTTCGGGCAGCTCTACTTTATAAGTCATCTTCCCAATCCTTTCAATGATAGGAAATAGCCCTACAAATCTTGGTGCCAATTTTCCTGCAGACCCAAAGCGAATGACATTTCTCAAAGGAGATACTTTAAGGAAAACCCTATCTCCAACCTCAAATTCAAGGTCGGTCCTTCTTTTATCAACGTAGGACTTCTGTCTATCTTGTGCGGTCTTCATTCGTCTTCGTATCAAGTCCACCTTCTCTGAAGTTTCTCTGATCATGTCGGGCCCAAGTACGAGCTTGTCTATATACTCCCACCAACAAGTTGGTGATCGGCATAGTCTTCAATATAAAGCCTCGAAGGGTGCCATGCTTATGGTGGCTTGGTAGTTGTTGTTGCAGGCGAACTCCACCAAAGGAAGGTGATCCTCCTATGTTCCCCCAAAATCAAGAATGCACAATCTCAAGAGATCTTCTAATACTCTGTTCACCCTTTTCTTCTGACCATTGGTTTGAGGGTGATAGGCAGTGCTTAAGGATAGCTGTGTGCCTACAGCCTCTTGCAAACTCTTCCAAAACTCGCTCGTAAAGATAGGATCTCGATCACTTACTATGTTAGATGGTATTCCATGCAGTCGAGACAGCTCTTTAAGATAAATGGATGATAACAATGAGGCAGACGTCCTACTTTTAACAGGTATAAAGTGAGCGCTTTTAATGAGCCTGTCCACTATTACCCAAATACCGGTATTGCCCCTTCTTGACCTAGGCAACCAATCAACAAAGTCCATCGAAATACTATCTCATTTCCACTGTGGGACCTCCAGAGGATGAAGCAGGCCACCAGGCTTCTTCTGTTCCGCCTTGACTTGCCGGCATATCAAGCATTTAGAGACAAACTCAGCTACATCCTTCTTCATGCCATTCCAGAAGAAAACCCATTTTATGTCTTTATACATCTTGTCCCCGCCTGGATGTATGGTTAACTTAGAATGGTGTGCTTCTTCGAGAACGGTTTTCACCAAATCCCTTGCTTGTGGGACGCATAGTCTTCCATCCCGTCTTAACCAGCCCTTGTCATCGATGGATTATCTATTGAGGTGACTAGAAGTCCCACCTCTAATTAGCTTATCCACCACATCAACTAGCTGAGGATCTTCATGTTGCGCGGTTCCTATTGAGTCCAAAAGCATAGGCCGCACCTCTAGTGATGCTAACAAACCAGGTACAAATTCCAAGGAGGGTCTAAAGTCAAAGTTTGCTATGTACTCCAAGCTTTGCCTTTCTACAAAGAGAGGACTCAATGTCATCTTTTTCCTACTCAAGGCATCTGCTAAAACTTCGTACTTCGGTTGCATTCCGTGGAATCTTCCAATCTTGCACTGCAACTACTTTTGCGGGATCCACAACTATCCCCTCTTTGGACACCATATGTCCAAGAAACCTTACTTCTTCTATCCAAAAATGGCATTCAGAGAATTTTTCTTTCAGCTGGTGTGCACGAAGAGTATCCATAACTTCCCTTAAATGCAAAGCATGTTCTTCCTCACTTTTTGAGAAAATTAAAATGTCGTCCACGAAGACCACTACAAATTTATTAAGGAACTCACTGAACGCCCTACTCATCAGGTCTACGAAATAGGCTAGTGCGTTTGTCAAGCTAAAAGGCATGACAAGCCATTCGAAGAAACCATCCAGGGTCCTGAATGCGGTCTTATCAATGCTGTCTTCAGCCACTGTTAGCTGATGAAACCCGATGGCCAGATCTAATTGGAGGAAAATGGAGGCACCTACGAAACAAGTCATCTATTCTGGGAAGTGGGTGCCTATTCTTCTTAGTCAGCTTGTTTAGCTCACTATAGTCCACACACAGGCGAAGTGAACCATCTGCTTTGGTTGCAAACACCATTGGAGTACCCCATTCAGAAATACTCCGCCTTATGAACCCTTTTTCAAGTAACTCTTTGACTTGCTTGCTGAGCTCTTTCCTTTCCCTTGGGGCCATATGTCTGACGGGTAAGGCAACAGGTTTTGCATTATCAACAAGGTATATGCAGAAGTCTATCTCTCGCTTTGGAGGTAATCCCTTCACCTCTTCAAAGACATCCGAGTATTCACGGATTACTCTAATAGATTGCAAGTTTTCAATTGACGCATCAAGAGATTCTAGATAGCAAGAGATTTCGAGAGTGTTACCGAGGCGAGTCATAAGCCTAACCCCTCTCTTTTCACAATCGAGGATGGCACCATTTCTGGATAACCAATCCATGCCTAGAATCAACCCATAGCTCGTGAAGCCCAAAACATAAGCTTTACATCTAAACCCAACGCTTAGTATAGAAATTTCCAAATCCAAACAAATCATTGATAAATAAGCCAAGCCACCAATTGGATTTGAAACAACTATGGGATCCTTTACTATACTGGTATCTAGGTGCAGAGATTCAACTAAAGCAGTAGATATAAAAGAGTGCGATGCGCCAGAATCAAAAAGAGTACAAAGTGGATGATCAGAAAGATAAACTAAACTCTCAACAGAAATATTTATGCCTCTTTCTTGTGGAGGTGCCATGAGAGCGTGAACCTGCCCTCTAGAAGTGGATCCAGTCCTCTACCCTTGCCCTTGCCTTTTTGGGCAATCCTTAGCCATATGTCCTGTCTCGCCGCATTGAAAGCAACCACCCATCTTCCTCTTCTTCTTCCTGCAGTCTTTAATTAGATGTCCAAGTATGCCACAAATTTTGCACTTCCTCTTTTCATGGGGTTTGTTATTCTTCCCGCCTTTCTTGGGATCCATCTTCTTATTCTGCGATCCCTCCACTTTCTTGTCTAGAGGTTCATCCACCTTTGCCTCCTTCTTGCCACCCTTGTCTTCCTCTTGTAACAGTGCCATGTCCACCAGTCTCTCAAAAGTCGCACCCATAGGTATATGGGACATAGCTAGACTGTGTAGTGGCTCATTCAACCCTTTCACGAAACGGAGATCCTTTTTATGTGGAGTGTTTACTAACTCCAGTCCAAAGCTAGCTGGTTGAATTGGTTGACGTATTCCCTAACCGATAGGTTTCTTTGTTTGAGTGCTAAGAACTTCTCCATCTATAGGCTTCGTTTAGCTTGCGAGAGGAACTTCATTTCAAATCTCATTCTGAAATCCTCCCAAGTTTCAACTGGTCTCTCAGCATTAGTTACTTCCCACTAATAATAGACTTCGTCCTTAAGTAACCATGCAGCCAATTGTATCTTCTGCCTATCGTCCACTTCGAAGATAACAAATAAATCTTCTATTTCCTTGAGCCAGTTTCTTACTCCCACAAATGACTCAATCCCATTAAATTTCTTTCCACACATGGCTCGAAAGTCTCTACATATCTTCGAGAAAGCATTCACACAAGGAGGAGGAGGAACAACTACAACCGAGGGATGAGGAACGTCTGCTGGGCCTACGTCATTAGCCCTAGCCTCTAGGTACCTTCTGAACCAACCAGGTACCGGTACGCCCTCAGGAAGATTAAGATCCCCAGACATGCTGAAACGAAAAGAATAGGTTCGAATCAAAGGATAGAAAGATAGTGCATATGGCTTTGGGGATTACGCCTTTATAATAAACAACACTCTTCCTGAAAATGCTTCTATAAACTTCTTTTTTGAAAAATAGTTTTCAAAAACTTTTATCTGATCCGGTAAACCATTGCTCTGATACCAAGTGAAACACCCTACCTCCGTTAAGGTCACTCACAAAGGGAATGCATTAACTTTGCTGAAGTATTTTAGGTAAAAGACACAGATAATTTACAAGACAAACATATGAACAGCGGAAAACTGAAAAACATTTATTAAATAGCGTGGTTCATTCAAAACATTACAAGCATTGTCTTGAAATTCAACTTCTAAATTATTACAACAAAACATCTGTCTTGATTTAAATCTCCAAGTACATAAAGAAACATAAAAACAGAAGTAAAGCAATAAATCCCCAATAAAAGTGTAACCATAGCCATAGCCCAAGAAAAGAGAATCCCAGCAAGACATCTACTCTCTTCAAGCTAGAAAAGGTCTGCACTAAGCTGAAGTATTCCCTCCCTACGGACCGGGGGGAATGGAAGAAAAGAAGGCGAAAGAAAACGGGTCAGACATAAGTCTGGTAAGTCCAATGATTATTCAACATGTAAACAGGTAAAAGGATCTTGACATAAATAAACTGAACAAAGGACAATACCATAGAAATAAGATAACATAAGATAAGATAAACTGAACGTACTATCGCACTCATTTCTATTTCTTTGCACCTATTACGAATGTTTCAACTACCATCATGTTTTCATAACAAAGTGATATGTGACAGCCCGCCCCGTACCAGCCGACATTTCCTCCGAAAGTGCGCTGTACACATGCCCGACTAGCACAGAACGGTCATCAAGGAAAGGAAAGAAGGGAATTAACTAACAAGGAACCTGTAGAATGTCTCACAGCGCATAGAACAAAATATAATAATAACATACTTGACATAAAACAGGAGAGACAATGCATAAGCTGAAAACCAGAACTAAGCATCATAGCAGCGGAAATCCAAAATATAGCTTATTACAACTTTCCAAATTGTCTCAAAAAGAAAAAGTAAGATAAAGGAGGTACACTACTAATGCCTAAGTAGCGACCACCAACGACACAGGGAGAATATCTATATATCATACGTGGAAGCCTCCTGCTCGCCTCCGAATCAGCTACTCGCGCATCACCAGCTAACCTGTCTCTAGTCAGCTCGTGTGAGCACCCAGAGTAATAAGAAGAGACATAAAACTCTGGGTCAGACATAAAGCCTGGTATGAGCGATAAGCATCTAAACAGAATAATAACAGGTATAATCCAATCATACCTGAACCTGGACCTGCAACCAAAGAGTTAGCACTACATACCGTACAATACTCTAAGGTGCCACTAATATACTGTGTAAGAGATACGGGGGTGGGGGTGTGCCTGTCATAGTGGTGTCAAACAATCAAGCATATCAATCATCCTCACATCCCTCACTCAGTGCGTAAAGCATACGATATCCACTACTTTGGTCACTTAATACTTTGGACCATGACGGAATCCAATCCCGTGTAACTATCACTACAAGCCCATCATCTATCTCTCAGTGGTGAACCAAAGTTATGAATACCGACAACCCCTTTGCACACGTCCCGCAGCAAAGCCCAATCATGAAGTGAACTCATTGGTTCCCATCTGGATCCTGAGCTCTAACTTCCATTTGGACTACCTTTGCATCTCGGGTTATTGGTTTCCTCCTGTTCGGGTCAGTCGGTCAAGAACCTTTCATTCTGGTCGGTTTTCATCATCTCTACCCTGGTCGGTCGGTATTGCCCCCTGGTTGGTCGAACACTTCACCATTCCTGGTCGGTCGTACTTCACCATCCCTGGTCGGTCGTACTTCACCATCCCTGGTCGGTCGGTATTTCATCATCGTATAGGGTCGGTCGAACATCGCATAGTGGTCGGTCTTGCCCAGCCTAGTCAGTCTCCCTAGTCGGTCGAACACTTCATACAGGGTCGGTCGTGAGCTCGGGTCGGTCGGTCAAAACCTTCCCCTGGTCGGTCTAACTCGACCCAAAGAAAACCTGCACCATTTCAGCAAGCTATTTTCGCCTCTCGACGGCGGTTTCAACCATTCCAACTATTCTAAACAATCATAAAGCATACCATATAGTCATAGCAACATGTATAAACATCCACAAACAGCAAAAAAACAATATGGTATGTTAAAACGGATCAAACATAGCTAAAAACCCCATATTTTCTCTTAATTCCTCTTAATCATGTTTAAGCAAAACTAATGATAGGATTAACAAAACTTAACCAAATTTTCTAACAGAGGCCTAAAATAATATTTAGCAATTTATAAATATTTTTCCATATTTTTAACATGCATAAATTCGCTAATTTCCACTAATCACCCCTTAATCCCCCAAATTCCGGGATTTGTAAAATTATTCGAAATTAACCCAAATTCATATCAAAGGCATAAACTGTTGTTTTAGAATTTTAGGAATTTTTCTAGATTTTTCTGAGCCATAATTTCGCTAATCTTCGCTAATTACCATAATTAGCCATAATTAGTGAAGAACGATGCAAATCACTCACCTTAGCCACAAAGTAAACTATAGATCTGAAATGATTCTCTGTTTGGGTCGAATTCCAATGCTTAGCAGCAGCTCCTATCTTGATTTGATGCTAATCCGCCTTGATTTGGTGTAGATCTTGCTAATATGTGATTAGGAAAGCCAAAAAGATGTTTTGGGAGTGATTTAGAAGGTGGAGGCCATTGCTAGAGCTCAAAGGAGGTTTGTGGTGGTTGGAAAATGAATGAAAAAATCGTTTTCTAAACCCTAGCAGCCCTCAAATACCTCTAAACCCGAAATCCCCCATTGGGCCTAGTTGTTAATCACCCAGTTTAGCCCAATTAAGCTGTTTTTCACCTTCTAAACCTTGTTTCAGCCATACCTCCCAAACGGTAAGTCCGTTTGGCTAATGTAACCACTCTACAGAAAGAGAAACCATCATTCGAATCCAATGGAAGTGGTTTCAGGTCAAAACTCCTTTCCAATCAAAAGTTATGGACGAAACAATATCAGTTATGGGCAAAATGGTCATTTAAAAATCGGCAAAAATCATGAACATGGGAAATGATCCCAATAGTTGTTTCCCAAAGCCACATGACCATACGACTTCGTATAAGAAAGAAATACATATTCTACGATCCTCCGATGCGTAGAATGCGGGTTGTTACATCCCCCCCCCCCCCCCCCTTAAGAAATTTCGCCCCCGAAATTCCCTAACCAAAACAACAATCAACATGCAAAACAAGTCTATCCTAGCATGCGGTTTACTAACAAGGGAAGAAACTATCACTACCAAAACCTTACCAGGCAAAGAGTTCTGGATACTTCTTCCTTATATCTTTCTCTGTTTCCCAAGTACAGTCTTTTTCATTCTCACCCCACTGGACTTTGACTAGTTTCATCGCCTTCCTTCGAAACTGCTTCGTATCGTTCCCAACAATATGCATAGGCTTGCAGTTCTCAACCGCCTCGGGTTCAACCTCGCTATCGTCCAACTGATCTGGTGAAATAGCCACATTAGGGTCTTGCACAAACTTCCTTAACTGGGAAACATGAAATACGTTGTGAACTCCCGCCATCTTGTCAGGTAGCTCTACTTCATACGCCAAATTCCCAACTTGCTCGAGGACTGGGAGTGGACCAACAAATCTTGGTGCTAACTTACCTCTCCAACCAATCCGAATCACATTCTTAATGGAGAGATCTTGACGAACACCAAGTTGTTAACGAAGAATTCCAAATCTCTTCGTCTCTTATCGAGATAAGTCTTCTGCCTATCTTGGGTAGCCTTCATTCTCTAATATACAATTCACTCAAATACAATCATGACCTGACCTAGTCCTTGGTAAACTATCAATATAATCCATTTGAGACTTGCTCTCAACGGTTGTGACAAACCACTAAGCTTCCTTTGCTCAGCTTTAACTAACTGGCAATTCATGCATTTGGACATAAACTTCCCAACGTCTTTCTTTATCCTTTCCCAGTAGTAGATCTGCTCCATGTCTCAATACATCTTGTTACCACTGGGATGTATAGTCAATTTCGGGTGATGATATGCTCTAAGAACTTCACCTCCCAGTCCATCTACGTTGGATACAACTAGTCCCTTATTCTTTCGAAGCCACCCTTCTCGATCAAATCCTTACTAGATCATTCTCTTTCCATCGCTACCCATCTCTACCCTAGAGATGGTTTCCAATAGATTAGGATCGTCCTTCTAACTGGAACCAATCCACTCAATCAAAATCAATCTAATCGTCAAGCTTACTAGCGTTTCTGAATCCAATTCACTCTTCGGTCTGAAATCATATCTTGTGATATACTCTAGTTGCTTCCATCCTAGAAACAAAACCCCTAAACTGGCATGTCTCCTACTCAATGCAACTATTACAGTACCCAAATCCTTTACTATGATCACTCTGCCCCATGGATTCATGGCGACTCCACTGCACTGATCCATAGCCACTAGTCCTTTGCTATGTCCACTCTGCCCCATGAAGTCATAACAACTCCACTGCACTGGCTCATAGCCTTACTATTCCTTTACAATGTCCACTTTGCCCCTCGAGTCATGACAACTCTACTGCACTGGCTCATAGTCCTACTACAATCACTTTGTTCCCCATCGCTGGAACCCTACAGGTGATAGTCTACTCAAGGGAAGAAAAATAGGAACAACATAGCAACCATAACATCCATCAAACAAGTCCTACCTATCACCTGCTAAATTCATAAACACATCGACACCTGCATGATTGGTCTAACCAATCCCAATATGTCGATTCTAGTATGTCTGGTCCAATCAACATCAATAACTAATGGAAGCCCAGCCTCCATACATACACCGATGCCTACTTGACTGGTCCAACCAATCCCAGGCCAACGGAAGCCCCGCCTCCCTACGGACTACCGTACGTCCAACGTACGTTTATCCTCCAAGGTAACTAGATCACGTCCAACGGATCCAGGGTAACGGGCATCCCCAGATACCCCTGCTTTTAGTCCGCCTAAAATACTTGAGTCCAACCCAAGTCTATCCATTGTCTTGCTGCCCTCTCGAGTCCAACCCAAGTCGAATCCAATTCCTTTCAGCCTTCTCGAGTCCAACTCGAGTCAATCTATAACTCAGACCCAGTCTTAGTATCCATTAGTGACAAACTCTGGTCCAACGTGAGTCGTCTCCCTATTCGTTGCATCTCCAAGATCAACGAACACCCATTTTCTTTTACGAGTTCAAGTCCAACTTGAATCGCCCTAATCTTCGTTGTATATTCCATGATCAACGAACACATCCTATTCCTTCAAAGTTCTACTATCCAATAGAGAACATCAACATAGGGTCCTGAACAATCCATTACTTTGCATCTTTCTCGAGTCCCACTCAAGCAATCTCATAACCCTATCGAGTCTAACTCTGGGCAGTCTATACCATTGAACAATCTTATCATGTTCCGTCTGCCCATCATTCCTCGAGTAAACCAAGATATCATTCAATGAAAAATCACAACAACTATTTACCCCTCACGCAAACCATCCTAGTCGAAATCGACATTCCCCAAGCACAAGCCCCAAAGGCCTAAACCAATATCAGACAAGCACCCAAGGAACATCTCCTCCGAGTTCGGACAACCCACGTGAGGTGATACTAGCAAAACAATCTAGCACTGGAGCACTCATTTGCCTCCCAGAGACAACTAGAACTTATTACAATGATAACCTTTCAGCTTCCTTAACTCCAGTTACTATCGCCATCACTAGGTAGGTACCTAATACCACCCTATTCCTTTGGAGTAGATCGACTCCCCAAAATAATGCTAAACCCAGTAAAGCCTAAACAAAGCAAACACAAACAAACATACATCCATGACTCGATAAGACCACGTTACGGCAAATCATGCTAAAGTTAGTCGAACCACCAATCTGGTTCGTCACAACTAGAGGTCTATCGACTATCTCGGGTTTGTCAAACAATACCCGAACAGAAACATCTTAAATAGAAAGCATACCTTTTATAACGACACCCTTTCCCTTCTGCGCCGTACTTGGAGCATTCGACGAAGAAGGAACAGCATTGATAGCATACGCTTTCACAATCTGCTTCTCCCTAGGAGGTTGTGGGCAATCATCCTTGTGATGTCCCGCCTGGCCGCAGTTAAAGCACTTCCTTTCCCCAGGCTTTTCTCGACAATCTCTGGCATAGTGGCTCTTCTTGCCACAACTAAAGCATTCGCCATCTTTCTTATTTTTCTTATTCTGACCATCCTTGGTCGGGTTCTGCTTCCTCTTGTTCTGAGAATTCTTCTTGCCTTCACCGCCTGCTTGCGGCTTTGACTCCTCTGCAGATGCCGTAGCAACCTCAGTCTTCGACTTAGGGAAAAGGCTCTCTAACCTTAATGCCTTTCCTATAATAGATTCGAACGTCTCATCGATATGGTTTATAAGTCTTTCCCCCAAGTACCCATCCAAGCCAGTTATGAACTTCTCGTTCTATTTTTCGACTGTATCGATAAGGGACCATCCATATTTCGATAAAGTATCGAATTCTGCGATGTACTCCGAGACTGCCTTACCATTCTGCTTAAGCTCCAAGAACTTCCTGAACAATTCTGATTTATGAGCAGCTGGAATAAACTTATCACAAAAGCGAGTCTTAAACTGATTCCAAGTAATTTGATCCTATGGGGTAGCTGTCTTAATGGCATTCCACCAATTCATCGCTCGCCCTTGCAGCTGACGGGACGCTAGCCTTCTCTTCACCGCATCCTCAATAACCAAGTCTTCGAAGATACGATCACAGCTATCCAACCAATCCTGAACATCTGTGGCCGACTCCATTCCGTGGAACGGCTTCCCACCAAGGTTAGTGTAATCCTTGCACAACTTGGCGAAATCGACCCTAGGCGCCTGCACTACTGGACCACCACCATTTCCTGGATTGGGAACTGCCCCTTGAACATCCCTAAGCATCTCCCTTATGAAGTTAGTGAACATCGTCCTCATATCATCAGCATTCCCATTATTGGTCCCCCTACCAGCACCTCTAGCATATCGGCTCATCGTCAATCTGTAAAAGGGGAAACGATTAACGACCCCATAGTGGTGCTAGTGCAGTACGACTTCATTCTTATACTACTAATAGTATATATATATAGCTTTTGAAAACCATATTAATCACAAATACGTGCTCTCATATACGTACTATCTCTCCCTAGTGTCTTTCCCTAGGTTAACTACGCAACCTAGAGCCCTAATACCAAGTGTGACGGCCTGCCCCGCACCAGCCGACATTTCCTCCGAAAGTGCGTTGTACACATGCCCGACTAGCACAGAACGGTCGTCAAGGATAGGAAAGAAGGGAATTAACTAACAAGGAACCTGTAGAATGTCTCACAGCGCATAGAACAAAATATAATAATAACATACTTGACATAAAACAGGAGAGGCAGTGCATAAGCTGAAAACCAGAACTAAGCATCATAGCAGCGGAAATCCAAAATACAGCTTATTACAACTTTCCAAACTGTCTCAAAAAGCAAAAGTAAGATAAAGGAGGTACACTACTAATGCCCAAGTAGCGACCACCAATGACATAGGGAGAATATCTATATATCATACGTGGAAGCCTCCTGCTCGTCTCCGAATCAGCTACTCGCGCATCACCAGCTAACCTGTCTCTAGTCTGCTCGTGTGAGCACCCAGAGTAATAAGAAGAGACATAAAACTCTGGGTCAGACATAAAGCCTGGTATGAGCGATAAGCATCTAAACAGAATAATAACAGGTATAATCCAATCATACCTGAACCTGGACCTGCAACCAAAGAGTTAGCACTACATACCGTACAATACTCTAAAGTGCCACTAATATACTGTGTAAGAGATACGGGGGTGGGGGTGTGCCTGTCATAGTGGTGTCAAACAATCAAGCATAGCAATCATCCTCACATCCCTCACTCAGTGCGTAAAGCATACGATATCCACTACTTTAGTCACTTAATACTTTGGGCCATGACGGAATCCAATCCCGTGTAACTATCACTACAAGCCCACCATCCATCTCTCAGTGGTGAACCAAAGTTATGAATACTGACAACCCCTTTGCACACGTCCCGCAGCAAAGCCCAATCATGAAGTGAACTCATTGGTTCCCATCTAGATCCTGAGCTCTAACTTCCGTTTGTACTACCTTTGCATCTCGGGTTATTGGTTTCCTCCTGTTCGGGTCGGTCGGTCAAGAACCTTTCATTCTGGTCGGTTTTCATCATCTCTACTCTGGTCGGTCGGTATTGTCCCCTGGTCGGTCGAACACTTCACCATTCCTGGTCGGTCGTACTTCACCATCCTTGGTCGGTCATACTTCACCATCCCTGGTCGGTCGGTATTTCATCATCGTATGGGGTCGGTCGAACATCGCATAGTGGTCGGTCTTACCCAGCCTGGTCGGTCTCCCTAGTCGGTCGAACACTTCATACAGGGTCGGTCGTGAGCTCGGGTCGGTCGGTCAAAACCTTCCCCTGGTCGGTCTAACTCGACCCAAAGAAAACCTACACCATTTCAGCCAGCTATTTTCGCCTCTCGACGGTGTTTTCAACCATTCCAACTATTCTAAACAATCATAAAGCATACCATACAGTCATAGCAACATGTATAAACATCCACAAACAGCAAAACAACAATATGGTATGTTAAAACGGATCAAACATAGCCAAAAAACCCATATTTTCCCTTAATCCCTCTTAATCATGTTTAAGCAAATCTAATGATAGGATTAACAAAACTTAACCAAATTTTATAACAGAGGCCTAAAATAATATTTAGCAATTTATAAATATTTTTCCAGATTTTTAACATGCATAAATTCGCTAATTTCCACTAATCACCCCTTAATCCCCCAAATTCCGGGATTTGTAAAATTAGTCTAAATTAACCCAAATTCGTATCAGAGGCATAAAATGATGTTTTAAAATTTTAGGAATTTTTCTAGATTTTTCTGAGCCATAATTTCGCTAATCTTCGCTAATTACCATAATTAGCTGTAACACCCCGTATTTCTGTTAATACTAATATTCACAAATTAAAAGAATTAATATTGAGAATTTGCACGAAATAGCCTTAAAAAGGCATATAACAAATTTGAGATATGTGAATTGCCTTAAAAGGCAAAAAATGGAATTAAGACATTAATTGGAAAATTAATGTGTAGAAATGGTCATAAGTTAATTATGGATTAATTTGAATTCATGAATAAGTGCGTGTGTATATATATATATATTTATATATATATATATGGGCAGTTAATGTAAACATGAATAGAAGTTTATTAATTTGCTGAGTGTTTGCTGAGTCACTTCTGACTCATTGCTGAGTCAATAAGATAAACCCCATCTGGTCTGAATGGCTGCGGTTATTTCTAGGTTAAATCTAATGGCCTAAATGAATCCTAACATCTATAAATAAGTGGGTAGACTCTAACCCTAAATCACTTGAAAAATTGGAGAGCTACCGACATGCCGTTGCCATGGAGTTCAGCATAGTCGTCATAAACTAAAGAAGAAGAAGGCCTAATCTACAAACTAAATCTACTCAAATCAAATCAAAAGCTCTCTCTCTCTTTCTATTTCTCTTCTTTAAAATTGTGAGTATGGTGAATCTCACAATATTATTATAAAATAATTTGATTAAGTTATGAATGGATCACAAGAAAGTGATATGAATTGTTATGTATTTATGTTGTGGATCTCTTGTTATGCTATTATGTTATCATATACATGTTGTTATGTTGTAGTGATTATGTTGTAAATAATCCTATGCTATGTCATATGTGATTAATCATGCTATGCTATGTTGTAAATCATATCATGCTATGTTGCAAATTATGATATGCTATGTTGTAAATCTTATATATGTTGTAGATCTCATATTATCACATATGTTGAAATACTTATGTTATATGATAATGATGTCATGTTAAGTTGTGTTGAATCATACAAGTTGTAAAATCATGATGTTAGTATTTATGCGAATTGGATCATGTTTAAAGTTTATGTTTTTTTTATAATAGATCTTGATTATGGGAATTTGCCTATTGGGTTAGGTGTACCCATATACATGAATCTACAAATTATAGGATCTTGAATATGGGAATTTGCCTATTAAGTTAGGTGTACCCATATACATGAATCTATGATTAAATGAATTTTGATTTTTGGGAGTTTGCCTATTGAGTTAGGTGTACCCATATAAAACCATATTGTTAATGATGTTGATTCACACATGTCCTATACAAGTTTATGAAATTTGATCAAAATCATATTATGTGAATTATGAATAAGTTGACACCCTTAGATCCATGACATGTATAACCTTATGCAAGTTGTAATGTATGCAAGTTTTACCCCTTGTTATGATTTATTTAGTCACATATATATGTTGTTGTCGTGTATATTTTCTTTTATGCTATGAGTTAGACTAATAGGGTCTAGCATACATTTTGCGAATAAACGTTCAAACGTGGGGTAGGGGTAATATTAGGAAATTAATAAATTGGGGTGCAATTGATATGATTTTGCATGCCTTAAATGGATGTCCATAATTGAGTCAATTATGGACATTGTTAAATTTGGAATTAATTAATAATTCAAGTAGGGAATTATTAAAATTGGGGAAAGTGGATTATTAATAATAATCAATGCTTAGGACACGAGGTTGGACCCGTTTGTGACGTAAACCTGCCCGGACCCGCCCGGCAAATCCAGTAGTCACAAATGTCGGCCCAATGTGAGAGGTCCTAGGCCCAAACTAAAGCATAACAGTTGTAAAGACACGAGGTTAGACTCTTTTGTGGTGTAAGACTGCCCGGACCCGCCCGGCAAATCCAGCTGCCATAAATGCCAGTCTAATGTGAGAGGTCTTTATGAGGTTATGGCCTTAATGAATTAAGAAATACTTAGCCAGATAATCATGTAAGGTGGGACATGGGGGTTAAGTAGGTGCCTTGGGTGGCATGAGGAATCTAGTGGTTGCCTTTAAAGGCATTTGAAATACGATTAGACTTAACCAAATACACATGTAAATGAACATGACTAAGTGGGTTAAGTGGATGGACTAATGGGACAAGCTTAGGTGGAATGCTTGTGGGAAATAATGGGGGCCCATTTCAACCAGTATCCCAAAACGTATCTTTGTGGGCTCGACCCAAGTCGAGGACGGGACACGCATACTGGGTTTGACTATAAGAGGCCGAAACAGGGAGCGGTGGCAACGCAAGTCCAACGGGTTTCATATGGGTGTGTGGACCCGGGCTGGTAGGTAAGACGTTGTTGCATCGTGTAGGTATAAGCCGTGCATCTCCGTTATATCGGGTTGCCACTTTAGGGGAATGATACACCCCACTGTGGGGCCAGCACGGGTATCTACGAGTAGGGAGCTGATCGAAAAATGGAAAGTGGGGTACACCTAGTGGAGATAGGGGCAGGCGGCACCTATGTAGTCAGCTAGGAGTACGTAAAGCCATTAAGAAAGTTTCTAAGTGAAGCTAAGTGAATCAATCTTTAGGGTGACTGGTGTGGTGCAGTATAGTGTTTATCCTTTAGTATTTAGGAGCGCCTATAACGTTTCCTTTAGCGATTGTCTATGTCCTTAATCTGCTCTTTCATAGACATTTCCTTGTTTTCCAGCTTATGCCTTAGTCCAGTTATTTTGATAATAGTATTGTTGAATTATCATACTCGCCAGACTTTATGTCTGACCCCCCCCCTCTTTTTCATCATTTTCTCCCTTCAGGTCCTCAGGTTGGGCCAAGTTCCAATGGAGTCTGATTGGATTGCTTATCTCTTGGAAAGCTTGGACTGCTGAAGTAAAGTCCAGCTTCTTATCTTTCTTTTTAATGGCTATTTATGTAATGGGATTATGTACTTGTTTTATCAAGATAGATATTGTACTTGACTTTGATTATGGTGTTATGATGTAATCAAACATGTTTTGACTTCTGCTGCAATTGAAATAAAGTTTTAAATTTCCAAGTACTATTTTATATCTGTCTTGTTGAAATTTTACTGTTCTATATTCACCTAAAACCTCCATAGAAGTTAATGCATTCCCTTTGTGAGTGACATTAATGGACGTGGGGTGTTACATTAGCCATAATTAGTGAAGAACTGTGCAAATCACTCACCTTAGCCACAAAGTGAACTATAGATCTGAAATGATTCTCTGTTTGGGTCGAATTCCAGTGCTTAGCAGCAGCTCCTATCTTGATTTGATGCTAATCCACCTTGATTTGATGTAGATCTTGCTAATATGTGATTAGGAAAGCCAAAAAGATGTTTTGGGAGTGATTTAGAAGGTGGAGGCCATTGCTAGAGCTCAAAGGAGGTTTGTGGCGGCTGGAAAATGAATGAAAAAATCGTTTTCTAAGCCCTAGCAGCCCTCAAATACCTCTAAACCCGAAATCCCACATTGGGCCTAGCTGTTAATCACCCGGTTTAGCCCAATTAAGCTGTTTTTCACCTTCTAAACCTTGTTTCAGCCATATCTCCCAAACAGTAAGTCCGTTTGGCTAATTTAACCACTCAACGGAAAGACAAACCATCATTCGAATCCAATGGAAGTGGTTTCAGGTCAAAACTCCTTTCCAATCAAAAGTTATGGACGAAACAAGATCAGCTAGGGGCAAAACGGTCATTTAAAAATCGGCAAAAATCATGAACATGGGAAATGACCCCAATAGTCGTTTCCTAAAGCCACATGACCATACGACTTCGTATAAGAAATAAATAAATATTATACGATCCTCCGATGCGTAGAATGCGGGTTGTTACATGATCCCTTTCGCGATCGGCTTCTACTCGCAAGTATTTCCTACTTGTATCATTCGGCTCCGCTCGATTGTAGATACCTGTGTGGGTCCCACCATTGGATGTATCAATTCCTATGGTGAAAACCCAACACAAATTCAAGATGCACAGTGTATACTATTAATGCCTAGTGCATGCTTTTCCACTCCGGAGTACGTGCACGCCCATACTCCGTCGGAACTACACTGCCGCACCCCCTGCCGCTATTTTGACCGCTTATAATCAAGCCAGTAATTGTGTCCCACCCTGCCTAGTTCAGGGTGCCATGATAAATCTATGTGGGTAACTACTGAAATGGGTCTCCGTTACTAGGGTTTCCTAATTAACATGTTATAACGGTTAAGTGTTCTCCATTTCACCTAACCCAACGATCTGTTTGATTTACATGTTGTATTGGTTAAGTGTTGCCTTAGTTAACTTAACCCTACCATTCTTAGCTTGTCAGTTCCTTAGCTTTAATTCATTCATTAAAGCACCAACCTCTCACATTAGATATGTTTGTTGCGGTCGCTGGATGTGTCGGGCGGTTCCGGGAAGTCTTACACCGCAACTCAATATAACCTCGGTTTTTTCGGGCTTAATGCGCTAACCTCTCACATTAGATCTATATTGTTGCGGTCGCTGGATGTGCCAGGCGGTTCCGGCCAGTCTTACACCTCAACCCAATCTAACCTCGGTTTAGGCGTATTCATCTTTTCAATCAATTTACATATTTACCATTCATGTTTATATGTAAATTATCCACAAGTGTTTTCAAATCAAGTCATGTCCCATTTACCCTCTAAATTATGTCCAAATTATGTCATTTCATGGTACTAATCATTTACATGATTATGAGCCAATCTATGCCAATAGCATGTGATTTAATATTTTCCCCCAACGTCTCCCCCGTTATTCGTTTGCACAATTCACATAGAACGTTAGGCTCGCAAATTAGCCTAACTTATAAACAAAAAGGGAAAAGGTAAGGGACATGTAACATTCCAACAGGCATAAAGCAACATAGATCAATATGTGTAATATAAATTCGGCATAGAACGACGTAAACCTAATTAAGCATATAAACGTGATCTTGCTTTTAAATTAGATCCAATTAACATGCGAACTAGCATAAGTCTAATTGTATAAACATGAACTTATATAGAACTTAAACATGGGTACTAGCTTGGATCTAAACATATAACATGTATGAACATAACTTAGTATGTAACTTACATACATAAAAGAACCACAAATTTAATACAACATGATTGATTCATTGGTATCAGTCCCAATAGTCTCATAGGCATGATAGGTTTTACTATGTCAGTTACAACAGTCCAATAGGCATGATAGGCTTTACTATGTCATTCACAACAGTTCAATAGGCATGATAGGCTTTACTATGTTAGTCACAACAGTCCAATAGGCATGATAGGCTTTACTATGTCAGTCACAACAGTCCAATAGGCATGAACAATTCAGAATTGACAAAAGGATAGGCAGGAATAGAATTAAGTATAGTTCTAGATCCAGTTATTATAGTCATGATTTCTTATTAGGTTTTCACATCTAAATAATAACTGTACTTACAAAAAAAGGACGGATCTTGATTTCTGGGATCTGATTTCTGAATTTGAAAATCTATCCTTTGATGTAGACGTTTTATTATTGATTCCTAGTTTGAATTTGATTCTCTAGTTTGGGGTAGATGAATGGAGGCTAGGCCAGTTTGTAGATGAATAACATGACGGCTTCATAGAATGAGTTCTAGGGTTGAGATTTGGGGGTGATTATATAGAAGTCTAGGTTCAATTATAGCATTTAGATTAGTTTAGGAGAAATCAGAGCCATCAAACCAAAGAGATGTGTCATCCAGCCAACCGTAGCATGACACATATGCCCTAATACCTTAGAAATCAGTCGTTGGCTAATCAGAGAAGGCCACATCAGCACAAGGCTGTAAAAATTCATCACAGGAGCTGGATCTGGGAGGGGTCGACTCCCTATAGGGGGGTCGACACCTATGTCGACTCCCCCTGGGGGGGTCGACACCCTGAGCGGGAAATTTCCCGCTCAACCGATTTTGAATTTTGAACTATTTTTATTATTTAATTATTATTTATATTTATTTTCTGGTTGAACTTGAAATCTTCTGAATTCTATAACTTCTTCATATGGAGTCCGATTCACGCAAACTCGGACTCTATCTCAAGCAGAATTCCGAGACAAACGCAAAGGCGTAACCCGTTTCTCTTAATTCCCACTTTTAAAATTAAGTATTCTTTAATTAGTTACTTTAATGTTCATAGAAAACACAGGTTGTTACATTCCTCATCATAACAGCTTTCATCCTTCATTGCCACTTCTCGAAGTCTTTATCCCCATTCCATCTTTCTATTGCTAACTGAGATCCTCATGCCATATATGTCCCTTTGACATATAGCCTTGATACAATTGTTGAATTCTCCTTATCTCCTGCCATAATGCCTAACACCCTTTCTCATTCAACCTCGTAGCTCTGATACCAATTGTTGTGCAAAAAAATAGGAACGGATTGATGGTGAGGAAAAACAAGCAACAGATAGTCACCAGCAAAGCAATCACAGATCTAGCAATAAGAGAAATAACACAAGAGGTTTATAGTGGTTCCACTAACGTCTCGTTAGTGTACGTCCACTTGGGGAGAGGAGATTTTATTACTTTTCTCAATAAGAAAAATTACTAGACTGATAGTAGGGAAGAAGAAGAACTTTTAGAGATGATACACCACACATTTTTGAGATGATAATACATTCACCTAATCCCTATCCTTATATAAGGATTAATGCTTGTTGAAGTAATTGATTTATGTAATAAATCAATGCCTAATTAATTCTCCAATTCTCCTGATAGGCTTCCTTGTTTAATCAACCAATTAGGGAATTAATTCCTTACTTCACTATCCCAAAAAGAAACCTTCTTCAAATCCTTCCACTTATGTAGGTAATTTATTACCCTGCCTAATTTTCCAAAAGATGCAATAAATTTCTGATATCTTCCAAATCTTCTGCAGTTGGAAATATTATATTACTCAAATTAATAATATTTACCAAATGTTCTCTAATTGGAAATATTCTATCACAATAATCAATAATATCTTCTAAATCTTCTGCAAATGGAAATATTGTATCACAAATTCTAACAACATCTTGTAAAGGCTTGGTCGACATAAAATTGAAAAATACCATTACAACCTAAGTAGACTGCTTAGCCTCAAACTCAAGAGATCATAATATGCTAAGCTCGTTTATGCTATAGTAGGAAGGAAAACCTGCCCCTCCATAACTAATTCATTAAGTCAATCCTCACCAATGCGTTGCTTTCAAATAAACTGCCATTCAAGCGAACTACAATATGTAATTCAAAATGCCCGAATAAGAAATGAAACACTTACCATCATATTATTACACTACAAAAATTATAATGGTTTGATACTCAATATATTGGTATTAATTTAAGTGATTTTGTCTCTAATTTTTCCTTAAGACCCAATAAATACAAATAATGTGGTATCAAAAATCAAGTCCCAGATATTATAAAGACAAAAAATATTCATCTCAATGAAACTTAAGACAAGCCAGTTTGTCTTAACTTTGCTACTAAGCTTAATACTCTCTAATACTCTCTAGAGACATAAATATTGTCTCAAATGCATGCAGTAAGACCATGAATATGGTGATAAAGATGTCTCAAATCTACATATTAACAACATACCGAGTACAACAGCTTTGTATCAAATCCCCATATTAACAGCATAAACAAATAAATTTGCATATGCTAAAATGATAAATGAATCCGCATATGCTAAAATGATAAAAAAATCCATATGCTCTCATAATAGCACACAGTATAGCAATAACAGGTTACGTAGTACATATAATACAAAAAGAATCCAACAGAATACAAAACCCAGAAACCGAAAACAACAAGTATGACAAACCTGCAAAAAGCTGTATGACGAACATGTACAGCGGAATATAATCTGCATATTCAAATCACATGTAATCCGCATATTCAAATCACATGTACAGCAGAATATGACAAACATGCAAAAAGGTGTATGACAAAAACCAAAAACAGCAAGTAAGATACAAAAAGCTGAAAGACACTTAACTAAAACAAAGATGCAAAAAAGAAATCCCTAGAACAGAATACATAGTACAACATAATTCATTGAAATACAAACAATCATATCCTAGCGTCCACATCAAAAGCCAAAACAAAAACAGAACATTAAACAAGAAAAAGAAAAAGAAAAACAGTCTCATTCTATGTTGTCATTAAGGGATTGCTGAAATGCACCATAATCGGGTGTTGCTTGATATTGTCCAGGTTGCATATTATACTTACTTGTAATAGGTCCAAGTAGTTGTGTAAACAGCTCAGGTTACTGTGAGAAGTTTCCAAAAGTTTGATGGCAAGACACAGGAATAGATCGGAAGCTTGCAAGTGTTTGGTGATATGGAACAAGCGGTTCCACAAACTGAAATGAAGATTGCGGAAATTGTCCGGGTAGTTGAGGAATTTGATTAGCATTTTGCAAAAACGAAAATTCCATGAATGTTTGTTGTGGTTGTTGTGGCTGTGATGGTGCAACTGTTTGTTGTAGTTGTTGTGGCTGTGGTGGCGCAACTGTTTGCTGTGGTTGTTGTGGCTGTGGTGGTGCAACTGAACCATATTTGCTAGTGATTGCCAGTTCTACTTCTTTTTCGATCAATTTTTTGATCTCCGGTGTCAACATGATATTTGTAGATGAATTAGGTTGTGTAGAGCAAGTGATATTGGCATAGCTCCATGATCAAACTCCACACGAATTGATGGATTCGTGGAAACCAGATCAAGAACGAGGTAAATTCTCAATTACATTGATCTTTCGATGCCGGAATCACTCTATCTTCAACACGTTGATCTCGCAAGATACCGTGTTGTCGATGTACGATTCTTTGAACGTCGATCACTCGCAAGCGATACCATGGATCGGCTTCAAATTCGTTGATTCATGAACACTTGAATATCTAAAAATGGAGAAAGGAGATAAACTCAACTTCCAATTTTAATGGTGGCACAAAGCTCACATACAAGTTTAAATCAAAAATCAACAACCTTACAACTCACGCCACATCTCTATTTATAGGATTTACAACACGCCTTATCCAAATAGATGACCCGAGAACAAGAGAATGACCCAATAAAAGCTGCCAACCTATTACGATACGCAATCCTTTAATATGGTACAAATAATATGTCGAACGACTAAACTATGAAAATACAACAATGGAACGAGCGAACCCTATATGATCTTATCTTTTAACAGCTTATATTATCTTCAGCCCGTAGCAGCCTAAGGGTGATCGACTCGATAGCAAACGATTCTAAAATGAACGACTTAGTTGCGGACAATATAGAAGAGAGCCAAACGTTAGTGAACGATCCAAGAGTGATCAATTTTGGAGTGAGTGACTCAATGGAGAACGACCCATTCCTCGCACGATCTACTAATGCTTTCTCAAACCTGTCCCTTTTATTCAAACTGGAGAACAACCTTGTTGGATCGTCGGGCTTCTCTTCCTGATTCATCGCCTCACTGAGCAACCTTGTTATGCCGTTGAATGACCGATTCTCCACTTCTTCCAGCTTTGGCCTTAGGACGTTCGGCTTTTCCTTCCTTTTCATTCTTGGTCACTGAACGACTGCCTTAGGTCGCTGGACGACTGATAACTCGCATACAAGCTTCTTCCATGGTGCACTGCATCATCCTCCCCTAGTTGACAAGAATTCGACCTCGAATTCACACATTCTTCTTCGCTAATAAGCTCATCTTCATAGTATGGAATTAGATATTTGACATTGAACACATCCGAAGTATACACACTTTCTAGCAGCTTTAACTGATAAGCATTATCATTAATTCTCTTCACAATTTTTATAGGATCAATCTTTTAAGCCTTCAATTTGTTGTAAGTTCCAACAGGAAAACGATCTTTTGTCAATACTGCGTAAACGAAATGTCCCTCTTCAAAATTAACATTTCTTTGCTTCAATTCTACAAATTGCTTATATTTCATGTTTGACTTAAGCAGTCTCTCTTGCACAACTTTGTGACATTCCTGCAATTCATTAACAAAATCACTGACTTATTTAACAATTCCTTTCTGCGGTGGAACCATAGACAAGTATAACGGTCCTCTTAGCACAATTGAATAGACAATTTGAAATGGACTAAACCCTGTACTTCAGTCAATAGCATGATTGTGTGCAAATTTAGCTTGACACAATTTTGCATCCCAACTCTTCAGATTATCTTTCATAAGGAATCTCAACAAGTTTCCCAAAGATCCGTTCACTACTTCTGTCTGTCCATCTGTTTGCGGATTATAAGCACGTTCCAATCATTTTCCACAAACTGATCCAGAAGTGACTTAGAAAGCGGGTATCTCTGTCTGAGACAATGGACTCAGGTAATCCATGAAGTCGATAGATCTCTATGAAGAATAACTGAGCAACATTAACATCATCTGCCGTTCTTTTGCAAGCAACAAAATTAACCATTTTTGAAAAATGATATGCTACTACGTAGATAGAATCATTGCCTCGTTGCGTCCTCGGCAATCCCAAGACAAAATCCATACTAATGTTTATCCATGGCTTAGTAGGTACAGACAATGGCATGTATAATCCAACATTAGTTGCAGTTCCCTTAGATACTTGGCATATGTGGCATTTTTGCACAAATTTCTCAACCTCTTTCCTTATAGATGGCCAAAAGTAGGAATCAACAATCAATCTCAAAGTACGGTCACGATCCACGTGTCCTTCCTTATGCAATTCTTTGACAATCTTCATTCTCAAACTGCAATCTTGAATACACAATTGGTTTCCTTTAAACAGAAAACCATTGATTAGCACATATTCTTTTATATTCTCTTCCTTGACTTGGTCTAGGACCTGTGAGAAATATGAATCTGTCGTTATCAATTCTGGAAGTACATCAAAACCGACTACTTCGACTTGCACAGTCGTAAGCAAATGATTCCTTCGACTCAAAGCGTCAGCTACACAATTAGTTACTCATGATTTGTGCTTTATGACAAAGGTAGACTGTTGTAGATAAGCGATCCACGATGCATGTCCTGTAGCAATTTTGTCTTGACCTTGCAAATGTTTCAATGCATCATGGTCACAATATAGGACAAATTCTTTGTGAAACAAGTAGTGTCTCTAATGCTTCACGGCTTGTACAATAGCATAAAACTCCATGTCATACCTGTTGCATATCATCTTAGCTCCAGATAATTTTTCATTGAAGTATGCAATAGGATGACCTTTCTAACCCAACACGTCCCCAATTCCAACCTTCGATGCATCTGTATGTAACTCGAATATCAACTGAAAATATGGTAACACGAGAACTGGTGTTATCGTCAGAAGTTCCTTGATTTTTTCAAACGATAGTTGTGCTTCGTTTGTCCACACAAATTGTTCCCCTTCCATGCAATCAGTAACATGAGCCATCACACTACTAAAGTGTGGAATAAACCTTCGATAGAATGATGCCAAACCATGAAAGCATCTGACTTCGATTATGGTCCTTGGTCGAGGCCATTCTCTGATTGTTGCGACTTTATTCTAATCTACCTGGATTCCTTCCTCAGAAACAATGTATCTCAAGAATAAAACTCTTTGTATCATGATTGTGCACTTCTTTGTTGTAGCATAGAATTGTTTTTGACGAAGAATCACCAATACAACTTTCAAGTGTTGTATATGCTCTTCCATGCTGGCACTATAAATCAGGATATCATCAAAATATACCACAACAAACTTTCCAATGTATGGTCTGAAAACTTGATTCATCACTCTCATGAAAGTACTTGGTGCATTTGATAGACCAAATGGCACAACTAACCATTCGTACAACCCTTCACGAGTCTTAAATGCGGTCTTCCATTCATCTCCTAGTTTAATTCGAATATGATGATAGCCACTTTTCAAATCAATCTTTGAAAAGATAACAGATCCATTAATTTGATCTAATATATCATCAAGTCTAGTCATAGTAAATCTATATTTGACAGTGATCTTGTTGAGAGCTCTACTATCCGTACACATCCTCCATGAACCATCTTTCTTTGGGACTAACAAAGCAGGTACGACACAAGGGCTAAGACTTTCTCGTATTCTCCATTGTTCAAGTAGCTCTTTAACCTGTCTCCTTAGCTCTTCATGCTCCTTCGGACTCATACGATAATGTGGCCAACGTGGTAATGCTGCACCTGGCACCAATTCAATCTGATGTTGTATGTCTCGGAGCGGCGGTTATTCCTTTGGCAATTCGTCAAGAAATACGTCTTCAAACTTTTTCAACACAGACTTAGCTTCGGCAGGAATTTCAGACTCTCCTTGTGATTCAAACCCAATCAGCATGAACATTTCTCGACTCTCTTCTACTTCTTCAGTAAATTTCTTTAAAGATAAAAGGCTAGTCGAATTCAACTTCTTCTCTACTTAGACGCCACTTTGCTCACGCTTCTTAGGAACCAAAGTAATTTTAGTACCTTCTAATTTTTTCATAGCTGTTGGTTTGACAATCGAGACAAGAGAAAATGGCATACGTCCATATGAATTATGTCGCACCAAATATCATCTTTGTATTTCAACCCAATGGAAAATGATACAAAGGCTCTTTTTCCAACTGTGTATTCTCCTCCTTTCTTTAACCAAGCAAGCCTGTAAGGTCTACGATGTTTCTTAGTCCTCAACCCCAACTTCTTAATAGCTTCTTCAGAAATCATGTTGTCACAACTCCCAGCATCAATCACAAAACGACAAATTTGTCCCAGAATAGTGCAAGTAGACTGGAAAATATTGCTTCTTAACCAACTAGAATCATCTTCATGCTTTGGAGTTATACATGATCTTCTCATCATGAAACTATTTCCCTTGTCTCTTGACTCTACTTCCTCTACATTATTTTCAACATCACTGTCAAATTTCAGTGGTAGAGAATAGTCTACGTCAGTTTCTACATCTTCAGCTATCATTGTTCTTTTCTTTAATTTTGAACATTCCTTGCTTTTATGTCTAACTTCTTGGCAATTAAAGCACTTAACAGTCGAAGTGACCATTGGCTTAGCAGCTTCATTGACAACAGGCTTTGAAATCGTCTTAGTAACACTAGCATTGTTACTAATTCCTTTGCTTTGACTGTTAGCATTTGTGAACACTCCTCCTCCTCCTCATCTCCCTTGTTTCTCCCAAGCTAGAGCTTTCTGATGTGCTTTCGCAATAGTCATTGGGTAGAATATATTCACCGTACCATAAATTTTATTTCTCAATCCCCCAACATATCTAGTAGTCAATTGTTCCTCTGTTTCTGTGATGTCATTATGAGCAATCAATTGATAGAACTCATCTGTATGATCACTCATGGATTTTGTTCCTTGTCTCAAGTTCTACAAACATTGATACATAAGAGATTGATAATTGTGAGGTAAGAAGGTAGCTCTCATCATCCTTTTCATCTTTTCCCATGTGACAACCTTCGGCTTTCCCATTCTTTCACGAGTTAGTTTAGTTTGTTGCCACCAGGCAATAGCTCTTCCTCTCAAATGAGTAGCTACTAATTTCACTCTTCTATTTTCTGGTACATTCTTGAATTCCATAATTTCCTCTACGTTCGACAACCAATCTAGGAATTCTTCAGCAGACATTCCTTCCTAGAATTCTGGAATTTCGGTCTTCATCCCTGATTCCCAATTATGATGACCTTCTGACAAAACGGATCTCGATCTCGTCCTGGAGAATGATAACGAATGCTACTTCTTTCATCTTCACAAACCGAATGATGACGATATCGATCATGAATATCTTCATGTCTTTCACTTCAACGGGACGGTTCTCGAGAATAATCATCGCGATTCCTTCTTTCTCGATCCAGTGGTGGTGATCTTCTATGTATTTCCGAAATCGATAGTGAAATCTGGTGTCCACCATGATTTGAATCGGGTGATACTCTTCTTCTACTTTGATTCATATCTGTCATCAGATTTTCTAATCTTCCAATTCCTTCATCAATCTTATCGTTGATTCTTTTCTCCATTTGTTCGGCTTCGTCTCTCCGATACATTTCTTCCAAATTTTGATGACGGTTAACACGCCTTGGCGGCATAATCAATTCTCAAACAAAATGGAATGAACTTCAGATCTAGCCCAAGCTTCAAACACTTACACAGTTGACGATGGTCTAAATGAAAAGGTGTTGATCTGGCGATCTATGGAATGACAATCGCGACTGAATTAGATCTGATGATCTAACTAGTACCGACAATCACAGACAGGTGACGGCGACTGATAAATAGATGCAACTGAACAAGATCTAATGATCTATACAGCTCCGGCTATTTAAATCAGTGGTGGTCAGGATTGAATGGCGATCTGGTGGACGACGGCGGTTCAATGATTTGGTGGTGGCGGAAATGGAATGGACGATGTCGCCGGTGATGGTGATAAACCTGAATGGTTTCCGATGATCCGACCAAATGATGGAAATCTCTCTTTGGCGATCCAACCAAGATAGCGATCAAGGCTCCGGCGATCCAACCAAAAGACGGAAATCTCACTCTGATACCAAACTGGCGCAGCTCCAGGATCAAACTCCACACGAATTGATGGATTCGTGGAAACAAGATCAAGGACGAGGTAAATGCTCAATTCCGTTGATCTTTCGATGCCGTAATCTCGCTATCTTCAACACGTTGATCTCGCAAGAAACCATGTTGTCGATCTACGATTCTTTGAACGTTGATCACTCGCAAGCGATACCGTGAATCGGCTTCAAATTCGTTGATCCAAGTGCACTTGAATATCCGAAAATGGAGAAAGGAGATAAACTCAACTTCCAATTTTAATGGTGGCACAAAGCTCACATACAAGTTTTAATCAAAAATCAACAACCTTACAACTCACACCATACCTCTATTTATAGGATTTACAATACGCCTTGTCCAAATAGATGACCTGAGAACAAGAGAACGACCCAATAAAAGCTGCCAACCTATTACGATACGCAATCCTTTAATACGGTACAAGTAACAGGTCAAACGACTCAACTATGAAAATACCACAATGGAACGAGCGACCCCTATATGTTCTTATCTTTTAACAACTCTTATTATCTTCAGCCCGTAGTGGCCCAAGGGTGATCGACTCAAGAGCAAACGATTCTAAAATGAACGATTTGGTGCGGACAATATAGAAGCGAGCGAGCCATTAGTGAACGATCCAGGAGTGATCGACTCTGGAGTGAGTGAGTGACTCAATGGCGAACGACCAATTCCTCGCACGATCTATCAATGCTTTCTCAAACCTGTCCCTTTATTCAAACTGGAGAACCACCTTACTGGATCATTGGGCTTCTCTCCCTGATTCATCGCCTCACTGAGCGACCTTGTTATGTCGTTGTACAACCGGTTCTCCACTTCTTCCAGCTTTAGCCTTACGGACGTTCGGCTCTTCATTCCTTTTCATTCTAGGTCACTGAACGACTGCCTTAGGTCATTGGACAACTGATAGCTCGCATACAAGCATCTTCCATGGTGCGTTGCATCAGATATTATCTGCTGAAATATAAGATTTAGACCTATTTACCAGACTACTTATGTTGATGTATGGTGCTCCATATACTCTGCCTCTTATTTGTCCCCTGGAAGCCTCTGCCCAAAGTTGTGGATTCCATTCCGCTGGATCCTCGTTTAACTCCGCTTTCTTTTTCCAATATGTTTCCTGAAAATAAAAAAAAACATGATTATATGAGATTATTATTGCATGCAGCTGAAATAAATGAAAGCAGAAAATAGTACATGTTCAGATTATTATTGTCACATCATCAGATATATCATTAGTTGGTTTATACTTTTACTTAAAGTTCAACACAAATATACTTAGAAGTTCACTATATTTGCTGATCATCCATTACATTTGAATTGCTCCGGCCAAAGAGCAACTGAAATAAAAAATGAACAAACTTTTTCTTCGTTTAAGCTCATGTCCAAACACATCTTAATTAATTAATGTGTTAATCAGGGTTGTTAAAACAATCCATATTTGTTCTTAATTAATCAATGCTCAGTTGAAAAAAAGGACAAGTTATTTTTCACTTAATGTAATATGCGTCAATTATGTGCTAAAATGTGTAATTCATCATTGCATGCTGAAAAGGGCAATCCCTTGTCCTTAAATGCAGTATGCATTAGAATGACAAAGTGTCATGAAATAAGAGTATCAATATAACGTGGGCATATTAACATACAAAGTGACGAAGAGTAGCAACAAAGACATGTCCATAATCTTATATGTTTGAAGCATTATTTGTGACACTGCATATATGGTAGTTATAAAATTGTACCAGTTACCACCAAAATAACTTATTTATACTTGCATTGTTTTGCCTAGAGTTGCCCATAAGCTGCTCAAGAATTAGGGTATAACTTGTTGACTTGTTTTATACTTTACGTCGTCATTATAATAGAGAATTGAGTTATGAGATTATGTGCATTTATTTATAGGAATAACAAGTTAATGTAATTTATAATTAAGAAACAGTGTAAGTGACATAGAAAGGTCATGGCATATCAGCATCTATAACATTGAAAAATAATGTTCATTCTAAGACCATGCATATAGTTTAGGTGCATACTCTGAAGTACTGTCAGTGTATGTGCAGTAATTGTTGCATTGACTTAAAAATTGAGCTGCCAATATTCTTCGTGTCCATGCTTCATCTAAAAACTGTGAAACCAAGGTAACCAAATCTAATTATTCTTTTTAACTGCTGTTGTATTCAATGGCAAATTTTAATACCCTAACACTTGTGGCTTAAAGTGAATTCGATGAATCAGTAAAAGATAGTCAGCAATTGATTTTCTAACAGAAAAACTTATATAATTTTTTTTTGATTTGTTGTCAACAAATGCGCTGCTTGGCATCAAGGGTTCTTTCACTTTGTTTTTTTTCCTTTCTCTCTTTTAGTATGCCAGTAACGGAAACTATCAGCAAATGCTATGGATTGTTCTTTCTCGAGTTCATTCAAAATTGGATATTAAAAACAACTAGTATAGCTAGTAAGCACGTGAAAACATTTAACACATGTTAGTATAACTGGTAAGCACGCATAAATATTTAATACATGCAAACATGCATAACTGAATCAAAATTAAATCCACAAAGCTTTGTACAGGTAATTAAAGTTCAAATTAAGATCACATTATGAAATCCAAGAGGAAGTCAGCAAATAGCTTTTTGCACTAATAAAAAGAGGGAATAGCTTGAAATTTTCAGTTGTTTATGTATGTCAATATTCTTATGCACTGCCTTTTTGTTTATGAAAAACTAGCATTAATGAAACATGTTGTTATTTTTATATTATGAGCATGAAAAGTAATATTAGCTTACCAGTTGTGCATTGTGTGACACAATAGACACCGAACCGGCACTATGACGCATGTGATTCTTTTGGTGTCAAACGATTATTTCTCATCTTGTTTCCTTTATCATCATACGTACGCTTTATGCCATTCCATATCAATCATTTGATTCCAAATATATTTTTGAATCCAACTTGGTGGCGTATCTCGACAGTTAATCATCCTATTAGTTTGTCTCAATTGTTTTGTCTTTTTTCGTGCACGATACAATTTCTTTTTTAGGATAGTAGATGCTAATTGGTCCAAATCTCATAAACTTTTTGTTCAAAAATAGCATCATACGTGTATGCCCGCTATACATTGAAATGTATTGAAAGTAAATTTCACTAGAAAAATCAGTAATTTAAATCACAAGAACATAAACACACCTTAAACTCATTAAACAGTATTGTTCTTTTTTCATGAGGCATTTTAGAAAATGTATACCATGGTTCCGTAAACCGCAAGTTCCAAATTCTTCCAATAAGACGCGAGTCGGGTTTGTTTGTAAATCTAAACATATTGAAATACCTGATAGGATATTCATAAGATGAAAAATATAAAGGAAGCGTTATTGATTCTTACTGATTTCTTGTCCATTCAAGTGGTCTTTTTTGTGTAATAAGGTCGATTGGAGTGTCATATCCTCCAACTGGAATATAGCTCCCCTTTCATGCATTTGGATCATCGCCCTCTTCCTCCACTGTACTATCCTCTTCAATTCCTAGTTGACCGTCTCTCATCTCTTGTTGTACTTCTTTAAGTCCCTCCTCACCTCTTTCATCCACAACTTCTAGTCTCTCCTCACATATGTCAGGCATTGCGTTTGTGCTTGTGTTCAACACAGAGTGTCTTGGCATGTTATCTGCATGTTCAGATTGTATTGAATTAGTATTTGTCATCTTTCTTATAAGACTTCGTAAAGCTGAACCTATCATTATATCTCAATTCTCAACTACACATAAATTTGATTATTTGAGGGAATTTTTTTGAAAGTTTAGTACTATTATAGAAGTAGAAAAATGGTCATCAATATATTAATAACTATCTAAAAATGGTCTACAATATATTAATAACTATCTAAATATTTTGTGCAAGCATATTATATATGACAAATAGTTGAATAAAATATAGACATTTACCTGTAGTTAGCCTAGAAAGTGAACCCCTTTATATTGAAGTCGAATGTTTTCTTAGTTCTTCAGTGAGCTTCAAATTCACCTGAGAAAACTGAAATTAAAAAATAGTCAAATAATTGCAATATAATGTATAGATAAAAAAACCTCAACCGCATATTATATTGAAGAGCTAAATAAAATTGATCACAAATTAATATGGAAGTGATACTTTGTAATATGCATTCCACTGTAATTTTAGTGAAAAATGAATACATACCCAACAATGTTGAATTCTAGATATGTGCATGACCATATATGATGCGAACTCAAGTGTTAGGATAAAATAACTGCATACATTATTATTGCATTCAAAAACAAAATTGCAAAGTTTGACATTTTTTATTAGATTCCAACAAAATACAAAATGACACACATGGCATCATATAATTTTGTTCTTAAACTAAAAAAGAGAATATTCATCTTCAATATCAACTTCTTCATCCCTTTCTACCACATCATCGTCACTCTCTCCAAATTCATCGTCGTTGTCGTCATCAACTTCTATATCCTCTTCTGATTCATCCCTTTCATCATTATTTTCCATTGCATGCTCTAGTCCTTCGTTATCAACATCGTCATAATGGTCAAATGTTATTGGTTGATCAAGACTGTCGTTAAGGTGAACAGCGGATTGTTGACACATCTCATCTACTTGATCCACATCTGCATCCTCCTCCAAGTTGGGTGCATTAAGTGCAAAACGACTTCTCGCGGTAGTTTAAATAACTACTAACCATTCACTTGATGTATCAGATTGACAAGTGAAATAAACTTGTTGGCATTATTGAGCAAACACAAACACGTCATCTGTTCGAAGTCTGGAATTTTTCTTTAGTTTAATCAATCCATTTGTATAGTGCACTCTTATTCCATCTCTTGTTAACGTATCAAACCAGTCACAATTGAATATAAATATTTCATTTTTGTCTCCAATATATTGCAGCTTAATTACTTCTTTAATCATCCCATTATAATCACTTTCCAAATTATCGTAACAACTTCCTTTCACACATACACCATTATTCATTATTTTTTTGTTCTTTCCATAGTGCATTGTACGAAATTTAAAACCATTTACAAAAAATCCATTGTAACACTCGAATATAAAATTTGGCCCTTGTGCAAGCAAACATAACTGATGCTCAATGCCATCAAGATGAAATGGAACCTATCAAATAAAAATGAAAAAAATTATTCTTAACATCAACAATTAAAAATTCACAAACTATAAGAAATAATTTATTTTTCCATCCGGACAACAAATTTACATTTGATTTTAACCAATCAGGAAATAATGTTTCCAACAATGTATCAATGAAATTTTCGTCTTTATGGGGATGTTGTCCTCGTAGTTCTTCTTTGCACCTTCTATATACACGAAATATTTTTATTGACATAATTATGCAACAATATATTTATTTATAATAAAATTTAGCATTGCTTACATCATTAAATCCTTGAATTCAAGGCAAATGAATAACACGTATTTATGTGTGGCAACGTGTTCTTTTTTTGGTGAGTTTCCTTTTAGTGAACGCACTTGATAATACTCTGCCCGGATGTCGAAAAATTGATAATCGTTCATCAGGTGCAATTTCTCCACCATCATCATTTCTTGATGCTTAATTCCATATTGTTTCAACGTTTGGACCAAAATAACATGATGTAAAATTTGAAATCTCATCAATAAGGTATGCTTCAGCTATCGAACCTTCTACATGCACCTTATTACCCACTTTCTTTTTAAAATAAAACAAGTACCTACGTAATTTACTAATGGTTGAATTTTGAGCAGTAAAAAATAAAAATACTAATTAACCATATCTTTTAAAAGGGTACATCCATCGATACTGAACAGGACTGCCTACTTTAGCTTTATAAGGTAGATGAATGGATAAATGCTCCATAGGATCAAAAAAGGAGGAAATATTTTTGAAAATTTACAAATTATTTCAATAATATTTCTTTCTAGTGAATTCATAATTTCAACACTGAGATATTTTGCACAAAGATAACAAAAGAAATTACTAAGTTCAATTAAAGTTTCCCATATATTTTTGGGTAAAAACGGACAAAATGCAATGGGAAGAAGTCTTTGCATGAACACATGACAATCATGACTCTTAAACCCACTGATTTTATTTTCCGACTCATTCATGCATCTTTGAATGTTTGAGGCATAACTGTCGAGGAAACTTAAAGTTTTTACCCACTTACAAACCATTGTCTGTTCATTTTTTGAGAGACAATAAGGAGCTTTTGGTTTGTAATAATTACCATCTAGATGTTGAATTAAGCTCATCCAACGTGATTTGCTGCAGATTTTTTCAAGATCAAGTCTAGCTTTTAGATTATCTTTCGTCTTGTCATTGTCCATTAATGTTTGGAATACATTGCCAAAAAAGTTCTTTTCAACATGCATAACATCTAAATTATGACGAATCAAATTTGAATCCTAATAAGGGAGATCCCAAAAAATACTCCAATGTACCCAATTGTATTATTCTCCGAAGCCTGCTAATTTTTTGACTTCCACTTTTAAATCCAAATACAACATTAGGTAGGCTAGACACTACGTTATTCATCTCCGCACCAGAATGTCGCAAGGGTGATATATCATTTTCAATGTTATTCCTTCTAAACTTGTCCCTCTGTCTTCTATATGAATGATCCAAAGGCAAGAACTGTCGATGACAATCAAAGAAACATGCTTTTCCACCGTATTCAAGAGTGAAGGACTTTATTCTGTCCATACAATAAGAGCACGCTAATCTTCCACGAGTGCTCCAACCAGACAACATACCATATGCAGGAAAATCACTAATAGTCCATAGCAAAGCCGCTCTTAGAGTAAAGTTATCCTTTTTATACACATCATACGCTAGAACACCATTCCATAGATCTAGTAGTTCATCAACCAATGGTCGTAGAAAAACATCTAGATTCTTTCCAAGTTTCGAGGTCCTGGAATAATCGTGTTTAGGAATAAAAACGGTTGTTTCATGCACTTCTAAGGTGATAAATTATAAACTGTTAAAATCACCGGCCAACATGAATAAACTTTTGTAGAAACTCCAAACGGGCTAAAACCATCGGTGCATAAGCCTAAATGAACATTTCGTTTAGAAGAAGCGAACACTGGATGTTGATGGTCAAAATTCTTCCATGCCTCACCGTCAACTGGATGAGCCATTATACCATCACTATATTGATTATAGTAGTGCCAAGTCATATCTTTAGCATGATTTGATGACATGTATAACCTTTTCAATCTTGGGATGATTGGAAAGTAACGAAGTTGTTTTTCAGGAATATTTTTCATGTTGTTTTGACAAGGTTTAATTATAACGAGGACTTCCACAAATATCACAAGAAATCTTTGCACTATTTTCTTTGTAATACAACATGCAGAAATTGAGACAAACATCAATTTTCTCATAACCAAGCCCAAGAGGTTTCAACAATCGTTTGGTTTCATAAATATTATGAACTAGCTTATGCCCATCTGGCAACATATTACCAATCAACGTACTCATAACTTTAAAACTTACGTCGTTCAAACCACTTCGAGATTTAAGGGCCATCATCTTTGCACAAGCAGATAATTTTGTTTCTTTTTTGCATCCATCCCATAAGGGTTCATCAGCGGCTTTTAATATGTCTAAAAAAATTTGAGCTTCGAGATTGGGTGGTTGTTCTTCTGTATGGTGATCAACACCCATTGCATCTAAGACCACATCCCTATATGGGTTCTCATCATTTAAATCACTATCTTCTGATTCAGACATTATTGGCTCATTAACTTCTTCCTCTCCATGAAAAACCAAAGTAGAATAAAGTGGAGCAAAACCTTTCAGTAGTAAATGCTTAGAGATTTCTTCTTTCACCTGAATTTTTTTATTTTTGCACATAGAACATGGGCATCTAATTGTTTCTCTATATTCTACGTGTAGAAATGCAAACTCAACAAACTTGTTAACTCCATCGACAAACTCCAGATTTATATATCTGTCTTGAAGTATATGATACATCCATGATCGATCGCTCATTTTGATATCAATCCTATAAAAAAAAATTGTTTTTGTATGAGACAAAGGACAATGCTAATTTAATATTACAAATGATATCCAAAGTGTAGAATTGAACATATCACCCTTAACTGTAATATTAACAATAACAATACATAGAAACTAAAAATAAGAAACATACATCATTTTTATGTAATTATTCATTAAACCACTAAACATAATCTATACTGATAATTTTCAAACAAATCAGTTCAGTAAGTATGATTAACTATGTACACCTGTTCTTGTTTATTTATAGTAAGTATATTTTTCACTTTTGCTTTAGCAAGGATTTGTTTTCCACACCTTTTATCGTTTGATACCGATATGTGGATGGGTGCGAATTAATGATATTAAATGATTATTTAGGTTTGATGGGCCCTTTTAATATGTGTTTCACCTTTATTCTATGTTTTCAATTAAATATACATATTTGGTATCATTTCCAAAAATATAACTAGCTAATGATCTTTTACAGTTTATTTATTTCGTGATTTTTTTCTTTTCACTTTCATTTCCTAAAATAATAATGAGTTAAATCTTTTCAAATCACTAGTTTTCCTGTTCTAATTTGATTAACCTCAAAATAGCTAAGCAATTGTCCTTCTAGGTAATGTTCTTAAAACCTTTTTTTTAACATATAAATTATAAAATAATCAAGTGTTGGATCTGAAAATGTTTTACAAATGAATAAGATCTGAAGTGTTTAACCAAATGAATCATTTAAAAAAAGAAAATTTTAATAGCAAAGGAATCTTTTTTTCCCCTGATAATAAAATTACTAATTTAAAATGACCATTACACATAGATTGCTATTCTACAGCAGTACAAACATGATAATTCCAATTCAATGTTGCTTCTCATGCTTGCAGCCGACATCCATGACTTAATTTCAGCAAAAGACAAAAACATTTTTATCCGAGGACAATGTTTTCTTTGCAGAGGATGATCTAATAATTCTATCCAACCGAAAGCGATCAAAGTTTTATACTTTGAACCTTAGAATTTATAAGTAAAAAGTTGCTCTATGATCTTACAACACTATAACTGGTTCAAACGTTATTTGTTTTCATAAAATTTCAAGTGTTTCAAATTTTAGGCAAAAAATTAAATGCTTGAAATGAAGGGCAAAAAAGCAAAAGCTTAAGTGAGGGATGTAATAACAAGTATTTGAACGAGTAGTCACTTTGGTTAGGAATACATAGACAAGATAGGTGGAGAAATTAACAAGGGAAACGGTAGGAAATGTTTGTTGTAAGCTCTTAGTTGCTATTAATAGCTAGGAACTTAAATGATTGGTGTGCAAACATATTTGCTATTGATGCTATGTACTCCATTTACTAGATGACACCTTTATGCACTGAATTATAAGTGATGGTGTATTTCATACATTTGTATAGCTGAAACTTAGCTGCAATGTACTCCCTCCCCTTCCTATTATGCTACATAGTGTAGTATGGTTCTCTTCAGACCTCAGAGTCGATTGGAGTCCAAAAATTACATGAATCAACTATAAATCGGCAGAGAGAACGAGTTATACCTTAGAGTAAACTTATTTTCAATTTATGACTTTCACCATATGATCTTATTTACTTCACATTATAGGTTTGCCAAAATAAGCCAGCCTCCAAACCTTTGTTTATATTTTATCTGCCAGCTATAACCTGATTTAGAGTCTATTCTAGTGCACTTATTGGTAGAACATCTTAGTATTTATTGGTTACTTACAATTTCAACTTTGGATCAGAAATGCTTTCAATGAAATTATGTGAGATCATAGATAGATTGCTAAATTAGTATCCAGATACTGGAATATAATTTTTAGGCTTGTGTTCACATAAATATTATTTGAGGTGTTATCTCATTTATATTTTACAAGATTGTGTGTTTATATTATATGTTCTTTTATTTTGTTTACTTTAGTATATACTAGCAACCATTTATGCATGCTTTATACACTTGTATTCTGAAAAACTCACGTAATTTACTTTTGCAGCTTATGAATCCCTAAACTCTAAAGCTTGATAAATAATTTTGGAAGGCAGGGTTATGCTTGCCAATTCAATCCTTTTCAAAACAAGTCGTAGTTGAAAGGAGGCAGAAATCAACAATTCAAAACAACAAAGCAATTCAATGTAGCCAAAGGATTCAGATGGTGGGGATTTCATTAGATCTAGATTAAACAACATCGGATTCAAATGCTACAAAAACGTTCACTGCAATGCATGTTTTATACAGGCACCATTGTTTTCGAAACTTAGGAACGTCAACTGTTGTAGGCATTCCATCACCACTCAAGATTTTTGCATTTTTAATGCATTGAAAATTAACGGTTATGTGATCAGTTTATATATACATAAATTACATAATAGTTAAGATGAATTTTGAAACAGAACAACTTTAATGCTTGAACGCTGGCCATTATAATTCTTATAATAAATCAAAAGCAACAGAAGTACAAAATTATAACATATATACTAATTGGTTTTGCACCCTAAGTTCAAAACCTCAAAGTAAAATCAGATGTCTATATGAACTTCAACATAGAGCGCTAAGGATTGTAGATCGGATAAATATCAAAATAAATTTCAAAATTACATACCTCGTTCACCACTAGGGCTGTCAATGGGTCATGTCGGGTCGGGTTCGGGTCGGGTCAAGTCGGGTTCGGGTTGATTTGTAAATGGGTCGGTCAACCCGTTTATTAAACGGGTCATATTTTCTCAACCCTAACCCGACCCGTTTATAAACGGGTTGACCCGACCCGACCCGCGTAACCCGTTTAACTAAATGGGTCGTATTGGGTCGGGTTTACCTGTTTGACCCATTGATAGATATTGCCTACTAATATAAGCAACAAAAGAGCCAAATCATCAACATGCACACTGTTATATAATCACCAACATGCAACAAGTTGCAAAGTCACCAATAAACAACACATATATAAAGCATGTAATCCCCATATTCAAAAATCATTTTCTATACATAAGTATATATTCCCATACTGCATAAATTAAAGACTACCAGCATGGAAGAGATATAGTTGTTATAAGTAAAATATAACTAACAACATATAAGAATAAATTAGTAAAATATAATAGCTTACATATACGAGCATACTGATTACTGCATACATAAAAGACTAACACTAATAGTATACATAAAAGACTAACAGTATGGAAGAGATACAATATATAATCGGGTTTGGCGGGTCAAAATCGGGTTAGCGGGTCAACCCTAAACCTACCCGTTTATAAACGGGTCAAATTCGGGTTGACCCGAAAATGACCCGCTAACTAAACGGGTCGGGTTAGCCTGCTAATTTCCGTGCGGGTTTCAAGTCGGGTCACGGGTCAGGTAGGAAATTGACAGCCCGATTCACCACGCTTCACAGTCGAGCATCCGTGGCTCCCATTTTCCTTTTTTTCATTTTTCTTAATGAAAAACAACGTATCTACCAATCGCAGTCCCCATTAAATTAATCTTGATTATGTATCAAAAGAACTGACCGAAATTCACTTTAATCTATAATTAAATCGGATAAAATTAACCTTTGTTATCTTCGAATAATCTTTGTCTTGACCAGGTACAAGATTTCAGCTATATGTTGAAATCTGAGGCTTTGAAAAGATGTCAGCCGACAGATTTTGAATGGAGAAAAGAAAGCAATTTAGGGGTTATTGAATTTGAGAGAGGAAAAAGATTACGTGTTTGCGGAAGCGGTGGGGAATAAGGCGAGATAAAAGGTGAGTGAGAAAAGTGGCTGATGCGTTTTTTTTGTGACTTTCTAGTCACATTTATTTTGATACATGCGTAATAATTTGAGATATAGTTAATTTGTGCCTAACCAGTCCTTGTATAGAGACAAAAAAAGAGGTTTCAAATTTTTGTCTTAATTTAATCTTTTTTGTTGCCGTGTTACATCGTAATAATAATATTGAGAACATGTAAATTAACTTATTGTATCCACACATGTGTTAAATGAAATTAATGGATAAGAACTAGCATCATTTAACAATTGTTATTGAAATAATATGATTATACAATGTGTGGAGAATAGAAGGGTATATTTATCACAATCCAAAAGAGTTGCAAGAATCAAAACGCATCAATTTTATACATTCTTGAATTATTTAGCAAAAAAATTCACATAAGTCTGAAACAAATATCAAACAAAAATGAGAATAAGACAACATAGATCATTTTTGTGTAAAAATGATGAAATCCTTAAGAAATTTGAATCTAATCCATAGTTGCCAATAAATTTTAAGGTAAAAAAATAATTTGAAATAAACTGAAATGAAAAAGATATAAATGAAAGAAATCTAATATCTTTAATAACTTTTTTGCATAATTTAACACATGGAAAATACAGAAGTACATCTTCTGTATAGAATACGAAAGAACAGTTCTGAATGAATTCTAAGTTAAAAAATTATTTGATAAACATATAAAATGCAAAAAGATATAAACCATTTAGTAAATATTAAAACAAATGAGTGTGAAATAATTAAATTAAGTAAGGGAAAGAAATTAATATTTAAATAGAAACACTCCTTTAATGCACAATGTGTCAAAACAGGAAAATAATATTTGAAAAGAAATCAAAATGGTTAACAAATTAGATGCTAAAAGTAATGTTTAAATTTAAACAAACAGAAATCACATAGAAAAGAAAGACCTAGAACAAAAGAAATGAACGTGGAGAGGGTAATTTGAGAATTTTACGGTCGGACCAAATAAAGATTAGTGGGAATTATTATATAGAAGAAGAAGATAGATAGATAGATTCACTTCCCCTGCAAATGCTTCAAACACGGCTAACATGATAAGTTAAGAATTTAGTTCTTTACTTATATAATGAAAGTTCAGTTAGCAAAAAAATTAGAGAAAACATTTTTTTTTTTGTTTAGAAGAATATATATACCGGATGATAATCATAACCTTAGCTAACCAAGAAAACCAAAAAAAAAAAAAAAACATCATCAACCCCTAGTTAAAGTACATCAAAAGTGGACCCAAGTAATATAGCAAATTTCAATGAGTACAGGAGTTACAATAATTAGTATAGAGACTCGATATTACAGTTAAGCGTGTAAAATTCTTCTTTTATGAAAACATTTGTTTCTGCAGAAAATAGCTGATATTCGGTATTTACTTTCAAACTTGAAATATATGTTTTCCAAAATGAGAAGTTTCACATGCCTGAACCTTAATAAAAGAATATTTGAGCATTTATGTAAGTATATTACAATATTGGATATGCAAATGGCTTTAGGCACATAGATTACAAAACATATTACTTTCAAGTCCATTGGTTTTTGGAAATACAGTGCTACATACTTTCAAGTATATATAGAACATTGTATGGATAGTCCCATCAATGTAGATTTGATTTCGAAGATATTTTGATTTCCTATAAGCATCGTTTTAAAAGTATGGATTTTTTATTTTTTGAACAAATGGATTCAATGTAACCAACAGTAATTTATTCAATATAATATTATTTAGGGGATAACATAAGTTAGAATATACCATTTTCCTTCCTTCATCAGCATAGCAATGCTATTGAAATTGATGCGGAGGTTGTCTCACTTTCGTGCGTCTTTTATAGAGAGATATCAGATCCTGCATCTCTATGGTTTCCTCTTCACTTATTTCAAAAGTCGTACTTCCACCCAAACAGATTGGTCCTTCACTTATTTCCATCATTTTAAGATGTCATTTTTTGAAAGCTTCGAACCCGAAACACTAATAAAAATAGATATGGAAATTAATATTAATAACAAAAATTAGTATAAAATTTCCAAAAATTACATGAAAAGAAGGTTTGGGTTCTTATAAATAAATAAAAAATGCATTTGAAAATTTTCTATGGAAATTACTTGAAAGGCTAGAGCTTTCTTAATTTTTAGGCAGCATTTATTATGGCAACAAGAAGCTTTTTCAGCCTTTTTCCATCCATAATTCAGATCCAAGTTATTTTTGTGATAGAACATTTCAATTTTAATGAATACCGAGTTAGGAAAATTGGAAGTCTAAGGTATGAATGAGAGAAGAGGAAAGGGAGAAGCATTAAAAGATGCAAACTACAAAAAAAAGGTTGGTAGATTTTGTTTCTATCAACCAATTCTGTTAGTTGATCCACACTTGACTTTGTCCACATTTTTTTATCAGTTTATCAGCGTGTGGATGAATCTGATTATTTATTAGTTTATCCATGTGAATTTACTAATTATTTTTTTCATGATTTTGAGCGTTGAGTGTTTTATGTACTTAATGAAATGTATCATGCATCATAGTTCATGTACAAATGGTATTTCAGATATAGCATATTGCTAGGATCATAAAGAGAGCAATCACACTAAACTAGCAGGAAGCTGAACTCAAACATGCAGTTTAGAGATATAATACAAAGTCGGCTTGTTTAATCTATCTATTACTTAAACAAGAAACAGGAACTTAAACCTGCTTATGTGTGCTTCGTCCAATCCTTTATTTCAAAATTCTGCTCTCTCGTGTATTCCAGTTTTTGTTTATCCCACGCTTTTTGAATTTGCTTTCATCCTAATTTTTCCCACTTTTGTCCCTCAACTGTTTCATTCACGTTCTTTCACTTCGAGAAAACCGTTCCCCCCAGTCTCATGCAATTTCCTTTCCCTTTCTAACCGGTAACTTCCACAAAAACATCGCCTAAATTATCTTACCTATCCAACACTTCGATCCAGCTCTACCCAAACTTTGTTGATTCACCCCAACATTACCCACTTGTCCAACTGTTGCTAAGCAGTTTTTGGATATCAAACGGACCTCCGAAATATATCTCCTTCCCCTTTTGTGTCATTCACATCTGTTTATGATACGGTCATAAGAGGGTAAGACATGCAGCTGGGCCTAAATGCACCATAACAACTTGCATGATAAATGGAATGAGCTATAAGAAGCTGTGCATGGAACAAAAGGACATATGCAGTTATTTTCATTTAATTTCTTTTGTAATTTCTGTTGCAATTCCATCTCAAATATATTGCCTTTAGATCTGAATTGCTATTGGTCCACCTGTCCAGGTGGTTACAAAGTGTATCTATAAAAGTTAATGAATACAATGAGAAAGCCAGACTAGAAATTTGTTGGAATTCTCTACTTTACTGTATTTCTCTTTCTTCTTGCTGCATCTTCTTCAATTTTCTCCCCTCCTCCCCTAAAAACTCTACTCTCTTCTTTTAAATCCCTATCAATTGGTGCTTTCGCCGATGTTCTCTCCTCTCGCTATGGGTGAACCAGTAACTTCTCAACAACTCATATCACCTCTCCATTCGTAGCTCCCTACTAGCCATTCAAAGTACCCTTTCTTAGCAAGAAACCATGCTCCGATCCGATCAATCCACCTTAACCGACATAAAATCTGCCATTTCCTCTCAAAACACCACCCTACAATGTATCACAAAAACCTTTGCCGAAACTTTTTCCAAAATATCATCCTATAAACCACCACCGCAGCAACCCGGATCTGCTACAGCAGTAGCAACACCATCTGGATCTCTACCTCTGATTGCTCCAACGACTACTGCAGTTGGAACGACTATTGCAGTTGGGACAATTTCTGCAGCAATACCAACTAAGTTACCTCCTCCAACAACTCTAGCTTCCATCAGTACTGCTGTAAAAATTTCAGTTGTTGTTCCTGCCTTGCTTAAGTCCCCTATGTCTTCACCTACCCTTGCTAGATCTATACCTCATCCAATGCCCCATCCACCGTCAATGAATTCACCTCCACCTCCATTTTATCTCACTTTTGTGCCTAAAAATGTTGTTCATTACGAATCAGAGGTTTATTACTCGAGAGCTGCACTTTTTAAAGCATTGTGTGTCACACGGAATTCTTCATGGTATATTGAGCTGAAAGAGAATAATGCACACAACATGTTTGTTAAAATGAAGAAGCTAAAGGAGGAAGGGGTTGTTGCACCCGCTGTGTTTGTTGAAATGAACATACTAAAATGTGAAAGCAAAGTTTTCATCTTCGATCCTGGTGGTATATTCAACCTCGACTGCACCTTCGACCTTGAGGACAAGGTCGGTTTTGAGGGGTCGGTAATGATACAGTCATAAGAGGGTAAGACATGCAGCTGTACCTAAATGCACCATAACAACTTGAATGATAAATAGAATGTGCTATGAGAAGCTGCACATGGAACATAAGGACATATGCAGTTATTTTCATTTTATTTATTTTGTAATTCTGTTGCATTTCCATTACAAACATATTGCCTTAAGATCCGAATTGCTATTGCTCCACCAGTCCAGATGGTTACAAAGTGTATCTATAAAAGCTAATGAATGCAATGAGAAAGGCAGACTGGAAATTTGTTAGAATTCTCTACTTTACAATATTTCTCTTTCTTCTTGCTGCATTTCTTCAATTTTCTCCCCTCCTCCTCTAAAAACTCTACTCTCTTCTTTAAATCCCTATCAGTTTACTACTGAATTAGTTTACTCTAGATCAAAACTATGACTTCTACTCGCTACTCCCACTCTTTTCGAATTTCGCAACATCAAAACTGATCCCTTTCATGATTTCATACCCTTGAATTTGTATGCTATTCCAATTTTTGTACCTGCAACAACTGCAGACAGATACTTAACATATCATTTACGAAATTCGACCATCTTCCACATAAAATTGGATCGACTTGTTCTTCCATCTCTTATACAAACCACAGGTAACTATCATTTCCAATAATATTTGGATACAAAATAATTTTCGATTTATTCCTATATTAATCTATCAGTTACCATTATTATTATCTGTACTACCTGCTTTTTTATCGACATGTTACTTCCTTTGATTTTTTTTTTTTGTTCTAAACTAATTTCTTCCAAATTTGAGAGATTGAAAAAGGATGGAGGAGTAATATCACTAGGAATGCTTGACGCTACTTCAAAATACTTGTGCTTTGAGGTTCCCAATTTCGTCTGGGATTCCACCACCCAAATTGTTTGAGTAAGAGAAGAAAGGTTACCTAACCGACATTGCATGGCACAAGTTAAATTATTTGTAGCAGATTCAGAACTTTTAGATAAATACTTGAGGTCATAAGGAATTTTCCCAGACAATAAATTATTTCGAGTACAAATCGGTTGATGTCCAAATAAAATGGCAAGTTAAATGGCATCCCTCCTTGGAACGAGTTGTCTTTCAAAGTAACGGGGATGAAGTCGTATCAAGTTCCAATTCTGGGTGGATTTGTTTTTAAGAATTAAAGTTGTATGGAATGTAAGATTACCTATAAATGGGGATAAATAGTCAGATAAAACCTGAGACTTAAATCAACTGATATAACTTTTTCTGGATGGGTTTTCCCTCATAAAACTCCGTACTGTTTGGCAAAATGGGTACCGGTTTCATTCCATTAGTTAACATTTTTGTTGCTGTCATTACATATTTGGCTCTTGATCGCTAGCCAGTCTAGCGTGGTCATATAAATGGCTAGAAAACTGGAAAGAAAACAAAATAGCGGAGGTAATGAAAGTAACTTCACCTTCTTTGATTGCTTAATTATGCAGACCATTATTAGAGTATTTTTTAACTACTTGGATTAATTCTACGTAAAAATTGAGTAAGAAAAAGTTGTGATTTTTTTAACTCAGTCACCATGCATGTATTGCTTTCATAATTAGATTGATCTAAGACTTTGGGGCGGCACTTACAAAATTCCTTCGCAAGGAAATGCAGTATTCGTATTATGTACAGTTGTTCTCGTGTCAAAACTGTTTAGCAACCATCAAACATGCTTGTAACTGTGAGAAAATCACTTAGGATCAAGTTAGCAAAACCTAAGGGATTACCCTTTCGTTTTAAAAATATAGCAATTATAATTAAAATTAAAAGTAGGAGTATTTTATAAAAAATAAAAAAAATTCTAACATAAAGTATAGTTTGATGCTATTTTGCTGTTCCAGGTATCATTACAATATGTTGCATCACATAAGATTATTTTTCATTCCAATATATTGTGCATGCAAGTGAATTCCATTGAAAATGTTAAAAAAATTATATTCCTGCTTACATTTGTTACACATGCTTAAATATGTGGCTGTTGTGTTTCTATTTAAGCAGGGAAGCTGAAAGATTATCATATTTTGTTCATACCTTGTTTCCTTGCTTTGACATGGATACTTTTCCTCATATGTGAACAAGTATATGCCTGCTATATTGTTTATGGCTACTATCTGCTTTGTATAATAACACTGTTTTTTCATTAATATTGCATCATGTATAGAATACGTAGCCATGTGTCTAAATATACCCATTTAATGCATTATGCGGACAAATATAGATTTTTGGAGTGGGATAAGGTATTTCTGGAAATTATAATATAAAATCTTAGATAATAAAGGAAAATCTTTATGGAGAAAACAAGCTAATCTTTATTAATAATAGGAAAAGAAAGTAGGCTAATAATCTTCCTTTAAGTTAAGATGTTCAAAAAGTCACCATGTTTATGACATTAAGCCAAACTCCATCAGGCCAAAACCAATCTCTATCAACTGCAGCATGTATAGATATAAATATATAGTTTTGAGTTGATCAATATTACAATGAGAATGTGTATATTTCACTTTTATTTTTTGCTTACTAACACTGAACCCATACATGGATGACAAGCTAAGCATGTAACTTATGCTATCTGTTCTGCATAAATTCCTTTGAATAGCCACCTGTTTAAATGCTAATTTCACTATGTGTTGACTTCCCAAAATAATGTGAGATCTATAGATGCAAATGTACTAAGGTTTTTTGTGACGGTCCGCCCCGCACTAGCCGACATTTCCCATGAAAATGCACTGTGTCGATATCCAACCGGAACGGGACGGTCGCCAAAGGAAGGAAAAAGGAAAGGACATACTGGTGAACTAACAAAGAACCTGTAGAATGTCTCACAATGCAAGGAATAAAATATAATAATAACATACTTGACATAAAACAGGTGAGATAGTGCATAAGCTGAAACTAAACATCATAGCAGCGGAAAATCCAAATACAGCTTATGTTCCACATCATCATTATTGCAACTTTCAAACTGTCTCTAAAGCAAAAGAAAGGAAGGGTACACTACTAATGCCCAAAGTAGTGACCAGCAACGACACATGGAGAATATATATATATATATATATATATATATATGTATGTATGTATGTATGTATGTATGTATCATACGTGGAAGCCTCCCACTCGTCTCCGGTACAGCTACTCGTGCTTCACCAGCTAACCTGCCTCTAGTCTGCTCGTGAAAGCACCCAGAGTAATAAGAAGAGACATAAAACTCTGGGTCAGACAAAAGTCTGGTATGAGCGATAAACAACAAAACAGAACAATAACAGGTATACTAAACCATACCTTAACCTGGACCTGCAACCAAAGAGTTAGTACTACATACTGTACAATAGTCTAAGGTGCCACTAACATATGGTGTAAAGAATACGTGGTGGGGGTGTGGCTGTCATAGTGATGACAAACAAATCAAACATAGCAACCATCCTCACATCTCTCACTCAGTGCGTAAAGCATATGATATCCACCACTTTGATCATTAGACCCACCGAGGTAATGACGGAGTTCGACTTGTACAATTACTGCTACCACCAAGCTTATCCCATGGGATCATGACCAAACCTTTTCAAATGACCCCACTTCATTGGTCTATAGCCCACTAGTCGTACCTAAGCCACTGTGGACCTAAATCCATTCACATACCTCCCATACATAGTGATCCAAAGTCATAGACGTCGATAACCTCTTAGCACACGTCTCGCAGCAAAGTCCAATCATGATGTTAACTCATCCGTTCCCAACTGGATCCTGAGTACAAACTTCCCATTTGGACTACCTTTGCATCTCGGGTTTTGGTCTTCATCTTCGGATCGGTTCAGTTCTTGTTCTTTACTCCAACTTGTACTTCTAGTTCGGATCGTGGTTCAGGCCTCAAATCCAAGCACTTCGGTTCGGATCGGAATACCCATACGGGTCGGATAGTATCAGATCGTGTCTTCAGGCGAGTGATTCGTGATGAAGCTTCGGATCGGGTCGTGGTGCCAAGCGCCTGGTCGGATCGTGCCTTCTGGTCGGGTCGGATCGCTGCACCTGTTCGTGGCTCCTTCACTTGTAGCATGCTTTCCCAGGCGGTTCGTGGAAGGGTGGAGCAGCTCGTGAGTGGCATCGGTTCGGATCAGAGCTCCTTCTCAAAGCGGGTCGGATCGTGCTTTCCTCCTCCGATCCGATACGGTTCGGGCAATTTCCTGCACTTCTTTCCAACGACTGTTTTACGCCATATGATGGCGTTTTCGACCAATCTAACTATTCTAATCAATCAAAAAACATACCATATAGTCATAGCAACATGTAGAAACGACCATAAACACCAAAACATCAATTTGATAAGTTAAAACAGATCAAACATAGCCAAAATCCCATATTTTCCCTTAAGCATGTTTAAGAAAAAAAGATTAGTAAAACTTAACCAAATTAGCCAAATTTTCTAACAGAGGCCTAAAACAATATTTCGAAATTTTTAAATATTTTTCCAGAATTTATTAATGTATAAATTCGCGAATTATTACTAATTACCCTTAATTAACCATAATTAGTGAGGAACTATGCAAATCACTCACCTTAGTCACAAACAAATTACCAAATCTGAAATGATTCTATGTTTGGAGCTGTTCCCAAAGCTATACAGTAGTTCTACCTCGATTCTTGTGCTAATCCTCTTTGATTTGATGTAGATTTGGCTTAATTAACGATTAGGAGGTGATTTGGGGTGTTTTAGATGTTGGAGGCCATTACTAGGGTTCCAAGAATGAAAGTGGCGGCTGTGAAAGTGAGAAAAAGGGTGTTCTCTAAACCCTAACAGCCCTTAAATACCCCAAATCCCGAAATTTCCTTTTGGGCCTAGCTGTTAATCACCCAATTAAGCCCAAATAAACCGTTTTTCACCACCTGAAACTTGTTTCAGCCATATCTCTCAAACGGTGAGTCCATTTGGCTATTGTGACCACTCTACGGAGAGGTAAACCATCATCCGGATCTAATGGAAGTGGTTTCAGGTCAAAACTCCATTTCAATCAAAAGTTATGGTCGAAACAAGATTAGCTAGGGGCAAAATGGTCATTTAAAAATTGGCAAAAATCATGAATATGGGAAATGACCCCAATAGTCGTCTCCCAAAATTACATAACCATATGACTTCGCATGTAAAAGAAATTAATATTCTACAATCCTTCGATGCGTAGAATGCGGGTCATTACACTCCCCCCCCCCCCCTAAGAAATTCCGTCCCCAGAATTCCTTAACCCAAAACATACAAAGGATCCCGCATGCCTACCAATCATATACAACAATCAAACATGCAAAAGAAATAAAACAAACCTATCCTAGCATGCAGAAAGACTAAATCGAAACTGAAATCTTACGAGGCGAAGAGTTCTGGATATGTCTTCCTAATGCTCTCCTCTGTCTCCCAAGTATAGTCATTCTCATCCTCGCCCCACTGAACTTTGACTAATTTCACCGCCTTCCTTCGAAGTTGCTTTGTATCGTTCCCAACAATACGCATAGGCCTGCAGTTCCCAATCACCTCGGGTTCGACCTCGATATCATCCAATTGATCAGGTGAAATAGTCACATCGAGGTCGTGCAAGAATTTCCTTAACTGGGAAACATGAAATACATTACGAACACCTGCCATCTTCTCTGGTAATTCAACTTTATATGCCAAATTCCCAATTTTCTCAAGAACTAAGAATGGACCAACAAATCTTGGTGCTAACTTGCATCTCCTGCCAAATCATATCACGCTTTTCAACGGAGAAATCTTGACAAACACCAAGTCGCCAATGGAGAACTTTATTTCTCTTCTCCTCTTATCAGCATAAATTTTCTGCCTATCTTGGGCAGCCTTCATTCTCTGTTGGACAACCTTAATCTTAGCTGAAGTTTCTCTTATCACATCTGGTCCAAGCACAAACTTCTCACCAGTTTCTAACCAACATGACGGTGAATTACACGGTCTTTCGTACAAAGCTTCAAATGGAGCCATACCAATGCTGGATTGATAACTATTATTATATGCGAACTCTACTAGATGCAAATGGTCATCCCTTGATCCACCAAAGTCTAATATGGAAGCTCTCAAGAGATCTTCTAATACTCGATTCACCCTCTCTGTCTGTCCTTCAGTTTGAGGATGATACGCAGTACTGAGATGTAATTCTGATCCTAACGCCTCTTGTAAGCTCTTCCAAAATCCACTAGTGAACAACGGATCTCGGTCACTCACAATGCCTTTGGGTATTCCATGAAATATCACTACCCACTTTACATATAGTTCAGCTAACTTAGCTGCCGTTCTATTCGACTTGACGGGTATAAATCTTGCACTCTTAGTCAATCGGTCCACAATCACCCAAATGCTATCATGAACCGATCTAATCCTTGGTAACCCATCAATGAAATCCATCGAGACTTGTTCCCATTTCCATTCTTGAACTTCTAATGGTTGCAACAAACCACTAGGCTTCTTTTGCTCAGCTTTAACTAGCTGGCAATTCATGCATTTGGATATAAACTTCCCAATGTCTCTTTTCATCCCTTCCCAGTAGTAGGTCTGCTTCATGTCTCGTTACATCTTGTTACCACCGGGGTGTATAGTCAGTTTTGAGTGATGACATTCTCTAAGCACTTCATCTCTCAATCCGTTGACATTGGGTACAACTAGTCTTTCATTCTTCCTAAGCCATCCATTTCGATCAAGCCCATACTTGCTCATCTCTTCGTCGATTCTTATCTCTAACTTTGAGATGATTTCTAACAGGTTAGGATCGTTCCTCTGAATGGAACCAATCCGCTCAATCAAAGTGGGTCTGATCGTCAAACTTGCTAATATTTCAGGATCCAATTCGCACTTTGGTCTGAAATCATACCTAGTGATGTACTCCAGTTGCTTCCATTCTAGAAACATAGCTCCTAAACTGGCATGTCTTCTACTCAATGCATCAACCACTGCATTGCCCTTTCCTGGTGTATATGCAATGTCGAAATCATAGGAAGCTAAGAATTCTAACCACCTTTGCTGTCGGAGATTTAGATTCTTCTGAGAGAAGAGATACTTTAACGATTTATGATCGGTAAACAACTCGAATCTTTCTCCCAAAAGATAATGTCTCCACATCTTCAATGCGAACACGATCGCTGCCAATTCCAAATCATGGATATGATATCTTTTCTCATGCAGTTTCAGTTGCCGACTTGCATAAGCTACAACCCTACCTCCTTGCATCAATACAGCACCTAGTCAGGTAGCACATGCATCTATGTATACCGTCATCTATTCATTCCCCTTAGGAATGACTAACACTGGTGCACATGTCAATTTTTCCTTTAGACTCTTGAATGCATTCTCGCACTTTTCGTCCCAGACGAAAGCTTGATTTTTCTTAGTCAATTGAGTCAACGGTGCTGCTATTTTGGAGAAGTCTTGGATAAAATTACGATAATATCCAGCTAATCCCAAGAGACTTCTTATGTCCGTTGCATTCTTGGGCGTAGACCAATCTTGTACCGTAGCCACCTTCGCAGGATCCACGACAATACCATTCTCTGAAACAACATGGCCCAAGAATCTCACTTCCCTCCTCCAGAAGTGACACTTAGTAAACTTTGCTTTCAATTGGTGTTTTCTCAACACCTCCATCTCTATCCTCAAATGTTCCATGTGTTCTTCCTCTGTCCTTGAATAAACAAGTATTCCACGAACACAAGAACAAACTTATTCAACTGATCTCTGAATACCCTACTCATAGGATCCACAAAATATGTTGGTGCATTGGTTAGCCCGAATGGCATGACCAACCACTCATAAAGTCCAAACGGCGTCCGAAATGCCGTTTTAGCTATACTCTCAGCTTCCACTCTAAGCTGATGAAAACCTGTCGCGAGATCCAACTGGGAGAACACTCTCACGCCACTCAATTGATCAAACAAATCATCTATCTGCGGTAGAGGATACTTATTCTTTCTCGTTACCTTATTCAACTCGCGGTAGTCTACACACAATCGAAGGGAACCATTTGCTTTGGTAGCAAACACAACTGGTGCTCCCTACTCAGAAACACTTCTTCTGATAAATCCATTCTTCAAAAGATCGCTTACTTGCACCCCGAGCTCTCGCTGCTCCCTTGGCGCCATACGACGAAGTGGCATCACTATAGATCTGACATCTTTCACCAAATCAATACGGAACTCAATCTCTCGGTGTGGTGGAAGCCCGGTCACTTCCTCGAAGACATCCGGATAATGGCCAACCATGGGCAAACTTGACAACTCATCATGCAGGATGTCGAGGGAATTTAGAAAACTAGCCATTACCCCATCACTGGGTAGACCACCAAACACTACCCTCCGCCCATCATCCGCTCTAGCTGTCACCAAAAAGCCCTCACAGTCTACCACCACCCTGTATCTTTAGAGCCAATCGACTCCCAAAATAATGCCAAACCCAGTAAAGCCCAAAACAAAGCAATCACAAACAAACATGCATCCATGACTCGATAAGACCACATTACGACAAATCATGCTAAGGCTAGCCGAAACAACAATCGGGTTCGTCGCTACTAAAGGTCTATAGACAATCTCGGGTTCCAATCCTAACCTATCTACAGGTCACTAGATATGAAGGAACTGGAAGCTCCGGTATCAAACAAAACTCTAACAGGAATATCATAAACAGAAAGCATACCTTGAATAACAACATTCTTTCCTTTCTCCGCCGCAGTTGGGGCATTCGACAAAGAAGGAATAACATTAAGGGCATATGCTTTCACCATCTGCTTTTCTTTAGGGGTTTGCGGACACTTGTCCTTGTGATGTCCCACTTGGCCACAGTTGAAGCACTTCCTGTCTACTGGCTTTGCTAGACAGTTACTAGCATAGTGTCCTTTCTTACCACAGCTAAAGCACTCAACATCTTTCTTCTTCTTCTGGCCATCCTTATTCTGGTTCTGCTTCCTCTTATTCTGAGAACCACTCTTGCCTCCACCGCTTGCTTGCGGTTTTGGCTCCTCTGCAGATGCGACCTTAGTCTTCGACTTAGGGTAAAGAATTTCCGATCTTAAAGCTTTCCCCATAATCGATTCAAATGCCTCATCGATGTGGTTAATAAGCCTTTCCCCCAACTATCCATCCAAGCCAGTTATGAACTTCTCGTTCTTCTTCTCGGCAGTATCTATTTGGGATAACCCATATTTCGACAAAGTGTCGAATTCGACAATATACTCCGAGACAGCTCTGCCATTCTGCTTGAGTTCCAAGAATTTCTTAAACAACACTGACTTCTGAGCAACTGGAATGAACTTATCGCTAAAGCGAACCTTAAACTGATCCCAAGTAATCTGATCTTCGGGAGTAGCTGCCTTTATAGCATTCCACCAATTCATTGCCCATCCTTGCAGCTGACGGGATGCTAGCCTTCTCTTCATTACATCCTCAATACTCAAGTCTTTGATGATACGCTCGCAGTTATCCAACCAATCCTGAACATCCGTCGCGGACTCCGTTCCGTGGAACGGCTTCCCACCAAGACTAGTATAATCCTTGTTCAGCTTGGCGAAATCGGCCCTAGGCGCCTGCACTGCTAAATCACCACCATTACCAGCATTAGGATCTACCCTCTGAACTTCTCTAAACATATTCCTCATGAGGTCAATAAACATCGTCCTCATATCAGCAGCGTTCCCATTATTGGCTCCTCTACCGGCACCCCTTGCGTATCAGCTCATCCTTCAATCTGTAAAGAGAAAACGATTAACCATCTCCATAGTGGTGGCAGGGAAGTGCAACTTCATCCTTAGATATACTAATAGTATATATATATATATAGCTTTTAAAAACCAAAATAATCACAAATACGCGCTCTCATATACGTACTATCTCTCCCTGGTGTCTTTCCCTAGGTTAACTACGCAACCTAGAGCTCTGATACCAAGTGTGATGGCCTGCCCCACACCAACCGACATTTCCCATGAAAATGCGCTGTGTCGATGTCCAACCGACACGGGACGGTCGCCAAAGAAAGGAAAACAGGAAAGGACTTACTGGTGAACTAACAAAGAACCTGTAGAATATCTCACAGCGCAAGGAATAAAATATAATAATAACATACTTGACATAAAGCAGGTGAGACAGTGCATAAACTGAAACTAAACATCATAGCAGCGGAAAATCCAAATACAGCTTATGTTCCACATCATCATTATTGCAACTTTCAAACTATCTCTAAAGCAAAAGTAAGGAAGGGTACACTACTAATGCCCAAAGTAGTGACCAGTAGCGACACAGGGAGAATATATATATCATACGTGGAAGCCTCCCGCTCGTCTCCGGTACAGCTACTCGTGCTCCACCAGCTGACCTGTCTCTAGTCTGATCGTGAGAGCACCCAGAGTAATAAAAAGAGACATAAAACTCTGGGTCAGAAAAAAGTCTGGTATGAGCGATAAGCATCAAAACGAAACAATAACAGGTATACTAAACCATACCTGAATCTGGACTTGCAACCAAAGAGTTAGCACTACATGCTGTACAATACTCTAAGGTGCCACTAACATATGGTGTAAAGAATACGGGGTAGGGGTGTGCATGTCATAGTGATGACAAATAAATCAAACATAGCAACCATCCTCACATCTCTCACTCAATGCGTAAAGCATATGGTATCCACCACTTTGATCACTAGACCCACCGAGGTAATGACGGAGTTTGACTTGTACATCTACTGCTACCACCAAGCTTATCCCATGGGATCATGACCAAACCTTTTCAAATGACCCCACTTCATTGGTCTATAGTCCACTATTCGTACCTAGGCCACTATGGCCCTGAATCCGTTCACATACCTCCCATACATAGTGATCCAAAGTCATAGACATCGACAACCCCTTAGCACACATCCCACAGCAAAGTCTAATCATGAAGTTAACTCATCGGTTCCCAAATGGATCCTGAGTACAAACTTCCCATTTGGACTACCTTTGCATCTCGGATTTTGGTCTTCATCTCCAGATCGGTTTGGTTCCTGTTCTTTACTCCAACTCGTACTTCTAGTTCGAATTGTGGTTCACGCCTCAAATCCAAGCACTTCGGTTCGGATCGGAATACCCATACTGGTCGGATCGTGACTCCTACTTTGGATCGGTTCATGGCCATCTCCAAAGCATCATATCGTGTCTTCAGGCATGTGATTCTTGATGAAGCTTCGGATCGGGTCGTGGTGCCAAGCTCCTGGTCAGATTGTGCCTTCTAGTCGGGTCGGATCACTGCACTTGTTCGTGGCTCCTTCACTCGTAGCATGCTTTCCCAAGCGGTTCGTGGAAGGGTGGAGCAGCTCGTGAGTGGCATCGGTTCGGATCAGAGCTCCTGCTCACAAGCGGGTCGGATCGTGTTTTCCTCCTCCGATCCGATTCGGTTCGGGCAATTTCCTGCACTTCTTTCCAGCGACTGTTTTACGCCATACGACGGTGCTTTCGACCAATCTAACTATTCTAATCAATCACAAAGCATACCATACGGTCATAGAAACATGTAGAAATGACCATAAACACCAGCTCATCAATTTGATAAGTTAAAACGGATCAAACATAGCCAAAATCCCATATTCCCTTAAGCATATTTAAGCAAAACTAATGATAGGATTAGTAAAACTTAACCAAATTAGCCAAATTTTCTAACAGAGGCCTAAAACAATATTTCGAAATTTTTAAATATTTTTCCATAATTTATTAATGTATAAATTCGCTAATTATCACTAATTACCCTTAATTAACCATAATTAGTGAGGAACTATGCAAATCACTCACCTTAGCCATAAAAAAATTACCAAATCTGAAATGATTCTCTATTTGACGTTGTTCCCAAAGCTATACAGCAGTTCTACCTCGATTTTTGTGCTAATCCTCTTTGATTTGATGTAGATTTAGCTTGATTAGCGATTGGGAGGTGATTTAGGGTGTTTTAGATGTTGGAGGCCATTACTAGGGTTCCAAGAATGAAAGTGGCGGCTGTGAAAGTGAGAAAAAGGGTGTTCTCTAAACCCTAACAGCCCTTAAATACCCAAATCCCGAAATTCCCCTTTGGGCCTAGCTGTTAATCACCCGGTTAAGTCCAATTAAGCTCTTTTTCACCACCTGAAACTTGTTTCAGCCATATCTCCCAAACGGTGAGCCGTTTGGCTAATGTGACCACTCTACGGAAAGGTAAACCATCATCCAGATCTTACGGAAGTGGTTTTAGGTCAAAACTCCTTTTCAATCAAAAGTTATGGCAGAAACAAGATTATCTAGGGGCAAAATGGTCATTTAAAAATTGGCAAAAATCATGAATATGGGAAATGACCCCAATAGTCGTTTCCCAAAGTTACATGACCATACGACTTCGCATGTAAAAGAAATAAATATTCTACGATACTTCGATGCGTAGAATGCGGGTCGTTACATTTTTTCTCCCAATTTCCGTGATATGTTAATTATATGTTTTTCTATTTTTGATGAATAAATATAGGGGTATTTTATTTTCTATTTGTTTATATCTTTTCTTAATCAGGCCTTACTTTACAGCCTTCCTGTCACTTGGATGTTCAATGCACGAAGAATTCAACTTCAAAGTGCGAGTTGCTTTATTAGCATTTTTTTAAATCTAAAAATTGTTTGGACATACAGGTTGATTTTAGTTTTTGTTGTATACTCAATAACATGTCTAGCCTGGCCATTGTTGCACATACTGAATAATAGCCATGGGATGTTTTACTATTGACTTTTAACTATCATAGTCATGGGATGAGTGCATGATCAACTCAAATTATTGCAAGCACAAGAAACCCCTTTTATGTTGATGAACCTATGTCGTGCCTTTTCAATGAATCTACAAATATCTATGATTGCACTTCATCGGTCTTTGAAATCAGGTTGCTAAATTATTTCATTGCTTCTATCATTCATAAATAATACATGCTTTCAAAAAATGCTTCACTCACTGTCATAGTTAGGCTTAGCCACTATCCGATTCACTGATTTTAATTCACTTTGCACTTTTCTTGCATTCGTACTTTTAGATCCTTAACTGGGTATGCTACGTGCTAATTCACCATATAAGACAACACAGTGACATTTCCTTTTTGTTCATATCTAATGGTATAATGTAAATCGTTTTTTTACTGGTTTTTTTGCCATGATAATTCAATAGTACTAATCTTTGGGAGCTTAACAAATTGGGCTGACATATTTTAAACTATACTGTAAATTTTACGCTGAGCTTAACAAATTGGACTGACATATTTTAAAATTATACTGTAAATTTTATGCTGAGCTTAACAAATTTCATAACTGCTCGTTGCCCTCCCTGATTTTCTTGCCACAATTGGGCGCCTCTTATCTCGACGCCTCTTCTTTGTCCATCATGATTGCTCTTTGCCCTTTTTGGTTTTCTTGCCGTTTCGATTCTTAAGGAATTTGCATGTGATGATCTTTCTCACCCTTTGTTATTTGTTTTTCGATTTTATATGAATTGGTTGGTTATTGTATTTTGTGGTTTTGAAAATGGGATGCGGCAGAAACAGTAGTTTTACTTCTGTCCAAACCTTATCATATTCAATTATATTGTAACATGGTTTTCTTTTCCTAAATGATAACGTTGCTGTTGTACTGGGTTTTTAACTAGACATGCCTTTTTATTTTTTCTTAATGTGCAAACTATATTGATTTTTACTTGCAAATAACATTTTTTGGAGGATCTAAAATATCACACAGGCAATAACTATAGTTTTTAAAAGCGAATGTTCAATCAAAGAACTAACTGCCAATATCTACATTCTTCAAACAAAAGTAGCCAGTTCAGTATAAATTAAATATGCGTGTTTGCTATTATTAATCTTCCATTTACTATCAGAATATATGATAGACAGATTATTACAGAAAATACCAAGTGCCAGCACATTATATTTGTTCGACAACATGAATGAAATGATGTGATTTGCTTGTTTGTCTTTTGATAGTTCATAGTCTTGCGTTTATTACCAATTTGGATGCTGGTCAGCAAAATCGGAGGAGAAATTAGGGCATGCGTTAAAGAACAGCGAGAGAACTTGTGATTCATGCAATTCCTGTCTTGGTTTAAATCTCTTAGCTATGTATCTAAATGGTTCAGTTGTCTGTACAAGGTATGTATGCTCTTTTACTAAATTTTACATCATCACATGATGATACGGGTGAAAAGGCAACCAATCCAGTTCAATGTATGAGTATCACTTCTGAAGCTTTGCAAAATTACATGTAGATATCGTCGTTGTCATACTGCGAGATTACATTTACATTGTTGTTAAAACTTATGAAAAACATAATCCAGTAGATTCGTTAGGATGTCTGTGTAGATAAGGGATTACTAATTTACAATGCACTTTAGCTGAATGTTGGCTTCCTTATAAACTGTATAATGTAAGACCACGAAAACAGTTTGTAGCAATGCACTATATTTTCTCTTATTAGATCCATGAAGATGGTGGGTTTCACTTTCAGGTTATGATGCTAAGTTCTGTGCATGGTTGTTTTTTGGACTCGGTTTTATCCATTTTGTTTATGCATTTAGGCAGAAAATACCCTGAAGGTCTCTATATAAGTACATGGATCTTGGTCTTTGTTGACAATTACACTAATGACGAATATTAGATAAAGATTAATTCTTGAATTTGAAATAGCGGTGACATATACAAACTAAATTGCTTGTTGACTCATGGGAACCGCAAATACCACTATAAGATTAATTTTCCACCGGTCAGGTTTGTAAATGAATTTTGGTATCTTTCACTTATGAGACTTTACTTTGTGTTCATTGAAGTATTTTTGATCCCTTCTTTCAGCAAATCAATAAGACAAACTATTGTCCCTCTACCAGCACCCCTTGCGTATCGGCTCATCCTTCAATCTGTAAAGAGAAAACGATTAACCATCTCCATAGTGGTGCCAGGGCAGTGCAACTTCATCCTTAGATATACTAATAGTATATATATATATATATATATATATATATATATATATATATATATATATATATATATATATATATATATATATATATATCTTTTAAAAACCAAAATAATCACAAATACGCGCTCTCATATACGTACTATCTCTCCCTGGTGTCTTTCCTTAGGTTAACTACACAACCTAGAGCTCTGAAACCAAATGTGATGGCCTGCCCCACACCAACCGACATTTCCCATGAAGCGTTGTGTCGATGTCCAACCGACACGGGACGGTCACCAAAGAAAGGGAAAAAGGAAAGGACTTACTGGTGAACTAACAAAGAACATGTAGAATGTCTCACAGCGCAAGGAATAAAATATAATAATAACATACTTGACATAAAGCAGATGAGACAGTGCATAAACTGAAACTAAACATCATAGCAGCGGAAAATCCAAATACAGCTTATGTTCCACATCATCATTATTGCAACTTTCAAACTATCTCTAAAGCAAAAGAAAGGAATGGTACACTACTAATGGCCAAAGTAGTGACCAGTAGCGACACAGGGAGAATATATATATATATATATATATATATATATATATATATATATATATCATACGTGGAAGCCTCCCGCTCGTCTTCGGTACAGCTACTCGTGCTCCACCAGCTAACCTGTCTCTAGTCTGATCGTGAAAGCACCCAGAGTAATAAGAAGAGACATAAAACTCTGGGTCAAACAAAAGTCTGATATGAGCGATAAGCATCAAAACGAAACAATAACAGGTATACTAAACCATACCTGAAGGTCTCTATATAAGTACATGGATCTTGGTCTTTGTTGACAATTACACTAATGACGAATATTAGATAAAGATTAATTCTTGAATTTGAAATAGCGGTGACATATACAAACTAAATTGCTTGTTGACTCATGGGAACCGGAAATACCACTATAAGATTAATTTTCCACCGGTCAGGTTTGTAAATGAATTTTGATATCTTTCACTTATGAGACTTTACTTTGTGTTCATTGAAGTATTTTTAATTTTATCCCTTCTTTCAGCAAATCAATAAGACAAACTGTTGTCCCTCTAGTCCCTCTGTGCAATTTGATTCATACTAAATTTCAAAAAATACCGAGTTCAATTTGCATACATATCTGTGTAACGATATAACAAATCCATGATAGTCAATGCTAAAATATTATTGATGGATGTTGCAAAGTCATTACAATAGCGTTATGTCTGCATGCAACATTGAACTAGCATTCGGCTTTTTTTTTTTTTTTTTTTTTTTTAATTTTTTTAATTTCAAGAAACTTCAAAATGTGACAAACTATTTTCTTATTGAATTATTTGTTACAAGTAATGTTGCTTATATTATTACCGTCATACCTTTCTTTTTTATTTTAGCTATAATGAATCAATTATGCAACATATCCTAGTTAAATATCAAGTTTTGTTTAACAAATATTGATTCAAATGAAGCATTAGCATAATACACTGTCAATGGTTGTTTTATTAATCAAAAGAGTATTTCATTGTTTTATTTACCAAAATAGTGCTTTTCGGTTGTCACTAATAAGCAATTATGTGTATTTGATAATCCGACATTTATTCAACTATACATAACTTACTTATTATAATGTTTTTTTACAACTTAATGGTTGATTTTATTTGGGATACCATCAACTTTTAACTGTTAAAAGAATATATTGTTATATGCTATTTTACAACTTTCTTTGTATACGAAACATCTAAATCCGCATAGCACACATATATTTTAACCATTGTTTTCAAAGCTTATCAACATCAAATGTTAAATGGTTTCACTATTCTCCAACCTATTCTCTAAAATACTACCACCCTCTGCCCGTGCGCGATGCATGGGCCTCAATCTAATATATTATTTATCATATTGCAACTAAAGTGTACTACAGAAGTGTATCAAATAAAAATCCAACATTTTTGCAGTATAGGCAGCAAAACATAACAATCAGCTAAGACCAAAAATTCTCATTCATGGAAATTCAGTTCATCTATATCACATCCGTAGCACAAAACTAGCATATTGCTAAAAAATATAATAGGAAATCAACGAACAGACCAAACCAATATTGGCCATCCTCAGATTGCATGGTAATTAAACGAACAAGAAAGCAAATTTGGCATCTTACTATTTCTGTTTTCTGTTAATTTTTTTTGGATTCTTTTTTAATGCACATACTAGGTAAGGAAAGGAAGTGAAACAGGAGAAGAAGATGCAGCTATAAATTTGGTGGATGAATTAATCAATTTTATTTTTGAAAATTAAAACAGACAATACAAAAAGGAATTAATCCCAAAAAATTGGGTGAATTAACTAATAGTTAAGGTGGATATGAATACAATTTACCAAAAAGGTTACGAATGAGAACAAAAGACGAATAAACAGAGTTTAAACATTTTTGTAGAGCCATGACGGTTCAGTTTTGAAACTACGTAGATGCCTAGTAAAGAATTTTCAGTCATCAATAAGTTTTCAGATCCATCGTTTGACAAAGCTTATTCACTTATTTTTTAAGTAAAAAATATCTTCATCTTTTTTGTAGAAATTATTACCTAGTCATATCAACTTAAATTTCCAACTACTTTGAAATATCGGTTGGAGTTGAAGATCTATGAGGAGGGATTACCAAGTCCGACTTATCATTTCAACCTCTATATATACTCCTCGTTAATTCATAGAAACCTGTTCGTTACTTTCATCAACTAAAAAAATGGCTTCATACAAACTAAAACATTTCGTAGTTTTCTTTGTTTTAGCAGTTCATTGTGTGCTTCATATTTCTAAATCTACAGAGGTTACATTTGATGGCCAAACCATCAAAATTAATGGGGAGAGAAAATTAATTGTCTCAGGCTCCAATCACTATCCTAGGAGTACTCCTAAAGCAAAAGTAACATGAATATAACATTATCTATTGTATTATTACCATATCATTGTAATTTTTGTGTACATTTTAAATATTGATATGTATTTGTGTGTTATTCAGATGTGGCCTGATGTGGTCTAATCTGATAGTAAAGGCAAAGGAAGGTGGACTTAATGCCATTGAAACCTACATCTTCTCGAATGCTCATGAACCTACGAGAGGAAATGTAAGTGTTATTTGAAATTTATGTTTGATAATATAGGTTGAAACTACGGGTTGACATATTCGTACTAAATCTTTTATATCTATGTAGTATGATTTTACAGAAAATTTGGATCTCGTTAGATTTATTAAGAAGATCAACAACGTTGGCATATACACTATTTGGCGCAATGGGCCTTATGTTTGTAAGGAGTGAAACCTTAAGTAGGTAGATATTATCAAACCGACCGTTATGGAGGTTTCTCTACTGTAAGGATGCTAAATCAAATACGTCTGTGCCAACTATTATCGGCTTAAATGTAGCATGGTTACCCGACACGACACCATCGTCTTCTCGTTTCCCTGCATTTATCATTCATTCCTCTTCCCTAAATCCTGTCCTCATCAAATATCCCCTCTTTCTCCTCCTCCATTATGACCAATTCGCGTTTCACTCATCCACTCTCTTCCAATAAAATCCGATATCCTTTCTCCCACCGATGTTTTCTCCACCAATTTACTTTTTCAAACATTGTTTAAAAAATAAAAAGGAAATGAAACCCTAGATTCGATCTCAATTACCATTCCTTTATGCGGTGAGGTTCCAGATTGCTATCCCCAAGTTCCTATAGATTGAGTACAACAAGAAGCTACATGGATTCGATCAATAATAATACTGGAACCAAAACAGCAAGGGGAACCAATTCCAAACCCTGAGTACAAGGGATCCTGGAAGCAAAAGGTTTGTTAAAAAAATTACCAGTGGAAATTTTTACCTTTAAATTCTATTTTAAGTCATTTATAATATGTTATTGTGTGTAGTAGAACTAATTTTCATTTGTGAGTGCGAGTTCAACGTTATCACCCTCATAAACAGTGTTCATTCCTCGTTTCCCTGCATTTATCGTTCATTGAGCTAATTTTCTATGTGATAATGATCATCATAGAGAATAATACAAATAAGTTCAATTCAATCAGTGTTCATGGGCCTGTGTTAAGTGCTTGGGTTCCCTTGAAGGAATTAGTTCCAACACTAATTTAAGTTTTTTCTGCAAATGTTTACCAATCGAATCCATTTAATTTAACTATAAACAAAGTAGATAAATTATTTGTTATGCAAGAATATCCCATAATTTACAACAAAACAGATCAGATCGAATTAATGCATAGAACATTCGATATTACTGGAATCTGATTCTTTATGCACTTAAATTGATGGTTCTTTTTTTAATTCTGACAAACTCTTTGTCATGTGTGTCTACCGTTAGTTAACCGTATGGCTTTAATTTTCCATTTAAATGTAATAGAATAAATTAACAAGATACCTTAACTTTTGTTGACAACATGCTTTAATTATGCAAACCATTTGACCCTTATTTTGCAGTATGATATGGATAGGGAATGCTCAGTATTGAGGGAATCACATTGAAATGCTTAACTAGCACCAAATAAATGCCTTTCCGTATTAGTCCATATGACAAACACTTTGGTTTTTTTTTGGGGGGGTGGGGGTGGGGGAGGGGTGTATTTCTTCTGCCCTTTTTTGGTTTGGAAATTGTTTGATTTGAATTTTAAAGTAATTTTCCATCTCCTTGTTTCAAAGGGGTCGGTTTTACTTTTTTTTTCTTTTCATGAAACTGTATTAAATGATATGCAAGATGGACTGCACTACAACCTTTGCATGAAAGAAAATTTTGTGTTTTTGGCTTAAGTTTTTATATAAAGAGTAGAATGCAGTGCACACGGCTTTTGTCATGGACTCATGCACATATGTTTACAGTTGGAATATAGTTTTCCATTCGTGGACTGGAATCCATGATCAATTGAAACTACCATTGTGTTCGGCCCTTTATAGGGCCGAGTCTAGTATGCCAGAAGTCCACCCTCACTAAGTGGATACTAGCAGACTTACCAAAAGAAGAAGGCTATTTACTCTTATATGAACTAAAGATCCAATTGTATTCTAATATGTTAAATAAATTTCAAGTATATCACGTAGTGGTTTTGTTTTTATAGTTTCAGAATTACTTGGGATTATTCTAAAATTATTGATATTTTCTATGAATTTCTTTGTTGTCTACTAGTGTAAGAGGAGTGATGGTAATAAGTGAGAATTTAGTGGCAAATGTGGCGAACCTAGTGGGATATAGTTGAGATTCCTGCATGTAGCCATGCGGTGATAGAGTTAACTGCCCATTTGTTATAATGACATTAAAGATTTGGATGCTTGATTAGGACATCTACCATGCTTTTATATTTTCATGTCCACTTTCTTATGGTGATTAGGTTAATTTAACTCGGATATATGCCATAGTTATTAGTGGTACACGATGCAAAAAGGTGCAAAGCTTCCCTGAATCCTTGGCGCAGAGCGTAGCAAACGGTGCGGTGTCTTTTTTGATAGTGCATGTTAAACATATTCGAGTTTATATCAAATTTGGTATTGCTAATTAATAAGAAGAAAATTAAATGAGTAATAATTGCATTCTTTTTGCTTATATGTCAAAGGTGGTCTAAATGTGTGATATGTGTTTCAGTGCGGTATAAACTCTTAATATCTTTAAAAAGAGACTTCAATTAAAATTTCATCAATTTGTTTCCATTTTGTAGCAATTCCAATTTTGATTTTAGTAGCATATGCTTTGATTTACTTCTGCTGCAACACATTTTATATCAATATCCGTGTTAACGCCAACAAATGTACAAAATATTCCCTTTTACTGCTAAAGCATTAGAGATGCTTCTCCAAGATTTATGTCACATGACATATGGCATTACCGCCCAAAAGAGAACAAAGACAGTGAGCTCTTTTCACTTGTAAGCAAGCTTGATCCTTTATCTTAAAATATTAACATAAAGTACTTCCACAAATCCATATCTATGGGTTTGTGCGACCATGTCCTGTTTATTTTGTGACTGTGTCGTGTTTACTTTGTGAGAAGAGAAGCATATGCCATCTCAACAATTCAAGAAGTCACTTGCTGTATTTGCTCAGGTTACGTTGTCATGTTTTAGCATAGAGTTGAGTTCCTATCTTGACATATAAGAATATTGCAGTTTTAGCTTTGAAGGTGACAACATGATCGAGAGATCCAATAACCTAGACTAGTACAAGGCCCAACCCTTCTAGATGCCCTTGACCAGATCAATGAGCCCGAGTGTCCCCATACAAGTCCCTCCATCTCCCGCTCCAGGATGTTTACAAAATTGGAGGAATCGACACTGCCCCAGTGTGCCGTGTCGGGATTAGGGCCATCAAACCTGACATGCTCATTACCTTTGGCCCAAATGGCCTCACCATTGAGGTTAAGTATGTGATGCACCGTGAAACCCTTCACAAAGCCCTACCAGCTTCAATATGTTTTGAACATTACCAGTAATTGTTTTTGAAAATATAGCTCAGTTATCACATTTAGAACCTAATGTGTTCATATCAAACTGTCTGTTGGTATTTTATTTGTATTGGATACCAGAAACAATTTTTTGGGAATGTTACTTAAATATTAAACCAAGTCGCTTGTTTGTTTTTTATATTTATATGGTTTTAGCCCATGATAACATATGAATGTATCCTGCTTCACCTTAACTTTGATTTATTTGTTTCAGTTTGTAATTTCATCGGAATATTATCTTAAAGTAATATGTATTCAACGGAACATTTATTTTAGTTTAAAAATGTTTAAACGATCTTCTGTGTCCAATCTAGTGAATACAGTCAGTATATAGATTTTCCTTCTATATACGTGTTTTTGTTTGAAGTTACCATGATGTTCTATGTAATATTGTTTGCACTTTATGTTATTTTTAGCTTTCACACCTCATTGAAAACAAATTTGGTGTGACTCTGTAGTCAAAGCTTAAACTCCAAAGCTATGAACTTTATATCAGTTCCAAATCTGGAATTATATTCAGAACCTAAAGTCCTTACAATCTAGCACATTGATCAATACAAATTCATTCTGTCCAAGTTAGGTTGAGTTCGTCTAAGTCTAAATTATTTTACGAATTGAATATGGTTCTTATAAATTTCTAATTGATCGAGAATGAATAATTTTTTTGCCGTCCTTATATTATTTAGCCGGACACTAATTCCATTGTTAATACCATCTTCCTTGTTAAATGTTTAAACACTTTTGGAATACTAATAATTGAGTATTGCGAATGAAGCGCCTACATAACATAAAAGACCATGTAAGAGATTTACAGCACCGAAAAGTTTACCACAAGTTAAAAAGTGTAGCATTTTTTTCATATTTCAACTAACTATTCACTGGAATAATGCTATATTTTGAGTTTATAATAATTTCATTTCTTCTTTTATTTCTTCAATCCATTAATGGTTTAGAACTACAAAAAAATTAAATATTAAAAGTATATTGATCCGGCTTGATATATAATAAAAATGTATGTATGTACTTGGGAGTTATTCATATTAATACATTAATAGCATATCCTTAGTCTTAAGTTGCGTTATGTGTATAACTCATAGTGTAATTGGATTTACATTTTTTCTCTTAAACTATGCTGTTCATTGAAATTAGACTTATAATAAATTTTATTAAAAAAATTATATTTTGTATTCAACACTTTGACGGTCGGTTTTTCCTCCGTTGTGCGGTAATACTAGTTTATGCTTAATTTTTTCTTTCGATAGCATTTTAATAATTGTTAATATCAATAATTTTATTTTGCAGTGGACTTCCATCATGGTTTTTCAAAATTCTTAAAATGGAATTTAAAACTGACAATCAACCTTTTAAATTAAATTATAAAATATATTGATTTTAAATTTTAGTATGAAATCATACATTCTTTGGTTAACCATTGTTGAAATACCATGATTTAATGTTGTAGGACAAATGCAAAAAAATTCAACAAAAAAGTGATTATGATAAAAAGAAAAAAGTGCATGCACCTCTCAAGGAGGGCCTATCATTCTCACTCAAGTATACATCGTTTTTTTTTAAATCTTTTACTTCTATTGAGAAAAGATATTTTTTTTGCTTTGGAAGACATCTATAATTTCAATCGAACATTTTACTTTTGTAAGGATGATCAAAAATTAAAAACAATAACTTTTATAAAAATGAAGTATTAAAAAAAATATTTAAATAATTATCACTATTTACGTGTTAGTTCCTTTAATGAAATTCAATGGTTGAGCAGAATACTGCATTTATTTATTTACTATTCTAAACAATAAAAAAATTTAAGCAAATTCTATTAGCATCCCAGTTTTTTCCTTTTTCACCCCGTTAAAAAATAAAAGATTGAAATAACAAATTTACCTTGTTGACATCAAAAGTTGGTCACTAGTGACGATCAACCCCCAATCGTGTGTAGAATACACGAATACTGATTATAAAATGTAGAAAAAATAAAGGAAACAGGGAGAACACACAGAATTTTTATAGTGGTTCTGCAAAGACGGTGCCTACGTCCACTTTATATATATTACTTTTGCTTTTGATTACAATTACAATGCTTTTTCTATTTGGAGAAAAAAGAGAAGGCGGCTATTTTCTCTTCCAGATAGTGTTTTTTGGGAAGAAGAAGAAGTATGAGTCAAGAAAAGAAAGGTTAGAGAAGTCTCTCCCAGTCCTCCTGATCCTCTTTAAGCTTTGAGGTATTTATAGGCAGGTATAACAGCTTGGGCTGTTGTGACGTGGCTCGGTCTTTCTGAAAAAACTCAAATATGTGGAGTCCATCACTTGGTTAGAATAGCGGCTGAAGACTAATTCCACTATTCATAAATAATATCCTCGGAAGTTGTGGTCGACGTGGCATCCACGGTAAGGTATATCAAAAGTAGAGCTTTGTCCGGATATGGTTGACAGCTTTTTCTTCCTTGAGAGTCGGGCCAAGTATTTGAACAGCTCAGTTGGATATTTCATGCAGATCCGAAATACTCGGTTGATACACCCTATACGAGAGCGGTTCTCTCGGTTGATTGGGAGAGCGAATCTTTCGGGGTGAGATATCAACTTGATTAGCCCGATGTGCGGCTACTTCGGGCCAAGCTTCTGCGGGGCTTTCTGGAATGCGATTTGCCTACCTCGTTTGGTTGCCTGTCTGGGCTTCGATTTGGCTTAATGCGTCTTTTACCAAAAAGAGGATCAACACTTTGCGCCTTAGAATGCATCTTCCTCGATAGAGGGAGATGTGTTCTGAAATATGAATTGAAGCATGATTGCTTGAGCTGCTATGGTCGCGCTGGACCATATTAAGGCCAAAAATCCGATTGTTCTGATGTTGTATTAAGGCTAGAAAACCGATGATCGAACTGGGTCGTATTAAGGTCGGAAAACCGACAACCATCGGAAACAATATTAAGGCCGCGATGATGATCGCCTTTATGAGAGTTAGTTCCTGCAAAGACAAATATAAACCGTTCTCGGCTTGGAGAAGGCTAATGGGTCGAGCATTTCATTTCACTTGGCTTTGAGAGGTAGCAAGTATTAACCATACTCGGCTTAGTGGCGAGTATTAACCATACTCGGTTTAGAGAAGGCGAGCATTAATCATACTCGGCTTAGTGGAGAGTATTAACCATACTCGGCTTAGGGCAAATGTTTTCCGTGCTCGACTCATGTTAGATTAGTGTATCCAGCAAGCGGCACAAGCTCGTGGTGTAGAGAAAGAAGGGGTGAGTATCATCCATACTCATCTTAAAGAAGTATACCACACTCGGTTAGGGGAGTAGGTACTAAAATATAGCGGTAGGCTTTCGCGCTGACCACATTAAAAGAGGGGGAGGGGGGCGAGCATTATCCATGCTCGGCTTTAGAGTTTCCCAAACATTATCCATATTTGTAAAAGAACATTCATAGCAACTAATGAATTACTACAAGGAAATTCTAAGCGGACATCGATTGATACCAGAGCATGCCTGTAAGCTAAATCTTAACCCTATACATGTGTACATCAAGGTGTCCTTTTTATTGAAAGAAACACATCAGAAAAATCTAATTAATGATAATGCCGCGACTGCTAGTCTCAAGGTTCCTTCCGTTTCTAGGAGCTCGTGGATTGACCTGAGGAGTTTGGGCAGAAGACCGTGGCGGCAAGGCTGAGGCACGACTCTTGACATATTCGGGAAGCTCCCCTTTTTTGACTCGGTCCTCAATGAGATCGCGCAGATGGAGGCATTCATCGGTGCCATGTCCAGCTACGTTGTGGAACACGCAATGTTTGCCAAAATCGAGCTCCATCTGGATTGGTTCTCGTCGAGGTGGTCTTGGAGTGGGCAGGGACCATCGTATGTCAAGGTAGATATCGAGCAGAGAGGAATTGAGTTCAGCGTATTGGTCATACTTACTTTCGATCCGAAGTCGCACATGATGCTCGCTCTTTTACAGGGTCTTTCCTCTTCCTTTGTTCTGGTCGTTGTTGTTGAGTGGACCTTGTTGTTTACGGCTAGGACCTCAAGGCTCTCCATCTCAATGCTGGCATCTTCTTATCGGAGGAATCGCTCAGTCTCGGAATAGAAGTCCTCTATATCCGTGGGGGGATCTCTTGTTAAAGAGATTGAGAATTCTGAACTGTTCTGAACTCCTACAATGGCGGCCATAAGTACCATCGATGGCTCGAGCCGATCGACTGACGCTACTGTCGTGTTGAACCTTTCGAGGAAGGATCTGAGCGTTTCTCTTGATCACTGCTTGATGGTGGATAAGAACATAACGCTATTTGGTCCAGATATATGTACTCTGAATTGTTAGATGAAGCGGGTGACCAGAGTGTTCATACTGTTGATCGACTCCGTTGTCAACTATCGAAACCACATTCTGGCTATATCAGTGATAAAGAGCGGGGAGCACTTAGCCATGACGTTGGTCGACGCGCCGAGTACTTCCATGTATCGCATGAGGTGGATGGTTGGATCAGTGCGACGTTGTACGACTCGATAGCTGGGAACTTGAAGTCCAGAGGGTTTTAGGAGTTTCTGATTTCCCTAGTGAAAGGGCTACGATTGACATTATCTATGTCTTGCTGCGAGGAAGTTCCCCGAGTAAAGCGTCGGATGATGCTTGCAAGCTGGCTTCCATCTCCAAGGAGTCGTTGCCATGAATTTAGCTCAGTATCTGGGGAAGCTTCAGTGCGAGGATCTGGTAAAAGCATGCTCGGAAGGGCGGCTATTGGCTGGGCCTGTCTTTCGAGAGTTGAGTGAAGGTGTGAGGGAAAGTGAGCCACAGTAGGTGGTTCTGAGGAGAATGGCTCCTCTTGAACCTGATGAGTAGTGGGTCGAGCCGTACCCGTAACAGAGGGCCTAGCTTGATCCAGCATAGCATGTGATGTTCGAAGCTCAGAGGTGCCCCTGGTGGGAGCGAGGTTAGTAGGGTCTACGGTAGCGTTCTCTTCTGCCGCTGTGAGGACCAGAATAGTGGGGTGGCTTCCCTGGTTCTAAGGGATGGCCGCACCAGTTCTTCGCTGAAGGTGAAGAGTGGTTAGACTAGTCTGTGGTAAGATTCCGGGTTGTAATGGAAATGGCATTGATTCTGAGGGACCCGATGGCTACTCGACTGGCTCGATAGGTCGAATTATTCCCAAAAGTGGAGGCAAAGTATTCGACCGACCAAGATCTTGATCGCGAGCCTCCTGAGGTTCTGCTGCTGCAGCTACGCTGGTTGCTGGAAGTGATATTCCCGACCGAGGTCGATTGGTTGTTAGGACCAAACCAGGATGAAAAAAGGTGTAGCCTGATCAGTGGCCTGATTCTGTACAGACCGAAGATCAGTTGTTGCCCTAGTCTCGGCCGGTGGAGGAATTGATGTTGAAGCGCTCAATCTTGTCTCCAGTCGACCGAGAAGGTGATCCATCAACTGCTGCTTTCACTTGAACATGTTATACCAAGCCAACAACTCTGTTTTGAAACGTTACATTCAATTTATTTATATATATACAAATGCACACACATCCAACCAATTTTCCTTATATTTCAACCATATATGTTTTCCAACCGAATTTCAAATCAGATTCAAATATCCAATCAAATCCAATCCAAATATTCGACAAAAATATTTTATTCCCAATTAACCTATCATTTTAAATTAAATATTGAATTCAATTCATACATAAACAATCCATTTGATTTTTAAACTCGACTATCAATATGAATTTGATTATAAATATTTAAATCTTTTAATTGATTCCATATTCAATTGTCAAAATTTCTGGGACGTTACAATCTCTCCCCTTTAAAACTTTTCGTCCTCGAAAAGGAGAGGCCTTTAGAGTTATATCAATGTATACTCCAAATTTTCATATTCATTTGTAATTTTCCTACAATTATTTCAAATATCGATATTTAAGTCATCGAACTTTCGTGTTTATCCATCACCTTCAATTTACTTGGAAAATCAAATTTTCTTTCTTATAGTTGGAGATCAATTTTGATCAAACACAATTTTCTTTATCTTCTAGATCAGATTTTTTTTTATTTCCATGCTTTTTAAACAAGATTCAATTTCCTTAGACCAATTTCTTCTCAAATTTCAAATTCGGCATAAATTAGTTTTTTTTTTATGCATCTCAAATTATTCCAAATTTCGTTATAAACATCATATGTCAACGTTACTTATCCATCGTTGCAACTGGGGCTTAGCAACCCCTCAACCTAACCTCTTTACATTTAATATATTTAATCTTTTCCAACACTCATTGAAGAGTGTAAATAACACATCCTCTTCAAGTTGACAATTCGTAAATTGAAAACTTGAAAATTTCCATAATCCGAATTTTTTTCATATAACTTGTATACATATAATACGAAATTTATGCAGAAAATATTCAATAACTCGAATATTTTCAAGTACACGCTTTGGAAAAATGATACAAATATTTTCTGCATAAATTTCGTATTATATATATACAAGTTATATGAAAAAAATTCGGATTTTGGAAATTTTCAAGTTTTCAATTTACGAATTGTCAACTTGAAGAGGATGTGTTATTTACACTCTTCAATGAGTGTTGGAAAAGATTAAATAGATTAAATGTAAAGAGGTTGGGTTAAGGGGTTGCTAAGTCCAAACCCATTACAGTTGCAACGATGGATAAGAAACATTGACAGATGATGTTTATAACGAAATTTGGAATAATTTGAGATGGATAAAAAAAAAATCTAATTTATGCCAAATTTGAAATTTGAGAAGAAATTAGTGTAGGAAATTGAATCTTGTTTAAAAAGCATGGAAACAAAAAAACATGATCTAGAAGATAAAGAAAATTGTGTTTGATCAAAATTGATCCCCAACTATAAGAAAGAAAATTTGATTTTCCAAGTAAATTGAAGGTGATGGATAAACACGAAAGTTCCATGACTTAAATATCGATATTTGAAATAATTGTAGGAAAATTACAGATGAATATGAAAATTTGGAGTATACATTGACATAACTCTAACGGCCTCTCCTTTTCGAGGATGAAAAGTTTTAAAGGGGGAAAGATTGTAGTGTCCCAGAAATTTTGGCAATTGAATATGGAATCAATTAAAAGATTTAAATATTTATAATCAAATTTATATTGATAGTCGGGTGTAAAAATCAAATATATTGTTTTGTGTATGAATTGAATTCAATATTTAATTTAAAATGATTGGTTAATTGGGAATCAAATATTTTTGTCGAATATTCGAATTGGATTTGATTGGATATTTGAATTTGATTTGAAATTCGATTGGAAAACATATATGGTTGAAATATATGGAAAATTGGTTGGATGTGGGTGCATTTGTGTGTATATATACATACATACATACATATATATATAATTGAATGTAACGTTTCAAAACAGAGTTGTTGGTAGACAAATGGAATCAAATGAGTGAACCGTTAAATCATTTAAAATTTAAATTAATGTCATATATTAACGGAGTCGAATTGCAATCGAACTAATTTTATTGAATTTAGAACGAAAAGACGGAAAGGTACATATAATTTTTGTCGCATTCGGAAAGTGTCGGCGGTACGAAATTAAAGCGCTTTGGGGTATTCACGGTAAAGTTTAATATTAAATTATAAACAAATATAACCTTCCCTAGCAATACACTCGCGCCGACCTATATCTGTAAATTTCCGCCATCCAAAAACCTACTGATGGACATCGTTCTTATCTCCACGATTTTTCCTTTATAAAAACCCATGGCCAAAGCCAAATGGAAAACCAAAAAATCGAAACCCCAAATTTTTCTTCAGCTTGTTTCCCCTTTTCTATTAACAGCCAAAACCCTTCTGTAAGAACCCGTAACTTCCCCGTGAAGGAAAGAGCGGATAATTTGAGAACAACACACAAAAGGATGCAAACGGAAGAACATTTCATTGTTATTACAACAATTCCATCAGATACAAGAATATACAGAGTATAAACGAATAAATTACATTCAAAAAATATCAGAGATTATAATAAATTACATAGCAGCGGAAAAATATACAAAATACAACTGAAAGTAATACACGGATACAGAGCTTTCCGAGCATCGTTCCAGCTGTAAATCAGCACCCTGTGAATATAAATCTGCAAAACCAAAACTACTAGCTGCCCGTGTGGAAAATAGGGGCACCCAGAGTCTAAGTTAAAACAATAAACTCCAGGTCAGTCATGTGACTGGTGTGAGAACTAAAACAGTTATTAATCTTTATTTTTAAAGTTAGGTAAATCAAGGGACCACGCCGTATAACACGGAACGGGTTTCCTCCCAAGAATACCAGTGCATAGAACAAACAACGCAATGCTAAATAAAGAAAAATGAAGCTGTTATAAGTCCCAGGTCCCATCACACAATGCAACGCAAGCCGGAGGATAGGGTTTTTACCTTATAACAACCAAAGCATGCTTGATACGTTTAAAACACATTATTTGATACTATTATAGGTGTATAGTGTCAAAACAATTTCAATCATAAATATCAATCATAGGCGGCATGAATGACCCATACCACTATGTAATGACCCGTACTTTCACGGGGTAATAATTAATTTATTTAATTATTTAAAAGGTGAATTAAAGGATTTAATGGTCGTGGAATTAAATAATGGTGAATATTTAATTAAAATAATAATTAAATAATATATTTAATTCTGAAATAATCAAAATTGGCTGAAATTGCGATATGGTGTGAACTGGATCATCTGTGATATTTAATTCAGTTTAGAATTGAATTTGAATAACGAATATATTATAATAACGACAGTTTGAACGTATAATTATATTATAATTAAAATCGAGCTTGAAATGGCGCTGCAGTTCGTAATTTGGCGATTTGAACTTCAACTGAATGTACAGGATTCGTTTTAAGCTGGATTTCTGTGAAACAAGAAACGTGTGGAGCTGGTGGAGTATATCTTTCTAGTAGAAGAGAAAAATTGGGATTTCATCGTGTAGATTTTGATTTACGTCCAAATCAAATTTCAGAAAAGTCATTGTGGAATTCCTTTATAATTTATAAAGGAATTATTTATATTTTATAAAAGGAATTTCAATATAAATTGAATATCGATAAATCTCAAATCAGAAATATCAAGCTGTAAATTCTGATATGATATTATGGAGCTGTACGATATCATATGTGAAGATACACGATAATATAAATTTATTTATATTTAATTTAATTATATTTATATATATTTATATATTTAAATGGGTCATCCAGAGCTTTAAAAATAGCCGGTTTTGCAAACGAAGTCGGAATTCGACGAAACTAGTTTTGTTGGATCCACAACATCAAATTATTGTTAGATGTCAAGTTTCGTGATTTTTGAAGTCAGTATGTGGCCGTACGGATTTTTAGAGTGAAAAACAGTCAGTATTTTGACGGTTAAAAATACACTGTGTGAGCATACGAAGTCGGAATTCGACGAAACCAGTTTTGTTGGGACCGTAATGTCAAACTGTAGCTACATGCCAATTTTCATGATTTTTGGGTATTATATGTGGTCGTACAAATTTTAGAGGACAAATGCAGATAGCGATGACTTAAAAATAAATATAAAATTCGAATTAAAAATTAATATAAAAATCCTATAAATACTCTCACAAATTTCCTAAACCTAGAAAAATCCTCCCGTGGTCAAAAGTTCTCACGGCGCCTCCAGTAAATGAAAAACATAGCCAAACCCACTTCCAAAAATCAAAGTAAATCCATAGAAAATTCCTTAAATCATTAAACAAGGATATATGATCTTCTTTAATCCTCCTCTTCATCGCTGTGTTGGTTTTACTCATTGCGATGTACATCCCTGAACACGCGGAAACTAGCAGAGGCCTTAGGGTTCCAGTTTTTGGATCATTGAAGCATTGATTGAAGAATTTAAGTTCGTATTGGGATTTAAGATGGAGAATGGAAGGGTTTATGATTTTTTTGGCAATATCGGTGATAAAGTTGTCGCATGGTTCTTGTAACTCCACCTCGACACCTCGACGACGCTTTTTGACTGAGGAGGCCGACTTGAACCCCTGTGATATGATCAGATAGAGGATCGGAAAAGATGAGTATTGGTGATTGTTATTTGAAGTTCGGTGGAGTGGAGTGGGAATGGTGGAGGAGTGAAGTTAGGTAATGTCCTGTTGAAGTCTCGGGTGGTAACGGGGAAGAAGGGTGTTCACTGGTTCAAGCGGGTTGGGTTTTGAAGCTTTGTGGGCCGAGGTTTGAAAGTGTTTAGCCCATTTAATTTTAAACCCAAGTTCTATTTTCTTTTAAAAGTATACACTAACTTGTATAATACGTAACTTGGTCATACGATATCGGTTTTCAGCGAAACAAGATCCGACAGGATCGTATGGACGGTGGCTACACCATGAGACTGACCGGGAGTGAATCCAAGCTCGTTACAATTTATGGAGAAATAAATTGTCCGACTGAATCAAATAACGCAAACCGTTATTTAACGGCTAACGCGCAACTGTGAGTAAATCTCACTAACTCTGAACAGTTTATAATTTCATGTTGTATTTTTAGAACTGTTAGAAATTTTCTGATTGACTGTGTGTTGACTGTTGATTGAACTGCTAGTCAGTTAATGAAATATTATATATATATATATAATATATAAACAGTTAGATAGTTATATATATATATATTGATTCTGTTTATTAGAATAATTCATATTGAACTGAAAGTGATGACAATCATGTTGTGTAACATCTGTGGATGCAGGGAAACAGGTTGGAGGAATCCGACTGGGTTCCTCAACAGTTATTTTATTGTTTTTCATATATTTTGATATATGATGTGAATTATAACTTGTTGTTGATTGTGTGTGTATGGACGATATTGGATATCGAAATTTGATATGTTAAATACCGTAACATACCGGAATGTTGATAAGGGAATTTTCAAAGTGTTAGTGAAAATAAAATATTTATAAATTGAATATTTATAAATAAGAAATATTTATAAATTGTAATATTTATAAATAGAAGATATTTAGAAAGGAAATAATTTCAAACAATTTTCTTTTTGAATGGAAAGGCCTGTGTGGTGGTTTGGGAATTTTCCCGATGCTCTCGATACAAAGGAGGTTATGGCGAATTTTTCCGGGAATTTAAGGAGTTAGAATATTTTTAAGAATAAATTTGAAAAGGAAATATTTGCAAATAGAATCAAATAGAAAGAGAAATATTTGTAAACCATTTACAAATAGAAATGAAAAGGGAATATTTGTAAAATAAATAGAGTTAATAAGAAGGAAATTTGTTTATAACGGAATAAGAAGTTATAAAATGGAAACCGTTATAAAAAGGAAACCGTTATAAAAAGGAAAACGTTATTGAAAGAACATTTATAAAGTGAAGAACCATTACTAAAAAGTGAATCTTTATAAATGAATAAACGCTGTTAAAAAGGGGATCTTTTTAAATGGATAAACGTTATAAAAAGGAGAAATCGAATACGATATTCGAAAGTTAGTTAATCGAATATGGTATTCGAAGTTAGTTAATCGAATATGGTATTCGAAGTTAGTAAATCGAATATGGTATTCGAAGTTAGTAAATTGAATATGGTATTCGAAAGTTAGTTAATCGAATATGGTATTCGAAGTTAGTTTATCGAATATGTTATTCGAAAGAGGTTAGTCGAGTCGAGTTAGTTGAGTAGAGTTAAACCGATAGAGTTAATCAGTAGAGTTAAACCGATAGAGTTAACCAATTAGAGTTAACCAGTTAGAGTAAATCGATTAGAGTTAAAACGAACTAGAGTTAATCAAGTGTAGTTATTTGAGAAAGAGTTAGTCAAACATAGTATTCGGGATAAGTGTCATTCAGCACGACTGCTAGTGTAATTCGCAGGGCTGTAAATAGCCTACGGCGGTCGGATGTTTCTTGAGGGAATCAGGCGTAACCATTGTGATCGCTGCGATCTAGAGTCAAGCGAATGGAGTTAAATCGAATATTAGTTATTCGAAATAATGTTAAAACAGGCATAGTAATTCGAATATAAGTTAAATCGAATATTAGTTATTCGATAGGAGTTAAGATAATCGAGTTAAGATAATCGAGTTAAGTTATTCGATAGGAATTAAGATAATCGAGTTAAGATAATCGAGTTAAGTTATCGAGTTGAGTTAATTAAGTTAAGTTAGTCAAGATGAGTTAATCCATAGGAGTTAGTCGAATATTGTTTATTCGAATAGAGTTAAAGGAAAGGAATTATCGATTTATAGTTTAATCGAAAGGAGTTATCGATTATAGTTTAATCGAAAGGAGTTATCGATTAGTTAATTAAAAGGAGATTATTGAATATATCGTATTTGAAAGAAAGAGATTGAATATAGTTTATTCGAAAGAGAGAGATTTCGAATATAAGTTATTCGAAGAGAGATAATCGATTATAGGTTATTCGAAGAAGAGTTAATCAAATAGAGATTACTCGAAAGAGAATTATACGTCGAATTCAATTATATCGAATTCGGGGAAGTAATATTTACTTTTCGGTTTTTAAATCAAGAGTATACACTAATAAATTAGGGTTAGGTTTAATTATTCGAATGAAAGGATAAAGGTTATAATTGAAGTTAGATATTTCGAAAGTAGGGATTATAACGTTGTCGTTATAATCAATGTTTTCAATAAAGAAGTGGATTCGTAAATTGAATCCGAGAGTTACATAAAGAAGTTGTTAATGGTTTAAAAGATAAACTGTTACTATTTCGAAGTTATAACGTTGTTCAGTTAAGGTCTGAGAGGTAATTATACCCCAACTTGATTGACTTCCTTCTTAACTAAGGAATGGTAAGGTTTGATAGTGAATGATGGTTAAGTGAATTCAGTAAATGGTTTGAGTTGGCATAGCGATGTTTATTTAAAACATCTGTTAAACCCAATGAAGGAACTTTGGAAATGTTTTCCAAATAAGAAATCAGAAATGTTTTCTAATATAGGAAACAGGAAATGGAAATGTTTTCCATTGTTAATAAAGTATATTTTCTAAAATTAGAAAATAAGAAAGGTCGAATATAGGAAAAACAGGAGATAAGTAAAGTAATGAACTAAAGAGATAAAAGTTGAATGATGATTGATTGATATAAATTTCCACCTGGAAATAATATCGTTGTTTGCACACGAGTTTTCCTTTGATAGTTAAATCACAGATTATCAATGTTTTGACCATTTTAACGTTGTTAATATGGAGAGACCGGTTGGATTATTATCCAAAGAACCACTCTGTATTAGCATAAGCGTTGCGAATCATATATGCCAAAGATAATTGAAGACGGAGTAAAGTGCAAGGGCTATTGTATAAGTCTTAGACAACAGTGCCTAAGATGGATGTACTGAATAGTACCTTCGGTTCATCCTGTTCCCGGATGACTTGTATGGATGAATGTCTGACAGAGTATTTCCAGAAAGGTCACGTACATTGATTTCTTCAACCGTACCAAGAGTGGAAGCGGAGAAGGAAACTTCTTTTAGCTGACACGTAATGTATAGTTGTAGACGTCAAATTAGTGATTAAGATGGATCTGACAATGTGGTATTCGAAGTGAATCTGATGTGATGATAAAGCGTAACCTCAAGCCTCATCAGTCGGTAAATGACAGAAATCGGGCAGGCAACATGGCTAAGTCGGTTGCACCGTAGTAGGGTGTATAATCACCTATCTAGAGAATATTCATTTGCTTCTTTAATCTATCAATGTTGTCTCATATATATATATATATATATATATATATATATATATATATATATATATATATATATATACGGGAAACGGTTTCTGATCCCAACCGTTGGTGATATACATTCGATACACTCAAGCAAAATGAGTGGTCGGTCATGTGTGGCTGAGTTGCAAGATGTTCTTGTTGAACTCCAGTGTATCGTTCCTAGAGTACACTGATCGGAAGGTGGTTCCATACCTTGTCATAGTTGGAAATCCATTACCCAGTACGTGCTTGCGATTTTGATTGTATACTGTATATGTAGAACGTGAGATGAAAGCGGTTCTGCTAGATTGATATATATTTGTACTTAGACATTATTATAATATTCGAATGATATTGCTTGTCAAAGATTTTGGATTCTCATAAGGGAAAAACCCGTTCCGTATTCACGGCGTGGTCTTATGAGATATCATTTATATGTTAAACTGTGTTAAACTATTTTACTCACACCAGTCCCATGACTGACCCGGAGTTTACTTTGTTGTTTTCCCTAAATTCTTGGATGCCTAAATTTGTACGGGCAGTCAAGTAGTCGGGATTTACAGATATACTTGAAGAGCTGGAGCAGGAGGCTTCTGGATCATATAGCTATAGTTTATTTCCACTGTGTTGTAAGTGATGTACTCTGATAAGTGCTATTGTATACATAACTGTTATATTTCAAAGTTATGTTATATATTATATGTTATTCGTTCCGCTGTGAGATTCGTGTTACTCTGATGATGTAAGTTCTTCTTTTTCTTCTTCTATTCTAAGTTTCTATCTTATCTATCCTCACCCTCTAATTTCTTTCATTAACTACCAGGATTTTTCGATGTTTTGGTTATCGACATCGTGCTTATGTCGATAACCAAAGTCGCCTAAAATCCGGGTCGTTACACACTATGTCGCCATACTAGGTTCTACAAATAAAACCGCACTATCACGTATTGGAAATTGGATTTCCGTCATGAGTCGAGGCAAGGGGCAAGCTCCTCTCCGCGTTCGAGACACTCTAGCAAATGTCCCAGGACCCCACTATGACCCTTTGGAACCTCCAAGGTCGGTCCTATCTTACTTTTGAGGATTGGTTATTCCTGAACACACGTTTCCCGGTCCTTACAGACCTATATCCGAGGCGCCTCGTATCCAACAACCACACAGGTGAAAAGTATATAAATTTCAGGGCTGGTAGGTCACTGACACCACCCTAGTTAGAAAGAAACGTCGTGCACTCCTTGGGTCCGTCTCCCGTTTTTGACTCATACCGAGGTGCGAGGCTCGCGAATTCACGCTATACACAAAGCTACGCCACACAGGCCGTGCTTTGATCATCAACCACAAGACTTTGCTTTTCAACAGAAGCCTTGATCAATTGCCACTTACGCGTGCCACACTGGCAATTCACTCCATGCGACTGATGTCCATCGATAAACAACCTCTGAGCTCGTACGTCTCAGAGAAGGGCGTTAAGCAAGAGAATAAATTCTCCGCCGCCAAAAAGATGTATATTTAATAGAGATCAATCAACACAGAATAAAATCCAATGTCAGACACACAATCCATTTACAAGTTCGCTCTGGGTCTGAACGAAACCGGAGGCACTTTCCTCGCATATCCATCCATCTCCAAGTACGTCTGGACGATCACCAACTGTTTCCCTCATCTTGGGTGTACAACCCAATCAAGATCATCAGTAACCACCCAAACGATGTGAAGACTTCCGATCTTCAACCACCGTCTTCATCTTCGACATCTCGTCGAATCGGTTATTCAGAATGAATATAAACCCGGCCTTTCTGAATAACCCACGTATATGATAAACAAATGTTACACAAACACAACAAATGCCTCATTCCAATTCAGCATATTCTTTTATTCACAAAATCACATTCTTAGGGAAAGGTTCCCATTAATTTTATCCAAGATAAATTCTTCTAAATTTATTCTTTAATCTTCCTTTGGATATCATTTCAAACTAGTCGGGATTAGCGAACTACACCGAAGTAATTATTTATTTTATTTCCCAATCCCAACCTATTCATCCCATGGAGCAAAACTGGTAATACTCCATATCTAGCACCGCGGCGTTATCGGTAAAATTAATTACCATTTCACGATCAAATCTAATTAAAGATTTAACTATCGCTTTGGAGCAAAACTGGTGATACTCCATTCTCGATCACTTTCTAAATTTGATAATTTAAATTATCAATTCACATTTCAATCTAATTAAAGATTCATTAAAACTCCACTTAGTTTTAATCTTTTCAAAAATCAGCATCCTGCTTTTACTGGGTTAAAGAACCAATGTCATCTAAAACACGATTCACGACAAACCCAAATCATATTTGATATTAAATACAAGGCTCTGAATAGAAAATATATTGGCTTATATTCAATATCAAATTCTGGAACCAACAAATATCGTATTGGAAATAACGATATAAAATATATCTTTCAAATTCCCATAACAATATCTGTATAGTCACGAAATCCAACATCGAAATATTCCGAAGATAATTTCGATTCAACTCCAGTCCAACTCACGTATTGGGAATATTGATTATTTTTAAAATCACTTTCAAATTCAATTTATTTATTTTGAAAATAAATTGATTTTAATTCTAGTTCAAAATTAGTTCATTTCGACAAAATATATTTTTATCCTTTCAAATGTGGAATTTTACATCCCAGTCCTTTCCAGTTCATATATTATGATTTTACACAAATTATAGATATTTTTAATAATTTTATCAGGGCCCGTACAGTCGATTTCCATCAACGGCCATCGAACTGCACTCACAGCGACCTTTTCCAAATTTGATTTGGACATAACTCCAAATCCAACCGTTAGATTTCAAATTTCTAATATTCATTGGAAATCCCTTTTCGATACGAACCCAACGGTTCTATATTTAGGAGAATCCGACGGTCGGATCCCCCGTAATGTCAATTCGAAGTCAATGGTTGAAATTCACGAACTGCCGCGGCGCGGCGCGTTCTATTCAGGCCATTATATATATATTATATATATTTCGTCGATTTCCTTTTAAAAGGTATTTTATAAATCGTTTTAAATTCGTTTCAAAAACAATTTCAACTTCATCTTCAATTTCAAATCGATTTGATTTCAATTCAATTCGAATTCATTTCTATTTAATTCGAATTCAAATTCATTTTAATTCAATTCAAATTCTAATTCGTTTCAATTCAATTCAATTTGAATTTACCTTCTATTTAATTCAATTCGAATTCATTTCAAATTGATTTCAATTCAATTTCAGTTCGTTTTAAATTTCATTCAAAACGATTTCAATTCGTTTTTAATTCAATTTCAATTTAATTCAATTTGAATTCATTCCTATTCAGTTCGAATTCAAATTCGCTTTCTATTCAATTTGAATTCAAATTCACTTTCTATTCAATTCGAATCGAATTCATTTTCTATTCGATTCGAATTCATTTCAAATTGATTCAATAAAATTTCAATTTGAATTTTTATCAAATTTAATTTGAATTTCATTTCAAAATATTAAATTTTGAAATCACTTTTCAATATTCATTATAAAACGAATAAAATCGATATAATTATCGTTCACGTCAAAATAGCGCGTCTCTAATCAACACGGCTTTATATTTTTCAAAAACTTCGTTATTCTATTCAACAAATGAATATATATTCTATTCAACACAAGAATCTATATTTCTTTCAACACACGACTATTTTTGTTATGTAAAATATTTTATAAAATCATGGTATGTATCGTTTGATTTTTAATTAGACTCCACCGTGAAGTAGTTCTAATTTTAAATATGATAAAGATGTAAATTTTATTATTTAAAATATTTTACTCAACACACGAATATTTTCAACACATGAACATCGTCAACACATGACTATTTTTATATTCAACACATGAATTTTCTTTTATAATATTCATTATTTTCCCGATTGGAATGAGGCCCAATCAATTACCATATAACGTTAATTATATGGATTCCATACAACACATGTATATAATAGCAATGATAAACAATCAACCATCATTCAAGGTGCACCACACAACTGTATAAGCATCAAATATAAATAATCAACGTTTACACAGTCTGTCGACCTATCGATCGACATACAATTAAATAATTGGGATTAGTGTACCCAAATATCCTCCCAACACCCGTGTGGGGTTTCAAATCAACAAACACAGATTTTTATTTGTGCAGTTGGGCGATGTGTAAAATTTATCGACCCAATCAATATCAGTCAAATTAGTGTATATAAACAAATCGGCCGATTTGTTTATAAATATTCATTTATTCACATTCGCGTTAAAAATTATATTTTTAATGATAAAATATTTTACTTCAACCATCTACAATTTATTATCGATTTCACATCAACATAACAAACAATTTTCACAACACATCAATCAAACAAACAAGCTATCCATGGTCTGTGGATGACGGGTGTCGGGTGCTGCTAAGCACCGTCTGCATCCTAGTATATATATATAACTAGAAAAAGAAATTGAAGAGTGAGAAGTTCTCACCAATAGCTAATCCAATCATCTCGACTCTTCTTCGTTCTCGCCTTTCTTCACTTTCGTTGCCCGTATTCACTACATATGTAAAAATCGAATTTTTTTACTTCGCTATTCAATATATAAAAATCGAATTTTTACTTCGCTATTCAATATATAAAAATCAAATTTTTACTTCGCTATTCAATATATAAAAATCGAATTTTTACTTCGCTATTATATAGATAAAAATTCTATTTTTACCCCGCTATTATATAGATAAAAATTCTATTTTTACATCGCTATTCTCTATATAAAAATTTTGCCTTTTCTAATATGAAGATTTCGCCTTTTCAAAACTAAATATTTCGCCTTTTCAAAAATAAATATTTCGGCTTTTCAAATATAAATATTTCGCCTTTTCAAAAATAAATATTTCAGCTTTTCAAATATAAATATTTCGCCTTTTCAAATATAAATATTTCGCCTTTTCTTTTACATCACTATAAAGATGATATTTTTACTATCTTACCTATATAAAAATTATATTTTTAACCTTTCTATATTATAAAAATCATGTTTTTATAACGTTATTCAACCGAATAAGAATCACATTTTTTTTCCTATCGATCTTTTGCTTTATAAAAATCGTATTTTTACTTTAGATACAAAGGAAAATCATATATTTACTTTAGATAAAAATCCCATCTTTATCTTTCTAAAACCATCCTAGTATATACAATTTAAAAACATTGCTAGGTATTAAATTTAAAACAATGATTTTTTTTTGAAAATCATATTTTTTTCTATCACTAAAATATTATGGTTCATACGATAAAAACCTCATTTTTAGATTCATAAAAATCCCATCTTATTGTACCTAAAGATCTTAACTTTATGTCATAATAAAAAAAAAATTAAATTTTTAACCTAGTTAAATTCAGAAATACTTACAACATTTTTTCCTAGGGTTTTGCTGCGTCGGTGAACTGGAAAGGGGGAGGCGCAGGCGTCAGGCGATCGGAGTTGGGGTCTGCAGCGGTTTGAGGTGGCTGCGTTTGGGTTTGGGGTGCTCGCCGGAGGAGTCGTCACTGGTGGGGTCGGCTAGGGTGTGGATCGACGTTGGGAGGGGGCGAGAAGGGAAGCTGGCGGAGCAGAAGGGGGCGGGCGCCGAGGTGATCGGCGGCACGGTGGGCCCCATGGCGGAGGCGACAAGCGTGGGCGGCGGGATCGCGATCCCCCTTTTCTCTTTTTTTATTATTTCGAAATCAATTTTAAACGGGGGGGGGGGGGGGGGGAGGGGGCTGAGGAGATAGATAAAGGAAGAGGGAAGGGGAGAATATATTATTTAATTAATTTATTTAATTCAAAAAGTTGACTTTTTATTTCGACCTCGAAATGAGGCCCACCGCCTGTCGTCCATAGCGTATTACCCCCATTCCGAACACAATGGGATATGTATCATAGGCTGATTCGATCGTTTCGATCAGTTTTCATCAAAATCAACCTATAACTCTATATATTGAATTTGAACGCGCATTTCAATTTACCGGGGTCACATACTAACTCGAAAAATTCTAGAAAAATTGTTTCTAGCTTCGTATCGACGATACGGTCCTAACAAAACTAGTTTCGTCGAATTCTGAGACCGTTGGAAGAATGGTCATTTTCCAGTTGATTAAAATCAATGGAAACTGGTCAAACACGTTTTACTTTGCCACGCTCACATATTGATTCGAAAAATTATGAAAATTGGAATCTAGCAATAACTTGACATTACAGATCCAATAAATGTGGTTTCGTCGAAATCCGAGGTCGTTTGCAAAATTCCCATTTTTAAGGGCCTGAATTCCATAGCGACTATTCAGAATTTTCAACTGGACATATCTTTTGATTCCCGCTATGAAATATCGATTTTTCGGATTTGTTGGAAAGATATTCCCAATTAGATCCTAATGTTTTTGGTTTCACTTAAATCCGGATTGTTTTGCACCCGGTATATTCAATTGAAGTATGAAATCGAATTATCGAACTACCACGCCATTTTCAATTCTATTTATAATTTATATATAATTATTTATATTCTAACGACGACGTATATAATATATACGTTCGAATTCAATTCAAAATAAATTTTTCGTCGATATTATTTAAAATAATTCATTTTAAATGTTCAAACTTCGCTAAAATTGCCAAAATAAAAATTTTAAACTGGCCCAGATTTTCGGGTTGTTACAATCTCCCCCACTTAAAACTTTTCGTCCCCAAAAAGGAACAAAGTCGAAAGTGGTTTGATTAATCAACTCTACGTTCGATCTGGCTTCCATTCTCCAACTTTTCAGTTTCTGAGAATTTTCAAATTCTTCAAAAATTTGGCTAACACCCGGAATTTTCGAAAATTTTCTCCATAACCTCCTCTGTACGGGGAGAGGTTTGGAAATTTATTGGGCCGTATTAGGTACCCAATAAATCCTAATAAGCATACACATATTTATAGTGATATATTCTGGTGTTTACAGGGGAGCGTGTATTGATAATAACTCCAGAGAATAAATTCTCGTCACCCTGTCGAAGCCTGAGGGAGTGTGTATTTTAAATGATCCAGAGGATAAATCCTCGTCACCTCATCCCGTGCGGGAAATAAATAGTCCATGTGTCGTATCTAATAACTAGAGAGACGTGATTATTGTCAACTCTAGACCCGTGTAGGTTTTTTTTATTAATCTGGCAATTTTATCGTTACAATTTTATATTGTCCATATCAGTCATCAGTTCAACCTGTAATATATAGTCATTGCCATACAAGCCTCTCACTCGTATGGTAAATCTTCCACCTCGTCACACAAGCTCCAAATGCTTATGTGGTATATGATGAAGTATGCCTATCTTCCAGAAGTATGCTATGCAATGTAGTTCAAAATTAATTGTTGCTATCCTATGGCGATGTTTATTATTTCACACAGAATAACCAGCACTCCGCATCCAATGACACTCACAGGAGTTGATATAATAATATTAGTGCGCATCCAACTCATTAAGGTTTACCTATTTGTCGGGCACGCAAATAAAATCTTTACTCAACAGCTATCCAATTTCCTGTTCAAACATATATAATGCACAAGTATATATTCCTGACTATTTTCTAATCAGTTCAAAGTGTGATTTAATTGAATAATTTTGTTCTGGTTTTTATTGATGATATTCTAATCTTCTCTAAATCAAAGGCCAAAAAGGAACATAACAACGGAAGCCGAAAAGGAACGAAGCCAAAAGTTGTTTAACAAATCAACTCAACTTTCATTATTTTGACTACGACTTAAGTTATTCAACTTTTCAGTTTCTAAGAACTTTTCAAATTTTTCAAAAATTTGGCTAACACCCTAAATTTTCGAAAAATTTCGCCATAACCTCCCCTGCACCGGGAGCAACGGGAAAATCCCGAAATTGCCATATAGGCCTTCTGATCTCAAAAAGAAAAAGGAAAAGCCAAGCGGCTAGCCAATAGGCTCATAAAATCATCATCACCCAAACAAAACAGTAAATTATAGTAAACATGTACCTATTTTTCGGGAAAACAAATTTTATTCTCTGCTATAGCCTCCTTGCTATGACCTGTTCAATGTAAGTACATGTATATGCAAGCAAATGCGACCAATTTCAATATAGTCCGATATGTGATTCAATTAGGCTAAATGGTTCAAAATTATCAAACAAATAAACAAACAACACAACCATCAATCAATTAGTGGATTAACGTTTCAAATTCATAATTTTGATACATATATACAGAAAATCATGTTTTTGATGCCAATTCACAACAATAAATCTATTTATATTAGTTTTGGTTCTCACACCAGTCTAATGGAAATATATAGATATCACACCTTCGAAACTCGAATATGAATACTGATGATGATGCACCATCATCAGAATCATCCCCGGATGTCTAGAATGTGATTCTATATCTACCCAGTATATTAAAACTTCGACTATACGTTCATGACGCGTATACGCGAAATCTTTATATACTCGATTGTCCATATTCAAAATAAATAAATATTCAAATACGTATAAAGCGATTTAATTTTCTTTTAAAACAATATTGTTTTCATTTGAAAAATATACTCTTCACACTCGTTCCAGGATACTACTGATCCTATCTCTAACGAGTCATTCTAATTGGATATTATTAATCCAATATCTGATGAATTCTTTCGTTCGGTTCTAACGTGTCTTGTTCTCGAGCTCTGTAAACCAAAGCTCTGATACCAACTGTAAGAACCCGTAACTTCCCCGTGAAGGAAAGAGCGGATAATTTGAGAACAACACACAAAAGGACGCAAATGGAAGAACATTTCATTGTTATTACAATAATTCCATCAGATACAAGAATATACAGAGTATAAACGAATAAATTACATTCAAAAAATATCAGAGATTATAATAAATTACATAGCAGCGGAAAAATATACAAAATACAACTGAAAGTAATACACGGATACAGAGCTTTCCGAGCATCGTTCCAGCTGTAAATCAGGACCCTGTGAATATAAATCTGTAAAACCAAAACTACTAACTGCCCGTGTGGAAAATAGGGGTATCCAGAGTTTAGGTTAAAACAATAAACTCCAGGTCAGTCATGTGACTGGTGTGAGAACTAAAACAGTTATTAATCTTTATTTTTAAAGTTAGGTAAATCAAGGGACCACGCCGTATAACACGGAACGGGTTTCCTCCCAAGAATACCAGTGCATAGAACAAACAACGCAATGCTAAATAAAGAAAAATGAAGCTGTTATAAGTCCCAGGTCCCATCACACAATGCAACGCAAGCTGGAGCATAGGGTTTTTACCTTATAACAACCAAAGCATGCTTGATACGTTTAAAACACATTATTTGATACTATTATAGGTGTATAGTGTCAAAACAATTTCAATCATAAATATCAATCATAGGCGGCATGAATGACCCATACCACTATGTCGCCATACTAGGTTCTACAAATAAAACTGCAGTATCACGTATTGGAAATTGGATTTCCGTCATGAGTTGAGGCAAGGGGCAAGCTCCTCTCCGCGTTCGAGACACTCTAGCAAATGTCCCAGGACCCCACTATGATCCTTTGGAACCTCCAAGGCTGGTCCTCTCTTACTTTTGAGGATTGGTTATTCCTGAACACACGTTTCCCGGTCCTTACAGACCTATATCCGAGGCGCCTCGTATCCAACAACCACACAGGTGAAAAGTATATAAATGTCAGGGCTGGTAGGTCACTGACACCACCCTAGCTAGAAAGAAACGCCGTGCACTCCTTGGGTCCGTCTCCCGTTTTTGACTCATACCAAGGTGTGAGGCTCGCGAATTCACGCTATACACAAAGCTACGCCACACAGGCCGTGCTTTGATCCTCAACCACAAGACTTTGCTTTTCAACATAAGCCTTGATCAATTGCCACTTACGCGTGCCACACTGGCAATTCACTCCATGCGACTGATGTCCATCGATATACAACCTCTGAGCTCGTACGTCTCAGAGAAGGGCGTTAAGCAAGTGAATAAATTCTCCGCCGCCAAACATATGTATATTTAATAGAGATCAATCAACACAGAATAAAATCCAATGTCAGACATACAATCCATTTACAAGTTCGTTCTGGGTCTGAACGAAACCGGAGGCACTTTCCTCGCATATCCATCCATCTCCAAGTACGTCTGGACGATCACCAACTGTTTCCCTCATCTTGGGTGTACAGCCCAATCAAGATCATCCGTAATCACCCAAACGATGTGAAGACTTCCGATCTTCAACCACCGTCTTCATCTTCGACATCTCGTCGAATCGGTTATTCAGAATGGGTATAAACCCGGCCTTTCTGAATAACCCACGTATATGATAAACAAATGTTACACAAACACAACAAATGCCTCATTCCAATTCAACATATTCTTTTATTCACAAAATCACATTCTTAGGGAAAGGTTCCCATTAATTTTATCCAAGATAAATTCTTCTAAATTTATTCCTTAATCTTCCTTTGGATATCATTTCAAACTAGTCGGGATTAGCGAACCACACCGAAGTAATTATTTATTTTATTTCCCAATCCCAACCTATTCATCCCATGGAGCAAAACTGGTAATACTCCATATCTAGCACCACGGCGTTATCGGTAAAATTAATTACCATTTCACGATCAAATCTAATTAAAGATTTAACTATCGCTTTGGAGCAAAACTGGCGATACTCCATTCTCGATCACTTTCTAAATTTGATAATTTAAATTATCAATTCACATTTCAAACTAATTAAAGATTCATTAAAACTCCACTTAGTTTTAATCTTTTCAAAAATCAGCTTCCTGCTTTTACTGGGTTAAAGAACCAATGTCATCTAAAACACGATTCACGACAAACCCAAATCATATTTGATATTAAATACACGGCTCTGAATAGAAAATATATTGGCTTATATTCAATATCAAATTCTGGAACCAACAAATATCGTATTGGAAATAGCGATATAAAATATATCTTTCAAATTCCCATAACAATATCTGTATAGTCACGAAATCCAACATCGAAATATTCCGAAGATAATTTCGATTCAACTCCAGTCCAACTCACGTATTGGGAATATTGATTATTTTTAAAATCACTTTCAAATTCAATTTATTTATTTCGAAAATAAATTGATTTTAATTCTAGTTCAAAACTAGTTCATTTCGACAAAATATATTTTTATCCTTTCAAATGTGGAATTTTACATCCCAGTCCTTTCCAGTTCATATATTATGATTTTACACAAATTATAGATATTTTTAATAATTTTATCAAGGCCCGTACTGTAACGACCCAACTTTCGAACACATCGGAAGTCGTGCCATTATTAAGAAATAAGAATAGATAGAAGATAAAACACAGAACATCAGAATCTCACAGCGGAATTTTCACAAAAAGATAATATTTTATAATATTACACAACAGTACAGGATACAACAGAACATCATATGACTAGTGATACAACCCATTTCTAGTACATCAGTAATTATACATATCATTCACTCCTAACTGGCAAACTTATAATTATACAGTAGGTCAGTAGATAGGTAGGTCAGCCCACTGATAATCTTCATTCCGCATCATAAGTTCAACATCCTGATTCACTTGTCTATTCATAACAAGCGTTATGAATACCCAAGAGTTTAAGGGAAAAACATAGAAAATAAACTCCGGGTCAGTCAGGGGACTGGTGTGAGTAAACAATTAAAAACAGTTTAAGAGAACATCTCATAAGACCATGTCGTGAATGCTGACCGGTTTTTCCTTATGAGATCAAAACACTTTTGTATTCTTTGAAACAGACATTATCAAATTGTTTATCTGCTTTTTCACAAATAAATTAGAATCTAGGAAAATGCTTGCATCTCACATTTTCCAATATAGTATACAAACAAAACACGCTTGGCGCTTATGGAAATTGATTTTTCCAGCTTGACAAGGTATGGGTCCACCTTCTGCTGATGTATCTCTAGAGGCAAATACATCTGGTTCAACAAGAACTTCTTGCAACCCGGCCCTCACATGACCGACCACTCATTTCGCTTGAGTGTATCGAATGTATATCACCAATGGTTGTGTACGGCAACCATTCCCGAATGGGCCGAATCGATAGATTAAGAAACAATAAGAATTTCTCTAGATAGGTGATACTACACCCTAATGGGAGCGACCCACATAGCCATGCTGCCTGCCCGATTTTTGTCATTTCCTGGGTGTGAGGCTTGAGGCTAGACTAACGTCATCATTTCTGGTTTTATTTCTTTGAGTGCCACATCGTCCAGACTTCCCGATCACTAATTGACTTCCTCAAAAATAAATTACAGGTATACGGCGAGAGAAACTAATTCCTCTGCCACCATATAATTACGTTTGAAAAGATCAACGTACGTGACCAGTTGGAATTACTTTGTCGGACACTCGTCCATACAAGTCGTTCTGGGTTTGAACAAACCGAAGTCACTATATAAAAATATAGTCCTTGCATAACACCGTCTTCAACTTTATATTCCTCTGACGCGTAGCGTACAACCGATTCAAAGTGGAAATGTTATCCGGTACTTTGAAATGATTACGAACAATTTCTTTTAAAATTCCAAATTTAAGCAGATAGAAGTACAGTTTATATTTATCGGTTCAGAACAGTACAATATGGATTATATTGCGATGACAAGAGTTTTGACTTACAGTTTTAGACTTGATAAAAGTTTAGCATCTACAAAACATCTCTATTCCATTTGCTCGATCTTCAAATATTTTGTAATAGAATTCAACTGGTACTATGATTTTTTTTATTTAAAATAAATTCAAATTTATTAATTAAAACTAAAATTTTAGCTAACTTACTTCTGTATTACTCGACATAATTTATCGATTCCTGATTCACTTGCTTTCCCTTCTTAAAAATGTTCACCTTTAAATTTAATTTGTTGCATCAATCATGTTATGTTTTATTACTTAAAACAACTTAAGTGAAACTAAAGCAAAATCCTATTTAAATCTTAGTTCCTTTATTACCCCTTTATAATTGTTAAATATCCAAAAACTCGGTTTTAACTAAGGTTTAGAAATCTCTTGCAAACTAGAGAGCCAGTTTCAAAGTGTTTCTTCATTTGCATGATTTTCCTTGGCCTGACCAGCTGGTGTTCATACGAGCCAACCCTGATGCATATCTCCAAAGTGCCAACCCCTTTGCCATTTGAAAATCATGTGAAAATCACAGGATCCATCAGTATTTCACTTGGCTGATCACCTAGCAAAAACCAACGTCTTCTCCCTTATGCATCACCAAGCTGTGCACGTGCACACTTGGTTCCGACGCCTTCATCCAGCGGTGACCGGCCACGCAAGTCCATCCTTCCTCCCTGATCACGACGGCGAGCTCCACTGAATCCACCTCGACGTCCATCTCAAAATCGCCGACTCACTCAAAATTCCACCACTGTCATCATCGGGGAAAACCCACCGCTGCTCCACCTCAGGCCGTCGAGCCACCACCGCCTCATCACACTACGCTCGCCAAGTCCAGGCGCCGCCATCCCCCCCTGACCGCACCCTTCACGTGGCTCCGATGAAGCACAGATCGAAGCAAACAACCAAACCCAACGACAGTACTAAACCCAACGTTTTTGATGATTTCCCACAAACTGTTTATTTATAAATTTAATCACTATTTTTCCAATGATCCTTGGCCTCTACCACAGCTCCTGGCCAAACGCCATCACCCACGTCCATCCACTCCGCCGGAATTTGGTCAAAGCCCAAATTTTGGTCATCCTAAATTTTCTCTTGATTTACTATGTCTAAAATCATGATTTTAGTTTTAAAAATCACCATTTGTTCACTTGATTCGGATTCTATACACAAACTTTCAATTCATCATGTTTGAAAATCAAATGTCGATTCTTAGGACAGAGAGTGAATAAAAGTATACGGTTGTTCAACATAACAGAGGTGTTCTTTCTTTCATTAACCCACTTTGAACTAGGAATCACACATGCAGATGGTGATTTTCAAGATCAGACCTTCCCTCTTCGACTCCTACCTTATGAACACTAATCTACCCCAAATTTCCAGACATGCATTCATAGTAACAGGACCTGCTGTGTGAAAAGGTAACTAGTTCTCAAACTAAACCAGTTAAATCAGAACTTCCTGGTGATGTTTACATACAAAGCCTTGGTATACTAATCCATAACCACCGAACATACATGCAACAAGAATTAAGCTAAATCAACCACACAAGATTGCATGCATCCACACAGTACTAGAAACTGCAGTAGGAGAAGAACAGACAGAAAAAAAAATGTTGTTTACTCACCTTCAAGCTCTCCAACTCTTCTTCTTCTCTGATGAAGCCTTAGGTTTTTTTTTCTGAGAATTTTTGTGTGTAGAAAATGGCATGCAAGGGTGTCTTTATATAGTGGTAGGATATAATATAAAAATGGGGTATTAAATGCCTGTTCATAAATGTAGAGACAAACAGTTTCTTTCCTCTCTGATTTTGACGGCCAACAAAAATACTGTTGCTTTCCAACATCCCACACCTACCTAGGATTTACATGCTTTAGCAGCCATTTCACATGAGATATTTTTGCGCAAAGCTTTCCTATTGGTGTACTAAGAAAAATCGAATTAAATGCTCTTTGTACCTTGTGTCTCTTTTCAAAAATTATCACATGTTCTTAGCCAAAAATAGGAGTCCTGTATGTCTTAACCATGCTCAGTTTTCACGTGTATTTGCTCACATCTCTCCTATACAACATGTGCTGATTTAACATAAGTGTACTATATAAACACCTTGGCTTCCAAGGCAAAATATTTCTGAAATTTCTGCACCATTATGTGCTCACGGCCAGGTCATTTTTGTGCATAGAAAACTAAAAAAACATTTCTTGAATCTTATCAAGGGTAGCAATGAAACCATGTTTGTTTATACATGTTTTGTGGTCTTCTAGTGCCGACATTTTTATTTTCTTTATCGATGAAATGCGATTTTAGAACAAGGTAAAATGTTTAGATCATGTTTTGCCATGTTTACATATGTTTTAAAACAAGAATTTGTTAAAACAATCGATTTAAAATCTTTTGAAAAATGACAATTGTTTTCGTCGAGTCATGTCCTTTGTTGAATGTCATCATAACTTGTTTCTTAACACAAATGAAAATTTTACTGTTTCATTATCAAATACCAAAGAAAAAATAAACAAGTTCTAGTTTAAATACTTGGTCAAAATTTTTGTTTGTTCCCAAATACTCAAAATTAAACGAGTTCAAGATCGATGTGAAAACCGGGTTATTACATTCTACCCCCCTTATAAAAATTTCGTCCCGAAATTTGTAAACAGAAGATAAGTCCAAAAAATCATATATATTATACCAAGCATTTAACGGTTACAGCAAAATGAACGTACTACACTCGACTAGAATCGAGTTATAGACTACTACTATGTACATACCTGCCACACTACTACCACTATATACATATCTGCCATACTATTACTACTACTATATACAATGCCATTTGGTCTGTCCATCTACTCCGAACCACTACTGATCTCGATGACGTCCTCGTCATCAGAGATAACAATCATCTCGTCATCGTCCGAGATGGTCACTATATCTACATCATCCGAAATACATATCACATCCTCGCCGTCGGAGATGTAAATCACCTCCTCGCTATCTGATATCTCAATAACCTCCACCGGCTCATCTACCTCCTCAGGTACATCTTCGTCAGAAATCTCAATCACCTCAACTGGCGAAAGTGGGTACAACATCATGTCCAGGTATGAATCCTCCAAAAGCGGCTCTAAGTGTCCTCCATTGGCCACAAACTGGGCCACCTGCTGCTCTAAATGATCCCATAAGACTGCCAACTGACCATCCATGGGTATAGGCTGAGGGTAAATCCAAGGTCCATACTGTACTGGCTGAAGCTGTGGAACATCCTCCTCGGGCTGAGGCTGTGCTAACTGGATATCCTCTAATGGTAAATCCTCCTCTGGCTGAGGCTGGGCAAGTGGGACATCCTCTACTGGGTCCTCCTCTACTGGATCCTCCTCTACTGGGTCCTCCTCTACTGGGTCCTCCTCTACTGGGTCTTCCTCTACTGGGTCCTCTGACGGGTCATCCTCTACTGGGTCCTCTGACGGGTCATCCTCAGGGTCGTCCTCTGTCGGATCATCCTCGTCCGGGTCCTCCTCCTCAGGCTCACTCTCAGGGTCATCCTCTACCGGCTCATCCTCATCCTCCCTATCATCATCATCACTATCATCATTATCATCATCATCACCATCCCCGTCACCTGCTCCCTCACCTATGTAGTATCCTCCCTGATGGTCCTCTCCATCCTGGTCTGACTCCTGTAGTAAGTCTCTGCTGCTGTCCTCCTCATATGAAGGCTCTCTCTGGTAAATTCCTGACTCCTCAGAGTCGACATACCTTCTCTCGTCCTCATGCTCCTGGGAACCTGTCATCTCATGGATAATACTACCAGTATACATCCTCAGTCTCTGGAGTGGCGTCATCCTCTTCCTAGCCGTTCTCTTAAATATCGGTGCCATCTGGAAAAAGAAACAAAGAACATATTTCAGTACAAATGATAGTAACTGAAAGAGTTCATAAGTCCTACGAATGCTGAATCCTTGTATCATCCATAATCCATAGCGATGAAAACCCAAATTTCCCTTTCATACAAAAGATACATTCATACAATTCATACAACACTATCATACATCACATAGGTCATACATCCAAACAACATACAAACATCTAGTCTATAACAAAATCTGGATAGAATTTCCTGATTTGCTTCTCTGTCTCCCAAGTACAGTCATAGGAGTTTTCGCTCCACTGTATCTTGAGCAGTTTCACGACCTTACCCCGGAGTTGCTTCTCTTCCTTGTCTACTACATAGACCGGATATCTGACTACCGTCAAGTTTGGTTCAATATCCAAATCTTCTTGAACCGATGGCTCTAGAACCGAAGACGGATCGTGCACGCACTTTCGAAGATGAGACACATGGAAAACATTATGAATTCCATCCATCCTTCCTGGTAATTCCACTCTATAAGCAAGAGAACCAACCTTCTCAAGGATACGGAAAGGTCCTACATATCGTGGAGCTAACTTCCCCGTCTTACCAAATCTGATCGTCCCTTTGATCGGTGAAACTTTCACAAATACAAAGTCTCCCACGGAAAAGTTTAGTTCCCTTCGCCTTTGATCCGCGTAGCTTTTCTGTCGGTCCTGGGCTTCCTTCATTCGTCTTTTAACCAATTCTACCTTCTCAGTTGCTTCTCGAATCATATCTGGTCCGAGAACAAGCTTATTTCCCGACTCTACCCAACATGTTGGTGATCTGCATGGTCTGCCATAAAGGGCTTCATACGGTGCCATGTCTATACTCACCTGATAGCTGTTATTGTAGGAGAACTCAACCAGATGTAGGTGATCCTCCCATGACCCTCCAAAGTCCAAAATACACGCCCTTAACAGATCTTCCAAAACCCTGTTTATCCTTTCTGTCTGGTCGTCCGTTTGGGGATGATATGCGGTACTTAAGTTCAGTTTGGTCCCCAAAGTCGTTTGGAGTGCCTCCCAGAATTTGCTGGTAAAAATAGGATCTCTATCACTTATAATACTCACCGGGACTCCATGTAATCGCACAATCTCTCTTATAAAGATCTCGGCCAACGAAGCTGCAGTTCGAGTTGATTTCACTGGAATGAAATGCGCACTTTTTGTCAGCCGATCGACTACTACCCATACCCCTTCATACCCCTTTCTGGTTCTAGGTAAACCATCAACAAAATCCATGGATATCATCTCCCACTTCCAGGTAGGAATCTCCAAAGGTTTTAGTAACCCTGCTGTCTTCTGGTTATCACCCTTTACTTGCTGGCAACATAAACACTGATTCACATAGGCCTGAATATCCTTCTTCATCCCAGGCCACCAAAATACTCGTCTCATATCTCTATACATCTTGTGTATTCCCGGATGAATACTTAGCTTTGATTCGTGGCATTCTGTCAAAACCTCCTGCCTTAGACCATCAATATTTGGAACACAAAGTCTTCCATTGATTCTTAGAATACCTTGGCCATCTAATTCAAAATCTGACTCCCCTCCTTTCATAACTCCTTGAATTACCTTCTCCAGATTCTCATCTCTTCGTTGGTTTGCCATTATCCTTTCCTGAAGTGTTGGAGTAGCTTCTAGGAGGGATAAAACCGCATTTCTACTTAGAGCATCTGCTACTACATTTCCCTTTCCCGGCGTATAGATAATGTCCAAATCATATGCCGCCAGGAATTCCAACCATCTCTGTTGTCTTAGGTTGAGATCCTTTTGAGAAAACAGGTATTTGAGTGGTTTGTGATCCGTGAAAAGCTCGAATTTCCCTCCTAACAGGTAGTGCCTCCACATTTTTAATGCGAAAACAACTGCTAACAACTCAAGATCGTGTGTAGCATAATTCTTCTCATGAATCTTTAATTGTCTACTAGCATATGCAACCACACGTTTATCCTGCATTAGTACTGCACCGAGTCCTACTCCACAAGCATCAGTATAAACCTCAAATTTACTTTTCCCATCGGGAACAGCAAGAACTGGTGCTTCTGTCAGCTTCTTCTTTAACTCCCTGAATGATTCTTCACACTTCGGAGTCCATATAAATTTCTCGCCTTTTTTGGTCAGCTTAGTAAGATGAGAAGAAATTTTAGAATAATCTTGGATAAACCTCCTGTAATATCCTGCTAACCCTAAGAAACTACGGACCTCCGTTGGTGTTTTGGGCTGCCTCCATTGCTGCACTGCCTCCACCTTGATTGGGTCTACAGAAATACCATCTCCGTTAACGATGTGCCCCAAGAATCTCACTTCAGACTGCCAGAAATGACACTTAGTAAACTTCGCCTTCAAAACATTCGTTCTTAGAGTTTCCAATACTACCTTCAGATGATATCGATGTTCTTCTTCTGTCTTTGAAAAGATTAAGATATCGTCAATGAAAACCAGAACGAACTTGTTCGGAATCTTCCGAAAAACACGATTCATCAAGTCTACAAAATATGCAGGTGCGTTAGTTAAACCGAATGGCATGACTAACCATTCATAAAAGAAATCCGGGCCTCTAAAAGCAGTTAAAGGAATACTATCTTCGGCGATCCTCAACTGATGGAATCCTGTAGCAAGATCCATTTGAGAAAACACCGTAGCTCCATTCAACTGATCAAAGAGATCATCAATTCGCGGTAAAGGATACTTATTTCTGATGGTTACTTTATTTAACTCCCTGTAGTCAACACACAGCCTTAGTGATCCATCAGACTTAGCCACAAACACTACTGCCGAACCCCAACTTGAAAAACTTGGCCTGATCAATCCTCTGGCCAGTAAATCTTGAGTTTGCTTCTCGAGTTCCACAACTTCCTTTGGCGCCATTCGTCTCTTTGGCTGAACGATTGGTCTGGCTCCTGGAATTAGATCAATACGAAACTCTATCTCACGACGTGGGGGTAAACTCTTAACCTCTTCAAATACGTCGGCAAAATCTCTGACTACTTCTAATGTCTCCAGATTCTCTTGTGGTGACTCCAAAGCGTACAGGAAACTACACATATGAATACCGGGTTTTCCACACGGTATCCTAGCTTTGCTCCCAATATTGGTTATTAAGGTTACGATCTCCTTATCGCATTTAATCTCAGCTTGGAATCTACTTAACCAGTCTACCCCAAGTATAAAATTAAATCCTTTGAAATCCAAAACGTAGAAATCGAAGAGAAAGGAATGGGAAAGGTACGAGAGTGCCACATTATCGCAATACATTCTTAACTCCGTTTTCCCTCCAATAGGGTTAGATACGCAAAGTGAATTCGGGGAAATTTTCGGGGTAAGTCTGAATTTCCCTACTGTGCTAGATGAAATGAAACTATTCGAGGCGCCGGTGTCAAATAGAACACGAACATCAATACCATTTAAATCAAAAGTACCTTCGAGAACTCCCTTGCCTTTCACATCATGGGAAGTTGATGGCTCACTTTTGATAGCATACACCTTTGGTTGTGGTGCCCTCTTCATGAGCGGACAGTCTTTCACCAAGTGTCCAGGTTGATGACAGTTGAAACACAGATTCTTCATCACCATTGCATGTCCAGGGCCTTGCTGCTGTTTCTGCTGTTGTTGCTGAGGTGGTTGTTGTTGCTGGTTTTGCTGTGGCTTCTTTACTGCTGGTTTGGTGCAAAATTTGGCAATGTGTCCTTTTTGCAAGCAGTTATGACATTTGGTGTCTTTGAATCTCTCCTTGGCTTTTTCTCCCATCTTAGGTACCCCTTTGTTGTTGTTCCAGTTTGGATTGAATTTCCTCTTATTTGGATTCTCCCCACTAGTACCACCTGTTTGTACAGCTTTAGCAACTGGCTTCCTATTCTCCAGTGCTTCATAACGAACAGCCATATCCACTAGATCAACGAATGGAAGTTTTAGATGTCCAATCATCTGAACTTGTAGGCCATCTTTCAATCCTGCTATGAACATCTCATTCTTCTTAAGCGAAGTGTTAATCAGTTCCGGGCCGAAACAAGAAAGCGAGTTGAATTTGTTCTCATATTCTGGTACTTTCAGATTCCCTTGCTTGAGATCAATAAAATCTCTATACATCCTCGTCTTTCCGGCAGCAGGCAGAAATTGAGCTTCAAATGCCTCTTTGAATTTGTCCCAAGTAAAACTTTCCTCAGGAACATTAGCGGTTTGGGCATCCCACCAAGTTGCAGCAGTTTCCTGCAGTTGCCATGATGCCAAAAGACGCTTCTGATCGTCATTCAACTTTAACCCTTTGAAAATCCTTTCACAAGATCTCATCCAGGCTTGGACTTCGGTAAAAGACTCAGTTCCTTTGAAAACTTTTCCTCCCAGAGTCGTATACTCCTTACAAATAGTCGCAAAGCTCTTATCCTGTTGAACTTGCGCAACTTCCTCTACTGTCTCACCCTGGTCTTGGGATCCAGTAGTACGACCAGTAATAGTGGAAGATCCCCTAGCTCGACCTCTTCGTGCACGGGTACTCATTTTGATCACCTGAATATAACAGGTTGTCAATCGGGACTTTATAGGGTATATATAATCTAGGTATAACATCCAAGTTGTTTAAGTTCATTTCAAATTTTATAAAAATACGCTCTCTCACACTCACCCAAAGCCTAGGTAATCTAAAACCTAAGCTCTGATACCAACTGTAACGACCCAACTTTCGAACACATCGGAAGTCGTGCCATTATTAAGAAATAAGAATAGATAGAAGATAAAACACAGAACATCAGAATCTCACAGCGGAATTTTCACAAAAAGATAATATTTTATAATATTACACAACAGTACAGGATATAACAGAACATCATATGACTAGTGATACAACCCATTTCTAGTACATCAGTAATTATACATATCATTCACTCCTGACTGGCAAACTTATAATTATACAGTAGGTGAGTAGATAGGTAGGTCAGCCCACTGATAATCTTCATTCCGCATCATAAGTTCAACATCCTGATTCACTTGTCTATTCATAACAAGCGTTATGAATACCCAAGAGTTTAAGGAAAAAACATAGAAAATAAACTCCGGGTCAGTCAGGGGACTGGTGTGAGTAAACAATTAAAAACAGTTTAAGAGAACATCTCATAAGACCATGTCGTGAATGCTGACCGGTTTTTCCTTATGAGATCAAAACACTTTTGTATTCTTTGAAACAGACATTATCAAATTGTTTATATGCTTTTTCACAAATAAATTAGAATCTAGGAAAATGCTTGCATCTCACATTTTCCAATATAGTATACAAACAAAACACGCTTGGCGCTTATGGAAATTGATTTTTCCAGCTTGACAAGTTATGGGTCCACCTTCTGCTGATGTATCTCTAGAGGCAAATACATCTGGTTCAACAAAAACTTCTTGCAACCCGGCCCTCACATGACCGACCACTCATTTCGCTTGAGTGTATCGAATGTATATCACCAATGGTTGTGTACGGCAACCATTCCCGAATGGGCCGAATCGATAGATTAAGAAACAATAAGAATTTCTCTAGATAGGTGATACTACACCCTAATGGGAGCGACCCACATAACCATGCTGCCTGCCCGATTTTTGTCATTTCCTGGGTGTGAGGCTTGAGGCTAGACTAACGTCATCATTTCTGGTTTTATTTCTTTGAGTGCCACATCGTCCAGACTTCCCGATCACTAATTGACTTCCTCAAAAATAAATTACAGGTATACGGCGAGAGAAACGAATTCCTCTGCCACCATATAATTACGTTTGAAAAGATCAACGTACGTGACCAGTTGGAATTACTTTGTCGGACACTCGTCCATACAAGTCGTTCTGGGTTTGAACAAACCGAAGTCACTATATAAAAATATAGTCCTTGCATAACACCGTCTTCAACTTTATATTCCTCTGACGCGTAGCGTACAACCGATTCAAAGTGGAAATGTTATCCGGTACTTTGAAATGATTACGAACAATTTCTTTTAAAATTCCAAATTTAAGCAGATAGAAGTACAGTTTATATTTATCGGTTCAGAACAGTACAATATGGATTATATTGCGATGACAAGAGTTTTGACTTACAGTTTTAGACTTGATAAAAGTTTAGCATCTACAAAACATCTCTATTCCATTTGCTCGATCTTCAAATATTTTGTAATAGAATTCAACTGGTACTATGATTTTTTTTATTTAAAATAAATTCAAATTTATTAATTAAAACTAAAATTTTAGCTAACTTACTTCTGTATTACTCGACAAAATTTATCGATTCCTGATTCACTTGCTTTCCCTTCTTAAAAATGTTCACCTTTAAATTTAATTTGTTGCATCAATCATGTTATGTTTTATTACTTAAAACAACTTAAGTGAAACTAAAGCAAAATCTTATTTAAATCTTAGTTCCTTTATTACCCCTTTATAATTGTTAAATATCCAAAAACTCGGTTTTAACTAAGGTTTAGAAATCTCTTGAAAACTAGAGAGCCAGTTTCAAAGTGTTTCTTCATTTGCATGATTTTCCTTGGCCTGACCAGCTGGTGTTCATACGAGCCAACCCTGATGCATATCTCCAAAGTGCCAACCCCTTTGCCATTTGAAAATCATGTGAAAATCACAGGATCCATCAGTATTTCACTTGGCTGATCACCTAGCAAAAACCAACGTCTTCTCCCTTATGCATCACCAAGCTGTGCACGTGCACACTTGGTTCCGACGCCTTCATCCAGCGGCGACCGGCCACGCAAGTCCATCCTTCCTCCCTGATCACAACGGCGAGCTCCACTGACTCCACCTCGACGTCCATCTCAAAATCGCCGACTCACTCAAAATTCCACCACTGTCATCATCGGGGAAAACCCACCGCTGCTCCACCTCAGGCCGTCGAGCCACCACCGCCTCATCACACTACCCTCGCCAAGTCCAGGCGCCGCCATCCCCCCCTGACCGCACCCTTCACGTGGCTCCGATGAAGCACAGATCGAAGCAAACAACCAAACCCAACGACAGTACTAAACCCAACGTTTTTGATGATTTCCCACAAACTGTTTATTTATAAATTTAATCACTATTTTTCCAATGATCCTTGGCCTCTACCACAGCTCCTGGCCAAACGCCATCACCTACGTCCATCCACTCCGCCGGAATTTGGTCAAAGCCCAAATTTTGGTCATCCTAAATTTTCTCTTGATTTACTATGTTTAAAATCATGATTTTAGTTTTAAAAATCACCATTTGTTCACTTGATTCGGATTCTATACACAAACTTTCAATTCATCATGTTTGAAAATCAAATGTCGATTCTTAGGACAGAGAGTGAATAAAAGTATACGGTTGTTCAACATAACAGAGGTGTTCTTTCTTTCATTAACCCACTTTGAACTAGGAATCACACATGCAGATGGTGATTTTCAAGATCAGACCTTCCCTCTTCGACTCCTACCTTATGAACACTAATCTACCCCAAATTTCCAGACATGCATTCATAGTAACAGGACCTGCTGTGTGAAAAGGTAACTAGTTCTCAAACTAAACCAGTTAAATCAGAACTTCCTGGTGATGTTTACATACAAAGCCTTGGTATACTAATCCATAACCACCGAACATACATGCAACAAGAATTAAGCTAGATCAACCACACAAGATTGCATGCATCCACACAGTACTAGAAACTGCAGTAGGAGAAGAACAGACAGAAAAAAAAAATGTTGTTTACTCACCTTCAAGCTCTCCAACTCTTCTTCTTCTCTGATGAAGCCTTAGGTTTTTTTTTTCTGAGAATTTTTGTGTGTAGAAAATGGCATGCAAGGGTGTCTTTATATAGTGGTAGGATATAATATAAAAATGGGGTATTAAATGCCTGTTCATAAATGTAGAGACAAACAGTTTCTTTCCTCTCTGATTTTGACGGCCAACAAAAATACTGTTGCTTTCCAACATCCCACACCTACCTAGGATTTACATGCTTTAGCAGCCATTTCACATGAGATATTTTTGCGCAAAGCTTTCCTATTGGTGTACTAAGAAAAATCGAATTAAATGCTCTTTGTACCTTGTGTCTCTTTTCAAAAATTATCACATGTTCTTAGCCAAAAATAGGAGTCCTGTATGTCTTAACCATGCTCAGTTTTCACGTGTATTTGCTCACATCTCTCCTATACAACATGTGCTGATTTAACATAAGTGTACTATATAAACACCTTGGCTTCCAAGGCAAAATATTTCTGAAATTTCTGCACCATTATGTGCTCACGGCCAGGTCATTTTTGTGCATAGAAAACTAAAAAAACATTTCTTGAATCTTATCAAGGGTAGCAATGAAACCATGTTTGTTTATACATGTTTTGTGGTCTTCTAGTGCCGACATTTTTATTTTCTTTATCGATGAAATGCGATTTTAGAACAAGGTAAAATGTTTAGATCATGTTTTGCCATGTTTACATATGTTTTAAAACAAGAATTTGTTAAAACAATCGATTTAAAATCTTTTGAAAAATGACAATTGTTTTCGTCGAGTCATGTCCTTTGTTGAATGTCATCATAACTTGTTTCTTAACACAAATGAAAATTTTACTGTTTCATTATCAAATACCAAAGAAAAAATAAACAAGTTCTAGTTTAAATACTTGGTCAAAATTTTTGTTTGTTCCCAAATACTCAAAATTAAACGAGTTCAAGATCGATGTGAAAACCGGGTTATTACACGTACAGTCGATTTCCATCAACGGCCATCGAACTGCTCTTACAACGACCTTTTCCAAATTTGATTTGGACATAACTCCAAATCCAACCGTTAGATTTCAAATTTCTAATATTCATTGGAAAGGTTTTTTCGATACGAACCCAACGGTTCTGGATTTAGGAGAATCCGACGGTCGGATCTCCCGTAATGTCAATTCGAAGTCAATGGTCGAAATTCACGAACTGCCGCGGCGCGGCGCGTTCTATTCAGGCCATTATATATATAATATATATATTATATATATTTCGCCGATTTCCTTTTAAAACGTATTTTATAAATCGTTTTAAATTCGTTTCAAAAACAATTTCAACTTCATCTTCAATTTCAAATCGATTTAATTTCAATTCAATTCGAATTCATTTCAATTTTATTTAATTCGAATTCAAATTCGTTTTAATTCAATTCAAATTCTAATTCGTTTCAATTCAATTCAATTTGAATTTACCTTCTATTTAATTCAATTCGAATTCATTTCAAATTGATTTCAATTCAATTTCAGTTCGTTTTAAATTTCATTCAAAACGATTTCAATTCGTTTTTAATTCAATTTCAATTTAATTCAATTTGAATTCATTTCTATTCAGTTCGAATTCAAATTCGATTTCTATTCAATTTGAATTCAAATTCACTTTCTATTCAATTCGAATCGAATTCATTTTCTATTCGAATTCATTTCAAATTGATTCAATAAAATTTCAATTTGAATTTTTATCTAATTTAATTTGAATTTCATTTCAAAATATTAAATTTTGAAATCACTTTTCAATATTCATTATAAAACGAATAAAATCGATATAAATATCGTTCACGTCAAAATAGCGCGTCTCTAATCAACACGGCTTTATATTTTTCAAAAACTTCGTTATTCTATTCAACAAATGAATATATATTCTATTCAACACAAGAATCTATATTTCTTTCAACACACGACTGTTTTTGTTATGTAAAATATTTTATTAAATCATGGTATGTATCGTTTGATTTTTAATTAGACTCCACCATGAAGTAGTTCTAATTTTAATATGATAAAGATGTAAATTTTATTATTTAAAATATTTTACTCAACACAAGAATATTTTCAACACATGAACATCGTCAACACATGACTATTTTTATATTCAACACATGAATTTTCTTTTATAATATTCATTATTTTCCCGATTGGAATGAGGCCCAATCAATTACCATATAACGTTAATTATATGGATTCCATACAACACATATATATAATAGCAATGATAAACAATCAACCATCATCCAAGGTGAACCACACAACTGTATAAGCATCAAATATAAATAATCAACGCTTACACAGTCTGTCGACCCATCGATCGACATACAATTAAATAATTGGGATTAGTGTACCCAAATATCCTCCCAACACCCGTATGGGGTTTCAAATCAACAAACACAGATTTTTATTTGTGCAGTTGGGTGATGTGTAAAATTTATCGACCCAATCAATATCAGTCAAATTAGTGTATATAAACAAATTGGCCGATTTGTTTATAAATATTCATTTATTCACATTCACGTTAAAAATTATATTTTTAACGATAAAATATTTTACTTCAACCATCTACAATTTATTATCGATTTCACATCAACATCACAAACAATTTTCACAACACATCAATCAAACAAACAAGCCATCCATGGTTTGTGGATGACGGGTGTCGGGTGCTGCTAAGCACCGTCTGCATCCTAGTATATATATATAACTAGAAAATGAAACTGAAGAGTGAGAAGTTCTCACCAATAGCTAATCCAATCATCTCGACTCTTCTTCGTTCTCGCCTTTCTTCACTTTCGTTGCCCGTATTCACTACATATGTAAAAATCGAATTTTTTTACATCGCTATTCAATATATAAAAATCGAATTTTTACTTCGCTATTCAATATATAAAAATCGAATTTTTACTTCGCTATTCAATATATAAAAATCGAATTTTTACTTCGCTATTATACAGATAAAAATTCTATTTTTACCCCACTATTATATAGATAAAAATTCTATTTTTACATCGCTATTCTCTATATAAATATTTCGCCTTTTCAAAACTAAATATTTAGCCTTTTCAAAAATAAATATTTCGGCTTTTCAAATATAAATATTTCGCCTTTTCAAAAATAAATATTTCGGCTTTTCAAATATAAATATTTTGCCTTTTCAAATATAAATATTTCGCCTTTTCTTTTACATCACTATAAAGATGATATTTTTACTATCTTACCTATATAAAAATTATACTTTTAACCTTTCTATATTATAAAAATCATGTTTTTATAACGTTATTCAACCGAATAAGAATCACATTTTTTTCCTATCGATCTTTTGCTTTATAAAAATCGTATTTTTACTTTAGATACAAAGGAAAATCATATATTTACTTTAGATAAAAATCCCATCTTTATCTTACTAAAACCATCCTAGTATATACAATTTAAAAACAATGCTAGGTATTAAATTTAAAACAATGATATTTATTTTTTAAAAATCATATTTTTTTCTATCACTAAAATATTATGGTTCATACGATAAAAACCTCATTTTTAGATTCATAAAAATCCCATCTTATTGTACCTAAAGATCTTAACTTTATGTCATAATAAAAAATTTAAATTAAATTTTTAACCTAATTAAATTCAAAAATACTTACAGCATTTTTTCCTAGGGTTTCGCTGCGTTGGTGAACTGGAAAGGGGGAGGCGTAGGCGTCAAGCGGTCGGAGTTGGGGTCTGCAGCGGTTTGAGGTGGCTGCGTTTGGGTTTGGGGTGCTCGCCGGAGGAGTCGTCACTGGTGGGGTCGACTAGGGTGTGGATCGACGCTGGGAGGGGGCGAGAAGGGAAGCTGGGGGAGCAGAAGGGGGCGGGCGCCGAGGTGATCGGCGGCGCGGTGGGCCCCATGGCGGAGGCGTCGAGCGTGGGCGGCGGGATCGCGATCCCCCATTTTCTCTCTTTTTTTATTATTATTTCGAAATCAATTTTTAACCGGTGGGGGGGGGGGGGCTGAGGAGATAGATAAAGGAAGAGGGAAGGGGAAAATATATTATTTAATTAATTTATTTAATTCAAAAAGTTGACTTTTTATTTCGACCTCGAAATGAGGCCCACCGCCTGTCGTCCATAGCGTATTACCCCCATTCCGAACACAATGGGATATGTATCGTAGGCTGATTCGATCGTTTCGATCATTTTTCGTCAAAATCAACCTATAACTCTATATATTGAATTTGAACGCGCATTTCAATTTACCGGGGTCACATACTAACTCGAAAAATTCGAGAAAAATTATTTCTAGCTTCGTATCGACGATACGGTCCTAACAAAACTAGTTTCGTCAAATTCTGAGACCGTTGGAAGAATGGCCATTTTCCAGTCGATTAAAATCAACTGAAACTGGTCAAACACGTTTTCCTTTTCCACGCTCACATATTGATTCGAAAAATTATGAAAATTGGAATCTAGCAATAAATTGACATCACGGATCCAACAAAAGTGGTTTCGTCGAAATCCGAGGTCGTTTGCAAAATTCCCATTTTTAAGGGCTTGAATTCCATAGCGACTATTCAGAATTTTCAACTGGACATATCTTTTGATTCCCGCTACGAAATCTCGATTTTTCGGATTTGTTGGAAAGATATTCCCAATTAGAACCTAATGTTTTTGGTTTCACTAAAATCCAGATTGTTTTGCTCCCGGTATGTTCAATTGAAGTTTGAAATCGAATTATCGAACTACCACACCATTTTCAATTCTATTTATAATTTATATATAATTATTTATATTCTAACGACGACGTATATAATATATACATTCGAATTCAATTCAGAATAAATTTTTCGTCGATATTATTTAAAATAATTCATTTTAAATGTTCAAACTTCGCTAAAATAAAATTTTTAAACTGGCCCAGATTTTCGGGTTGTTATACCTCCTCTGAGAATAAATTCTTTCTCCCACTTTTTCAATTTTAACGTCCACCCAAATCGGCCTACGTCCTACTCAGCACTGAAGTCGCCACCTCCTTCTCAGTCGAAATCACTTGAAGCGATGTCACCGTCACCACTAGTGCCATCATCGAAGCTCCAACTTGACAAGTTCCAATTCGTTGCTCGCGCCTTCCTTCGTATGTTTTAAGGTTGAGTTTTAAACTCACGATTTTTCTTTGTTTCAAATATTTTAACCTCGATCTAAACTGAAATAACATGACGGTTTGAGTATAATTTAAATCCTGTGCTTGCCTATCGTGTATCCTAGTTTGTTCTTACCATCCGTAGTTTGTCTTGGTTGTTATTTTAGCTGATAGATTTACATGATCTTTGCCTTGAAGTATGATATCAGTTAAATCGGTCACACTTTTTGTGAAAAACCAAAGAAAGAAAAAAATTGTTACTTGCTGGTTTGATCAGTACCATGTGAACCGAAACCATTCATTTCTGTTGCTTGCTTTGTTGTGAACCATTTGACTTAAGTTATTGTGCTGGATTTCCTCTGAAAGTTCTTATTTCTAAACCCACAACTATATATGTGATGGTCACGGCTAGCTGGTTAACTGTCATTATCACCTAGCTTGCTGTTGTATGGAAAGAAATGATTTATTGAATATCATGCATATAACCAGAATATAGTAGCAAAGGACAGAGAGTATGAGTTGTGAATAAATACTTAAATCTCTTGTTGATAAATCATAGTAGAATTGAACTAAATGTATGTCCATATGTAGTCCTAACATTTGATGCAAATATTTAGGATGTTTATGATGCTTTGAGGTATTCTTGTCTAATATTCTTACTGTTGATTTTCTAGGAAAAAGAATAATCTGTTTTACGGCCCATAATCGATGGTGTATTTCAGGGCTTATGTATCGAACGAAATATTGCCAAATTTAATACATGAAATTCCTGGAAACCATCTATTCAGCAGAATTGAAACCTCTTGCCTATTTATTTGTTATGCCCATCTTCTTATGAAAATAGTTTTTAAAAGCTTTCTTGTCTCTGACCACCTACCGAGTTTTGTTTATTTCAATTGTATGCATGTATCATTTGTGTTACCTTCATACTTGTCCTTTTCATGCAACATTTAGTTTAGTAAAGAATTCCTAAGAAACTCAGTTTTGATTTATATTCCCTTTGAAAAATTAAGTAGGTTGAATGGCTTGTTGGATATTTTGTTGCACTTGTATTTTGTTCCCTGTTATAAGAACAGATGCTTAACTTGAACAGTATTGTAGGTTTGCACTTGTATATTTGCAGCCATCCATTAAAAATGATATCTTACTTTGATTAATATGGTTAAATACATTTCCAGTAAAAGTTATATTTTGCTGTTTATAATCTGAATATAAACAGAAAATAGTAATGCACTGTATCTGCCGTGTAAGGTCTAAAATGTGGTAAATGATTATAATATATTTGTAGTAATATTGTTGTTTAAAATTTCTATTAATCACAGTTTATAATCTATACTTTACGAAGGCTTAAGTTTGATACAGATTTAAAGCTGGAAATGTCTATTAATTATTTATGTATTCATGTTGCTGGTTTAGAAAAGTTTGAGAAAAACAACCTTCAACTGATAGGAGTATACTCATAGTAAGTAATTAACGGGGTATATTATGCTCACTTCACTTTACATGGTTCTAGTATGGGAACCAGAATATATATATATATATATATATATATATATATATATATATATATATATATATATATATATATATATATGTATATGTATATGTATATATAGATAGGATCAAGAGCACCCTAAATAGTGCAGCACCCCTTTAGCCCTCTGATTTCCACCACATATTTCTGTTTCTCTCTCCTTCCACTAACTCTCTCTCCCCCTATTAACTTTTTTTAACATAAATATGTGGCCATAAATGAGGTGCATTTGGGGTGCTCCCAAATAGGGGTGCTCCCATATGTATATATCGGTTCGCTTTCACTATAAAAATATAAACAGTGGCTATGATTAGAAATGTTAGTTGCTCACTTAAGTTGGACTGAGCATGTTTCTACTATCATACTATGTCATTGTTGCTAGTCTGAGTATCTAAAATTCCTAACCAGGCTATACATGCATGAAAAAACTTTCATATGTCATGTTACTTTTATTTTCTCATGTATTCAGCATAATTGCTTGCCTAGTCATATACATATTGCCTGGTATATACATACTCGGTCATATGGTTTTCCCATGCTTATCAAATCTTCACATTGGCTTGTATATAAACAAAACTGAATGAGGTACTTCTTTTGGGTTATCACACACTGCTATTTGAAAAGTATGCTGTGTATTTTAATTTGTGACCCTCCTGGTACACCCTGTTGCATTTGAATATGTTGCTTGTTCCCTTTTGCGGTCATATGCGTGAACACCCGATGAATCTCAGTGCATTTGTTAATTATTAGTTACGAAATGATGGGGCAGTGCACACGTGTGTACATGCAGGCTTCCATGACTATCCGACCCTTAAATAAAAACTGTTATGCTAGATATTAATATTTGATACTCGGCTATTTACGTACCTTGTTGTACACATATGTATGTATATACACCCATGTATGTGTGTATATATAAGCCATCGGGTACGTATATATGTTTTAGTATATATATGTGGTGGCCGTTGTACACATATGTATATATATACCACTGTATGTGTGTATATATATGTCATCGGCATATATATATAAAAGTCCACATGCTACCTGACTTATTCGCCCCAAGTTGCTATGCTCGAAGTTTGATAAATTACTAGGACTCACTATTATATTTCAGTTCCTATCGAAGTTAATTTACTTGAACTATGATTAAATCCCGACTCGAGTGTTTTATATTTTTGCATGGAACGTTTTGGTCAGACCCGAGCAGTATATATTTAAAGATTTCAGTTTAGAATTCGAAGATTAACGAAGCTGGGGATTCCTAAGACGACGCACTTTGAAGATTTCAAACAATAAAGATTTTTCTTGCTTTCAAATTGTATTTTTAAATTCCGTTGTACTGGAAAGTTTCTTGTATCAAAAATTCTCTCTCTGTATATGTGTATATATATATATGTATGTATGTATATGTATATGTAAGTTTTATTTCGATGTTCAATACTGTCTTATTTATTTATTCTGTGTTGATTCTGATTGTTTCAAACTCTATAAGCTAAATAACGCTCCGTCAATTTAGACGTTTTAAATTGGTTTAATTACTAATAGGAAGTGGTCAAAAAGGCGGGACGTTACAGTTAGTGAAACTCCAAAATAAGTTTCGAAGTAGACGTAGGACTGAATGTCAAAAGCAATATAAATCAATTATGTCATCTGCATTTTCCCCGGCTATTACATTTATATTTCCACAGTTGTGATTACTGCACTTCAATGCCGTGTGTGTGTGTGTATATGGCCATCATCGATCCAGCGCATAAAGACTATCGATCAATTTTGCACCAACTTTTCAGTTGGTATCAGTGCTTGATGTTCTAACCGTGATAATATGCTAGAACAATAGCCAGAAAAAGAAGATCCAATTAGAGTTCAAAGATAGTAGAGAAAGAGCAAATTTTAAAAAGGGAGTAGTTTTAAATAGGATCTTGATACATGTGCAGCATGGTTACACTCGTACTTAAACCGATGCAAAATAATTATGTTTATAATATCTTTTAGCATCGCATGATAGTTACTTAAAAAATTAAATTGTTACAAACAATCGATAATGTTGCTTTAGAGAAATTTAATGATTGTGATCTTAAAAATGTTAAATTGATGGAAGAAAATGATTTACGGTAAGACAAACTAGAATTTTGAAACTAATGTCGAAGAACTTGATTTACAAAATAATTTTGTTTTAAAAGAAAAAGGGGAGTTGGTTGATAATAGCACTAATCTTATAAAGGCAAATGAATCACAAAATAAAATTATACTTTTGTAAAATTCAATAAATAAGTATAACTCTAAATTTTGTCTTGTGAAAAAGAAAATCGTGCTTCAAATGATCGATATTTAATCTAATTAAATAATGTAAGTTTTCAAAAGAAAATAGTGTTATACCTTCAAAAAAATAACGCATAAGCATGTTATAATAGAAAGATAACACTAACACTCCAAATCTACGGCTGCATAACTCTGATGAAAGAGACAACAAAGGTAATTCTTGCAAACTCGGTAAAGATGTCAATAAATTATATTAGTGTATTCTACTTGTTAATACGGTTCTGTTGAAGACCACAGGTTAAACATATTTCATACGAGCATGTTTAAAGTTAAACATTTTAATAATAAAAATAAAAATAACTAAACTAAATTAACTATTAAATAAAACTAATAAAGTCTTACTCATTTTTTGGCCGAAGACCCAATCAAAACACCTTACTATTTGTACACACGTGAACAGTAGCCACTCCATGCTTTCTCACATCGAAACGTGCAGGCCTCCTCTTTTCCCTATTTCATGCCTGCTACATTCCTTCTCCGGGAATTCTCTTACAACTGAGCTTTTTTTTTTCTCCTTTCCTTTTCCTTGTGCATGTATGCTGAAGCCAGGCACGCCACTTGCAAACCATCCCCTCGTTCATGGGTCTCCCACTACATTAAGGAAGTTATATGACCATTAACTAAAACTTAAACTTATATGACCATTAACTGAAAATAAATAAATTCACGCTTAGTTTCCTTTGCATAAATTTAACCGTTTGAGGCTAGGTTCGAATCTTCGTCCACTTCAATTTCGGCTAAAAAGATGAAGGATGGGCCGATATTGTCCAACAACTCGCACTTCACAGCCCGCCCAGCCCGTTATTGTTCACGTGGCTTTATAATGCGCCTTTTCTCCTGGAAAAATTAGGGTTCTGCTGAAACCCCACGCGGCTGATACGTCTTCTCTTCATTCTTTCTTTACCTAATTCAGCAAGTTTCTCTTTGTCCCTTTTAATCTATTTTTGTTATGTTGTGTACTTGTATCATTGCAATGATGGTATTTTCAATTTAAATGCTGAAAATTTCTGATGGACGGATATTTGTTCCTGGACGATTACCTGAGCAACAACGATTTTTTTGTTTATGGTTATGCGGTCGAAGTGAGGACTTCGATTTATTAGCAATTTTGATTGATTTGTTTATTTTCGTTATCAATTTCAGTTCGATTTGCTGTTTTGGAAAAACTTCGCTGCAATTATCGGTATATATGATCAGCTAATAAAACAAAACTTCATATCAGTGTCCGAATGTTCTTTGGCTTTTCCGTCCCCCCTCCCCCCAAAGTTATTAGGGTGGGAATACTCGGGCTTGATTTGGATTCTCTCTTCAATCCTGCTTGGAGCTGCTTTGATGTACCACATGATTTCTTGTCTTCTCTGATATGGCTATGTTTTTGGGGAATTATGCTTCTTTCATTATTGTACTCTGATGTTTTAAGTACAAGACAGAAGTTTTAGCAATGTACTGGGTTTTATGTATTTCAGACATATGATATAACCATGTTTTGAACTACGATGTTTTCTGTTTAATAAAACGTTTTAAATTCCGCTGCTATTTTATATCTGTCTTGTAATATTTCTATTTATGTTTACCTATAATGCTTCACGAAACTTAATGCATTCTCTTAATGAGTGACATTAATGGACGTGGGGTGTCACGATATTTTTAGGGAAACAACTAAGACCAGACCTCGGATCGAGGCATAAGAAGTGAGTACCATATACTTCTACAGGTTTACATGTATGGAGGAAGATTTATTTATAGTTTATTGATGATCACAGAATTAGAGATAAATTGAAAGAAAAATCTGAGAATCCATTAGTCTTATGTACTCTGATATATTTTTCTAGAATTCATATTTATTACTCAATCACATTTTCAAAAGATCGAAGTCTTATATGGTTCCGATTGTTATTCATCCCCTCTTTGTCGATAACAAATAGGAAGAGTAAACGCAATTATATTTATAGAGGGATGTCAAATCGATAAAGGGGTATAGATCTAGCTGGAAACAATCTAGATATTAATTTCTTAAAATTGTATAATTGTCATAATTAAAAAATGGTTAGAAACTCATATTTCAATGTTTCGATGGTGACAACAATATATCGTATACGCTAACCACTTGTGTAAGAAAAGATATAAATCAAACAATGAGATGAACTTGACCAAAAAGGACCATTGTGACACAATCACTATAACATCACTTATAGTGTTTTAGTTTAGAGTTATAAAACTGTTAAAACCTCTTCTTAGTGGTATTTGAAAACACACTTAATCACCAATAAATTTCGTGTTCAAAAATCAACAATACATCGTTCAGTCGACTTGTTGAGTACATCAAGTCGACTGAATTCATGCACGTATACAAGTTTTTTGTTAACACATGTTTACTCGGCTAAGTCTGCCAATTCAATAAACTAAATCCAAACCCAGTCGACTAAGTAGAAAATTTAGTCAACTAAATCTTCCTAGTGTTGAACTGAATCATTTTCCGTTTGAAACTTGATTTCGATGTCAAATTCGGTCGACTTACTTACTTAATTTTAGCGAACGGTGAAAACCTTGACATCAAATGAAAATTACCCCGGAGTCGGAATGACAAACCAACATGGCAAACACACAAATCATATTAATTTTTGTGCTTTATAATACCCTTCAAAAATAAATGTATCTCGTAATATCACGTCGTACGTAAACATGTTTGAGTCTTACCTCACAATGGCCAAACCAGTTCATAGGAAATCTTGTTATATTATAATGATCTATAATTTTGAGTCTTCGGATTTAAAATTAAATATAATGAAATATATGTTTCAAATTTAAAACTAAACTACCTTAATGTAGCGGGAGACGCATGAACGAGGGGATGGTTTGTAAGTGGCGTGCCTTGCTTCAGCATACATGCACAAGGAAAAGGAAAAAAAAAAACTCAGTTGTAAGAGAATTCAAGGAGAAGGAAGGTAGCAGGCATGAAATAAGGAAAAGAGGAGACTTGCATGTTTCGAAGTGAGATGGCATGGAATGGCTACTGTTCATGTGCGTACAAATAGTAAGGTGTTTTGATTGGGTCTTGGGCCAAAAAATGAGTAACACTTTATTTCATTTTTATTTAATACTTAATTTAGTTTAGTTATTTTTATTTACTTATTAAAATGTTTAACTTTAAACATGCTCGTATGAAGTTCGTTTAACCTGTGGTCTTCAACAGAACCATATTAACATGTAGAATACACTAATATAATTTATTGACATCATTACCGAGTTTGCAGGAGTTACTTTTGTTGTCTCTCTCATTAGAGTTATGCAGCCGTAGATTTGGAATATCAATGTTATCTTTCCATTATAACACACTTATGCATTATTCTTTTGAAGATATAACACGGTTTTCTTTTGAAAGCTCACATTATTTAATTAAATTTAAATATCGATCATTCGAAGCACTATTTTCTTTTTCAAGAGACAAAATTTAGAGTTATACTCATTTAATGAATTTTACAAAAATATAATTTTATTTTGTGATTCATTGGCCTTTATAAGGTTAGTGCTATTATCAATCAACTCCCCGTTTTCTTATAAAACGAAATTATTTTGTAAATCAAGTTCTTCGACATTAGTTTCAAAATTCTAGTTATAAATCATTTTCTTCCATCAATTTAACATATTTAAGTTCACAATCATTGAATTTCTCCAAAGCAACATTATCGACTTTTTTAACAAATTAAATTTTTTAAGTAACTACCATGCGATGGTAAAAGATATTATATACAGAATTATTTTGCACCGATTTAAGTATGAGTGTAGCCATGTTGCACATGTATCCAGATCCTATTTCAAACTACTCGCTTTTTAAAATTTTCTCTTTCTCTACTATCTTTGAACTCTAATTGGATCTTCTTCTTTTTTTGCTATAATTCTAGCATATTATCCAGGTTAGTATAACATCAAGCACTGATACCAATTGAAAAGTTGGTGCAAAATTGATTGATAGTCGTTATGCACTGGATCGATGATGGCCATATATATAGATACAGAATTGAAGTGCAGCAATTACAACCGTAGAAATATAAATGTAATAGCCATGGAAAATACAGATGACATAATCGATTTATATTTGTTTTGACATCCAGTCCTACATCTAGTTCGAAACTTATTTTGGAGTTTCACTAACACACCATAACTTAGCTTAGAGGAATATGCATTTGAGCAATCGAATAAGATTTTAATACACTTGCCTGAGCAGCCAAATGAGACTCGGCTAAGCAACGGAAAAAGACTTTAACACTTGCCTTTACAACCAAATAGGACTTTAGATACCTTTGCTTCAGCAGCAGAACTAGACTTCAACAATAAGTGTAATAACAACAGTTGAATTTGTGTATTTTAAATAAAAGGCATGAGTTATTATAGTATAGCATCCTATAATCTTCTTTTGAGCGATATATAGTGTATTTATGAAGAATTTGAAAGTAATTTGATCATAAGAACATAAAAATTGAATTGCAAGTGATCATTTTGAAAGAAATCTGTACATATAAATGCACCTAAAAGTTATTATATGAAAGTGGAATTCCCTCGTTTGTCTTTGAAATCACTTGCTTTACATAAGAAATGTAGGTTGCAATTGATAGTGAAAAGATTTGATTAGAGGAAATAGTTGCAACCATTAATAGAGAGGTGCAACTCTTCGTAAATAAAATGACAATTTTATGTTAAAATATAGCTATTATATAGGTTCAGTTGACTAAATTAAGTAAGTAAGCCGACCGAATTTGACATCGAAATCAAGTTTCAAACCGAAAATGATTCATTTCAACACTAGGAAGATTTAGTTGACTAAATGTTCTACTTAGTCGACTGGGTTTGGATTTAGTTTATTGAATTGGCAGACTTAGTCGAGTAAACATGTGATAACAAATAACTTGTATACGTGCATGAATTCAGTCGACTTGATGTACTCGACAAGTCGATTGAACAATATATTGTTGATTTTTGAACACGAAATTTATTGGTGATTAAGTGTGTTTTCATATACAACTAAGAATAAATTTTAACAATTTTATAACTCTAAACTAAAACACTATAAGTAATATTATAGTGATTGTGTCACAATGGTCCTTTTTGGTCAAGTTCATCTCATTGTTTGATTTATATTTTTTCTTACACAAGTGGTTAGCATATACGATATATTGTTGTATAGTTGTCACCATCGAAACATTGAAATACGAGGTTCTAACCATTTTTTTATGATGACAATTATATAATTTTAAGAAATTAATATCTAGATTGTTTCCAGCTAGATCTATACCCCTTTATCAATTTGACATCCTCTATCGATATAATTGCGTTTTCTCTTCCCATTTGTTATCAAAAAAGAGGGGATGAATAACAATCGAAACCATATAAGACTTCGATCTTTCGAAAATGTGATTGAGTAATAAATATGAATTCTAGAAAAACATATCAGAGTAAATAAGACTAATGGATTCTCTGATTTTTCTTTTAATTTTATCTATAATTGTGTGATCATCAATAAATTATGAATAAATCTTCCTCCATACATGTAAACCTGTAGAAGTATATGGTGCTCACTTCTTATGCCTCGATCTGAGGTCTTGTCTTAGTTGTTTCCCCAAAAATATTGTGATACCCCACATCCGTTAATGTCACTCATTAAGAGAATGCATTAAGTTTCGTGAAGCATTATAGGTAAAAAGAAATAGAAATATTACAAGACAGATATAAAATCGCAGCGGAATTTAAAACTTTTTATTAAACAGAAAACATCGTAGTTCAAAACATGGTTACATCATATGTCTGAAATACATAAAACCCGGTACATTGCTAAAACTTCTGTCTTGTACTTAAAACATCAGAGTACAATAATAAAAGAAGCATAATTCCCCAAAAACATAGCCATATCAGAGAAGACAAGAAATCATGTGGTACATCAAAGCAGCTCCAAGCATGATGGAAGAGAAAATCCAAATCAAGCCCGAGTATTCCCACCCTAATAACTTGGGGGGGGGGGGAGGGGGAGAGAGGAACGGAAAAACCAAAGAACATTCCGACATTGATATGAAGATTTGTTTTATTAGCAGAGCATAAAATACCGATAATTGCAGCGAAGTTTTTCCAAAACAGCAAACCGAACTGAAATTGATAACAAAAATAAACAAATCAGTCAAAATTTCTAGTATATCGAACTCATCACTTCGACCGTATAACCATAAACAAAAAATCGTCATTGCTCTGGTAATCGATCAGGAACAAATTTCCGTCCATCAGAAATTTTCAGCATTTAAATTGAAAATACCATCATAGCAACGATATAAGTGCACAACATAACAAAAATAGACTAAAAAGGGACAAAGAGGAACTTGCTGAATTAGGTAAAGAAAGAATGAAGAGAAGATGTATCAGCCACGTGGGGTCTGTAATAACCCGGAAATTCTGGGCCAGTTTAAAATTTTTATTTTAGCAATTTTAATGAATTTTGAACATTTAAAATAGATTATTTTAAATAATATTGACGTGAAATTTATTTTGAATAGAATTACAACGTATATATTATATACGCCGTCGTTAGAATATAAATATTTATATATAATTATAAATAGAATTGAAAATGGCGCGGTAGTTCGATAATTCGATTTCAAACTTCAATTTATTGTACCGGGTGCAAAACAATCCGGATTTTAGTGAAACCAAAAACATTAGGATCTAATTGATAATATCTTTGCAACGAATCCGAAAAATCAAAATTTCATAGCGGGAATCAAAAGTTATGTCCAAATGAATGTTCAGAATAGTCGCTATGGAATTCTGGTCCTTAAAAATGGAAATTTTGCAAACGACCTCAGATTTCGACGAAACCACTTTTGTTGGGTCCGTGATGTCAAATTATTGCTAGATTTCAAATTTCATAATTTTTCGAATCAATATGTGAGCGTGGTAAAGGAAAACACGTTTGACCAGTTTTAGTTGATTTTAATCGACTGGAGAATGGCCATTTTTCTAACGGTCTCAGAATTGGACGAAATTAGTTTTGTTAGGACCGTATCGTCAATATGAAGTTAGAAAATATTTTTCGGGAATTTTTAAATCCGTATGTGGCCCGGTAAATTGAAATGTGCGTTCAAAATCAATATATAGAGTTATATTTTGATTTTGACGAAGACTGATCGAAATGACCGAACTGGGTCACGATACATATCTAATTGTGTTCGGAATGGGCATAATACGCTAGGGGCGACAGTCGTTGAGTCCCGTTTCGAGTTCAAATAAAAAGTCAACTTTTTATAGAAAATTAAATAAATAATTAATTAACCCTCATTTCTCTCCCTTAAACCCCCTTCCCTTTACCCTTACTCCCAAACCCGATCTCGTTCTGGAAATAAAAAAAAAAACCCTAAAGCTAAAACCCGATCCCGCCAGACTCCTGTCGCCCCCTCCTACGGCCAACCCGCCATCGCCCGACCATCCAAGCTCCGCCGCACCACTCCTGTCCCCCCTTGCTCTCTCGTTGCCCCTCTGTGAATCCATTCCCAAAGCCCTAAATGGGTCGCATTCAAGCACGAATATCGAGGCACTTAGGCGCTCGAGTGCCACCAAACGGCTGGCGTGGGAGGCGCATCTAAAGGAGGATGGCGTGGCAACACTCGATCGGCGTCCGGCACCGTAATTTTCTAGTGATTTGGAACCCTAGGAAGCGACTAAGTGGGTTTTGTCAAAGCCGAAGCCTGGAGCGAGAGTACAGGACTAAGAAGAACGGTTTAAGCATGGTAACTACTTTATTAATTTTATATATAAAAGCATTATAAAATGTTATTAAGTTTAAAATCTGAAACTAATATAATTTGAAATATGGTTTTTAAAATATAAATTTGAATTGTTTTAAAATATAAAAATAGCTTGGTTTTAAAATAAAAAATTAGATTTTGTTAATAGAAAGAGAAAAGTTAAAAATAAAATCTTTTGTTAGGTAAAAATAAAATCTTTTTGTTAGGTAAAAATATAATCTTTTGTTAGTTAAAAATATAATTTTTATAATATAGAAAGGTTAAAAATATAATTTTTATAATATAGAAAGGTTAAAAATATAATTTTTATAATATAGGAAGGATGAAAATATAATTTTTATACTAGAGGCATATTAAAAATATGATTTTTATTCATGTAGAGTAATAAAAATATAATCTTTATTAGGAGAAGAGCAATATAAAAATATAATTGTTGTAACGAAGTGAAGATAAAAATTCGATTTTTATATATATGTAGCGAAATAGAAATCTTTATATTTGAAAAGGTGAAATCTTTATATTTGAAAAGGCGAAATCTTTATATTTGAAAAGGCGGAAACTTTATATAGAGAATAGCGAGATAAAATAGAATTTTATCCATATAGCGTCGAAGTAAAAATTCGATTTTTATTCATTGAATAGCGTAATAAAAATTCGATTTTTTTTACATATTGAATAGCGATGTTAACAATACGATTTTTAATATAAATTTCGTGATACAGATTGCGTTGAAATCAGAACGGCAAATCTGAGCGACAGTAGAGAATGACGGAGTGGAAACCAAAGGTGAGAACTCCTCACTTTTATTTCAAATTTCTAGTTAGAAATATATACTAGGATGCAGACGGTGTTTAGTAGCACCCGACACCATCGTCCACAAACCATGGACTTGTTTGTTTGGTTGTGTAGTTGGTTAGATTATTTGATTTGAATTTGGTTGTTTGGTGAAATTGAATTGGTTTGATTGATTTGTGAATGGCGTGGGCCTTCACTAGACCGGGGATAAGGTTAGGCCTCGTCCCGTCTCTAGTATCGTGCCGTTATGCCGCCGAAATTTTCTAAAATATGTTAGAAAAATAAAAATATCATTTTATTGAATAAATGAACCTAATAGAATATTCATAGTTTGAATAAAATATTTTGATCGTTAAAAATATATTTTTTAACGTGGAAGCGAATAAAATAAAATATTCATTCACAAACCGGACGGTTTGTTTATGTACACCGATTTGACTGACATTGATTGGGACGATAAATTTTACACATCGCCCAACTGCACAAATAAAATCTGTGTTTGATTGTTTGAAACCCCACACGGGTGTTGGGATGAAATTTGAAGTTCACTCATCCTGATTGATTAAATATGTCGGTCGATGGATCGACAGGCTGTTATAAGCGTTAGATATCTATATTTGATGCCTATAAAGTGTAGTGCACTTTGGATGATGGTTGATTATTTATCGTTGCTATTATATACATTTGTTGTACGAAATCCATATAATTAACTTTATATGGTAATTGATTGGGCCTCATTCCAATCGGAAAAATAAAGAATATTATAAAATAAAGGTTCATGTGTTGACAGTACTCATCCGTTGAGATTAGTCATGTGTTGAACGAAATATTTTAATAATAAAATTTACATCTTTATCAGTATAAAATAAAGGTTCATGTGTTGACAGTACTCATCCGTTGAGATTAGTCATGTGTTGAACGAAACATTTTGATAATAGAAATATTTGAAATAGAAATATTTTTAAATAGAAATATTTGAAATAGAATATTTGAAAATAGAAATATATGAAGCTGTGTTGATTAGATTGACGCCATTTTGACATGAACGATATTTATATCGATTTTATTCATTTTAAAATGAATATTGAAAAGTGATTTCGAAATCGAATATTTTGAAATGAAATTTGAATTGAATTGAATAGAAAACGAATTGGAATTGAATTGAATAGAAAACGAATTGGAATTGAATTGAATAGAAAACGAATTGGAATTGAATTGAATAGAAAACGAATTTGAATTGAAAATGATTTGAAATAGAATTGAAATCGATTTGAATTGAAATCGAATAGAAGTGAATGTAGAAAGAATTTATAAGGGAAAATTCAATTTTAATTTGAATTTGAATTAAAGGTTGAAATTGTTTTTAAAACAAATTTGAAATGATTTATAAAATTCGTTTTAAAAAAGGTAATCGACGATATATATATAACATATATATTATATATATAATGGCCTGAATAGAACGCGCCGCGCCGCGGCAGTTCGTGAATTTCGACCATTTATTTCAAACGGACATTACGGGAGATCCGACCGTCGGATTCTCCTAAAACCGGAACCGTTGGGTTCGTATCGAAAAGAGATTTCAAACGAATATTAGAAATTTGAAATCTAACGGTTGGATTTGGAGATACGTCCAAATCAAATTTGAAAAAGGTCGCTATAAGTGCAGTTCGATGGCCATTGTAGGAAATCGACTGTATGGGCCTTGATAAAATTATTAAAGATAGTAATAATTTGTGTAAAATCATAAGAAATGATTTGGGGAAAATTGGGATGAAAAAATCCATATTTGAAAAGATAAAAATAGATTTCTATCGAAATGAACTAGTTTGAACTAAATTTAAAACCCAATTTTTTTTAGATAAATAAATTAGATTTAAAAATGGGTTTTAAATAATCGGAATTCCTAATATATTTGATCTGAATTGAATTGGAATTGATTTGTGGGTTTATTGTGAACGGGGTTTTAAATAACACCAGTTCTTTAACCCGATAATAAATGGAATGAGATTTTGGTTTGTCGTGAACTGTGTTTTAAAAGACATTAGTTCTTTAACCCAGTAAAAGGAGTTTTAAATAAATCTGCAATTAAATTGAAATGTGAATTGATAATCTAAATTATCAAATTTAGAAATTGAGCGAGAATGGAGTATTACCAGTTTTGCTCCAAAGCGATAGTTAAATCTTTAATTAGATTTGAACGCGAAATGGTAATTAAATTTACCGATAACACCATGGTGTTAGTTATGGGGTAATAACAGTTTTGCTCCATGGGATAAATAGGTTGGGATTGGGAAATAAAATAAATAATTACTTCGGTGTGGTTCGCTAATCCCGACTAGTTTGGAAAACCATAATATGGTTTGAAATGATATCCAAAGGAAGATTAAAGAATAAATTTAAAAGGAATTATCTTTGATAAAATTAATGGGAACCTTTCCCTAGGAGTGTGAATATCTGAATAAAAGAATGTTCTGAATTGGAATGAGGCGTATATTGTGTTTTATAGCACTTGTTGATTAAGATACGTGAGTTATTCAGAAAGTCCGGGTATAACCCATTCTGAATAACTGATTCGACGATGAGTCGAAGAGATTGAAGACGGTGCAAGACCGACGATCTTCACATTGATTGGGTGGGTGCTACTGATGCTCACGATGGGAGTAGCTACCTGGAAGGGGGCTGAAGTGGTAGCCGTCCGGACGTGCTTGGAGGTCGATGGATATGCGAGGAAAGTACATACGGTTTCATTCAGACCCAGAACGGACTTGTAAATGGATGGTGTGTCTGACATTGTATTCCTTTATATTGTATTCGTTGATCTCTGCTAAATATATATCTGTTTGGCGGCGGAGAATTTATTCTCTTGCTTAACGCCCTTCTCTGAGACATACGAGCTCAGAGGTTATATATTGGCAGAAATCAGTGGTATGATATGGATTGATAGTGTGGCATGCTGAGATGTAGTGATCCAGACTGTTGTTGAAAAGCAAAGTTTGGTCGATGATGATCAAAGCGCAGCTTTAATATAGCACGGCTTTATGTATAGCGTTGATTCGCGAGCCTCACACCCCGGTATGGTGGTAAACTGATGGTTTGATCAGTATGCTTTTTCGTGGATGGGCACCTTCGTGGTGTCGTGGATTCGGTCGACCGAGATTGAGCTTAGTGCTCAGAGGGATAGGGTACGCGGTGTTTTCTCTCGCCGGGACGTAAGCCGCAGTGATACTCGATTTCCCAAAAGTGCGAATGTGCATTACGGTGTTTTCTCTAGCCGAGACGTAAGCCGTTGAGATGGCACTACGCGATCGATCTTTCGAATCAGGAGCCACCATGATGGAAATCCAATTTCCAAATATGACATTTTGCGGTTTTGATTGTAGAGCCTAGTATTGGCGACATGATATATGGTACCCATGCCGTCTATGATTGATATATTTATATTTGAAGTTGTTTTCTTCACTTCTAGTAATAATATAAGATGAAATTTCGCGTATCAAGCATATTTGGCTATTATAAGGGAAAACCCTATCCTCCGGCTTGCGTTGCATTGTGTGATGGGACCTGGGTCTTATAATAGCTTCATTGTTCTTTATTTAGCATTGCGCTATTTGTTTTCTACACTGGTATTCTTGGGAGGAAACCCGTTCCGTGTTATACGGCGTGGTCCCTTGATTTACCTAACTTTAAAAACAAAGATTAATAACTGTTTTAGTTCTCACACCAGTCACATGGCTGACCTGGAGTTTATTGTTTTAACCTAAACTCTGGGTGCCCCTATTTTCCATACGGGCAGCTAGTAGTTTCGGTTTTGCAGATTTATATTCACAGGATCCTGATTTACAGCTAGAACGATGTTCGGAAAGCTCTGTATCCGTGCATTATTTTCAGTTGTGTTTTATATTGTTTCTCCGCTGCTATGTAATTTATTGTAATCTCTGATATTTATCGAATGTAATTTATTCATTTATACTATGTGTATTCTTGTATTATGATGAATTGTTGTAATAAACAATGAAATGTTCTTCTGTCTGCGTTCATTTGTGTGTTGTTCTCAAAGTATCTGCTCTTTCCTTAACGGGGAAGTTACGGGTTCTTACAGGGTCCCAGCTAAACCCTGATTTTTTTTCCAGGAGAAAAGGCGCATTATAAGGCCACGTGAACAATAATGGGCTGGGCGGGCTGTGAAGTGCGAGTTGTTAGACAATATCGGCCCATCCTTCATATTTTTAGCCGAAATTGAAGTGGACAAAGACTCGAACCTAGCCTCAAACCGTTAAATTTATGCAAAGGAAACTAAGTGCGAATTTATTTATTTTCAGTTAATGGTCATATAAGTTTAAGTTTTAGTTAATGGTCATATAACTTCCTTAATGTAGTGGGAGACCCATGAACGAGGGGATGGTTTTCAAGTGGCGAGCCTGGCTTCAGCATACAGGAACAAGGAAAAGGAAAGAAAAAAAAAGCTCAGTTGTAAGAGAATTCCAGGAGAAGGAATGTAGCAGGCACGAAATATGGAAAAGAGGAGGCTTGCACATTTCGATGTGAGATAGCATGGAGTGGCTACTGTTCACGTGTGTACAAATAGTAAGGTGTTTTGATTGGGTCTTGGGCCAAAAAATGAATAAGACTTTATCAGTTTTATTTAATAGTTAATTTAGTTTAGTTATTTTTATTTTTATTATTAAAATGTTTAACTTTAAACATGCTCGTATGAAGTATGTTTAACCTGTGGTCTTCAACAGAACCATATTAACAGGTAGAATACATAAATATAATTTATTGACATCTTTACCGAGTTTGGAAGAATTACTTTTGTTGTCTCTTTCATCAGAGTTTTACAGCCGTAGATTTGGAGTATCAGTGTTATCTTTCTATTATAACACACTTATGCGTTATTCTTTTGAAGGTATAACATTATTTTCTTTTGAAAGCTCACATTATTTAATTAGGTCTAAATATCGATCATTCGAAGCATGATTTATTTTTCACGAGACAAAATTTAGAGTTATACTTATTTATTGAATTTTACAAAAATATAATTTTATTTTGTGTTTCATTTGCCTTTATAGGATTAGTGTTATTATCAACCAACTCCCCTTTTTCTTTTAAAACAAAATTATTTTGTAAATCAAGTTCTTCAACATTAGTTTCAAAATTCTAGTTTTTCTTATCATAAATCATTTTCTTCCATTAATTTAACATATTTAAGTTCACAATCATTAAATTTCTCCAAAGCAACATTATCGACTGTTTTTAACAATTTAATTTTTTAAGTAACTATCATGCGATGCTAAAAGATATTATAAACATAATTATTTTGCACCGATTTAAGTATGAGTGTAACCTTCTGCACATGTATCAAGATCCTATTTCAAACTACTCCCTTTTTAAAATTTTCTCTTTGTAACAACCCGGAAAATCAGAACCAATTTAATTTTTTTATTTTGGCAATTTTAATGAATTTTGAATATTTAAAATGAATTATTTTAAATAATTACGACGAGAAATTTATTTTGAATAGAATTAGAACGTATATATATATATATATATTTGAATTGACGTTAGAAAATAAATATTTATTTTTAATTATAAAAGGAACTGAAAATGGCACGGTAGTTTGAAATTTACATTTCAAATTTCAAATGAAAGTACTGGATTCAAAATAAACCGTATTTTAGCGAAAACAAAAATATTAGAATCTATTTGAAAATATCTTTCCAAGAACCCGAAAAATTGAAATTTCATAGCGGAAATAAAAAGTTATGCCTAGTTGAAAATTCAGAATAGTCGCTATGGAAAATATAACCCTTAAAAATGGAAATTTTGCAAACGATCTCCGTTTTCGACGAAACCACTTTTGTTGGATCTGGGATGTCAAGTTATTTCTATATTCCAAAATTCGTAATTTTTGGGATTAATATTTGAGCGTGGCAAATTAAAACGTGTTTTAATAGTTTTAGTCAATTTGGATCGACCGGAAAATGGCATTTTTCAAACGGTCTTCAAATTTGATGAAATTAGTTTTGTTAGGACCGTATCGTCAATACGAAGCTAGAAATAATTTTTCGGGAATTTTTAGAGTTAGTATGTTGCCCTAGTAAATTGAAATGTACGTTCAAAAGAAAATATATAGATTTATATTTCGATTTTGACGGAAACTGATCATAACAGTCAAATTGGGTTGTGGAACATATCCCATTGCATTCGGAATGAGGGTATTACACTAGGGGCGACAGTCGTTGGGCTTGATTTGGGATTCGAATTAAAAGTCAACTTCTAAGGAGAAGAAAATAAAAAAAAAAAAAATCTTTAAATATAACCCCACCCCTTTTTTATATCATTCAGAAAGATTGAGCCCTCCCCCAAATTTCCCCATCGTGCCCTAAATCACCTAAGCACCCACCCTCGTTCATCGCGCCGCCCGCACACGCCGACCCCACTTTGGCGATCGGCCCCCTTCCCTGGCCTCGTCGCCCTCCAGTCCCCCTTCCCCTGTCCGTTTGAAGAACCACCAAATCCCTAAGCAGTGACCGCCGCCACCATAGGAGCCCGCGCCCACCTCAGATCACCTCTGCGCCTCCTCCTCTTCCCCCTTCATCCGTTCGAGATTCGAACCCCCTCCCAGACCCCAAACCACCACGAAACCCGTTGTAAGTCCTTGTTTTTGTTTGCTTACTTTTACTTATTCAAGTTAGTTAGTTTAAAAATAAAGGAAAGATAAAAAAATCAGTTTTTAAAGATTTATATAGCATGTATAAAATCAGTTTTTAAAATAAACGGCGTAGTTATAAAAACATGATTTTTTTATATATAAATAACATAGAAAGATTAGTTTTTTTATCATAAGAAGAATAGATTTTTATATAGAGAAAAAAAGATTTGATCTTTATTTATATGTTAAGCATATAAAGGAAGGATTTTTAATTATATAAAAATATGATGTTTATATATATGACTAGCAAGATAAAGAAACGATTTTTATTTATAATTCTAGATAATAAAAATATGATTTTTATATATGTAAGATAATAAAATATAATTTTTATATAGAAAGAAGCGTTGTAAAAATATATGAAGTAGAAATAAAAATATGATTTTTATTTATTGGAATGAAGCGATAAAAATATGATTTTTATATATGAACAGCGTGAAAAGAATGCATTGGAATTTCGAACAAATCCAAACAGTTCAAGAAGAAAGACTGGCGGAGTGGATCCTAAAGGTGAGAACTTCTCACTTTAATTTTATTTCCTAGTTAGAAATATGTACTAGGATGCAGGTGGTGCTTAGCAGCACCCGACATCCGTCGTCCATAGACCATGGACGACTTGTTTGTGTGTTTGATTGTGTTGTGAAAATTGATTGTGTGATGTGGAATGGAATAGAATATTTTATATTTAAAAATATAATTTTTAACGGAAATATGAATAAAATCAATATTCATAAACAGATCGGACGATTTGTTTATGTACACACATTTGACTGATATTGATTGGGATGATAAATTTTACACATCGCCCAACCGCACAAATAAAATTCATTATTTGTTGATTGAAACCCCACACGGGTATTGGGATGATATATGACATACACTAGTCCCAATAATTAGCTTATGTCGATCGATTGATTGACAGGATGCTATAAGCGTTAAATATTTATATTTGATGCTTATGCAGTGTAGAATGCACTTTGGATGATGGTTGACTGTGTTTGATTGTTGTTGTGTACATTTGTGTATGAAATCCATATAAATCACATTATATGGTAATTGACTGTGTCTGATTCCAGTTCAGAAAGAAGGAATATTTTTAAAATAATGAATATTTAAAAAAAATGAATATTTTAAAATGATATTCATTAAAAGATCAAAATCTGATTTTAATGCCCGATTTGGGATGGACAAGGAAATATTTAAATATATATAAAGCCGTGTTGATTAGATTAACGCCATCTTGACGCAAACGATATTATATCGATTTTATTCATTTTTATAATGAATATCGAAAAGGAATTGATTTCAAAATATAATGTTTTGAAAATACTATCATTTATATATTGATGATATGGGATATTCAATTTTGATTTGAAATTGAATATGAAGTTGAAATCGTTTTGAAAACGAATTTAAAACGATTTATAAAATATGTTTTAAATGGAAATCGATGAAATATATATAATATTATATATATATATATATATATATATATATATATAATGGCCTGAGTAGAACGCACCGCGCCGCAGCAGTTCGTGAATTTCGACCATTGACTTCAAACGGACATTACTGGAGATCCGACCGTCGCACTCTCCTAAAACTAGAACCTTGGGTTCGTATCGAAAAAAGCTTTCCAAAGAATATTAGAGATTTGAAATCTAATAGTTGGATTTGGAATTATGTCCAAATCAAATTTGGAAAAGGTCGCTGTAAGTGCAATTCGATGGCCGTTCATGGGAATCGACTGTATGGGCCTTGATAAAATTATTAAAAATATCATTAATTTGTGTAAAATCATAATAAATGATTTGGAAAGAATTAGGATGAAAAATTCCACATTCGAAAGGATAAAATTATATTTTTATCGAAATGAACTAGTAATGAACTGGAATTAAAGATCCAATATTTCTAACTAAATGAATTGGGTTTGAAATGGTTTTAAAAATAACCAGAATTTCCAATATATGAATGGGAATGGATTTGAATTGAAATTATCCTTGGAATATTTCGATATTGGATTTCGTGATTATACGGATATTGTGGAGGAATTTGTAAGATATATATCGTTATTCCAATACGATATTTGTTGGTTTCAGAATTTGAAATTGAATATAAGCCAATATATTTTCTATTCAGAGCCTTGTATTTAATATCAAATTGGATTTTCGGTTTGTCGTGAATGGTATCTTTAATAATACTGTTCTTAAACCCAATGGAGTTAAGAAAATTAGAAACTGACTGGAGATTAGTTAAGTTGAATGGTTTCATGGGTATTGATCTGATGTTGGTTTCGGCCTTCGGGGTTAATACTTAAGGAATTGTTCTCTTACTAATTTATGGTTAGGGACTGATGGGATGTGTAATGGGTTTATTATGAACTGAGTTTTTAACGACATTCGTTCTCTAACCCGATTTACAGTGAAATGTGATTTGGAATTTATAAATCTTTTTATTAAGATTTAACAGGAATTTTCCGAAGTAACGTTTTCCAATTTAATATATTAAATTAGAATTGAATGGAATTCGATTGATAATAATCGAAATGAAATTCTGTGGAGGAAGACTGTGAATACATATGGAATTTAAAAGGCTTTGCCGTTATTCCATTTATATTATTAGTCGGATACGGAAATTGATATCGATTATATATTGATTTGTTTTTCCGTGAAGATTCCATAATTAACGGAATGTGATTTGGGTTTGTCGTTTCACTAAAACTGTTCTTAAACACAGTTGAGAAAAGATTAAATCTTTTTATAATAGATTTAATGAAGTATACCAATTAATTAATATTTAATTGGAATTGAAGTGGAATTGATTTTTGGGTTTATCATGAACGGTGTTTTAAGCAACACTTGTTCTTTAACCCGATTAACAATGGAATGAGGTTTTGGGTTGTCGTGAATGGTATCTTTAATAATACTGTTCTTGGACCCAACAGATTTAAGAAAATCAGAAACTAACTGGAAATTAGTTAAGTTGAATGGTTTCCTGGGAATTGATATGATGTTGGTTTCAGCCTTCGGGGTTAATACTTAGGGAATTGTTCACTTGCTAATTTACGGTTAGAGGTTGATGGAATGGAATGTGATTTTGGGTTTATCGTGAACCGTGTTTTAAATGACATTAGTTCTTTAACCCAGTTAAAGACATGATATGATTTCCCAAGTTAGATAATCATTAACATTGATTTTTGGGAAGATCAAAACTAAGTGGACTTTTAATGAATCTTTAATTATATTGAAATGATCAAGAATGGAGTATCACCGGTTTTGCTCCAAGCAATAGTTAAATCTTTTATTAGATTTGAACAGGAAATGGTAATTAAATTTACCGACAACACCGTGGTGTTAGATATGGAGTATGGTTAGTTTTGTTCCTTGGGATGAATAGTTTGGGATTGGGAAATAAAATAAATGATTACTTCGGTGTGGTTCGCTAATACCGACTAGTTTGGAAAACCTTAACATGGTTTAAATTGACATCCAAAGGAAGATTAAAGAATAAATTTTAAAGAATTTATCTTTGATAAAATTAATGGGAACCTTTCCCAAAGTATGTGAATATTTGAATAAAAGAATATTCAAAATTGGAATGAGGCGTATGTTGTGTTGTTGTAGCACTTGTTTATTATATACGCGAGTTATTCGGAAAGACCGGATTTATACCCATTCTGAATAACTGATTCGACGATATGTCGACGATGAAGACGGTGGTTGAAGACCAGAGGTCTTCACATCGTTTAGATGATTACTAATGTCTTGATTGGGCTGTACACCCAAGACGAGGTAATAAGTGGTGACCGTCCAGACATACTTGGAGATCAATAGATATGCGAGGACCTCTCTCCTATATTGGACATAAGGGAGAGGAATAAGGTGCCTCTGGTTTCGTTCAGACCCAGAATGGACTTATAAATGGATTGTGTAACATCCCGGATTTTTCACAATTTAATAATTAATTTATTTAATTATTTTAATACAGTGATTTGATAACTTATAGTAGTTATATTCAAATCTTTGAATATTTGAATTAATATGAAACGGTGGAATAATAATTTTAATTTAAAAACATATTTCTTTCTGATGCCCATTATGAATGACTGACTACATATGTTATTGTTACACATATAGTAAACCAAGTATACCTCCTCAATGTTTAAAAAGCCTAATAAAATCACCATGACTCATATAAAAAGAAAACTAACAATCATAGCACGTAACCGAAGAGAAACAGGATATGTACATTTTCTTCTTCTTGAAAACTGCATATGCACACCAATATAAGGCTATCCTATGCTTAAAAATGTGGAAAAACAAAACTACAGCCTACCAATATTTTTAGAACATAAGCTACTCTAGTTTATTTGTTTTCACATGCCTAGCTACTACCTACCCAATGTCGAAAGCCTAAAACGTGCAGGTATGAAAAGAACTCCTAAGATCTAAAACCATTTCCTTAGCAATTAAGCTAGCAACAAACAAACAGTATGTGTCTTTCAAGTTGTACGTCAACATGCATTTTGAAATCCAACAGAAAAGAGAAAATATCAAACCTACCTTAATATTATATTCTACCTAAAAACGTACAAAAGAACAAACCTATTTTATGAAGTGCACATGGCAAACAAAGCAAGCAGACCTATGTTTTTACATATCCCCATCAATATCATTGATGCCATGTATAATCCCATCAAGCAAACCTATTTCCTAACCTAGAATACTATACTGCAAACACCAGACCTACCTATCAAAACTTGGCGACAAAGGTATTACAAACCATATGCCCATCAGCATGTTACCCTAACCTATATCCTACCACTGCTACTCCTTGGCCATCAAGGATTCAATAATATAAATACACAAGCAGCTGTTCTTTCCCACCTCAGGGATTTGGAAACCGATTTCTTTTCCTCTCTGTGGCTTTTATTTATTTTTCTCTTTCTCCATCCCTTTTCACTCCTCTTCTATTTTCTATTTTAATGCTGGCACATGGTGTTGGATACAAAAATATTGAGGAGATTCATTCCTTCATACACGGACGTGGTCTTGAGAATATAGAGTGGGTAACATTGTAACATCAGCTCGCATTTGTGATATTTATGGAAGGCGTGTACTGTGATGATGGAAGCGGGCTAGAGGGAAGCTAGTGTGCGGAGGAGTTGAAGGGAAAAAGAAGGGGACGAGATTTAGAACGAAATGGTGGAGTTTTCTCCATACTGGAGCTCGTATCTTTTGAAAAAGAAGAAGACTTTTTTTACGTGGGTTGGCTTTCCTTCGTGGATGGAGGCCGAGAGGAAATAAAGGTGAGGCCAGTTTGTGTTTCTTGAAAAAAAAATATAAAAAGAAATGTCGACCAAGCTGATATGCGTGCGTGAAAACATGGAGAACGTGATTCACTCCATCGATGCCAGTTGATGTTTTATAGATGGAGAGATAGGGATGGTGAAGGAGACCATACGGGTATTTTACTTTGTGGATTAATGGGAGAATTGGGCCGGCTTTAAGTATGAGGCCCAATTAAGGAAAAAAGAAAGAAAAGAAAGAGAACTATAATATGCGGACGCGAGAATGGTATTGACAAGGAGGCATATTTAATTACTACATGTGTATAGCGTTGGGATGATGGGGAAAGGAAAATGGCATAACGTTGGAAGGATAAAGTCAATAGGTGTTTTCATGAGAGGTAATAAAGATGGTAAATGAAATGAGCAGGTCACAGATTTAACAAGTGGAGAGAAGGTTGTTGAAAGCAGTCAAAAGAGTTATGCATGCGCCAAGTTTTGGATCATAGGCGACGTTCTGGAACTGATCCGGGAGGATTTGGAGATCGTTTTAATTTATGGTGAAATAAAACGCTTGACGAAATCAACAGACCGTAAATCGTTCCAACGACTACCGACCAAAGTGAGTAAACTCACCAACTCTATCCAGTTTTATAATTTTATAAACATTATTTATTATTGATAAAAATGATTGAATGATGTGCGTGATGGTCGTTTGGATGAGTAGCTAATTAATTGGTTGAAACTATGGATATTGTTGCTTAAATATTGATTCTAATATTTCATACTGATATGAAATAAATATTATTTCTATAATTAACATCTGTGGATGCAGGGAAACAGGTTGGAGGGATCCAACTGGATTCCTCAACAATTATATTGTTATTTTTCATATATGCCATTATATGACGTGTTGAATAATCTATGTTTGATTATTGCATGTTTGGGATGTGTGAACAACATTGATCTGGAATAGCTGGTATTTAAAATACCAGATAATATATTCAAATATATTAGAAAGGAAATTGGGGCTTTAAAAAGAATTTCTATTTTTAATAAAATAAATAGAAATCAAATTTCAAATGGACTAGAGTATAATAACTTGATTTAATTTTATTAAACAAGTAGTTTGATTTATAAGATATATTTATAAAGGAAAAGTAAAATATTATTAAATTATTTGTGATTGTAAATTTAGGAATGACCATAAAAGAAATTAAATTCATTTTCAAAAGAAAACGATGAAATATTTCGAGGTTCGAAATGTACATAGAATGGTAATAAGTCCATGAGAATTGATAATAAGAATTCGAATAAGTTGGATATTAGTAAAATAATTATTTTTGGAAATTATATAATTCAGAAGGTGATAAGATAATTAATATTGGGTTTAAAACCAATAATGTATAATCGAATATGTGATCGAGATTAAGTATAAACTTAATATATAATTAATAAGAGATTGATTTATAAATAGAATTTATGAAGTGAATTATGAATATAAATTATAAAATAACCGGTAAACAAGATTTGAACCTATAAGGGTATTTATAAATAAAAATGAAGATTAGATTGATATAATGAGTCCAGTTTTCTATTAAGAAATAATATTCACGTTTTAAAGTGGATAAGTATTTTTACAGCAAACATTTTGCAAATTGAAATTTATGATAAAAGGGAAATTTGTAAATATCGGAAGTGATAGATTCGTAAAGGAATTTAGAAATTGGATTGACCTGAAATAGGGAGTTAAAGCCGAAGTTCGGAAAATTATCGAATACAGGTAATTTGAAAAGGAGATATAAGTTGAAATTCGATCTTATCAAATTCAGGAAAGTAATATTTACTGTTCGATTTTTATCCAGATTTATTTATCTTATTTATTATTTATTTAAATTAATGAATAAAAGCTATATGTTGAAATTAAATATTTCAGAAGCAGAGATTTTAACGTTATCATTATAATCAAAGATTTCCGTAGAAGGAGTGGATTCGTAAATTTAATACGAGAGTTGTGTAAGACGTTTTATTGATCATAATTTAAGAAATCAGATTAAGGAATAGAAACTGACTATAGATTGGTTAAGTTGAATGGATTTCTAGGTGTCGATCAGATGTTGGTTTCGGCCTTCGGGGTTGATATTTGGAAAAATAGTTCTCTTACTAATTTATAGTTAGAGACTGAGAATGAGAGAGAATAGTGATGCGAGAATAAGTAATGAAAATGTTTTCTGATGTTAATAACATGTATTTTCTAGATATAGAAAATATGAGTTATGAATATAGGAATTAATTCCTGATGTTAATAAGAAATATTTACTGAGATATAGAAAATAAATAGTTAAAATAAATGGAAATGTTTTTCCAAGGGTTGTGAGAAGCTAAATGAGTTAGAGAAATATTTGGGAAAAATGTATTGAAGGGGAATTGGGAAATGAAACGATTACTGATAAATTAATTTAAGGGGCTCAGTATTGTTGGATGGTTGATCGATAAATTTCCATTTGGAGTTAAGATCGTGGTGTGTATGGATGTTTTCCTATCAAAGTTTTTGACCATTTTTCCGTTGTCAATACGGAGAGACTAGGATCAGATTTATAATCTGAAAACCACTTTGTATGGGCATTAGCGTTGCAAATCAAATATATTCAAGACGATTGAAGATGGAGTTTATGCGAAGGTTGTTCTATTTATAGAATAGTGCCTTCTCTTTGTCCAGTCCCAGGACAACTTGTATGGACAAATGTCTGACAGAGTATATCTAATAGGCCGCATAAAATTGATCTCTTCAAACGTATCCACGTTTGGTGGCCGAGGAATTCGTTTCTCTTAGCTTTATGCCCATGATATTTTTGTGGAAATCAATTTGTGATTTAACGGGTATGACGATGTGGCATTCAAAGTAAATGGAGGTATGATCTGTCAAAAGATACGTTATGACCTCAAGCCTTATCAACTGGGAAATGACAAAAATCGGGCAGGCAGCATGGCTATGTGGGTCGCCCCCATTAGGATGTATTGTCACCATCTAGAGAACATTCATATTTGTTACTTCCTTTTGCTTCTGTATCTCCCGGGAATGGTTGTTTTGCTAGCAACCGTAGGTGACAATATATTTGATACACTCAAGAGAAATGAGTGGTCGGTCATGTTTGGCCGGGTTGCAAGACGTTCTTGTTGAACCTAGTGTATTCTTCTCTAGATATACACTATCGGCAGGTGGTTCCATACATTGTCATAGTCGGAATCCAATCTCCAGTAAGCACCTGCGGTTTTGATTGTATACTATATGTATGTGGAGCGTGAGATGCAAGCGTTCTGCTAGATTGTAAATTATTTGTGATTAGACATTATTATAATATCATAAAAGTATTGATTTTGAAAATGTTTTTGGGTTATCGTAAGGTAAAAACCATCCGTGTTTATGTGTGGATCAGTCTTACAATTATCATTCCTTTTGAAAAGGATTTTGAAAAGTTAAACCGAATGGTTGGAGTTTGCTCACACCAGTCCCATGACTGACCCAGAGTTTATTTTTTTCCCCTAAACTCTTGGGTGCCCAAATTTGTACGGGCAGTCAAGTAGTTGGGTTTTACAGTTACACCAGATGGAGCTTGGAGTAGGAGGCTTCGGCAGCATTTCATAGCTATTGTTTATTTCTGCTGTGACATAAGAGTTGTACTCTAATATACAAATACATATTTGTGTTTTCAATGTTATTTTGTATGCTATATTTCATTCGTTCCGCTGTGAGATACGTGTTACTCTGATGTTGTTGTGTTTTCTTCTTCTTCTATTCTAATAGTTCTACCTTATCTATTCTCACCCTCTAACTTCTTTCTATTAACTATCCGGTATTTTTGATATCTGAATAGTCGACATTGGTATTTGTGTCGATTTTCGGAGTCGAAAATCCCGTGGTCGTTACAGATTGTGTGTTTGACATTGGATTTTATTCTGTGTTGATTGATTTCTATTATATATATATATCTATTTACAACGGATAATTTATTCTCTTGCTTAACGCCCTTCTCTGAGACGTACGAGTTCAGAGGTTATATATCGATAGATATCAGTCGCATGACATGAATTGCCTGTGTGGCATGCTGAGATGCAGTGATCAAGGCTTTTGTTGAAAAGCAGAGGCTTGTGGTTGATGATCAAAGCATGGCCCGTGTAGCGTAGCTTTGTGTATGGCGTTAATTCGCGAGCCTCACACCTCGGTATGAGTCAAAAACGGGATCGGACCGTTAGGAGAACACGATGTTTCTTTCTAGCTATGGGTGGTGTCAGCGTTTTACAAGCCCTGATATTTATATTATTTTTACCTATGTGGTTGTTGGATTGCGAGGTTCCTCGGATATATCGGTCTCTTCGGAGCCGATGGATGGGTCCGATAGGACCGGGAAACGTGTGTTCAGGAATAACTAATCCTCAAACGTAGCGGAGGACCGGCCCAACCGATTCCAATGGTTGCCCAGAGTGTGTAGTCCTGAGACATTTGCCAGAGTGTCTCGAAGTGGTTAGGAGCCATCCCTGGCCTCGACTCATAGACGGAAATCCAGTTTCCAATACGTGATATTTCGGTTTTATTTGTAGAGCCTAATATGGTGACATGATAGATGGTACCCATGCCGCCTATGATTGATACATTTATATTTGAAGTTGTTTTGACACTTTACACTATAATAGCATTAAATGATTTGCTTTAAACGTACCAAGCATGTTTGGCTATTATAAGGGAAAACCCTATCCTCCGGCTTGCGTTGCATTGTGTGATGGGACCTGGGTCTTATAATAGCTTCATTTTTCCAAAAAGCATTGCGTTGTTTGTTCTATGCACTGGTATTCTTAGGAGGAAACCCTTTCCGTGTTATACATCGTGCTCCCTTGAATTACTCTCTTTTAAAGGAAAGTTTTAAATAACTGTTTTAGTTCTCACACCAGTCACATGACCGACTTGGAGTTTATTGTTTTAACCTAAAGTCTGGGTGCCCCTATGTAACAACCCAGAAAATCTGAACCAGTTTGAAAATTTTAATTTGGCTATTTTAGTGAATTTTAGATATTTAAAATAAAATATTTTAAATAATAACGACAAAAAGTAAGTTTGAATCGATGTTTGAAAATAAATATAATTAATACTAATTATAAACAAGGCCTAAAATGGCGCGGTTGTTTCAGAATTTGAATTCAAACTTTAACTGACTGTATCGGGTGCAAAATAAAACGGATTCTAGTGAAACCAAAAATATTTAAATCTGTTAGTGAATATCTTTCTAATGAATCAGAAAAATCGAAGTTTCATAGCGGGATGCAAAAGTTATGGCAAAATGAATTTTCAGAAAGGTCACTATAGAGTTTATATAGCACGTGAAAATGACCGTTTTGCAAATGACCTCAGAATTCGACGAAACCACTTTTGTTGGATCCGGGATGTCAAATTATTGCTAGGTTCAAATTTCATAATTTTTGAAGCTAGTATGTGAGCGTGGTAAAGGAAAATGTGTTTGGTCGATTTCTATTCAATTGGATCGACCAGAAAAGGGCCATTTTTCAAACAGTCTCAGAATTCGACAAAACTAGTTTTGTTGGGACCGTATTATCAAAACATAGCTAGATTTATTTTTCGGGAATTTTTAGAATCAGTATGTGGCCCCGGCAAATTGAAATGTACGTTCAAAATAATTATTGAATGTTTTGTATTTTAATTTGAAGAGAAACTGACTGAAACAGTCGAATGGGCCTTCGAAACATATCCCAGTGTACTCGGAATAGGGGTATTTAGCTAGGGATGACAGTCTTGGGTTGGAATTGGTGTTCGTATTAGAAAACCCTATTTTAAAGATTAAACGAAGCATGGACCAATGAAATTATTCTTTTCATAATTTATTTTAAAATAAAAATTCAAAAACCCCTCGCTCCCTACCAGATCGACGGCGGCTTCCCCTTTCTTCCTTCTCTCCTCCTTTCTGCTCGATCCACGCACCAGTACCCATCGCTCCTTTGCAACTTTTTGAAGAGCCCCTCGAGAGCTTCAGATCCATGTAAGGATCCCCTCCTATCGTGCCGTAATTTTCGAGATCCAGGGCCACGAATTCCGGCCGTTTGAAGGCCCGCCGCACCTCCATACCAGCGACGAACTGAACCCCCTTCCTGGCGCACGTGCGCCTCTCCAGGCCCTACCCCGTGGTGAAATTCGATCGAGCAACCATTACATGGTTTGGTCAAAAATTCGAAACCTAGTTTCGAATATAAGTTGAAAAGGTACGGCTTGTCTATTTTGAATTGATTTCAACGCTGTAAAACTGTCGCAAAATTAATTATATTTGTAAAAATCGTATCTTTTTGCTATGTAGTCGAAATCCAGTGAAACAAGAGATAATGGACTCGTGTGGACGTCTTCTACATTTTAGAAGAGGCCGCATATTTTTCTGAGCCTTCTGCTATTTTTGGTGGAGTGGAACCCAATGTGAGATTTGTAAATTATAAAAAACGACGATGTATAAATTATATAGTCGATGTATGAGTTATATAAGCATTGTACACCTCATGTATAAGCATTGTATAAGCTGTATGTTCGATGTATAAGTTATATATGCGTTGTAAAAATTATATATGTGTTGAAAGTGAAGTGAAATATACTTATACTTATATATATATATATATATATATATATATATATATATATATATATATATATATATATATATATATATATACGTCCCTCGTCCACAAACCATGGACGATATTTATTGGTTGTGATTGGTGTGAAAATTGGTTGATAGCGAATGGTTGATTAGAATTGTTTGTGGTTGAAATTGATTGATTGTGGTTGAAAAATACCCGTTTGTGATTGAGAATTATTTGGTTGAAACCGCATAGGATTAGTTTGTGGAAAAGAAAAAAATATAAACATGTCGCCTGCGTGCGAACTAGATGCATGAAATCCCCATTGTCAAAAGCTGCGAGGCTTTAAGGTAGAGCGAGGAGCCGTACTAGGCACGGACCCAGTTTTAACTACCCTGCCGTTATGCTGCCGAAATTTTCAATAATATTCATGTGTTAGAATTATTTTCATGTGTTGAAACTATACTCGCGTGTTGAATAGAAATTCATGTGTTGAATAGAAATTCATGTGTTGAATGACATTCTTGTTTTGAAATAAATTGTTTTATAATAAAAATCATATTTTTATCATCTATATGAACTATATAAAATAGTCGTGTTTTGAAACAAATTGTTTTACATTAAAAATCACATTTTTATTATATACATGAATTGTTAAAAATAGTGAAGTGTTGAAATAAATGTCTATTGGATAAAAATATCATTTTTATCAAATGTATGAAAAGAATATGGTTTTGAAATCGAAGAATAGATTATATATATATATATATATATAAATATAATTAAAATAAATCGAATAACGAAGCTACAGTTCGTGTTTTGAAACCGTGATTTCAAACAATTAGTGCGGGAGATCCGACCATCGGATTTTCCCGAAACCGAAATCGTTGGGTTCGCTTTGGAAATATCTTTCCAACGACACCCACTTTGTGAAGATCCAACGGTTGGATTGTCTGGAATGTTTACTTCAAATCTGAAGAAAAACACCGCCAGAATCGATTATATATATATATATATATATAATTAAATTAAATCGAATAACGATGCTGTAGTTCGTATTTTGAACTCTAAACTTCAAACGAGTGTACCAGGAGATCCGACCGTCGGATTTTCCCAAAACTGAAACCGTTGGATTCGTTTTGAAAAGATCTTTCTAATGATATAAAATTTGTGAAGATCCAACTATTAGATTTTCAGGTACGTGTAAATCAAATCTGAAGAAAAACGGCGCCATGGAAGCATCGTTTGAATAAATTGACTATTTTTAAATAAATAAAAATAGCGATAAATCGTTATAAAATATTATAAACGATACGAAAAGGAAATAAACCGAATTTACCGGGTTTATTGGATATTTGATGGTTGAATGTGTTTGACATGAAAATTATACTAAAGAATTTATCTTTGATAAAAATAATGGGAACCTTTCCCGAAGAATGTGAAATTTAGAAACTAACTGAAGGTTAGCTAAGTCGAATGGTTTCCTGGGTTTTGATCTGATGTTGGTTTCGGCCTTCGGGGTTAATACTTGGGAAATCGTTCTCTTACTAATTTACGGTTAGTGACCGATGAATTGGAATAAGGCGTATGTTGTGTTTGTGTAGCACTTGTTTATTATATATGCGAGTTGCTCAGAAAGACCGGGTTTATCCTATTCTGAATAACTGAATCAACGATAAGAAGTTGATGATGAAGACGGTGGTTGAAGACCGGAGATCTTCACCTCGGTTGGATGGTAACTGATGTCTTGATTGGGAGGCATCCCGAAATATAGATAATAAGTGGTGATCGTCCAGACGTACGTGGAGATCGATGGATATGCGAGGTATGTAGTGCCTCCGGTTTCGTTCAGACCCAGAACGGACTTGTAAATGGACTGTGTGTATGACATTATAATTCATTCTGTGTGATTGATAGTCATCAGTTGCATGGTGTGAATTTCCTGTGTGACATGCTAAGATGCAATGATCAAGGTATTTGTTGAAAAGTAAAGTCTTATGGTTGATGATCAAAGCACGAACTGTGTGGCATAACTTTGTGTATAACGTGAATTCGCGAGCCTCACACCCCGGTATGAACCAGAAACGGGAGAGGACCTCAGGGAGGGCATGCGTTTCCTTCTAGCTAGAGGTGGTGTCAGTGCTTAAACTGGCTGAAATATATATATTATTTTCACCTGTGTGGTTGTTGCTGTTGCGAGGCGCCTCAGATATGTCGGTCGATCCGGGACCGATGGAGTCATTCGTTGGCTTATTTACGCCCCAAAGGGCGGGGAAACGCAGTGTTCAAGCATTTTAATCCACATCGGTGGACCGACCCTGACGATCCAAGGGCCCACCTGAGTCTGGGTCCTGAGGCTCGGGCTAGACAGTCTCGAATTCGGTAAGGACGATCTTTTGCCTTGGTTCATGGTGTAAATCCAATTTCCAAATACGACTTCGTGCGGTTTTGATTGTAAACCTATATTTGGCAACATAGTGGCATGGGACGCTCATGTCGTCTATGATTGATATTTATGATTGTATATAAAATTAGAAACTAACTGGAAACGACCTAAGATGGGTGTTTTCCTGGGTATTGGTCTGATGTTGGTTTCGGCCTTCGGGGTTAATACTTAGGGAATCGTCCTCTTACTAATTTACAGTTGGAGTCTGATTAAGAATTAAACGACAAAATCTACATTTTAAGTGATTTTACTTTACACGTATTAAGCATATCTTGGTCGATATAAGGTAAAACTCTATCCTACGGTTTGCGTTGCATTGTGTGATGGGTCTTGAGTCTTATATCGGCTTCATTTTTATAAAAAGCATTGCGATGTTTAAAAGATTTACCTATTGTAAAGCACTGGCAATCCAATGGAGTAAACCCGTTCCGTGACAGTGGCGTGGTCCTGTGATTAGCCATATTATAAATGTGTTAAGTAGATTTCTCATACCAGTCCCATGACTGACTCGTAGTTTGTTTCACTTGCAAACTCAGGTGCCCCTTTTTCTACACAGGTAGCCTTGTGTTCAGGTTTTAGTAGGCTCTTTCTGGATAGCTGGAGCTGAAGATGGATTCTATCATTTATCTCTTTTTATGCTGTTCAGCTCCTATTGTACATTTTATGTTTGTTTTCCGCTGTAGACATTTATGTATAGCTGAACTGTATTTGCACTAAGTATGATCCTGTATACTGTGTAACTCTGATGATGATGTTTATCCAGCGTATTATTTGTACATTATCTGGTGTATTTATTTAATTCTGTTCTGCTATTATCTGTTTATGTGTTATATTCCAAAGATTACCCTTGCCACCGTCAGTACGGGGTTTGGGGTCGTCCCAACGTGGTATCAGAGCTTTGGTTAAGCTTAGTTCTGGAATATAACATATTAACAAACTCGTCAGAAATAGAACCAGTAGTGTTCTAGGATGAATAACTCATTGTAGATAGGATCAGTAATGTCCTAGTATGAGTATAGCAGAATCAGAATAACTCGTTAGAGATGGGGTTAGAAGTGCCCCAGAACGAGTCGAGAGTTATATGTTTTTAAGTAACGTACTTGTGATTATATATATAGTCTGGTTTTAGAAATATGATTTTTTAATATATAAAAGTATATTTTTGAAAAGTTAAAAACAAATTGATTGTTGTTTGTGTTATGTGATAGTGGATTTGTTTAATTAAAATATTAGAATGATAGTTAAATTAATCAGAGAATGATAGTCAATTAAATCAAGTATTGAACTGACTTAAAAATAGATAGAAATATATACATGTGCATTATATATGTTTCAACAGGTAAATGGATTAGCTGTTGAGTAAAGAAATTATTTGCGTGCCCGACAAATAGGTAAACCTTAATGAGTTGGTTGCGCAATTTTATTATTATATCAACTCCTGTGAATGCCATTGGATGCAAAGTGCTGGTTGTTCTGTGTGTAATAATAAATGTCACCACAGGATAGTAACAATTAATTTTGAACTACGCTACATGGCATACTTCTTGAAGATAGGCATATTTCATCATATACCACATAAGCATTTGGAGTTTGTGTGACGAGATTGAAGATTTACCATACGAGCGAGAGGCTTGTATGGCGATGACTATATATTACAGGTTGAACTGATGACTGATATGGACTATATAAAATGTAACGGTAAATTGCAAGATTAATAAAAACCCCACACGGGTCTGGAGATGACAATAAACACGTCTCTCTGGTCATTAAGGCACAAAAACCATTTATAGGGTGATGAGAATTTATTCTCTGGAGTTATGATCTATATACACTCCCCTGTGGACACCAGAATATATTACTATAAATATGTGCATGCTTATTAGGATTTATTGGGTACCTAATACGGCCCAATAAATTTCCAAACCCCTCCCCGTACAAAGGTGGTTATGGCGAAATTTTTCGAAAATTTAGGGTGTTAGCCAAATTTTTGAAGAATTTGAAAATTTTTAGAAACTGAAAAGTTGAAGAACGGAAGCCAGGTTGAAAGTAGAGTTGATTAATCAAACCACTTTCGACTTTGATCCTTTTTGGGGATGAAAAGTTTTAAGTGGGGGAGATTGTAACAACCCGGAAAATCTGAACTAGTTTGAAAATTTTAATTTGCCTATTTTAGTGAATTTTAGATATTTAAAATAAAATATTTTAAATAATAACGACGAAAAGTAAGTTTGAATCGATGTTTGAAAATAAATATAATTAATTCTAATTATAAACAAGGCCAAAAATGGCGCGGTAGTTTCAAAATTTGAATCCGAACTTTGACTGACTTTACCGGGTGCAAAATAAAACGGATTCTAGTGAAACCAAAAATATTTAAATCTGTTAGTGAATATCTTTCTAACGAATTAGAAAAATCGAAGTTTTGTAGTGGGATGCAAAAGTTATGGCCAAATGAATTTTCAGAAAGGTCGCTATAGAGTTTATATAGCCCGTGAAAATGGTCGTTTTGCAAACGACCTCAGAATTCGACGAAACCACTTTTGTTGGAACCGGGATGTCAAATTATTGCTAGGTTTCAAATTTCATAATTTTTGAAGCTAGTATGTGAGCGTGGCAAAAGAAAATGTGTTTGGTCGTTTTATATTAAATTGGATCGATCAGAAAAGGGCCATTTTTTAAACGGTCTCAGAATTCGACGAAACTAGTTTTGTTGGGACCGTATCGTCAAAACATAGCTAGATTTATTTTTCGGGAATTTTTAGAATCAGTATGTGGCCCCGACAAATTGAAATGTACGTTCAAAATAATTATTGAATGTTTTATATTTTAATTTGAAGAGAAACTGACTGAAACAGTCGAATGGGCCTTCGAAACATATCCCAGTGTGTTCGAAATGGGGGTATTTAGTTAGGGACGACAGTCGTTGGGTTGAAATTGGTGTTCGTATTAGAAAACCCTATTTTAAAGATTAAACGAAGCACGGACCAATGAAATTATTCCTTTCATAATTTATTTTAAAATAAAAATTCAAAAACCCCTCGCTCCCTACCTGATCGACGGCTGCTTCCCTTTTCTTCCTTCTCTCCTCCTTTCTGCTCGATCCACGCACCAGTACCCATCGCTCCTTTGCAACTTTTTGAAGAGCCCATCGAGAGCTTCAGATCCATGTAAGGATCCCCTCCTATCGCGCCTTAGTTTTCGAGATCCAGGGCCACGAATTCCGGCCGTTTGAAGGCCCGCCATGCCTCCATACCAGCGACGAACTGGACCCCCTTCCTGGCGCACGTGCTCCTCTCCAGGCCCTACCCCGTGGTGAAATCCGATCGAGCAACCGCTACACGGTTTGGTCAGAAATTCGAAGCCTAATTTCGAATATAAGTTGAAAAGGTACGGCTTGTCTATTCTGAATTGATTTCAACGCTGTAAAACCGTCGCAAAACTAATTATATTTGTAAAAATCGTATCTTTTTGCTATGTAGTCGAAATCCAGTGAAACAAGAGACAGTGGACTCGTGTGGACGTCTTCTACATTCTAGAAGAGACCGCATATTTTTCTGAGACTTCTGCTATTTTTGGTGGAGTGGATCCCAATGTGAGATTTCTAAATTATAAACGATATGGAAAACGACGATGTATAAATTATATAGTCGATGTATGAGTTATATAACCTCATGTGTAAGCGTTGTATAAGTTGTACGTTCGATGTATAAGTTATATGTGCGTTGTAAAAATTATATATGTGTTGAAAGTGAAGTGAAATATACTTATATAAATATATATATACACGCCCCTCGTCCACAAACCATGGACGATATTTATTGGTTGTGATTGGTGCGAAAATTGGTTGATAGCGAATGGTTGATTAGAATTGTTTGTGGTTGAAATTGATTGATTGTGGTTGAAAAATACTCGTTTGTGGTTGAGAATTATTTGGTTGAAACCACATAGGATTAGTTTGTGGAAAAGAAAAAAATATAAACATGCCGCCTGCGTGCGAACTAGATGCATGAAATCCCCTTTGTCAAAAGCTGCGAGGCTTTAAGGTAGAGCGAGGAGCCGTACTAGGGACGGCCCCGGTTTTAACTACCCTGCCATTATGCTGTCGAAATTTTCAATAATTTTCATGTGTTAGAATTATTTTCATGTGTTGAAACTATATTCGTGTGTTGAATAGAAATTCATGTGTTGAACGACATTCATGCTTTGAAATAAATTGTTTCGTAATAAAAATCATATTTTTATCATCTATATGAACTATATAAAATAGTCATGTTTTGAAACAAATTGTTTTACATTAAACATCACATTTTATTTATATACATGAATTGTTAAAAATAGTGAAGTGTTGAAATAAATGTCTGTTGGATAAAAATATCATTTTTATCAAATGTATGAAAAGAATATGGTTTTGAAATCGAAGAATATATTATATTTGTATGTATATATATATATATATATATATATATATATATATATATATAATTAAAATAAACCGAATAACGAAGCTGCAGTTCGTGTTTTGAAACCGTGATTTCAAACGATTATTGCAGGAGATTCGACCATCTGATTTTCCCGAAACCGAAACCATTGGGTTCGCTTTGGAAATATCTTTCCAACGACACCCACTTTGTGAAGATCCAACGGTTGGATTGTCTGGAATGTTTAATTCAAATCTGAAGAAAAACAACGCCAGAATCGATTATATATATATATATATATACATATAATTAAATCGAATAACGACGCTGCAGTTCGTATTTTGAAATCTAAACTTCAAACGAGTGTACTGGGAGATCCAACCGTCGGATTTTCCCAAAACTGAAACCGTTGGATTCGTTTTGAAAAGATCTTACTAATAATATAAAATTTGTGAAGATCCGAAGGTTAGATTTTCAGATATGTGTAAATCAAATCTGAACAAAAACAGCGCCACGGCCGCGTTATGGCCTGAAGCGTCATTTGAATAAATTGGCTATTTTTAAATAAATAAAAATAGCGATAAATCATTATAAAATATTATAAACGATATGGAATGGAAATAAACCGAATTTACCCGGTTTATTGGATATTTGATGGTTGAATGTGTTTGACATGAAAATTATACTAAAGAATTTATTTTTGATAAAAATAACGGGAACCTTTCCCTAAGAATGTGAAATTTAGAAACTAACTGAAGGTTAGCTAAGTCGAATGGTTTCCTGGGTTTTGATCTGATGTTGGTTTCGGCCTTTGGGGTTAATACATAGGAAATCGTTCTCTTACTAATTTACGGTTAGTGACTGATGAATTGTAATGAGGTGTATGTTGTGTTTGTGTAGCACTTGTTTATTATATACGCAAGTTGCTCAGAAAGACCGGGTTTATCCCATTCTGAATAACTGAATCGAAGATAAGAAGTCGATGATGAAGATGGTGGTTGAAGACCGGAGATCTTCACCTCGGTTGGATGGTAACTGATGTCTTGATTGGGATTCATCCCGAAATATAGATAATAAGTGGTGATCGTCCAGACATACGTGGAGATCGATGGATATGCGAGGTATGTAGTGCCTCCGGTTTCGTTCAGACCCAGAACGGACTTGTAAATGGACTGTGTGTCTGACATTGGAATTCATTCTGTATGATTGATAGCCATCAGTTGCATGGTGTGAATTGCCTGTGTGGCATGCTAAGATGCAGTGATCAAGGCTTCTGTTGAAAAGCAAAGTCTTGTGGCTGATGATCAAAGCACGGCCTGTGTGGCATAGCTTTGTGTATAACGTGAATTCACGAGCCTCACACCTTGGTATGAACCAGAAACAGGAGAGGACCTCAGGGAGGGCATGCGTTTCCTTCTAGCTAGAGGTGGTGTCAGTGCTTAAACTGACTGACATATATATTATTTTCACCTGTGTGGTTGTTGCTGTTGCGAGACACCTCGGATATATCGGTCTATCTGGGACCGATGGAGTCATTCGTTGGCTCATTTACGCCCCCGAAGGGTGGGGAAATGCAGTGTTCAGGCATTTTAATCCACATCGGTGGACCGGCCCTGACGATCCAAGGGCCCACCTGAGTCTGGGTCCTGAGGCTCGGGCTAGACAGTCTCGAATTCAGTAAGGACTATCTTTTGCCTTGGTTCATAACGGAAATCCAATTTCCAAATACGACATTGTGCGGTTTTGATTGTAAACCTATATTTGGCGACATAATGGCATGGGACGCTCATGTCGTCTATGATTGATATTTATGATTGTATATAAAATTAGAAACTAACTGGAAACGACCTAAGATGGGTGGTTTCCTGGGTATTGGTCTGATGTTGGTTTCAGCCTTCTGGGTTAATACTTAGGGAATCGTCCTCTTACTAATTTACAGTCGAGGTCTGATTAAGAATTAAACGACAAAATCTACATTTTAAGTGATTTTACTTTACACGTATTAAGCATATCTTGGTCGATATAAGGTAAAACTCTATCCTCCGGTTTGCGTTGCATTGTGTGATGGGACTTGAGTCTTATATCGGCTTCATTTTTATAAAAAGCATTGCGATGTTTAAAAGATTTACTTGTTGTAAAGCACTGGCAATCCAATGGATTAAATCCGTTCCGCGAAAGTGGCGTGGTCCTGTGATTAGCCATATTATAAATGCGTTAAGTAGATTTCTCATACCAGTCCCATGACTGACTCGTAGTTTGTTTCACTTGCAAACTCGGGTGCCCCTTTTTCTACACGGGCAACCTTGTATTCAGGTTTAAGCAGTTTCTTTCTGGGTAGCTGGAGCTGAAGATGGATTCTATCATTTATCTCTTTTTATGCTGTTCAGCTCCTATTGTACATATCATGTTTGTTTTCCGCTGTAGACATTTATGTATAGTTGAACTGTATTTGCACTAAGTATGATCCTGTATACTGTGTAACTCTGATGATGATGTTTATCCGGTGTATTATTTGTACATTATCTGGTGTATTTATTTAATTCTATTCTGCTATTATCTGTTTATGTGTTATATTCCAAAGATTACCCTTGCCACCGTCAGTACGGGGTTTGGGGTCGTCACACCCTATTTTCCACACAGGCAGCTAGTAGTTTTGGTTTTGCAGATTTTTATTCACCAGATCCTGGTTTACAGCTGGAACGATATCCGGAAAGCTCTGTATCCATTTATCTCTTTTAGTTGTGTTTTGTATTATTTTCCGCTGCTATGTAATGTATCTTGAATCTCTAATATTTATCGAATGTAATTTATTTATTCATGCTCAGTATGTTCTTGTACTTTGATGTAAATTGTTGTAATAAACAATGAAATGTTCTTATGTTTGTGTTCTGATTCGTCTTGTCCTCAGAGCAATCCGTTCTTCCCTTTAAGGGGACGTTTGGGTCGCCTCACTCTTTCTCTACTATCTTTGAACTCTAATTGGATCTTCTTTTCCTGGCTATTGTTCTAGCATAATATCACGGTTAGTAGAACATCAAGCACTGATACCAAATGAAAAGTTGGTGCAAAATTGATCGATAGTCGTTATGCGATGGATCGATGATGGCCATACACACACACACACAAACGTCATTGAAGTGCAGTAATCACAACCGTAGAAATATAAATGTAATAGCCGGGGAAAATGTAGATGACATAGTTGATTTATATTGCTTTTGACATTCAGTCCTATGTCTACTTCGAAACTTATTTTGGAGTTTCATTAACTGCAACGTCCCGCCTTTTTGACTGCTTCCTATTGGTAATTAAACCAATTTAAAACATGTAAATCGACAGAGTGTTATTTAGCTTACAGAGTTTAAAACAATCAGAATCAACACAGAATAAATAAATAAGATAGTATTGAACAACGAAATAAAACTTATATATATATATATATATATATATATATATATATTGTAATGACCCGTATTCTACGCATCGAAGGATAGTAGAATATTTATTTCTTTCACATAAAAATACTTATGGTCATGTAACCTTGGGAGACGACTATTGGGGCCATTTCCTATGTTCATGATTTTTGCCGATTTTTAAATGACTGTTTTACCCCTAGCTGATCTTGTTTTGGCCATAACTTTTGTTTAGTAAGGAGTTTTGACCTAAAACCACTTCCGTTAGATCCGGATAATGGTTTATCTTTCCGTAGAGTGGTCATATGTGAAAAACGGACTTACCGTTTGGGAGATATGGCTGAAATAATGTTAGAAGGTGAAAAACTGCTTAACCGGGCCAAATGAGGTGATTAGTGAATGGGCTCATAACCCATTTCGGGATTAGGATTACGGGGATGCTGAAATGAGTTAGGTTTTCATTCTATTTCAGTTTTCTAGCCGCCATTTACCTCTTAGAAACCCTAATAATGGCCTCCACCTTCTAATTTCATCTCAAATCGCTCTCTAATCAAGGATTAAGATTAGCAACATCAAATCAAGGAGAAATAACACCATTTCAGAGTTAGAGCTGCTGTTAGACATTGGTATTCGCCCAAATCAGAGGAGTTTTGGTTCTGAAAGTTTTACTTGTGGCGAAGGTGAGTGATTTTTTACACTAATTACAGTTAATTAGGGTGATTAGTGTTAATTAACGAAATTATGCGTGTCAAAAATCTGGAAAATGTTCAAAAATTCCTAAATATTATTTTAAGCCTCTATTAGAAGTTTGAGTTAATTTGGTTAAGTTTTGTTAATCCTATCATTAGTTATTGTTAAATATGCTTAAGGGGAAAATATTGGTTTTGGGTAAATTTGATCCATTTTGACATATCAAATTGTTGTTTTGGTGTTTGTGGTCAATTCTATATGTTGCTATGACTATATGGTATGCTTTGTGATTGATTAGAACAGTTAGAATAGTCGAAAATGTCGCCGTATGGCGTAAAACAGTTGTAGAAAAGTTGCAGGAAATGACCCAGAGCCGGATCGGATCGCCCCCTTATCCGAACCGACCCAATCGTGAATGTGAAGACCATAAGCTGGAGGACTGCTCGCAGCTAAAGCTCACGACCCGACCCGACCGTGGAGAGCTATCACGACCCGACCCGACCATGGAGAGCCATCACGACCCGAGCCCTCCATTCGTGAGATAGCCTCACGAGCCAAGCATGTCACTACCAACAGATCACGAGCCAAGCCAAACAGGGAACCATGATCTGTGGAGCATCCATTATCATGAACCAGAGGGTCCCACGATCCAAATGTGGTGTCACGAGCCATGGGTCACGATCGGAGCATCATCACGAGCTGAGGACAGGAGGGCGATCCACGAACCGATCTTCAAGTCTGGACAGCGAATGAACTGAATGGAACTGAAGTACGAACGGGATGATAATGACCAAAACCCGAGAAACAAAGGTAGTCCAAATGGAAAGATTGTACTCAGGATCCAGTTGGGAACCAACGAATCAACTTCATGATTGGGCTTTGCTGCGGGACGTGTGCTAAGGGGTTATCGACGTCCATAACTTTGATTCACCACCAAGACGGATGTTAGGCTACGTATCAGTGCAGTGGGGTAGTTATTAGTCCATGGGGGCAGAGTGATCGTAGCATGGCTATGAGCCAGTGCAGTGGAGTCATTATGACTTCATGGGGAAGAGTGGACATAACAAGGACTAGTGGCTATAGATCAGTGTAGTGGAGTCGCCATGACTCTATGGGGCAGAGTGATCATAGCAAGGATTTGGGTGATCAAAGTGGTGGATATCGTATGCTTTACACACTGAGTGAGAGACGTGAGGATGAATGCTATGCTTGATTGTTTGACATCACTATGGCATGCACACCCCCACCCCGTATCTTTACACCATATGTTAGTGTCACCTTAGAGTATTGTGCATCTTGTTGTGCTAAGTCTTTGGTTGCAAGTCTAGGTTCAGGTGTGGTTTAGTATACCGGTTATTGTTCTGTTTTGTTGCTTATCGCTCATACCAGACTTTTGTCTGACCCAGAGTTTTATGTCTCTTCTTATTACTCTGGGTGCTCTTAAACGGGCAGACTAGAGATAGGTTGGCTGGTTGTGCACGAGTAGCTGTCTGGAGACGAGCAGGAGGCTTGCACGTACTATTCTCTATTTATTCTTCCTGTGTCGCTTCTGGTAACTACTTTGGGCATTAGTAGTGTACCTTTCCTTTCTTTTGTTTTAGAGACAGTTTAAAGTTGTAATAATGATGAAGTGGAACATAAGCTGTATTTGGATTTTCCGCTGCTATGATGTTTAGTTTTCAGCTTATGTACTGTCTCGCCTGTTTTTATGTCAAAGTATGTTATTATTATATTTTATCCCATGCACTACGAGATATGCTACAGGTTCTTTGTTAGTCCACTGTTAAGTTTCCATCCCTTTTCTTTCTTTGGCGACCGTCCCGTGCTAGTTGGACATTGGCACAACGCATTTTCATTGGAAATGTCGGCTGGTGCAGGGTGGGCCGTCATATATATGTGTATATATATATAAAGAGAGAGACAATTTTTGATAAAAGAAACTTTCCAGTACAACGGAATTTAAAAATACAATTTGAAAGCAAGAAAAATCTTTACTGTTTGAAATCTTCAAAGTGCGCCGTCTTGGGAATCCCCAGCTTCATTAATCTTTGAATTCTAAACTGAAATATTTAAATATACACTGCTCGGGTCTGACCCGAGCATTCTATACAAAAATATAAAACACTCGAGTCAGAATTGAATCATAGTTCAAGTAAATTAACTTCGATAGGAATTGAAATATAATAGTGAGTCCTGGTAATTTATCAAACATCGAGCATAACAACTTGGGACGAATAAGTCAGTAAGCATATGGACTTATATATATATATATATATATATGTATGCCGATACACACATACAATGGTATATATATATACATATGTGTACAACGGCCACCACATATGTACACTAAAACATATATACGTACCCGATGAGATATATATACACACATGCAGGGGTGTATATATATACACATATGTGTACAACAAGGTACGTAAATAGCCAAGTATCAAATATTAATATCTGGCATAATAGTTTTTATTTAAGGTTCGGACAGTCATGGAAGCCTGCATGTACACACGTGTACAGGTACACATGTGCACTGCCCCAGCATTTCATAACTAATAATTAACAAATGCACTGAGATTCATCGGGTATTCACGCATATGACCGCAAAATGGAACAAGCAACATATTCAAATGCAACAGGGTATACCAGGAGGGTCACAAATTAAAATACACAGCATACTTCAAATAGCAGTGTGTGATAACCCAAAAGAAGTACCTCATTCAATTTTGTTTATATATTGGCCAATGTGGAGATTTGATAAGCATGGGAAAACCATATGACCGAGTATGTATATACCAGGCAATACGTATATGATTAGGCAAGCAATTATGATGAGTACATGAGAAACTAAAAGTAACATGACATATGAAAGTTTTTTTATGCACGTATAGTCTGGTCAGGAATTTTAGGTACTCAGACCAGCAACAATGACATAGTATGATAGTAGAGACATGCTCAGTCCAACTTAAGTGAGCAACAAACATTTCTAATCATAGCCACTATTTATATTTTATAGTGAAAGCGAACCGATATATATATATATATATATATATATATATATATATATAGGTTCCAATACTAGAACCATGTAAAGTGAAGTGAGCATAATATACCCTGTTAATTACTTACTTGAGTATACTCTACTCCTATCAGTTGAAGGTTGTTTTTCTCAAACTTTTCTAAATAAGCAACATGAATACATAAATAATTTATAGACATTTCCAGCTTTAAATCTGTGTCAAACTTAAGCCATCGTAAAGTATAGATTATAAACTGTGATTAACAGAAATTTTAAACAGCAATATGTGAAAACCCGTAACTTCCCCGTAAAGGAAAGCGGCGGATAGTTCGAGAACAAGCCACAACAGAATACATACAAAAGAACGTTTCATTGTATATTACAACAATGCATCAGATTACAAGAATATACAGAGTATAAATGAATATTACACAGAAATATCAGAGATTTAAATTACATTTAAATACATCGCAGCGGAAAATAATACAATACACAACTAGAAGAGATATACGGATACAAAGCTTTCCGGATATCATTCCAGCTGAAAACCAGGATCCTGTGAATATAAATCTGCAAAACCAAAACTACTAGCTGCCCGTGTCAAAATAAGGGCACCCAGAGTTTAGGTTAAAACAATAAACTCCAGGTCAGTCATGTGACTGGTGTGAGAACTAAAACAGTTAATCTTTATTTTTAAAGTTAGGTAAATCAAGGGACCACGCCGTATAACACGGAACGGGTTTCCTCCCAAGAATACCAGTGCGTAAAACAACAGCGCAATGCTAAATAAAGAAAAATGAAGCTATTATAAGACCCAGGTCCCATCACACAATGCAACGCAGCCGAGGATAGGGTTTTCCCTTATAACAGCCAAAGAATGCTTGATACGTTTAAAACAAATCATTTGATACTATTATAAGTGCATAGTGTATAAAACAACTTCAAATCATAAATATCAATCATAGGCGGCATAAGTGCCCCATCCCACTATGTCGCCATACTAGGCTCTACAAATAAAACCGCAAATGTCACGTATTTGGAAATTGGATTTCCGTCTATGAACCGAGGCAAAAGATAGTCCTCAACCGATTCGTGACTCTCTAGCCCGAGCCACAGGATCAGAGCTCGAGTGACCCTTGGAGCGACAGGGCCGGTCCACCGATGTGGATTAAAATGCCTGAACACTACGTTTCCCCACCCTTTGGGGCGTAAGTGAGCCAACTAAATGACTCCATCGGTTCGAGAACGACCGATCAATTCGAGGCGCCTCGCAATAGCAACAACCACATAAGTCAAACTCGTCAGGGCGTGTAAAACCACTAACGCCACTTTTTAGCTAGAAGGAAACGCATGCCCTCCCTGAGGTCTGTCTCCCGTTTTTGGTTCATACCGGGTGTGATACTCGCGAAGTAAACATTACACAAAGCTACGCCACAAAGGCCGTGCTTTGATCATCACCACAAGACTTTTCTTTTCAACAGAAGCCTCGATCAATTGCCACTTAGGCATGCCACACAGGCAATTCACTCCATGCGTTTGATATCCATCAATATATAACCCCTGAGCTCGTACGTCTCATAGAAGGGCGTTAAGCAAGAGAATAAATTCTCCGCCGCCAAACAGATATATATTTAATAGAGATCAATCACACGGACTAAAATCCAATGTCAGACACACAGTCCATTTACAAGTCCGTTCTGGGTCTGAACGAAACCGGAGGCACCTAGTACCCCGCATATCCATCGATCTCCAACTACGTCTGGACGATCACTAACTGTTTCCATCTTCTTGGGTGTACAGCCCAATCAAGATCATCAGTAATTATCCAAATGACGTGAAGACTTCCGGTCTTCGACCATCGTCTTCATCTTCGACTTATCGTCGTATCAGTTATTCAGAATAGGATAAACCCGGTCTTCCCGAATAACTCGCGTATATTTTATAAAAGTGCTACACAAACACAACATACGCCTCATTCCAATTCATCAGTCACTAACCGCAAATTAATCAAGAGAATAATTCCCCAAATATTAACCCCGAAGGCCGAAACCAACATCAGATCAATATCCAGGAAACCGTTCTGCTTAGCTAACCGACAGTTAGTTTCTGATTTCACATTCATAGGGAAAGGTTCCCATTAATTTTATCCAAGATAAATTCCTTGAATTTGTTCTTTATTCTATTTTTGAATCTCAATTCAAACTAGTCGGGATTAGCGAACCTTATCGAAGTAATCATTTATTTTAATTTCCCCATCCCGACCTATTCATCCCATGAAGTAAAACTGGTAATACTTCATATCTAACACCACAGTGTTATCGGTAAATTCAATTACCATTTCAGGTTCAAATCTAATTAAAGATTTAACTATCGCCTGGAGCAAAACTGGTGATACTCCATTTTCGATCATTTCAATCTAATTAAAGATTCATTAAAACTCCACTTAGTTTTAATCTTCGACTGGGTTAAAGAATCAGTGTCATTTAAAACACGGTTCACGATAAACCCAAAATCACATTCATTAATTATCGGGTTAAAGAACGAGTGTTATTTAAAACACTGTTCACGATAAACCCAAAAATCAATATCGATTCAATTCCAATTAAATATTATTGAATTGGTACACTTCATTAAATCTAAATAAAAAGATTTAATCTTTTCTCAACTGGGTTCAAGAACAGTGTTAGTGAAGACACCATTCACGACAAACCCAAATCACATTTGATATTCAATACAAGGCTCTGAATAGAAAATATATCGGCTTATATTCAGTATCAAATTCTACGACTAACAAATATCGCATTGGAAATAACGATATATATATATATATATATCTTTCAAATTCCCATAACAATATCTGTATCATCACGAAATCCAACATCGAAATATTCCGAAGGCAATTTCGATTCAAATCCATTCCAATGCAATCATTGGAAATTCTGGTTATTTTCAAAACCATTTCAAATTCAATTTATTTATTTGAAAATAAATAGAATTGTAATTCTAGTTCAAAACTAGTTCATTTCGATAAAAATCTATTTTTATCTATTCAAATATGGAGTTTTTCATCCCAATTCTTTCTAAATCATTTCTTATGATTTTACACAAATTATTACTATTTTTAATAATTTTATCAAGGCCCGTACAGTCGATTTCCATCAACGGCCATCGAACTGCACTTACAACGACCTTTTTCAAATTTGATTTGGACATAATTCCAAATCCAACCGTTAGATTTCTAATTTCTAATATTCGTTAGAAAGCTCTTTTCGATACGAACCCAACGGTTCCTGTTTTAGGAGAATCCAACGGTCGGATCTCCCGTAATGTCTGTTTGAAATAAATGGTCGAAATTCACGAACTGCCGCGGCGCGGTGCGTTCTATTCAGGCCATTATATTATATATATAATATATATAATATATACTTCGTCGATTTCTATTTAAAACGAATTATATAAATAGTTTTAAAATCGTTTCAAAAGCAATTTCAACTTTCTTTTCAATTCAAATCAAAATTGAATTCTTCTTTATAAATTCGTTTTAAAATTCATTTCTATTCAATTCAAATTTCAATTCAATTTGAATTCATTTCAAAATCGTTTTCAATTCAATTCATTTCGAAATCGTTTTCAATTCAATTCATTTCGAAATCGTTTTCAATTCAATTCATTTCGAAATCGTTTTCAATTCAATTCATTTCGAAATCGTTTTCAATTCAATTCATTTCGAAATCGTTTTCAATTCAATTCATTTCGAAATCGTTTTCAATTCAATTCATTTCGAAATCGTTTTCAATTCAATTCATTTCGAAATCGTTTTCAATTCAATTCATTTCGAAATCGTTTTCAATTCAATTCATTTCGAAATCGTTTTCAATTCAATTCATTTCGAAATCGTTTTCAATTCAATTCATTTCGAAATCGTTTTCAATTCAATTCATTTCAAAATGAATAAAATCGATATAAATATCGTTTACGTCCAAAATGGCGTCAATCTAATCAACACGGCTTCATAAATTTCTATTTTCAAATATTCTATTTCAAATATTTCATTCTTCAAAATAGTTGTTATTATCAAAATATTTCGTTCAACACATGACCAATCTCAATGGATGAGTACTGTCAACACATGAACCTTTATTTTATATTGATAAAGATGTAAATTTTATTACTAAAATATTTCGTTCAACACATGACCAATCTCAATGGATGAGTACTGTCAACACATGAACCTTTATTTTATAATATTCTTTATTTTCTAAATTGGAATGAGGCCCAATCAATCACCATATAAAATTAATTATATGGATTTTCATACAACACATGTATATAATAGCATTGAAAAATAATCAACCATCAACCAAAGTGCACTACACTGTATAAGCATCAAATATAGATATCTAACGCTTATAACAGCCTGTCAATCAATCGATCGACATATTTAATCAATCAGGATGAGTGAACTTCATATTTCATCCCAACACCCGTGTGGGGTTTCAAACAATCAAACAAATATTTTATTCGTGCAGTTGGGCGATGTGTAAAATTTATCGACCCAATCAATGTCCTTCAAATAGGTGTACACAAACAAACCGTCTGGTTTGTAAATGTATATTTATTTATTCACATTCACGTTAAAAATTATATTTTTAACGATAAAACATTTTATTCCAACATATAAATTTCTATTCAGTTCATTCTTTAAATAAAATGATATTTTTATTTTTCTAACATATTTTAGAAAATTTCGGCAGCATAACGACACGATACTAGAAACGGGACAAGGCCTAGCCTTATCCCCGGTCTAGTGAAGGCCCACGCCATTCACGCATCAATCAAATCCATTCATTTCACCCAACAATTCAATTTCAATCAAATAATCTAACTAATTTTTGCAATCAAACAAACAAGTCCATGGTCTGTGGACGATTGTGTCGGGTGCTACTAAGCACCGTCTACATCCTAGTATTTAAATATAACTAGAAAAAGAAATTGAAAGGTGAGAAATTCTCACCAAAAAGCTATCCAACTTCCACGGCACTTCTAATGCAGGAAATCTTCACTGTTCTCGTCTCTTATCACTTTTGTTGCCCGTAGCCACTATATATATAAAAATCGAATTTTAATTCGTTATTCAATATATAAAAATCGAATTTTTACTTTTGTGTTCAATATATAAAAATCATATTTTTACTTCTTCTACTTAATAAAAATTCCGTCTTTTCTATTTTAAAAATATGATCTTTATTTTTTTCCAAGTTCAAATCTTTTTCTATTTAAAGTTCAAATCTTTTTCTATTCTTTTGAAAATCAGTTTTTATAACCTTTCAAAAAAAAAACAGTTTTTAATTCCTTTAAAAATCAGTTTTTTTCCCTTTCGAAAATCTGTTTTTAAACCCTTTTAAAAATCTGTTTTTAAACTCTTTTAAAAATCAGTTTTAAACTTTTAAAAAAAAATCAGTTTTAAATCTTAAAATCGAAATTTTCAGATTAAAATAAAAATAAAATAAGATAAAACCAACTTACTTTAACCTGCGAAGAGGGGGGGGGGGGAGATGACGACCAGGCTCGGCGGCAGGAGGTGCTGGAGGTGGGTGGTCTTCAGTGGTGGTTTGAATTCGAAGAAGGGGGGCTCGCGACTTTAGGGCATCGCGATGGCTTCAGGGGGGCTCGAGTTTGAAGGAGGGGGAGTAGCGGGGTGGCGATGGCAGGGGCCTCGCCGGAGCTTGCTGCGGTGGCGGTGGCGCAGTCGGTGGGCGGGCGATTGGATCGGGGGTTTTTCTTTTTTTTTCTTTTTTTTTTCTTCTATCTGAAATCGAAATGAAGAGGGGGGGCCAGAGCGGGTTAACGGGGGAGAAAAGGTTTTTTTTTTAATATATTTTATTATTTAATTTTCCACAAAAAGCAACCTTTATTTTCGACCTCAAAACGAGGCTCACCGTCTGTCGTCCATAGCATTTACCCCCATTTCGAACACAATGGGATATGTATCACAAGCTGTTTTGATCGTTACAATCAGTTTCCGTTAAATTTACATTTAAATCACTATATTGAATTTTAAACGTACATTTCAAATTACCGGGGTCACATACCAACCAGAAAAATTCCAGAAAAATATTTTCTAGCTTCGTATTGACGATACGGTCCTAACAAAACTAGTTTCGTCGAATTCTGAGACCGTTAGAAAAATGGCCATTTTCCAGTCGATTAAAATCAACTGAAACTGGTCAAACGCGTTTTCCTTTGCCACGCTCACATATTGATACGAAAATTTATGAAATTTGGAATCTAGCAATAACTTAACATCACGGACCCAACAAAACTGGTTTCGTCGAAATCCGAGGTCTTTTGCAAAATGTCCATTTTAAAGGGCCTGAATTCCATAGCGACTATTCAGAATTTTCAACTGGACATATCTTTTGATTCCCGCTATGAAATTTCGATTTCCCGGATTCGTTGGAAAGATATCATCAATTAGATTCTATCATTTTTGGTTTCACTAAAATCCGGATTGTTTTGCACCCGGTACATTCAATTGAAGTTTGAAATCAAATTATCGAACTACCGCGCCATTTTCTATTCTATTTATAATTATATATAACTATTTATATTCTAACGATGACGTATATAATATATACGTTCGAATTATATTCAAAATAAATTTCTCGTTGATTTTATTTAAAATAATTCATTTTAAATAATTAAAATCCGCCAAAATTGCCAAAATAAAAATTTTAAACTGGCCCAGATTTTCGGGTTGTTACACAATATTACAACAAATATATTATAATCATTTACCACATTTTAGACCTTACACGGTAGATACAGTGCATTATTGTTTTCTGTTTATACTCAGATTATAAACAGTAAAATATAACTTTTACTGGAAATGTATTTAACCATATTAATCAAAGTAAGATATCATTTTTAATGGATGGCTGCAAATATACAAGTGCAAACCTACAGTACTGTTTAAGTTAAGCATTTTTTCTTATAATAAGGATAGAAGTGCAAGTGCAACAAAATATCCAACAAGCCATTCAACCTATTTAATTTTTCAAAGGGAATATAAATCGAAACTGAGTTTCTTAGGAATTCTTTACTAAACTTGCATGAAAAGGACAAGTATGAAGGTAACACAAATGATACATGCATACAATTGAAATAAACAAAACTCGGCAGGTGGTCAGAGAACAAGAAAGCTTTTAAAAACTGTTTTTATGAGAAGATGGGCATAACAAATAAATAGGCAAGAGGTTTCAATTCTGCTGAATAGATGGTTTCCAAGAATTTCATGTATTAAATTTGGCAATGTTCCGTTCAACATATAAGCCCCGAAATACACCGTCGATTATGGGCCGGAATACAAATTATTCTTTTTCCCAGAAAATCAGCAGTAAGGAATATTAGACAAGAATACCTCAAAGCATCGTAAACATCCCAAATGGTTGCATCAAATGTGAGGACTACATATGGTCATACATTTAGTTCAAATCTTCTATGATTTATTTATAGCCGCAAGAGATTTAAGTATTTATTCATAATTCATACTCTCTGTCCTTTACCACTATATTCAGGTTATATGTATGATATTCAATGAATCATTTCTTTTCCATACAACATCAAGCTAGGTGATAATGACAGTTAACCAGCTAGCCGTGACCATCTCATATATAGTTGTGGGTTTAGAAATAAGAACTTTCAGAGGAAATCTAGCACAATAACTTAAGTCAAATGGTTCACAACAAAGCAAGCAACAGAAATGAATGGTTTCGGTTCACATGGTACTGATCAAACCAACAAGTAACATTTTTTTCCTTTCTTTGGTTTTTCACACAACAGTGTGACCGATTTAACTGATATCATACTTCAAGGCAAAGATAATGCAAATCTATCAGCTAAAATAACAACCAATACAAAATACGGATAGTAAGCACAAACTAGGATACATGATAGGCAAGCACATGAATTAAATTATACTCAAACCGTCATTTTATTTCAGTTTAGATCGAAGTTAAAATATTTGAAACAAAGAAAAATCGTGAGTTTAAAACTCAACCTTAAAACAGACGGAGGAAGGCGCGAGCAATGAATTGGAACTTGTCAAGGTGGAGCTTCGATGATGGCGCTTATAGTGATGGTGACAGCGCTTCAAGGGATTTCGATTGAGAAGGAGGCGGCGACTTCGGTGCTGAGTAGGACGTAGGCCAATTTAGGTGGACATTATAATTAAAAAAGAGGGAGAAAAAATTTATTCTCAGAGGTGGGTTTCGGCTGTTAATAGAAAAGGGGAAACGAGCTGAAGAAAATTTGGGGTTTCGATTTTATGGTTTACCATTTGGCTCTGGCCATGGATTTTTATAAAGGAAAATTCATGGAGATAAGAACAATGTCCATCAGTTGGTTTTAGGGTGGCAGAAATTTACAGATATATGTCAGCGCAAGTGTATTGCTACGAAAGGTTATATTTGTTTATAATTTAATATTAAACTTTTCCGTGAATACCCCAAAACGCTTTAATTTCGTACCACCGACACTTTCTGAATGCGACAAAAATTATATGTACCTTTCCGTCTTTTAGTTCTAAATTCAATAAAAATTAGTTTGATTGCAATCCGACTCAGTTAATATACGACGTTAATTTAAATTTTAAATGATTTAATGGTTCACTCATTTGATTCCATTTGTCTACCAATAACTCTGGTTTGAAATGTTACATTCAATTTATTTATATATATACAAACGCACACACATCCAACCAATTTTCCATATATTTCAACCATATATGTTTTCCAATCGAATTTCAAATCAAATTCAAATATCTAATCAAATCCAATCCAAATATTTGACAAAAATAGTTGATTCCCAATTAACCAATCATTTTAAATTATATATTGAATTCAATTCATACACAAAACAATATATTTGATTTTTAAACCCGAGTATCAATATAAATTTAATTATAAATATTTAAATCTTTTAATTGATTCCATATTAAATTGTCGAAATTTCTGGGATGTTACACTAACGCACCATCACTTAGCTTAGAGGAATATGCACTTGAGCAATCGAATAAGATTTTAAGACACTTGCCCGAGCAGCCAAATTAGACTCGGCTAAGCAAAAGAACAAGACTTTAACACTTGCCTCTACAACCGAATAGGACTTCAGATTCCTTTGCTTGAGCAACAGAACTAGACTTCAACTATAAGTGTAATAACATCAACTGAATTTGTGTATTTTAAATAAAAGGAACAAGTTATTATAGTATAGCCTCCTATAATCTTCTTCTGATCGATATATAGTGTATTCATGAAGAATTTGAAAGTAATTTTATCATAAGAACATAAAAATTGAATGTGCAAGTTATCGTTTTGAAAGAAATCTGCACATATGAATGCACCTAAAAGTTATCAGCAAGACAGAAAGATATGAAAGTGGAATTCCCTCGTTTGTCTTTGAAATCACTTGCTTTACACAAGAAATGTAGGTTGCAATTGTTAGTGAAAAGAATTGATTAGAGGAAATAATTGCAACCATTAATAAAGAGGGGCAACTCTTCGTAATAAAATGTCCACTTTTTGTTAAAATATAGCTATTATATAGGTTCAGTTGACTAAATTAAGTAAGTAAGTCGACCGAATTTGACATCGAAATCAAGTTTCAAACCAAAAATGATTCAGTTCAACATTATGCAGATTTAGTTGACTAAATTTTATGCTTAGTCGTCTGGTTTTGGATTTAATTTATTGAATTGACAGATTTAGCCGAGTAAACATGTGTGAACAAACAACTTGTATCGTGCATGAATTCAGTCGACTCGATGTACTCGACAAATCGACTGAACGATGTATTGTTGATTTTTGAACATGAAATTTTGGTGATTAAGTGTGTTTTCATATACCACTAGGAAGATATTTTAACAATTTTATAACTCTAAACTAAAACACTAGTGTCACAATGGTCTTTTTTCATCAAGTTCATCTCATTGTTTGATTTATATCTTTTCTTACACAAGTGGTTAGCGTATACGATATATTGTTGTATAGTTGTCACTATCGAAACATTGAAATATGAGGTTCCAATAATTTTTTTATGATGAAAATTATACAAATTTAAGACATTAATATCTAGATTGTTTCCATCTACATCTATACTTTCTTATCGTATGACATCCCTGTATCGATATAATTGCGTTTACTCTTCCCATTTGTTATCGACAAATAGGGGCAGAATAACAATCGAAACCATATAAGACTTCGATCTTTTGAAAATGTGATTAAGTAATAAATATGAATTCTAGAAAAAAATATCATAGAAAATAAGACTAATGGAATCTCTGATTTTTCTTTCAATTTTATCTCTAATTGTGTAATCATCAATAAATTATGAATAAATCTTCCTCCATACATGTAAACCTATAGAAGTATATGGTACCCACTTCTTATGCCTTAATCCGAGGTATGGTCTTAGTTGTTTCCCCAAAAATGTAGTTTTCATTTTTAATCACAATGTCATAATATTTCCTAATGTATATTTGTCTATCGTAATTAGTCAAATCAGCAATAACTCATATGTTAACACCTATTTATTTAGTATTTAAGAGATGATTTCTATTTCTAAATAAAATTCTATCATGATATGAAATTTCCTTAGAGTATCTCTGTTGTTAATACTAGTAATAAAATGTGTGTACATAAATGCATATCTAGTACTATTTTTATTTTATTCATTTATAGCCTAAACAAGTGTTGTTATTGCAAATCTCTGCATTTATTAAGTAAGATAAATCATTGTTTCCTTTATTGAATTTTGTAACTCCCTTATTAATTTGTCAAAATTTTCTTTAGAGTTACAAATCTCTTTTGCAAAATAACATTATTTCTTTTAAAAGATCGTATTAAATTAAATCTAAATATGTGTCATTGAAACTACTATTCTCTTTTTCAAACGACAACAATTTAGAATTGGACATATTTAAAGAATTCTCCAACATATAACTTTACTTTATAAAGATTCATTCTTTTTTATAAGATTAGTATTATTATATGTCAACTCCTTGCTTTCTTTTAAAAGGAAATTATTTTGTAAAACAAGTTACTCAATAGTAGTTCCAAAATTTTGGTATGTTCTTACTGAAAAATCGTTTTTTTTTTTTTGCATCAGTTTACCATATTAAGTTCACATTATTTTAATTTTTCTAAAATAGAACTATTGACCTTTTGTAACAATTTAACTTTTAAGTAAATATCTTATGATGGTAAAAGATCATTATAAATAGAATCATTGCGCACTGATTTATATATGAGTGTAGCCATGTTGCACATGTATTGAGATCCTATTTCAAGTTACTTTGAAATTTTCTCCTTCTTCGTTATCTTTGAACTCTAATTGGACCTTCTTTTTCTGATTATTGTTCTAGGATGTTATTACGATCAGTAGAACATCAAGTATTGATACCAATTGAAAAATTGGTGCAAAGTTGATGAATAGTCATTATGCACTAAATAAATGATGGCTAGATAAATAGATACGGAATTGAAGTGCAGTAACACAACAACAGAAATATAAATGTAATAGCAGCGGAAAATACAAATGACATAATCGATTTAAAATGGTTTTGTCCTTCGGTCCTATGTTTAGTTCGAAACTGTTTTTGGAGTTTATAACAACACCATCACTGAGCTTGGAGGAATATACACTTGAGCGGCCAAATAATATTTCAATACATTTGCCCAAGCAAAATAACACATCATCTAAACAACAGAACAAGACTTCAAAGCTTGAATCTACAACCAAATAGGACTTCAAATACTTTTGCTTGAGTAACAAAACGGGAGTTCAACTGCAAGAGTAATAATAGCAATTGAATTTGTGTGTTTTAAATAAAAGGAACGAGTCATTATATTATAGCCTCTTGTAATCTTCTTTTGAGTGGTACATAGTGTATTCATGTTGGAACTTTTTGTGAATTTATTTAAAAAAAAAGGAGAATTAATTGCATTACCAAATTTTTTTATTATTGAGCAATTAATTCAATCGAGCCGTTGTAAGTTAATAACGGTAACATATTTCGTGCCATTATTTTGAGATGTTAATGCATATTTATGAGCCATTAATGCATAGAGCCGTTAGAAGTTATAAACGGTATTATATTTTGTATCAATAAATTTTCTGCTAGAGCTGTTACATTTGCATAACAGTTGAGTGTATATATATATAAATGTATACATGCATTTGATTGAGTTGTTACAAAATATAAATAGCATTAACAAATTGCAATGAATGGTAATAAATAAATATTTATTAACATTCATCTTCTCTTTATGAAACGAATGCAATTTACACATTGCAAATTTCTTTGAGTGGTTTTTCATTAAATATGGCATTAATTTCAGTTCAATTTTCCTCCCACTAGAATAGCCACCGTTTTTTTTTTTCTGTATAAGAACTTGGTCATAGACCAGAAAGAAGATTGAATACAGAACATTTTTTCATTGCTCTTTTCTAGAAAAACCCTCTCTTCCTCTTCCACAGGAAAAAAAACCATATATATTTTTCTATCCTCTTCTCAACCATTCTTTTTTGAAAAATAGAAAGAAAATAAACTTGAGCAGTATTATTTTAGAGTGCAAACTGAATCGGATTCATATGTGCAAATGGTCCGATATAGAAAGAAAAACAAGGAAGAGGCTGTTTTATCCCAGAGGCGGCGGCGAACAGTACGAACTACTTTGCACCTTGAGTAGATCACCGAAACGTCTTCAATAAAGTGACCTAGTCCACGACTCAGCCGAACCACTGTTTCCAACAAATTGAAGACGTTATCGGAAAAACAATGGCTTCGACTGCAAATCTTGACGATGTACGAAAGAGATCACTGTTTTGTGTATGCGGGCTTGGGACTATTGGTATTTTCAAGAGAGAATTTGGACAAAACGCTAAGGTATGTAGAGATATTTCTGTCATGTACAGAATATAAAATAATTTTATGACATCAAAGACCTTGGAAATTTCAAGGACAATTCAGATAACAAAGGTACTATTTTTATTATCATATTGTTACTGTTTACATATATTTACATATGTAAATAAGTGATAAACTATTTGTTTTAGTTTAAGAGCAGTTTCCTTTGGTAGATATGCTTATGTCGCTTGTTAAATAACGTTGTTTGGACTAGGATCTCTAATGAAAAAATTGGGAGAAACAGTCATTATTTGATCTGTATACAATTAGTTCAGTGCCTAATGGTCCTAAATTGAATATTGTCATTACCCCCTTTTTATACAAAAGCACGAATTTTGTGTTCAAATGGTAAAATCATATGCAAACCATTTCTTTATTTGGTGAAGAAGGAGATCCTCGTCTAGATAGCTTGTTGACAAACAAAAATAATGAATGATATTATATGCATGTAAGCAAGACTTTGTACGGTGGTCATTGGTTATGAGAGCCACTGTTAATTTTTTGGTTGCTTATGGTAATACACATGTTTATTTGGAAATGTCATTAAAATTTGACATTAATGGAACGCATAAATTATTTGGAAATGTCACTATATATTTGACATTAATAGAATGCATATGTTATTTGATAATGTCATTAAAATTGACATTAATAGAATGCATATATTATTTGGAAATGTCACTAAATATTTGACATTAATAGAATATGTATGTTATTTGATAATGTCATTGAGAATTGACATTAATTAGATGAATATGTTTTTTGCATCAAAATAAATTGACGAAGTTTATATGCATAAATTTAGGGAATGTCACAAATTGAGATTAATTGTATGCAAATTTGGAAATGCCTTCATTATAAATGGGCATTAATTACATGCATAATATCTTTTTTTGAATGTCATTAGGAAATGACAATGGTGTAGATTTAATAATCAATGAGTGTATTTTATGTGAAAATGAACAACATTGATTAGATATGGACAACACTATTTCATCACTTTTATTTACGGTTGTTCTGTTTTCAAATTTGTAGTTCTCATGAAAAATAAAAGTGATGATTGAGACGTTCAAAAATGAAACTGAAATTTATCAAACAAGAAAAATAAAGGACTTTGTAGTAATAGAAGAACAGAATATGAATCTAGTTCTATTCTGAATTACTATAAGAACTGCACCTTATTCACCTGATATGAACGGTAAAGGAAAAAATAGGACCTTTACCGAATTTGTAATTGCCATCTTATTAATTTATGGTGCAGCAAAACATTGGTAGGGGATATATTATTAACTGTATGCTATTTTCTGAATAGAATCCCCAAATCTAAGAATGAAATTTCACCTTATGAAATTTTAAAGAATCATAAAACCCAATGTCTCATATTTTAGAACTTGGGGTTGTTTAGCATATATTCGCTTTTAGACCCTAAGAGAATAAAAATTGGCAAGTAGAGCATATGAATGTGTATTTATAGGCTATGCTATCAATAACAAAGCATACAGATTTTATGACATAAATGCATATAATCTATTTGAATCAAATGATGCCGATTTTTTATGAAACAAAATTTCCTTTTAAATTAAGGAATAGTGGGGGCACATCAAGTATGCCTATTAGAATAGAACTTAATAAAAGTTCTGAAGTTGAACCTAGAAGAAGTAAAAGAGCGAGAACCATAAAAGATTTGGTTTGGATTTTTGTGCTTTTACTATAGAGGAGGATCACTTAAACCTCCAAGAGGCCTTATCTTATTTAGACACCGATTTTTGGCGAGAGGCTATAAATGATGAGATGGATTCTCTGGAATCCAATAAGACTTGGCAATTGACAGATTTACCCTCTAGTTGTAAATCTATAGGCTGTAAATGAGTACTTAAAAAGAAATTAAAACCTGATAGCACTATTGACAAATGTAAAGCACGACTAGTAACTAAAGGTTTTAAATAAAAAGAAAATATAGATTTCTTCGACACTTTTTTCACCCGTAGCTAGAATTACATCCCTTCGGGTATTAATCTCATTTTCTTTCATTCATAATTTATTAATACACCAAATGGATGTTAAAACTGCATATTTGAACGGTGAATTAGAAGAAGAAATTTATATGGACCAGCTTGAAGGATTTGTAGTACATGGTCAAGAACATAAAGTATGCAAATGAGATAAACCATTATATGGTTTAAAACAAGCACCTAAACATGGCATCAAAAAAAAAAAAAAAAATTGATAACTTAATCATTTCACATGATTTAAAGTTAATGAAAGTGACAAATGCATTCATTACAAATTTAAGAATGACACTTGCACTATTATATGTCTTTATGTAGATGACCCACTCATTTTTTTTTGGTCTAACATTCATGCCATAAACTCATTCAAATCCTTATTAAGTGCCAATTTCGATATAAAAGATCTATGTGAAGCGAATGCAATCCTTGGTATTAAAAATTACTAGGTCCGAAAAATGGACTTTCTTTGGATCAATCTCATTATATTGAGAAGTTTCTAAAGATAGACAATCACTTTGACTGTAAACCAATATGTACACCATATGATCTCAGTGTAAAGACATTTAAGAACACCGGTGAAGGTGTAAGACAGTCGAAGTAAGTGAGCATCATTGACAGCCTTCGGATGTCACTGATTGTACTAGACCCTACATTGCCTATGTTGTGGATTATTATGCAGGTTTACTAGTAGACCTAGTATAGAGCATTAACATGCTATTGAGAGGGTTATGAGATACCTATAATAAACCTTGAACCTTGGATTACATTATGAAAAGTTTCCAGCTGTACTTGAAGAATATTCTGATACAGACTGGAATACTTTATATGATGATTAAAAGCAACCAGTGACAACATATTTAGCATTATTAAAGAAGTTGTTTCTTGAATTTTTTTAGGAAACATACTATTTTGACTCAGTCTACTATAGAAACTGAGATAATAGCACTAGCCACAGCTAGTGAAGAAGCAGAGAACTAAAAAATCTGCTAGTTGAGATCCCTTTATGGGAAAAATAGACACCAATGGTGTAATCGATTGCGATAGTACCACGGCTATTGCAAAAAGTATTGAACCGTTATTATAACGGTAAAAGACGACAGTCGTAAGACCAATACTGTAAGAGAACATCACATACATAGTGATGAAAATTTGACGACTATTGAAAGAAGGACAAAACCGATATTACATCGGTAAGAAATGACAGTCGTATGCACAGTATTGTTAGAGAATATCACATATAAAGTGATGATAACTTGGCAGATCCTTTGACGAAAGGACTGACCAGAAAGAAAGTCCTGAATGAATCTAAAAGAATGGGACTATTGCTCTTGGATTGATGAGTCACGCACAATGGTAACCCGACCTAAATGACTGGGGATCCCAAGAACTAGGTTCAATGGGTAAAAACAAGTTGTGTAGTGATAGGAATTGAACATGCTATTTAATAAACCAAGAAGCATGTATTCCTGAAGTGATTAGAGGATGAGTTAATAGAAACTCTTAATGAGATCTATACTCTATTTGGAGTGGAGTACCTACCTTCAGGAGTACTCTTGATAGACTCACCTTTGTGAATGTGGAAATGTGGCTGTTTCCTATGGAGTTCTGGGCAAGATTCCTAGAGCGTTCACTAAACTGGGATAGACGTGCATGGCCATAAATGCACGGGCTTATTTAATTGCACTCTAGAAAGGTTGTGTGTGGTTTGATGTCAGGAATAGAGTTCAAGACTACGTGTCACTCTAGTAAAAACTGAATCTTATTCACTATGCAAAGGTTCAAGTCAGATGACACCTTTGTTTATGCACAATCTTATGTATTTTTTAATGAACTGCTCAAAAATATTTTTTAAGAAATTCAAGTGGGGGATTGTTGGAACTTTTTGTGAATTTATTAAAAAAAAGGAGAATTAATTGCATTACCAATTTTTTTTATTATTGAGCAATTAATTCAATCGAACCGTTGTAAGTTAATAACGGTAACATATTTTGTGCCATTATTTTGAGATGTTAATGCATATTTATGAGCCATTAATGCATAGAGTCGTTAGAAGTTATAAACGGTATCATATTTTGTATCAATAAATTTTCTGCTAGAGCTGTTACATTTGCATAACAGTTGAGTGTGTATATATATAAATGTATACATGCATTTGATTGAGTTGTTACAAAATATAAATAGCATTAACAAATTGCAATGAATGGTAATAAATAAATATTTATTAACATTCATCTTCTCTTTATGAAACAAATGCAATTTACACATTGCAAATTTCTTTGAGTGGTTTTTCATTAAATATGGCATTAATTTCAGTTCAATTTTCCTTCTACTAGAATAGCCACCGTTTTTTTCTGTATAAGAACTTGGTCATAGACCAGAAAGAAGATAGAATACAAAACATTTTTTCATTGCTCTTTTCTAGAAAAACCCTCTCTTCCTCTTCCATAGGAAAAAAAATCATATATATTTTTCTATCCTCTTCTCAACCATTCTTTTTTGAAAAATAGAAAGAAAATAAACTTGAGCAGTATTATTTTAGAGTGCAAACTGAATCGGATTCATATGTGCAAATGGTCCGATATAGAAAGAAAAACAAGGAAGAGGCTGTTTTATCCCAGAGGCGGCGGCGAACAGTACGAACTACTTTGCACCTTGAGTAGATCGCCGAAACGTCTTCAAGAAAGTGACCTAGTCCACGACTCAGCCGAACCACTGTTTCCAACAATTCATGAAGAATTCAGAAGTAACTTGATTACAATAATGTAAGATTTGATTGTACAAGTGATCAACTTGAAAGAAATGTGTACATACAAATGCATCTGAGAGTTAATAGTAAGATACGAAGATATTAAAGTGGAATTCATTAGATTGTCTTTGAAATCACTTGCTTTACATAAGAGAAGTAGGTTGTAACTGCTAGTGAAGAGACTTGATTAGAGGAATAGTTGAAACCATTAATAAAGAGGTGCAACTTTTTGTAAAGAAAATGTCCATATTTTTATGAAAATATAGCTGTTATATAGATTTAGTTGATTAAACTAAGTAAGTTAATCGACCGAACTTGGCTTTGAAATCATGTTTCAAACTGAAAAATACCCGATTCAAAACTAGACAGACTTAGCTGACTAAATATTTTAGTTGGCTGGATTTGGATTTAGTTAATTGACTTGGCAGATTTAGTTGAGTAAACCTGTATCAGCGAACATCTTGTATATATGCATGAATTCAGTCGACTACATGGCTTAGAAAGTCGCCTGAACGATGTATTGTAGCTTTTTGAACATGAAATTAATGTGCGATCAAGTGTGTCTTCATATACCACTAAGAAGAGATTTTAAAATTTTTATAACTCTAAACTAAAACACTACGAGTAATATTATAGTTATTGTGACACAATGGTCTTTTTTTTTTCAAGTTCATCTCTTTGTTTGATTTATATCTTTTCATAAACAAGTATTTAGCAAATACGATATATTGCTGTGTAGATGTCACTATCGAAATATTGAAATATGAGGTTCTAATATTTTCTTTTATGATGGCAACTATAAAATTTTAAGAAATTAAAGTCTAGATTGTCTCCCCCTAAATCTATAATCCTTTACCGATATGACCTCCCTTTATCGATATGGTTGCACTTTCTCTCCCCAAATAATAACAGTAGAGGCCATATAAGACTTTGACCATTTGAAAATATGATTGAGTTCTAAATATGAATTCTAGAATAATATATTAAAGAAAATAGGGTTACTAGATTCTTAGATATTTCTTTCAATTTTAGCTCTAATTCTGTTATCATCAAAAAGTTTGGAAAAAAATCCTCTTTCATACATGGTGAACCCATAAAAGTGTATGGTACTCACTTCCTCTGTCACTATCCGGGGGTCTACTCCTAGTTGTTTACTTAGAAATGTAGTTTTCATTTTTAATCACAGTGTCATGATATTTCCTAATCTATATGTGTTTATCGTGATTAGTTAAATTAGCAGCAAGTCATTTTCTAATAACTATTTGTTTAGTATTCAAGAGGTGTTTTAGATTTCTAAATAAAATATTATCACGAAATGAAGTTATCTTAGAGATCTCTCTGTTTTTTGTACTAGTATTAAAATGTGTAAACATGTGTATCTAGTACTATTTTTTTGTTCATTGCATTTATACCCTAAACTACTGTTGCTATTGCAAATCTTTGCATTCAGGAAGATAAGTAATTGTCTCCTTTATCGAATTTTGTTACTTTCTTATTTACTTTGTCAAAATTTCCCTTAGTGTTACAAACCTCTTTTATAAAATAACATTATTTCTTTTGAAAGCTAGCATTATTTAATTAAATCTAAATATATATCATTGAAACCACTATTCTCTTTTTCAAACAACAAAAAATATAAAATTAGACATGTTTAAGAAAATTTACAAAATATAACTTTATTTTGCAAAGGTCCATTCTTTTTTATAAAATTAGTGCTACTATCAACCAACTCCTTATTTTCTTTTAGAAGGAAATTATTTTATAAAACAAATTATTCAACAGTAGTTCAAAATTCTAGTATGTTTTACTGAAAAATCATTTTCTTCCATCTATTTACCATATTTAAGTTCACAATCTTTTGATTTCTCTAAAGCAACACTACTGACTTTTTGTGATAATTTAATATTTTAGTAGACTATCATGTGATGCTAAAAGATCATTACATATAGCATCACTATTACCAATTTAAATTTGATTAGCCATGAGCACATGTATCGAGATTCTTTTTTTTACTTCTCACTTTTTGGAATTTGCTCTTTCTCTGCTACTTTGAAAGTTAATTGGATCTTTTCTTTTTGGTCATTAATCTAGGATGTTATTAGGATTAGTAGAGCACCAAACTTCATACTAATTGGAGAGTTGGCACAATATTGTTGTGCGCTAGATCAACGAGCATTAGTTATATAAATGTAATAATGGTGGAAAATACAAAAGGCACAGTCGATTTATACTGGTAAGGACATCTAGTTCTACGTCCAATCTCAAACTCTTTCTAAACTTTCACTAACAATGTAATAACTTAACCATAAGGAAGAGAGACATGAGGAAACCAAGAAGAATTTCGGTACATTTGCCAGCCCAGCCGAATGAGACTTTGCCTGAGCAATAAAATATGACCACAAACTTTGCTTGAGCAAGCGAATAAGACTTCAAATGCTTTGCTTAAGCAATAAACAAGTCTTCAACTATAAGAGTAATAGTAACAATTGACTTTGTGTATTCTAAGTAACATGAACGAGTCATTATAGTATGCCATGCATAGTACATATTTGTGAGGAGTATGGAAATAATTTTGTGATTACCCCACCTTTCCGTACCGCTTAAGCTGACATTTAACTACCCATGTCCAACTCAAAAGGCGTAGGAAAATAGATAGTTATAGGAAAGAAGTTAGAGGGTGAGAAGTAGAAATAAAGAAAAGTTAGAGTAGAATAAGAACAACAACAACAACACTACAGAATCAGAGTAGGATAGAATCCCACAACGGAATGATTAAAATATAACATATCAATGCTCTTTACACAAGGAGAAAACTGTATGTATATATATATATATCTATATGGTTATACAATCAGAGTACATGACTAGATCATTATAACACACACAATGGAAATACATTAATACTAGAAAAAATGAAAATATGTCTCGACTCCGGCTCCTCTGCGGAAGCTCCAAGTAAAATCTAATGCAACCTGGAAATTGTATTCGGTTTGACTTGAGCACATTTTGAGGAAAGTAAAATCACCTGAATCAGTCTAGACTATTTTCAGTTATAAATTCAAAACAAAAACAACTTGCTTAACTTTAGAAATCCTTTAAAATAATGGAACTCTCGTAAGATATGACCACAGATAAACATAACACGTATTTTTAACTTACGATAAACAAAACACTTTTATATTATAAATTTCGGTGATATTATAATAATGTCTATCAAACCATAAATAAAATTAGAATCAAGATTAAAAGTTTGCATCTCACTTTTCAACATAATTGGTTTATAAATAAAAACATATGACTCAAATTGAAGTTTAGATTTCCAACATGATTAGGTAAGGAACTACCTTCCGATCAGTATTCTCTTGAGATGAAACGTTGGGATCAGCAAGAACATCTTGCAAACAGAATCAATCACTCATTTAACTAGAGTGTACCGAATATTTCATTATCACTATTGGGATCATTCCGAAGCATACAAAAATGGACAACCGATTTCTCTAGATCGAGTGATGATATACCCTAATGTGTATGACCCGCATAGCCCTACTGCTTGCCCGATTTCAGTCATTTCCTGGTTGATGAAGCTTGAGGTTACGATTATGTTTTTAAGAAACATCACATTCAAATTTGAATGCCACATTGTCAGATCCATTGAATCACTAATTTATGATCACAAATATACTCTGTGTGTTAAGATAAGAGAATTTGCCTTCTCTGCCACCATACTTGGTATATTTGTAAATATCAACGTACGTGATCTTAGGAAATACTCTGTCAGACATTCATCCATACAAGTTTGTCTGGGACTGCAAAAAACCAAAGATACCCTAGAACGTCAGGGTTACTGCTACAAGTTTAATCCAAGTAACTAAATGGAGACATTAGCATGCACCGCTCTCGCTCCAAAGATCTATTCCTTCAAATCATCTCACAAGCATCCTTGCAAGTTAGTTTTCGAATGAAAAGTTAGCTCATAGTGGTTTTGGGTCCAATTCCCATCTCGGTCTCTTCGAACTAACACGCCAAAAGTCAAAAGTGAATATTTTGTTGATAGTTGGTTGCTTAACTATCAACTCAAATAATACCCTTAAAAATATTAGCATCTCAAGATCTTTTAATTAAAAACGTTCATTAAAACCCTTGTATTGATTCTAAATCGGTCCTATATTCTTATCTTAACAAACCTCCCCTGTTTTTGTTATTTTGAAAATAATAACCATACTCTTGTCGTTTCAGAATAAACATATTTACAAAACCCCTCTTTATTTTTTTACTTTGGAAATATCGCTATAGATTCCAAAACCCCTTTCTATTTCCTTTACTTTGGAAATATCGTTATATATACTTCACCAATTTGTACAGGTTCTAGCACCAAATTTTATATGGGCCAAAATAATGTCATGAACACCTTTATTGTTATATAAACCTTAATGATGTTACTTAACTTCAAAGCTTTGCAAAAATTGAAGTATGCAATAATGTTTTGGAAATTATAATTAAATTTACAGTATATACTTCCGTTTCCAAATCAATATAACTCTCATTTACATGACCTCGAAAACCATACTATTTTCATTACTTATAAAATAGTGCCATATACTTAACCGAATGGTATAAATATAGTCATACTTCATATCTGGTTCAAACAATGTCAAATAATACATTGTTTATTATAAATCCCAACCGTTTTATTATTTCAAAATGTTGCAATCTTTATTATGGAAATAATATAAATATTTCTGATAACTTTACCATCACAAACTAGTTTCATCCCTTGATAATAAAGAAGTTGTTTAAGCTGTGGTATTTTATTTACGTCTCAGACCTTGACTCGACAACTTCTTATCTTAAGATAGATAAAAGTTTATAACTCAAAAACTGATATTAATCATAATATCACATAAATTCTCAAAAACAGATTCTTTTTGCTAGCATGGTCGATAAGCATCCTTCCCGACTGCAAGAAAGATGTATACAACACTGCTAAAATCACAACTCAAACTTCAGTGATGGTAAAGAAACCAAGTAGTTTTGCCTCAGAGAGCCAAATTCGCGGATTGAAGTCAAATCACACAAACACAAAGACTGCACTTTCCCGGAAATGGAAGCTTGAGATTTACGTGAATCAAGTACATGAAAAAAGGCCTGATATGACAAACAGTACCCTCTTGGAACAAGTTCCAGTTAGTGCAGATGTTAGTGATTACTAATGGTACATTACAAGGTATTAAACTTTATATATGGATATCCATCCTTCCATTCATCTATGTTTAGTTTTTTTTTAAGAAATATATATACCAAAAAGGAGAAACAGGCCTTTCTCCAATGACTCACAAAAACGGATTTTGGCAAGCGAAACCGTGCACACACAACCAACAAAGGAAAAGTAAATGCAAGAACAGACAATACGAAAAAGGTAAGACTCCAAGCCAATGCCAGGACGGAGTATCCGCCATAGCCCACTGAGCTGCAAAGCAAACCAAAAGTCCTCTAAGCAGGTCAATGACCAAAACAAAGGGCAAGGTCTCCAACTGAAACATGGAGGGACGAACTAGTAGATGATGAAGGCCCATCAGCATCCCTCTAGCTCTACAAGGATCAAGAGTCGTTCCTGCATCACTGTGGAACCTCGAAACCCAACTGAAACTCTCGTCAAAGCCAGACCAGCACGTAAACATGCGACCTCTCTGATCCGAGAAGAGGACATGGATCCCACAAGCCTGGGTGAAGGGAGCTGGTAGATAAGCTCAAAATAAATCCAAGATCTCGAAAAGCTATCAAGGCGTCGACTGATCCAGTGGTCCGTCCAAGGAGTAGAGAATCAACCCGCACGTAGCACTAATAGATCCAGCCCAACAACCTGTACACCAAGACCTGAACAACAAGAAAACATTGTCAGAAACCGGGGGGGGGGGGGGGGGGGTAGGGTGAAGGGGAAGTGAAGGACCAAAAAAGCACACTAAGAAGAAATCAGCCTACTCCCTGTCTGGGGTTGACTGTTACCGTCATAACATCAAAGTTAACAGCCAACCTCCTAGACCCGGGAACCCACTACACCTCTGAACGGCCTTCCCCGAAATGCTAGAAAAACATCGTTTCTAATTTTTCGGATGATGGTCGGAGGGTCCATGGCCTCTTCGTCATAGATTGCCTTGTTCCGCGTGCACCAGATGTGCCAACAAATCAAACAAGGAATCAGACGAAAGAGGCTCGCGCGAAGACTTTTTCCTGAGATTCCAGTCCACCAAAATCTTAGAAATTCATCCAAAGAGTTAGCATTACAACGACGACCTAGCAGGTTTCCGAAATAATTCCAAACAGACCTAGCACAAGCTCCAGAAATCAACAAATGAAAGGAGGTTTCGGTGCAGCTAACTATGCAGCACATGCATCTGGAAACAAGCGGGATGCCGATTCTTTGAATATTCTCATCCAGTGGCAAACCATTGTGCATGGTTTTCCACATAAATATAGACACCTTTGGTGGAATACGGACATTCCAAATAAACGAGAAAAGGGGAAGTTCAGGCGTCGGATTCCGCACAGAATTCCACGCAGTAGAAAGAGAGAACGGATTGCCATCCCATGAGGTACCCCCGCCATGAGCATCTAATAAGGCCTTCACGGATTGCATCCATTTCCACGTCTCACTAGCGTAAGACGGGCTACTAGAGAAATGCGAACTTGCCAACCTTCGGTAGTTGGCGTGAAGGAACGTAGCCCAAAGGGAGTTGTTCGCTTCAAACCTTACCCAAAGCTTGCAAGCAAAGGCCACACAAACGTCTAGAGGGTTACGGAGACCCAGGCCTCCCTCACTTTTGGGATGACAGATAACGCTCCAGGAGGTCCAATGGTGACGGGTGGTGTCACCCTTGATCCCCAGAAGAAAGTGGATGCAAGGGACCGGTACGAACGGAAAAAGGAAGCCGTAGGAGTCATAGCAGCAATGATATGTGATCCCATGGAGTCTAGGACAAACCTAATGAGAACAAGCCTACCAGCCTGAGAAATTAGTGAAGCATTCCATTTAAGGATCTTCCCCCTAACTTTGTCAGTGATAGGATCGAAAAAGGTGTTTAGCTTCCTTCCTCGATATAAAACAATGCCAAGGTAAGGAAGCGGAAGCGAAGCTGCCTTAAAGGCAGTATAAGACTCGATCCAAGCAGCTCTTTCAGCCGTTAGATCTTTCGCGGGAACAAAGCAACTTTTGGAAGAGTTAACGAGTTGCCCCGAGAATCTCTCATACTACCGAATGAAGCCCAAGAGGCCTTGAAAAGACTGACGACTGCCATTAGTAAAAATGATGATGTCATCAGCAAAGGATAAGGAAGAGATAAGAGGACATCCCCTAGGAATGCTGAAACGGTGAATCTGCCCTGCAATCATAAGGGAGTGCAAGCCCCGAATAAAAGCCTCAGCGGCAAGGACGAACAGGGTAGGGGAGAGGGGGGGTCTCCCTGACGGAGTCCTCTCCCGGACCTGAAAAAACCGGTTGCCGATTCGTTGATGAGAACGGAGAACCAGCAGTTGGATATAAGCCTCCAAACAACATCAATAAGGGGCTCAGCAATACCGAAAGCCTGAAGGATCTTGATGACGAAGAACCAAGAAATGCGATCATAAGCCTTAGCCATATCCAGCTTGACAACCACATTAGACCCGCGGACCTTCCGATCTATCTGTGAAATCAGCTCCTGCGCTAAAAGGACGTTATCGATGCTTAACCGTCCTTTTACAAACCCAGCCTGGGAGGAGGAGATAAGACGCTCAAGAAACGGAGCCAACCTGGAGGTTAGAACCTTCAATATAACTTTGTTAGAGAAATTACATAAACTAATGGGCCTAAAGTCCGAACAATAGGTAGGGTTGTCGCATTTTGGGATGAGAATCAGGTTGGTAGAAGTCCACCCCGTGGGTAGTTCTTCACCCGAAAAGAAGGACTGAATGGCTAGACAGAAGTCCCGCTGGATGATAGGCCAAACACTCCTGTAGAAAATCCCGTTGTAACCATCAGGTCCGGGAGCACTGTCCTTGATAAGAGAAAATACGCAAGCATGTATTTCTTCTGAGGTAGGAGGAGCGGCAAGGTCCGAGCTATCCGACGGGAGGATCAACCTAGGAATGAAGGCAAGGAGGGAAGGATCAGACACCGAAACGGAAGGAGCGCTGAGGAAAGACTGGAAGTGGGATAGAATAGTATCTTTGACCTCTGTAGGAGAGGAGGTCATAGCTAAATCTGGGCGGAGAATCCGAGAAATGGAAAGACGCCTATTCTTCTTACGAATAGAGGAGTGGAAAAAACTGGAGTTCGAATCGCCCTCAGTAACCCATTTGATCCTAGCTTTTTGGCGCAAATGATCATGCTCAATGCGAAGCTCAGACGAGTAGGCTAGTTGGGCAATCGGCCACGCCTCCTTAGTGGCGGAAGAGGGTGCATCATCAAAAGCCGCTTCTGCTAGAACAAGGGTTTCTTCAGCAGCTCTAACGCGATCGAAGATGTTCTTGAAAACAAGATGATTCCACGCCTTAAGGCAAGTCTTAAGACACTTCAGCTTGCGAGAAAACACAACACAGGGGTAACCGCTCAACGGGGAGATCCAAGATTCTTCCACAAGGCTGTGAAATGAGTGATGAGATCTCCACATACTTTGGAACCTAAAAGAGGACGGACCAGAAAGCGAAAGGGAGGAGCATGAAAGAAGCATTGGGGCATGATCGGAGAAAGTACGATGTAGGTGAGAGACGGAGAACGAGAAGTGCAAAGCGAACCAACCTTCTGAAGCGAAGACCCTGTCAAGCCTCGAGAGGATCCGGTTAGGACCTTCTTGGTTGTTACACCAGGTGAAAGCCGAACCGGTAAAGGAAACCTCCGCAAGACCCGAACCGATAATGAAAGCGTTGAAATCCGCTATCGCAAGGTGGTTAACAGCAATTATTCCTCGTTTCTCTGCTTGGCTAGCTACTACGTTGAAGTCGCCACCCACCACCGATACAGAGAAACCTAAGTCGGAAAGCGAGAGGTAATCGGCCCAAAGGCCTTGCCTGTCTAACCTGTCGCACTTAGCATAAACCGCCGAGAACAAGAAAGAAGACAAGAAGGAGGAAGACGAACAAGCTACTGACAGCAGCTGGTCCGAGTCGAACAGAGGCTGAACAAAAAGGTCTTTGGACCATAGGATCCAAATCTTGTCGGAAACGTTGGCTTTGGCACCACCAAAGCTAAGGGACAACACAGACTTAGTCATCGCTTACGGTCCCATCATAGGTTCTAGAAGTGCTACCAACCAAACAGAATGCTTCTTGACAATGCGCTTGAGTCTCTCCAGAGACTCTTCATTGCCAATACCACGGACATTCCAAAAGAGGAAGCTCGCCATTAAAAACCGAATGGAAGATGAAAAAGCCAAAAAAGGGGAGGGAGATTACAACCACCTCCAGCCTTAACTATGATAAAGAGTGTGTCGAGTAGATCTAATGATCTGCTTGGACGCCGCTATAGAGCGTGTGCGAATGGTGCGAGGGGTGCGCGGGGCCAGACTACTACGACGCCTGGACGGACGACTAGTCGGTCCGGGTGAGCCAACAATAGCAGACGAGGATAAGCTGGGACAAGAAGGGCAAGAATTCTTAGTAAGACGAGATAGTCGACCGTTAATAGTCGCTATTTCTGCCTTACTAAGCAAAGGATAAGAAAAAGGGGGGGGGGGGGGAGGAACAGACTAGAGGGTGACACCATAGTACAAGGGACGAGTACAGGAAGAGAAGGGGATGAGGAAGAGGAGTTGCCCAACAAAGGCAACCCCGCTCGCTGCAAGAACTGTACCGATGTCGAACTATCATCTGGTTGACTGTTCGAACAACAAGGTAGTGTTCTGAAGCTAATAAAGCAAACCCTACTCCAAAGACAAGCGAGGAAAGGCCAGGACGAAAACGATAGCGATCCAGTAGGGGTGCATGAAGCTATCATGTAGCGAGAATCAGGTGCGCTCGCTAAATGGTAAGTACGCATGCCACAACTAAAGTATCGTGGACGGACAGAAACAGACCCAAAAGCCAACGAACAAGAGAAAGCATCTAATGAAACGGACACGAACAGACTACTGATAAGCCTACCGCAATCCAAAACAAGAAAAGCCCACCGAAGCACCACCGGTTTAAGAAACCAACTAAAAAACCAACCCAACAAGGCGAGTATCCAACAAGCGCAAATGCACCCCGCACGGGATGAAGGCGGAAAGGAAAACCCCCACAAAAGCAAACCGAGAAACCAGAAAGAGGCAACAAAAAAGAGGCGACCATCAGCAAAAAAAAAGGAGAGAAAAAACGCAGGATCCATCAGTGGATAACACTACCAGGTGCTTAAGAAGCACCGAAAAACCCCAAAAAACGCACACATGACAAGACGCGGCCACAATCAAAGAAAGTGTAGCTGTGTCAGGGAGCTTGCACAAAGACGTGACAGAGCTTAATAAAACATCATCACAAAAACACTGCGCATAAGAGCGCACGAGGAGCTGGGGAGGGGGAGGGGGATCAGGATGAACTGAGCTAAGGAATATAAACTGATCAAATACATCCATCAGGGAAAGAGAAGGGGTGGAAAAAGGTCCATACAAACCATAGCGACCTAAATCACAAAAATTAAGCAAGCATACCTTGCTGGCAATAAAAGCATCAGGATAGATGTTGTTCTTGCCTACAAAAGCCGCCAATCCACTAAAAGAATATGCGCCTCCATTAATAGTAGCAGCACCAACACCCTCAACTAAGCCTATGGAACCACTGACTCGCAACGTTGCCACGCCGGATGAGGAAACCTTAGGCTGCAAACGCTATGTAGATTTCAAGTGCCTTCTCTTACGCCTTATGGAGGAACAGCCCATCGAACCAAGTGAAACAGAATTACCACAATCAAGAAAAATTGCCTCGGATAAAGAGGGAATCTCTACCACAAAAACAGGATATGTCTCTTGCTCCAAAACAGAGAAGGGATTGGACAAACAAAGGCCTGGAGCAGACAACTTGCTTACCAAAGCATTTTCCTCTTGAAACACAAAAGTACACGAGTCCGTCAAGGTAGTAGTCGCACCCACCTGCCTCGGTTGACGAACAAGACGACGGCCATGACGCCTAAAACAAGGGCCCTTCAAATCTGAAAATGCATGAGCACTAGGCACTTCATCTATCATCGAGGGACAGAAGTTGGACGGGGTGATTAAATCCCCACCAATCACCGGTTCGGGGGAGATGAGCTTGCCAAAATCTGACCCAAACACACCGCCACAAGCAATAGAGCCAACCAAAAAACCATGGTCAGCCACTATTGGAGCATTCTCCGACGATTTGAAGCTTAAACTAGGGGAAAAGTGGGTGGTTAAGTCCTGCTTGCCCCTAAAGAAGTCAGGGAATCCACCAAATCCAAGAACCGCAGCAGACGAAGCAGGGTGCGTAGTCCCACGAGGGGGGAGAGAGCTTACCAGAGAGGACTGGTACATCGGAGTGAACTCTAGAAATGACCCCTCTACATCCAAGAATCGGTGGCGATTGAGGCTCACAAAAGAATCGATAGAGAAAACCTGGACCTTAATCGAAGATTGGCTAGTGAAAATCACCGATACTGGATAGTCCGCCACCCTCAGCAGCGATATGGCTATTGCGTCGAAGCTTGGGCAGAGAGAAACAAATTTTCCAGAACACACAAAAGCCCCATTCGAAGAACTGGAGACCATGCCGAGAACAGAGCTGGCGGAATTGCTTGAGAGTAATATAAAAGTAAGAGGAAGCACAAAATTGGAAGCAGCGGAGCAGGAGGAGAAGGGGTGAATGTCATCTATGTTTAGTTTATTCTTTGAATATCATGATGTTTAAAATATATTGTTTTGTAGTGTTAATGTTACCACAGCTGGTAACATGGCTCTTCGAGTTAACACAACTGGACATGGTCTTCATGCTTTTGTTAATGGAGTTAGTGTTGGTAAGATTATTTTTGTGAGTACCATCTTCAATTTAGAATCAATATCATATGCACTATCTAATTTCTGTTAATTAACATATCAATTGTTCAATCTACTCTAGGACATCAGTATTGAACGAATGGCCCATTTAAGTTTACATTCGAATGGCCACTGACTCTTATAGCTGAATCAAATGACATAGCTTTGCTTAGCAGGACTGTAGGCTTGAAGGTTAGCACTGAGAACTATTTTTATCAGCATCAAGTTATTTGCTACTTAGCAGCCTAAGATCCATAGTATTTAAGTGCTTATGTTTTGTGTATAGAATTACGGAGCAAGGTATGAAAAAACACCTACCGGAATAATTGATGGTCCAATACAATTACTTAGGCAGAATGCTTCTGCAAATTTGAGTGCTTCTGGAAATGTGGCATATGATTTATCGCACAATACATGGAGATACATGATCGGATTGGATGGTGAAAAGGTGAAAAATCGACTTGAGAGTTTCAGTGAAGGCCATGGATGGGTTAAAACTAGATACATGATCGGATTAATTTTTATTTTAGTAATCATTGTTTTGTAAAGTTGTTTTAAAACTATTGCTTTTTAGTTGTCTTCTATTTTACTCAATAATATTGTTAGGTTGCTTGTTTGATCTACGTACTATTATGCAGATAAATAAATCTGTATCTCTTTGATATCGATGTCAAATTTGATTTATTTGTACTTTCTTTTTTATGTAGTATTTAGCTAGGATAAGATTTGAGCTTCACTGTTCCATTTACACTTCCAATCTGCTGTCAAAAATGGAAGCTTAGAAATTTGTAACAGACTTGCACATCATGCCATTTCTTAATTTAGACATTTCCCTTTGCTAGGTTCAGTTTAATATGCTCATTAGGATGGATGTTGCTTTTACATAAGCCACAACTTAGATATATACATATTATTGTTCTACTCTGTACTCCATCTTTCCCCAAATGTTAATTTCATAATTTTAAACTTCACTGAGAACTCTCCTTTTCATATTAGCATGCATCACCCGTCGATTCTTCGGATTTGCCGTTTACACTAGTAAGAATTGCATGTGTATTGACACCTCAATTTCCATTCCCATGCATAGATTTTAGCAATTTTTTCAAGATGGTTTCAGTGTATTGACACCTCAATTGCCAGATTAATGAAGAATCGAAAAGGACGGTGGTTGTGCTATTAATTGATTTCATGAGTTTTCTGCTCATTTACATGTATCCCAGAAAAATGTGGAAGTATAATATGTCCCCCATATTGAAATGCGGGGCTGGAAGGCTTGGATGCTATGCTGGTTCGTAGGGTGGACATATTTATTCTGCTGAAGTTCATTGTTTCCTTCAAACTACTTATATTAGTAGCCAGTCTTTTGTTGGCAGCAGGGCCGGTCCTGAGTATTTATGGACCTAGTGCAGACCCAAAATTTTGGGTCATTATTTTTTTTTTTTTTTTTTTTTTTTTTTTTATGAAAATGTGTTTTTTCAACTGTGGATCTCTATTGAGAAATTTGCGTGTTTCAGCAAATTCATTAAGTTTTTATCCATATTTTCAATCTGTCAACTAGAGGTCCGCACAAGCCACATCTCCATTTTAATATATTGATGATTGATGTCAACAAAGCATACAATCTTATCTACTTTTGCATAGATAAATTACTATCAAGTACACGCATCCTGATAAGAAAAAACACCTCTAGTAAAGATAATACAGTTTTTTATTTTGGCCCCCTAACCTTATGGGCCCTGTGCGGTCGCACGGCTCGCACTATATATATATATATATATATATATATATATATATATATATATATATATATATATATAAGGAGGGTTCCGCTACACCTCTTATATTGCACGTGAACTCTACCCTTTAATCTTCACCATCCGTTTCCCCACTCATTCTCTCTCTTTCCACTAAGAAATAATATTGAAATGAGAAGAGAGAGAATGAGTGGGAAAATGAGTGGTGGAGATTAAGGGGGAGAGTTCACGTGCAATATAAGAGGTGTAGCGGAACCCTCATAAATATATATATAACACTTGGTCTAGAAACATTATGTTTTCTATTATTTTCTTATCAAATTCAAATTTTCATACATTAATATACTAATTTTAATTAAAATTGATATATGCACGTTCTTACGGTTCGACCGATCGAACCTTTAAAACCTCCGACCGTGAACTATTACGGTTTGATGTGCGACACGATCATGAAAACTATGGTTTCATATTTTAATTTTGTTGGATGCTAGAGGTTTCCCATTTGGATTCAAGTACAACATTGGGGCCATTTCTGCCCTTCACTACCTACCTTAAGAAATACAGTATCTTTTAATTGGATGTTAATTCAATTAAATATTAAGTGTTTTTGTTATTTGTTGCTTTTTTGACGATTCAGAAAAGCATATTAAATGAATTAACTGGCATGCTGAAACCCTGAAGATAGGATAAGAGTGGAATGTGAGTTTAATCTTTTAACCAGCTAACGGTAGTTTGGAGGCTTCTGAAATCTTGAAGCATACTCCAAAATTTACGTAGTTTGGAAGATAGTTTGGTGGATATAGGCTCTGTATCCCCCAAATTTAAATAAGGCTCTGTATCCTCCAAATTTACTCCAAAAAGCATGCATAAGAGTGGAATATCAAAGCTAAGGATAGGCAAAAGAGATTGTATGCCGAGCAGATTGAATATGAGTTTATCCCACCTGTCGACAATGACTGCAACCACTTCGTGCATGGGGGATTCAATAAAAACCTGTCCTTTGAGCCTTTCTCTACTAATAAAGAAAATCTTTCAGGATGGTGAAGCTTTTATTCACTTCCTGAAATACCTATCCTCCCACTACTTCAGATCAGAAATACTACGGTTTCAGGGGCAATATAGTCTTCCCGCTTTCCACTTGGTTTCTCTTTTACACCACGAATGCCAGTTAGTCAACCGTTTCCATGCATTTCCTCGACTTTCTTCCATTTCGCACCGTCTTCTTCGCGTTTCTTTTATTTTCCGTCCATGTCTTCCCAATTCCAAAACCCTATCCGATTAAATCGTAAAGCTTTACTCCACCTACTACCTTCCAAATACTTACCTCCTACACCGATATCATCTCCAGCTCCACCTACAGCAAAAATTGCTTCCAATTTTGCGATCTACATTTTTTTCGTTCCTATTACTTTACTTCAATGTGTTGTCTCTTCAGATCTGCCACGAATTCGTCTTTGGTCTTACGCTTGGACGACGATGGCAGTGGTAAAATCGTTTTCTAATTCAGTCCTTGCTGTTTATTCTTATTATTAATTTGTTATGATTGTTATGCGTTAATACATACTGGATGAACCAATTTATTGCTCAATTTGTTCGCTCATTCAAGCGTTTAATTAATTCGTTATGATTGTTATCCATTTCCTGTGCTCATTTGTTAAAAATCCCCTTTCCATGAATTTTAGATACTTCTTCAGATCAGTCATTCGAAGAAAGTCTTTTCTTCAGATCTGTATTTCAGCCTTGCTGTTACAGGTTTACTAATTTCTAATCTTAATGTAGTTTTGGTTATTTATTATGCTGCTCATGTTAGTTAGTAATGGCCGATGGAACAATTGGTTTTGGTTATATATTATCCTGTAACCGCATGACTTCCAAGAACTAAAAAATGGCCACTGCCACTATTTTGTACACACTTTCTCTAATATTTCAAGTCGCTTCTATATTATTACTTCATATGTATGTTGTTTTGGAAAAATTCCTATGTATCTACACCTGGGTGATACATTTCTCCAAAAATTGTTGGTAGACGGTCAATCAAAATTTTAAGCACTGCACCTATGATTCATTTTCCCGCATAATCACTGGAATTGAAAGAAATTCAAAGATGAGATTGGTAACTGGACCAGTAAAACAAATTTAGCACAAAACATGATGTTCATGGAAACTTACTGAGTTTACTTAGACACCTGTTTTAACAGGAGCAAAAGAAAACATTTTTGTCTTAAAAACTATGCTGAAACTGCTCTGATTACTTATTTCAGAAGTCAAAGTTACAGTTATATGTGAAATGATTGCATCTGCTGGAATTGTGCTAATAACATTTATTATAGTGCAATCCACGACCTTTCCACTTTACAGAGTTAAGATCTGTAACAAGTTTTTAATAGCTGCTAACTTAAGGTCTTAAACAAAATTTGAAATAATGAGAATAGTAAGTGCATGTTTTTAACATATTTGTTTTGTAGTTACTATACCTTAAAGACATGGTTAGATAACCAGTTGCAGGTCCATCGCGTTATGCATATATATAATATACTAGCACACATAATTTTTATACTAACCAAATTGATTTCAACTACATTCGACAAGGTCAATGACAACTTGGGGTAAATCCTGGACGGAGGCAATTAAAGGAATTTCATCACAACTGGAGGAACGACATGGAACAGATCTGGAGTTCATCCCACCATAATATAATGGTAAAATTTTCATCCCATAATCTTATTTCGTCGGTATGTATTTCCAAATTAAAAGTACTGCACCCGTTATTCATTTGCCTGCTTAATCACTAGAGTTGAAAGAAATCCAAAGATGAGATTGGTAATTGAACGAGTAAAACAAATTTAGCAAAAAACATGATGTTCATGGAAACAAAACACAAGTTATCCTTGATATACTACCCAGATTGTTTGTACTTTCCTTGACATTTTTACCTCTATTCCTTGCAGCTGTAACACATTCTGAATTTAATTGGTATATCTTTATGGCAAGAACAATGTTAAGAAGAATCATAATGTCACTGTGATCATGCCCAGTTATATAAAATTGGGTTGTTATTCATATATAATTATCATTTGAATTTTATTGTTGGACGCTTAAAATACATATTTAAATTGGAAATATACACAATATCATACACATACTGATGTACTTAAATTGGAAGTTTCAGGTTTGATGGACGACATAATTTCATATATCTCTTCTGCTTCCAACTCGCTATCGATAAGCTCTGAAATTGGAGATCAAATTTGTGGTTTGCACTGCAGTTCAACGACGTTGTGACCAACTTTTACTTAGGTTACTTGCTTCCTTCCCTGCATAGTTCACTTATGTTTTAGTTTGAGAAATGGCAGGTTGTAAAGTATAGTATACAGACTACATTACCTCCTGACCATGTATCAGTACTGCATTTAAGTATGTACACTACTTTTCATTCTAAAAATGGCCAATATTCTGTTTAGCATGTTGATCGTTAGAATCTAAATTTCATTTTTATTAATTAATTTGACATGTATTCAATGTAAAGTATCATTAGAATTGGTACAATAATTTGTTCTAATTGGTACACACATTCACATGTAATTGCTGAACTTTTTCCCTTACTCATTACGGCCAAGACGTGCTTGCTTTAGATATGCCACTTAGGTGTTATAAGCGATGGCTGTGGATCTAGGGCTTCCAACATCATGGATCGATTTTCAAATTTGTGGTATTCTTTTAATTTAGCTTTTAGATTTTATTTTTTTAATTTACACGTTTGTTTGCTAATTAGATATTGGGTGAGGTAAATTTCAGCTAGATCATTAGATCTTCGACTTTGATCCTATTGATTTCGAAATTTAGGATTTGCGCTGTAGATCGAAATGATGACAACATGATGTTAGTTAGGTAAACTCCTTGCTACTTTTATTCCTAATTTAACTTATGTTTGAGATAAATTTGGGCTTGATGTGTGGTCGACGAGATAAGTTGAGAGTAGAGTAAACTCTATTCACCATAGAGTTTGACATAAACTTCTTTATTACTCTACTACTACTTTTTCTACAAACTTAGTATGATATTATTTACCACAACATTTTCAAATTTTATATTTAGTTTATTCTGAAGTTTTACAAATAATGGTTCATAAGTTATAATATCCCCATGTCGAGATTAAAAGCTTCATCTTGAACCTAAACTGTTCATATCAAAGTTAAAGATACTTAGCAGATCTTGAAGTTTTTAGGTTTCATAAATACAGAGCTTTAAACATATTGACCATTCATATGCAGTCATTTTCTATCATCTTCAAAACTCGCACCATGATGTGAATAGACACAGTAATAACTATAGTATTTTTTTCCAGTTACTATTATTTTACTTAGTTTTTAATGTAAATGGAGCATATCAGCATTACAGGTGATGGTTAATATGTTATGGAAAGTATCCATAAAATTAATAGAGATGGATGTTAAGGAAAGAATTTTGCTGACGTTATAAGGCAAGTAACTCGCAAGTTCCTTTTTTTTTCCTATTGAAATTTTGCTGCTCTACATAGCAATCCCAGGTCTGTCGCATCCTAATGGAGTGTCATCGATCTCAGTAGGCGGTGTGAAGGTGAGAGATCAGCAATCGAAATGGAGGGCCGATAGACAGTAGTGTGGGCGTTAAAGAAGAGGAAGGAGAATGTTGAGATGTCTTCTAATGATGAAAAAGGAGAAGCTGTATGCCGCATCCAAACAACGCGTCAGTGGACGGTGTAGGCGACACAAACGAGAGAGAGCGACGACATAAAATAGGTGGCTTATTGGTAATGATTTGGGCATCAAAGAAGAGGAAGGAGGATGTCTATATTACTGACATGATAGCTGTTGAGATATCATGCATCAAGGATTCGAGAGCCTTAAAGGTTTGATGAGCTTCTACAGCAATAGTCACTCACTTAAAGACACAAGAAGGATGCAATATTCTAAGTTATATCCACAAGCCAAATTATAATTTGTTTTTAAACCTGTTGGTGGCTAATGTTGATTGTCTTACCGTAAAACTATTTACGTCTAATAAAATTGGAACCTGTATTAATTTTTGTATGTGCATCTTTCTTTGCTTTTGCAAGAAAATACCGAATTCTTTGTTGAGTGTGGCTTCAGCGATCTGTATTGCAATGTATGCACAAATGCTAACAACCAGATAATGATTCAATCGTACTCCATCTTTTATAGCTTGAACTTCAATGCGATCATTTGGTTATTCCTTATTTTCATTTTGAACTAATACTGAATATAAATTTGGGTGGTGATTGGGGGAAAAAGAAACTAAAAAAAAAAGACGAAAATAAATTTACCGAACTCAAGTATAAGATAAATCATGCACAATTTATTCTATCAGTAAGCCATGTCTAAAATTTATTACAAAATTTGGCTCCATCAATGACTTCTATAAAATCACATTTTAAAAGTGCACATGTACAGTTTTGATTTGTTTACATGCACTCTGAAAATGCACAACAAGAGACGTTGCAACCTTTTGGACAAACCAATTATTGATATAAATTTGTGAATAAGATCTATCTATGAAATGTGTCTTTTCTTAATCAAAATTTAAGCTAAAGTACAATTATAACAGTAGTTGCATCAAGTTTGAAATTATCAACGATATCATAAAAAAGAAGCTTAAAGGAAAAGAAATATATCAATTGCATACCTATCTAAATATTACCAATGCATACAACACGCATGCATCACTAAGTTAGGAATGAATAAATGATCTTGGTCAAGTCTTCTGCGTTCGAACTGCAAAATCAACATGCATGCAGATATGAATTGTCTGCAGACAGTAACTCAGACAAAATTTTCACTCCAAACATAATATATTGCAACTTAATTTCTTTCACTATACATACATACATATTGACTCATACATACATATAATACCTTTTACTTCTTATGCTTTCTCTTACAGGTTGAAGAATGCCAGAGGACTATATTGACCATTATTTTTGGAAACAATCGTCATGACTTCCCTTATACAAGATAACTAAGCAAGCAATACTAGGATTTTCCAGCTTCACTTGATGCTGTTACACATATCACTTTAGTTTTCCTTTTTTTCAATTCATTTTTTTGGCTATACAGTGTGCATCTTACTCTACTATGCTGCTGTACACATATGTGACTTCACCAAACTACATCCATGCATTTTGGTTAAATTTATCTATGCACACGCCCATCGGGCGTGCCTATGTACTGGTTCACATTAAAGAGACCAATAAAAACCTAAAGTCCCTGAAAACAAAATAGTTAATGTGTTTATGACAAACCTCAAAAATTAAATTTACGTAAACATTATTACTAGTGGGAATGCACCTCTATCAGCTAAAGATACTTTGGATGATCCTGGAACCCTGAAGCCCCTTTAGGTGTTGGTGGGGGAGCTACACAGCTCGCCCAGCATCAAAAGGAAGGGAGTTGGCAACATTCAGCTGAGAAGACTTCAGATGAAGATGCGTACATTCGTCTAAGTATATAATATTGATGATAAGAAGGATACAGAGCCAGTGAGTGATCGATATCCATGACAACATCGATGATATAAATAAATTAGGCATCAACCTTAAGAATGATATGTTGTCAAAAACAAATTGAAAGCAAACTGACCTCTAAACATACTTTTCAAGTTTCCAGGTTTAAAAAAATGAATGGAGCACCTTTAAACTGAAGAGCTTCCAATCTCCACACAAACTGGATTTGATGAAATATGATAGCTGTTGTTGTAAGAGATAGGGGATCCATTTATCTCTATTTATACACCAATATCCATCATCATGGGTATTATCTCAAATGGTAGAGCTATTGATTGCTCCTTTTGAGAAATATCTGATAAGAATGCTTCTGCTGAAGAGAAAACCACAATTTTTTTTTTAACTTGACGGTTGTGTAGAGCGGATCTACACATCCGATTAGTTATATATAATAGATATAAAGTTAAAAGCGACCAATAAGCCTGATCGCTGGCCAAAAGACGACAAAATATGCATGCAACTTGCATGCAACGGTAGTACGTAGCGTCCAGCGCAAATACACAAGTACAATACAAACTAACCAACCATCACACAAGCAAAACAACATCATGAGCCATACTGAACAAACGCACAAGGCGTCTAACACCCACTAACCAAAAATCCAGTGATCATTTAAGGGAACTATGTAAGTAGATGGAGCATGAAGACGTTACCATGGGCGAGGGAACTGACGACGTGATGCAAGCCATCGGTCTGAACGCTGCCAACCGATTCATCCCAAGTATGCGAGGTGTCCATCATGACTGGCAGGAAAGGCTGGAACTAGGTACCAGTCGAGGAGGCATGAAGTCTAGCACTGTGTCTGACAACTGAAGTGGACAGAGCTGAAGCGATCATTGGAGAAATATCATTGTAGAGCGGAGAAGGCGGTGGAGTTGCAACCTGGGGAACAATCTGCATGTCGAAGGGGCTGGAGTTGACTGCTTGGGGAATTGGATCTGACATGTCTATGTCTACAAGTGGGTCCCACCTGGGTTCTGGCGAAGGTCAAGGATCCCATCCCATGGGTCCAATAACCTCGAAAGAGCTGTCTGGAGCGACGGGGGGAGTTGGGTTGGTTGGGACATGCACAATGGGTTCAGGGATGGTGGATTCAACAAGAATTGCATCAAAACGACTTTCAGGCTCAATAGAGAAGGAAGGGTCAACAAAGGGTAACTGAAAAGGTTTCATCATAAATTCCCTATTGTTCTCCAACGCATTACCGAGAAGGAGGTCATTAGGGTTCAGGATAGGATGGAAATGGTCCCAGTCTTCCACGGTGATGACATAGTGGCCGTTGTTGAGATAGACGGAATATGTACAAGCACTGCTTTGAGGAGCCATACTCTAGCGAAAACAAACCTAAAGTCTATCTGAGCCCAACGACAGTCGTCGGCACGGAGGAAAATGCCTACTGGGTAAACGACAGCAGTGAGGTACTCATGAAGATGGCGGAGGTGGATAGGAAAACCCCTAATTTTGACCCAAGTAGTTGGCCAAAATTCTCTGACAATGGTTTCGAAAGCTGGAGTCCAAGCTTCAAGGGCAAGGGTAGCGCCTGGTTTGTTAAGAAATTGGTGGTTGAGGGCTGAGTGGTAGAGGTCTGCCATCGGGAATTAGATTAGGTAGTTATGGTCATCGATGATGTAGACGTTCCATTCATAGTGGCGGAAGAGGTCGGATAAGGTGGCGTAGATGCTATTGATGTTCCAGTAGCCGACGAGAACGAAGGCTTTGACGAGGTGGGAGGAATTTGCTGGCAGCGCCAGTTCTAATGAAGAAGTGGACCATTATCATTTTAGGCACATAGACCATTATCTTTAAAGAATTAGACATATGTCCAACATTCTTCCACATGGTCCATGAGACATAACAAAATGATTTTTCTCACTTGGCTTCTAGAAACAGCTTACATGCTTAAACTGTATTTTCAATTAAAAATAAAAAATTAGTAGAAGTATCATGGAGGAAAATAAATTCATTTGAAAATATCACCTTTCATGTATCACAGTACAATATCTTTGGCTGAATTGAACTTTATTTCATAACTTTTCACGAGGACGTTAAAATACTCATCCCAATCCATATGTCATTTAACAAAACTTTATGTATACAATTGAATCCATATAAAATGACAGTCTTTTATTCTGTAAAATGCACAAGACATTACTTAAACACCAAAACAAAAACTTGACATACAAAGTGCTTCACTCGATCTTTATATAAATTGGATGGTAACCCCTTGCTCATGGGATCTGCAATCATCTTTGAAGTATTAATTTGTTGAATAGTTACTTCATTCTCTTGAAATTGTTCTCTAACAATCAAATACTTTATATCGATATGTCTACCTCGGCTCCCAACCTCCCACTTTTGTAATTTTTAGAGAAGAAAACTGCAGTCGAACTATCACGGTAAAGATATATAGGCTTAGAAATTGAATCCATTACTTTAAGCCCTGTGATAAAATTTTGTAATCATTTCTCATGTGATGTTGCTTCAAAACATGACACAAACTCTGCTTCCATTGTTGAAGTTGCAATTATGTTTTGCTTAACACTTTTCCAACATATTGCCGCACCACCAAGTAAGAAAATGAAACCCAATGTTGATTTTCTAGAGTCAATGTAACTAGCAAAATTTGAATATGAATACCCAACAACTTCCAAACGTTCGAATTTCATATATATGTGCATGTAGTCCTTAGTTCTTTGTAGATACCTTAATACTTTGCTCTCTAGTGGCCCATGCCAGGATTGCTTTGATATCTACCTAACATTTCAACTGCAAATATGCAATATCTGATCTTGTACAGACCTAGGCATACATTAAACTGCCGATGACATATGCATATGGAACGTTCTTCATTTGTTTCTTTTTCACATTATTTCTCGGACACCGACTCAAACTGAATTATGGATGCCACACTTGGTGATCAATCTTTCATGTAATATCTTTCTAAAACTTTATTTATATAGGACTTTTGAGATAGCCCTAACATTCCTTTAGTTCTATCCCTATGAATCTCAATGCCAATGAAAAATGATGCTTCACCCATATCTTTCATATTAGATTTTTAGAAAGATATTGTTTAACTTCATAGAGTAAACCCAAGTCACTACTTGCTAACAAAATGTCATCTACATAAAGAAGTAAAATATGAATTTGCTCCTAGTGACCTTAAGATATATACATAATCAACAGTGTTTTAATCCATATACCGATCTATTAAGTCTACAACACTACAACAAAATGACCATATTACAACGGTGGAAAACTGTTGTAATAGACTTTTTACATTGGTGGCTTAACCGTCGTGTATTAAGAAGTTGTAATAGACTAAAGTCTTTTACAACGGTTTTACACCGTTGTAACACCGTTGTAATATGTATATTTTACAACTTTTTCCGTCGTTGTAATATGTATATTTTACAACTTTTTCCACTGTTGTAATATGTATATTTTACAACTTTTTTCCACCGTTGTTATAATTTTTACAACTGTTGTGATATATTTTATTACACCTATTATTTTACAGCTATAATATATGCACAAATTATATACATATTACTAATAAAAGAATTCATTCCAGAATATATTATCTACAAAACTGAAGAAATCAAATAAACATAAAATATGAACCAAAACAATATATTAGATTTTTCAAACTCACATCATTTTTTTTACATAATACATTGAATTTGTAAATCATACAAATAGCTCAAGTACATAAAGCAAGTACAAATAGCTCTAGCTTGCTCCCACCATATGCCAATCTCCGTTTTGTCTATTGAACACCATTCCTGCTCCACATCGAATCCTCATTCATCTTCAACCTCAATCTCAACTGTTATATATGTGTGTCTTTGGAGAAAACAATTTGCTAGAGTCTTCAAACAAAAGATGATAAATGCTCTATGTCATAAGTGTTAATTCATATTCATCATCCATCGTTATGTACCTTACCCAAGGGAGAGCTTGGTATCTGCTCTTCTCAATTATTTTAAGGTATCGAACCTATGGAAAAGTTCTTCAGTGATCCATAAGAGACCATGGTAATTAAATGAACATGTTGGCATACCTGAATTGCAGCTAGGAATCTCGAATTTCACTAGAATGGGAGCCTTCTTCTCGTGTCTCGACCAAGCACAGCCGTGGAAAACCACTTCAATGCCTGGTTGCATCGCACAACACACCTATTTCAATTGTCATTGAAGCTGACAATTCACCACGCAAATACCCGACTGCCAAGTCCCTTCTTCATATATCCACGGCTGTTCACATTAAAACCATACAGGCTGATCGTTGCTTTAGAGAATATGGGCTGACCCCTTCTATTTTATTTTATTTTTTTGAATTGGTGACCCCTTCTATTTTTATTTTCCTTGTTCCCACTGTATTCGTCATTTAGTATTGAAAACAAAATCATGCTTCGCTTTGAAGCTTCAGCCGCCGCACCATCACCCGGCCATCGGAGGCCGATCAACCTGCGCCAAAACCCCATGCCTCTTCACCCTTGATCTTCGCCCCAACTCTCACCTCAACCAGCGTTGCCGTTTGTATCCAGCAGTCCCAAAACCCCCAGCATTTTCCGATCAGATTACGGCCATCCCAAACAAATACAATGAGTTTATCGATTTGGATCTGATGTGTATTCAGCTTGAAAAGCTTATGTGAATTCAACTTGAAGAGCAGATGCGAATCGGACAATTTTGATTTGATGCGAGGAGTGAGATTATTAAGAGGAGGGTAAAAGGAGATTTCATACTTTGATCTGTAGCAAGATCTGATATTTTGGTTTTGAAAAAGTAGATAAAAAGGAGACGGTCTGAAGAGTGCTCACGAATATGAGGAGGAGGAAAGTGAAGCGGTGTAATTGGAAACTGCGAACTGATATAATTAGCGACGATATCGAGGGAATTTTAAAATTTAAGTAAGAGGGAATTTTTCTGATGTTGGAACCAAAATTTTCAATATGGCAGCAAAATTTTAAGTTTTGATCTGGTTGTTTTGAACGTGTATTATAAGTTAGTTAAATGTTGTTTTAAAGGTATATATGGAAAATTTTCAATACGAAAGAAAGCGGACTACTAATTTCATAACCTAATTATTATTTCGAAAGTTATTTAATATGGTAAGTTAAATAATATATAATAACTATTTATTAATTTTATGATTTTTCTTTTCTTTATTTTATGAAAAAATGTATTAAAATATTATACAAATTGCTTGAAATTTTTATTAAAATATTTAATAGTAATTTTTAATTATTTAACTTTTACTTCTTAATTAGTGATTCTTAGTTCTTATTTATTGATTAATAATATTAATTATTCATTAATAAAAACTAATTTTTATCTATTAATCTTTAATAATAATAAATAATTATTATTTATTATTATTATATAGAGAAAAGAAATTATTAATATCAGTTATTACATATTTTCAAATAAACTATTTATTATTATTATTAAACAATAGTTATTGAGTATTAATATTTTTATTAATTATCGAATTTTTATTAATTATTAATACGGTATTTTTATTGTAATGTAGTCATATATTACAACAGTCAAAAATTAAAAGTTGTGATAAGTTTTTATTACAACTGTCAAAATAGCACAGTTGTTAAAAACAAGTTTATTACAACTTTTCTAGAAAAAAGTTGTAAAAAATATTCATTATAACGGTGATTTTACCACCGTTGTAAAATTAAAGTTGTAATATGGTGTTTTTGTTGTAGTGCAAACAAGACGACTCTTTTTGTCTGAAGTAAATCCTTCAGGTTAAGCCATGCAGATTTCCTCTTTCAAATCACCATTAAGGAATGTCGTTTTCACGTCCATTTGATGTAGCTCCAAGTCATAATGATCTACTAATGTCGTAATTATTCTTAACGAGTCCTTCTGAGATACCGGGGAGAATGTCTCACGGTAGTCAATACCTTTCTTTTATGTGAATTCTTTGGCTACTAGTCTAGCTTTACATCTTTCGATTTTTCCATTTGATCATGTTTGTTCTTATAGACCTACTTGCACACAATATGTTTGACTCCTTTAGGCAAATCAACTAATTCACAAACTATATTAGAAGATAAAGAATCCATTTCTACTTTCATAACATTATACCAAGAATCGAGTTTTTTTCTTTAATGGCTTGTGAAAACGAGACTGGATCATCTTCAACACCAATATCATAGTCGGACTCTTAAAGGTACACGTAATAGTCGAAAGAAATTGCACTTCTTCCATCTCATGAGGATCTTCTCAATGTGGTGTCAACTTCCTCATTTGGAGGTTGTTGAACTTCGGTGGCAACTTGATCCTCATGGATCGAAAACTCGACTATCAGTTGCTCTTCTTGTACGACATTTGATGAAATGTCATGAAGAATAACAAAATCCTTTGAATGTTTAGGTATATTTTATTGATCATGAAGTTCATCAGAACCTAAATTTCAATAGAGTTTATACCCTTTGGAATGCTCTGCATAACCAATGAAATAACCATTGAATGTTTTAGGATCGAACTTTCTTTCTCGTGGATTGTACACCCTGACCTCTACTTGATGACCCCAAATGCGTAAATGTTTTAAACTTAGTTTCCAACCATTCCACAACTCAAAAGGTATTTTAGGAACTGCCTTGGTTGAACTCTGTTTAAAATATACATTGTGGTTTTTAAGGCCTCACTCCACAAGGACAAGGGAGATCAGAATTCTAATCATACTTCTTACCATATCTTTTAGTGTACGATTCCTCCTTTCATCCATACCATTCATTTGTGATGAGCCAATAGTCGTATAATGAGCAATAATTCGATGTTCTTCAAAAAATCTTGCAAACGAACCTGGTTTGTGTCCATCTTTTGTATACCTACCATAGTATTCACCACCTCGATCCGCTCGTACAATTTTTATCATTTTTTCTGCTTGTTTCTCTATTTCCACCTTATAAGTTTTAAAAGCATTCAATGCTTCGTGCTTCTCATATACAAGGTAGAGATACATGTATCTTATGTGATCATCAATAAAGGTTATAAAGCATTTTTAACCAATAAAAAAAGGTGTTGAAAAAGGTCTGCATAAGTCAATGTGTATGATTTCTAATGTATTAAAGCTCCTTTTAGCACCCTTTTTATTCTTGTTAGACTTTTTCCCTTTTATACAGTCTAAACAAGTACTTAAATCAGAAAAATCAAGAGTTTATAAAACTCCTTTATTTACCAATCTCTTTATTCTATTTGAGGAAATATGCCACAACCTTCTATGCCAAAACATAATTGAGTTCTCATTGATAATACTCCTTTTCATGCCAATACAACTATCTGTTTTTAATAAACTAAAACCAAAATTTTGATCTAAAAATAATTTAAATAAACCATCTTCAAATTTTTTTCATTTCCAATTATTACACCCTTTTGCAACAAATTAAAACTACTTTCAAAGAAATCAAAACTAAAACCCAAAGGAGTAAGTTTTGAAACAGCATCAAGATTTCTAGAAAATGAAGGAATTAAAAAAAATATTCAGATCAAACACAAAACCAGATTTCAAAACAAGCCTGAATGTTCCAATCACTTCCACATGTGAAAGAGTCTTATTGCCTAAGTAGAAGCATTGTTCACTTTTTGTAGGTCTAGAACTCCCTACGTAGTATTAGCAACATGCATTGTAGAACCAGAGTCAATCCACTATGTATTACTAATAACATTAATTACATTAGATTCCTAACATATTAGGGAAAGAGTGCTACCTTTCTTCATGAGCCGCGCTTTGTTCTTGCAGTCCCTTTTGAAATGTCCCTTCTTGTTGCAGAAAAAACATTTCAGCGCTTCTTTATGCAAAGCCGTATGCAATGCACAAAAGGGGTAACGACCACCCATAACTCTTGCGCTAAATAAGAGGAATTATGCATTGAAGTTGTGCCAGGCAGCTATGGACGATCATCAGAGTAGGTAAACACAAGCAGAACCAGCCGAATAACTCACAGCGCAAGGATAAAATATAATAGAACATATACAACAGAAAAATTAGTGGAGCATCATATAACAAACTTTTAAACGTTCATATCATCTAGAAAGGTTATCCATACATCTATGGATATCACATCAAAGTCTGAACATGAAGCCTCACTACAAATACTCTCAAACAGTGAAAACAAAGATACTATATAATAGTATGGTAATACGTCAGCCTCCTGCTCGCCACCACACAGCAGCATCGTCCTCTCTAATCACCTGTCACCTGCCACCTACTCTGCCCATCTAAATCTGGATGAACAACCCACGTAATAAGAGGGAAACATAAAACCTTAAGTCATACAACAATCTTAGTGAGCGATAAAACAACTATCTAACATCATCAACAATGTATATGAGAATAGGTAGATTAACAAACTATCTACCAACCACCAGAGAAGAACCTATATCTGCCTTCCTCACATCTGATAGTGATAGCCTTTACAATCCATGAATCAAGAAACAATAGCTCAATCATGACAACCAAGAGTAACCAATCAATCACAACACAAACCAACATTCAATAGCAATCATAGAAACTATTTATATCTCACATAAACCATCCTAATTGAGAACAGCATCCCTTAAGCACAAGCTCCAGAGGCCTAAATCAATACCAGATAAGCACTCAAGAAACATCTCCTTTGACGTCAGACAACTTACGTGAGATGGTGCAAATAAAACAACTAAACACTCATGATGCGGCGATCTCTGCCTTTCCTGCTTCGAAACCATCGTTAATTGTATGATGGTCACTTGCCATATGTCAAGTGCTAATGATAAACCCCAGTTCAAGCAAAAACTCCATACACCTTCACGACTCCTAGGTTTGTCTTCTCAAATCTCGACAACTAGGCCCTTCACGACTGTCCAAGGTACAAGGCCCTTCACGACCGCCCAATGTACCCCTGCTTTGAGTCCGCAAGAACTTACGACAACAATAACCTCTCGGCCTTCGCATCTTTACCCATCATCCCCGATGACTATTCACGAGCTCGAGCCCCTCTCAAGCAACCATTATCCTTAAACTCATCACCTTGAGTCATCTTCACATTCATTGCTTTACACTGATCAATGAATACATCATATCACCTCAAACATTCCCATCTGTATATACAACGAAATCATCACCATTCCCGAACCAAATATCATTAATGTAAGATTCTCTACATTTGGGTCATTCTCCATTAGTTCGTGACCTACGTACAACCCGCGACCCAACCCATAAACCAATGACCTGACTCCCCCTAAGCCACCCCAACCTTTCCACGACCTACTTCTCAGGCCATACCCCGAACGACCTAATTCATCTCTAAGCCTTTCTGAAATCTAATGACCTGACTAGGTCGTTGCACCCCCAACGGCCTGATGCTGCTAAAACTCTAGCAACCAAATCTAAACACACCATTTTCCATGACCTTGCCTCCAACGACCTGGACCGGCTCTTCAACCTGAACGACCTAAGCTCTCCAATGGTCCATGCCCTACCACAACCTAAAGTCATTTCTTGGAGGAGAAAAAAAATGATCCGATCTAACAAAAACGACCAGACTTCCAGATTTGGCCAAAACAGCTCCAAACTCCACTAAATCTTTGCCAAATGACAACATTGACGAAACCAACTCATCTAATTCATCCAAATCAACCACAAACGTGTTTTGAAATTGCAAATAACATCAAAATGACAAATATCATCAGTAATCATATAACATTCACCAAAATCATGATAAATAAATAAACTAGAATAATGGATTTAACATGCATAAACATATGAATTAGCATAGAAATTACCAGTTTTAAGTTTCTAGATCAGATCCTATGGTGATTCAAAAAAAAAAAATCTTACAATGATGTAGATCTAAGTGAAAACAATTTGAAAATGATGAAATTTTGGTCAAACAACTCATAAACTTGATTGAAACCATGTGAGAGATGCATAAGACTCACCAAATCTTCAAAACAACACAAAAACACTTGAATCTAAATTCGGACAGTAAAGAACACTCTTCAAATCTTTCAATTTGATGAGATCTCTCTTCGATTGATGTAGATCTTGCTTCAAACGATGTAGATCTTCGATTCTCTTACTTAGATCTAGATTTTAATAGTGGAAATGTGTATTTGATTGAGCAAGGAGGATCACGAGCTCAACCAAATGAGGGAATGAATAAAGCAAACTATTCTCCATGCCTCCAACCCCATATTTATAGCCTCCTACCAGCCCACTAATGGACCTCTCCAAATCAGCCCATTATGGCTTACAAAAAATGAATAGCCAACCGTGAAACACTAATATAACGATTCCTCCCAAACCGCTGAATCAAATCTGTAATGCGACTACTCTATGGAATTGGCAACACCATTTTCTTTCCAATGAAATCGATCTCAACACTGATTCGATGCTAATCAAAAGTTATGCCATGTACAAAACTAATAAGGAAAAATGGTTACAAATAAAATTAATAAAAATTGTGGACGTGTATCACATCCCCATAAACAACATATCAAAACTTGGGAATGATCAAACCCTTAGGGAACAAAATAAAAATACTTTACGAACCTTCGATAAGTAAAATGTGGGCCGTTACATTCTCCCCTCCACCTTAAGAATTTCGTGTAACAACCCGTAAAATGCGAGCCAGTTTGAAATTTTTATTTTGGCAATTTTAGCGAATTTTGAATATTTAAAATGAATTATTTTAAATAATATCGACGTGAAATTTATTTGAATATAAATCGAACGTATATATTATATACGTCGTTGTTAGAATATAAATATTTATATATAACTATAAATAGAATTGAAAACGATTTCGAAATGAATTGAATTGAAAACGATTTCGAAATGAATTGAATATATAACGATTTCGAAATGAATTGAATATATAACGATTTCGAAATGAATTGAATATATAACGATTTCGAAATGAATTGAATATATAACGATTTCGAAATGAATTGAATATATAACGATTTCGAAATGAATTGAATATATAACGATTTCGAAATGAATTGAATATATAACGATTTCGAAATGAATTGAATATATAACGATTTCGAAATGAATTGAATTGAAAACGATTTCGAAATGAATTGAATTGAAACGATTTCGAAATGAATTGAATTGAAAACGATTTCGAAATGAATTGAATTGAAAACGATTTCGAAATGAATTGAATATATAACGATTTCGAAATGAATTGAATATATAACGATTTCGAAATGAATTGAATTGAAAACGATTTCGAAATGAATTGAATTGAAAACGATTACGAAATGAATTGAATTGAAAACGATTTCGAAATGAATTGAAAACGAATTCAAATTGAATTGAAAGCGAATTGAAATGAATTCAAATTGAATTGAATAGAAATGAATTTTAAAACGAATTTATAAAGAAGAATTCAATTTTGATTTGAATTGAAAAGGAAGTTGAAATTGCTTTTGAAACGAAATTAAAACTATTCATATAATTCGTTTTAAATAGAAATCGACGAAATATATATTATATATATAATACAATGGCCTGAATAGAACGCGCTGCGCCGCGGCAGTTCGTGAATTTCGACCATTTATTTCAAGCTGACATTGCGGGAGATCCGACCGTCGGATTCTCCTAAAACCGGAATCGTTGGGTTCGTATCGAAAAGAGCTTTCTAATGAATATTAGGAATTTGAAATCTAACGGTTGGATTTGGAGTTACGTCCAAATCAAATTTGAAAAAGGTCGTTGTAAGTGCAGTTCGATGGCCATTGATGGAAATCGACTGTACGGGCCTTGATAAAATTATTAAAAATAGTAATAATTTGTGTAAAATCATAAGAAATGATTTGGGAAGAATTGGGATGAAAAACTCTATATTTGAAAAGATAAAAATAGATTTTTATCGAGATGAACTAGTTTTGAACTAGAATTATAATTCTATTTATTTTTAAATAAATAAATTGAATTCGAAAAGGGTTTTAAAAATAACCAAAATTTCCAATGTTTGCATTGGAGTGGATTTGAATCGAAATTGTCTTCGGAATATTTCGATGTTGGAATTCGTGGTTATACGGATGTTGTTATGGAAATTTGAAAGATATATATTTATATCGTTATTTCCAATACGACATTTGTTAATCGTAGAATTTGATATTGAATATAAGCCGATATATTTTCTATTCAGAGCCTTATATTGAATATCAAATGTGATTTGGGTTTGTCGTGAATGGTGTCTTCACTAACACCGTTCTTGAACCCAGTAGAGAAAAGATTAAATCTTTTTATTTAGATTTAATGAAGTGTACCAATTAAATAATATTTAATTGGGATTGAATCGATATTGATTTTTGGGTTTATCGTGAACAGTGTTTTAAATAACACTCGTTCTTTAACCCGATAATTAATGAATGTGATTTTGGGTTTATTGTGAACCGTGTTTTAAACGACACTGATTCTTTAACCTAGTTAACGATTAAAACTAAGTGGAGTTTTAATGAATCTTTGATTAGATTGAAATGATCGAGAATGGAGTATCACCAGTTTTGCTCCAGGCGATAGTTAAATCTTTAATTAGATTTGAACGTGAAATGGTAATTGAATTTACCGATAACACCGTGGTGTTAGATATGAAGTATAACCAGTTTTACTTCATGGGATGAATAGGTTGGGATTGGGAAATTAAAACAAATGATTACTTCGGTAAGGTTCGCTAATCCCGACTAGTTTGAATTGATATTCAAAAGTAGATTAAAGCATAAATTCAAGAATTTATCTTTGATAAAAATTAATGGGAACCTTTCCCTATGAACGTGAAATTTAGAAACTAGCTATCGGTTAGCCAAGCAGAATGGTTTTCTGAATATTGATCTGATGTTGGTTTCGGCCTTCGGGGTTAATATTTGGGGAATTATTCTCTTGATTAATTTACGGTTAGTGACTAATGAATTGGAATGAGGCGTATGTTGTATTTGTGTAACACTTATTTAAATATACGCGAGTTATTCGGAAAGACCGGGTTTAACCCATTCTGAATAACTGATACGACGATAAGTCGAAGATGAAGACGATGGTCGAAGACCGGAGGTCTTCACGTCGTTTGGGTAATTACTGATGATCTTGATTGGGCTGTACACCCAAGAAGATGGAAACAGTTAGTGATCGTCCAGACGTACTTGGAGATCGATGGATATGCGGGGTACTAGGTGCCTCCGGTTTCGTTCAGACCCAGAACGGACTTGTAAATGGACTGTGTGTCTGACATTGGATTTTAGTCCGTGTGATTGATCTCTATTAAATATATATCTGTTTGGCGGCGGAGAATTTATTCTCTTGCTTAACGCCCGTCTCTGAGACGTACGAGCTCAGGGGTTATATATTGATGGATATCAATCCCATGGAGTGAATTGCCTGTGTGGCATGCTAAGATGCAAATGATCCAGGCTTCTGTTGAAAAGCAAAGTCTTGTGGTGATGATCGAAGCACGGCCTTTGTGGCGTAGCTTTGTGTAACGTTGATTCGCGAGTATCACACCCGGTATGAATCAAAAACGGGAGACGGACATCAGGGAGGACATGCGTTTCTTTCTAGTTAGGAGTGGCGTCAGTGCTTGAACTGGCTGACGAGTTTGACTCATGTGGATGTTACTTATTATTACTTGCTGAAAAGCGAGGCGCCTCGTGATATCGGTTTCGGCCGATGCTTCTGGTCGGCTGACGGGCCAGATTTACGCCCCAAAGGGCGGAGAAACGTAGTGTTCTGTAACAACCCGGAAAATCTGGGCCAGTTTAAAATTTTTATTTTGGCAATTTTAGCAAATTTTGATTATTTAAAATGAATTATTTTAAATAATATCGACGAGAAATTTAGTTTCAATATAATTCGAACGTATATATTTATACGCGTCGTCGTTAGAATATAAATATTTATATATAATTATAAATAGAATTGAAAATGGCGCGGTAGTTCGATAATTCGATTTCAAACTTCAATTGAATGTACCGGGTGCAAAACAATCCGGATTTTAGTGAAACCAAAAATAATGGAATCTAATTGTGGATATCTTTCCAACGAATCCGACAAATCAAGATTTCATATCGGGAATCAAAAGATATGTCCAGTTGAAAATTCTGAATAGTCGCTATGGAATTCAGGCCCTTAAAAACGGACATTTTGCAAATGACCTCGGATTTCGACGAAACCACTTTTGTTGGGTCCGTGATGTAAAGTTATTGCTAGATTCCAAATTACATAATTTTTCGAATCAATATGTGAGCGTGGCAAAGGAAAACGCGTTTGACCAGTTTCAGTTGATTTTAATCGACTGGAAATTGGCCATTTTTCAAACGGTCTCAGAATTTGGCGAAACTAGTTTTGTTAGGACCGTATTGTCAATACGAAGCTAGAAAATATTTTTCTGGAATTTTTCTAGTTAGTATGTGACCCCGGTAATTTGAAATGTACGTTTAAAATTCAATATATAGATTTAAATATAAATTCAATGGAAACTAATTGTAACTATTGAATCAGCTTGCGATACATATCCCATTGTGTTCGGAATGGGGGTAAAACGCTAGGGACGACAGGCGGTGGGCCTCATTTTGAAGTCGAAAATGAAAGTTGCTTTTTGTGGAAAATTAAATAATAATAATAATAAAAAAACCTTCTCCCCCTATTTCTCTCTGCCCCCCCCCCCCCAATTCATTAAATCGTTAGCTCCAGGCGATGGTTAAATCTTTAATTAGATTTGAACGTGAAATGGTAATTGAATTTACCGATAACACTGTGGTATTAGATATGAAGTATTACCAGTTTTACTTCATGGGATGAATAGGTTGGGATTGGGAAATAAAATAAATGATTACTTCGGTGTGGTTCGCTAATCCCGACTAGTTTGAATTGATATTCAAAGGAGATTAAAGAATAAATTTAAAGAATTTATCTTGGATAAAATTAATGGGAACTTTTCCCAAAGTATAGGAATATTTGAATAAAAGAATATTCTGAATTGGAATGAGGCGTATGTTGTGTTTGTGTAACACTTTTATAATATATACGCGAGTTATTCAGAAAGACCGGGTTTATCCCATTCTGAATAACTGATTCGACGTGGTGTCGAAGATGAAGACGGTGGTCGAAGACCGGAAGTCTTCGCGTCGTTTGGGTGATTACTGATGATCTTGATTGGGCTGTACACCCAAGAAGATGGAAACAGTTAGTGATCGTCCAGACGTGCTTGGAGATCGATGGATATGCGGGGTACTAGGTGCCTCCTGTAACAACCCGTATTTTCAATAACCTGTAATAACATAAATCGAGGCAGAATTTAATTCTAAAATGGGAATCAAGGGAAACGGGCTATGCCATTGTGTTCGTCTCGGAAAAATACGCGAAATAGAGTCCGAGTTTTCGAAAATCGGAGTCCGTATGACCAAGATATGGCCTCGCGAAGTTTCACGAAAATTCCCAAATTAAAGTATACTTAATTAAGTGAAATGGGTTGTGTAGATATATATATATATATATATATATATATTGATATATATATATATATATAATTGAAAATTTAATAAATAAATATGCAAAAATGCTCAAAACAGCGAATTGGGAGAGGGGAATAACCGAACCGGCCGATTTTTGAAGTCGACCCGAGCTCGCTGGGTCGACTAGGGGTTAATCCAGGGTGTTTGGCTGTCAACCCGTGGGCCGATTCGCTCAAGTGCAGATTTTGCATTTGAATGGTTCTCATGGTCCATCTTTAATCTAAAGGCCCTAGATGGTTCCTACACTTGACTTCTTCCCCAAGACATGCTTTGATGGCTTGGATTGAATCTAGGGTTAATCCTATGGCCTAAAACACTTGCCTAATCTATAAATAAGACCCTAACCTACCCTAATTCATTCATAATTAAACCTAGTGACTAAACTATGGCAAAATGCTAGCTCTCATGGCCTCCACTAATTTTATGAAGAGGGTTGCATACTAATCACTCTCTAATCAACTTCTAATCCCTTCTTAGCATCTTAATCTTCTTCATTTGGTGTTCAAAGTTGCTAGTTGTGAGTTTCTATCACTTTGATGATCTTTTGGTAAACTAATTAGATGAGATGTGATGAGATTTATGGTTTTGTATGTGGGTTAACGAGCTTTGAATCATATGATATGATGTTAGCATTAATCTTATGTTTATGCATGTTGAGTATGTAAGCTTATGCAAGTTTAATATGATGTATGTTATGTTTGCATGATGCTAAATATGCAAGTTGTGGGCTATGTAATCATATGCATGTTATGCAAGTTCATGGTAATATGCTATGCAAGTTACATGTTTGTTAATATGCAAGTTACATGTTTGTTAATATGCAAGTTACATGTATGTAAATATGCAAGTTACATGTTTGTTAATATGCAAGTTACATGTTTGTTAATATGCAAGTTACATGTATGTAAATATGCAAGTTACATGTTTCTTTATATGCAAGTTACATGTTTGTTAATATGCGAGTTACATGTATGTAAATATGCAAGTTACATGTTTATTAATATGCAAGTTCATGATGACACATTATGCAAGTCTATAAGCTAATATGCAAGTTTGTTATGCAAAATGAATATGTAAGTTATGTGACATATTATATGCAAGTTATGTGTTTGTTAATATGCAAGATGGCACCTTTGAAACATGTTCATTCATATGCAAGTTGACACCTTTTATATGTGTTATATCATGAACGAAATTACGTGGGAACGATGGGGTAATTAAGTGCATAAGTTAATAAGATTGTGTGAAATTAATATAATTATGCATAACACAAAATAAATAAACATAGTATGGGAATTTGCCTATTTGGTTAGGTGTACCCATACTATGTGTTGGGAATTTACCTATTGAGTTAGGTCTACCCCATGGGAATTTACCTATTAAGTTAGGTCTACCCATGTTAAGAAAACTTGATTAATTAGGGATAATTAATATAAAATTATGAGGGTGATTAATTAGGTGTAATTAATTGACTAAGACACGAGGTTGGACTCAGTTGTAGCGTAAAACTGCCCGGACCCAACCGGCTTAACCAGTTGCTACAAATGTTAGCCCAATGTGAGAGGTCTTAGGCACAAACTAAATACGTAATTAATGTAAAGACACGAGGTTAGACTCTGTTATGACATAAGGCTGCCCGGACCCAACCGGCTTAACCAGCGGTCATAAAAGACAGTCTAATGTGAGAGGTCTTTACAAAGGTTACGTTCTTAATTAATTAATTAAGAAACACTTAACCACATTAGCATGTAGAGGGACATGAGGGGTTAAGTGGGTGCCTCGGGTGGCATGAGAAAATCTAGTGGTTGCCTTGGGTGGCAATAGAAAATACGATTAGAATACTTAACCAAAATAGAACATGTAATTAAAACATGATTAAAGGGTTAAGTGGGATATACTAGAAAAAGGGACAAGCTTAGGTGGGTAGCTTGTGGAGGCCCATTTCAACCAGTAACCCATACGTATCTTTGTGGGCTCGACCCATGTCGAGGACGGGACACGCATACTGGGCTTGACTGTAAGAGGCAAACGGGTTAGCGGTGGCAACGCAAGTCCAACGGGCTTCATATGCGTGAGTGGGCCCGGGCTGGTAGGTAAGCCGTTGTTGCATCGAGTAGATATAAGCCGTGCACCTTTAGTTTCATCAGGTTGCCACATTGGGGAATGATACATCCCACGGTGGGGCCAGCACGGGTATCTACGTTAGGGAGCCGATCGAATGGGAAGTAGTGTGTACACCTAGTGGATTGTAGGGCCCCGTGGCGCCTACTTGGTCACCTAGGGGTACGCAGGTACTAATTAGTAAATTTTATAAGTCCTTGGGTGGGATCAACCTTTAAGTTAGGAACGACTGGTGTGGTGCAGTTTAGTAATTTACCTTAGGGAGGGTAGATGCGTCTTTATCCTTTATCTTCGTTTAGTTGACTGCTTAGGGTAGCCATTCATCCCTATATGTTACCGTATATCAGTTTATGTCTTCTCTGGTTACTTTAACGATTGTATTGTTAAAGTTATAGGACTCGCTCAGACTTATGTCTGACCCTGTTGTTTTTATCTTTTTCCCAACCCTCAGGTCCTACGGTGGATCCTAGCAGTAGTGGAGCTTGATCGGATTGCTGTTCCAGTCTTTAGGAGCTTGGATAGATGTAAAGCTCCAGTTATCCAGTTATCTTTTCTTTTGTTTGGCTATTGTATGAGAGTGGGATTATGTACTTCTTTATTTTGATGGATATTGTACTTGACCTTTATTGTGGTTTTATGATGTAACCAGACATGTTTTACTTCCGCTGTTATGAGATGATGTTTTAAAATTTCAAGTACTATTTATATCTGTCTTGTTGTAATTTTTCTGTTCTATATTCACTAAAATACTCCACCGATGCTATGGCATTCCCTTAGTGAGTGATCATAGCGGGAGTGGGGTGTTACACGTGGTATCAGAGCTTAAGGTTACCAGAACAGATAAAATTTTTGAGAAAAACTACTTTCTAAGAGTATTTTCGAAGAAAGTATTTTTAAAAGCATGTCTTCTAAGAGAAAAAGTTTTTGAAAAAGAAAAGCATAATCCCCAATAGCCATATCTTTATCTTTCGGAATCTCCTTTTTGAATCTTTCCTCTTTCGTTTCAGCATGGCTGAAGATCTTAACATCCCGGAGGGTTTAGTTATACCACTATGGTATAGGAGGTTGCAAGAGGCTAGGGCCGCGGCTGCGGGTCCGGCCAATGCTACTACACCAGAGACAACCGCTCCTCCTCCTCAGCCTAGAGTGGATAATTTTGCTAAGGTTTGCAAGGAGTTCAAGGCTATAGGAGGAAAACCTTTTCTTGGTTCAGAGACTTTCGTAGAGGCTAGAGATTGGCTTAAGGAAGTGGAAGAGTTGCTAGATATCTTTGAAGTGGAAGAGGGAAAGAAAGTCAAGTTGGCGGCTTGGTTAATGAAGGGAGAGGCCTCATTCTGGTGGGAGGTCACTAATGGAGAACGCCCTGTTGACTCTTGGGCAGATTTTAAGCAAAGGTTTGGGGCTAAGTTTCTCTCAAGGGCGGAAGAGAATCTGTTTATGGAGAAGTTCTTGAATTTGAAGCAAGGGAATCTCACGGTGAAAGAATATGTCAACAAATTCAATCAATTAGCAAGGTTTGGCATAGAGTTGGTGAATACACCGGAGAAGAAGGCTTTGAGGTTCGTTAGAGGCTTGAACGAACCATTGCAAGGAATAGCTATGACTCACATTCCTATGGGGGCCACTTTTGAGAAGCTTGTCTACATGGCACTTATGCATGAGGATGATAAGAATTCTAAGGCACCAGAGAAAAAGGGGGATCAGAAGAAACCGCAACAGCAACAACAAGGCAAGGGCGGAAAAGGCAATGGTGACAAAAAGAAGACGAAGAAGAAGTGCTTCAATTGTGGAACACCAGGACACCTCAGTAAGGATTGTCGCAAAAAGAAGAAGACCGGTTGCTTTCATTGTGGTGAAGCAGGGCATCTTGTGAAAAACTGCCCAAAGAAGGGGCAGAAGACGGGGTCTACCTCAGGAGGCCAGGTGCAAGCTCTTATAGCACCACCTCAGTCAGGGGGGCAAGTTCAGGTTCTCTCAGTTCCACCGATTCAGCAGAGAGGTAGAACTATTTCCGTTGAAAGTCTGGTTTTTCTGTTTGATCATCCAGTTCGTACTTTGTTTGACTCTGGCGCATCGCATTCTTTTATCTCATCATCGTTAGTTGAGTCACTGCACTTAGACACCAGTCTAGTTGATGATCCCTTGGTTGTCTCAAACCCAATTGGGGGCTCCATATATCTGTCTATGATATGTTTGGGTTTGAAGATTTCTATACTTAGCGTTGAGTTTAGATGTGATGCTTTTGTATTGGGCTTCACGGGCTATGGGTTGATCTTGGGCATGGACTGGTTATCCAGTAATGGTGCCGTTCTTGATTGCGAAAGGAGAGTTTTCAGGCTCATGACCCGCTTGGGTAACACTCTCGAGATCTCTTGCAATCCCATGGAATCTGTTTTGCTAAGTTATCTTGAATCGCTCGATGCTTCGGTCGAAAGTTTGTGTTCTGTCAGAGTAGTCCGGGAATATCCGGATGTGTTTGAAGAAGTAAAGGGTTTGCCTCCGAAGCGGGAGATAGATTTCCGAATTTATTTGGTGGATAATGCCAAACCAGTGTCTTTGCCAGTACGCCACATGGCTCCTCGTGAGAGAAGAGAACTTCATAAGCAAGTAGGGGAGTTGCTTGAGAAGGGGTTCATAAGGCGAAGTATATCGGAGTGGGGAGCTCCAGTAGTGTTTGCCACGAAGGCGGATGGGTCCCTCAGACTTTGTGTGGATTATAGGGAACTTAATAAGCTCACGAAGAAGAATAGACACCCATTACCGAGGATAGATGATCTCTTTGATCAGTTGGTTGGCGCGTCAGTATTTTCGCAGATGGACTTAGCTACAGGGTTTCATCAGTTAAGAGTGGCGGAGGACAGTATAGAGAAGACTGCTTTCCGGACTCCGGATGGTTTTTATGAGTGGCTAGTGATGCCATTTGGGTTGACAAACGCCCCCGCATACTTTGTTGATCTCATGAGTAGAGTGTTCAGAGAGTATCTGAATAAGTTTGTAGTAGTTTTTGTGGATGACATCTTGGTCTTTTCCAAGAATGAAGAAGAGCATGCCTTACATCTCAAGGAAGTGTTGGAGACTCTTCGAGCGCATAGTCTTAAAGCTAAATTCTCTAAATGCCATTTTTGGAGAAGAGAAGTGCGATTCTTAGGGCATGTGGTCTCTAAGGAAGGGATAGCTGTGGATCCCGCAAAGATAGTATCTATCCAGGATTGGAAAGTTCCTAGAAATGCTACCGAGGTAAGAAGTTTCTTGGGGTTGGCAGGATATTATAGGAAGTTCATCAAAGACTTCGCGAAGATATCAGCCCCATTAACCCGCTTGACGAAGAAGAATCTGGTTTTCTCATGGGATGTAGATTGTGATGATGCTTTCCGACGGTTAAAGAGAGCTTTGACCACCGCTCCAGTTTTAGTGCTTCCAGATGGGAGTAAGCCGTTTGTTGTTTATACCGATGCTTGTGGAACAGGATTAGGCGCAGTCTTGATGCAGGAGGGAAGGGTAATAGCCTATGGAGGGAGACAATTGAGAGTGCATGAGAAGAATTACCCTACCCATGATCTAGAGTTGGCCGCGATTGTTTTCGCACTTAAGTCTTGGCGCCATTATCTTCTTGGTGAGAGATTCGAGTTGTTCACCGACCATAAATCATTGAAGTACTTATTCTCTCAGAAGGATTTAAACTTAAGACAGCAAAGGTGGATGGAGTTCTTAGCATCCTATGATTTCGAGATAGCGTATACCCCTGGTAAGGGTAACGTGGTGGCAGACGCCTTAAGTAGAAAAAGGCTATCTTTGAGTCCATTGTTCGTGGAACGACGAAGCTTGGAGTTTCTTTCTTTGTTTGACTTCAGACCTTCTGTTGATTTTGTACCTGGTTTGTTGGCATCCTTGGAGGTTAGACCTACTCTTTTGAGACGGATTGGCGAGGCTCAGCGAGACGACCCACAGTTGGTTGTGTTGGTAGAGAAGCTTATAAGAGGGGAGTCGTCCAGCCATTTGGGTAGATACACCATAGATGATAAGGGATGGTTGCATAGAGACGGTAGACTTTGTGTACCGCAAGATGAGGGTTTGAAGAAGGCTATTTTGGATGATGCACATCGTTCAAGAATGACTATTCATCCCGGTGGAGACAAAATGTACCAAGACATGAAGAGAGTTTTCTTTTGGGCCGGTATGAAGAAAGATGTGGCCGAGTATGTGGCTAGATGCTTAGTGTGCCAACAAGTTAAAGTGGAGCAAAGGAAACCCGGTGGGTTGCTACACCCATTGGAAGTTCCACAGTGGAAGTGGGATAGTGTCTCGATGGATTTCATCGACGGGTTACCGAGATCGAGGAAGGGCAATACGGGAATTTGGGTTGTGGTAGACAGACTTACAAAGAGTGCCCATTTTATACCCGTAAAGAGTAAGAGGACCGCTCCATGGCTTGCTTCAGTCTATGTTAGAGAGATTGTTAGATTGCATGGCGTACCATCCAGCATTGTGAGTGATCGAGATCCTATTTTCACTAGTGAGTTTTGGAGAAGTTTGCAAGAGGCGGTAGGGACTCAGTTGTGTTTGAGCACCGCATATCATCCTCAGACGGACGGTCAGACCGAGAGGGTGAACCGTATCTTAGAAGATCTTTTGAGGCTTTGTATCTTGGATTTTGGAGGTACATGGGAAGAACATCTTCCTTTGGTGGAGTTCGCATATAATAACAGCTTTCAGTCCAGTATTGGTATGGCTCCTTTCGAAGCTCTTTATGGAAGGCCTTGTCGATCTCCTACATGTTGGTGGGAATCTACGGATAAGATCTTGCTTGGGCCGGATATGGTTAGAGAGACTTCAGAGAAGATTGATTTAATTCGAAAAAGGATGAAAGCAGCGCAAGATAGACAGAAATCTTATGCGGATCGGAGAAGGACGGATCTTGAGTTTGAGGTTGGGGACATGGTTTTTGTCAAAGTATCTCCATTGAGAAATGTTGTTCGCTTTGGGTCCGTAGGGAAGTTAGCACCGAGATTTGTTGGGCCGTTTCCTATTAAGGAAAGGATTGGACGGATGGCATATAGGGTGGAGTTGCCCGACAGACTTAGTGGTGTTCATGATGTATTCCATGTATCACATTTGAGGAAGTGCTTACATGAGACCGCGGAGGTGGTAGAGCCGAGCTTGCTTAGAGATGTAGAGGTAGAGCGTGATGCGACGATTCGACGAGCTCCTACTCGCATCCTTGGGTCAGAAACTAGGAAGTTGAGGAACAGAGAAGTTCAGCTAGTTAAAGTGCAATGGGGAGATGACGAAAGCAATGCTACTTGGGAGACGGAAGCAAAGATGCGTTCTTTGTATCCATTTCTTTTTGAGAGTATGTCTTTTAACTTCTCCTTTATTGCTTGTCTAGTACTTATCTTATCTTTAGTATATCCTCTCGCTAATACCTATGACCTTTAGATAGGGTAAAACCTATGGTTGAGACATGTGTTTGAAACATGTTATGGTTGATGGATGCATATGGATGCAATTGTTTGCTAGTGGTTGCTCGTGGATGCATATACACACACATTAGGCACTAGATCGGCTCAGTCACTTCATGTTGCATATTGCATAAATGGATGTGGTAGTTAGATTGATGGATGTATCATGGCTGTGTTATCATATGGATGATGCATTTTTGTGTATGGTTGTGCACGCATGTAGAAATTTGTATGTGTCAATAGGGTTTCGCATACATATTGGATGCATGGCACTATCATGGTTTGCATTAAGGAGGTTTACTGTATCAGTAACCGCCTGATTTTCGCATTAGGTAAGTACATATACACACACTTTTGCATATATCCATCCAGCATTTAGAATCTTGTAAGGACAATGATTGCTCGTGGATGATGCTTTGAGTAGATGGATGATTGGATGGTAGGATACGTTCTTCCTAACTTGAAGATTTCGGGGACGAAATCCTTTAAGGAGGGGAGAATGTAACAACCCGTATTTTCAATAACCTGTAATAACATAAATCGAGGCAGAATTTAATTCTAAAATGGGAATCAAGGGAAACGGGCTATGCCATTGTGTTCGTCTCGGAAAAATACGCGAAATAGAGTCCGAGTTTTCGAAAATCGGAGTCCGTATGACCAAGATATGGCCTCGCGAAGTTTCACGAAAATTCCCAAATTAAAGTATACTTAATTAAGTGAAATGGGTTGTGTAGATATATATATATATATATTGATATATATATATATATATAATTGAAAATTTAATAAATAAATATGCAAAAATGCTCAAAACAGCGAATTGGGAGAGGGGAATAACCGAACCGGCCGATTTTTGAAGTCGACCCGAGCCCGCTGGGTCGACTAGGGGTTAATCCAGGGTGTTTGGCTGTCAACCCGTGGGCCGATTCGCTCAAGTGCAGATTTTGCATTTGAATGGTTCTCATGGTCCATCTTTAATCTAAAGGCCCTAGATGGTTCCTACACTTGACTTCTTCCCCAAGACATGCTTTGATGGCTTGGATTGAATCTAGGGTTAATCCTATGGCCTAAAACACTTGCCTAATCTATAAATAAGACCCTAACCTACCCTAATTCATTCATAATTAAACCTAGTGACTAAACTATGGCAAAATGCTAGCTCTCATGGCCTCCACTAATTTTATGAAGAGGGTTGCATACTAATCACTCTCTAATCAACTTCTAATCCCTTCTTAGCATCTTAATCTTCTTCATTTGGTGTTCAAAGTTGCTAGTTGTGAGTTTCTATCACTTTGATGATCTTTTGGTAAACTAATTAGATGAGATGTGATGAGATTTATGGTTTTGTATGTGGGTTAACGAGCTTTGAATCATATGATATGATGTTAGCATTAATCTTATGTTTATGCATGTTGAGTATGTAAGCTTATGCAAGTTTAATATGATGTATGTTATGTTTGCATGATGCTAAATATGCAAGTTGTGGGCTATGTAATCATATGCATGTTATGCAAGTTCATGGTAATATGCTATGCAAGTTACATGTTTGTTAATATGCAAGTTACATGTTTGTTAATATGCAAGTTACATGTATGTAAATATGCAAGTTACATGTTTGTTAATATGCAAGTTACATGTTTGTTAATATGCAAGTTACATGTATGTAAACATGCAAGTTACATGTTTCTTTATATGCAAGTTACATGTTTGTTAATATGCGAGTTACATGTATGTAAATATGCAAGTTACATGTTTATTAATATGCAAGTTCATGATGACACATTATGCAAGTCTATAAGCTAATATGCAAGTTTGTTATGCAAAATGAATATGTAAGTTATGTGACATATTATATGCAAGTTATGTGTTTGTTAATATGCAAGATGGCACCTTTGAAACATGTTCATTCATATGCAAGTTGACACCTTTTATATGTGTTATATCATGAACGAAATTACGTGGGAACGATGGGGTAATTAAGTGCATAAGTTAATAAGATTGTGTGAAATTAATATAATTATGCATAACACAAAATAAATAAACATAGTATGGGAATTTGCCTATTTGGTTAGGTGTACCCATACTATGTGTTGGGAATTTACCTATTGAGTTAGGTCTACCCCATGGGAATTTACCTATTAAGTTAGGTCTACCCATGTTAAGAAAACTTGATTAATTAGGGATAATTAATATAAAATTATGAGGGTGATTAATTAGGTGTAATTAATTGACTAAGACACGAGGTTGGACTCAGTTGTAGCGTAAAACTGCCCGGACCCAACCGGCTTAACCAGTTGCTACAAATGTTAGCCCAATGTGAGAGGTCTTAGGCACAAACTAAATACGTAATTAATGTAAAGACACGAGGTTAGACTCTGTTATGACATAAGGCTGCCCGGACCCAACCGGCTTAACCAGCGGTCATAAAAGACAGTCTAATGTGAGAGGTCTTTACAAAGGTTACGTTCTTAATTAATTAATTAAGAAACACTTAACCACATTAGCATGTAGAGGGACATGAGGGGTTAAGTGGGTGCCTCGGGTGGCATGAGAAAATCTAGTGGTTGCCTTGGGTGGCAATAGAAAATACGATTAGAATACTTAACCAAAATAGAACATGTAATTAAAACATGATTAAAGGGTTAAGTGGGATATACTAGAAAAAGGGACAAGCTTAGGTGGGTAGCTTGTGGAGGCCCATTTCAACCAGTAACCCATACGTATCTTTGTGGGCTCGACCCATGTCGAGGACGGGACACGCATACTGGGCTTGACTGTAAGAGGCAAACGGGTTAGCGGTGGCAACGCAAGTCCAACGGGCTTCATATGCGTGAGTGGGCCCGGGCTGGTAGGTAAGCCGTTGTTGCATCGAGTAGATATAAGCCGTGCACCTTTAGTTTCATCAGGTTGCCACATTGGGGAATGATACATCCCACGGTGGGGCCAGCACGGGTATCTACGTTAGGGAGCCGATCGAATGGGAAGTAGTGTGTACACCTAGTGGATTGTAGGGCCCCGTGGCGCCTACTTGGTCACCTAGGGGTACGCAGGTACTAATTAGTAAATTTTATAAGTCCTTGGGTGGGATCAACCTTTAAGTTAGGAACGACTGGTGTGGTGCAGTTTAGTAATTTACCTTAGGGAGGGTAGATGCGTCTTTATCCTTTATCTTCGTTTAGTTGACTGCTTAGGGTAGCCATTCATCCCTATATGTTACCGTATATCAGTTTATGTCTTCTCTGGTTACTTTAACGATTGTATTGTTAAAGTTATAGGACTCGCTCAGACTTATGTCTGACCCTGTTGTTTTTATCTTTTTCCCAACCCTCAGGTCCTACGGTGGATCCTAGCAGTAGTGGAGCTTGATCGGATTGCTGTTCCAGTCTTTAGGAGCTTGGATAGATGTAAAGCTCCAGTTATCCAGTTATCTTTTCTTTTGTTTGGCTATTGTATGAGAGTGGGATTATGTACTTCTTTATTTTGATGGATATTGTACTTGACCTTTATTGTGGTTTTATGATGTAACCAGACATGTTTTACTTCCGCTGTTATGAGATGATGTTTTAAAATTTCAAGTACTATTTATATCTGTCTTGTTGTAATTTTTCTGTTCTATATTCACTAAAATACTCCACCGATGCTATGGCATTCCCTTAGTGAGTGATCATAGCGGGAGTGGGGTGTTACACCTCCGGTTTCGTTCAGACCCAGAACGGACTTGTAAATGGACTGTGTGTCTGACATTGGATTTTAGTCCGTGTGATTGATCTCTATTAAATATATATCTGTTTGGCAGCGGAGAATTTATTCTCTTGCTTAACGCCCTTCTCTGAGACATACAAGCTCAGGGGTTATATATTGATGGATATCAAACGCATGGAGTGAATTGCCTGTGTGGCATGCCTAAGTGGCAATTGATCGAGGCTTCTGTTGAAAAGCAAAGTCTTGTGGTGATGATCAAAGCACAGCCTGTGTGGCATAGCTTTGTGTAACGTTTACTTCGCGAGTTTCACACCCGGTATGAACCAAAAACGGGAGAGGACATCAGGGAGGACTTGCGTTTCTTTCTAGCTAGAAGTGGCATCAGTGGTTTTACACGCCCTGACGAGTTTGACTTATGTGGTTGTTGCTGTTGCGAGGCGCCTCGGTTTGATCGGAAGATCCGGGTCCGATGGAGTCATTTGTTGGCTCATTTACGCCCCATAGGGCGGAGAGACGTAGTGTTCAGGCATAATAATCCACATCGGTGGACCGGCCCTGACGATCCAAGGCCCACCTGAGTCTGGGACCTGAGACATGGGCTAGATTGTCTCGAATCGGTAGAGGACTATCTTTTGCCTCGGTTCATAGACGGAAATCCAATTTCCAAATACGTGACATTTGCGGTTTTATTTGTAGAGCCTAGTATGACGACTTAGTGGGATGGGGCGCTCATGCCGCCTATGATTGATACTTATGATTTGAAGTTGTTTTATACACTATGCACTTATAATAGTATCAAATGATTTGTTTTAAACGTATCAAGCATTCTTGGCTATTATAAGGTAAAAACCCTATCCCCCGGCTTGCGTTGCATTGTATGATAGGACCTGGGTCTTACAATAGCTTCATTTTTCTTTATTTAGCATTGCGCTGTTGTTTTATGCACTGGTATTCTTGGGAGGAAACCCGTTCCGTGTTATACGGCGTGGTCCCTTGATTTACCTAACTTTAAAAATAAAGATTAACTGTTTTAGTTCTCACACCAGTCACATGACTGACCTGGAGTTTATTGTTTTAACCTAAACTCTGGGTGCCCTTATTTTGACACGGGCAGCTAGTAGTTTTGGTTTTGCAGATTTATATTCACAGGATCCTGGTTTACAGCTGGAACGATATCCGGAAAGCTTTGTATCCGTATATCTCATTCTAGTTGTGTATTGTATTATTTTCCGCTGCGATGTTTTTAAAGGTAATTTAAATCTCTGATATTTCTGTGTAATATTCATTTATACTCTGTATATTCTTGTAATCTGATGCATTGTTGTAATATACAATGAAATGTTCTTCTGTATGCGTTCTGTATGTGGCTTGTTCTCGAATTATCCGACGCTTTCCTTTACGGGGGAGTTACGGGTCTTTACACGTGGTATCAGAGCTTTGGTTTACAAAGCTCGGAGAACAAGGCACATTAGAACCATACGAAAGAATTCATCAGATATTGGATTAGTAATATCCAATTAGAATGACTCGTCAGAGATGGGATCAGTAGTATCCTAGAACGAGTGTAAGGAGTATAATTTTGAAAGTGAAAACAAATTTTTGTTTTGAAAATTTAAATCAATTATTCGTATTTGATTATCTATTTATATTGATGTGGACAATCCAGTATATATAGATTTTGCGTATACGTCTGATCCGCGTGTATTCGAAATTTTAATATACTGGATAGATATAGAATCATACTCTAGTCGCCCGGAGATGATTCAGATGATGAGGCATCATCATCAGTGTTTATATTCGAGCGACGAAAGTGAGATTTCTATATATTTCCTATTGACTGGTGTGAGAACCAAAAATTGGATAGGGCCTATTGTTGTGATTTGGCATCAAAAACATGATTTTCTGTATATGTATCAAAGATAATGAATTTGAAACTCTAATTCACTAATTGATTGATGTTTGTGTTGTTCGTTTATTTATTTGCTAATTTTTAGCCATTTAGCCTAATTGAATCAAATATTGAATTGTATTGAAAATTGGTCGCATCTGCTTGCATATACATGTATATCATTGAACATGTCATAGCAAGGAGGCTAGAGCAGAGAATAAAATTTGTTTGCCCGACAAATAGGTACATGTTTACTACATAATTTCCTGTTTTGTTTGGGTGATGATGATTTTATGAGCCTATTGGCTAGCCGCTTGGCTTTTTCTTTTTCTTTTTGAGATCTGAAGGACCGGGGAAGCTATTTGAAATTCCCCGATGCTCCCGGTGCAGGGGAGGTTATGGCGAAATTTTTCAAAAATTTAGGGTGTTAGCCAAAATTTTGAGATTTTAGAAAATTCTTAGAAACTGAAAAGTTGGAGAATGGAAGCCAAATCGAACGTAGAGTTGAATAATCAAACCACTTTCGACTTTGTTCCTTTTCGGGGACGAAAAGTTTTAAGTGAGGGAGATTGTAACAACCCGGAAAATCTGGGCCAGTTTAAAATTTTTATTTTGGCAATTTTAGCAAATTTTGATTATTTAAAATGAATTATTTTAAATAATATCGACGAGAAATTTAGTTTCAATATAATTCGAACGTATATATTTATACGCGTCGTCGTTAGAATATAAATATTTATATATAATTATAAATAGAATTGAAAATGGCGCGGTAGTTCGATAATTCGATTTCAAACTTCAATTGAATGTACCGGGTGCAAAACAATCCGGATTTTAGTGAAACCAAAAATAATGGAATCTAATTGTGGATATCTTTCCAACGAATCTGACAAATCAAGATTTCATATCGGGAATCAAAAGATATGTCCAGTTGAAAATTCTGAATAGTCGCTATGGAATTCAGGCCCTTAAAAATGGACATTTTGCAAATGACCTCGGATTTCGATGAAACCACTTTTGTTGGGTCCGTGATGTAAAGTTATTGCTAGATTCCAAATTACATAATTTTTCGAATCAATATGTGAGCGTGGCAAAGGAAAACGCGTTTGACCAGTTTCAGTTGATTTTAATCGACTGGAAATTGGCCATTTTTCAAACGGTCTCAGAATTTGGCGAAACTAGTTTTGTTAGGACCGTATTGTCAATACGAAGCTAGAAAATATTTTTCTGGAATTTTTCTAGTTAGTATGTGACCCCGGTAAATTGAAATGTACGTTTAAAATTCAATATATAGATTTAAATGTAAATTCAATGGAAACTAATTGTAACTATCGAATCAGCTTGCGATACATATCCCATTGTGTTCGGAATGGGGGTAAAACGCTAGGGACGACAGGCGGTGGGCCTCGTTTTGAAGTCGAAAATGAAAGTTGCTTTTTGTGGAAAATTAAATAATAAAAAAAAAAAAAAAACAAAACCTTCTCCCCCTATTTCTCTCTGCCCCCCCCCCCCCCAATTCATTAAATCGTTTGCTCCAGGCGATGGTTAAATCTTTAATTAGATTTGAACGTGAAATGGTAATTGAATTTACCGATAACACTGTGGTGTTAGATATGAAGTATTACCAGTTTTACTTCATGGGATGAATAGGTTGGGATTGGGAAATAAAATAAATGATTACTTCGGTGTGGTTCGCTAATCCCGACTAGTTTGAATTGATATTCAAAGGAGATTAAAGAATAAATTCAAAGAATTTATCTTGGATAAAATTAATGGGAACTTTTCCCAAAGTATAGGAATATTTGAATAAAAGAATATTCTGAATTGGAATGAGGCGTATGTTGTGTTTGTGTAACACTTTTATAATATATACGCGAGTTATTCAGAAAGACCGGGTTTATCCCATTCTGAATAACTGATTCGACGTGGTGTCGAAGATGAAGACGGTGGTCGAAGACCGGAAGTCTTCGCGTCGTTTGGGTGATTACTGATGATCTTGATTGGGCTGTACACCCAAGAAGATGGAAACAGTTAGTGATCGTCCAGACGTGCTTGGAGATCGATGGATATGCGGGGTACTAGGTGCCTCCGGTTTCGTTCAGACCCAGAACGGACTTGTAAATGGACTGTGTGTCTGACATTGGATTTTAGTCCGTGTGATTGATCTCTATTAAATATATATCTGTTTGGCGGTGGAAAATTTATTCTCTTGCTTAACGCCCTTCTCTGAGACATACGAGCTCAGGGGTTATATATTGATGGATATCAAACGCATGGAGTGAATTGCCTGTGAGGCATGCCTAAGTGGCAATTGATCGAGGCTTCTGTTGAAAAGCAAAGTCTTGTGGTGATGATCAAAGCACAACCTATGTGGCATAGCTTTGTGTAACGTTTACTTCGCGAGTTTCACACCCGGTATGAACCAAAAACGGGAGAGGACATCAGGGAGGACTTGCGTTTCTTTCTAGCTAGAAGTGGCGTCAGTGGTTTTACACGCCCTGACGAGTTTGACTTATATGGTTGTTGCTGTTGCGAGGCGCCTCGGTTTGATCGGACGATCCGGGTCCGATGGAGTCATTTGTTGGCTCATTTACGCCCCATAGGGCGGAGAGACGTAGTGTTCAGGCACAATAATCCACATCGGTGGACCGGCCCTGACGATCCAAGGCCCACCTGAGTCTGGGACCTGATACATGGGCTAGATTGTCTCGAATCGGTAGAGGACTATCTTTTGCCTCGGTTCATAGACGGAAATCCAATTTCCAAATACGTGACATTTGCGGTTTTATTTGTAGAGCCTAGTATGACGACATAGTGGGATGGGGCGCTCATGCCGCCTATGATTGATACTTATGATTTGAAGTTGTTTTATACACTATGCACTTATAATAGTATCAAATGATTTGTTTTAAACGTATCAAGCATTCTTGGCTATTATAAGGTAAAAACCCTATCCCCCGGCTTGCGTTGCATTGTATGATAGGACCTGGGTCTTATAATAGCTTCATTTTTCTTTATTTAGCATTGAGTTGTTGTTTTATGCACCGGTATTCTTGGGAGGAAACCCGTTCCGTGTTATACGGCGTGGTCCCTTGATTTACCTAACTTTAAAAATAAAGATTAACTGTTTTAGTTCTCACACCAGTCACATGACTGACCTGGAGTTTATTGTTTTAACCTAAACTCTGGGTGCCCTTATTTTGACACGGGCAGCTAGTAGTTTTGGTTTTGCAGATTTATATTCACAGGATCCTGGTTTACAGCTGGAACGATATCCGGAAAGCTTTGTATCCGTATATCTCATTCTAGTTGTGTATTGTATTATTTTCCGCTGCGATGTTTTTAAAGGTAATTTAAATCTCTGATATTTCTGTGTAATATTCATTTATACTCTGTATATTCTTGTAATCTGATGCATTGTTGTAATATACAATGAAATGTTCTTCTGTATGCGTTCTGTATGTGGCTTGTTCTCGAACTATCCGACGCTTTCCTTTACGGGGGAGTTACGGGTCTTTACACGTTCAGGCATAATAATCCACATCGGTGGACCGGCCCTGACGATCCAAGGCCCACCTGAGTCTGGGTCCTGAGACATGGACTAAATTGTCTCGAATCGGTAGAGGATCTTGCCCCTTGCCTCGGTTCATACCATAAATGATAACCCAACTTCCAATACGTCGTCTTGCGGTTTTGATTGTAAACTTATATATGGCGACATAGTGTTATGGGCCATTCATGCCGCCTATGATTGATACTTATGATTTGAAGTTGTTTTATACACTATGCACTTATTATAGTATCAAATGATTTGGTTTAAACGTATCAAGCATTCTTTGGCTGTTATAAGGGAAAACCCTATCCTCGGCTGCGTTGCATTGTGTGATGGGACCTGGGTCTTATAACAGCTTCATTTTTCTTTATTTAGCATTGCGCTGTTTGTTTTATGCACTGGTATTCTTGGGAGGAAACCCGTTCCGTGTTATACGGCGTGGTCCCTTGATTTACCTAACTTTAAAATAAAGATTAACTGTTTTAGTTCTCACACCAGTCCCATGACTGACCTGGAGTTTATTGTTTTAACCTAAACTCTGGGTGCCCTTATTTTGACACGGGCAGCTAGTAGTTTTGGTTTTACAGATTTATATTCACAGGATCCTGGTTTACAGCTGGAACGATATCCGGAAAGCTTTGTATCCGTATATCTCATTCTAGTTGTGTATTGTATTATTTTCCGCTGCGATGTATTTAAATGTAATTTAAATCTCTGATATTTCTGTGTAATATTCATTTTTACTCTGTATATTCTTGTAATCTGATGCATTGTTGTAAGATACAATGAAACGTTCTTCTGTTTGTGTTCTGTTGTGGCTTGTTCTCGAACTATCCGACGCTTTTCTTTACGGGGAAGTTACGGGTTTTCACAGTTGGTATCAGAGCTTTGGTTTACAAAGCTTAGAGAACAAGGCATATTAGAACCATACAAAAGAATTCATCAGATATTGGGTTAGTAATATCCAATTAGAATGACTCGTTAGAAATGGGATCAGTAGTATCCTAGAACGAGTGTGAAGGGTATATTTTTCAAATGAAAACAAATTTTTGTTTTGAAAATTTAAATCAATTATTCGTATTTGATTATCTATTTATATTGATGTGGACAATCCAGTATATATAGATTTTGCGTATACGTCTGATCCGCGTGTATTCGAAATTTTAATATACTGGATAGATATAGAATCACATTCTAGTCGCCCGGACATGATTCTGATGATGGCGCGCCATCACCGGTATTTATTTTCGTGTTTCGATGGTATGATATCTATATATTTCCATTAGACTGGTGTGAGAACCAAAACTAATATAGTTAGAACACATTGTTGTGATTTGGCATCAAAACATGATTTTCCTTGTATATATCAAAATTATGAATTTGAAACGTTAATCCACTAATTGATTGATGTTTGTGTTGTTTGTTTATTTGTTTGCTAATTTTGAACCATTTATGCCTAATTGAATCAAATATTGAATTATATTGAAAGTTGGTCGCATTTTCTTGCAAATACATATACTTACATTGAACAGGTCATAGCAAGGAGGCTAGAGCAGAGAATAAAATTTGTTTGCCCGACAAATAGGTACATGTTTACTACATAATTTCCTGTTTTGTTTGGGTGATGATGATTTTGTGAGCCTATTGGCTAGCCGCTTGGCTTTTTCTTTTTCTTTTTGAGATCTGAAGGACCGGGGAAGCTATTTGAAATTCCCCGATGCTCCCGGTGCAGGGGAGGTTATGGCGAAATTTTTCGAAAATTTAGGGTGTTAGCCAAATTTTTGAAATTTTGAAAATTCTTAGAAACTGAAAAGTTGGAGAATGGAAGCCTGATCGAGCGTAGAATTGATTAATCAAACCACTTTCGACTTTGTTCCTTTTCGGGGACGAAAAGTTTTAAGTGGGGGAGATTGTAACAACCCGTAAAATGCGAGCCAGTTTGAAATTTTTATTTTGGCAATTTTAGCGAATTTTGAATATTTAAAATGAATTATTTTAAATAATATCGACGTGAAATTTATTTGAATATAAATCGAACGTATATATTATATACGTCGTCGTTAGAATATAAATATTTATATATAACTATAAATAGAATTGAAAACGATTTCGAAATGAATTGAATATATAACGATTTCGAAATGAATTGAATATATAACGATTTCGAAATGAATTGAATATATAACGATTTCGAAATGAATTGAATATATAACGATTTCGAAATGAATTGAATATATAACGATTTCGAAATGAATTGAATATATAACGATTTCGAAATGAATTGAATATATAACGATTTCGAAATAAATTGAATTGAAAACGATTTCGAAATGAATTGAATTGAAACGATTTCGAAATGAATTGAATTGAAAACGATTTTGAAATGAATTGAATTGAAAACGATTTCGAAATGAATTGAATATATAACGATTTCGAAATGAATTGAATATATAACGATTTCGAAATGAATTGAATTGAAAACGATTTCGAAATGAATTGAATTGAAAACGATTTCGAAATGAATTGAATTGAAAACGAATTCAAATTGAATTGAAAGCGAATTGAAATGAATTCAAATTGAATTGAATAGAAATGAATTTTAAAACGAATTTATAAAGAAGAATTCAATTTTGATTTGAATTGAAAAGGAAGTTGAAATTGCTTTTGAAACGAAATTAAAACTATTCATATAATTCGTTTTAAATAGAAATCGACGAAATATATATTATATATATTATATATATAATATAATGGCCTGAATAGAACGCGCCGCGCCGCGGCAGTTCGTGAATTTCGACCATTTATTTCAAACTGACATTGCGGGAGATCCGACCGTCGGATTCTCCTAAAACCGGAACCGTTGGGTTCGTATCGAAAAGAGCTTTCTAATGAATATTAGAAATTTGAAATCTAACGGTTGGATTTGGAGTTACGTCCAAATCAAATTTGAAAAAGGTCGCTGTAAGTGCAGTTCGATGGCCATTGATGGAATACGGGCCTTGATAAAATTATTAAAAATAGTAATAATTTGTGTAAAATCATAAGAAATGATTTGGGAAGAATTGGGATGAAAAACTCCATATTTGAAAAGATAAAAATAGATTTTTATCGAGATGAACTAGTTTTGAACTAGAATTATAATTCTATTTATTTTTAAATAAATAAATTGAATTCGAAAAGGGTTTTAAAAATAACCAAAATTTCCAATGATTGCATTGGAGTGGATTTGAATCGAAATTGTCTTCGGAATATTTCGATGTTGGAATTCGTGGTTATACGGATGTTGTTATGGAAATTTGAAAGATATATATTTATATCGTTATTTCCAATACGACATTTGTTAATCGTAGAATTTGATATTGAATATAAGCCGATATATTTTCTATTCAGAGCCTTATATTGAATATCAAATGTGATTTGGGTTTGTCGTGAATGGTGTCTTCACTAACACCGTTCTTGAACCCAGTAGAGAAAAGATTAAATCTTTTTATTTAGATTTAATGAAGTGTACCAATTAAATAATATTTAATTGGGATTGAATCGATATTGATTTTTGGGTTTATCGTGAACAGTGTTTTAAATAACACTCGTTCTTTAACCCGATAATTAATGAATGTGATTTTGGGTTTATTGTGAACCGTGTTTTAAACGACACTGATTCTTTAACCCAGTTAACGATTAAAACTAAGTGGAGTTTTAATGAATCTTTGATTAGATTGAAATGATCGAGAATGGAGTATCACCAGTTTTTCTCCAGGCGATAGTTAAATCTTTAATTAGATTTGAACGTGAAATGGTAATTGAATTTACCGATAACACCGTGGTGTTAGATATGAAGTATAACCAGTTTTACTTCATGGGATGAATAGGTTGGGATTGGGAAATTAAAACAAATGATTACTTCGGTAAGGTTCGCTAATCCCGACTAGTTTGAATTGATATTCAAAAGTAGATTAAAGCATAAATTCAAGAATTTATCTTTGATAAAAATTAATGGGAACCTTTCCCTATGAACGTGAAATTTAGAAACTAACTGTCGGTTAGCCAAGCAGAATGGTTTTCTGAATATTGATCTGATGTTGGTTTCGGCCTTCGGGGTTAATATTTGGGGAATTATTCTCTTGATTAATTTATGGTTAGTGACTAATGAATTGGAATGAGGCGTATGTTGTATTGGTGTAACACTTATTTAAATATACGCGAGTTATTCGGAAAGACCGGGTTTAACCCATTCTGAATAACTGATACGACGATAAGTCGAAGATGAAGACGATGGTCGAAGACCGGAGGTCTTCACGTCGTTTGGGTAATTACTGATGATCTTGATTGGGCTGTACACCCAAGAAGATGGAAACAGTTAGTGATCGTCCAGACGTACTTGGAGATCGATGGATATGCGGGGTACTAGGTGCCTCCGGTTTCGTTCAGACCCAGAACGGACTTGTAAATGGACTGTGTGTCTGACATTGGATTTTAGTCCGTGTGATTGATCTCTATTAAATATATATCTGTTTGGCGGCGGAGAATTTATTCTCTTGCTTAACGCCCGTCTCTGAGACGTACGAGCTCAGGGGTTATATATTGATGGATATCAATCGCATGGAGTGAATTGCCTGTGTGGCATGCTACGATGCAAATGATCAAGGCTTCTGTTGAAAAGCAAAGTCTTGTGGTGATGATCGAAGCATGGACTTTGTGGCGTAGCTTTGTGTAACGTTGATTCGCGAGTATCACACCCGGTATGAATCAAAAACGGGAGACGGACATCAGGGAGGACATGCGTTTCTTTCTAGTTAGGAGTGGCGTCAGTGCTTGAACTGGCTGACGAGTTTGACTCATGTGGATGTTACTTATTATTACTTGCTGAAAAGCGAGGCGCCTCGTGATATCGGTTTCGGCCGATGCTTCTGGTCGGCTGACGGGCCAGATTTACGCCCCAAAGGGCGGAGAAACGTAGTGTTCAGGCATAATAATCCACATCGGTGGACCGGCCCTGACGATCCAAGGCCCACCTGAGTCTGGGTCCTGAGACATGGACTAGATTGTCTCGAATCGGTAGAGGATCTTGCCCCTTGCCTCGGTTCATACCATAAATGATAACCCAACTTCCAATACGTCCTCTTGCGGTTTTGATTGTAAACTTATATATGGCGACATAGTGTTATGGGCCATTCATGCCGCCTATGATTGATACTTATGATTTGAAGTTGTTTTATACACTATGCACTTATTATAGTATCAAATGATTTGGTTTAAACGTATCAAGCATTCTTTGGCTGTTATAAGGGAAAACCCTATCCTCGGCTGCGTTGCATTGTGTGATGGGACCTGGGTCTTATAACAGCTTCATTTTTCTTTATTTAGCATTGCGCTGTTTGTTTTATGCACTGGTATTCTTGGGAGGAAACTCGTTCCGTGTTATACGGCGTGGTCCCTTGATTTACCAAACTTTAAAATAAAGATTAACTGTTTTAGTTCTCACACCAGTCCCATGACTGACCTGGAGTTTATTGTTTTAACCTAAACTCTGGGTGCCCTTATTTTGACACGGGCAGCTAGTAGTTTTGGTTTTGCAGATTTATATTCACAGGATCCTGGTTTACAGCTGGAACGATATCCGGAAAGCTTTGTATCCGTATATCTCATTCTAGTTGTGTATTGTATTATTTTCCGCTGCGATGTATTTAAATGTAATTTAAATCTCTAATATTTCTGTGTAATATTCATTTTTACTCTGTATATTCTTGTAATCTGATGCATTGTTGTAATATACAATGAAACGTTCTTCTGTTTGTGTTCTGTTGTGGCTTGTTCTCGAACTATCCGACGCTTTCCTTTACGGGGAAGTTACGGGTTTTCACATTTCGCCCCCAAAATTCTAAGTAAACACAAGCAACCGAAATAATTATGCATGCCTATCATCCATGAGCAACCAATTCTATTATCCAAACTAGCAGCCATCAAGCCATGCATCCATAGCCTTAACCTAGCATGCGAAATTCTACTAACAACAATAGCACAAGTTACGATGATGTAATGATGACACGATATCAACGGGTCATCCCAACGAAGAGCTCTGGATTGGTTGTTTTCATACTCTCCTCCGTCTCCCACGTACAATCGTTGCCATCCTCACTCCATCGTACCTTGACTAACTTAATTGTCTTCCTCCTAAGCTATTTCGTGTCACTCTCCACAACATGAAGCAGCTTATGAGGTCTCGTAACTACGGTTTCTACTTCTAGGTCTTCAAACTGCTCTGGAGATACCACCACATTCGAACCATGCACGATTTCCATAGAAACGATACATGGAAACCATTATGCACACTTGACATCTTCCCGGGTAACTCCAACCTATATGCGAGCTTTCCAATTCGCTTGATTATCGGAAATGGTCCAACAAACCTTGGAGCTAGCTTTCCTTTATTTCTCAAAATGAACCACATGCTTCAACTGTGAAATCTTCACAAAATACAAGTCGCCAAGGTCGAATCCCAAATCTTTTCGACGCTTATCAGAATAACTCTTTTGATGGTCTTGGGATGCCTTCATTTGTTGTCGAATGATCTCAATACAATCCGAGGTTTCTCTTATCATCTCTGACACAAGTATTAACTTATCTCTAGTTTCTAACCAACATGCTGGAGAATTACATAGCCTTCCATTCAACGCCTCATATGGTGCTATCCCAATGCTCGGCTGGTAGCTATTATTATATGCAAACTTAAGTAAATGTAGATGGTCTTCCCACGGTCCCCTGAAATCCAAAACACAAGCTCGTAGGAGAATTTCCAAAACTCGGTTGATCCTTTCGGTCTGACCATCAGTCTGGGGATGATAAGCCGTACTCAAATGCAACTCAGTTCCCAAAGCTTCTTGCAGACTCTTCCAAAATCCACTAGTGAATAATGGATCTTGATCACTCACTATGCTCTTCGGGATACCGTAGAATCGAACTATCCATTATATATAAAGCTCAGCCAACTTTGATGCTGTCCTAGTCGATCTGACAGGAATAAACCTTGCTCTTTTGATCAAGCAATCCACGATGACACAAATTCCTTCGTTTCCTGCCCTAGTTCTAGGTAGTCCATCGATATCTGCTCCCACTTACATGTAGGAACTTCTAATGGATGACGCAAACCACTCGGCTTCTTCTGTTCAGCTTTCACCAATTGATGGTTCGTGCACTAGATATAAACTTTCCAATATCTCTTTTCATCCCTTCTCAACAGTAGACCCACTTTATGTCCTGATACATCTCATAACCGCCAGGATGAATCGTCAACTTCGAGCGATGACATTCCCTTAGAACCTCATCTCTTAACCCGTCAATATCAGGAATAACCAGTCGTCCTTTCTTTCAAAAGCCAACCCTCTTAATCAACCTCGAACTATTTACTCTCTAGTTCCAACTTATAGAAAAACTCGACAAGCTTTGCACCTTGCTTTTGGCTTGCTAATCCTTTCGATGAGATTTGGTCTCATTGATAAGCTTGCCAACATTTCAGGTTCTATCTCACACCGTGGCCTGAAATCAAACCCTACCAAAAACTCGAGGCTTTTTCATTCCGAAAACATCACTCCCAAACTTGTGTGTCTTCGACTTAACACATCTACAACTGCATTACCTTTACCAAGAGTATAAGCTATACCAAAATCATACGATGGCAGAAACTCTAACCACCATTGCTGCTGAAGATTCATAACCTTTTAGAAGAAAGATACTTCAACGACTTGTGATCCATAAACAACTCGAATCGAACTTCCAACAGGTAATGTCTCCACATCTTCAGAGCAAACAAGATCGTTGCCAACTCCAAATCATAAGTTGGGTAATTCCTTTCATGCGGCTTCAGCTATCGACTTGCATAGGCCACAACCTTATCTTTCTGCATTAGCACTGCTCCAAGTCTAGTACCACATACATCGTTGTATAACACTATCTCTTCGTTCACACGTGGAATGATAAGCACAGGAGCCCTTGTCAGTCTCTCTTTCAGGAATCCAAAAGCTTGCTCACACTTTGCATCCTATGTGAACACTTGATTCTTCTTCGTTAATCCTATTAACGATGCAACTATCTTTAAGAAATCCTTGATAAACCTTTGGTAATAACCTGCCAAACCAAGGAAACTTCTCACATCCGTTGCATTCTTAGGTCTATCCCAGTCCTGGAATGCTGCCACCTTTGCGGGGTCAACCACTATTCCAGTACCAGAAACAACATGGCCTAAGAACCTCACTTCACTCTTCCAGAAGTCACACTTCAAAAATTTAGCCTTCAGTTGATGCTTTCGCAAGATTTCCAAAACAATTCTCAAGTGCGTCCCATGTTCTTCCTCATTCTAGGAATAAACCAGAATATCATCCATAAACACCAGCACAAACTTGTTTCACTGATCTCTGAAAACCTATTCATAAGATCCACAAAATATGCTGGCGCGTTAGTCAAACCGAATGGCATCACCAACCATTCGAAGAAACCGGATGGTGTCCTAAAAGCATTCTTTGGCACACTATCCCTTGCCACCCTCAACTGGTGTAATCCCGTTGCTAAATCCATATGAGAAAACACTTTGGCTTCGTGAAGCTGATCGAACAAGTCATCAATCCTCGGCAATAGACACTTGTTCTTCTTATTGACCTTATTCATCTTACGATAGTCCACACACAATCTCAACGAGCTATCTGCCTTAGTTGAAAACACAACCAGTGCACCCCATTAGGATACACTCCTCCGAATGAATCCTTAAAAGGTCAGTAACTTGCACCTCTAACTCTCGTTGTTCCTTAGGTGTCATCCGCCTAAGAGGCATAACGATAGGTCTAGCACCCTCAGCCAAATCAATTCTAAACTCATCTCACGATGCGGCGGAAGCCCTTTAACCTCATCAAAAACATGCTCAAACTCATTTGCAATAAGCACATATGACAAGTCTTCTTGTGGAATCCCAGACGAATATAAATAGTTCACGAGGACACCATCTTCGGGCTTATACCAAATCAAAACCTTTTGCCCTTCCACATCCCCGAGTCTCACCTCTAGCTTCTCGCAATTCACTCTTGCCACATACCTCTTGAGCCAATCCATTGCCAAGAAGTTCCCAACCCAGTGAAGTTCAGAACAAAGCATTCACATAAAAAAGAGCAACCATGACTCGACAACACTAGACCACGACAAAGCATACAAAGTCTAGACGAACCCTAACTTGATTAGTCACAACCAAAGGTCTATCACATATCTCGGGTTCCAAACCCAAACGACACACAAGCTCATTACAAATGAAAGAATGCAATGCTCCAATATCAAACAATATACAACTAAAACACCTCGAACATAAAGAGTACCATAAACGACGACATCCTTTCCTTTCTCCTCTGTAGTAGGGGCTTTTGAACAAGACGACACAACTTACAAAGCATAAGCCCTTACTATCTGCTTTTCCTTTGCCGACTCCAAATAGTCCTTCTTGAGATTCCCAGACTTACCATAGTTATAATGCTTCCTTTCAACCTTAGGATTCTTCCACTCATTAGCAAAATGACCTTTCCATTGGCAGTCAAAGAAAACCACCTCACTCTTAGGTTTCTTCTGACCATTCTTTCCTTTCTCTTGTTGCTGTGTCTTCTTCTTATTATTACTGCCTTGTTGTGATTTCTGAGCTTCCTTTGTTGCAACAACAGTTTCTTCTTTTGGAAACAAGCTTTCATGTCCTAAAACTTTTTCCAAAATCTTCTCATACGGATCATCAAGATGATCCACTAACAGTCTTCCATTATAGGTATCCAAACCCATAACAAACTTCTCGTTCTTTTGATAAGGAAAATAAATATATGAATGAGCATACTTGGACAAGGCCTCAACTCAGAAATATACTCAAGCACTGGTTGGCCATTCTGCTTCAACTCCATAAAATTCTTAAACAGAACATACTTCTGAGCTGTAGAGATTAACTTCATCTCGAACTTGACTCGGAACCGATCCCATGTGATGTCATCTTCCGGAGTCTCTAGAGTGATAGAATTCCACCAATCCATGGCTTTACCATGCTGCTGCCTTGATGCAAGCTTCCTCTTTGTTGCATTATCTATACCTGAATCTCCAAAAATCCCCACACAAGCATCCAATCATCTCTGAACCTATTCAGTCAAATCAGTTCCCTTGAACGGTTTCCCTTCCAGAGATGTATAGTCCTTACATAGCTTCACGAAATCCACAATCATGGGTACCTGCACTTGGACCCCTACGTCTACTGCAGCCGTATCTGGAGCGAGAGCCCTCCTTATGATCGCTGCCACCATGGCCTCGAACATGGTTGGGTAATATGGTGTACCACCATTTCCCTCTCTAGAACCAGCTTCCTCCCTAGCAGCGTGTCTTGATGGTCGTCGACTCATTCTAAATCTGCAATTTAGAATAATTATCCATTTTCAAGAAAAACTGCTAATGGAGTTCAAACGCTACTACTATAGACAATAACATATAGCATACACACATCAAAAATCTATAAGTACGTCTCTCATACATCATTATGTCTTAAAACTTTGGCTAAAATCGATGATACCAAATGTGACAACCGCCCATAACTCCTGCGCTAAATAATAGGAATTATGCATTGAAAGGTGTGCGAGGCGGCTTTGGTATGAACGATCATTAGAGTAGGTAAACACAAGCGGAACCTGTCGTATAACTCACAGCGCAAGGATAAAATATAATAGAACATATACAATAGGAAGAAATAGTGGAGCATCATATAACAAACTTTTAAACATTCATATCATCTAGAAAGGTTATCCATACATCAACAGATATCACGTCAAAGTCTGTACATAAAGCCCCACTACAAACACTCCCAGACAGCGAAAACAAAGATACTATATAATAGTATGGTAATACGCCAGCCTCCTGCTCGCCACCGCACATCAGCATCGTCCTCACTAATCACCCATCACCGACCACCTAGTCTGCCCATCCAAATCTGGATTAATAGCCCAAAGTAATAAGAGGGAAACATAAAACCTTGAGTCAAACAACAGTCTTAGTGAGCGGTAAAACAACTATCTAACATCATCCACAAAGTATATGAGAATAGTTAGATTAATAAACCAAATTACCAACCACCAAAGAAGATCCCAAATCCGCATTCCCCACATTTATAGCCTTTACAATCCATCAATTAAGAAACAATAGTTCAATCATGGCAACCAAGAGTAACCAATTAGTCACAACACAACCAATATTCAATAGCAATCATAGCAACTAGTTATATCTCACGTAAACCATCCTAATCGAGATCAACATCCCTTAAGCACAAGCCCCAGAGGCCTAAACAAATATCATACAAGCATCCAAGAAACATCTCCTTCGACATCGGAAAACTTACGTGAGATAGTACAAATAAAACAACCAAACACTCATGACCTGGCTATCACTGCCTTTCCCACTTCGAAATCATCGTTACTCGTTTGATGGCCACCTTCCATATGTCAAGGGCTAATGGTAAACCCTAGTTCTAGAAAAAAACTCATACGCCTTCACAACTCGTATGTTTGTCTTCTCAAATCTCGACGACTAGGCCCTTCACGACTTCCTAAGGTACAAGGCCCTTTATGACTACCCAAAGTACCCCTGCTTTGAGTCATCTAAAACTCACGACAATGATAATCTCTCGGCCTTCGCATCTCTAGCCATCATCCCCGATGACTATTCATGAGCTCAAGTCCCTCTCAAGCAACCATTATCCACAAACTCATCACCTTCAGTTGTCTTCACATTCGTTGCTTTACACCGATCAACGAATACATCACAATACCTCGAACATTACCATCTGGATATACATCGAAGTCATCACCATTGCTGAACCAAAAAATCATTAACGTAAGGTTCTCTACATTCAGGTCGTTCTCCTTTAGGTTGTGATCGACCTACAACCCATGACTCGACCCCAACCTTTCCACGACCTACTTCCCAGGCCGTACCACGAACGACATGATTCATCTCCAAGCCTTTCTAAAATCCAACGACCTGACTAGGTCGTTGCACCCCCAATAGCCTGATGCTGCTAACACTCCAGTAACCAAATCCAAACACACCATTTTCCTCGACTTAGCCTCCAACGACCTGGACTAGCTTTTCAACCCAAACGACCTAAGCTCTCCAATGGTCCATGCCTCACCACGACCTAAAGCCATTTCTTGGAGGAGAAGAAAAAAGATCCAATTTAACAAAAACGGCCTAACTTCCAGAAGTGGCCAAAACAACTCCAAACTCAACCAAATCTTTGCCAAACGACAACATTGACGAAACCAAATCATCTAGTTCCTCCAAATCAACCACAAACATGTTTTGAAATCGCTAACAACATCAAAATGACAAATATCAATAATAATCATAAAACATTCACCAAAATCATGACAAATGAATGAATAAACTAGAATAAAGGATCTAACTTGCATAAGCATATGAATTAGCATATAAATTACCGATTTTACGTTGCTAGATCAAAACCTATGGTGATTCAAACGTACTTATCATGATGTAGATCTAGGTGAAAACAAATTGAAAATGATGAAATTTTGATCAAACAACTCACATACTCGATTGAATCCGTTTGAGAGATGCATATCACTCGCCAAATTTTCAAAACAACACAAAAACACTTGAATCTAAATCCGGACAGCAAGGAACACTTTTCAAATCTTCAATTTGATGAGATCTCTCTTAGATTGATGTCGATCTAGCTTCAAACGATGTAGATTTTCGATTCTCTTACTTAGATCTAGATTTTAATGGTGGAAAGGTGTATTTGATTGAGCAAGGAGGATCACGAGCTCAACCAAATGAGAGAATGAAGAAAGTAAAGTATTCTCCATGGCTCCAACCCCCTATTTATAGCCTCCCACCAGCCCACTAATGGGCCTCTCCAAATCAGCCCATTATGGCTTACAAAACCTGAACAACCAACTGTGAAACACTAAAACAACGGTCCCTCCCAAACTGTTGAATGAAATCTTTAATGTGACCACTCTACGAAATTGGCAACACCATTTTCTTTTCAATGAAATCGATCTCAGCACCTGATTCGATCCTAGTCAAAAATTATACCCTGTATAAAACTGACAAGGCAAAATGGTCATAAATAAAATTGGTAAAAATTATGGACATGTCTCACATCCCCATAAAAAACATATTAAAACTTGGGAATGATCCAGTCCTCCGGGAACAAAATAGAAATATTTTACGATCCTCCGATACATAAAATACGGGAAGTTACAAAAGGTGCATGTACGGTCCGTCGTTCAGTTCTATTTTTTTCTTGTTTTTTTAGTCCTTACTTTAACCCAAATTTTGAAGATAGAAGAACTGTTCATTGCTATTGGATTTCTTAACAGACATCGACTTGTTTTTTGCTTTATTGCAAGAAATCCGTGGCTTCTTTCCTTTTGCATTTCCATGAGAAACTAGATGAGCATTTTCTTATTTCTCCTGCTTCAACCCCCCTGCTTGTTGAGCACATATGATCAATAATTCATTAACTGACCACTTATCCTTATATGTGTTGTATATAACAATATGATTTTGTTCAATGATGACAAACATTATATTATTATAAATGTGTTTGCAATTGTACTATTCTACTACATTACATATAAAAATAAATATTATATTTGAATAGAATACCACTCCACAAGAATTTAAATATTCAAATACTATTTTATTTAAATATAATATTTCATTTCAACATTTGAAAAGTATAATTTTTCATAACTCCACTATCGTACATCTCTATAATACAATTCAACCAATTTCATTTAGTAAATTGTCTCCTTACTACATTTTTCTCTATCACTCAGTTACATACATTCATTCACTCTCACGTTGTCACTCACTTGTCTTCAGTCTGCTTCAACGTCAGTCCAGTCACCTGCATACCTATCACAGAAACACACATAGTAAAATGGAACAAAAATAAGATATAAATTTATTTTAAATTTTATTTTCCTTAGAGCTTTGGTACGTTTCTCATCATATTTCTTGACTTGGTTTGATATGTATATACATCCATATGTGTCTAGACTGTTTGTGATATTCATTGTGATTCATTATAAATGTAGACAATATCCCTAGTGCTCACATATAGAATCTGCACATATACAATATATGTATACACATACATGTGTATGTCTGTACACATATATTTTGTGCAGGGGCAATATGGTCAAACATCAGTAAGTGTACATGAACCAAGAAATTCAATCCAAGTGGCATAGCATATATGGAGCAACACTTATATACAAATATATATATATATATATATATATATATATATATAGACACACACACACAAACATACAACATGTGTGTGTATATACATGTATGTATACATGGAAGCAAATACTCAAGCATCAGTTCAACAAGACCAATTTCTGATCCACCAAGAGTAGTATACACATGCCACTTTACAAATTCAAGATGGCTAAATATAACAGGGTAGCATAGATTAAATACAAATGTACTAGGGCACATATTCAAGTTGTCAAGGCAATAGAAAAGTGCCAAATGAAACAAAGAAAAATTCATCAACATATTCACTATTAGAAACAGTATGGATCAAGATCAATATCGAAACAGTTCAGATGCAACACGAATTAACCAGAGCACGAAATGATGAAAATACACACACACACATATTATATACATGTGTGTGTGTGTGTGTGCTTTGTGTGGAATATATATATATATATACGTATGTTTGTACACACACACACACAAGTGTACAACAGTGAAGTGCATGCATCAAGGCAGCAAGTATACAATGTGTACTGCATGGAGCACATGTGCAATGGAAAAGTCTAGTCAACAAACTCAAGCTCAATTCACAATGAAGTGACATAGATATAACGACATGAATTGCGCAAGAACCAAGTGACCGTTCAAATACATAAATGGACAAGGCACAAAACATGACAGCAGCTTCAAACTTAAGTGACATGAGTTATACAAATTCCAAGTATGATGTGTTCAGCTGAAGCTTGACGACACATCCATGCTGTAAATATCCATGAACACATAAGTGCAACAATATAAGGAATGGCAATACACAAAATACAAACATACACACACACACACGTCTGTGTATATATACATATGTATGCATATGGGAGCATCACAAAGCACTTGAATGGAGCATCAATGCTCACAACATCAGGTCAACTAGCACATACAACATGCACAATCACATAAGCAATGATGTACACTAGTGTGCATGGGACAAAACATTCTTTTTCAAGTGCAAAATAATACAGATGAATCTAAACAACAAGGCAAGATGGGTGCAATAAAAGATGGTAATACATGGGTAGTGTACTTGAGCAATATGCACATGGAAGATGCAAAAAGTCAGGAGCAACATAATGGCTTCAAGACAATGCAAACATAATAGAAGGCACATACAGTGTAACCTCATGATCAAGTGCAAATTAACAAGGGCTAAATAACATTGCAAGGCAGTGAACACAAACAATGTACATGCAGGTTCAGGCTTCTTTCAGCATACACGAATTCAGCGATGAGCATGATGATCAGTAACAAGACAACAATTTAAAATGGCCAAAGCCTTCAACATGAACAGGGGGTCTTTCATATACATGAATATGTATATGGCAACATATGCAAGAGATCTGTTATACAAGTGCACAAGTTCGAACAGACATTTAAAGGAAAAAGGAAATTTCTTTTTCAAAATTGATTGGGTCCTGAATGAAGAAATATTTTAAATCTGCATGGATTAAAATTGGGTTGAATATTTTAGTCAAGAAATCAATTCAAGTGTTTCCTGAAATCAACCAATCAAACAAGCCAAGGATTATATTTCACTGCTCAAAACTTTCCAGAAAATCTCAAAAGCTTTTAGTGCCAAGAAAATCTTTCCAGATTATCATGAGACAAATCAATGCCAAGAAATCCGTTCAAAAATCTTATACACAACATGTAATTAACAAGCATTCACGGCTATCATGGCAAGTAAATAAAAACAAATTGGAAAATCATGTAACATCTAGAGCAGAATAAATCACGCATGTTTTCAAACCAAGTCATTGATGAATCAAAGTGTAATAAAATGATTTCTATACCCTATAAATTTCACACAATTCATCACAGGCAACCATCAAAACCAATCAACACAAATTCAAGAGAAAAAGAAAATCAATTCAGAATACTCAAAATTTCCGTTTTGTAGTTTCGATCTACAATAGACCCGAATCAATCGACAAGAATCATCAAGCAATTGGGGAATCAGAGGATCAAACTACATCAATTATTCAAGTGTCTTGAGTTAGGGTAGGAGACAAAAACCCTATTACTATTTCGGCCACCATAAAATGAAGAGGAAGCTTTATTTTCAAAGTATCAAAACAAAGAAAGAGGGCCGACTACATAATTTTCAAAAGGGGTTTTTGTTGTTTTATTGTTTTTTAAGTTGTTTTAATTCCTTTGTAATTGTTTTATAGAGTTTTCTAGCTTTTTGTAAATTAGGTTCTAACTATAGGATTTATTGTTAGGGTTTACGAGTTACGTGTTTGTAATTCGGGGAAAATCTGATCTTTGGGATAAATATTAGTCTAGGTTTTTGAGCATAGGATTAGAGTAGTAGCAGGGTTTGTGAGTTTACAAGGTTTGCGAGTTTACAGGGTTTTGTAAGTGGGAATCTTTTTTAATACCTAGTTGAAATCTTGGGAATGCAGCAGTAGGCAGGGGTTTGCCGAAGTTGGGTGTGTCATTTACTTTTTGCATTTATTTTCTTTATTGAAATCTATGATGAGATAATTTTAATATTTCGTAAAACTCCAATAAACCCTATTCACCCCCTCTAGGGTTAATCTAGATCTAGCAATTGGTATCAAATCCTGGTATTTTCTTTAACTCTAGAGTCATGGATCATTCTAATTGTCAACTCAGCGAGAGTCAGTCCAGTCATACCCTAACTATTTTTGATGGAACAGATTTTTTAAATTGGAAATCAGAAATGGAATCTTATTTAAAATCTGTTAATATTAAATGTTAGGATATTGTTATCAATGGATATGGTATGGTAGATAGGAATGATATTGGGTTTAATTCTCGTGCTACACATATTTTATATTCTCATATTGATGATGATCAATATAGCCTTATCTCCCATCATTTAACTGCACAGAAACTTGGAATAATGTCAATGCGTTGTAGAAAGAAAGGACAACAACTGCTCAAAACTCCAGAAGGTCAACTCAGGTTCAGAAATATGCCTGAAAGGAGAAACAGATGATGATAGCGATGGAGACCTATCTTATGAAGATTTAATTCATCTTTGTACTGATTTTTCTAAAACTGTCGATTGTCTCTGATGGAAAAATACAATTCTGAAATCTAAGAATCTTGAGCTGTGTAGCAAAATTCATGCTTTCGAATTAGAAAACATTAGAAAAGTAGAAAACTCTAATTGCAAAATAAAAAATAAATTTGAAAACTGATTAGTTCATCACAAATAAAAATTGAAAAAGCTTGAAAATGGAATCATGGTTTTAAAAGTGAAAGCAGATGAACTAGTTTGTAAAAACAATTTATTGCAAAAGGAATTGAATAATCTTAAGACGGTTAAAAATTCCAAACAATTTTTTTTTGAGAAATGAAAGTTGTAAGCCGAATTGATTTGAAAGAATTTGAAAGAGAAACAGAGAAATTCAAGATTTTTGAAAAACTTGAAACTAAAAAACAAAATAAATTTAAATATAAAATCTCTGAGTCCAAGACCAAAATTAAATTACTTGAAAATAAAAAATTTGTTTTGAAGCAATCTGATGCTGAAAAGAAGATCGCTGTAAATCGTTGTTCAAATTTGATAAAAGAAAATAGCGATCTTAAGTCTAAAATTCAACGAACTGAATCAACTTTGGATAAATTTTCTAATGGGGAAAAAAATCGTTGAATATGTTGTTGAAAAACCAATTTTCTTCTAGAAATAAAAATGGTCTTGGTTTTGAGAAAATTGATGATTTTGAAAAGCTGAATTCATGTGATTTTAAAAATTCTTCAAATTGCTTTGCAAAAGATCGATTAAGAAATTTTGACTATAAAAATTTCAATGGATTTTTAAATCACAAACAAGACGAGAACTTGTTTTGTAACAATCCAATTAAACGTTTTTGGACCCCAAAAGGAAACAAAGCGAGCTTGATTAAGTTCAAAAAGAATTGGGTCCCTAACGGTACGATGGTAAACTCTGATGGATTGTTATACAAACAGGTTTGTGTACCAAAAGATGTAAACAAAGTTATGAGTGGTAGAACAACATTTGTTAAGTCACTCGATCCGATAAATTCTTAAGTACCGGAGGAGGATGAGGAACCACTTTACAAAAGAGAAACTGCATTCAAGTTGTACCACATCTTTAGAACATTCAGAATTCCTAAGCCAAAATTGTTAAGTTAGAGAATTCATAATGTTCTTTGGAAATTCAGGTATGATCTCTAAACTTATTTTTGTTTATGTTCTCTGTTTTATTCTTCCTTTCTATTCATCCTTCTTTTTTTTTCCTTCTGATCATGCTATGCTGATTTGTAATGACACTACCACATTTATTTTTTCTTATTCTTGAGCTTTCTAACTTCAAATTGAAATATTCATTATCTTCTGGAAATTAAATTCATTTATCTAAAACTCTCATGTTTTGATAATTTCTAGATTGTTAAATTTTTTGCAATTCTTTTGAAATTTAATTTCTTGACAGTTTTCTGAATTTCTAACAGTATAGTTCTATAAAATTTGAAATTGTTGAAGTTCTGAAAAAATAATGAAATTTCACACAAATTTGCTGTTTTATGTTTTTTTTTCTAATTCATTTTGGAAAGCCTTGAAAAACTACACTCATTGTGGCACACTACTATTTTTCGGTTGTGATAATTTCATTGATTTTTGGATGGGTTTGACATTTCTGAATTAAAAATCATTTTAAATGGATTCTTGTGTTACATCTTGAAACTCATTTTTAATTCATGATCGTCTAACATGGATATTTTGCTTGAAATCATTTGAAATTGTTGATATATTGAGTATCACACACATCTTGGACTTGAAATTGATAATCTTGTGTGACGATTCATTGAATCTTGAAATTTTTACGTCTCTTCAAGTGATTTCTAATTAGTTGTTTTTAATCTTTGATCATGAATCATCTCTTGTGCTTTTTACAAATGTTCTGAAAAACTGTTGTGAAAGTTATTCTAAAATTGAAAGATTGCAACTATGATAAGAGGAATTGAAGTACTTGTTTTGTTTAATTGGGCTTGGTGATTTATTCTGAAAAATCAGTGTATTGTCTTTCATTGACCTTTGTGGGAAATTAGGAGCTCCAATTGGTATAAGCCTTAGAAGCTTTATTGACTGTTTTATTTTAAACTAATTCTCACGTATAGATCTTTCAAAATCCCTCTTGTAATTGATATTTTTAGTTTTAAAATTATTTTTGGTTATTTATTCAAAAATTGAAATCTTGACAAAATTGAACTATATCTGGAACTCATCAAAATTATTATCAGATTTCTCAAATTGTGACTATAGTATATTTCATAACAAGAGGAATTATTATTTAAATTCTTATGATGTTTGAACAGATTTCATAATATCTTTGAATTGATGCTTATTTCATAAACCCCTTTTCCTAACATCCTTCTGTCACCCACCATGATTTTATATTAATGTGGAGAGTTCTTTTTTTTTAAAAAAAAAATCATCTTATATGTACGGTTTCAAATTTTGGGATGGAAATGTAACTATTTAATTTTTCAGAATAAGAGATAATTGAAAACTTTCAAAATTATCAGTATAGTTGTGCGTATTTCATAATATGGTTAATTTAGAAATTTATTTCACAACCAACTATATACCTGCCATATTTCTATCATCCATTTTTGTTTTATATACTGAGTAGATTTTGTATATAATAAGAATTTCTCTGACCTTATTTAATAAACTAGATATGGTCATGCGTGGTTAGAGATTACATATTTTTTAAGTTGTGATTGTTCTCATTTAAAAGTCCTAATAGGCAATGTGTGGTTAGTGTGCTCTTAAAACAAAATGAAAAGAAATGGAAAAGAAAATAAATAAATAAAATCATATATATATATATATATATATATGAAATCTTCCTTGGTATGTAAAAACCGACCAATTAACCCATTTTCGAAACTGTGAAATGTGTTTATATTTTATGATATATTATGATTTTTTGATTGATAGTCATTGGGATTTTAGATTATTTGATTTTGTCTCTCAATTTGAATTCATAAACAGTCCAAATCCATCACTTTTTTGTGCTTAATTTTAAAATTTATTTGAAAATAACCGAAATTCATATGTTTTAAAACTCTCTCCATTTTATAAAATTCACCGTAAATCCGTCACTCTACAATGTGAAATTTGTCACTAATTTGAAGAATATTATGATTTTTGTTTGATTTGATGAGATTTATGATATACATTTTCTCTCTTGATCCGATTTTATATTTCCTTTCTATATTTCAACACTATTTCGATTTCTATACCCTTTTGATGATAACAAAAGGGGGAGAATGGTTAAGATTTTGATTGATGAGCGAATATTTCTTGAATATTTTAATATTGGAATTTCAATTCATTCATTTATTTATTTCTTATTTACTCATATACACATATTTAGTGGGAGTTATGTTCTAGGTGGAGCATACATATAAGGGGAGTTCTACACTTTACTGTCAATGTGATAACCCCAAACCCCCGTGCCACGGAAGCAAGGATAATCATTGGAATATAACACATAAACAATAATAGTAGAACAGAAATATAGCATTACACCAGATGATGTACACCAAATTATACTAGAAAATAATATATCATCAGAGTTACACAGCATACAGGATCATACTTAGTACAGAATACAGTTTTCATCTTAATATAAAATGTCTGCAGCGGAGTCAAATATAATATACTTAATGAAGTCTGAATAGCATAATATATATGATAGAATCCATCTTCAGCTCCATATCTATCCAAAATGAGTCTGCTAAAACCTGAATACAAGGCTGCCAGTGTAGAAAATAGGGGCACCCGAGTTTGCAAAGTGAAACAAACTATGAGTTAGTCATGGGACTGGTATGAGAAATCTTACTTAACCTATTTAATAATAAGGCTAATCACAGGACTACGCCGCTAACGCGGAACAGGTTTACTCCATTGGATTGCCAGTGCATAAAACAAGTAAATCATTTAAACTACACAATGCTTTTTAGACAAATGAAGCCATTATAAGACTCAGGTCCTATCACGCAATGCAACGCAAGCCGGAGGATAAAGTTTTACATTATAATGGCCAAAATATACTTGATACATACAAGACAAATCATTTGATATTATTATTTGTGTCTATATGTTTGAAAGACATTTTCAATCATAACGTATCAATCATAGACGACATGGGTACCATATATCATGTTGCCATATATAGGTTTACAATCAAAACCGCACGATGTCGTATTGGAAATTGGATTTCCATCATGAACCAAGGCAATGGGTCTTCCTTCCGATTTGAGACACTCTAGTCCGTGTCTCAGGATTCAGCCATAACTACACCTGGAGCATGCAGGGTCGGTCCATACTTACGTTAGTGGATTAGTTATTCCTAAACAATACGTTTCCCCGCCCTATGGGGCGTAAATCAAGAGCCACTAGGGACTCAAATTCGAGGTACCTCGCTTTCCATCATCCACATAAGTAAAAATGTCTGGGATCCATACCATGACACCACACCTAGCTAGAAAGAAATGTATGTCTTCCCTGTTGTCCTCTCCCATTTTTAGTTCATACCTGGGTGTGAGGCTCGCGAATTAACGTTATCACAAAGCTATGCTAACTAAAGTTGTGCTTTGATCATCAACCACAAGGTTCTTCTTTTCAACAAAAGCCTTGATCAATTGCATCTTGGCATGCCACATTGACAATCCACGCCATGTAACTGATATCTATCAATATATAACTTCTAAGCTCGTACGTCTCAAAGAAGGGTATTAAGCAAGAGAATAAATTCTCCACCACCAAACAGATATATATTCAATAGAAATCCAGCAACATAGAATAAAATCCAACGTCATACATACATCCATTTATAAGTCCGTTCTAGGTCTGAACAAAACTGGAGACACCTTATTCCTCATTCCATATGTCTAATATGGAAGAGAGGTTCTCGCATGTCCGGACAATCAACAAGTACGTCTAGACAATAACCACTTTAACACTTTCTTGGGAGCTAACCAAATCCAGGGCATCGGCTTTGGTCCATTCGATGTGAATATCGGTAATCTTCAACCACCGTCTTCAATATCTTTGACTTTTAGTCGTTGTATAATTATTTGAAATGAGATTTAAATCGGCCTTTTCAAATAATTCTCGAATATATATAATTCAAACCATTTCTTTTCTTTGGTTAAGTTCAATTCAATCCTATAAATTAATGTCAAAGAATCTAACCATCCATATTACTTTATAAACCAAGGAAAATTGGTTAATTTCCATTCCATATCGTTTATAACATTTTATAACAATTTATCACTATTTTTATTTATAAAAAAACAGCCCATTTAATTCGAATGACATTTCAGGTCATTACGCGGCCCTAGCGCTGTTTTTATTAAAATTTGAATTACACATTTCTCAAAATCTAACCATTGGATCTTGGCAAATTTTATATCGTTGGAAAGATTTTTCTAAAGCGAATCCAACAGTTCCAGTTTTGGGAAAAATCCGACGGTCGGATCTCTCGGTATAATCGTTTAAAATTACGATTCCAAATCGCGAAGTACCGCACGTGATTCGTTTTGTTTTAATTTATATATATATAATTCGTTCGACGATCTCAAACTATTTATTCTTTAAATAATTTTGTACACTTCATTTTTCATGTTAAAAATTATATTTTTAATGAACAAAAATATATTTCAATGCATGGAAATTTTATGCACTTTTTATTCATGTATAAAAATGATATTTTTAACACATACAAACATTCATTTCAACATATGACTATTTAATTCACTTCGTTAACATGTAAAAAATAACCTTTTTATCTAACGAAACATATATTAACATGTAATTCTTTTATTCTAAACTAACATGATAAAGGTGACATTTTTGTCAAACAAAACATATATTAACATATGATTGTTTTATTCTAAACCAACATGTTAAAGATGAAATTTTTGTGATTCTACATACAATAAGAATGTAATTCTTTATTGTAAATAATTTCTCTATCAAACATGAACATTTTTGTGATTCTACATACAATAAAAATGTACTTTTTATTGTAAATCATTTTTCTATCAAACATGAACATTTTTGTGATTCTACATACAATAAAAATGTACCTTTTATTGTAAATCATTTTTCTATCGTACATGAACATTTATGTGATTCTACATACAATAAAAATGTACTTTTTATTGTAAATCATTTTTCTATCAAACATGAACATTTTTGTGATTCTACATACAATAAAAATGTACTTTTTATTGTAAATCATTTTTCTATCATACATGGACATTTTTGCGATTCTACATACAATAAAAATGTACTTTTTATTGTAAATCATTTTTGTATCAAATATGAACATAATGTACTTTTTATTGTAAATCATTTTTCTATCAAACATGAACATTTTTGACTTCGCTTACATGTTAACGGTTATGAACAAAACTTATTATTATTTTCCTAACATCGCTAACATGTTAATGCTAATGAACAAGACATATGATTATTTTTCTAACCTCGCTTACATGTTAATGTTAATGATTTAATGAATCAAAACATATTTAACAAATGATCATTTTTCTACTTCACTAACATGTAATTGACAATGTTTTAATGAATCAAAACATAATCTCTTTAATGAATCAAACATACAATAAAAATGTAATTTTTTTATTGTTGAAATATTTTTACTCAAACATGAATCCTTTTAATGAATAATACATACAATAAAAATGTAATTTTTATTATTGAAATATTTATATTCAAACAATGAATATTTTACATATTTTATACATACAATAAAATGTGATTTTTACTGTTCAAACAATTTTTATTTCAAACATTAATATTTTTGCATATTTTATACATACAATAAAAATGTGATTTTTATTGTTCAAACAATTTTATTTCAAAACATGAATATTTTACATATTTTACACATACAATAAAAATGTGATTTTTATTGTTCAAACAATTTTATTTCATACAAGAATATTATTGCATATTTTATACATACAATAAAAATATGATTTTCATTGTTCAAACAATTTTATTTCAAAACATGAATATTTTACATATTTTATACATACAATAAAAATGTGATTTTTATTTTTCAAACAATTTTATTTCAAAACATGAATATTTTACATATTTTATACATACAATAAAAATATGATTTTTATTGTTCAAACAATTTTTATTTCATCATGAATATTTTTCAACACATGAATATTTCAGAAAATTTCAGCATTACAACGGCAAGGTATTTAACACCGGCATCGTGTCCAGCATGGCTCCTCTACGATCCTAGGCCTTGCGGCAATACAATGGTTTCATTTTCATAATTTTCACGATACAATTCATTTTCACAACACAATGAATTTACCACAAACACAACCAACTTTGTTGCAACCACAATCAATTTCTACCACACAATACTATCAAATAAATCGTCCATGGTCTGTGGACGATGGTGTCAGGAGCTACTAAGCCCCATCTGCAACCTATAATTTTTTTCTAAATTTTATTTGAATTTAGAAATCTCACATTGGTTGTGATGTCGCCTAAATTCGTAGTAAGCTCTAAAATTCCTCCAGTCACTTCCAGAATGTCGTGTACATTGCCACGCGTCCAATGCTTCCCGTTTCATGTGTTTTCGACTTCATATGAGCAAGATGTGATTTTTCAAAGGCTAATGACAATTTGAGATTAATTAATTAAGTAATTAATATAAAAAATTAACCTTTCATCCACATTCAGACAAAGGCCGACGGTTTTAAAAATTGGTTCCAAACTAGATCTTGGTTTTTCGCTCACCACCCTCTACTTCACGACAATCAGAATACACCACGCTGGAGAGCTCCGAGAGACGCCTCTAATGGTCCCACCTTCCTCGAACTTGGTGGCAAGGGGACAACGGAAATCAAGGGCGAGCGACGGGCTATGGAGGGTGCAAATCAAGGGAAATACTCAACTAGATTCGATCATGCCCGTTAGATTTGGAGAACACGTTATGCTCTTCAATATTCACTCAAGAAGTTTGGCAATTCATTGTTTAGATCTGAAGATCGGAGGGGATTTGAATGCGGAGGATTTCCGCGTTGATTTGAGAAGGGAGGCGGCGGCTATACGATGAAGAGGATAGTTTTTTTTTTTGAATTCTTGTTGGCCAGGTTATTTATATCAATTCTTTAATTCCGAAAAGGCCCATTAATCCATACAAACTCCAGATCAAGCCCAACGACTGTCACCTCTAGCTGAATACCCCCATTCCGGACAGAATGGACCATGTTTCGTAAGTCCATTCAACTATTTCAGTTTGTTTTTCTTTAAATTAAAATATAAAACATTCAATATTTAATTTGAACGTACATTTTAATTTACCGGGGCCACATACTGACTCCAAAAATTCCCGAAAAATAAATCTAACTATGTTTTGACAATACAGTCCTAACAAAATTAATATCATCGAATTTCAAGGCCGTTTGAAAAATGGGCTTTTTAATGGTCGATCCAATTAAACAGAAATTACCAAACGCGTTTTAATTTACCATGCTCACATATTAATTCCAAAAATTATGGAATTTTAAACCTGTCAATAATTTGACATTCCGGATCCAACAAAAGTGGTTTCGTCAAAAATGGAGGTCGTTTGCAAAATGGCTATTTTTAAGGGCTATGTTGTTATTTAAAAATGGAAAATTTGAATTTTGACCAAATTTCTACCAAAATTACTTAAAATAATTTTTTTAAATTGGTTCTGATTTTCTGGCTTGTTACAGTCAAACATATTTTTGTATTCAAAATCTTATTATATGTTTGTCATCATCAAAAGGGGGAGATTGTTGTATGTAACAATGTGATTTTTGTTTGATGGTAACAACATGTATATTATTATAAATATGTTTGCAATTGTACTATTCTACAACATCACATAAAAAAATAAATATTTATATTTGAATTGAAATGATCCGAAATCCCCCTTATGGGAAATCACGGATTGAGTTAAGGACAAGCCACATCGTAACGCAAACAGAAGAACATTTCATTGTTTATTGCAACAATTCCATCAGAATACAAGAATATACAGAGTATGAATCAATATCACACATCATAAAATATCAGAGATTACAATACATTACATAGCAGTGGAAAATAATACAATACACAACTAGAAGTAATACACGGATACAGAGCTTTCTGAGTATCGTTCCAACTGTAAATCAGGATCCTGTGAATATAAATCTGCAAACCAAAAACTACTAGCTGCCCATGTCAAAATAAGGCACCCAGAGTTTAGGTTGAAACAATAAACTCCAGGTCAGTCATGTGACTGGTGTGAGAACTAAAACAGTTATTAATCTTTATTTTAATTTTGGATAAATCAAGGGACCACGCCGTATAACACGGAACGGGTTTCCTCCCAAGAATACCAGTGCATAAAACAATAGCGCAATGCAAAATAAAGAAAAATGAAACTATTATAAGACCTAGGTCCCATCACACAATGCAACACAAGCCGGAGGATAGGGTTTTACCTTATAATAGTCAAAGAATGCTTGATACGCTAAATTTCATCTTTTATTACTACAAGAGTATAGTGTCAAAACTATTTCAATCATAAATATCAATCATAGACGGCATGAGTGCCCCATCCCACTATGTCGCCATACTAGGCTCTACATTCAAAACCGCAAAGTCACGTATTGGAAGCTGGATTTCCATCTGTGAACCGAGGCAAAAGATAATCCTCTACCGATTCGAGACAATCTAGCCTACCATGTCTCAGGAACAGCCGCAACTGCACCTTGGATCGTCAGGGCTGGTCCACCGATGTGGATTAAATGCCTGAACACTGCGTTTCCCCACCCTTTGGGATGTAAATGAGCCAAATGACTCCATCGGCTCCACACAATCACCGATATATCCAAGACGCCTCGCAACAGCAACAACCACATAAGTCAAACTCGTCAGGGCGTGTAAAACCACTGACGCCTCTTCTAGCTAGAAAGAAACGCATGCCCTCCCTGATGTCCTCTCCCGTTTCTGGTTCACAACCGAGGTGTGTGGCTCGCGAATCAACGCTACACAAAGCTATGCCACACAGACCGTGCTTTGATCATCAACCACAAGACTCTGCTTTTCAACAGAAGCCTTGATCATATTGCCACTTAGGCATGCCACACAGGAAATTCACTCCATGCGTTTGATATCCATCAATATATAACCTCTGAGCTCGTACGTCTCAGAGAAGGGCGTTAAGCAAGAGAATAAATTCTCTGCCGCCAAACAAATATATATTTAATAGAAATTAATCACACAGAATAAAATCCAATGTCAGACACACAGTCCATTTACAAGTTAGTTCTGGGTCTGAACGAAACCGAAGGCACCTAGTACCCCGCATATCCATCGATCTCCAAGTACGTCTGGACGATCACTAACTGATTCCCTCCTCTTGGGTGTACGGCCCAATCAAGATCATCAGTAATCACCCAAACGACGTGAAGACCTCTGGTCTTTGACCACCGTCATCATCCTCGATACCACGTCGAATCAGTTATTCAGAATGGAATAACCCGGTCTTTCTGAATAACTCGCGTATATAATAAACAAGTGTTACACAAACACAACATAGGCTCATTCCAATTCAGAATATTCTTTTATTCAAATATTCTTATACTTTGGGAAGGGTTCCCATTAATTTTATCAAAGATAAATTCTTTAAATTTATTCTTTAATCTCCTTTGAATATCAATTCAAACTAGTCGGGATTAGCAAACCACACCGAAGTAATCATTTATTTTAATTTCCCAATCCCAACTTATTCATCCCATGAAGTAAAACTGGTAATACTTCATATCTAGCACCACGGTGCTATCGGTAAATTCAATTACCATTTCACGTTCAAATCTAATTAAAGATTTAACTATCGCTTGGAGCGAAACTGGTGACACTCCATTCTCGATCATTTCAATCTAATTAAATATTCATTAAAACTCCACTTAGTTTTAATCTTTAACTGGGTTAAAGAACCAATGTCATTTAAAACACGGTTCACTATAAACCCAAAATCACATCCCATTAATTATCGGGTTAAAGAACAAGTGTTATTTAAAACACCATTCACGGTAAACCCAAAAATCAATTCAAATTCAATGCCAATTAAATACCATTTAATTGGTACACTTCATTAAATCTAAATAAAAAGATTTAATCTTTTTCTTAATGGGGTTTAAGAACAATGTTAATAAAGACACCATTCACGATAAACCCATATCACATTTGATATTAAATACAAGGCTCTGAATAGAAAATATATCGGCTTATATTCAATATCAAATTCTACGACCAACAACTATCGTATTGGAAATAATGATATAAATATTTTTTTCAAATTTCCATAACAATATCTGTATAATCACGAAATTCAACATCGAAATATTCCAAAGATAATTTCGATTCAAATCCATTCCAATTCAATTATTGGAAAGTCTGGTTATTTTCAAAACCATTTCAAATCCACTTTATTTATTTTAAAAATAAATAGAATTATAATTCTAGTCCAAGACTAGTTCATTTCGATAAAAATCTATTTTTATCTTTTCAAATTTGGAATTTTTCATCCCAATTCTTCACAAATCATTCCTTATGATTTTACACAAATTATTGATATTTAATAATTTTATCAAGGCTCGTACAGTCGATTTCCATCAACGGCCATCGAACTGCACTTACAGCGACCTTTTCCAAATTTGATTCGGACATAATTCCAAATCCAACCATTAGAATTCAAATTTATAATATTCATTAGAAAGCTCTTTTCGATACGAACCCAACTGTTCCGGTTTAAGGAGAATCCGACGGTCGGATCTCCCGTAACGTCAATTCGAAATCAATGGTCGAAATTCGCGAACTGCCGCAGCGCGTCCAATTCAGGCCATTGTATATATAATATATATTATATATTTTTCGTTGATTTCCTTTCAAAACGTATTTTATAAATTGTTTAAATTCGTTTTCAAAACGATTTCAACTTCCTTTTCAAATTCAATTCAAAATCGAATTTTTCAATATAAATTCATTTTAATTTCATTTCAAATCGATTTCAATTCAATTTCAATTTAATTCGAATTTCAATTCATTTCAATTTAACTCGAATTTCAAAACTATTCAATTTAATTCGAATTTCAATTCATTTCAATTTAATTCGAATTTCAAATCTATTTCAATTTAATTCGAATTTCAAATCTATTTCAATTTAATTCGAATTTCAATTCTATTCAATTTAATTCGAATTTCAAATCTATTTCAATTTAATTCGAATTTCAATTCATTTCAATTTAATTCGAATTTCAAATCTACTCCAATTTAATTCGAATTTTGATTCATTTCAATTTAATTCGAATTTCAGTTCATTTCAATTTAATTCGAATTTTGAAATCACTTTCAATATTTATTGAAAAATGAATAAAATCGATATAAATATCGTTCACGTTAAAATGGCGTCAATCTAATCAACACGGCTTTTATTCAACACATGAATGTTTATTCTATTCAACACATGAATATTTTTCAATTCAACACGTGAATTTATTTTCTATTCAACACATGAATTTATTTCCTATTCAACACATGAATTTATTTTCTATATTGGAATGAGGCCTAATCAATTACCATATAATGTTAATTATATGGATTTCCATACAACTCATGTATATAACAGCAACCATAAATAATCAACCATCATCCAGAGTGCACCACACAACTGCATAAGCATTAAATATAAATATTTAACGCTTATAACAGCCCGTCAATCAATCGATCGACATACAACTAATTATTGGGATTAGTGTATGTCATATATCATCCCAATACCTGTGTGGGGTTTCAATCAATCAAACATAGATTTTATTTATGCAGTTGGGCGATGTGTAAAATTTATCGTCCCAATCAATATCAGTCAAATCAGTGTATATAAACAAATCGTTCGATTCGTTTATAAATATTTATTTTATATACACGTTAAAAATTATATTTTTAACTATAAAATATTTTCCACTATAAAATATTTTATTTCATTTCACATCACACAATCAAATTTCACAACACAGCAACCAAATAAACAATTCATCCATGGTCTGTGGACGACGAGTATCGGGTGCTACTAAGCACCGTCTGCATCCTAGTATATATTTTACACTAGAAATTAAAATAAAATAAAAGTGAGGAGTTTTCACCGACTACTAAACCAAATGCCACGACTCTTCTAATGTAGAAAATCTTCGCCGCTCGCCCTTTTGTTACTTTCGTTGCCCATAGCCACTACATATATAAAAATCATATATTTTTATTTCACTACATAAATAAAACTTATATTTTTATATTCTCTATTATATAAAAATTCTATTTTCAATCCGCTACTCATATAAAGATCGAATTTTTATTTCGCTACAACATATATAAAAATCGTATTTTTATATTCTCTACCTTATAAAATTCATATCTTTATAATCTCCACTATATAAAAACTATATTTTTATAATCTCTACCTTATAAAAATTATATTTTCCTTCTCTACATTATATAAAAATCATATTTTTATATCATTTATATATATATAAAATATCGTCCTTTTGTCAAAACTAGGTAGATAAAAATCAAATCTTTTTGCATATACAAATCTATTCTTTTCATGTATAAAGATCATTCCTTTTCATTGTTAAAAATCTTGTCTTTTCTATTATAAAATCTCGTTTTTTCTATAATAGAAGATGATATATGTTAGACCCAAAAGTGGTTCTAACACCCAAATTGATTTGAAACAAGATAAAACGAAATAAAAATAAAAATGAACACACAAGATTTATAGTGGTTCGGCGAACAAATGCCTACGTCCACTTATTCTTTACTATATTCAATAATTCAGTTGCAAGTACAATGAAAGATTCGCTCACAACTCACTTTTGTTCACTTAATTGACTAAAACAAGAAATAAAAGATGATTTGGATTTTCCGGGAGTAATGGAGTTCGGATGTTGGAGGTGATTGAATTCTCTAAGTACTGAAAAAAGATCCTTCTCTTTGTCTCCAGATGGGGTATTTATAGGTGTGAATTTGCTTGAGACTTGATCCGGGTCAGGCCACGTGTCATCCATCGCATTCTCTTCGGGTTTGGATGAACTATCAGGTTGACAACACATCAAAAGGGAGGACGTTAGGGGTAGGAATTAGTCATAGCCGGTCCGGTTCTTCAGGCGATTTTACAGGAGATTAACATGGATCATGGGTGCGGGTCGGAGACGTGCAGGTAAGGGGTTCGGATCGGGATACTCGACCCGAACCGGATTGGTTTGGGTGTCTCTCCTTCTCTAACCTATTCCGCTCCGCTCCAGTGCTGTGGCAAGCAGATGGCTTTCCGATCCATTCGAGATTTAGTTGCCTTCCGATCCGATTGGATATGCTTTACCAATCTATCCAATAAGAGATCACCGATCCGAATAGAGAATTCTATCCGATCCGAACAGGATTCTATCCGATCCGAACAGGATTCTATCCGATCCGAACAGCTGCAGCTCTCAATCTGAATTGTAGTGTTTTCCTTCAATCCGAACCGAAGCTTTATAATTAAAAATATCATTCAATGTTTGGTTTCTTGACTTTGTGTTGCCTAGTTCACAAAGTAGGCTAACATTTTGCCCCCTCAAAGGATGCTTCTGTTGTATACGAAGCGTGCTTTGATGTCGTTCGAAATGCTAGTCCTTAAGTCGGAACGGTCAGGAGGAATGCACAGATTTCTATTCGGTTCGGTGTCTGACTCGAGCACATTTTCTTCATTTCTGAACAAGTTTGGGAATTTTTCTCGACACATAGTGCTTCTCTCAGGTATGCCCTTCTTTTATCTCTCGTTTGAACTCAATTCGAGTCGGATGCTAAATTAATGTGTGAAGTTTGCTCGGTTCGGATTCCGATCCGAAGCGCTTTCGTGGGTTTGGTTCTTGGACGTTGGGCCTTCAGACAGAGTTGTGCTATTGGGCCTTCACTCCGGTCCGAGCGGGTGAGAAAGGATAGGAATACGAGGAGTCAACATCACCCCTTATATAAACCCTCCACTATCTTCTTTCCTTCCTTCTTCTTTTCTGCTGCCGCTCCCAACCCTAGTATTGAAAACGTCAGAAACTCGAATATTCTGAAACTATTCCTCGTAGATTTCTCAAATCGAACATATAGGTAGCTTTTTAATCTCGAGTAACTTCGTTGTAACTGTACTTGATTTCAATTCGTGGTTGACTGGGATGGTTTAGCCACGGGGCTTTACTTGAACTCCACGTCGTTACTGGTGGATCCGCCATCACTTCGAGGCGTTGCGAGGCTGGAGAGGGCAAATATTTGTCCTCAACGGTAGCTTTGGCGATAGAACAGATTTGTTTGCGAGTAGGGGGGAAAGAGGAAGAAGATGAGGAGCGTGATGACAAATTGGAGCTGGTTCGGGTAGAAGACGAAGGAGCAAAAAGGAAGGAGAAGGAAAGGGGATCGGTTCAGGTTTCATACTTTAGAAAGACGGGAAGGAAAGAAAATGTCGGTTCGGGTCGGAGAAGTGAATGGGATAAGAGGTTGAAATAAATGGACCGGTTGAGTGGTGCTGGTTCGGTTCGGATCAGGTCACCCGATCCGATCAGATCAGTCCTGCTTCTGAACCCATTGTTTCCCTTGTCTTGAACTGACCTTGCTTTAATGAAGCACCCGAACCGACTGTTATCTGTATTTGTATTGAGCCAGTCATCATATGCATATCCGAACCGAACCGAACGTATCAAACTTGGCACATAAAGACTACCCAACTAATTCAACTAACACTTACTCTAGACGAATATGCTTCGTGGACAGTTAGGATAGTGCCTTGTGAACATAAACGAGAATTAAGAACAACTCTGACTATCACCTTCTCTTTAAAGCTTCGTCTTACATTGCTGTACTTTTATTTTGCATTTCCCACATTTGCTGCACACACTTTAGTTCACACACATATACAAAAAAGGGGGACATGGGATAATTTACTCTAATCCGTGCTATTGCTTCTTCAATAGTTCCATGACAATGAGGCCCAGACGCTCTTCCCGTCTAGCTGAGAGGAAAGAAGCTCCGGAAACTTCCAACAAAACCACTCTTGAGGATATATCTTCTTTGTCTTACCCAGAATGGAACAGTGAGGGTCCAGATTACGGAATTGGTCATCGGGAAAGCGACGAAATGTCTTCAGAAAACGAAGTTTCCCTAGGCTTTGAGGAGGAAGGAGGGATTGGTGACAATCGAGCACCCGATGAATTTGACTCAGCCGTTATATTGGAGTCACCTCCAGATTCCGTAGAATCGACAATCGACAACGACCGACTTGTTCGAATTTGCTTGAAGTATGGAATAATGAAAAGGGACACCCTAGTGCCCTCACGCTCTGACCGTCCCCACAACCCTCCGGAAGGATATATGACGGTCACTCGACTGATGTGCATGGTCGGCGCCATTCCTCCATTCTCGCCTTTCATCGTTGATTTCTTAAGACAAATGCGGATTGCCCCCATGCAGTTGCATCCCAATTCATATGCCTATCTGCATACCTTATTCATAGCATATCGTGAAATTCTAGGCGTAGAGCTCACGTTTGATGATGTTCATTTCTTCTATAATTTCAAACATCGGACTAGAGAAACTCCATCTTTCTGTTACTTTGAATCAGTCCCAAAAAGGAAGATAATCTCTACGCCATTTAGCAGTAAAGCTGGAGATTCTAGACTAGAGTGGTTCTATATAAAGCAACAGTCTGGATGCGCCAGGAGATGGACAAAATCAAGTAAAGCATTGATTTTCTGAACCCGGACTCTATACACTTGAATCATCACTCTGACCTATTTTCCTTTTTTGTTTGCAGTCGACAATCCCAAACAGATATCAGACCAAGTGTTCTTTGATCGGATGCACCGTCTTCTTAATGGCGATCAAAAATTCCTGACTATCGATGAGGTCCTTAAAGATGAATACCTTCATTTTCACGGGCTGTTATCCGTTTTCCGTAGCATCGGTCATGGGACGGTCCCTTATGCATACATTCCTCCAGTGGAAACAGTTCCAGAGATAGGAGAAGGCTCGGGAATTCCTGCAGCTCCTCTTCAAACTTCACCTTCTCCCTCTTCCACACAAGATGACGAACTGGCCAATCTGGCCGAAAAACATCGTGAAGGGTATATTGCCCCCGAGGAAACTACTTCTCCAGACAAGTCAAAGTCTTCCCAAGAGTCGCCATTTCGCGCTTCCGAAGGGGATGTTCCTAGCACTGACGAGCACATATTTCAGGGTTTGGGGGATCTCCCCTTACCTGAGACTATATATACTTCAGAAGATTTCAGGAAGGACCCTTTAGTCTTCACCTCTTCTGAAGAAACCACTCCCGCCAAGGCCAAAGAGCCTGCCCGCACCAGTCTAGCTTCAGACTCGGGTTGGTTGGGGGGACATACACCACTTAGGATGCACTTTACACCACAGCATTAGCATTCATTGCACTTCTTTCTCCATGAATCCATTGATTCTAAACTTCGCTTATTTTATCGTGCAGGTACAATGTCTCGGTCCTATTATGATATAAGAAAGCTTCGTCGCAGCATGTCCAATCCTCCTCAAGATGCCGAGTATGATCGCCGGGATGACCGTGGTAGGGAGGAAAGAAGACCTTATGATCCCTATCGATCTCGGCCCTCACGCTCCCGCTCACCAGTTCGACCGGAACAAGAAAAATACAAGAGCTATCAAGGTCGTAGGGAGGAGGATAGACCACCATCCAAGGATTCCACTTCCTCCCATGAAAAGCGGAGTAGAGAGAAAACTCCTCCAAAGGAAACTGGGTCTCGAAGTAAGCAAAAAGTCCCTGCTACTAAACGACCTAGGACAGACAAGGGTTCTACAGAATCTTCTTCAGGAAGGGACACCGAATTAACAATCCTCGCTCCTCCCCCACCAGATGCGGGAACCGCAGTAAAGCTGGCATATTTAAAGGAGCAATTTCCCGAGCACTACTTCGAGACTCTGACCTTTCTACCTACCCTTGAACCTATTTCTTCTAATTGGGCAGATGAGGCCAAGGCAAAAATTGATTTGGTAGAAAAACAATATTCCGAGATGTTCAAGTATTCTCGCAATCTTTCTAGAATCATTCGCACTCTAATGACAAATGCTAACTCAATGCAAAAGACCGCGGAGGAGGATGCTAAGGCCTTAAAAACCTTAGGAAAAGACTTAGAAGACACTCAAGCTCAACTAGCTGTCGCTCAAAAGAACGCTTCTAACTTCAAACAACAATTTGAGGACATGCAAAAGCGCTATCATGAACTGCTTGAATCCCACACTCAGGAGCGTTCTGAGTTGAAGAAGCAAGCTGACGAGGCCAAATCAGAGGCTGCTAAGACACGCCTTGCTTATGCTGAGCTTGAGCAGAAAAACGCCGAGTTAGCGAAAAGGAGTGCTGAGTTAGAAAAGAAGAACGCTGACTTGGCTTCAAAGTTGTTGGAGGCGGAAAACAGGGCTGCTCTGGCTGAGGGCAATGTGGAATGCGCTATTAAATCTGCGGAGGAAACCCGCAAACAACTATCAGAGGCGGAGGCTGATATTCAGGGCTTCGGCGAGCTAATGATTGAATTCTTCGCGCACATTATTCGTCGTCGAAACATTTCTTGGATCGAGGATTATCCATCCACTCTGGTTCAAGTGTGGAATCAAATCGTTGAGTGGGAAAAAGAAGAACTTAAGGTCGATTCCCTCGATGAAGATAAGCTGATGGAGAAATACTTGAGAGACGACGAACCAGAGCGCCTAGCTGAAGGGCGCCGTCTAATTGCTGAGGCCATGGAAGAAGAGAGGCGGAAGTCTAAACAGAAAACCATTTCTGAAGCTGGCTCCTCTTCTTCTGCTCCTGTAACTCCCGAAGTAGAAGGGTATGATCCCGAAAACCCGGGAATTCCCCGAACAACTTTGCTATCTCCCATTCCTGAAATAACTCCAGAGGTAGTAGTCACCCCCGCTGAAAAGTCTTCAGAAGGTATCCCTATCTTTTCTCCTCAATTTGCCAAGGCTACTACTACCTTTGGCTACATGATTGAACGTTCGATGAGAAATCCTTTGCTTTCGCCTGAGTTGATAACCGATGTTTCTCATTCTGTAGGCGTTGAATCATCCGCAAAAACAGATGTAGCTCAAGGAGCTGTTGCTGGGACGAAGCCCACTGATAGGGTCAAAGAAGGGGAAGACAAGGCTGCTTCCACAGACCCGGGGGAAAGAAGTGAGCCAACTAAGGTCACTACTCCCCATGATGAAGAAATGATTGCAGCTTTAAAAGACGACGGAGGAGACGAGGGGCATGATGAGGAACCAGAGGTTGCAACAACTGGGGAATCGAAAAGCGCTGATGACGTTACCTTGGCTGCCATGAAGGCTGATCAAGACAAACGCTTGCAATTGAAGGCCGAAGAACTAGACCCTGAGGTCCTCAAGCCCCTCGCAGTTGTGGATGCAGGTTCAAGGTTAGTTGTTAAGCTCTCAACTAGATCTATTACCGAAGAACTTGCTAAAAAATCTTCTCTTGATTCCAGTGTCCCGCCCTCCGGGAAGAAGTCTACTGGCTCCAGTACCGCATCTTCAGGAAAAAAGAAATCGAAACGAATCTTGACTGAAGCCGAGAAGGAAGCAAAGGATGCGGAAAAAGCTGCCAAGAAATCGAAGGCTCGTTCCAAACCCAAATAGTGGGCTCCCCTGTATCTTTTTAGCATTTTTGTGAACCAATAACTGCTGCTACAAAAGCAGCTCCTGCACTTTCTTCTTTAGTTATTTCCCTGTACAAATTCATTCATTTGTAAATAAAAATAATTCACTTTTTGCAATGTTTATTTGTTAATAGTTCTGCACTTATGTAAAAATGCATGTCTATAGTTATGAAACGAAGTTGCGGAGGGGGGAAATATGTGCATGCATATGTGTCCCCCGTCAACTTCCATAAGTTATTCAATGCTTAACCATACAATCTGAATGCTCCCAATTCTCTGACTGGATAGCACTTCCTGTGTCGTCAGTATCTGTCGTTTTTTCTGGCATTTTTATACTCTCCCTCTTTCTCTTGAGAGTTAGAGTTCGAGTTCAGTCATTTGTTTATTCCCCGGTCTCTCAACGGGAAAAGATTTCTTTCTCGGCGCTCGGTTGGAGACGCCTTTATACTCTCTTTCTCTCTGGAAAGTTAGAGTTCGGAGTAGAATCTCTTTTTCAGCGCTCAGTCGGAGACGCTTTTATACTCTCTCTCTTTCTCTGGAGAGTTAGAGTTAAGAATAGAATTTCTTTTTCAGCGCTCAGTCTGAGACGCTTTTATACTCTCTCTCTTTCTCTGGAGAGTTAGAGTTAAGAATAGAATTTCTTTTTCAGTGCTCAGTCTGAGACGCTTTTATACTCTCTCTCTTTCTCTGGAGAGTTAGAGTTAAGAATAGAATTTCTTTTTCAGCGCTCAGTCTGAGACGCTTTTATACTCTCTCTCTTTCTCTGGAGAGTTAGAGTTAAGAATAGAATTTCTCATTCTTTTACGTCTTATTGCACAAATAATCATTGTGCTTCTTTTTATGTCCAAACTGTTTTCAACCTTTTTTAGGCTCTGAGTTATCCTGTATTTTATAATCACAACAGAACAACTAATGAATGTAAATGCATAAAAGTAAATAACACCCAATATTTTTATAGTGGTTCAACTAAGTCGTAGCCTACGTCCACTTTATAGTCCTTTATTCATATCATCAGATTTTCCCAAGGCAAGGCATGTCTTGTTACAGAATTCACAGTAAAAATAACAAAAAATATAGCATTTCTAATCCAAATATCGCATTAAGTGTTGGGCATTCCATGCTCGAGGAACTTCTTCGCCATCTACGGTCGTTAACTTGAAGGTTCCTTTTTCAAGTTTCCGTTGGATGACAAAGGGTCCTTCCCATTTTGGGCCGAGGTGAGGATGGGATGGAAAAACTCTCTTTAGCACCAAATCTCCTGGTTCAAAAGTTCTGAGGCGAACTTTTTTGTCATAATAGCGTGCCATCTGACGCCGATGTCTTGCTGCACGCAAGTCTGCTTCGTCCCTTTTCTCTTCGACTTCATCAAGAGACTCAAGTAAAAGTGCCCGATTCGTCATCGGGTCATAATACGTCACCCTGTGGGAAGGAACTTCCAGTTCAACTGGAATTACTGCTTCTGAGCCAAAGGAGAGAGAGAAAGGGGTATGACCGGTAGCCGTTTTAAATGTTGTTCGATAGGCCCACAAAGCTAGGGGCAATTCGTCAACCCATCTTGCCTTTGCACGCTCCAACCGTTTCTTGAGGATGGATTTTATAACTTTGTTTACTGCCTCTACTTGCCCATTCGATTATGGATAGGAAACCGCAGTATATCGTTTGTCTATCTTATATTTCTGGCAAAAATTTCTGAATTCAGAGCCATCAAATTGGGTCCCGTTGTCAGTAACAGTCGTTCTTGGGATCCCGAATCGGCATATAATATTTCTGACCACAAAACTTATCACCTTTCTTGTGGTGATCTTAGTCAAGGGCTCAGCTTCCACCCACTTTGTGAAATAATCAACGGCTACTATTGCATACTTAGCTCCTCCTTTAGCAATCGGTAAAACTCCAATGATATCAATTCCCCATGTGGCAAATGGCCAAGGACTCACCATCGATTTAAGCTGGGTTGACGGTGCCCTGGGGATTTTGGCGAATCTCTGGCACTTATCGCAGCGTCGTGAATAATCAGCTGCATCTTTGTTGATCGTAGGCCAGAAGTATCCGTACCGCAATATTTTCTTTGCTAAAGTTTGACCTCCTGTATGATCTCCACACTCACCTTCGTGCACTTCTCTTAGTACACGCTTGATGTCGTCGTGTGCGATGCATCGTAACAGGGGCATAGAAAATCCTTGTCTATAGAGAGTATCGTCTTGTATAACATATCTGGTTGCTTTGCGAACTACAGCTCTTTTCTCACTCTTCTTCGATGGGAGTGTCCCATTCTTAAGGAAATTCTTAATTGGGGTCATCCATGACTCCTTCTCTGGTTCCGCTTCAAGAGCAAATTCAATTTCCATTGACTCAAAGCTTGGCGACTCCAACGTTTCAATTGGAATTACCTCAGCCCCTTCTGGATTGTCAGAACTAGCCAGTTTTGCCAGTCTGTCCGCTTTCTGGTTTTCAACTCTGGGAATATGCGTTATGTTGTACCGCTCTAAGCTATTCAATAGCTCTTTCACTTTCTTGAGGTAGGCGATAAGTCGAGGTCCTCGAGCCGCGAACTCCTCTCGCACTTGACAAACAACAATCTTAGAGTCACAAAATATGTCCATCATTTTTACTCCGAGGTCTTTAGCGAGTTTCAGCCCGACAATCAGGGCTTCATACTCAGAGTCATTGTTAGTTGCCGAAAATTCTAATCGCAGGGCGTAATATAACGACCGTCCCTCGGGAGTGACTAAGACAATTCCAGCTCCGGACCTTCGGTCATTTTTAGCTCCATCTGTATATAATTTCCACGGATTCATCTCTAGCTTATCCTCGGATTTGACCACTCGGTCATTGATTATTTCCTCCTCTGGAACGGTGAACTCCGCAATAAAGTCTGCTAGAGCTTGCCCCCTGATTGACTTCCGTGGTTGAAAATTCAAATCAAACTGGCTTAGTTCTATGTTCCATCTAATCAACCTTCCCGATGCTTCGGGTCTCTGCAACACCTGTCTTAACGGCTGATCGGTGTATATGGTTATTGGATGGGCTTGGAAGTAGTGACGAAGTTTTCGGGATGGAATCAGGAGGCTGTAAGCAAGCTTCTCAATCTTTGGGTAGTTGCGCTCTGCCGCTGCTAATTTCTTACTCACATAGTATACTGGCCTTTGTACTTTGTCTTCTTCTCGAACCAGGGCTGTGCTGACAGCGTGAGCCGAGACTGCTAGATAAACAAATAATTCTTCGTGATCTACGGGCTTTGATAAAATTGGCGGTTTCTCTAACAGCTCTAACAGATTTTGAAAGGCCTCGACACAATCGGGAGTCCACTGGAAGTTCTTCTTTCCCCTTTTTATCAAATCAAAAAACGGAACACATTTATCGGTGGCTTTGGAGATGAATCTACTCAGCGCCGCTACCTTCCCTGCCAGACTTTGGACGTCTTTAATTCTCCTTGGTTCTTCGATATTTCTAATCGCTGCTATCTGGCTAGGGTTGATCTCAATTCCTCGGGAACTCACAATGAAGCCAAGGAACTTTCCCGACGCCACTCCAAATGAACATTTTAAAGGATTCAATTTCATACGGTATTTTCGCAAGATACCAAACATTTCCGCTAAGTCTTGCGTATGACTGGAAGACTGCTTTGATTTAACAAGCATATCACCCACATAAACTTCCATAGTTTTTCCTATTTGATCATAAAACATTCTATTTACCAACCGCTGATAAGTAGCTCCAGCGTTTTTTAATCCGAATGGCATTACAACATAACAATATAGCCCCAAATTCGTAATGAAACTTGTATGCTCTTGGTCTGGTACATGCATAGGAATTTGATTGTATCCAGAGTATGCATCCATGAAAGAGAGAAGTTCATGACCTGCTGTCGAGTCTACAAGCTGGTCAATCCTGGGAAGTGAGAAACTATCTTTTGGGCAAGCCTTATTTAAATCTGAAAAGTCAATACAAGTCCGCCACTTTCCGTTTGGCTTCTTTACCAAGACGGGATTCGATATCCAGTCGGGATAAGTCGAATCTCGAATAAATCCATTTTGCTTCAATTTCTCTACTTCCTCTTTGAGAGCAGCCGACCTCTCTGGGCCCAGCATGCGTCTCTTTTGCTTCACAGGCGGATGCTTCGGATTTACATTCAATTTGTGACTGATAATGGAAGGTGATATCCCACACATGTCAGCATGGGTCCAGGCGAACACATCTAAGTTTGCCTTCAAGAAGTCCGTCAGTTTTTCAGCACGACGTGGATCCAATTGGGAACCAATTTTCAAAACTTTCGTCGGATCAGCTTTATCAACAGGAATTTCCACTGTCGCTTCATTAGGAGTTGCATTCCTAGCCTCTGGTTCCTCGTCTTTTCTAGGATCCAGGTCTTCAGGTGTTCCTTTGGGCAACTCCTTTGGGGTCAATTTCTCTAATTGCTATGCCGAGTCCCCCTTTGAGGGAGACGAGGCATCCTTACTCTCAGCATTAACTCCTTTCATCAACATCTTCAGTTCGGCCATATAGCAGGCCCGTCCAGAGACCTGATCCCCTCTTATTACTCCAGTTCCGGCTTCGGTTGGGAACTTTAGTAACAAGCACCAAGGGGCGATACAAACTCTAAATTCAGCGAGGGCAGGTCTCCCTAAAAATGCGTTATATGGCGAATCTACGTCCAATACCACGAACTGAAGCATTCGCACTCTTCTACGTTCTCCTTGCCCTAGGCTCACGGGCAACTCTATATATCCCATGGGAGCTGTCGTCGCTCCGTTGAAGCCTCTAATCCATCCTTCACAAGGTTTCAGATCTTCGGGCTCAAGCTTCATCTGATCAAATGACTTCTTGAACAAAATATTAACGGAACTTCCGTTGTCTACTAATACCTTATGGACCAAGGCCGGCCCAATGGTGGTAGTAATAACCAACGGATCATTGGTGGGAGATTGTATCCCCGTGTTGTCTCGGCTACGAAATACCACGTCGTCGAACATGGTTTTTTGTTGTTTTATGGGGGTGACATCTTCCAAATCGTCACCTTCATTCACATCTAGATGCTTGGCAGCATTCACATATTGGTCCATTGACATAAAACTTCGGATTGCCGGGTGAGGTCCGCCTACTATGGAGTTGATGACAATCCCTTTACCTTTCTGCTGCGCGGTAGGCTTAGGAGCAGGTAGGATCTGTTTTGGAGCCTGCTCTCCTTGCCCCCTGTCCCTCGGGGCAACCTTGTACTCATCCAACTTTCCTTCACGCAGCAGCTTTTCAATTACATCCCTCAAATGCCGACATTCATTGGTCGAATGTCCATGTGTTCCGTGAAACAAGCAAAATTTCCCTGTCGCCATTTCTTTCTCGGTCGAATCACGAGGTGGCGGTCTTTTGTACTGCAACACATTGTACGTATCCAGGTAAATATTTTCCAGGGTGTCATTCAAAGGCGTATAGTTCTCGTAGTTCTGGAATCGGGGCCTTTTGTTAGGGTCACTTCCCCTATTTCTGTTTCTTCTGTTATCGTTCGAATTACGGTTGTTGTTGTTTCCCCTATTTCCAGTATTGCTGTTTCCACCCTTGTTTCCTACATTTACTTCAACCTTGCCAGAACTTTCCCCAGACTGCTTCACGACAATATTACTCTGCACATTCTCCTTTGAAACTGTCTCAGACTTTCTCTTTCGGTTTGCCCTGGCATCCTCTCGTCTTAGATAAATGTCGGCTTTTTTGTAGAATATTGCCCTTGTGGGGGGTGTCTTCCCAGAAAGGTAGTCTCCAAACTCGGATTCAGGATCGACTCCTTCCTTCAATGCCATCAGAATAGTGGGTTCGTGCGGGTCACTGACCTCAGTTACGGCTTGGTTAAAACGATCAAGATATGCCTTTAAAGATTCTCCTGGTGCCTGTTTGATTCTTGACAACTCAATAACACTCTTGGACTTTCGGGCATGTAGACGGAACTGGTTCATGAAACGCTCGCTTAGTTCTTTGTAATTAGAAATTGAACGAGGAGGAAGTCGGGTAAACCAGAATAATGCCACATCTTCTAGGTAGATTGGGAACGCTTTGCACTTCACTTCATCAGGGGCAGCAGCGGCATTCATGAGCCACGAATACCGCATCAAATGCTGTCCTGGATCAGTCCTTCCGTTATATTTGTCCATCTGTGGCAAGTTAAAGCGTCGGGGAAACTGGAAGTCGAGGATATCGTCAGTGAACGGAGTATGGCTTCGCTCAATGCCATAGTCTTCATTTGTATAATTCCGGCTCTCGGACATAATTCGGCGAACCATTGCCTGTACATCAGCACTAGTTAGGGGCTGTTCAGGTTCCCTGGCCCTAGTATCCGAGTTCCTTCTGGGCTCTTGCTCAGGAGATGCCCTTCTTCTTCGAGCTGCCTCTGCTCGATTCCGTTCCCTGCGTTCCCGGTCGATCTCGGGAAGAGGGGACTGGAGTCTTTGCCCCCGAGTGGGGTCATCGTTTCCTAATGCTCGTGCGATATCCTCGCGAGATCCCAAAGATCCAAATGTTAGCTGCTCCACATTCCGAGGTCGTTCGAGTGGCCTCCGTTCACGGGGCCTCTCTTCCTCGGAAGATGAAGATTGATCTACTGGTGTGTGACGAACCGGTGATGGAGTTCTCTGTCGACGGAGCTCATTGATCTCCCGACTCATGAGCCTCATATTTTCCTGCATCATGAGATTAGTGCGCTCATGAACTCTCATAGCTTCCCTTGTGCTCTCAAGCATGTCAAGCAAGCGCGAGAAATCTCCTTGAGTGATGGGCGCAGATGGATTGACCTGATCTCCAACCCTGGCAGCTGGAATTGGAGCATTCGTAGGGACTCGAGTAGAGGTTCCAGCTTCACCAAGCATCGGGTCGGGTCGGAGGTAAGAGGTCGGGTCGGATCGGAGCTGGGGTGCCTGGTCGGATCGGAGCGCAGCAGGCAGTTCGGGTCGGTTCAGATTGGGGGAATGCACTGCTTCAGAGTCTCCTACCCGGATCGGATCGGAGCTCTCCCCCTGCTGGCGGCTCGGATTTCCTGCATTGATTCTTCCTGCTGCTGAACTCTGCCCCCGAGACCTTGTTACCACAGCATTTTGCTGATCTTCGCCAGCTCCATTTCCTCGAAAAGACTGAACTTCCTTGCCTTTTCCTTTGGCCATGAGCCTTTGACAATTACTTCAACGAATGTAAGAAAGCGGAGAAACTTAAGGATTCACTTCTTTGAACTCGACGGTCCAAAAAGTAGAAAGAGATCCCGGAAAATAAAGAATTTAGATGAGGATTCTCAGTGAAAGCACCAAAATGTTAGACCCAAAAGTGGTTCTAACACCCAAATTGATTTGAAACAAGATAAAACGAAATAAAAATAAAAATGAACACACAAGATTTATAGTGGTTCGGCGAACAAATGCCTACGTCCACTTATTCTTTACTATATTCAATAATTCAGTTGCAAGTACAATGAAAGATTCGCTCACAACTCACTTTTGTTCACTCAATTGACTAAAACAAGAAATAAAAGATGATTTGGATTTTCCGGGAGTAATGGAGTTCGGATGTTGGAGGTGATTGAATTCTCTAAGTACTGAAAAAAGATCCTTCTCTTTGTCTCCAGATGGGGTATTTATAGGTGTGAATTTGCTTGAGACTTGATCCGGGTCGGGCCACGTGTCATCCATCGCATTCTCTTCGGGTTCGGATGAACTATCAGGTTGACAAAACATCAAAAGGGAGGACGTTAGGGGGTAGGAATTAGTCATAGCCGGTCCGGTTCTTCAGGCGATTTTACAGGAGATTAACATGGATCATGGGTGCGGGTCGGAGACGTGCAGGTAAGGGGTTCGGATCGGGATACCCGACCCGAACCGGATTGGTTTGGGTGTCTCTCCTTCTCTAACCTATTCCGCTCCGCTCCAGTGCTGTGGCAAGCAGATGGCTTTCCGATCCATTCGAGATTTAGTTGCCTTCCAATCCGATTGGATATGCTTTACCAATCTATCCAATAAGAGATCACCGATCCGAACAGAGAATTCTATCCGATCCGAACAGGATTCTATCCGATCCGAACAGCTGCAGCTCTCAATCTGAATTGTAGTGTTTTCCTTCAATCCGAACCGAAGCTTTATAATTAAAAATATCATTCAATGTTTGGTTTCTTGACTTTGTGTTGCCTAGTTCACAAAGTAGGCTAACAATATATTTATTTATTTATTTTTATAAAAATCTAACTTTAAAAACAATGTTAATTTTCTTTTTTAAAGATATTGCTATGCTTATATTCAAAAATATTGCTATGTTTATATACTTAAAAATGTTGTGTGTTTATATTTTTAAAAATGTTGGGTGTTTATATTTTTTCAACTATGTTGTGTATATTTTGTTTCAACTATGCCGTATATATATATATATATATTTCAACTAAGTACAAGTAAAATAAAATAATAATAAAAAAAAGAAGGGAAGAAGAAGGCAAACCCTTTCTTCCAGGTACCACGGGTTTGTTCGAACCCATACAGCAAAATTAGGGCTCCATCTTCCATGCATTACCTCAGACCGGACCTTCATCTCCAACCGCCACCTGGAGCGCCTTCACCTGAGCTTCCTTTCCCCACAACCGCACCCCACTCGATGGTCACAATCCCCCAGAAATCGACGAGGTACAGCGGCGGTTTCCCAAGGACTAGGGCTCTGGGGGAATTGAACGGAAGGAGGGGCGGGGATATGGTTGATCGTCGGTGGAGGAGTTCGGAGGGGGAGGCGTCGGCTGATGGAGGAGGCGTCGAACGAAGGAGGAGCGGGATTTGGGTTTTCAGCTGAAAAGGAGGCGCGACTTTTTAATTAAAGGGGGTTAGGGTTCTGGACAAATGGGGGAGGGTATTTATATTTAATTATATTATTATTTAAATTTTATTTTTCCAATTTTACTTATTTATTGCTCTCAACTCCAAACGAACTCCAAACAAGACAAAACGACTGTCGTCCTTAGTTAATTACCCCCATTCCGAACACAATAGGATATGTATCGTAGGCCAATTCTAATGTTTTGATAAGTTTCCGTTAAAATTAAAACATAAATCTATGTATTCAACTTTAAACATATATTTCAAATTACCGGGGCCACATATGGACTCTAAAAATTCCCGAAAAATATTTTCTAGCTTCGAATTGACAATACGGTCCTAACAAAACTAATTTCGTCAAATTCTGAGACCATTTGAAAAATGGCCATTTTCTGGTCGATTAAAATCAACTAAAACTGGTCAAATGCGTTTTCCTTCGCCACGCTCACGTATTGATTCAGAAAATTACGAATTTTGGAATATAGCAATAACCTGACGTCATGGATCCAACAAAAGTGGTTTCGTCGAAAACCGAGGTCGTTTGCAAAATTTTCATTTTTAAGGGCTAGAATTCCATAACGACTATTCTGAATTTTCAACTGGGCATAACTTTTGATTCCCGCTGTGAAATTTTAATTTTTCGGATTCGTTGGAAAGATATTCTCAATTAGACTCTAATATTTTTGGTTTTGCTAAAATACGGTTTATTTTGAATCCTGTGTATTCATTTGAAATTCGAAATCGAATTTTTAAACTACCGCGCCATTTTCAATTCCCTTTATAATTAAAATAAAATTTATATTCTAACGACGATCTATATAAATATATACGTTCGAATTCTATTCAAAATAAATTTCTCGTCGTCATTATTTAAAATAATTCATTTTAAATATTCAAAATTCACTAAAATTGCCAAAATAAAAATTTTAAATTGGCTCAGATTTCCGGGTTATTACAATCTCCCTCACTTAAAACTTTCCGTCCCCGAAAAGGAACGAAGATGAAAGTTGTTTAACAAATCAACTCAACTTCCGTTATTTTCATTACGGCTTAAGTTCTTCAACTTTTCAGTTTCTAAGAACCTTTCAATTTTTTCAAAAATTTGGCTAACACCCTAAATTTTCGAAAAATTTCGCCATAGCCTCTTCTGCACCAGGGACTTCGGGATATTTCATATAACCTCCCATGGCCTCTTCAATCCAAAAGAAAAAGAAAATCCAATCGGCTCATAAAATCATCCAAACCCAAAGAAATACAATAAACATGTACCTATTTGTCGAGCAAACAATTTTATTCTTCTGCTCTAGCCTCCTTGCTATTACCTATTCAATGTAAGTACATGTATATGCAAGCAAATGCGATAAATTTTCAATACAATTCACTGTTTGGTTCCATTTGGCTAAAGTTTCAACATTTTAATTAATCAAACTATAATCAAATAACATGACCAACAATCAATTAGTTGATTATCATTTCAAACTCATAAATTTTGATACATAGTCTGAAAATTCGATTTTGATGCCAAATCACAACAATAGGCCCTTTCTAATTTTGGTTCTCACACCATACAATTGGAAATATATAGAAACCTCACTTTCGTCACTCGAAGATAAATTCTGACGACAAGTACTCAACCATCAGAATCGTCTTTGGGCCACTAGAGTATGATTCTATATCTATCCAGTACATTAAAACTTGAAATACACGCGGATCAGACGTATACGCAAAATCTTTATATACTGGATTGTCCAAATTCAATACAAATAAATAATCAAATACGAATAATTGATTTAACTTTTCAAAACAAAATTTGTTTTCATTTAAAAATATACTCTTCACACTCGTTCTAGGATACTACTGATCCTATCTCTAACGAGTCATTCTTATTGGATATTACTAATCCAATTTCTGATGAATTCTTTCGTTTGGTTCTAATGTGCCTTGTTCTCCGAGCTCTGTAAACCAAAGCTCTGATACCAGGCTGAAACAACCCGAAATCCCCCTTACAGGAAATCACGGATTGAGTTAAGGACAAGCCACAACGGAACGCAAACAGAAGAACATTTCATTGTTTATTACAACAATTCCATCAGAATACAGGAATATACAGAGTATGAACCAATATTACACATCATAAAAAATCGGAGATTACAATACATTACATAGCAGCGGAAAATAATACAATACACAACTAGAAGTAATGCACGGATACAGAGCTTTCCGAGTATCGTTCCAGCTGTAAATCAGGATCCTGTGAATATAAATCTGCAAACCCAAAACTACTAGCTGCCCGTGTCAAAATAAGGGCACCCAGAGTATAGGTTAAAACGATAAACTCTAGGTCAGTCATGTGACTGGTGTGAGAACTAAAATAGTTATTAATCTTTATTTTAAAGTTGGATAAATCAAGGGACCACGCCGTATTATACGGAACGGGTTTCCTCCCAAGAATACCAGTGCATAAAACAACAGCGCAATGCTAAATGAAGAAAAATGAAACTATTATAAGACCCAGGTGCAATCACACAATGCAACACAAGCCGGAGGATAGGGTTTTACCTTATAATAGCCAAAGAATGCTTGATACGCTAAATTTCATCTTTTATTAATATAAGTGTATAGTGTCAACACAATTTCAATCATAAATATCAATCATAGACGGCATGAGTGCCCCATCCCACTATGTCGCCATACTAGGCTCTACAATCAAAACCACAAAGTCGCGTATTGGAAGCTGGATTTCCATCTGTGAACCGAGGCAAAAGATAGTCCTCTACCGATTCGAGACAATCTAGCCTACCATGTCTTAGGAACAGCCGCAACTACACCTTGGATCGTCAGTACCGGTCCACCGATGTGGAATAAAATGCGTGAACACTGTGTTTCCCCACCCTTTGGGGCGTAAATGAGCCAAATGACTCCATCGGCTCCACACGGTCACTGGTATATCCAAGGCGCCTCGCAACAGCAACAACCACATAAGTCAAACTCGTCAGGGCATGTAAAACCACTGAGCCACTTCTAGCTAGAAAGAAACGCATGCCCTCCCTGATGTCCTCTCCCGTTTCTGGTTCACAACCGAGGTGTGAGGCTCGCGAATCAACGCTACACAAAGCTATGCCACACAGACCGTGCTTTGATCATCAACCACAAGAATCTGCTTTTCAATAGAAGCCTTGATCATATTGCCACTTAGGCATGCCACACAGGCAATTCACTCCATGCATTTGATATCCATCAATATATAACCTATGAGCTCATACGTCTCAGAGAAGGGCGTTAAGCAAGAGAATAATTTCTCCACCACCAAACAGATATATATTTAACAGAAATCAATCGCACAGAATAAAATCCAATGTCAGACATAAAGTCCATTTATAAGTTCGTTCTGGGTCTGAACGAAACCGGAGGCACCTAGTACCCCGCATATCCATCGATCTCCAAGTACGTCTGGACGATCACTAACTGATTCCCTCCTCTTGTGTGTATGACCCAATCAAGATCATCAGTAATCACCCAAACGACGTGAAGACCTCCGGTCTTCGACCACCGTCTTCATCCTCGACACCACGTCGAATCAGTTATTCAGAATGGGATAACCCGGTCTTTCTGAATAACTCGCGTATATAATATACAAGTGCTACACAAACACAACATACGCCTCATTCCAATTCAGAATATTCTTTTATTCAAATATTCTTATACTTTGGGAAAGGTTCCCATTAATTTTATCAAAGATAAATTCTTTAAATTTATTCTTTAATCTCCTTTGAATATCAATTCAAACTAGTCGGGATTAGCGAACCACACCGAAGTAATCATTTATTTTAATTTCCCAATCCCAACCTATTCATCCCATGAAGTAAAACTGGTAATACTTCATATCTAACACCACGGTGCTATCAGTAAATTCAATTACCATTTCACGTTCAAATCTAATTAAAGATTTAACTATCGCTTGGAGCAAAACTGGTGATACTCCATTATCGATCATTTCAATCTAATTAAAGATTCATTAAAACTCCACTTAGTTTTAATAGTTAACTGGGTCAAAGAACCAATGTCATTTAAAACATGGTTCACTATAAACCCAAAATCACATCCCATTAATTATCGGGTTAAAGAACAAGTGTTATTTAAAACACCGTTCACGGTAAACCCAAAAATCAATTCAAATTCAATGCCAATTAAATACCATATAATTGGTGCACTTCATTAAATCTAAATAAAAAGAATTAATCTTTTTCTTAACGGGGTTCAAGAACAGTGTTAATGAAGACACCATTCACGACAAACCCATATCACATTTGATATTAAATACAAGGCTCTGAATAGAAAAATATATCGGCTTATATTCAATATCAAATTCTACGACCAACAAATATCGTATTGGAAATAACGATATAAATATATCTTTCAAATTTCCATAACAATATCTGTATAATCACGAAATCCAACATCGAAATATTCCAAAGAAAATTTCGATTCAAATCAATTCCAATTCAATTATTAGAAATTCTGGTTATTTTCAAAACCATTTCAAATCCACTTTATTTATTTTAAAAATAAATAGAATTATAATTCTAGTTCAAAACTAGTTCATTTCGATAAAAATCTATTTTTATCTTTTCAAATTTGGCATTTTTCATCCCAATTCTTCACAAATCATTCCTTATGATTTTACACAAATTATTGGTATTTAATAATTTTATCAAGGCTCGTACAGTCGATTTCCATCAACGGCCATCGAACTGCACTTACAGCGACCTTTTCCCAATTTGATTTGGACATAATTCCAAATCCAACCGTTAGATTTCAAATTTATAATATTCATTGGAAAGCTCTTTTCGATACGAACCCAACGGTTCCGATTTCAGGAGAATCTGACGGTCGGATCTCCCGTAACGTCAATTCGAAGTCAATGGTCGAAATTCGCGAACTGCCGCAGCGCGGCGCGTTCTATTCAGGCCATTATATATATATATATATAATATTATATATATATATAATACATATTATATATATTTCGTCGATTTCCTTTCAAAACGTATTTTATAAATCGTTTAAATTCGTTTTCAAAACGATTTCAACTTCCTTTTCAAATTCAATTCAAAATCGAATTTTCCAATATAAATTCATTTCAATTTCATTTCAAATCGATTTCAATTCAATTTCAATTTAACTCGAATTTCAATTCATTTCAATTTAATTCGAATTTCAAATCTATTCAATTTAATTCAAATTTCAATTCATTTCAATTTAATTCGAATTTCAATTCTATTTCAATTTAATTCGAATTTCAATTCTATTTCAATTTAATTCGAATTTCAAATCTATTTCAATTTAATTCGAATTTCAACTCTATTTCAATTTAATTTGAATTTCAATTCTATTCAATTTAATTCGAATTTCAAATCTATTTCAATTTAATTCGAATTTCAAATCTATTTCAATTTAATTCGAATTTCAATTCATTTCAATTTAATTCGAATTTCAAATCTATTTCAATTTAATTCGAATTTTGATTCATTTCAATTTAATTCGAATTTCAATTCATTTCAATTTAATTCGAATTTTGAAATCACTTTCAGTATTCATTGAAAAATGAATAAAATCGATATAAATATCGATCACGTAAAAATGGCGTCAATCTAATCAACACGGCTTTTATTCAACACATGAATGTTTATTCTATTCAACGCATGAATATTTTTCAATTCAACACATGAATTTATTTTCTATACAACACATGAATTTATTTTCTATTCAACACATGAATTTATTTTCTATATTCAACACATGAATTTATTTTCTATATTGGAATGAGGCCCAATCAATTACCATATAATGTTAATTACATGGATTTCCATACAACTCATGTATATAATAGCAACCATAAATAATCAACCATCATCCAGAGTGCACCACACAACAGCATAAGCATTAAATATAAATATTTAACGCTTATAACAGCCTATCAATCAATCGATCGACATACAACTAATTATTGGGATTAGTGTATGTCATATATCATCCTAATACTCGTGTGGGGTTTCAATCAATCAAACATAGATTTTATTTGTGCAGTTAGGCGATGTGTAAAATTATCGTCCTAATCAATATCAGTCAAATCAGTGTATATAAACTAATCGTCCGATTCGTTTATAAATATTTATTTTATATACACGTTAAAAATTATATTTTTAACTATAAAATATTTTCCACTATAAAACATTTTATTTCATTTCACATCACACAATCAAATTTCACAAAACAGCAACCAAACAAACAAGTCATCCACGGTCTGTGGACGACGGGTGTCGGGTGCTACTAAGCACCGTCTGCATCCTAGTATATATTTTAAACTAGGAATTAAAATAAAATAAAAGTGAGGAGTTCTCACCGACTAGCTAAACCAAACACCGCGACTCTTCTAATGTAGAAAATCTTCGTCGCTTGCCCTTTTGTCACTTTCGTTGCTCGTAGCCACTACATATATAAAAATCATATATTTTTATTTCACTACATAAATAAAACTTATATTTTTATATTCTCTATTATATAAAAATTCTATTTTAAATCCGCTACTCATATAAAGATCGAATTTTTATTTCGCTACAACATATATAAAAATCGTATTTTTATATTCTCTACCTTATAAAAATCATATCTTTATAATCTTTACTATATAAAAACCATATTTTTATAATCTCTACCATATAAAAATTATATTTTCCTTCTCTAACTTATATAAAAATCATATTTTTATATCGTTTTTATATATATAAAATCTCATCCTTTTGTCAACACTAGGTAGATAAAAATCAAATCTTTTTGCATATACAAATCTATTCTTTTCATGTATAAAGATCTTTCCTTTTCATTGTTAAAAATCTCGTCTTTTCTATTATAAAATCTCGTCTTTTCTATAACAGAAGATGATATATTTATTTATTTATTTTTATAAAAATCTAACTTTAAAAACAATGTTAATTTTCTTTTTCAAAGATATTGCTATGTTCATATTCAAAAATATTGCTTTTTTATATATTTAAAAATGTTGTGTGTTTATATTTTTAAAAATGTTGTGTGTTTATATTCTTTCAACTATGCTGTGTATTTTTTTCCAGCTATGTTGTGTATATATATATATTCTTTTTTTCAACTAAGTACAAGTAAAATAAAATAATAATAATAAAGGAAGGGAAGAAGAAGGCAAAACCTTTCTTCTAGGTACCACGGGTTTGTTCAAACCCATACAGCAAAATTAGGGCCCCATCTTCCACGCATCACCTCAGACCGGACCTTCATCTCCAACCGCCACTTGGAGCGCCTTCACCGGAGCTTACTTCCCCCACAACCGCACCCCACTTGGTGGTCACAATCCCCCAGAAATCTACGAGGTACATCGGCCGTTTCCCAAGGACTGGTGTAACACCCCACCTCCACCAGGGTGGCTCTTGCAAGCACTCTGACTTTGGAGGGGCGTTTGAATCAGGTAAACATGCATAATGATATATCAAGGCAGAACAAGAACATATGTATATATGTAAACAGAGTAAATAACATAGATAAAACATCGGAAGATTTCAAAACAAGTCTGGTACAACATAGCTTTCCAAATAAACAAGTCTAGATAAAACAACATCAACTGAAAAACTGAAATAAATAAGTGCTATCCCCAATTAAGTGGTAACCATAGCTAGCTTCATGTCGAAACCGTACATGAGCTGAAATCCCACAAGCAAGCAATCCGAAATCCAAGCTAAGCTCCAGTATTCCCTCCCTGAGAACCTGTGGGGGGGGGGGGGAACGGAAGAAAAGAGGCGAAAGAAAAGAGGTCAGTCAAAAAGACTGAGTAAGCCCTACTACAATCAATGTAAACTGATAAAGTTAACTGGCATGAGCAGCAGGGATGAACATAAGGATAACAATATACTAGCATGATGATCAACTAACAAGGTAGATAAAGGTGTCATCGTATAATCAGGATTAAGGTTTTGCACCACAGGTGTACTAGCAAACAAACATGACTTGAATAAACAAGTATTGATCCCTTGGCCCAAGCTTTGGCCCAATAACATGAAATGACCCTAATACAAGGTCCAACCAAACGGTCTAGTCGATCGGCTCCCTAAGCCTAACTCGTCACGTGTTGGTGTCAATACGGCCCAATCATAATTGTAGTCGAACTGTTCCGGGTCCACCCTTCGGGTGTATCAAGCCCTAGGGTGTCAACCCCTGGACACCATGAACATGAGTGCACAGTCCCGATCTACTGGTACCCGTGCATGTTTTCTCCGGCCACGGACTATGTGCACGACCAGAGTCCGCCCGGAACTACACCGGCGTACCCTCTGCCGTCGCTTTTGGTCACTTACCTCCAGTCCAGTAATCGTGCCCCACCCTAGCCTAGTCCCTAGGGTAATGATGATACTAACTTGGGATTACTGCTGGAGTGGGCCCCCATTGCTAGGATTTTTCTAGTGGGTTAAGTACGGTTTAACCCTCTTGCTAATCCTGGATTAACTTGGTTAAGTGTAACGATGAGTTCACGACTTAACCCCGATTAATCTACCAAGCCCAAATTGGTTAAGTATTAAGTGGACCATGACTTAACCCTAATCACGAGGCATTAATTAATTTAATGCACCTTAACCTCTCACATTAGACCTTGTTGTGGTTACTAGTTAAGCCGGGCGGGTCCGGGTAGCTTTACACCACAACTTGGTCTAACCTCGGGTTCAAGGTACAACATGACCAACTTCTCACATTGGGTCCTATTATTTGTAGCAACTAGTTAAGCCGGTCGGTTCCGGGTAGGTTTACGCTACAAACTCAACCCAACCTCGAGTTGGCCACACTTATCTTTTCTAAGTGTCATGTCCATCATGTTTCCAAAACATGTTACAAGTTTTCAAGCAATTGGGTAGACCTAACTTAATAGGTAAATTCCCAATGGGTAGACCTAACTTAATAGGTAAATTCCCAAGCTTATGTTTTATGTCTTTTAAGTTTACCCAACCCCAAACGCAATCCCATCGCTTACATATCGCAATAGCGCATAAAGGATAGAAAGAGGGAACTTGGCATAATCATGACATAAAGGTATTGAAGCCACAAGCTTAACATGGTGGCATATGAAATGTTCATATGTTCATACACTTGCATATTACATTTTTAGGCCTCAAAAGCATGCATAAAACCAAACTTTGCATATTGGTGATACATGGTGCTAAATGACATGTAGAGATGGCCATAAGTTCGCATTTAGCCTCACATGCAAGTTATCATAAGAGATATGATAACTTACATGTTGCTAAAATGCAACCTTTGGCATAAAGCTTAAAGCTTTATGTTCATAAACCCAAAATAAGCTTGCATAACATGATAGCATGAACAAAATGTTCAACCCAAACTTGCATAACATAACTTGGCATACTTGCATATAAACTTGCATATCACAACATGATAAACTTGCATATAAACTTGCATATCACAACATGATAAACTTGCATATAAACTTGCATATCATACATTTAACTTTAGAGTTTAAGTATGAAAGTAGAATAGGGCTTACAATGCTTAAGAAGTCACAAAAATATGACAAAGCCCTTATGAAATCAATTAAACCCAAAATGTAAGCAAAACCCTTGAGCCAAAATGATCAAGACTCTTTCTTTATGATGCAAATATATAAACTTGACTTGAATGCAAGCTAATGATGCTCATACAAGTTTGAAAACACTTGTATGCATGGAAAATCACTTAGGAATTTATTTAGGAATTTTATGAAGATAGTGGAGGCCATGAGAGGATTGATTTTGCCATAGTTTAGTTGTGTGAATGAATAATGATGATTTAGGGTAGTTTAGGGTCTTATTTATAGATTAGGCAAGTGTTTTAGGCCATAGGATTAAACCTAGATTCAATCCAAGCCATCAAAGCATGTCTTGGGGAAGAAGTCAAGTGTAGGAACCATCTAGGGCCTTTAGATTAAAGATGAACCATGAGAACCATTCAAATGCAAAATCTGCATTTGAGCGAATCGGCCCACGGGTTGACGGCCAAACACCCTGGATTAACCCCTAGTCGACCCAGCGAGCTCGGGTCGACCTCAAAAATCGGCCGGGTCGGTTATTCCCCTCTCCCAATTCGCTGTTTTGAACATTTTTGCATATTTATTTATTTATTTTTCAATTATATATATATATATATATATATATATATATATATCAATATATATATTTCTCTGCGCAACCCATTTCGCTTAATTAAGTATACTTTAATTTGGGAATTTTTCGTGAAACTTCGCGAGGCCATATATTGGTCATGCGGACTCCGATTTTCGAAAACTCGGACTCTATTTCGCGTATTTTTCCGAGACGAACGCAATGGCATAGCCCGTTTCCCCTGATTCAGATTTTAAATTTAATTCTGCCTCCATTTATGTTATAACATGTTATTCAAAAATACGGGTTGTTACATTCTTCCCTCCTTAAAGGATTTCGTCCACGAAATCTCCAAGTTTGGAAGAACGTATCATACCATCCATCATCCATCTACTCAAAATATCATCCACGAGCAATCATTGTCCTTAAAAGGTTCTAAATGCTGTATGATCATATGCAAAGGTGTGTGTATATGTACTTATCTAATGCGAAAATCAGGAGGTTACTGATTTAGTAAACCCCCTTAATGCAAAATATATTAGTGAAATGAGTCCATATGTATGCAAATTCCTAACATAATTTATAATCTCTACATGAGTGCACATAACATTCATCCATATGCAACATCCACGTGATAGCATAACAAGTTTTCATCCATGAATAAGCATAAACACTCATGCATATGCGGTATGAAAGTGTGTGAGCCGATCTTAGTGCCTAACGTGTATTATGCATCCATGAGTATCCACTTGCAAACACTTGCAACCACTTGCAACCATCAAGCATAACATGTTTCAAACACATGTTTCATCCAAAGGGTTTCTACCTAAGGTTCTCATGACAAGATTAACACGATAAACTAGATAAACATGGATAGCAAAGAGAAAGATATGGTAACAAAGAAAAGAGATTGAGAGTGTACCCTAAAAAAGGAATGGATAAAGCCCACACATCTTCTCCTCGGTTTCCCAAGTTGCTTCTTCTTCGGCTTCACCCCATTGAACCTTCACCAATTTGACCTCTCGATTCCTTAGCTTCTTGGTCTCCGTCTCCAAGATACGAATCGGAGCTCTCCTCAAGGTAGCCTCTTTCTCCACTTCTACATCTTTTAGAACACTTGGCTCAACAACCTCTGCTGATTCATGTAAACACTTCCGGAGATGCGAGACATGAAAAACATCGTGTACTCTAGCAAGCTTCTCGGGCAACTTCACTCTATAAGCCATCTGCCCGATCCTCTCTATAATAGGGAATGGTCCAACAAACCTCGGTGCCAACTTCCCAACAGCTCCAAATCGGACCACATTCCGCAAAGGAGAAACCTTCACGAAAACCATATCCCCAACATCAAACTCCAAATCCGTTCTTCACTTATCAGCATAGGATTTCTGTCGGTCTTGGGCCGCTTTCATCCGTCTCCGAATCAACTCGATCTTCTCGGATGTATCTCTGATCATATCAGGCCCAAGTATAAGCTCATCTGTAGTCTCCCACCAACATGTAGGCGACTTGCACGGCCTCCCATATAAAGATTCAAATGGTGCCATCCCTATGCTTGCCTAATAACTGTTATTATATGCAAACTCAACAAGAGGAAGATGGTCTTCCCAAGTACCACCAAAATCCAGAATACAAAGCCTCAACAGATCCTCGAGTACCCTATTCACCCTTTCGGTTTGACCGTCCGTCTGTGGGTGATAAGCCGTACTTAGATTCAACCTTGTGCCCACAGCTTCTTGCAAGCTATTCCAGAATTGACTTGTAAAGATTGGGTCACGGTCACTGACTATACTAGAAGGGACTCCATGTAGTCTCACAATCTCACGAAGATATACAGACGCTAGCCAAGATGCGGTCCTCTTGCTCTTCACCGGAATGAAATGAGCACTCTTCGTAAGTCTATCCATAATAACCCAAATGCTCGTATTCCCTTTCCTTGACCTTGGTAGCCCATCGATAAAATCCATGGAAATACTCTCCCACTTCCATAGTGGAACGTCTAGAGGATGCAATAGCCCACCGGGCTTCTTCGACTCGGCCTTAACTTGCTGGCAAATGATACATCTAGAGACAAATTCTGCCACATCCTTCTTCATCCCAGGCCAAAAGAAAATGCGCTTCATATCTTTATACATCTTATCTCCGCCCGGATGTATAGTCAACTTAGAGCGTTGCGCTTCCTCAAGAACTCTTCTTACTAGATCTTCTACCATTGGAACACATAACCTTCTGTCTCTCCTCAGCCAACCCTTGTCATCAATAGAATATCGAGCGAGATGACTAAACGTCTCTCCTCGAATTAGCTTATCCATAATCTCAACTATCTGAGGGTCTTCTCTCTGCGAAGCCCCAACTTGATCAAGAAGGGTAGGTCTGAGTTCCAGAGATGCTAAAGAACCGGTCATCGACTCACACGCCAAAGAGAAATCAAAGGTTGCCACATACTCTAAATTCTTCATCTCAACGAATAGAGGACTTAGGGTCAACCTTCTTCTACTCAATGCATCTGCTACCACATTCCCCTTGCCAGGGGTATAAGCTATCTCAAAATCGTAGGACGCCAAGAATTCCATCCATCTTTGTTGCCTCAGATTTAGATCCTTCTGAGAAAAGAGATACTTCAATGACTTGTAATCGGTATAAAGCTCAAATCTTTCTCCCAGAAGATAATGGCGCCAAGCCTTGAGTGCATATACTATTGCTGCCAACTCTAAGTCATGAGTGGGATAATTCTTCTCATGCACTTTGAGTTGTCTACCGCCAAAGCATATCACTCTTCCTTCTTGCATAAGAACAGCTCCTAACCCCGTGCCACATGCATCGGTGTATACGGTAAATAACTTCCCTCCATCGGGCAAAGCTAGAACATGTGCTGATGTGAGGGCTCTCTTGAGCTTCTGAAAAGCAAGCTCGCATTCTATGCTCCAAGCAAAAACTAAATTCTTCTTCGTCAATTTAGTGAGAGGAGCGGATATCTTTGCGAAGTCCTTAATGAACTTCCGGTTGAAACCCGCAAGACCTAGAAAACTTCTCACTTCGGTTGCATTCCTTGGAGTCTTCCAATCCTGAACTGCCACTACCTTAGCGGGATCCACCGCTAAGCCTTGCTTAGATACTATATGCCCAAGGAATCTAACTTCCCTTCTCCAAAAGTGACACTTGGAGAACTTGGCCTTCAACTGATGCGCTCTAAGCGTATCCATCACCTCCATGAGATGCCTTGCGTGCTCTTCCTCATCCTTAGAGAAGATCAGAATATCATCTACGAAGACCACGACAAACTTGTTCAAGAACTCCCTGAACACCCTACTCATCAAGTCCACGAAATAGGCGGGTGCATTAGTCAAGCCGAACGGTATGACAAGCCATTCGAAGAATCCATCTGGAGTTCTGAACGCAGTCTTGTCTATACTATCTTCAGCTACCCTGAGCTGATGGAACCCCATAGCAAGATCAAGCTGAGAGAAAACAGAAGCACCGACAAGCTGGTCAAAGAGATCATCAATCCTCGGTAACAGGTGTCTGTTCTTCTTAGTCAGCTTATTCAACTCTCGATAGTCAACGCAAAGTCGGAGAGAACCATCCGCCTTGGTAGCAAATACCACAGGCGCTCCCCATTCAGATATACTTCGTCTAATGAAGTTATTCTCAAGCAACTCTTTCACTTGCTTACTTAGCTCCCGCCTTTCACGCGGAGCCATGTGCCGAACGGGCAAAGAAACAGGCTTTGCATTATCCACCAGATAAATGCGGAAATCAATCTCTCGCTTAGGGGGCAACCCCCTAACTTCATCGAAAACATCCGGATACTCTCGAACCACTCTCACAGACTGAAGAGTTTCCATTGAAGAGTCGAGTGATTCCAGATAGCACAACATGACGGGACCTCTCGGATCACAAGAAATCTCTAGGGTGTTTCCGAGGCGAGTCACGAGCCTCACAACCCTATGCTCACAATCAAGAATGGCTCCATATCTGGACAGCCAATCCATGCCCAATATCAATCCGTATCCCCTAAAACCAAGAACATAAGCACTGCACAAGAACTCTACACTCAGTATAGAGATCCTCAAATCCCCACATATCATAGACAAATGGGCGGAACCCCCAATAGGATTTGAGACACAGACGGGATCATCTACCAAGCTAGTACTAAGGTGCAAACTGTCAACAAGATCAGATGAGATAAAGCTATGCGATGCACCAGAATCAAACAAGGTACGAACTAGAAAATCAGAAATATATACAAGGCTCTCTACAGAAATACTACCTCGATCGGGAACTGGAGCGACATTGAGAGCATGAACTTGCCCTCCTGAAGGTCCAGCACGCTGAGTCTGACCCTGGCCTTGCCCTTGCTTCCTCGGGCAATCCTTACTGAAATGTCCAGTCTCACCGCAGAAAAAGCATTCACCATTCTTCCTTTTCCTCTTCTTACAATCCTTAATAAGATGCCCAACTGAACCGCAATAATGGCACTTCCCCTTGTTGTTCTTGCCCTTGTTGTTGTTCCCCTTGTTGCCTTGACTCTTGTTCTTGTTCTGATTGCCTTGACTGCTCTGACCACTTGGATTACCCTGATTTCCTTTTCCCTGGGAATCAGTCTTCTTGGCTTGAGTATCATTCATCTTGGTTTCTTTCTTGACATCTGCCTGAAGTAACGCCATATCAACCAAACTCTCAAACGTGGCCCCATGGGGAATATGTGACATAGCCAATCCCTGCAACGGCTCATTCAATCCTCTAGCAAAACGAAGAGCCTTCTTCTGAGGAGTATTCACCATATCCAAGCCAAAACGAGCTAACTGATTGAACTTGTTCACATATTCTTTGACAGACATATCTCCTTGTTTCAAAGTTATGAACCTCTCCATTTGCAGATTCTCCTCAGCAGAAGATAGAAACTTAAGCATGAACCTTGCCCTGAAATCGGCCCAAGTCTCAACAGGCCTAGTACCATTGGTGACTTCCCACCAATAAGCGGCTTCATCCTTCATAAGCCAAACCGCCAACAAGAGCTTCCTCTGATCGTCTAACCCAAAGATAGCAAACAAATCCTCGGTCTCTTTCAACCAATTTCTGGCCTCTACAAAAGTATCAGTGCCTTGAAAGTTCATGCCACCCATTGCTTTGAAATCTTTGCAAGTCTTTGCGAAGTCCACTTGAGGATGCTGAGGGGGAGGAGGAAGAGGAACCTCAGCGACAGGAGGAGGAGGAACATTAACCACCGGAGGAGGAGGAGGAACATTAACCACCGGAGGAGGAGGAGGAACATTAACTACCGGAGGAGGAGGAACATCTGCGGGGCCGGCTTCGGTCGCCCTAGCCTCCAAAAGTCTCCTATACCAAACAGGTACGTGTACTCCCTCCGGAATAGCAAAGTTATCGGCCATACTGAAAACGAAGAAAAAGAAAGATTCAGAATGGAGAAAAACGAAGGAATTTTGCTAATGGCTTTTTGGGGAATAGACTTTAAAATAAACTAGACTTTTCTTTGGAAAATACTTTATACTTGGTTTTGAAAATAGTTTTCCAAAAGTTTTCTAAAAGCCTTTTTGTTCCTTCTCGTACCATATGCTCTGATACCAAATGTAACACCCCACCTCCACCAGGGTGGCTCTTGCAAGCACTCTGACTTTGGAGGGGCGTTTGAATCAGGTAAACATGCATAATGATATATCAAGGCAGAACAAGAACATATGTATATATGTAAACAGAGTAAATAACATAGATAAAACAGCGGAAGATTTCAAAACATTTCAAAACAAGTCTGGTACAACATAGCTTTCCAAATAAACAAGTCTAGATAAAACAACATCAACTGAAAAACTGAAATAAATAAGTGCTATCCCCAATTAAGTGGTAACCATAGCTAGCTTCATGTCGAAACCGTACATGAGCTGAAATCCCACAAGCAAGCAATCCGAAATCCAAGCTAAGCCCTAGTATTCCCTCCCTGAGAACCTGGGGGGGGGGGGAATGGAAGAAAAGAGGCGAAAGAAAACAGGTCAGTCAAAAAGACTGAGTAAGCCCTACTACAATCAATGTAGACTGATAAAGTTAACTGGCATGAGCAGCAGGGATGAACATAAGGATAACAATATACTAGCATGATGATTAACTAACAAGGTAGATAAAGGTGTCATCGCATAATCAGGATTAAGGTTTTGCACCACAGGTGTACTAGCAAACTAACATGACTTGAATAAACAAGTTTTGATCCCTTGGCCCAAGCTTTGGCCCAATAACATGAAATGACCCTAATACAAGGTCCAACCAAACGGTCTAGTCGATCGGCTCCCTAAGCCTAACTCGTCACGTGTTGGTGTCAATACGGCCCAATCATAATTGTAGTCGAACTGTGCCGGGTCCACCCTTCGGGTGTATCAAGCCCTAGGGTGTCAACCCCTGGACACCATGAACATGAGTGCACAGTCCCGATCTACTAGTACCCGTGCTTGTTTTCTCCGGCCACGGACTATGTGCACGACCAGAGTCCGCCCGGAACTACACCGGCGTACCCTCTGCCGTCGCTTTTGGTCACTTACCTCCAGTCCAGTAATCGTGCCCCCACCCTAGCCTAGTCCCTAGGGTCATGATGATACTAACTTGGGATTACTGCTGGAGTGGGCCCCCATTGCTAGGATTTTTCTAGTGGGTTAAGTACGGTTTAACCCTCTTGCTAATCCTGGATTAACTTGGTTAAGTGTAACGATGAGTTCACGACTTAACCCCGATTAATCTACCAAGACCAAATTGGTTAAGTATTAAGTGGACCATGACTTAACCCTAATCACGAGGCATTAATTAATTTAATGCGCCTTAACCTCTCACATTAGACCTTGTTATGGTTACTAGTTAAGCCGGGCATGTCCGGGTATCTTTACACCACAACTTGGTCTAACCTCGGGTTCAAGGTACAACATGACCAACATCTCACATTGGGTCCTATTGTTTGTAGCAACTAGTTAAGCCGGTCGGTTCCGGGTAGGTTTACGCTACAAACTCAACCCAACCTCGAGTTGGCCACACTTATCTTTTCTAAGTGTCATGTCCATCATGTTTCCAAAAACATGTTACAAGTTTTCAAGCAATTGGGTAGACCTAACTTAATAGGTAAATTCCCAATGGGTAGACCTAACTTAATAGGTAAATTCCCAAGCTTATGTTTTATGTCTTTTAAGTTTACCCAACCCCAAACGCAATCCCATCGCTTACATATCGCAATAGCGCATAAAGGATAGAAAGAGGGAACTTGGCATAATCATGACATAAAGGTATTGAAGCCACAAGCTTAACATGGTGGCATATGAAATGTTCATATGTTCATACACTTGCATATTACATTTTTAGGCCTCAAAAGCATGCATAAAACCAAACTTAGCATATTGGTGATACATGGTGCTAAATGACATGTAGAGATGGCCATAAGTTCGCATTTAGTCTCACATGCAAGTTATCATAAGAGATATGATAACTTACATGTTGCTAAAATGCAACCTTTGGCATAAAGCTTAAAGCTTTATGTTCATAAACCCAAAATAAGCTTGCATAACATGATAGCATGAACAAAATGTTCAACCCAAACTTGCATAACATAACTTGGCATACTTGCATATAAACTTGCATATCACAACATGATAAACTTGCATATAAACTTGCATATCACAACATGATAAACTTGCATATAAACTTGCATATCATACATTTAACTTTAGAGTTTAAGTATGAAAGTAGAATAGGGCTTACAATGCTTAAGAAGTCACAAAAATATGACAAAGCCCTTATGAAATCAATTAAACCCAAAATGCAAGCAAAACCCTTGAGCCAAAATGATCAAGACTCTTTCTTTATGATGCAAATATATAAACTTGACTTGAATGCAAGCTAATGATGCTCATACAAGTTTGAAAACACTTGTATGCATGGAAAATCACTTTGGAATTTATTTAGGAATTTTATGAAGAGAGTGGAGGCCATGAGAGGATTGATTTTGCCATAGTTTAGTTGTATGAATGAATAATGATGATTTAGGGTAGGTTAGGGTCTTATTTATAGATTAGGCAAGTGTTTTAGGCCATAGGATTAAACCTAGATTCAATCCAAGCCATCAAAGCATGTCTTGGGGAAGAAGTCAAGTGTAGGAACCATCTAGGGCCTTTAGATTAAAGATGAACTATGAGAACCATTCAAATGCAAAATCTGCATTTGAGCGAATCGGCCCACGGGTTGATAGCCAAACACCCTGGATTAACCCCTAGTCGACCCAGCGAGCTCGGGTCGACCTCAAAAATCGGCCGGTTCGGTTATTCCCCTCTCCCAATTCGCTGTTTTGAACATTTTTGCATATTTATTTATTTATTTTTCAATTATATATATATATATATATATATATATATCAATATATATATTTCTCTGCGCAACCCATTTCACTTAATTAAGTATACTTTAATTTGGGAATTTTTCGTGAAACTTCGCGAGGCCATATCTTGGTCATACGGACTCCGATTTTCGAAAACTCGGACTCTATTTCGCGTATTTTTCCGAGACGAACGCAATGGCATAGCCCTTTCCCCTTGATTCAGATTTTACAGTTTAATTCTGCCTCCATTTATGTTATAACATGTTATTCAAAAATACGGGTTGTTACAACTGGGGCTTTGGGGGAATCGAATGGAGGGAGGGGCGGGGATATGGTTGATCGTCGGTGGAGGAGTTCGGAGGGGGAGGCGTCGGCTGATGGAGGAGGCGTCGATCGAAGGAGGAGCGGGATTTGGGTTTTCATCTGAAAAGGAGGCGCGACTTTTTAATTAAAGGGGGTTAGGGTTCTGGATAAAAGGGGGAGGGTATTTATATTTAATTATATTATTATTGAAATTTTATTTTTCCAATTTTACTTGTTTATTGCTCTCAACTCCAAACGATTTCCAAACAAGACCCAACGACTGTCGTCCTTCGTTAATTACCCCCATTCCGAACACATTGGGATATGTATTGTAGGCCAATTCTAATGTTTCGATCAGTTTCCATTAAAATTAAAACATAAATCTATATATTCAACTTTAAACATACATTTCAAATTACCGGGGCCACATACGGACTCTAAAAATTCCCGAAAAATATTTTCTAACTTCGTATTGACAATACGGTCCTAAGAAAACTAATTTCGTCAAATTCTGAGACCGTTTGAAAAATGACCATTTTCTGGTCGATTAAAATCAACTGAAACTGGTCAGACGCGTTTTCCTTCGCCACGCTCACGTATTTATTCAAAAAATTACGAATTTTAGAATATAGCAATAACCTGACGTCACAGATCCAACAAAAGGGGTTTTGTCGAAAACCGAGGTCGTTTGCAAAATTTCCATTTTTAAGGGCCAGAATTCCATAGCGATTACTCTGAATTTTCAACTGGGTATAACTTTTGATTCCCGCTATGAAATTTTAATTTTTCGGATTCGTTGGAAAGATATTCTCAATTAGACTCTAATATATTTGGTTTCGCTAAAATCCGGTTTACTTTGAATCCTGTGCATTCATTTGAAATTCGAAATCAAATTTTCAAACTACCGCGCCACTTCATTTCCCTTTATAATAAAAATAAAATTTATATTCTAACGACGATCTATATAAATATATACGTTCGAATTCTATTCAAAATAAATTTCTCGTCGTCATTATTTAAAATAATTCATTTTAAATATTCAAAATTCACTAAAATTGCCAAAATAAAAATTTTAAATTGGCTCAGATTTCCGGGTTATTACATGAATAGAATACTACTCCATAAGAATTTAAATATTCAAACAATATTTTATTTAAATATAATATTTTATTTCAACATTACAAATTTACACAACTCCACTGTATACATCTCTGTTGTACAATTCATTCAATTTAATTTTGTACATTGTCTCCTCACTACATTTCTCTCAGTTACTCAGCTACATACATTCATTCACTCACATACTGTCACTCACTTGTCTTCATTCTGCTTCAACGTTAGTCCAAGCACCTGCATATCTGTCATAGAAACACACACAGTATGTAACAACCCGGAAAATCTGAACCAGTTTGAAAATTTTAATTTGGCTATTTTAGTGAATTCAAAATATTTAAAATAAATATTTTAAATAATAACAATGAAAAGTGTGTTTGAATCGACGTTTGAAAATAAATATAATTAATTTTAATTATAAACAAGGCCTGAAATTGCGCGATAGTTTCAAAATTTGAATTCAAACTTTGACTGACTATACCGGGTGCAAAACAAAAAGGATTTGAGTGAAACCAAAAATATTTAAATCTGTCAGTGAATATCTTTCTAATGAATCTGAAAAATTGAAGTTTCATAGCTGGAAGCAAAAGTTATGGCCAAATGAATTTTCAGAAAGGTTGCTACAGAGTATATATAGCCCGTGAAAATGGCCATTTTGCAAACAACCTCAAAATTCGACGAAACCACTTTTGTTGGATCCGGGATGTCAAATTATTGCTAGGTTTCAAATTTCATAATTTTTGAAGCTAGTATGTGAGCGTGGCAAAGGAAGATGTGTTTGGTCGATTTCTATTAAATTGGATTGACCAGAAAAGGGCCATTTTTCAAACGGTCTTAGAATTCGACGAAAATAGTTTTGTTGATACCGTATCGTCAAAACATAGCTAGATTTATATTTAGGGAATTTTTAGAATCAATATGTGGCCCCGGCAAATTGAAATGTACGTTCAAATTAAATATTGAATGTTTTATATTTTAATTTGAAGGAAAACTAACTGAAACAGTCGAATGGGCCTTCGAAACATATCCCATTATGTTCGGAATGGGGGTATTTGGCTGGAGATGATAGTCGTTGGGTTTGGATTGGAGGTCGTATTAGAAAACCCTCTTTTAAAATTTTATATAGCCCCGACCAATCAGATTTTTTTCATTCAAAAAAATAATATAAAATCGTGTTCCCCCCCCGATCGACAACGCAAACCCGATCCCACCTTCTCTCCTCTTTTCCGGCTAATCCACGATACGAAACACCTCCACCCAGTTAATGTTTTTGTAGATCTCTCCAAGAGCTTCACATCCATAGCTGGTACGCCCTTCCTCGTCGCTCCTTTCTCGAGATTCGCGCCTCCAAAGTTGGAAGCTTTCAGCCGCCACCCCGCCTGATTCCGATCGTTGAACTGGACGTGACCACCACCGCTGCCTGCGCCTCTCCTGTATCTTCGACACCATATAACCCGATCCTCCTATAGCGCAGCGGATTGGAAGAAAAAACTGTGCACTAGTTTTGAACGAATTTTAAAGGTAACGGTCTGATTTTAATTAAAATATATTATAACACTTCAAAGCGCTACGGTTTTTGATTTCACTGTAAAAATCATATCTTTTTCGTTTTTCGAAGAAATTCAGTGATACAAGAGACAGTGGACTCGTGTGGACGTCTTCTACATTCTAGAAGAGACCGCGTATTTTTCTAAGCCTTCTGCAATTTTTGGTAGAGTGGAGCCCAATGTGAGATTTCTGAATTATAAATGATATGGAAAAACGACGATGTATAAATTATATAATCGATATATGGGTTATACACCTCATGTATAAGCATTGTATAAGTTGTAAGTTCGACGTATAAGTTATATATGCATTGTAAAAATTATATATGTGTTGAATAGAAGTGAAATATACTTATATATATATGTATATATATACGCCCCTCGTCCACAAACCATGGACGATATTTATTGGTTGTGATTGATGTGAAAATTGGTTGATAGCGAATGGTTGATTAGAATTGTTTGTGGTTGAAATTGATTGATTGTGGTTGAAAAATACCCGTTTGTGGTTGCGAATTATTTGGTTGAAACTACATAGGATTTGTTTGTGGAAAAGAAAAAATATACATGCCATCTACGTGCGAACTAGATGCATGAAATCCCCATTGTCAAAAGCTGCGAGGCTTTAAGGTAGAGCGAGGAGCCGTACTAGGGACGGCCCCGGTTTTAACTACCCTGCCGTTATGCTGCCGAAATTTTCTAAAATATTCATGTGTTAGAATTATTTTCATTTGTTGGAATTATTTTCATATGTCGAAACCGCATTCATGTGTTGAATAGAAATTCATTTGTTGAATAGAAATTCATGTGTTGAATGGTACTCGTGTTTTAAATAAATTGCTTTTACAATAAAAATCACATTTTTATTATATATACGAACTATAGAAAACCTTCATGTGTTGAATAGAAATTCATTCGTCGAATAGAAATTCATGTGTTGAATGGTATTCGTGTTTTAAATAAATTGCTTTAACAATAAAAATCACATTTTTATTATATATACGAACTATAGAAAACCTTCATGTGTTGAATAGAAATTCATTCGTTGAATAGAAATTCATGTGTTGAATGGTATTCGTGTTTGAAATAAATTGTTTTATAATAAAAATTATATTTTTATCATCTATATAAACTATATAAAATAGTCAAGTTTTGAAATAAATTGCTTTATAATAAAAATCATATTTTTTTATCATCTATATGAACTATATAAAATGGTCGTGTTTTGAAATAAATTGTTTTATAATAAAAATCTCATTTTTAACATCTATATAAAGTATATAAAATAGTCGTGTTTTGAAATAAATCGCTTTACAATAAAAATCACATTTTTACTATATACATGAATTGTTAAAAATAGTGAAGTGTCGAAATAAATGTCTGTTGGATAAAAATATCATTTTTATCAAATGTATGAAAAGCATATGGTTTTGAAATCAAAGAATATATTATATTTGTGTGTATATATATATATATATAATTAAAATAAATCGAATAACGAAGCTATAGTTCGTGTTTTGAAACCGTGATTTCAAACGATTAGTGCGGGATATCCGACCATCGGATTTTCCCGAAGCCGAAACCGTTGGGTTCGCCTTGGAAATATCTTTCCAACGACACCCACTTTGTGAAGATCCAATTGGATTGTATGGAATTTTTAATTCAAATCTGATGAAAAAGCGCCAGAATCGATTATATTTATATGTATATATAAATATATTTAAATCGAATAACGACGCTGTGTTCGTATTTCGAAATCGAAACTTCAAACGAGTGTACCGGAGATCCGACCGTCGGATTTTCCCAAAACTGGAACCATTGGATTCGTTTTGAAAAGATCTTTCTAATGATATAAAATTTGTGAAGATCCAACGGTTAGATTTTCATATATTGGTAAATCAAATCTGAAGAAAAACAACGCCACGGCCGCGTTAAGGCCCGAAGCGTCGTTTAATGAATTGGCTATTTTTAAACAAATAAAAATAGTGATAAATCATTATAAAATATTATAAATGATATGGAATGTGAAATTAGAAACTAACTGAAGGTTAGCTAAGTTGAATGGTTTCCTGGGTTTTGATCTGATGTTGGTTTCGACCTTCAGGGTTAATATTTGGGAAATTGTTCTCTTATTGATTTACGGTTAGGGACTAATGAATTGGAATACGGCGTATGTTGTGTTTGTGTAGCACTTGTTTATTATATAAGCGAGTTGCTCAGAAAGACCGGGTTTATCCCATTCTGAATAACTGAATCGACAATAAGAAGTCGAAGATGAAGACGGTGGTTGAAGACCATAGATCTTCACCTCGGTTGGATGATAATTGATGTCCTGATTGGGAGGCGTCCCGAAATATGGATAATGAGTGGTGATCTTCCAGACGTACGTGGAGATCGATGGGTATGCGAGGTATATAGTGCCTCCGGTTTCGTTCCGACCAAGAACGAACTTGTAAATGGACTGTGTGTCTGACATTGGATTTCATTCTGTGTGATTGATAGCCATCAGTTGCATGGTGTGAATTGCCTGTGTGGCATGCTAAGATGCAGTGATCAAGGCTTCTGTTGAAAAGCAAAGTCTTGTGGTTGATGATCAAAGCACCGCCTGTGTGGCGTAGCTTTGTGTATAACGTGAATTAGTGAACCTCACACCCTGGTATGAACCAGAAACGGGAGAGGACCTCAGGGAGGAAATGCGTTTCTTTCTAGCTAGAGGTGGTGTCAGTGCTTAAACTGGCTGGCATTTATACTATTTTTCACCTATGTGGTTGTTGCTGTTGTGAGGCGCCTCAGATATATCGGTCGATCCGGGACCGATGGAGTCATTCGTTGGCTCAGTTACGTCCCAAAGAGCAGGGAAACGCAGTGTTCAGGAATTTTAATCCACATCGGTGGACCGACCCTATCGCGCCAAGAGCCCACCTGAGTCTGGGTCCTGAGGGGCGGGCTAGAGCGTCTCGAATTCGGTAAGGACTATCTTTTGCCTGGGCTCATGACGGAAATCCAATTTCCAAATATGAAATCGTGCGGTTTTGATTGTAAACCTATATTTGGTGACATAGTGGCATGGGATGCTCATGTCGTCTATGATTGATACTTATGATTGTTTTATAAAATTAGAAACTAACTGGAAACGAGCTAAGACGGATGGTTTCCTGGGTATTGGTCTGATGTTGGTTTCGGCCTTCGGGGTTAATACCTAGGGAATCGTTCTCTTACTATTTTACAGTTGGAGTTTGATTAAGAATTCTTTTGTTGTATTTGTATCAAGCATATTTTGGCCATTATAAGGTAAAAACTCTATCCTCCGGTTTGCATTGCATTGTGTGATGGGAACTGAGTCTTATAATGGCTTCATTTTTATAAAAAGCATTGCGATGTTTAAAAGATTTACTTGTTTTAAAGCATTGGCAATCCAATATAGTAAACCCGTTCCACGAAAGTGGCGTGGTCATGTGATTAGCCATATTATAGAATGTGTTAAGTAGATTTCTCATACCAGTCCGATGACTGACTCGTAGTTTGTTTCACTTGCAAACTTGGGTGGCCTTATTTCTACACGGGCTGCCTTGTGTTCAGGTTTTAGCTGGCTCTTCCTGGATAGCTGGAGTTGAAGACGGATTCTATCATTTATCTCTTTTTATGTTGTTCAGCTCCTATTGTACATATTATGTCTGTTTTCCACTGTAGACATTTATGTATAGCTGAACTGTATTTGTACTAAGTATGATCCAGTGTACTGCATAACTCTGATGATTATGTTTATCCAGTATATTATTTGTACATTATCTGGTATATTTATTTCTGTTCTGTTATTATCTGTTTATGTATTATATTCCAAAGATTACCTTTGCCACCGTCAGTTTGGGGTTTGGGGTCGTCACAGTTGGTATTAGAGCTTTGGTTAAGCTTAGTGCTAGAATATAACATATTAACGAACTCGTCAGAAATAGAACCAGTAGTGTTCTAGGATGAGTAACTCATTACAAATAAGATCAGTAATATCCTAGTATGAGTATAACAGAATGAAATAACACCTCGATAGACACATTTACATTCAAGTATATGTTTCTATGTTTTAAAATATCTTTTATATTGACCTGACACTTGATCTGGTATTTGCAGAAGTACTAGAAAATGAGTGTCAGAAATAGAAGGAATGCAGAACCAGATATTGAGGCCCTATTAATTAAGTTTCGAAATATAGGCGAAATTCCGTTCTCTGGCGAAGAGTCTATTATGAAAACACAAGCTTGGATTCGTTCTGCTGAGAAAATCTTTGATGGTTTAAAGATGAGAGATGACCAGAAAAGATTATTGGCATCTTGGGCACTCAAAGACGAAGCTTTGTTCAGGTTTTTATTGATGATATTTTAATCTTCTCTAAGTCAAAAGTCGAACATGAAAAACATTTGGAACAAGTTCTAGAAATTCTGAGAAGGAATGTATTAAAAGCTAAACTTTCCAAATGTATATTCTCGCAAGATGAAGTAAAGTTTCTTGGCCACGTTGTTTCAAAAGAGGGAATTGCTATGGATCCAAGTAAAATCACCTCAATTCAAAATTGGAAGCTGCCTAGTACTCCTACAGAAGTCCGCAGTTTTCTTGGATTGGCTAGTTATTACCGGAAGTTCGTTAAAGTTTTTTCAAAGATATCCAGTCACTTAATGAAGCTTACAAAGAAGCATCAAAATTCAAATGGACTCCAAAATGTGAGGAGGCTTTTGAGGAGCTGAAGTTAAGATTAACAACGGCTCCAGTGTTAACGATTATCAACAACAATCATGACTTAAAAGTCTAGATAGATGCCTCTAGAGAAGGCCTTGGTGCAGTATTAATGCAAAGAGGCCAGGTTGTTGCTTATGCTAGTCGTCAGCTGAAGCCACATGAAAAGAATTAAATCACTCATGATCTTGAGTTGTTGGCGATCGTATTTGCTTTGAAAATCTGGAGACACTATCTTCTGGGTGAGAAATTTGAACTGTTTACAGATCACCAGTCATTAAAGTATCTGTTCACCCAGAAAGACTTGAATATGAGGCAACAACATTGGCTAGAGTTCCTTGCAGCATACAATTTTGAGATTCTGTACACTCCAGGGAAAGCCAATGTCATGGCTGATGCGTTAAGTAGAAAGAATGAAATGATCGCCAGTTTTATAATTGCGACTTCTTTAATTGACAAGATATCTGCTCTCCAAAAAGACGACAAATTTATTAAAGGAATGAGCCAGCGGATTCATGAAGGCAATGCTTCAGATTTCCAGCTCGATAGCGAAGGGATTCTGAGGTTACAAGGACTAATTTGTGTTCCAGATATTCCTGAAATTAGAAGAGATATGCTTGATGAATGCCACAAATCTAAGCTTAGTATCCATCCGGGTGTGAGTAAGATGTATAACGATATCAAGCGAACATTCTGGTGGAAATCGTTGAAAAGAGACATCTCTATATATGTTAGAAGGTGCCCTACTTGCCAACTAGTCAAAAGTGACCAACAGAAACTGGCTGGATTGTTGCAACCACTGGATATTTCAGGTTGGAAGTGGGAACATATTTCCATGGACTTCATAGATGGTTTGCCCTGAACCAGAAAAGGAAATGACAGTATTTGGGTGATCGTAGATCGCTTCCCGAAGACTGCCCATTTCATACCTGTCAGATCGAACAGAACTGCTCAAAGTCTGGCGTAGATATATTTCAAGGAAATTGCTAGGCTACATGGAGTGCCGCTCAGTATAGTTAGTGATAGAGATCCAATATTTACTAGCAAATTCTGGGAGGCATTCCAAGTAGAACTGGGAACAAAGCTGAATCTAAGCACCTCCTATCATCCTCAGACAGATGGTCAGACTGAGAGGGTGAATCATATACTCGAAGATTTATTGCGGGCTTGTGTTCTTGACTTTGGTGGATCATGGGATGACCATTGCATTTAGCTGAATTATCATATAACAAAAGCTACTAGGCGAGCCTGACAATGTCACCATTCGAAGCATTGTATGGTAGACCGTGCCGATCTCCTACTTGTTGGGTCGAACCTGGTAATAGGCTTGTATTGGGACCTGATATGATCCGTGAAGCTACCGACAAAGTCGATTTCGTTAAGAAACGATTACTCGCCGCTCAAAGCTGACTATGCTGATTCAAGAAGAAGGGATTTGGCTTTCTCTGTTGGTGATTATGTTTATTTAAGGGTTTCTCCGATGAGGGGAGTGATTCGATTTGGAAAAACTGGGAAGTTGATGCCCAAATTTATTGGTCCATTCCCTATTCTTGAACGGATTGGAACTCGGGCCTACAGAATTCAATTGCCTGATTGGTTGCCTAGAGTGCATGATGTATTTCACATATCTCAACTTCGAAAGCACGTTCATGACCCAGACTTGGTTGTGGAAGAAGCTGCACAACAGGATATTGAAATTACTCCAGAATTATCTGTGAGAAGAGAGCCGCTAAAGATTATCGGCAAAGAAACCAAAGAACCGAGGAACAAGAAGGTTCACTTAGTCAAAGTGCAATGGAGTGGAGATCTACGAGATTGTACTTGGGAAACAAAGGAGAGCATTAAGAAAGCCTAACCTAATTGCAGGGTGGATATCTCTGATTGACTCTGGTGCAAGGTACATTTACCATATTTTGAAATTTCCATTATGTTCTCTACTTTGTTGTTATTTTCTTTTCATGGATGTGAACTTTTAATTCTATAGTCTGAATTATTTTAAAAGAGTATAGGAATTGATTAGTACATTTTTGAAAAGTTAAAAATAAAATTGATTGTTGTTTGTGTTGTGTGATAGTGGATTTGATTAATTAAATTATTAGAACGATAGTTAATTTAATCAATAAGAGAATGAATGGTAAAAATTATTCGATTAAATCACACATTGAACTGAGTCAAAAATAGATAGAAATATACACATGTGCATTATATATGTTTCAACAGGTAAATGGATTAGCTGTTGAGTAAAGAATTTATTTGTGTGCCCAACAGATAGGTAAACCTTAATGAGTTGGATGCGCAATTTTATTATTATATCAACTCCTGTGAATGCCATTGGATGCGGAGTCCTGGTTGTTCTGTGTGTAATAATAAACGTCGCCATAGGATAGTAACAATTAATTTTGAACTACATTACATGGCATACTTCTTGAAGATAGGCATACTTCATCATATACCACATAAGCATTTGGAGCTTGTGTGATGAGTTTGAAGATTTACCATACGAGCGAGAGGCTTGTATGGCGATGACTATATATTACAGGTTGAACTGATGAGTGATATGGACCATATAAAATGCAACGGTAAATTGCCAGATTAATAAAAAAAACCCACACGGTTCTGGAGATGACAATAAACACGTCTCTCTGGTCATTAAGGCACAAAAACCATTTATAGGGTGACGAGAATTTATTCTCTGGAGTTATGATCTATACACACTCCCTTGTGGACACCGGAATATATCACTATAAATATATGCATGCTTATTAGGATTTATTGGGTACCTAATACGGCCCAATAAATTTCCAAACCCCTCCCCATACAAACGAGATTATGGCGAAATTTTTCAAAAATTTAGGGTGTTAGCTAAATTTTTGAAGAATTTGAAAATTCTCAAAAACTGAAAAGTTGGAGAATGGAAGCCAGATTGAAAGGAGAGTTGAATAATCAAACCACTTTCGACTTTGTTCCTTTTCGGGGATGAAAAGTTTTAAGTGGGGAAGATTGTAACAACCCGAAAAATCTGAACCAGTTTGAAAATTTTAATTTGGCTATTTTGGTGAATTTAAAAAATTTAAAATAAATATTTTAAATAATAACAACGAAAAGTGTGTTTGAATCGACGTTTGAAAATAAATATAATTAATTTGAATTATAAATAAGGCCTGAAATGGCACGGTAGTTTCAAAATTTGAATTCAAACTTTGACTGATTGTACCGGGTGTAAAACAAAATGGATTTGAGTGAAACCAAAAATATTTAAATCTGTTAGTGAATATCTTCCTAACGAATCTGAAAAATCGAAATTTCATAGCTGGAAGCAAAAGTTATGGCCAAATGAATTTTCAGAAAGGTCGCTATAGAGTATATATAGCCCGTGAAAATGGCCATTTTGCAAACGACTTCAGATTTCGACGAAACCACTTTTGTTGGATCCGGGATGTCAAATTATTGCTAGGTTTCAAATTTCATAATTTTCGAAGCTAGTATGTGAGCGTGGCAAAGGAAAATGTGTTTGGTCGATTTCTATTAAATTGGATCGACCAGAAAAGGGTCATTTTTCAAACGGTCTCGGAATTCAACGAAACTAGTTTTTTTGGGACCGTATTGTCAAAACATAGCTAGATTTATTTTTCGGGAATTTTTAGAATCAATATATGGCCCCGGCAAATTGAAATGTACGTTCAAATTAAATACTGAATGTTTTATATTTTAATTTGAAGGAAAACTGACTGAAACATTCGAATGGACCTTCAAAACATATCCCATTGTGTTCGAAATGGGGGTATTTGGCTAGTGACAACGGTCCTTGGATTTGGATTTGAGGTCGTATTAGAAAACCCTCTTTTAAATTTTTATATAGCCCCGGCCAATCTGATTTTTTCATTCAAAATAATAATAATATAAAATCGTGTTCCCCCCCACCCGATCGACGATGGAAACCCGATCTCACCTTCTCTCCTCTTTTCTGGCTAATCCACGCAACGAAACACCTCCACCCAGTTAAGGTTTTTGTGGATCTCTCCGAGAGCTTCGCATCCATAGCTGGTACTCCCTTCCTCGTCGCTCCTTTCTCGAGATTCGCGCCTCCAAAGTCGGAAGCTTTCAGCCGCCGCCCCGCCTGATTCCGATCGTCAAACTGGTTGTGACCACCATCGCGCCTGCGCCTCTCCTCCCTCTTCGACACCATATAACCCGATCCTCCTATAGCGCAGCGGATTGGAAGAAAAAACCGGGCCCTAGTTTTGAACGAATTTTGAAGGTAACGGCCTGATTTTAATTAAACTATATTATCGCACTTCAAAGCGCTGCGGTTTTTGATTTCATTGTAAAAATCATATCTTTTTCATTTTTTGACGAAATTCAGTGAAACAAGAGGCAGTTGACTCATGTGGACGTTTCCTACCTTCTAGAAGAGACCGCATATTTTTCAGAGCCTTCTGCAATTTTTGGTGGAGTGGAACCCAATGTGAGATTTCTGAATTATAAACGATATGGAAAACAATGATGTATGAATTATATAGTCGATGTATGGGTTATATAAGCGTTGTACACCTCATGTATAAGCGTTGTATAAGTTGTACGTTCGATGTATAAGTTATATATGCATTGTAAAAATTATATATGTGTTGAATAGAAGTGAAATATACTTATATATATATATATACACGCCCCTCGTCCACAAACCATGGACGATATTTATTGGTTGTGATTGGTGTGAAAATTGGTTGATAGCGAATGGTTGATTAGAATTGTTTGTGGCTAAAATTGATTGATTGTGGTTGAAAAATACCTGTTTGTGGTTGAGAATTATTTGGTTGAAATCACATAGGATTAGTTTGTGGAAAAGAAAAATATACATGCCGCATGCGTGCGAACTAGATGCATGAAATCCCCATTGTCAAAAGCTGCGAGGCTTTAAGGTAGAGCGAGGAGCCGTACTAGGGACGACCCCGGTTTTAACTACCCTACCGTTATACTGCCGAAATTTTCTGAAATATTCATGTGTTAGAATTATTTTCATTTGTTGAAATTATTTTCATATGTCGAAACCGCATTCATTTGTTGAATAGAAATTCATTCATTGAATAGAAATTCATGTGTTGAATGGTATTCGTGTTTTTAATAAATTGCTTTTACAATAAAAATCACATTTTATTATATATACGAACTATAGAAAACCTTCATGTGTTGAATAGAAATTCATTCGTTGAATAGAAATTCATGTGTTGAACGGTATTCGTGTTTTAAATAAATTGCTTTAACAATAAAAATCACATTTTTATTATATATAAGAACTATAGAAAACCTTCATGTGTTGAATAGAAATTCATTCCTTGAATAGAAATTCATGTGTTGAATGGTATTCATATTTGAAATAAATTGTTTTATAATAAAAATCATATTTTTATCATCTATATGAACTATATAAAATTGTTGTGTTTTGAAATAAATTGTTTTATAATAAAAATCATATTTTTTTATCATCTATGTGAACTATATAAAATGGTCGTGTTTTGAAATAAATTGTTTTATAATAAAAATCTCAATTTTAACATCTATATGAACTATATAAAATAGTCGTGTTTTGAAATAAATCGCTTTACAATATAAATCACATTTTTACTATATACATGAATTGTTAAAAATAGTGAAGTGTCGAAATAAATGTCTGTTGGATAAAAATATCATTTTTATCAAATGTATGAAAAGCATATGGTTTTGAAATTGAAGAATATATTATATTTGTGTGTATATATATATATATATAATTAAAATAAATCGAATAACGAAGCTGCAGTTCGTGTTTTGAAACCGTGATTTCAAACGATTAGTGCGGGAGATCCGACCATCGGATTTTCCTGAAGCCGAAACCGTTGGGTTCGCCTTAGAAATATCTTTCCAACGACACCCACTTTGTGAAGATTCAACGGTTGGATTGTCTGGAATGTTTAATTCAAATCTGAAGAAAAACAGTGCCAGAATCGATTATATCAATCTATCTATCTATCTATATATATATATATATATAATTAAATTAAATCGAATAACGAAGCTGCAGTTCGTATTTCGAAATTGAAACTTCAAACGAGTGTACCAGGAGATCCGACCGTCGGATTTTCCCCAAACTGTAACCGTTGGATTCGTTTGGAAAAGATCTTTCTAATGATATAAAATTTGTGAAGATCCAATAGTTAGATTTTCATATATGGGTAAATCAAATCTGAAGAAAAACAGCGCCACGAACGCGTTAAGGCCCGAAGCGTCGTTTGAATGAATTGGCTATTTTTAAATAAATAAAAATAGCGATAAATCGTTATAAAATATTATAAACGATATGGAATGTGAAATTTAGAAACTAACTGAAGGTTAGCTAAGTCGAATGGTTTCCTGGGTTTTGATCTGATGTTGGTTTCGGCCTTCGGGGTTAATATTTGGGAAATCATTCTCTTACTGATTTACGGTTAGTGACTAATGAATTGGAATAAGGTGTATGTTGTGTTTGTGTAGCACTTGTTTATTATATACGCGAGTTGCTCAGAGAGACCGGGTTTATCCCATTCTGAATAACTGAATCGCCGATAAGAAGTCGAAGATGAAGACGGTGGTTTAAGACCGGAGATCTTCACCTCGATTGGATGATAACTGATGTCCTGATTTGGAGGCATCCCAAAATATGAATAATGAGTGGTGATCGTCCAGACGTACGTGGAGATCGATGGGTATGCGAGGTATATAGTTGTAATGACCCGCATTGGCAGAGGTGTTATAATAAATTTATTTAATTATATAAATGGTGAATTAAAGGATTTAATGGTCGTGGAATTAAATAACTGGGAATATTTAATTAAAATAATTAATTAAATAATATATTTAATTCAGAAATAATCAAAAATATTGCAAATCACAATATTCTGTGAACGGGGCCATCCCTTAGATTTAATTCAGCTTAGAGTTGAATTATATTGACAAATATATTCAATCGACGACAGTTTGAACGTATAATTATATTATAATTAAAATCGAGCTCGAAATGGCGCTGCAGTTCGTAAATTGGCGATTCGAACTTCAACTGAATGTACATGATTCGTTTTTAGCCGGATTTCTGTGAAACAAGAAACGCGTGGAGCTGATGGAGTATATCTTTCTAGTGGTAGAGAAAGATCGGGATTTCGTCGGGTAGATTTTGATGTACGTCCAAATCAAATTTCAGAAATGTCGCTGTAGAATTCCTTTATATTGCGACGCTTTATATACGTTATAAAAGGATTTTCGATATAAACTGAATATCGATAAATCTAAAATCTGAAATATCAAACTGTAAATTCCGATGTGATATTCTGAAGATGTACGATATCATATGTGAAGATATACGATAATATAAATTTATTTATATTTAATTTAATTATATTTAAATATATTTATATATTTAAATGGGTCATCTAGTGCTTTAAAAATAGCCACTTTTGCAAACGAAGTCGGAATTCGACGAAACTAATTTTTTTGGATCCGCAATGTCAAATAGATGTTAGATTTCCAGTTTCGTGATTTTTAGAGGCACTGTGTGGCCGTACGGATTTTTAGAGTGAGAAACAGTCGATATTTTGATAGTTAAAAATACGTTGTGTGAGCATACAAAGTCGGAATTCGACGAAACCAGTTTCGTTGGGACCGTAATGTCGAGCTCTAGCTACACGTCCAATTTGGTGATTTTTTGGTATCGTATGTACAATGATCGAATAAAAAAATAAATAAAATAAGAAAAAAAATCCTAATTAATTCTGTGGTCAAAGGAGAGGCCACGCTGCCTTGTTTCCTAACCACACACTAAAACGATTTAAAACACAAGAACAGCCTCATTCACAACTAAAACCGCAAAAAGAAAATTCACCACAAATCAAAGAAATTCTCTAAAAATCCTAAAGTATGTATATTTGGGATCAGTGGTCTGTGCTCTTCAAGATGGTATCAGTATTGTGGTGTGCGACGCACCCTCATTAATGCTCGAAATCAATAGCAAAGTTAGGGTTCATGGTTGTAGGCAATCCGAGCTTCAAATCACGATTTGGGAAATGGATTGGTACTCAGAAGCTCGAATAACATCTAGCTACTTTTTCTGTTGTGTTCCGAGTGAAATGGGTGTCGTGACTTTAACTGTATTGGTGGCGGAAAGGCTGTCGACGGAATTTGATTTCCGTGTTCGAATTGGGTGCTGGGGGTATAGGGAGATGGAGCTCGGGATGCTGAGTTCTCTGGTGGTGGTTGCGCCCTCCATTGGTGACTAAGGTGGAGGTGCTGATCGGTCAAAAGTCGGTCCACAAATGTAGTTTGGGTTCGAAGTTTACTGGAAAGGAGCCGTCCACGATTGGGGAAGAGGGAAAGGTAATGGAGCGGGTTGGTTTAACTGATTTGTTGTTGGGCTCGAGACAAAGGGGTAGCCCATATATTAAGTAAATATTTAGTTTAATTCAAAGTAAATAATATAAGAACTTGTATAAATCATAACTTGCTCACACGATATCAGAAATTGACGTAACAAGATCCGTTGGGATCGTATGGACGGGAACTCCAAAATGGAACTGACGAGAAGTGGATTGGAGCTCGTTTGAATTTATGGCGAAATAAAGTGTTTTATTCAAACCAAACTACAGTTTATTGTTCTTTAACGATGAACTGCAAATGTGAGTAAAACTCACCAACTCTGAACAATTATATTTTTATAATGTATTTTTAGAACTGTTAATCATCTGTTGATTGTTGTGTGTTGGTTGATTGATTGAACTGCTAGTCAGTTAGTGAAAATTTTATATATATATATAATTATATATATATATAAACCGTTAAATATTTATATATTGATTCTGCTATCAGATTAATTTATATTGAACTGAAAGTGATGATAATCATATTGTGTAACATCTGTGGATGCAGGGAGACAGGTTGGAGGAATCCGACTGGATTCCTCAACAGTTATTTTATTGTTTTTCATATATTTTTATATGATGTGATATAAAATCTATGGGCGATTATATGTGCTTGGACGATATTGAACATCATGATTTGATATGATTGAATACCATAACATACCGAAATGTTGATAAGGGGATTTTCAAAGTGATATTGAAAATAGAATATTTATAAAATGGGATATTTATAAATAAGAGATATTTATAAAGTGGAATATTTATAAATAAGAAATGTTTATAAATTGGAATATTTATAAATAGGAGATATTCAAAAAGGAAATAATTACAAACCATTTTCTTTTTGAGTGGAAAGGCCTGTGTGGCGGGTTTGGGGATTTTCCCGATGCTCCCGTTACAAAGGAGGTTATGGCGAATTTTTCAGAGAATTTAAGGAGTTAGAATATTTCAAGAATAAATTTGAAAAGGAAATATTTGTAAACCATTTACAAATAGAATTGAAAAGGAAACATTATAAAAAGGAAATCATTTTTAAAGTGTAGAACCGTTATTTAAAAGTAAATCTTTTCAAATGAATAAAACGTTGTTAAAAAGGAAATCTTTATAAAGTGAATAACGTAAATCGAATATGGTATTCAAAAGGAGTTAAATCGAATATGGTATTCGAAGAGAGTAAATCGAATATGGTATTCAAAGGGAGTAAATCGAATATGGTATTCGAAAGGAGTTAAATCGAATATGGTATTCGAAGGGAGTAAATCGAATATGGTATTCGAAAGTTAGTAAAACGAATATGCTATTCGAAAGGGGTTAGTCGAGTCGAGTTAGTTGAATATAGTTAACTAGATCAGTTAGAGTTAACCAGTTAGAGTTAATCGGTTAGAGTTAACCAGTTAGAGTTAATCAGTTAGAGTTAACCAATTAGAGCTAATCAGTTAGAGTTAATTGAATTAGTTATTCGAATAGAGTTAAATAAATAAGAGTGATTCGAATTAGTTATTCGAATAAAGTTAAACACAAAGAAGTTATCGATTAGTTAAATCGAAAGGAGTTATCGAATTCAGTTATTCGAAAAGGAGTTATCGATTTGTTAAAACGAAAGGGAAGATTATCGAATATCGTTTATTCGAGAGGAGATTATCGAATATAGTTTATTCGAAGGAGTTATCGATTTTTAGTAATCGAAGTGAGTTATAGAATATTAGTTAAATCGAAGTAGTTATCGAATATAGTTTATTCGAAGGAGTTAATCGATTAGAGTTAAATCAAATGAGTTGATCGAATATTGGTTATTCGAAGTAGGTTAATCGAATATTGGTTATTCGAAAAGGGGAGTTACCAATTCGAATAGAGTAAAGGAGTTAATCGAAATAGTTTATTCGAATAGAGTAAAGGAGTTAATTGAATATAGTTTATTCGAATAAAGTAAAGGTGTTAATCGAATATAGTTTATTCGAATAGAGTAAAGGAGTTAATCGAATATAGTTTATTCGAGTAGAGTTAGAGGAGTTATCGAATATAGTTTATTCGACAGGAGTTAAGTGAATAGTTAGATTAATCAAAGTGAATTAGTTAAGTTAAACTAAGTGAATTAGTTAAGTGAATTGGTTAAGTTAACCAAAGTGAATTAGTCGAGTTAATCAAAGTTAGGTTAATCGAGATAAGTAAATCAAGTTAGGTTAATCGAGTTGAATTAGTCAGTAGAGTTAATAAATTGAGTTAGTCAAACCAAGTAAAACCAGTTAGAGTTAATTAATTAAGGTTAACCAGATAGAGTTGATCGGTTAGAAATAACCAGTTAGAGTTAATCAATCAGAGTTAATAAAATAGAGTTAAGTAAAATTAGAACTGACTAGAGATTAGTAAATTGAATGGTTTTCTAAGTGTCTATATGATGTTGGTTTCGGCCTTCGGGATTTATACTTTGGGGATTGTTCTCATACTAGTTTACAGTCAGGGACTGATAGTTGGGGAAAAGTAGTGATTTGTAAATAAGCAGATGGAAACGTTTTCCAGTGTTAATAACATATATTTTCTAAACATAGAAAATAAGGCAATGTGAATATATATAGAGATATATGTTGATGATTGATCGATATAATTTCCATCTGGAAATAATATCGTTGTTTGCACACTTGTTTTTCTTTGATAGTTAACTCACAGACTATCGAAGTTTTGACCATTTTAACGTTGTTAATATGGAGAGACCGGTTGGATTATTATCCAAAGAACCACTCTGTATTGGCATAAGCGTTGCGAATCATATATGCCAAAGATAATTGAAGACGAAGTAAAATTGCAAGGGCTATTGTATAAGTCTTAGATAACAGTGACTAAGATGGATATACTGAATGGTGCCTTCGGTTTGTCCAGTCCCAGGACAACTTGTATCGACGAAGGTCTAACAGAGTATATTTAATGGATCGCGTAAGTTGATCTGTTCAAACGTATTCACGTTTGGTGGCGGAGGAATTCGTTTCTCTAAGCTGTATACCCGTGTTACTTTTGGATAAATCAATTTGTGATTTGGCGGGTATGACGATGTGACATTCTAAGTGAATGATGATGATTTGTATGAATGAATGTCTGACAGAGTATTTCCAGAAAGGTCATGTACATTGATTTCTTCAACCGTACCAAGAGTGGAAGCGGAGAAGGAAACTTCTTTAGCTAACACGTAATGTACTGTTGTAGACGTCAATTAGTGATTTTCGATGGATCTGACGATGTGACATTTGAAGTGAATCTGATGTGATGATAGAGCGTGACTTCTAGCCTCATCATCCGGTAAATGACAGAAATCGGGCAGGCAGCATGGCTAAGTCGGTCGCACCGAAGTAGGGTGTATAATCACCTATCTAGAGAATATTCATTTGTTTCTTAAATCTATCAATGCTGTCCCATATATATATATATATATATATATATATATATATATATATGGGAACGGTTGCTGATCCCAACCGTTGGTGATGTACATTCGATACACTCAAGCGAAATGAGTGGTCGGTCATGAGTGGCTAAGTTGCAAGATGTTCTTGTTGAACTCCAGTGTATCGTTCCTAGAGTACACTAATCGGAAGGTGGTTCCATACCTTGTCATAGTTGGAAATCCATTATCCAATACGTGCTTACAATTTTGATTGTATACTATATATGTAGAACGTGAGATGAAAGCGTTTCTGCTAGTTGATATCTATTTGTACATAGACATTATTATAATATCAAAAGGTTTTTGATATAAAGATATTTTGGATTCTCATAAGGGGAAAATCCCGTTCCGTTCTGCGGCGTGGTCTTATGAGATATCGTTTACTTGTTCATATACCTATTTAAACTGTTTTACTCACACCAGTCCCATGACTGACCCGGAGTTTGCTTTGTTGTTTTCCCTAAACTCTTGGGTGCCTAAATTTGTACGGGCAGTCAAGTAGTTAGGTATTTTACAGATATACCTGAAGAGCTGGAGCAGGAGGCTTCTGGATCATATAGCTATAGTTTATTTCCGCTGTGTTGTAAGTGCTGTACTCTGATAAGTGCGATTGTATACATAACTGTTATATTTCAAAGTTATGTTATATATTATATGTTATTCGTTCCACTGTGAGGTTCGTGTTACTCTGATGTTGTGTTCTTCTACTTCTTCTATTCTAAGTTTCTATCTTATCTATTCTCACCCTCTAATTTCTTTCATTAATTACCGGTATTTTTCGATGTTTTGGTTATCGACATCGAGCTTATGTCGATAACCAAAGTCGCCGAAAATCCGGGTCGTTACAGTTGGTATCAGAGCATAAGTTAAAAATTACTTGGCTCTGTGGCGTGACTCGGTTGAGATAGGGTTAGTAATACCCTAGATTGAATTTGAGTGTATATATATGAGTGCGTATTTGTATTTGATATAAAAATTGTTTTATATTGTGGGGATTCATTGGCTGGGTTGTTTATGAGTTCTGGTCGATCAGTTTGATCCACTGTATCGGTAGGAGTAAATAAATACTTGAATACGATGGACCGACACAGTATGGATATGTAATATATTATCATATATTAGATATATTGGTTGTAATTATAATCGAATGAGATTATAAAGTGAAATGGTTATATATAACCAATCAGAATTCATATAAGTAAAGTATATGAAATAAGATGAATTAGATATGAATTCAAATCAGATTTGGAATTAAAATAAGGAAATTTTAAGTTCCTTGGAGATTTTGAGATGTTTTCAAAATGGATGTATTTAGTAAGGGTTTTGAAATGATATAGTATTGAAATCACTTGGGTCGCTGGAAAATAATTCCGATGATGACTGCGCAGTATCATCGGTGTTCATTTTCGAGTTGTAAGTGACGGATTACTACCAAAGATTTTGTTTTCAAATTTGTTTTGTGAAAACAAGGTGTTCAGAAATTCAAAGGTTTTGAATTGGTATTATGATTTCAAATTTGATTTGAAATAAAACCGGGAATTTAAGTTCTAGAAATTAAAATTTAACTTGTGAAGTTAATTCGAATGGGATGGTAAAAGTAAATAATAAACCAGAATTTAACTTGAGATGATAGGTTAAGAAAAACTGAAGTGATTAGAGAATAATCTGGATTTGGATTTGAAATGATAAGTTGAGAGTTTGGAATTTGAAACTCGAATTTGAAATTAAATTCGGCTTGAATAAGCGAATGATTGTGTTAAGAATAACTTGGTTGGAGTTGATTGGGATGGCATTTGTATATGCCGAGTGATAACAGATGGTAAGGATATAATGATATGCCCAACAAAAAGGTACAAGTTTATATTTTATATGAGTTTGGAATTTATGAGCCGAATTGGCAAGCCGTTTGGCGTTTTGATTTTCTTTTGGGTTGAAGAAGGCCCAGAGAGGCGAGTTGGAGTTTGAGATATTGACCAGTACAAAGGAGACGCTGGCAAAAATTTTCGAAAAGTTAAGGTGTTAGAAAATTTTCAGGATTTTTGGAAATTTTCGTTGATAAGAATTAATTAATATTTATTTGAAATTAAATTGGTTCAGTTGAAACTGAAGTTAAGAAGTGAACAAATATGTTCTAACCAATCGATAGGGTCGTCTTCAAACTTAGCAATTTCGAGGACGAAATTATTTTAAGTGGGGAAGAATGTAATGACCCGCATTGGCAGAGGTGTTATAATAAATTTATTTAATTATATAAATGGAGAATTAAAGGATTTAATGGTCGTGGAATTAAATAATTGGGAATATTTAATTAAAATAATTAATTAAATAATATATTTAATTCAGAAATAATCAAAAATATTGCAAATCACAATATTCTGTGAACGGGGTCGTCCCTTAGATTTAATTCAGCTTAGAGTTGAATTATATTGACGAATATATTCAATCGACGACAGTTTGAACGTATAATTATATTATAATTAAAATCGAGCTCGAAATGGCGCTGCAGTTCGTAAATTGGCGATTCGAACTTCAACTGAATGTACATGATTCGTTTTAAGCCGGATTTCTGTGAAACAAGAAACGCATGGAGCTGGTGGAGTATATCTTTCTAGTGGAAGAGAAAGAACAGGATTTCGTCGGGTAGATTTTGATGTACGTCCAAATCAAATTTTAGAAAAGTCGCTGTAGAATTCCTTTGTAATTTGCGACGCTTTATATACGTTATAAAAGGATTTTCGATATAAACTGAATATCGATAAATCTAAAATCTAAAATATCAAACTGTAAATTCTGATATGATATTCTGGAGCTGTACGATATCATATGGGAAGATATACAATAATATAAATTTATTTATATTTAATTTAATTATATTTAAATATATTTATATATTTAAATGGGTCATCCAAAGCTTTAAAAATAGCCACTTTTGCAAATGAAGTCGGAATTCGACGAAACTAATTTTGTTGGATCCGCAATGTCAAATAGATGTTAGATTTCCAGTTTCGTGATTTTTAGAGGCACTGTGTGGCCGTACGGATTTTTAGAGTGAGAAAAGTCGATATTTTGACAGTTAAAAATACGCTGTGTGAGCATACAAAGTCGGAATTCGACGAAACCAGTTTCGTCGGGACCGTAATGTCGAGCTCTAACTGCACGTCCAGTTTGGTAATTTTTTTGGTATCGTATGTAATCATGGTGATTTTTAGAAAGCCAATGATCGAATAAAAAAATAAATAAAATAAAATAAGAAAAAAATATCCTAATTAATTCTGTGGTCAAAGGAGAGGCCACGCTGCCTTGTTTCCTAACCACACAATAAAACGATTTAAAACACAAGAACAGCCTCATTAACAACTAAAACCGCAAAAAGAAAATTCACCACAAATCAAAGAAATTCTCTAAAAATCCTAAAGTATGTATATTTGGGATCAGTGGTATGTGCTCTTCAAGATGGTATCAGTATTGTGGTGTGCGATGCACCCTCATTGATGCTCGAAATCAACAGCAAAGTTAGGGTTCATGGTTGTAGGCAATCCGAGCTTCAAAACACGATTTGGGAAATGGATTGGTACTCAGAAGCTCGAAAAACATCTAGCTACTTTTTCTGGTGGGTTCCGAGTGAAATGGGTGTCGCGACTATAATTGTATTGGTGGCGGAAAGGCTGTCGACGAAATTTGATTTCCGGGTTCGAATTGGGTGCTGGGGGGTATAGGGAGATGGAGCTCGGGATGCTGAGTTCTCTGGTGGTGGTTGCGCCCTCCATTGGTGACTAAGGTGGAGGTGATGATCGGTCAAAAGTCTGTCCACAAATGTAGTTTGGGTTCGAAGTTTACTGGAAAGGAGCCGTCCACGATTGGGGAAGAGGGAAAGGTAATGGAGCGGGTTGGTTTAACTGATTTGTTGTTGGGCTCGAGACAAAGGGGTAGCCCATATATTAAGTATATTTAGTTTAATTCAAAGTAAATAATATAAGAACTTGTATAGATCATAACTTGCTCACACGATATCAGAAATTGACGTAACAAGATCCGTTGGGATCGTATGGACGGGAACTCCAAAATGGAACTGACGAGAAGTGGATTGGAGCTCGTTTGAATTTATGGCGAAATAAAGTGTTTGATTCAAACCAAACTACAGTTTATCGTTCTTTAACGATGAACTGCAAATGTGAGTAAAACTCACCAACTCTGAACAATTATATTTTTATAATGTATTTTTAGAACTGTTAATCATCTGTTGATTGTTGTGTGTTGGTTGATTGATTGAACTGCTAGTCAGTTAGTGAAAATTATATATATATATATATATAATTATATATATATATATATAAACCGTTAAATATTTATATATTGATTCTGCTATCAGATTAATTTATATTGAACTGAAAGTGAAGATAATCATATTGTGTAACATCTGTGGATGCAGGGAGACAGGTTGGAGGAATCCGACTGGATTCCTCAATAGTTATTTTATTGTTTTTCATATATTGTTATATGATGTGATATAAAATCTATGGGCGATTATATGTGCTTGGACGATATTGAACATCATGATTTGATATGATTGAATACCATAACATACCGAAATGTTGATAAGGGGATTTTCAAAGTGATATTGAAAATAGAATATTTATAAAATGGGATATTTTTAAATAAGAGATATTTATAAAGTGGAATATTTATAAATAAGAAATGTTTATAAATTGGAATATTTATAAATAGGAGATATTCAAAAAGGAAATAATTACAAACCATTTTCTTTTTGAGTGGAAAGGCCTGTGTGGCGGGTTTGGGGATTTTCCCGATGCTCCCGTTACAAAGGAGGTTATGGCGAATTTTTCAGAGAATTTAAGGAGTTCGAATATTTCAAGAATAAATTTGAAAAGGAAATATTTGTAAACCATTTACAAATAGAATTGAAAAGGAAACGTTATAAAAAGGAAATCATTTTTAAAGTGTAGAACCGTTATTTAAAAGTAAATCTTTTCAAATGAATAAAACGTTGTTAAAAAGGAAATCTTTATAAAGTGAATAAAGTAAATCGAATATGGTATTCGAAAGGAGTAAAATCGAATATGGTATTCGAAGAGAGTAAATCGAATATGGTATTCGAAGGGAGTAAATCGAATATGGTATTCGAAAGTTAGTAAAACGAATATGCTATTCGAAAGGGTTTAGTCGAGTCGAGTTAGTTGAATAGAGTCATCTAGATCAGTTAGAGTTAACCAGTTAGAGTTAATCAGTTAGAGTTAACCAGTTAGAGTTAATCAGTTAGAGTTAACCAATTACAGCTAATCAGTTAGAGTTAATTGAATTAGTTATTCGAATAGAGTTAAATAAATAAGAGTGATTCGAATTAGTTATTCGAATAGAGTTAAACACAAAGGAGTTATCGATTAGTTAAATCGAAAGGAGTTATTGAATTTAGTTATTCGAAAAGGAGTTATCGATTTGTTAAATCGAATGGGAAGATTATCGAATATCGTTTATTCGAGAGGAGATTATCGAATATAGTTTATTCGAAGGAGTTATCGATTTTTAGTAATCGAAGTGAGTTATATAATATCAGTTAAATCGAAGGAGTTATTGAATATAGTTTATTCTATGGAGTTAATCGATTAGAGTTAAATCAAATGAGTTGATCGAATATTGGTTATTCGAAGTAGGTTAATCGAATATTGGTTATTCGAAAAGGGGAGTTACCAATTCGAATAGAGTAAAGGAGTTATTCGAAATAGTTTATTTGAATAGAGTAAAGGAGTTAATCGAATATAGTTTATTCGAATAAAGTAAAGGAGTTAATCGAATATAGTTTATTCGAATAGAGTAAAGGAGTTAATCGAATATAGTTTATTTGAGTAGAGTTAGAGGAGTTATCGAATATAGTTTATTCGACAGGAGTTAAGTGAATAGTTAGATTAATCAAAGTGAATTAGTTAAGTTAAACTAAGTGAATTAGTTAAGTGAATTGGTTAAGTTAACCAAAGTGAATTAGTCGAGTTAATCAAAGTGATTAGTTCAGTTAATCGAGATAAGTAAATCAAGTTAGGTTAATCGAGTTGAATTAGTCAGTAGAGTTAATAAATTGAGTTAGTCAAACCAAGTAAAACCAGTTAGAGTTAATTAATTAAGGTTAACCAGTTAGAGTTGATCGGTTAGAAATAACCAGTTAGAGTTAATCAATTAGAGTTAATCAAATAGAGTTAAGTAAAATTGGAACTGACTAGAGATTAGTAAATTGAATGGTTTTCTAAGTGTCTATCTGATGTTGGTTTCAGCCTTCGGGATTTATACTTAGGGGATTGTTCTCATACTAATTTACAGTCAGGGACTGATAGTTGGGGAAAAGTAGTGATTTGTAAATAAGCAGATGGAAACGTTTTCCAGTGTTAATAACATATATTTTCTGAACATAGAAAATAAGGCAATGTGAATATATATAGAGATATATGTTGATGATTGATCGATATAATTTCCATCTGGAAATAATATCGTTGTTTGCACACTTGTTTTTCTTTGATAGTTAACTCACAGACTATCGAAGTTTTGACCATTTTAACTTTGTTAATATGGAGAGACCGGTTGGATTATTATCCAAAGAACCACTCTGTATTGGCATAAGCATTGCGAATCATATATGCCAAAGATAATTGAAGACGGAGTAAAATTGCAAGGGCTATTGTATAAGTCTTAGATAACAGTGACTAAGATGGATATACTGAATAGTGCCTTCGGTTTGTCCAGTCCCAGGACAACTTGTATGGACGAAGGTCTGATAGAGTATATCCAATGGATCGCGTAAGTTGATCTGTTCAAATGTATTCACGTTTGGTGGCGGAGGAATTCGTTTCTCTAAGCTGTATACCCGTGTTACTTTTGGATAAATCAATTTGTGATTTGGCGGGTATGACGATGTGACATTCTAAGTGAATGATGATGATTTGTATGAATGAATGTCTGACAGAGTATTTCCAGAAAGGTCATGTACACTGATTTCTTCAACCGTACCAAGAGTGGAAGCGAAGAAGGAAACTTCTTTAGCTAACAGTAATGTACTGTTGTAGACGTCAATTAGTGATTTTCGTTGGATCTGACGATGTGACATTTGAAGTGAATCTGATGTGATGATAGAGCGTAACTTCTAGCCTCATCATCCGGTAAATGACATAAATCGGGCAGGCAGCATGGCTAAGTCGGTCGCACCGAAGTAGGGTGTATAATCACCTATCTAGAGAATATTCATGAAACACCCCACCTCCGTTAGAGTCACTCTCAAAGGGAATGCCCTAATTTTGGTGGAGGTTTATAAGTATAAGTCACAGATATACAAGACAGATATAAGAACACATATTCGTGAACAACAAAAAAGCAGCAACTTTTATTTCATAAAAGTAAATACGTGGTACAACATCACCATGATTGTCTTACATCCTTTCAAAAAAAACATAACACCTTCATAACTGTCTTGATTACATTATTTTAAAGAAGCATAAAGAAAACATAAATAAACTGCAAAAGTCCCATAGTTGTTGTCCAAAGCCATAGTTCAAAACGGAAAGGTCCAAGCAATACATTCTTTCTCTTCAAGCTGGATATGAAGGCTGGTCAAGCTGCAGTATTCCCTCCCTGTGGACCTGGGGGGGGGGGGGGGAAACGGAAGAAAAGAAGACGAAAGAAAAGTAGAGTCAGACATAAAGCCTGAGTAAGTCGAGGACTACTCTGTCTATGAATAAAGAACTGGGTATGATAAGTATAAACTAGAAATGGGGAAAGCACTATAAACTTGGTTAAGTTGTCTAGGGTCGAATATACTATCGTACCCCATATTAATCTCTATACCCATATAAACTAGTTCCCAATAGGCACACCATAACCAGGGTGAAGTGATCCATTTTACGATGATCGGCTCCTACTCGCATAGTTACATGTGTCTTACGGCCCCCGATGTTGTAGTTACCTATGCTGGTCCCACCATGGGGTGTATCAAGTCCCATGGTGGCGGCCCGACACAATCCTAGAATGCACAGGTATGCTACTGGTGCCCAGTGCCTTATTTTTCTGCGCCGGAGTGTGTGCACGCCCGCACCCCGTTAGAACCTACACTGCTGCACCACCGCCGTCGATTTGACCTCTTACATTCAGCCCAGTAATCGTGCCCCACCCTTCCTGGTTTCAGGGTATCATGATACACCTTATAGGGTTACTGCTGAAAAGGGTCCCCCGCTAGTAGGTTTTCTACTTCTAGCCAACATGCTAAGTTGGTTAAGTGTTTTATGAACCTAACCCCCAATCAGTCTGTTTAGTTTAGCATGTCCCATTTTTGGTTAAGTCTTTAGTTTACTTAATCCTATCAGTCCTGACTCAGCCTTAATTGTCTTATTAAAGCCTTGACCTCTCACATTAGACAGGTATTGTTGTGGCTGCCTGTTGTCGGTTGGTTCCGGGCAGTCTTACGCCACAACTCAGTCTAACCTCGGGTCCTTATTGGGCTCCATGTTTAACCACCCACATTGGATAGGTATTGTTGTGACTACTGGACAGCCGGGCCGTTCTGGGCAGGTTTACATCACAACTCAATCCAACCTCGGGTTAAACACATCGTATTTTCTACGTTTACATATTTTGTCTTTCTTCTTTTTATATGTAAATATTTGCGGCCCATTATTCAAAAATCAATTTAAGCTAATGGTGTAAAGGTTTACACCAATCGTGGGCCCAACCCATACTTGAATTTGGGCCCCTTTGCTTTATGTTTTTCTTTCATTAATTACTTTGGCCCAACGCTATTTTCCCCCGTTTAATACGCTCGTTTATTATGGTGTAAAGGTTTACACCAATCGTGGGCCCAACCCATACTTGAATTTGGGCCCCTTTGCTTTATGTTTTTCTTTCATTAATTACTTTGGCCCAACGCTATTTTCCCCCGTTTAATACGCTCGTTTATTATATATATATGTATATATATATATATGTATATATATATATATGTATATATATATATATATATATGTTGGGCTTAGCCTTTTTAAGCCCAACTTAGCCACGTGAAAAAGGGGAGGCTTAAAGCGTGATTACATACACAAAAAGGGGAAGGTGAACGCATGAACTTGCAACATAACGTTGGAACTACAAAATAGAAACTAGTGTACTTGCATAGTAGCAACGTATACTTTGGTCATAAAGCATAATTGACATGAATCAAAGCATGTAAACTTGTAGTTAAGTTAGAATCTAAATTGGATATCATTATTGACACATAGTCTTAACTACAACATAAACCTATATTTTTCTTTAGGCATAATGTCAAACATAAGCAAATCATGTTCATAAGGTTACTACATGTTTACAAAGGTGCTTACTTTTGTTACTAATACAAAAGTATAGTTCAACTAGAATTATTCCAACTTAATCATGATTTTAAATCTATTCACATAACCATGGCACACATATACTTATGGCATAAATATTTCTAAACATGAAATCATGATTTTTACTTTAGTCATGCAAACTTGCAAATGGGATTTTAAATCTAACCTAGCTATGTACCACATGTTTCATCATATAATTCTTGTTAACAATATAGACCTAACATGTTTTTCAATTATGCAAAATATCAAACATAGCCTAGTCATATTCGTAAGTTCGCAAAGAGGCTTACTTTTGTATTTAATGCAAAAGTATGGTCTTATACATAGATCATGATGCCAAAATTTCATATGAATTATAATAACCCAAATTTGTTCCAATTACACACAAAATGATTTTTATACAAAAATATACATTATGATGGCATAGTAGCAAAACCACATACTTGCATGAATTTCAATTAAACAACTACATACATGTAGCTTCAACATGAATTACATAATTTGCGAATATCCAAACGTATACTTGCATAAAACTACCGCAAACATGTAGTTTTTATAATGAATAACATACTTTGCGAATATCCAATCATATACTTGCATAAAACTACCGCAAACATGTAGTTTTTATAATGAATAACATACTTTGCGAATATCCAATCGTTATACAATATTCCAAATCGATAAGAACCATAGTAACGCACAAATATGAACTACTTATCACCACAAATCAAGTGTACAAACCAACACAGTTATTTATTCATACCAAAATAATACTCTACTTACAATCGTGTGGCGAATTCTCCAATTCAGGAATTTGGAGATGCGGCTCCTTTGACGTAGGCGTTGATTTGATTTGTTTAAGTCTAACTTGCAGTTGCTTTATGCTTTAGAGTTTGCCTCCTAATCGTCTCTCAAATTGGTGGCTAATCCTAGTCGTTCCTCAGCAGCATGATGGCCTTATTCTTATTTTTTGTGTGAGTTTAGGTTAGGTTTGAGTTGTATATATAGAATTTTAGGATTAATTTAGGCCGTTTGATTAATCCTAGAAATGACCACAACCGTTCAGTCAGGATAGAGTTATCCTATTGATTCAGCCATGAGTCAGAAATGACTCAGCATTGACTCAGCGATGAGTCAGAAATGACTCAGCGTATTAAATGTTCACCAATTCAAACGTAAATACGTATTTAATAGATACATTTTCCCCTTTACCGTATTAATTACCCATATATAAATATTTATGTATATATGAATAAATATTTTCTTACCTTTAATTTGTCATAATTAAAAATTAGAGAAGGCCAAAAAAAAAAAATGTTCCCAATTACCCATTTTCACACTAAACCACTTTTTGAACTGCGTTCACACTAGGCTATTTTAAGCCATTTCCCTAAAACAAAAATAGGGCGCTGGCGGGGATCGAACTCTGTACCTCTTGTATGCAAGTCATGTGTTCCAACCAAATGAGCTACTAAGTCTTTTGCTTACAAATCCTAGAACAATGCTAAACATTATACGTTTCCCATTCTTCTTTTTTTTCATGTTTTGCTGCGATATTTAAATTAAAGATATCTTCTTCACACGTTATCCGTTTTGCGTAAACTCGGACTCTATTTCAAGCAGAATTTCGAGGCGAATGCAATGGCGTAACCCGTTTCCCTTAATTCTTTGATTTGAAATTAATTATACTTTAATTTGTGAATTTTACTGTTATAGAATACACGGGGTGTTACATTCTCCCCCACTTAAAAGGATTTCGTCCCCGAAATCTTCAAGTTTAGGAAAAATATATATATCCTAACATCCAAACATCCATCTACTCATCCATCAAACACGAGTATCCATTGTCCTTAAAAGACTTCTAATGCTTCATGATCATATGCGAAGTGTGTGTGTGTACATGTACTTATCTAATGCAAAATCAGGCGGTCTACTGATTCGGTTGACCTCCTTAATGTGAATTATGTAGGTACCATGAATCCATTATGTAAGCAAATTTTTCCTATTCATGATTCTACATGAGTGCACAATCATTCATACAAATGCAACATCCATATGATAACACATTAAAGTTCAACCATATACGAATGCAAACATATATGCATATGCAATATGAAGTGACTGAGCCGATCTAAAACCTAGATTGTGTGTGTATATGCAACCACGAGCAACCACTAGCAATCACTTGCAACCACTTGCAACCATCATCCATAACATGTTTCAACTACATGTTTACATCCAAAAAGATTCTACCTAAGGAGAGAAATAGGATAAAACAAAGCATCTAGAATAAGTTAACGATGTACCGCCAGAAGGTCCGGTCTGCTTCTCAGGGCAGTCTTTGCTGATGTGTCCAGTCTCCCCACAATGAAAACATTCTCCTTGCTTTCTTTTCCTTTTTCTACAATCCTTGGCTATGTGCCCTTCCGTACCACAAAAATTGCATTTCCTTTTTTCTCGTTTCTTATTATTACTGTTACGATCCTTTCTTGTTTGACTATTATTCGTCTTCCTACTCTGGGACTCTTCCGCTTGATGGTTCACGTGGAGGAGGAGAAGTGAAAGCGTCAGCAGCTGGGGAGTAAGGTCTCCAGACATGCTGAAACAAAAAGGATAGATTCAAAACGATGGATAAGAGATAGTACCTATGGCTTTGGGGGGACTTTGCCTTTTTAAAATAAAAATAATATTTTATCTTTTAAAAATGCTTCTTTAAATTTCCTTTTTGAAAATAATTTCTCAAAACTTTTTATCTTATCTGGTAAACCTATGCTCTGATACCAAGTGAAACACCCCACCTCCGTTAGAGTCACTCTCAAAGGGAATGCCCTAATTTTGGTGGAGGTTTATAAGTATAAGTCACAGATATACAAGACAGATATAAGGACACATATTTGTGAACAGCAGAAAAGCAGCAACTTTTATTTCATAAAAGTAAATACGTGGTACAACATCACCATGATTGTCTTACATCCTTTCAAAAAAAACATAACACCTTCATAACTGTCTTGATTACATTATTTTAAAGAAGCATAAAGAAAACATAAATAAACTGCAAAAGTCCCATAGTTGTTGTCCAAAGCCATAGTTCAAAACGGAAAGGTCCAAGCAATACATTCTTTCTCTTCAAGCTGGATATGAAGGCTGGTCAAGCTGCAGTATTCCCTCCCTGTGGACCTGGGGGGGGGGGGGGAAACGGAAGAAAAGAAGACGAAAGAAAAGTAGAGTCAGACATAAAGCCTGAGTAAGTCGAGGACTACTCTGTCTATGAATAAAGAACTGGGTATGATAAGTATAAACTAGAAATGGGGAAAGCACTATAAACTTGGTTAAGTTGTCTAGGGTCGAATATACTATCGTACCCCATATTAATCTCTGTACCCATATAAACTAGTTCCCAATAGGCACCCCATAACCAGGGTGAAGTGATCCATTTTACGATGATCGGCTCCTACTCGCATAGTTACATGTGTCTTACGGCCCCCGATGTTGTAGTTACCTATGCTGGTCCCACCATGGGGTGTATCAAGTCCCATGGTGGCGGCCCGACACAATCCTAGAATGCACAGGTATGCTACTGGTGCCCAGTGCCTTATTTTTCTGCGCCGGAGTGTGTGCACGCCCGCACCCCGTTAGAACCTACACTGCTGCACCACCACCGTTGATTTGACCTCTTACATTCAGCCCAGTAATCGTGCCCCACCCTGCCTAGTTTCAGGGTATCATGATACACCTTATAGGGTTACTGCTGAAAAGGGTCCCCCGCTACTAGGTTTTCTACTTCTAGCCAACATGCTAAGTTGGTTAAGTGTTTTATGAACCTAACCCCCAATCAGTCTGTTTAGTTTAGCATGTCCCATTTTTGGTTAAGTCTTTAGTTTACTTAATCCTATCAGTCCTGACTCAGCCTTAATTGTCTTATTAAAGCCTTGACCTCTCACATTAGACAGGTATTGTTGTGGCTGCCTGTTGCCAGTTGGTTCCGGGCAGTCTTACGCCACAACTCAGTCTAACCTCGGGTCCTTATTGGGCTCCATGTTTAACCACCCACATTGGATAGGTATTGTTGTGACTACTGGACAGCCGGGCGGTTCCGGGCAGGTTTACATCACAACTCAATCCAACCTCGGGTTAAACACATCGTATTTTCTACGTTTACATATTTTGTCTTTCTTCTTTTTATATGTAAATATTTGCGGCCCATTATTCAAAAATCAATTTAAGCTAATGGTGTAAAGGTTTACACCAATCATGGGCCCAACCCATACTTGAATTTGGGCCCCTTTGCTTTATGTTTTTCATTCATTAATTACTTTGGCCCAACGCTATTTTCCCTCGTTTAATACGCTCGTTTATTATATATATATGTTGGGCTTAGCCTTTTTAAGCCCAACTTAGCCACGTGAAAAAGGGGAGGCTTAAAGCGTGATTACATACACAAAAAGGGGAAGGTGAACGCATGAACTTGCAACATAACGTTGGAACTACAAAATAGAAACTGGTGTACTTGCATAGTAGCACCGTATACTTTGGTCATAAAGCATAAGTGACATGAATCAAAGCATGTAAACTTGTAGTTAAGTTAGAATCAAAATTGGATATCATTATTGACACATAGTCTTAACTACAACATAAACCTATATTTTTCTTTAGGCATAATGTCAAACATAAGCAAATCATGTTCATAAGGTTACTACATGTTTACAAAGGTGCTTACTTTTGTTACTAATACAAAAGTATAGTTCTACTAGAATTATTCCAACTTAATCATGATTTTAAATCTATTCACATAACCATGGCACACATATACTTATGGCATAAATATTTCTAAACATGAAATCATGATTTTTACTTTAGTCATGCAAACTTGCAAATGGGATTTTAAATCTAACCTAGCTATGTACCACATGTGTCATCATATAATTCTTGTTAACAATATAGACCTAACATGTTTTTCAATTATGCAAAATATCAAACATAGCCTAGTCATATTCGTAAGTTCGCAAAGAGGCTTACTTTTGTATTTAATGCAAAAGTATGGTCTTATACATAGATCATGATGCCAAAATTTCATATGAATTATAATAACCCAAATTTGTTCCAATTACACACAAAATGATTTTTATACAAAAATATACATTATGATGGCATAGTAGCAAAACCACATACTTGCATGAATTTCAATTAAACAACTACATACATGTAGCTTCAACATGAATTACATACTTTGCGAATATCCAAACGTATACTTGCATAAAACTACCGCAAACATGTAGTTTTTATAATGAATAACATACTTTGCGAATATCCAATCGTATACTTGCATAAAACTACCGCAAACATGTAGTTTTTATAATGAATAACATACTTTGCGAATATCCAATCGTTATACAATATTCCAAATCGATAAGAATCATAGTAACGCACAAATATGAATTACTTATCACCACAAATCAAGTGTACAAACCAACACAGTTATTTATTCATACCAAAATAATACTCTACTTACAATCGTGTGGCGAATTCTCCAATTCAGGAATTTGGAGATGCGGCTCCTTTGACGTAGGCGTTGATTTGATTTGTTTAAGTCTAACTTGCAGTTGCTTTATGCTTTAGAGTTTGCCTCCTAATCGTCTCTCAAATTGGTGGCTACTCCTAGTCGTTCCTCAGCAGCATGATGGCCTTATTCTTATTTTTTGTGTGAGTTTAGGTTAGGTTTGAGTTGTATATATAGAATTTTAGGATTAATTTAGGCCGTTTGATTAATCCTAGAAATGACCACAACCGTTCAGTCAGGATAGAGTTATCCTATTGACTCAGCCATGAGTCAGAAATGACTCAGCATTGACTCAGCGATGAGTCAGAAATTACTCAGCGTATTAAATGTTCACCAATTCAAATGTAAATACGTATTTAATAGATACATTTTCCCCTTTACCGTATTAATTACCCATATATAAATATTTATTTATATATGAATGAATATTTTCTTACCTTTAATTTGTTATAATTAAAAATTAGAGAAGGCCAAAAAAAACCATCCTTGACAACCAAAAATGCGCAACGTACGCTACATGATGCGTACACGTCATATATATATATATATATGCGTATATGTATATATATATATATATATATATTATATATATTCATTTTTTTCTCTATCTTCCCAATTACCCATTTTCACACTAAACCACTTTTTGAACTGCGTTCACACTAGGCTATTTTAAGCCATTTCCCTAAAACAAAAATAGGGCGCTGGCGGGGATCGAACTCTGTACCTCTTGTATGCAAGTCATGTGTTCCAACCAAATGAGCTACTAAGTCTTTTGCTTGCAAATTCTAGAACAATGCTAAACATTATACGTTTCCCATTCTTCTTCTTTTTTTCATGTTTTGCTGCGATATTTAAATTAAAGATATCTTCTTCACACGTTATCCGTTTTGCGTAAACTCGGACTCTATTTCAAGCAGAATTTCGAGGCGAATGCAATGGCGTAACCCGTTTCCCTTAATTCTTTGATTTGAAATTAATTATACTTTAATTTGTGAATTTTACTGTTATAGAATACACGGGGTGTTACAATTCATTTGTTTCTTAAATCTATCAATGCTGTCCCATATATATATACGGGAACGGTTACTGATCCCAACCGTTGGTGATGTACATTCGATACACTCAAGCGAAATGAGTGGTCGGTCATGTGTGGTTGATTTGCAAGATGTTTATAACACCCCACCTCCGCTAGGGTCACTCAAAAAGGGAATGCACTAGGTTTGGTGGAGCATTATCGAGGTAAACATGCACAGAAATATTACAAGACAGAACATATATATATAACAGCGGGAGTAAAACAAATTTTATTACCTTATAAAATAAGGTCTAAAGCCATTTACATCAGAATACATCGAAACCTGTCTTGCAATAATAAAGAAGCATAAAACCATTTCATAAATTATTCCCCAAGTAAACCCGTAAAGTAGCCATAGCCAAGAAAAGTCCAAGCCATGCGTGATGACCTTCAAGCAGAAGAAATCCGAACTAGATAACATTGTTTCCTCCCTGAAACCTGGGGGGGGAACGGAAGACAAGAGGCGAAAGAAAACGGGGTCAGTCATAAAGACTGGTAAGCCCTATCTACTATTAGTATATAAACTAGTAATGTTAACTGGCATGAGGAACTGAGATGAACATAAGTATGATGACAAGATAGATAAGCTAAACCAAAATAACAGGATGCACTACTTTACCAAGATACACGAGTGTGTCATGATAAACTACGGTGTCAAGAAAAATCAAGGTATCACATTGTCAGGTTTCTATCAAGTATACTATCCCAAGGTATCTATCCTGTATAACATCCCACAGTATCTATCATGTATATTTCCCCTAGTTCTAACATGTATGTTTGCTCTGCACCTCTCGTACTAGTATCCCAACCCGCGTCATGTGTTAACAATGAATGTCCCTTGCCCAATGTCATGTAATGGTCCATGTCAACCTAATATATAGAATATGTAGGTTTTCCCAACTCGTATGTTTCTTTCCATGTATAAGTTCAGTCCTTTGCCGTAGGTAATACGGGCTTTCCCATGTAAACGTTTTATCCTTGAAGTTATTCTGGACTGCTATCCTTGATCTAGTTATGTTTTCTTACCATAAACTATCGCGTGTCCACTTAGGATTTATGCCACCTAGGACCACTAGGGATTATGCTACCTAATGAACGTTTCCGTGTCTCGGTTTGGGTTCAGCCACCTAGGGCCACTAGGGATTATGCCACCCGTCAACCGCGCCCTTTATCCCACGTATGTATCGTGAATCGTTTTCCATGTCTAGATGCACATGTTCCTCAATGCGCCATCTGAGTTCCGTGCCAGGGCAAAACAAGAAATACGGAACTCGGTCGGGAGCTTTAAGTCGTCTGCTGATGCAGATATCAAGGTCTGTTTTTGTACCCATGGCTATGGTCCCACGTGACCCCTCCCTCAACTACTGAAAGGCAACCCAAGAAAAATCATGTATGAGAACTACACTAAGGCCCATCGATGCCCACTTCCAGATAGCCAACCTCACCCATAACTTGATAGCTAGTATATGGTATTTTGGGAGTTCCCTGCCTTTCCGTACGTACACGATTGACTAAAGATGGTAGGTAGCCGGCGACATGCTATCCCGGGGCAAAATCAAGTATCGTCGACTCCACGCTAATCCATCCCAGTCTTTAGGTCGCTCGCATAGCAACCAAGGCATACTCTTGGCTCTTCTACCGCAGACCTTAACCCCTGTGAGGCCGGGTTTCATGGACCACTCGCCACCTCACAGAGGGATACCAAGAGTACCCTCACGTTCCCCGAAGCTTTCACTTCGTCACCCAGTTCGCTGGAGCTTTTATCCTAGTCAGATAACTTGCTCCTCCTCGTATACTAAGCGATGACCTACCGTACCATGTTACTCATCTCTTTATGAACTAGTCCAATGTCCTTAGCTAAGAATTCTTACTTAGTTACCCTTAACTAAGGTTTACCACTTAGCCCCTCTTTCCGCTATCCTTGTTAACTACGATTTCCAACCTAGTCCTTTGAGCTAGAGTTTTGTCAAATGGGTTAAGTGTTGTTATCCAAGTTCGTGACTTGACGCGCCTACAAATCATGTCAAGATTGGCTAAGTACTCAAGTTCAAGGCTTAGCCATACAAGATGGTTAAGTGTACCAAGAAGCTCATGACTTAACCCTATCAAGTCAAGTTGGTTAAGTATTTATTTTCCTTAACCCTATCAGATTTTCATGTTAGATTGATTAAGCATGGATTATCTTAATCCCATCAGATTATCGAGTCGGATTGGTTAAGTATGGGTTAGCTTAACCCCATCCACTAATCGTATTACAATGGTTAAGCCTAATCTTAAAAGGTCTTGTGACTTAACCCTTATCAGGTCCACCTATTAGATTGGTTAAGTATAGGTTACTTAACCTCATCAAATCATCACGTATAATTGGTTAGGTATAAGTTACTTAACCCCATTAAATTATCATGTTAAATTGGTTAAGTATTGGTTACTTAACCCCATTGAATAACCAAGTTTAGATTGGTTAATTGTTTAACTTAACCCCATCGAATTCCCGTGTTTAGATTAGTTAAGTATAGATTACTTAACCCCATCTAATTACCGTGTTTAGATTAGTTAAGTCTTAGTTACTTAACCCCATCTAATTACCGTGTTTAGATTAGTTAAGTCTTAGTTACTTAACCCCATCTAATTACCGTGTTTAGATTAGTTAAGCGTAATTACTTAACCCCATCCCCTAATTGTCTTGTATGGTTAAGTGTCATTAAGAAATCAAGCCCGGTCCCACTTAACCTACCCATTTGTGTCATATCGGTTAAGTGTCATTAGTCAAATTTACTTAACCTTATCATGTGGCATCAATTTAATTAATGCACTCTCAACCTCTCACATTAGACTTTGTTGTGGTTACTAGTTAAGCCGGGCGGGTCCGGGTGGATTTACACCACAACCTAGTCTAACCTCGGGTCTTAAGCGCGACATGACCAACTTCTCACATTGGATCCTATTGTTTGTAGCCACTAGTTAAGCCGGGCGGGTCCGGGTAGATTTATGCTACAAACTCAACCCAACCTCGAGTTGGCCACTTTCATGTTTGGTTTAGTGTCTTATTACACTTACAACCCATACGTGTCAAGTTTTCAAGTCCCATGCTCATAGCCAAAGTTACATGTTGTCATATTTACCCAAATCATGTTTCATGTCATTAAAGTTTTACCCATAACGTAACCCAACGCTTTTAAACTCGCATATACATTCGCAACCACGCATAATGGATTAAAAGAAGGTACTTGGCAAAGACATGACAAAAGAGGTATAAGGCCACAAGTTAAACATGGTGGCAAATGAGGTATAAACGTGTTCATTAACTTGCATATTACATTATTAGGCCTCAAAAACATGCACAACCTCAAACTTAGCACATAGGTGAATCATGGTGATAAATGACATAGAAAGATGGCTAGAAGTTCGCATATGGCATTACATGTAAGCTATCATAAGGGACATGATAGTTCTCATGTTGCCAAAATGCAACATTCAACATAAAGTTTATATCTTTAAGCCCACAAGATCAAGATAATGACTTTTTAGTCATGATAGGATACATAACATGATAGCATGCAACATACTTAATGTTCAAACCCAACTTACAACATGTCACATTAAGTTTAAAGTAAATATCTAAGAGTAGGAAGAGGGCTTACAATGCTATGAAGGCACAAATCAATATATAAAACAAAGATTGAGACGAAGCCATTCATGCTATCACCCAAAAACCCCAAAAGAACAAGCTCCAAATGAAACCCTTGAGCAAATATCAATAAAAATCCTTGCTTTGAAGAAGAAAGGTTTCAACTTTGGCTTTGAATGAAGCTTATGAGATCTCATGCAAGATCCTTGCTTTTTGGTCAAGTAAAGGTTGCAACTTTGGCTAGAATGCAACTTATGAACTCTCATACAAACATGAAATCACTCAAATGATCATAGAATCTCTCATGAATGAAGAAAAGAGGCTCCTTTACTTTGAAACTAGCTTAGAACACTTAAGCTATCATGAAGAAGAAGATGGAGGCCATGGGTTGAAGTGGAGGCCATGATGAGGAATCATTTTGGCATAGTTTAGTTGTAGGATCAATTTATGAGGATTTTAGGGGAGGGTTAGGGGTCTTTTTATAGAAGACTAGGATAGTTTTAGCCATAGGATAAACCCTAGAACCAATCCTAGCCTTTAAAGCATGTCTTGGGGAAGAAGTCACATGTAGGAACCATTTAGGGCCTTTAGATTAAAGCTGAACCATGAGAACCATTCAAATGCAAAATCTGCATTCGAGCGAATCGGCCCACGGGTTGACAGCCAAACACCCTGGATTAACCCCTAGTCGACCCAGCAAGCTCGGGTCGACCTCAAAAATCGGTCGGTTCGGTTATTCCCCTCTCCCAATTCGCTGTTTTGAACATTTTTGCATATTTATTTATTAAATTTTCAATTATATATATATATATATATCAATATATATATATATATATATTTCTCTGCACAACCCATTTCTCTTAATTAAGTATACTTTAATTTGTGAATTTTTATTTTCAAATTACGGGGTGTTACATTCTCCCCTCCTTAAAGGATTTCGTCCCCGAAATCTCTAAGTCAAGAAGAACGTATCCTACCAACCAAACAACCATCTACTCAAACCATCAAACACTGGCATCATTGTCCTTAGACGATTTCTAATGCCATATGAACATATGCAGAACGTGTGTGTATATGCTCCTTAGCTAATGCTAATGATCAGGCCTGAATGATCTTTCTAATGCAAAATATGTTTAGTGCCATGAGTCCAACATGTATGCGAATAGTCGTAGTCATATAAGTACTATATGCGTGCACAAACATTCATTCATATGCAACATCCGCATGATAACACATTCAATTTCATCCATAAACAAGTATAAATACTCGTGCATATGCAACATGAAACGTGACCGCGTCAATCTAGTATCTAATGTGTATTCGCGCATCCACGAGCAACCACTTGCAACCATTTCAATCATAACATGTTTCAAATACATGTTTACATCCATAGAGTTCTATCTAAGGTTCCCAAGATAAGATCGAGGAGATAAACAAGACAAACTCCTTACGGGGTTTGTAACAGAAACAGGACCGAGAGGATACCCACCAAGCGATAGCATGTAAGTAAGCTCTACAAGAGAACCAGGGATCAACGATATACTCTTACAAAGAGACACGATGCGCGCGTCTAAGCCGCATTTCCTCGAGCTTAATTCCAGTGTGTCTTGACTGCCTTTGACTTCATGATTTCGTAGTTCCTTGATTCCTATCTCCAAGGTATGAGTCGGAACTCTTTTCACTGTCGCCTCTCGTTCCACTTCCATTTATTCTTTCCCTAGTATACTTGGCTCAACCATATCTACGTACTCATGCAAGCTCTCCAAAATTCACTAGTGAATTCTGGATCTCATTTACCAATGCCAATCCATGTTACCACGTGCACTTACTAGGGTGGTTCCTGTAACCCATGCTCAAGCAGAATGAACCATCCGTCTTATTGGCGGACGTTACTCGATTGGATCAGAGATTTCCGATAAATGCATCAAGAGATTCTAGGTAACTAACCATGACAGAACCTAAAAGGTTACACGAGACTTCGAAGGTATTACCAAAGCAAGCCAAGAGCCTGACTACCCTCTTTTCAAAACCGAGAATGGTATCCCTTACTGGATAACCACTTTACCCCTAGAATCCATCCATAGCTCAACAATAGAAGTATTGCTTCTAATCTCAACACTTGGCATAGAAGTTCTCAAATCCAACAAGTCATGAATAAATGGACCGACTCTCCAACTAGATTTTGGGACAAAAACTGGGATCCTCTACCATGCTAGTACTAAGGTGCAGAGACTCAACTATCCAAGCAGACTTAAATGATACGATGATCAAGACAAAGTCTGGACGGGATGATAGAAAAGAACGACTAAACCTTTACCAGAAACGGTACCATTTCTTTTAGGTACCCTAGAAATGGGAGCGTACAATTGCCCTCTCTGATGATCTTGTCCTTGTCCTCCTTGATGGACTAAGCCATAGCAACAGTTGCTTATCCTTAAGCTCGCGTCCTTTATCCTTACTCTTATTATCCTTCCTTGTACCACGGCAACAGGTCTCTCGAGAACCACCTCCATCGCACGGGAAAATACTTACGTAGCTAGACAAGGATTAGTCGCAGTTAGAACTACTGTGACTACAGATGGAGGGAAGAAAGGAAAAGAGATTTGATCAAGGAAACAAAGGACAGTGCTAATGGCTTTTGGGGAATAGCCTTTATAAACTTTTCTTGAAAAATGCTTCTTTCTAAACGGTTTTTCAAATAGTTTTCAGAAGGTTTTAAAAACTTTTGCCCAGTCTGGTAACCTTCTGCTCTGATACCAAATATAACACCCCACCTCCGCTAGGGTCACTCACAAAGGGAATGCACTAGGTTTGGTGGAGCATTATCGAGGCAAACATGCACAGAAATATTACAAGACAGAACATATATATATATATATAACAGCGGGAGTAAAACAAATTTTATTACCTTATAAAATAAGGTCTAAAGCCTTTTACATCAGAATACATCAAAACCTGTCTTGCAATAATAAAGAAGCATAAAACCATTTCATAAATTATTCCCCAAGTAAACCCGTAAAGTATCCATAGCCAAGAAAAGTCCAAGCCATGCGTGATGACCTTCAAGCAGAAGAAATCCAAACTAGATAACATTGTTTCCTCCCTGAAACCTAGGGGGGAAACGGAAGACAAGAGGCGAAAGAAAATGGGGTCATTCATAAAGACTGGTAAGCCGTATCTACTATCAGTATATAAACTAGTAAAGTTAACTGGCATGAGGAACTGAGATGAACATAAGTATGATGACAAGATAGATAAGCTAAACCAAAATAACAGGATGCACTACTTTACCAAGATACACGAGTGTGTCATGATAAACTACGGTGTCAAGATAAATCAAGGTATCACATTGTCAGGTTTCTATCAAGTATACTATCCCAAGGTATCTATCCTGTATAACATCCCACAGTATCTATCATGTATATTTCCCCTAGTTCTAACACGTATGTTTGCTCTGCACCTCTCGTACTAGTATCCCAACCCGCGTCATGTGTTAACTATGAATGTCCCTTGCCCAATGTCATGTAATGGTCCATGTCAACCTAATATATAGAATATGTAGGTTTTCCTAACTCGTATGTTTCTTTCCATGTATAAGTTCAGTCCTTTGCCGTAGGTAATACGGGCTTTCCCATGTAAACGTTTTATCCTTGAAGTTATTCTGGACTGCTATCCTTGATCTAGTTATGTTTTATTACCATGAACTATCGCGTGTCCACTTAGGATTTATGCCACCTAGGACAACTAGGGATTATGCTACCTAATGAACTTTTCCGTGTGTCGGTTTGGGTTCAGCCACCTAGGGCCACTAGGGATTATGCCACCCGTCAACCGCGCCCTTTATCCCACGTATGTATCGTGAATCGTTTTCCATGTCTAGATGCACATGTTCCTCAATGTGCCATCCGAGTTCCGTGCCAGGGCAAAACAAGAAATACGGAACTCAGTCGGGAGCTTTAAGTCGTTTGCTGATGCAGATATCAAGGTCTGTTTTTGTACCCGTGGCTATGGTCCCACGTGACCCCTCCCTCAACTACTGAAAGGCAACCCAAGAAAAATCATGTATGAGAACTACACTAAGGCCCATCGATGCCCACTTCCAGATAGCCAACCTCACCCATAACTTGATAGCTAGTATATGGTCTTTTGGGAGTTCCCTGCCTTTCCGTACGTACACGATTGACTAAAGATGGTAGGTAGCCGGCGACATGCTATCCCGGGGCAAAATCAAGTATCGTCGACTCCACGCTAATCCATCCCAGTCTTTAGGTCGCTCGCATAGCAACCAAGGCATACTCTTGGCTCTTCTACCGCAGACCTTAACCCCTGTGAGGTCGGGTTTCATGGACCACTCGCCACCTCACAGAGGGATACCAAGAGTACCCTCACGTTCCCCGAAGCTTTCACTTCGTCACCCAGTTCGCTGGAGCTTTTATCCTAGTCAGATAACTTGCTCCTCCTCGTATACTAAGCGATGACCTACCGTACCAGGTTACTCATCTCTTTATGAACTAGTCCCATATCCTTAGCTAAGAATTATTACTTAGTTACCCTTAACTAAGGTTTACCACTTAGCCCCTCTTTCCGCTATCCTTGTTAACTACGATTTCCAACCTAATCCTTTGAGCTAGGGTTTTGTCAAATGGGTTAAGTGTTGTTATCCAAGTTCGTGACTTGACCCGCCTACAAATCATGTCAAGATTGGCTAAGTACTCAAGTTCAAGGCTTAGCCTTACAAGTTGGTTAAGTGTACCATGAAGCTCATGACTTAACCCTATCAAGTCAAGTTGGTTAAGTATTTATTTGCCTTAACCCTATCAGATTTTCATGTTAGATTGATTAAGCATGGATTATCTTAATCCCATCAGATTATCGAGTTGGATTGGTTAAGTATGGGTTAGCTTAACCCCATCCACTAATCGTATTACAATGGTTAAGCCTAATCTTAAAAGGTCTTGTGACTTAACCCTTATCAGGTCCACCTATTAGATTGGTTAAGTATAGGTTACTTAACCTCATCAAATCATCACGTATAATTGGTTAGGTATAAGTTACTTAACCCCATTAAATTATCATGTTAAATTGGTTAAGTATTGGTTACTTAACCCCATTGAATAACCAAGTTTAGATTGGTTAAGTGTTTAACTTTACCCCATCGAATTCCCGTGTTTAGATTAGTTAAGTATAGATTACTTAACCCCATCTAATTACCGTGTTTAGATTAGTTAAGTCTTAGTTACTTAACCCCATCTAATTACCGTGTTTAGATTAGTTAAGTCTTAGTTACTTAACCCCATCTAATTACCGTGTTTAGATTAGTTAAGTCTTAGTTACTTAACCCCATCTAATTACCGTGTTTAGATTAGTTAAGCGTAAATTACTTAACCCCATCCCCTAACTGTCTTGTATGGTTAAGTGTCATTAAGAAATCAAGCCCGGTCCCACTTAACCTACCCATTTGTGTCATATCGGTTAAGTGTCATTAGTCAAATTTACTTAACCTTATCATATGGCATCAATTTAATTAATGCACGCTCAACCTCTCACATTAGACTTTGTTGTGGTTACTAGTTAAGCTGGGCGGGTCCGGGTAGATTTACACCACAACCTAGTCTAACCTCGGGTCTTAAGCGCGACATGACCAACTTCTCACATTGGATCCTATTGTTTGTAGCCACTAGTTAAACCGGGCGGGTCCGGGTAGATTTATGCTACAAACTCAACCCAACCTCGAGTTGGCCACTTTCATGTTTGGTCTAGTGTCTTATTACACTTACAACCCATACGTGTCAAGTTTTCAAGTCCCATGCTCATAGCCAAAGTTACATGTTGTCATATTTACCCAAATCATGTTTCATGTCATTAAAGTTTTACCCATAACGTAACCCAACGCTTTTAAACTCGCATATACATTCGCAACCACGCATAATGGATTAAAAGAAGGTACTTGGCAAAGACATGACAAAAGAGGTATAAGGCCACAAGTTAAACATGGTGGCAAATGAGGTATAAACGTGTTCATTAACTTGCATATTACATTATTAGGCCTCAAAAGCATGCACAACCTCAAACTTAGCACATAGGTGAATCATGGTGATAAATGACATAGAAAGATGGCTAGAAGTTCGCATATGGCATTACATGTAAGCTATCATAAGGGACATGATAGTTCTCATGTTGCCAAAATGCAACATTCAACATAAAGTTTATATCTTTAAGCCCACAAGATCAAGATAATGACTTTTTAGTCATGATAGGATACATAACATGATAGCATGCAACATACTTAATGTTCAAACCCAACTTACAACATGTCACATTAAGTTTAAAGTTAATATCTAAGAGTAGGAAGAGGGCTTACAATGCTATGAAGGCACAAATCAATATATAAAACAAAGATTGAGACGAAGCCATTCATGCTATCACCCAAAAACCCCAAAAGAACAAGCTCCAAATGAAACCCTTGAGCAAATATCAATAAAAATCCTTGCTTTGAAGAAGAAAGGTTTCAACTTTGGCTTTGAATGAAGCTTATGAGCTCTCATGCAAGATCCTTGCTTTTTGGTCAAGAAAAGGTTGCAACTTTGGCTAGAATGCAACTTATGAACTCTCATACAAACATGAAATCACTCAAATGATCATAGAATCTCTCATGAATGAAGAAAAGAGGCTCCTTTACTTTGAAACTAGCTTAGAACACTTAAGCTATCATGAAGAAGAAGATGGAGGCCATGGGTTGAAGTGGAGGCCATGATGAGGAATCATTTTGGCATAGTTTAGTTGTAGGATCAATTTATGAGGGTTTTAGGAGAGGGTTAGGGGTCTTTTTATAGAAGACTAGGATAGTTTTAGCCATAGGATAAACCATAGAACCAATCCTAGCCTTTAAAGCATGTCTTGGGGAAGAAGTCACATGTAGGAACCATTTAGGGCCTTTAGATTAAAGCTGAACCATGAGAACCATTCAAATGCAAAATCTGCATTCGAGCGAATCAGCCCACGGGTTGACAGCCAAACACCCTGGATTAACCCCTAGTCGACCCAGCGAGCTTGGGTCGACCTCAAAAATCGGCCGGTTCGGTTATTCCCCTCTTCCAATTCGCTTTTTTGAACATTTTTGCATATTTATTTATTAAATTTTCAATTATATATATATATATATATCAATATATATATATATATATATTTCTCTGCGCAACCCATTTCACTTAATTAAGTATACTTTAATTTGGGAATTTTTATGTTCAAATTACGGGGTGTTACAATGTTCTTGTTGAACTCCAGTGTATCGTTCCTAAAGTACACTGATCGGAAGGTGGTTCCATACCTTGTCATAATTGGAAATCCATTATCCAATAAGTGCTTGCGATTTTGATTGTATACTATATATGTAGAACGTGAGATGAAAGCGTTTCTGCTAGTTGATATCTATTTGTACATAGACATTATTATAATATCAAAATGTTTTTGATATAAAGATATTTTGGATTCTCATAAGGGGAAAAACCCGTTCCGTTCTGCGGCATGGTCTTATGAGATATCATTTACTTGTTCATATAACTGTTTAAACTATTTTATTCACACCAGTCCCATGACTGACCTGGAGTTTGCTTTGTTGTTTTCCCTAAACTCTTGGGTGCCTAAATTTGTACGGGCAGTCAAGTAGTTAGGAATTTTACAGATATACCTGAAGAGCTGGAGCAGGAGGCTTCTGGATCATATAGCTATAGTTTATTTCCGCTGTGTTGTAAGTGCTGTACTCTGATAAGTGCTATTGTATACATAACTGTTATATTTCAAAGTTATGTTATATATTATATGTTATTCGTTCCGCTGTGAGGTTCGTGTTACTCTGATGTTGTCTTCTTCTTCTTCTTCTATTCTAAGTTTTTATCTTATCTATTCTCACCCTCTAATTTCTTTCATTAATTACCGGGATTTTTCGATGTTTTGGTTATCAACATCGAGCTTATGTCGATAACCAAAGTCGCCAAAAATCCGGGTCGTTACAATAGTGCCTCCGGTTTTGTTCCGACCCAGAACGGACTTGTAAATGGACTGTGTGTCTGACATTGGATTTCATTCTGTGTGATTGATAGCCATCAGTAGCATGGTGTGAATTTCCCGTGTGGCATGCTAAGATGCAGTGATCAAGGCTTCTGTTGAAAAGCAAAGTCTTGTGGTTGATGATCAAAGCACCGCCTGTGTGGCGTAGCTTTGTGTATAACGTGAATTCGCGAACCTCACACCCCGGTATGAACCAGAAATGGGAGAGGACCTCAGGGAGGACGTGCGTTTCTTTCTAGCTAGAGGTGGTGTTAGTGCTTAAACTGACTGGCATTTATACTATTTTTCACCTATGTGGTTGTTGCGAGGCGCCTCGGATGTATCGGTCGATACAGGACTGATGGAGTCATTCGTTGGCTCAGTTACGCCCAAAAGGGCAGGGAAATGCAGTGTTCAGGAATTTTAATCCATATCGGTGGACCGACCCTGTCGCTCCAAGGGCCCACCTGAGTCTGGGTCCTGAGGGGCGGGCTAGAGCGTCTCGAATTGGGTAAGGACTATCTTTTGCCTTGGTTCATGACGGAAATCCAATTTCCAAATTTGAAATCGTGCGGTTTTGATTGTAAACCTATATTTGGCGACATAGTAGCATGGGATGCTCATGTCGTCTATGATTGATATTTATGATTGTTTTATAAAATTAGAAACTAACTGGAAACGTGCTAAGACGGATGGTTTCCTGGGTATTGGTCTGATGTTGGTTTCGGCCTTCGGGGTTAATACCTAGGGAATCGTTCTCTTACTATTTTACAGTTGGAGTCTGATTAAGAATTCTTTTGTTTTTTTCGTATCAAGCATATTTTGGCCATTATAAGGTACTCTATCCTCCGGTTTGCGTTGCATTGTGTGATGGAACTGAGTCTTATAATGGCTTCATTTTTATAAAAAGCATTGCGATGTTTAAAAGATTTACTTGTTTTAAACCACTGGCAATCCAATGGAGTAAACCCGTTCCGCGAAAGTGGCGTGGTCCTGTGATTAGCCATATTATAGAATGTGTTAAGTAGATTACTCATACCAGTCCCATGACTGACTCGTAGTTTGTTTCACTTGCAAACTCGGGTGCCCTTACTTCTACATGGGCAGCCTTGTGTTTAGGTTTTAGCAGGCTCTTTCTGGATAGCTGGAGCTGAAGATGGATTCTATCATTTATCTCTTTTTATGCTGTTCAGCTCCTATTGTACATATTATGTTTGTTTTCCGCTGTAGACATTTATATATAGCTGAACTGTATTTGTACTAAGTATGATCCTGTGTACTGCGTAACTCTGATGATTATGTTTATCTAGTATATTATTTGTACATTATCTGGTGTATTTATTTATTTCTGTTCTGCTATTATCTGTTTATGTATTATATTCCAAAGATTACCCTTGCCACCGTCAGTATGGGGTTTGGGGTTGTTACACGGTAAACTAGAATAAAAATAATTTTAAATTGTAGCAGATATAAATTTATTTTAAATTTTATTTACCTTAGAATTTTGGTGTGTTTCTCATCGTATTTCTTGACTTGGTCTGATATGTATATACACTCATTTGTGTCTAGACTACTTGTGATATTCATCGTGATTCAATGTAAATATCACAAGGTAGACAATATCTCTAGTGCTCACATATATAAAATGCACATACACAATACATATATATGCATACATGTGTACATATATACACATATATTTTATGCAGGGGAAATATGCTCAAACAACAGTAAGTTGACATGAACCAAGAAATTCAATGCAAGTGACATAGCACATATGGAGCACCACTTATATACAAACATGTATATATATATACACACACGCACACACAAACATACATGTATATATATACGTGTATGTATACATGGCAGCAAATACTCAAGCATCAGCTCAACAAGACCAATTTCCGATCCACCAAGAGTAGTATACACATGCCACTTTACAAGTTCAAGACGATTAACTATAGCAGGTTATCGTAGATCAAATACAAATGTACATATTCAAGATGTCAAGGCAGCAAAACACTTGCAAATGAAACAAAGCAAAATTCATCAACATAGGTCACTAGAAATAGTATGGGTCAAGAGAAACATTGAAACAGTTCATGTGCAACAAGAATCTACCAGAGCATGGAGTATACAGCAAGTACTAATATATATGTATATCTATATATGTGTGTATATGGAATATATATATATATATATATATGTATATGTATATATATAAACAAGTGTACAACAGTAAAGAGCATGCATTAAGCCAGCAAGTGTACAATGTGTACTCATGGACCACATGTGCAACGGAAAAGTCTAGTCTACAAAATCAAGCTCAATTCACAATGAATTGACATAGCAATAACAACATGAATTGCTTAAGAACCAAGTGACATAAATAATCAAGACAGTAAAAATACATAAATGGAAAAAGCACAAAACATGGCAACGTCTTCAAACTCAAGTGACATCGGTTACACAAATACCAAGTATGATGTGTTCAGGTGAAGCTTGACAACACATGCATGCTGCAAGTATCCATGAACGCACAAGTGCAACAATACAAGGAATGACAACACACAAAATACACACACACACACATATATATACACACACACATGTCTGTGTATATATACATATGTATGTATACGGGAGCATCACAAAGCACTTGAATAGAGCAACATTTCGCACAACAACATGTCAAATAGAACATACAACATGCAAAATAACATAAGCAATAATGTACACTAGTGTATATGGGACAAAACATTCCTTTTCAAGTGAAAAATAATACAAATGAATCTAAATAGCATGGCAAGATGGGTGCAACAAGGTGGTAATACACGGGCACTGTACTTGAGCAATATGCACATGGAAGATGCAAAAAGTCAGGAGCAACATAATGGCTTCAATACAATGCAAACAAAACAAAGGGCACATACAGTGTAACGTCATGATCAAGTGCAAAATAAATGGGGTTAAATAGCAAGGCAAGGCAGTGAATACAAACAATGTACATGTAGGTTCAGGCTTCTTTTAGCAAACACAAATTCAGCCATGAGTAAGATGATCAGTAACAAGACAACAATTTAAAATGGCCAAAGCATTCAACATGAACAGGGGGTCTTTCATAAACAGGAATATGTATATGGAAATACATGCAAGAGATTTGTTATAACAAGTGCACAAGTTCGAATAGACATTTAAAGGAAAAAGGAAATTCCTTTTTCCAAATTGATTAGCTCCTGAACGATGAAAGATTTTAAATCTGAATGGTTTAAATTTGGTCGAATATTTTAGGTAAGAAATCAATTCTAGTGTTTCCTGAAACCAACCAATCACACAAGGCAAGGATTATATTTCATTGTTTGAAAGTTTCCAGAAAATCTCAAGAGCTTTTAGTGCCAAGAAAATCTTTCCAGATTATCACAAGACAAATCAATGCCAAGAAATCCAATCAAAAGTCTTATATATGGCATGTAATAAACATGCATTCATGGCTATCATGACAAGTAAATCAAAACAAATCGAAAAATCATGTAATAGTCAGAGCCAAATAAATCATGCAAGTTTTCAAACCAAGTCATTGATGAAATCAAAGAGTAATCAAAGGGTTTTTATACCCTGCAAATTTCACACAATTCATCACAGGCAACCATCGAAACCAAGCAACACAAATTCAAGAGCAAAAAAAAAATCAATTTAAATACTCACAATTTTCATTTTGGAGTTTCAATCAACATCGAGCCCAAATCGATTGACAAGAATCATTAAGTAATTGTAGCATTAGAGAATCAAACTACATTGATTATTCAAGTGTTGCGAGTTAGGGTAGGAGACAAAAACTCTATTGTCTATTTCGATTGCCATCAAATAAAGAGGAAGCTATATTTTCAAAGTGTCAAAACAAAGAAAGGGGGCGGACTATTTAATTTTCAAAAGGGGATCTGTGTTTTTTATTTTTATTTTAAGTTGTTTTAATTCTTCTGTAATCGTTTCGTAGAGTTTTCTAGTTTTATGTAAACTAGGTTCTAGCTATAGGATTTATAGTTAGGCTTTACAAGTTACGGGTTTATAATTCGGGCAAAATCTGATCTTGGGGATGTAGATCAGTCCAGGGTTTTGAGCATAGGATTAGAGTACTAACATGGTTTCCGAGTTTATAGGGTTTTGTAAGAGGGAATATGCTTTAATAGCTAGTAGAAATCTTGGGAATGCAGCAGTAACACCCCGTATTTTTCGGGAAATACGTTAAGTAACAAATCAGAGAATAATTAAATCATAACAAAATAATTAAGGGAAATGGTTATGCCATTGCGTTCGTCTCGAAATTCTGCTTGGGATAGAGTCCTAGTTCACATAAATCGGACTGTATATGAAGAAGATATGGCCTTCGGAAGTTTCAATAAAAACCAGCCCGAAATTCAAAAATTCAGATTTCGAAATTCAAAACAGACACCCGGGCTGGGCGTGAAAATTCCCGCCCAGGACCCAGGTCGGCACTAGCGTCGACCTGGGTAAATAGTTCGACACTAGGGTTGACCTCCCCCCTTTTTCCAAATCTGGAGACAGATCCATTTTTCTGCACCTGGACGCCTTTTTGACCGGATTCGTGAGCTCTAACCTATTTAAACATCCCCAAACCTAGCTTTCTCTCCACACAATTTCATTCTGCCTATACTCTACCTCAATTCTAATTAAAAATAAAAATGGCATCGCTACTCTGCTGAAATCTAAGCTAGAACTAGTGCATCTTCTTCCAATCTGAATAGAATTAAAAGAATGACTAATCTACATCAAAGGAAAGCTATTCAGCTTCAGAAAACAGATTTCAGAAAAACAAGACTTGCCTATATTTTGTAAGTATAGTTATATTTCCGATTTAAACATTAATTGGAAGTCATGGCTTGTAAGAAACTGATATTAGAATGGTTCCTATTAGTTTATCTATGTGGATTCGTGTTTATTCATGTGATTTTCCTATGTTATATTCTTGTGATGAAACTATTGCTTATGAATATGACTATGAGACCTTTTCCTAAGACTATGACCATGAAACTGTTGCCTATGAAATTATTTCCTATGAATATGACTTGGGACTATGAGACTGCTGCCCACGACTATGATTCATAACTATGAGACTATTTCCTATGACATTGATTAAGAAATTATTGTGATTAGTCTCCCATGACTATTGTGGTTAATTACCTATAACTATTGTACTTAGTTGCTTATACCTATCCCCATTGCTACAATTAACCAATCATGTTGTACCTTGAATAGGCATTATGTTGGACCAAATCACCTATGCCTATTCCCTTGATTATGTTGGATCTTTTATTTAGTGTGTAACTTGGCTAGTTTATTCCTATTCACTATTATGTACATCGAACCTGTTGGAGCCATTATTTTTGCATGCCTATTCTTTTATATCAATTCTTGTGCTTATCCCCTATTCCTTTTGTTAGTGCCATTTCATGAGTACTTAGAAAACTTGTGAAATCATGTGATATGTACGATTATGATGCGAGGATTGGGCGTAGCTTAATTAAGTTAATTTGGCATAATAAATATGTTGGCTTAATCTAAATTGGCTATAATAGTGAATGATTTACATGCATATTAGACTTGGGCATAAATTGATGAATTTTAATTGGCTGCAAAGTATGTAATTGGCATGTAAACCAAGTTTTGGACATAAACGATAAACTAGAATATTAAATCTAGTTTTGGCATGAACTGCAAATTGGAAGATTAATCTAGATTGGGCATAAACTGAAAAAGGGGGAATATTTAATCTAAATTGGTATAAACTACAAGTTGGGCTAATTGATAGGTAAATCAAGTTTTGGGTATAGAATATGAGTATATTAATTGGCATGACAAATGAATATGACCTAGGTTAAATTGATTTACGGAAAATTTACATAAATAGTAAATATGTAAATTAGAGAAGAGGAAAATGCCTAACCCGAGGTTAGATTGAGTTATGGTTTAAAACTGCCCGGAACCGCCCGACACATCCAGTAACCACAACAATACCTGTCTAATGTGAGAGCTTAGTACATCAAGCCCAGAAAGACTCAAGGTTAGACTGAGTTGTGGTGTAAAACTGCCCGGAGCCGACCGGCATATCCAGTAACCACAATAATACCTATCTAACGTGAGTGGTTGGTTCTTTAATTAATTAATTAAAGCTCATGAACAATCAATCTAGAAATGGTGAGGTTAAGTAATTAAGGAAACACTTAACCAACTTAACATGTTAACAAGACAAGAAGGGTAGGGTTAAGTAACTGCGAAAACACTTAGCCAATTCAACATGTTAACTAGACAAGATTGATAGGGGTTAAGTTAATTTGGACACTTAACCAACTTAACATGATAACAAGGTAAGATTTGTGGAGGTTAAGTAACTAAGGAAACACTTAACCATTATATATAACATGTAAACTAGACAAGTGGGTAAGATTAAGTAAATGTTTAACCGTTATAACATGCTAACTAGACTAGATGGTGGGGTTAAGTAAACTTAGAACACTTAGCCGTTATAGCATGATAAATAAATAAGGTTAAGTTAATGATAGACACTTAACCAGTATAACATGACGAACGAGGAACGTTAAGGAACACTTAACCAATTTGACATGATGTAGGGGTGGGTTAAGTCAACATGAACCGCTAGATAACACTTAACCAGTTTTACATGATATATGGGTAGGTTAAGTCAACGTAAACTGCTGGATAACACTTAACCAATCCAACATGACAAGGAAGAGAACTAAGTAGTAAACCTTAGTTAAGTGGACTAAGTTGTAAACCTTAGTTAAGAAAACGAACGATTCCGGAAACTAAGTAGTAAACCTTAGTTAAGAGAACTAAGTAGTAAACCTTAGTCAAGAAAACCATGTAAAATACAAGGAGGAGCAAACGTCCATCTGATCATAAAGAAGGCTCCAATGAACTGGGTTATGAAGCACGCGGCTTCGAGGGGACATGAGGGTACTCTTGATATCCCTCTGTGAGGCTGCAGATGATCCTCCTGGGCTCACAGAGGTTAAGGTCTGCGTTAGAAGAGCCAAGGGCATGCCTTGGTTGCAATAATAAGGCAACCTAAAGACTAGGATGGACCAGCGTGATTCGGCGAGACCAGTTTTTGCCCTGTGATAGCAACTCGTCGTCTACCTACCATCTTGAGTCAGTCGAGATACGTGAAGCGGAAAGGCGGAGAACTCCAACAGACCATATACTTGCTATCTAGTTATGGGTGAGGTTGGCCCATAGGTTTGTGGGGGCATAGAGGGGCCTGCATACTGTTCTCATTCTTGATTTTCTTGGGTGCCTTTCATTTGTTAGTTGAGGGAGGGGTCTAGTGGGACCATAGCCACTGTAAAAGCAGACCTTAGAATCTGCAATCGGCAGATATCTGAAAGCTCCCGACCGAGTTCTGTGTTTCTTGATTAGCCCTGCCACGGGACTTGGGTCGCACATATAGAGGACATGTGCATCTAGACATCGATAACGATTCACGACACATACATGGGGAAAGTCTAGGAACATAAACCGCTCTGGGTAGTGTGTCCTAGACTAGGGGGTATCGTTCGATAGGTAGCATAATCCCTAGTTGGACCTAGGTCGCGTAAACCCTGAATCCGAGAAGCGTTCAATAGGTAGCATAAACCCTAGTGGCCCTGGGTAGCGTAAACCCTGGTTGAATCTAGGAAGCATTCGATAAGTAAACCCTAGTTGGATCTAGGTAACACTCGATGGATAAGGGACTACATACACAATAAAAAGGGGATCATTTTATCATGAACACACGATGATAGTTGAAATAGTCTTTAGTGGGTGTAGAGAAATAGAAGTGGATGCGATAGCCAATTCCGTTAATCTTACCTTGTCTTGTTTTAGGATTATCTTATCACTATAGTGTGGTTCTAAGTTCAGTTTGTTCATGTCATAGTCCTTTTCTTGTTTGCATGCTAAAGTACAACTGGACTTACCAGACTTATGTCTGACCTAGTTAGTTTTTGCCTCTTTTCTTCCGTTCCCCCTGCCCCCCAGATAGACAGGGAGGGAATAGCTCAACTCATTTTGGACCGTTACTGTTTCCAAGCATGAAGATTCTTTGACGCATTGTTTTGAACTCCATTTTCTACTGCTATGGCTGGCTCATGTTTTATTGGGGAATATCATTGTCAGTTTATGCTTCTTTATTTTAAACAAGACAGATGCTTTGTTGTAATAAGTATTGGTGTTGTAAAATAATCTTTGTACAAGCTGTATTTTAATCAATAAAGGTTATTTATTTTCTGCTGCTTTATTTGTCTATCTTGTATCTTTTTTGCAACTTTTACCAAAAATGCTCCACTGAAGTTAAGGCATTCCTTTTGTGAGTGACCTTAACGGAGGTGGGGTGTTACACTAGGTATCAGAGCTGAAGGTTACCGGATCAGGTTAAAAGATTTGAAAAATATTTTCAACGGTTTTAAAAGAAGCATTTTCAAAAGAAAAGTTTTGTTTTAAAAGCATATTCCCCAAATCCATATGCACTATCTTTGTAACGACCCGGAAAATCTGAACCAATTTAAAATTTTAAATTGGCTAAAATAATGGATTTTAAATATTTAAAATAAATATTTCAAATAATAATGATGAAAAGTGAGTTTGAATCGACGTTTGAAAACGAATATAATTAATTCTAATTATAAACAAGGCCTGAAATGGCGCTGTAGTTTCAAAAATTGAATTCAAACTTTGTCGGACTGTACCGGGTACCAAACAAAACGGATTTGAGTGAAACCAAAAATATTTAAACCTGTTAGTGAATAACTTTCTAATGAATCTGAAAAATCAAAGTTTCATAGCGGAAAGCAAAAGTTATGGCCAAATGAATTTTTAGAAAGGTCGCTATGGAATTTACATAGCCCGTGAAATTGGTCATTTTGCATACGACCTCGGAATTCGACGAAACCACTTTTGTTAGATCAGGGATGTGAAGTTATTGCTGGGTTTCAAATTTCATAATTTTTGAAGCTAATATGTGAGCGCGGCAAAGGAAAATGTGTTTTGGTCAATTATAGTTAAATTGGATCGACCAGAAATGGGCCTTTTTGCAAACGGTCTCAGAATTCGACGAAACTAGTTTTGTTGGGACCGGATCGTCAAAACATAGGCAGATTTATTTTTCTGGAGTTTTTCGAATTAGTTTGTGGCCCTGGCAAATTGAAATGCACGTTCAAATCAAATATTGAATGTTTTATATTTTAATTTGAACAAAAAATGACTGAAACAGTCGAATGGGCCTACGAAACATATCCCATTGTGTTCGGAATGGGGGTAAAATGCTAGGGACGATAGTCGTTGGGTTTAGATGGGTGGTCGTGTCAGAAAACCCCTTTAAAACCCACCGGCCAATCATATTTTTTATAAAAAAAAGAGAAAACTCTTTCTCTCTCCCCGGCGAACGACGGAAACACCCTCGAAACTTCCCAGCCCGATCGCCGCCGCAACAGGCGTTTTCGCCACCCCCTCCAGTTGAACTTTTCGAAGGTCTCTTCCCCCTCTTCAAATCAAGACCGACCTCGTGTTTTCTAGTCGCCCCAGCGTCGAGATCTACCAGTTCGAAGTCGACGACTTCAATTCGCCGCCGCCGCCTACAGGGACCACCGAACTGGCCCCACCTCTTGGCGCATGTGCGCCTCTCCTAGCCCGACAAGGTGGCGCTGGCCGATCGAAGCAACAATCAACGGATTGGAAGATAAATCGCGACCTAGTTTTGAAGATTTTCAGAGAGGTACGGCCTTGTATATTTAAAACTGATTTCAACAGTTTTAAAGTGTTGCAAACTTTGAAAGATCATATCTTTTTCATACGGTAACGAAATTTGATGAAACAGGAAACATCGTGACCATGTGGACGTCTTCTACATTCTAGAAGAGACCGCATATTTTTCTGAGCCTTCTGCTATTTTTGGTGGAGTGGAACCCCAAAGTGAGATTTCTAATTTATAAACGATATGGAAAACGACGATGTATACATTATATAATCAATGTATGAGTTATAAAAGCATTGTACACCTCTTGTATAAGCGTTGTATAAGTTGTACGTTCGATGTATAAGTTGTATATGCATTGTAAAAATAATATATGTGTTGAAATAGAAGTGAATTTCTATATATATATATATATATATATATATATATATATACGCCCCTCGTCCACAAACCATGGACGATATTTATTGGTTGTGATTGGTGTGAAAATTGATTGATAGTGAATGGATGATTGGAATTGTTTGTGGTTGATATTGATTGATTGTGGTTGAAAAATACCCGTTAGTGGTTGAGAAATATTTGGTTGAAACCACATAGGATTAGTTTGTGGAAATGAATTAAATATATACATGCCGCCTGTGTGCGAACTAGATGCATGATTCCCCATTGTCAAAAACCGCGAGGTTTTAAGGTAGAGCGAGGAGCCGTACTAGGGACGGTCCCGGTTTTAACTACCCTGCCGTTATGCTGCCGAAATTTTGAATAATATTCATGTGTTTGAATTATTTTCGTTTGTTGAAACTATATTTATTCATTGAATAGAAATCCTTCATGTGTTGAGTCGATATTCATTCGTTGAATTGAAATTCATGTGTTGAATGGTGTTCGTGTTTTAAATATAAAAATCACATTTTTATCTATATATACAAACTATAGAAAACCTTCATGTGTTGAATTGATATTCATTCGTTGAATTGAAATTCATGTGTTGAATGGTATTCGTGTTTTAAATATAAAAATCACCTTTTTATCGATTTATATAAACTATAGAAAACCTTCATGTGTTGAGTCGATATTCATTCGTTGAATTGAAATTCATGTGTTGAATGGTATTCATGTTTTAAATATAAAAATCACATTTTTATCTATATATACAAACTGTAGAAAACCTTCATGTGTTGAATTGATATTCATTCGTTGAATTGAAATTCATGTGTTGAATGGTATTCGTGTTTTAAATATAAAAATCACCTTTTTATCGATTTATATAAACTATAGAAAACCTTCATGTGTTGAATCGATATTCATTCGTTGAATTGAAATTCATGTGTTGAATGGTATTCATATTTTGAAAGAAATTGTTTTATAATAAAAATCCCATTTTTTTACATCAATATGAAATGTATAAAATAATTTTGTTTTGAAATAAATTGTTTTATAATAAAAATCCTATTTTTATCACCTATATTAACTATATAAAATAATCGCGTTTTGAAATAAATTATTTTACATTAAAAATCACATTTTTATTATATACATGAATTGGTAAAAATAGTAAAGTGTTGAAATAGAAGCCAGTTAGATAAAAATATCATTTTTATCAAATGTATGAAAAGAATATAGTTTGAAATCGAAGAATCGATATATATATATAGAATTGAAATATATCGAATAACGACGCTGTAGTTCGTATTTTGAAACCGTAACTTCAAACGATTATACCGGGAGATCCGACCATCGTATTTTCCTGAAATCGCAACCGTTGGGTTTGCTTTGGAAATATCTTTCCAACGGCACCAACTTTGTAAAAATCCAACGGTTGGATTGTCTGGAATGTTTAATTCAAATCTGAAGAAAAACAGCGCCAGAATCGACTATATATATATATATAATTATATTTAATCGAATAACGACGCTGCAGTTCGTATTTTGAAATCGAAACTTCAAACGATTATACCGGGAGATCCGACCGTTGGATTTTCCCGAAACTGGAACCGTTGGATTCGTTTTGAAAAGATGTTTCTAATGATGTAAATTTTGTGAAGATCCAACGGTTAGATTTTCAAATATGTGTAAATCAAATCTGAAGAAAAACATCGCCACGGCCGCGTTATGGCCCGAAGCGTCGTTTTGAATAAATTGGCTATTTTAAAATAAATAAAAATAGCGATAAATCGTTATAAAATATTATAAATGATATGGATGTGAAATTTAGATACTAACTGAAGGTTGGCTAAGTCGAATGGTTTCCTGGGTGTTGATCTGATGTTGGTTTCGGCCTTTGGGGTTAATATTTGGGAAATCGTTCTCTTACTGATTGACGGTTAGTGATCAATGAATTGAAATGATGAGTATGTATGTTAGTGTTGCACTTGTTTATTATATACGCGAGTTGCTTAGAAAGCCCGGGTTTATCCCATTCTGAATAACTGAATCGATGATAAGAAATCGAAGATGAAGACGGTGGTCGAAGACCAGAGATCTTCACCTCATTTGGATGGTAACTGAGGTCCTGATTGGGAGGCATCCCGAAATATGGATAATGAGTGGTGATTGTCCAGACGTACGTGGTGATCGATGGGTTTGCGCGGTATATAGTGCCTCCGGTTTCGTTCAGACCCAGAACGGACTTGCAAATGGACAGTGTGTCTGACATTGAAATTTATTCTGTGTGATTGATAGCCATCAGTTGCACGGTGTGAATTACCTGTGTGGCATGCTAAGATGCAGTGATCAGGGCTTCTGTTGAAAAGCAAAGTCTTGTGGTGATGATCAAAGCACCGCCTGTGTGGCGTAGCTTTGTGTATAACGTGAAATCGCGAGCCTCACACCCCGGTATGAACCACAAACGGGAGAAAGGACCTCAGGGAGGGCCTGCGTTTCCTCCTAGCTAGAAGTGGCATTAGTGGTTTTACACGCCCTAACGAGTTTGACTTATGTGGTTGTTGCTGTTGCGACGCGCCTCGGTTAGATCGGACGTTCTGGGTCCGATGGAGTCATTTGTTGGCTCGCTTATGCCCCAAAGGGCGGCGAAACGTAGTGCTCAGGCATTTTAATCCACTCCGTGTGGACCGGCCCTGTCGCTCCGAGGGTCGATGCGTTCTGATCCTGAGGCTCGGGCTAGGCAGCCTCGAATTCGGTAAGGACTATCTTTTGCCCTGGTTCATGACGGAAATCCCATTTCCAAATACGTGACCGTGCGGTTTTGATTGTATATATATATATATGGCGACATGATATATGGTACCCATGCCGTCTATGATTGATAGTTATGATTCGAAGTTGTTTTGAAACATGTAAACACTAGTAATAATATCAATTGCCTTTGTTTTATTCATATCAACCATATTTTGGCCATTATAAGGTAAAACTCTATCCTCCGGTTTGCGTTGCATTGTGTGATGGGAACCAAGTCTTATAATGGCTTCATTTTTATAAAAAGCATTGCGTTGTTTAAAAGAATGATTTGTTTTAAAGCACTGGCAATCCAATGGAGTAAACCCGTTCCACGAAAGTGGCGTGGTCCTGTGATTAGCCATATTATAAATGTGTTGAGTAAATTTCTCATACCAGTCCTATGACTGACTCGTAGTTTGTTTCATTTTCAAACTCGGGTGCCCCTTTTTCTACATGGGCAGCGTTGTATTCAGGTTTAGCTGGTTTTTTTTGGATAGCTGGAGCTGAAGATGGATTCGATTATTTATCTCTTTTTATGCTGTTCAGCTCCTATTGTACATTATGTTTGTTTTCCGCTGTAGACATTTATGTATAGCTGAACTGTATTTGTACTAAGTATGATCCTGTATACTGTGTAACTCTGATGATTACGTTTATCCAGTATACTCTATTGTTCATTATCTGGTGTGTTTATTTATTTCTGTTCTACTATTATCTGTTTTCTGTGTTATATTCCAAGGATTACCCTTGCCACCGTCAGTACGGGGTTTGGGGTCATCTCAATCTTTTGATCCTCTGTTTGAATCCTTGTTTCCTTCTTTCCTGTGTCTCTGGGGCTCCTGGCTTTCTGGGAGGTAACCTCATCGCAACATGGTTCCGTAGGCTTGATGAGACTACGACACTTGTCGAAGGGCAAATAAGCGCCTAAATTCCATCCGTAGCCATAATTTTCTTTCGAGCTTTGTAGGATTCTCCGTGCGATGGAGGCAGCTTTCAAGAGACATGTCAACAAGTTACACAAGGATGAAGATCCCATGGATATGGACTTAGAGGGGAGGAAAGAATAATAAAACCTAAAACAATAGGAAGTATCTTTATTTTGGTATAATAGGTCGCATAATTAAGGGCAAGGGCAAGAACAAAGGACGGGATTTTCCGGAAGACAAGCACATGCTCTCACCGCCAGCATACCTGAGGGAGAGGTGGTAAAATTTCTGTTGAAAAAGACTAGTTTTTCTTTTTGATCATCCTGTTCGTACACTATTTGATTCTGGCGCGTCGCACTCATTTGTAGCTGCTGCTTTATTTGAGTCTCTGAACCCTAGATATTGTATAGTGGAGGATCCCATTATAGTCTCAAATCTAATTGTTGGTTCGGCTCATTTATCTTTGACTCGTGAGGATTTGAGAATGGCTATATTAATGCTTATGTTTTTTATTTCATTGGCTATGGGTTGATTCTAGGCATGTATTGGTTAGCTAGTAATTGTGAAATGAGGATAGTTAGACTTTCGATTTGCCTCAGGAATACCCTCGAGATTTCATGCGATCCTAAGGGATCAGTTTGTCTTAGCTACCTAGAATCACTTTATTTATCTATCGACGATTTTCGATCCGTTGGAGTAGTCCATGAGTACGCAAGATGTTTTTGATTAGGTTAGGGGTTTTCCCCCTAAAACTCGAGATAGACTTCCGCATATATTTAGTTGACAATGCAAAGCCAATTATGCGATCAACGATAATTTTGGAGCAAATGGCCAGAGTTGCTAAAGTACTCAATTGTTTGGTTGTTTTGCTAGTATCATCTCACATAGATCGTCCAAATTCAGAGGAGGTATCCCTTAGGTGCTTGTCTGATACTGGGTTAGGACTTTGGGGCTTGTACTTGAGGGATGTCGAGTTCGACTAGGATGGTTTGCGTGAGAAATAAATGGTTGGGGCGGCACCCTAAGTAAGACTGACCTTAAGAGAGGTAAAAAGCACATAGCAACCATTAGCTTTAGACCCTCAGATTTGTAACATGATGGATAAGCTAAGTAGAGGAGATACCTCTAATCATCTTAGGATATACACTTGGTATTATGGTTAACATCTGTTTATCTTAGAAGGGTAGTTCGACTACATTGGATTCCCTCTAGCACAGTAAGTGACCAAGGTCCTATCTTTACTAGTGAGGTGTGGAAATGGAGGTCAAGAAGCTTTGCAACCGTGAAGTTAAGGTACAATGGAGAGAAGCTCACGAAGATGCAACTTAAAAGACTAAAGACTAGATACGCGCATCATACCCTTTTTGAGGGTATATCCTTGATCCCTCTTTTTCTGTAGAGTTTATTTGCCTGACTAGCCTCTATCTTTTAAGTATATCCACTCGGTCATATCCTTAATTCTTAAGTAGAAGCCAATGGATGTAAACATGTGTTTGAAACATGTTATGTTTGATGGTTGCAAGTAGTTACTAGTGGTTGATCATGAGTGCATATACACACGCATTAGGCACTAGATTGGCTCAGTCACTTCCTTATTACACATACATATATGTATTTGTGAAACTTGATGTGTTATCATATGGACGATGCATTTGTATGAATGATTGTGCACTCATGTATAAGTTATAAAATACGATTAGGAGTAGTTGCATACATGATGGACTCATGGCACTGACGTGATTTGCATTAAGGAGGTCAACTGAATTAGTAGACCGCCTGGTTTTGCATTAGATAAGGACATATACACACACTACGCATATGATCATGAAAAGCATTTGAAACCTTCTAAGGACAATGGATGCCTGTGATTGGATGATTGAGTAGATAGATGTTGGATGGTAGGGTAAACATTCTTCCTAACTTAGAGATTTCGGGGACGAAATCCTTTAAAGGAGGGGAGAATGTAACACCCTGTATTTTTCGGGAAATCCATTAAGTAACAAATCAGAGAATAATTAAATTGTAACAAAATAAGTAAGGGAAACAGGTTATGCCATTGCGTTCGTTTCGAAATTCTGCTTGGAATAGAGTTCAAGTTTGCATAAAGAAGATATGGCCTTCGGAAGTTTCAATAAAAACCAGCCCGAAATTCAAAAATTCAGATTTCGAAATTCGAAACAGACACCCGAGCTGGGCGGCAAAATTCCCGCCCAGGACCCAGGTCGACACTAGGGTCGACTTGCAGGTCGACCTGGGTAAAAAGGTCGACACTAGGGTCGACCTTAGGGTCGACCTCCCCTCCCTTTTTCCAGATCTGGAGACAGATCCATTTTTCTGCACCTGGACACCTTTCTGACTGGATCGGTGAGCTCTAACCTGTTTAAATACCCCCAAACCTAGCTTTCTCTCCACACAATTTCATTCTGCCTATACTGTGCCTCTATTCTAATTAAAAATAATAATGGCGTCGCTACTCTGCTGAAATCTAAGCTAGAACTAGTGCATCTTCTTCCAATCTGAATAGAATTAAAAGAACGACTAATCTATATCAAAGGAAAGCTATTCAGCTTCAGAAAACAGATTTCAGAAAAACAAGACTTGCCTATATTTTGTAAGTACAGTTATATTTCCGATTTAAACATTAGAAACTAATATTAAAATGGTGCATATTAGTTTATCTATGTGGATTCATGTTTATTCATGCGATTTTCCTATGTTATATTCTAGTGATGAAACTATTGCCTATGACTATGACTATGATTATGAGACCTTTGCCTAAGACTATGACCATGAAACTATTGCCTATGAAATTATTGCCTATGACTATGATTCGTGACTATGAGACTGTTGCCCACGACTATGATTCATAACTATGAGACTATTGCCTATGACATTGATTAAGAAATTGTTGTGATTAGTCGCCCATGACTATTGTGGTTAATTGCCTATAACTATTGTAGTTAGTTGCTTATGCCTATCCCCATTGCTACAATTAACCAATCATGTTGTACCTTGAACTGGCATTATATTGGACCAAATCACCTATGCCTATTCCGTTGATTATGTTGGATCTCATATTTAGTGTGTAACTTGGCTAGTTTATTCCTATTCACTATTATGAACATCGAACCTGTTGGAGCCATTACTTTTGCACGCCTATTCTTTTATATCAATTCTTGTGCATATCCCCTATTCCTTTTGTTAGTGCCATTTCATGAGTACTTAGAAAACTTGTGAAATCATGTTATATGTACGATTAGGATGCGGGGATTGGGCGTAGCTTAATTAAGTTAGTTTGGCACAATAAATATGTTGGCATAATCTAAATTGGCTATAATAGTGAATGATTTACATGCATTTTAGACTTGGGCATAAATTGATAAATTTTAATTGGCTACAAAGTATGTAATTGGCATGTAAACCAAGTTTTGGACATAAACGGTAAACTAGAATATTAAATCTAGTTTTGACATGAACTGTAAATTAGAATATTAATCTAGATTGGGCATGAACTGAAAAAGGGGAATATTAAATCTAAATTGGTATAAACTGCAAGTTGGGCTAATCGATAGGTAAATCAAGTTTTGGGTATAGAATATGAGTATATTAATTGGCATGACAAATGAATATGATCTAGGCTAAATTGATTTACGGAAAATTTACATAAGTAGTAAATATGTAAATTAGAGAAGAGGAAAATGCCTAACCCGAGGTTAGATTGAGTTGTGGTGTAAAACTGCCCGGAACCGCCAGGCACATCCAGTAACCATTACAATACCTGTCTAATGTGAGAGATTAGTTCATCAAGCCTAGAAAGACCCGAGGTTAGACTGAGTTGTGGTGTAAAACTGCCCGGGACCGACAGGCATATCCAGTAACCACAACAATACATGTCTAATGTGAGTGGTTGGTGCTTTAATTAATTAATTAAAGCTCATGAACAATTATGCTAGAAATGGTGAGGTTAAGTAATTAAGAAACACTTAGCCAACTTAACATGTTAACAAGACAAGAAGGGTGGGGTTAAGTAATTGAGAAAACACTTAGCCAATTCAACATGTTAACTAGACAAGATTGATAGGGGTTAAGTTAATTTGGACACTTAACCAACTTAACATGTTAACAAGGCAAGATTTGTGGGGGTTAAGTAACTAAGGAAACATTTAACCATTATATATAACATGTAAACTAGACAAGTGAGTAAGGTTAAGTAAATGTTTAACCATTATAACATGCTAACTAGACTAGATGGTGGGATTAAGTAAACTTAGAACACTTAGCCGTTATAGCATGATAAACAAACAAGGTTAAGTTAATAAGAGACACTCAACCAGTATAACCGGACAAACGAGTAAGGTTAAGGAACACTTAACCAATTTGACATGATGTAGGGGTGGGTTAAGTCAACATGAACCGCTAGATAACACTTAACCAATTTGACATGATACACGGTAAGGTTAAGTCAACGTAAACTGCTGGATAACACTTAACCAATCCAACATGACGAGGAAGAGAACTAAGTAGTAAACCTTAGTTAAGAGGACTAAGTTGTAAACCTTAGTTAAGAAAACGAACGATTCAGGAAACTAAGTAGTAAACCTTAGTTAAGAGAACTAAGTAGTAAACCTTAGTTAAGAAAACCATGTAGAATACGAGGAGGAGCGAACATCCATCTGATCATGAAGAAGGCTCCAATGAAATGGGTTACGAAGCACGCAGCATCAAGAGGACTCGAAGGTATTCTTGGTATCCCTCTGTAAGGCTTCCGATGATCCTCCTGGGCTCACAAATGTTAAGGTCTGCATTAGAAGAGCCAAGAGTATGCCTTGGTTGCAATAATAAGGCAACCTAAAGAATAGGATGGACCAGCGTGATTCGGCGAGACCTGTTTTCGCCCTGTGATAGCAACTCGTCGTCTACCTACCATCTTGAGTCAGTCGAGATACGTGAAGCGGAAAGGCAGAGAACTCCAACAGACCATATACTTGCTATCTAGTTATGGGTGAGGTTGGCCCATAGGTTTGTGGGGGCATAGAGGGGCCTGCGTACAGTTCTCATTCTTGATTTTCTTGGGTGCCTTTAATTTTTAGTTGAGGGAGGGGTCTAGTGGGACCATAGCCACTGTAAAAGCAGACCTTAGAATATGCAATCGGTAGATATCTGAAAGCTCCCGACCGAGTCCAGTTAGTTTCTGATTTTATATACAATCATAAATATCAATCATAGGTGGCATAAGTGCCCCATCCCACTATGTCGCCATATATAGGTTCTACAATCGAAACCGCAAAGTCACGTATTGGAAGTTGGATTTCCGTCTGTGAACCGAGGAAAAAGATAGTCCTCACCGATTCGAGACAATCTAGCCCATGTCTCAGGACCCAGACACAGGTGAGCCCTTGGATTGTCAGGTCCGGTCAACCGATGTGGATTAAAATGCCTGAACACTGCGTTTCCCCACCCTTTGGGGCGTAAAAAAGCCAACAAATGACTCCATCGGCTTCACATAGTCACCGATATATCCGAGGCACCTCGCAACAGCAACAACCACATAAGTCAAACTCGTCAGGGCGTGTAAAACCACTGATACCACTTCTAACTAGAAGGAAACGCATGTCCTCCTTAAGGTCCTTCTCCCGTTTCTGGTTCACAACCGGGGTGTGAGGCTCGCGAATCAATGCTATACAAAGCTATGCCACACAGGCCATGCTTTGATCATCAACCACAAGACTCTGCTTTTCAACATAAGCCTTGATTATTTGCATCTCAGCATGCCACACAAGCAATTCACGCTATGCAACCGATATCAATCACACAGAATGAAATCTGATGTCAGACACACATCCATTTACAAGTCCGTTCTGGGCCTGAACGAAACCGGAGGCACCTAGTACCCCGCATATCCATCGATCTCCAAGTACGTCTGGACGACCACTGACTAATTCCCTCCTCTAGGGTGTACGGCCCAATCAAGATCATCAGTGATCACCCAAACGACGCGAAGACCTCCGATCTTCAACCACCGTCTTCATCTTCGACTTATCGTCGTATCAGTTATTCAGAATGGGATAAACCCGGTCTTTCCGAATAACTCGTGTATATAATAAACAAGTGTTACACAAACACAACATACGCCTCATTCCAATTCATCAGTCACTAACCATAAATTAGCAAGAGAGTAATTCCCCAGATATTAACCCCGAAGGCCAAAAACAACATCAGATCAATACCTATGAAACCATTCTTCCTAGCTAACCTACACTTGGTTTCTAAACTTCACATTCTTAGGGAAAGGTTCCCATTAATTTTATCAAAGACAAATTCTTTTAAATTTATTCTTTAATCTTCCTTTGGATATCAAATCCAACTAGTCGGGACTAGGGAACCACACCGAAGTAATCATTTATTTTATTTTCCGATCCCAACCTATTTATCCCATGGAGCAAAACTAGTAATACTCCATATCTGACACCATGGTGTTGTCGGTAAATTCAATTACCATTTCACATTCAAATCTTATTAAAGATTTAACTATCGCCTGGAGCAAAACTGGTGATACTCCATTCTCGATCTTTTTAATCTAATTAAAGATTAATTAAAACTCCACTTAGTTTTAATCTTTAACTGGGTTGAAGTATCAATGTCATTTAAAACACGGTTTGCGATAAACCCAAAATCACATTCCATTCTATCAGCTTTTAATCGTAAAATAGCAAGTGAGCAATTCCCTAAGTATTAACCCCGAAGGCTGAAACCAACATCAGATCAATACCCAAGAAACCATTCAACTTAACTAATCTCCAGTTAGTTTCTGATTTTCTTAACTCAGTTGGGTCTAAGAACAGTATTATTGAAGATACCGTTCACGACAACCCAAAATCCCATTCCATTAATTATCGGGTTAAAGAACAAGTGTTATTTAAAACACCGTTCACGATAAACTCAAAAATCAATTCAAATTCAATTCCAACTAAATACCATTTAATTGGTACACTTCATTAAATTTAAATAAAAAGATTCATTCTTTTCTCAACTGGGCTTAAGAATAGTGTTAATGAAGACAACATTCACGACAAACCCAAATCCCATTTGATATTTAAATACAAGGCTCTGAATTGAAAATATATTGGCTTATATTAAATATCAAATTCTACGACCAACAAATATCATTACGATATAAATAAATCTTTCAAATTTCCATAACAATATCTGTATAATCACGAATTCCAACATCGAAATATTTCAAAGACAATTTCGATTCAAATCCATTCCAATTCAATTACTAGAAATTCTGGTTATTTTCAAAACCATTTCAAATCCAATTTATTTATTTTAAAAATAAATATATTATTGTTCTAGTTCAAATCCAGTTCATTTCGATAAAAGTCTACTTTAATCTTTTCAAATTTGGATTTTTTCATCCCAATTCTTCACAAATCATTTCTTATGATTTTACACTAATTATTAATATATTTAATAATTTTATCAAGGCCCGCACAGTCGATTTCCATCAACGGCCATCGATCTGCACTTACAGCAACCTTTTCCAAATTTGATTTGGACATAATTCCAAATCCAACCTTTATATTTCTAATTTCTAATATTCTTTAGAATGCTCTTTTTGATACGAACCCAACGGTTCCGGTTTTAGGAGAATTCGACGGTCGGATCTCCCGCAATGCCCATTCGAAGTCAATGGTCGAAATTCACGAACTACCGCAGCGCAGCGCGTTCTATTCAGGCCATTCTATATATATTATATATATTTTGTTGATTTCTTTTCAAAACGTATTTTATAAATCGTTTTAAATTCATTTATTCAAAACAGTTTCAACTTCATATTCAATTTTAAATCAAAATTGAATTTTTCCTTATAAATTCGTTTTAAATTCATTTCGGTTCAATTCAAATTTCAAATTCATTTCAATTCGAATTCATTTTCTATTCAATTCAATTCGAATTCATTTTCTATTCAATTCAATTCGAATTCATTTTCTATTCAATTTCAATTCGAATTCATTTCTATTCAACTTCAATTTGAATTTCATTTTATTTTCAATTCAATTCATTTCAGAATATTCGATTTAATTCGAATTCATTTCAAAATATTCGATTTTGAAATCACTTCTCGATATTCATTATAAAATCGACAAAATTCATGTTTGCGTTGAAATGGCATTTAACTACTTAACACGGCTTCCCAATTCAATTTTCATTGAATATTATTTTTAATTATTCGATAATTTTGAACTGGAATCAAACACAGTCAATTACCATATAATTTCAGTTATATGGATTTCATCCAATTCATATATACAACAATGACGATAAACAATCAACCATCATCCAAAGTACGTTCTACACTGTATAAGCATCAAATATAAATATTCAACGCTCATAACAGCCTGTCAATCCATCGATCGACATACAACTAATTATTGGGATTAGTGTATGTCATATATCATCCCAATACCCGTGTGGGGTTTCAAACAGTCAAACACATATTTTATTTGTGCAGTTGGGCGATGTGTAAAATTTATCGTCCCAATCAATATCAGTCAAATGTTTGTATATAAACAAATCGTCCGATTTGTTTATATTTATTTATTTTATATACACGTTAAAAATTATATTTTTAACCATGAAATATTTTCCACTATAAAATATTTTATTTCATTCCACATCACACAATCTAATTTCGCAACACAACAATCAAACAAACAAATCGTCCATGGTCTGTGGACGACGGGTGTCGGGTGCTACTAAGCACCATCTGCATCCTAGTATATATTTCAACTAGAAAATAAATTAAAAGTGAGGAGTTCTCACATTGGGATTCCACTCCGCCATTTCATTTCTGAAATTCAGAACATCTGGATCTGGCCGTACTTCCAACGCAGTCTTCTCCACGCTGTTCATATTAAAATCACATTTTTAATATGATGCTCTATACATTAAGAATCATATTTTTAATACACTACCAATATAAAAATCATATTTTTATTCTTTCTACAATATATAAATCATATTTTTATTCTTTCTATAATATAAAAATCATTTTTTTTCTATAATATAAAAATCATATTTATTATTTGAACAAAAATTATATCTTTACTTCGCTTCTTCGTATATAAAAATCTCATTTTCATATGTGCTACTTTCTTATAAAAATCAATTTTTTATCACGTTACTATATAAATAAAAATCCGATTTTTATTTCCCTCCTACATAAACAAAAATCAAATCTTTTTAAGATAAAAAATTACATCTGGAATTTTATAAATAAAAATATAATCTTTCATATAAAAATCATTAATTTACATAAATAAAAATCATATCTTTATCTTATTCAAAATCTAATCTTTACTGAACTAAAAATGTAATTTTTATTAATGCCACACGCAATTATAAACCACATTTTAGTTTGCTAATAACGCCAAATGTAACGACCCGCATTCTACGCATCATAGGATCGTAGAATATTTATTTCTGTCACATACGAAGTCGTATGGTCGTGTAACTTTGGGAGACGACTATTGGGGTCATTTCCCATGTTCATGATTTTTCCCGATTTTTAAATGACCATTTTACCCCTAGTTGGCACTGTTTTGGCCATAACTTTTGATTGGAAAGGAATTTTGACCTGAAACCACTTCCATTGGCTCCGGATGATGGTTTCTCTTTCCGTAGAATGGTCACATTACCCAAACGGACTTACCGTTTGGGAGATATGGCTGAAACAAGTTTCAGATGGTGAAAAACAGCTTAATTGGGCTTAAACGGGTGATTAGCAGCTAGGCCCAAGGGGAATTTCGGGTTTAGGGAGATATAGGTGCTGATTAGGGTTAGAAAACATTTCTTTAGACATTTTCCAGCCGCCACTTTCATTCCTCTTAACCTAGTTATGGCCTCCACTCTCTAAATCTCTCTAAAACACCCAAAAATCACCTTCTAATTGAAGATTAGGCTTAGCAAACATTAAATTAAGAAGAAAAAGCACCAAAGCAAGGTTGGAGCTGCTGTATAAGATTGGGAACAGCGCCAAATCAGAGAATATTTCAGTTTTGGGGTTCTAGTTGTGGCAAAGGTGAGTGATAGCATCATTTTGACACTAATTACGGTTAATTAAGGGTAATTAGTGGAGATTAGCGAATTTATACGTAAATAAATTATGGAAAAATTCTTAAAATTCTAAAATAATGTTTTAAGGCTCTGTTAGAAATTTGGGTTAATTTCGATGTGTTTTGCTAATCGTATGCTTAAAATATGATTAAGAGGGATTATAGGAAAATGTGAGGTTTTGGCCACTTTTGATCCATTTTGATTCATTTAAATTGTTGTTTGTCGCTTGTGGTTGCTGTTATATGTTGCTATGACTCTTTGTTATGTTTTATGATTGATTAGAATAGTTAGATTGGTCGAAAACGCCGTCGTATGGCGCAAAACACTCGCTAGAAAAGCTGCAGGAAATGCTACAGAGATCCGGATCGGATCGGGTAGGGGATCGGATCGGGTAGGGATCGGATCGGACATGTCTGAACCGGACCGGGGCGTGGTACTTTCTGGAGCATGACGTGAAGAGGCGACAAGGAAGGCCTGATCGGATCGGAGGGGTGTAGCGTGGGATCGGAAGGGACAAGGAGGACTGAAGTGGAAGAAAGTGGAGCATGGATACCATATTGCGAACCGAACCGAATACCCGAACCGAACTGATGCTGACGAGACGGAGACGGAGGCATTCAAGCTATGGGGTATCCGAACCGAACCGCTTCAGAATCACCGAACCGAACCGCATGAGGGAGAGCACCGAACCGAACCGCATGAGGGAGAAGGACCCGAACCCAGAAGAAGGTGGCACTCCGAACCGAACCGGGGAAACGTATCCGAACCGAACCGAGCATGGGGAATCGGACGTGTACTTTTACTACTTCGTGATGACTCTTCTGAAGACCCACTCCAATTCGATCAAAACCCGAGATGCAAAGGAAGTCCAGATGAGAAGTTAGAGCTCAAGATTTAGATGGGAATCAATGAGTTCGCTTCATGGTTGGGCTTTGCTGCGGGACGCGTGCCAAGGAGTTATCGACGTCTATAGCTTTGGACCACTATGGTAGGAGGTACGAAGCCGGATTCAGGGCCATTATGGCATCGGTAGAACCAAGGGCTACGACCAATGAAGTGGGTCATTGAAATGTTTGGTCATGACTCCAAGTGTTTGGCTTGGTCATAGTAGGGTTTCTACAAGTCGGGATTCGTCGTTGCCTCAGTTTTGTCTAGTGTTCCAAAGTGGTAGATGTCGTACGCTTTACGCACTGAGTGAGAGATGTGAGGATGGTTGCTATGGATGATTTGTTTGCTATCATTGTGACATGCACACCCCACCCCCGTATTCTTACACAATTTGTTATGGCACCTTGGAGTATTGTACGGTATGTGGTACTAACTCTTTGGTTGCAGGTCCAGGTTCAGGTATGGTTTAGTATACCTGTTATTACTCTGTTTAGATGCTTATCGCTCATACCAGGCTTTATGTCTGACCCAGAGTTTTATGTCTCTTCTTATTACTATGGGTGCTCACACGAGCAGACTAGAGACAGGTTAGCTGGTGATGCACGGGTAGATGATCCGGAGACAAGCAGGAGGCTTCCACGTAATATATATAGTATTCTCCCTGTATTGTTGAAGATCACTGCTTGCGCATTGGTGGTGTATCTTCTACTTTAGTTTTCTTTTGATTAGAGACAGTAAATTTGGAAAGTTGTAATAAGCTGTATTTGGATTTCCGCTGCTTTGATGTTGACATTGATTATTAGTTATCAGCTTATACACTGTCTCACCTGTTTTATGTCAAGTATGTTATTATTATATTTTATTCCATGTGCTGTGAGACATTCTACAGGTTCCTTGATTAGTTCATTCCCTTCTTTCCTTTCTTCTGACGACCGTCTTGTGCTAGTCGGGCATGTGTACAGCGCACTTTCGGAGGAAATGCAGACTGGTGCGGGGCGGGCCGTCACACTTGGTATCAGAGCTCTAGGTTGCGTAGTTAACCTGGGGAAGTTATCAGGGAGAGATAATATATGTATACGAGAGAGCGTATTTGTGATTACTTTGGTTTTTAAAGGCTATATATATACTATTAGTAGTATAAGGATGAAGTCGTACTGCACTAGCACCACTATGGAGTCGTTAATCATTTCCTTTTTCAGATTGACGATGAGCCGATATGTTAGAGGTACCGGTAGGGGAGCCAATAATGGGAGTGCTGCTGACATGAGGACGATGTTTACTGACCTCATGAGGGAGAAGCTTAGAGATGTACAGAGGGCAGCTCCCAATGGTGGAAATGGTGGTGGTCCAATAGTGCAGGCGCCAAGAGTCGACTTCGCCAAGCTGAATAAGGACTATACTAGCCTTGGTGGGAAGCCGTTCCACGGAACGGAGTCGGCCACGGATGTTCAGGATTGGTTGGATAGTTGCGAACGTATCTTCGAGGATTTGGGTATCGAGGATGCAATGAAGAGAAAGCTAGCGTCCCGTCAACTGCAAGGGCGGGCAATGAATTGGTGGAATGCTATAAAGGCAGCTACTCCCGAAGATCAGATTACTTGGGAGCAGTTTAAGGCTCGCTTTAGTGAGAAGTTCATTCCAGCTGCTCAGAAGTCAATACTGTTTAAGAAATTCTTGGAGCTCAAGCAGAATGGCAGAGCTGTCTCAGAATATATTGCTGAATTTGACACTTTGTCAAAATATGGGTTATCTCTTATTGATACTGTCGAGAAAAAGAATGAGAAATTCATAACTGGTTTGGATCAGTACTTGGGGGAAAAGCTTATTAACCACATCGATGAGACGTTTGAATCGATTGTGGGGAAAGCATTAAGATCAGAAAGTCTCTACCCTAAGTCGAAGACTGAGGTTGCATCTGTAGAAGAGCCAAAGCCACAAGTAAGTGGTGGAGGCAAGGGTGGTTCCCAGAATAAGAGAAAACAGAACCAGACTAAGGATGGCCAGAAGAAAAAGAATAAGCAAGATGTGGAGTGCTTCAGCTGTGGTAAGAAGGGCCATTATGCTAGTAATTGTCGGGCCAAGCCAGCGGATAGGAAGTGCTTCAACTGTGGCCAAATGGGACATCACAAGGACAAGTGTCCACAGCCCCCTAAAGAAAAGCAAATGGTGAAAGCATACGCTCTTAATGCTATTCCTTCTTCGTCGAATGCCCCAACTGCGGCGGAGAAGGGAAAGAATGTCGTCATTCAAGGTATGCTTTCTGTTTATGATGTTCCTGTTAGAGTTTTGTTTGATACCGGAGCTTCCAGTTCTTTCATATCTAGTGACCTGGTAGATAGGTTGGGATTGGAGCCCGAGATTGTCGATAGACCTTTAGTAGTGACGAACCCGATTGGTGGTTCGACTAGCCTTAGCCTGATTTGTCGTAATGTGGTCTTATCGAGTCATGGATGCATGTTTGTTTGTGATTGCTTTGTTTTGGGCTTTACTGGGTTTGGCATTATTTTGGGAGTAGATTGGCTCCAAAGATATGGGGTGGTGGTAGACTGTGAGGGCTTGTTGGTGACAGCTAGAGCGGATGATGGGCGGAGGATAGTGTTTGGTGGTCTACCCAGTAAGGGGGTATTGGCTAGTTTTCTAAACTCCCTCGACATTCCGCATAGTGAGTTGTCAGGTTTGCCCGTGGTTGGCCAGTATCCGGATGTTTTCGAAGAAGTGACCGGACTCCCACCACACCAAGAGATTGAGTTTCGTATTGATTTGGTAAAGGATGCCAGGCCTATAGTGATGCCACTTCGTCGTATGGCACCAAGAGAGCAGCGAGAGCTCGAGGTGCAAGTCAGCGATCTTATGAAGAAGGGATTTATCAGAAGGAGTGTTTCTGAATGGGGAGCACCAGTTGTGTTTGCTACCAAGGCGGATGGTTCCCTTCCTTTGTGTGTAGACTACCGCGAGTTGAATAAAGTGACGAGGAAGAACAAGTATCCTCTACCGCGGATAGATGATTTGTTCGATCAGTTGAGTGGCGCGAGAGTATTTTCTCAGTTGGATCTCGCGACAGGTTCTCATCAGCTTAGAGTGGAAGCTGAGAGTATAGCTAAAACGGCATTTCGGACGCCGTCTGGGTTTTATGAGTGGTTGGTCATGCCATTCGGGCTGACCAATGCCCCAGCATATTTTGTAGATCTTATGAATAGGGTATTCAGAGATCAGTTGAATAAGTTTGTCCTTGTGTTCGTTGATGATATTTTGGTCCACTCGAGGACAGAGGAAGAACACAAGGAACATTTAAGAGTAGCGATGGAGGTGTTGAGAAAACACCAATTGAAAGCAAAGTTTTCTAAGTGTCACTTCTGGAAGAGGGAAGTGAGGTTCTTGGGCCATGTTGTATCAGAGAATGGTATTGCCGTGGACCCAGCGAAGGTGGCTACGGTACAAGATTGGCCTACGCCCAAGAATGCAACAGATGTAAGAAGTTTCTTGGGGTTAGCGGGATATTATCGTAAGTTTATCCAATGTTTCTCCAAGATAGCAGCACCATTGACCCAGTTGACCAAGAAGAATCAAGCTTTTGTCTGGGATGGAAGGTGCGAGAATGCATTCAAAGGTCTAAAGGACAAGTTGACAAGCGCACCAGTGTTAGTCATTCCTAAAGGGGATGAAGAGATGACGGTATACACGGATGCCTGTGGTACCGGACTGGGTGCTGTATTGATGCAAGGCGGTAGATTTGTAGCTTACGCAAGTCGGCAATTGAAACCGCACGAGAGAAGATACCCTACCCATGATTTAGAATTGGCAGCAATCGTGTTCGCGTTAAAGATGTGGAGACACTATCTCTTGGGAGAAAGATTTGAGCTGTTTACAGATCATAAGTCGTTAAAGTATCTCTTCTCTCAGAAAGATCTGAATCTCCGTCAGCAGAGATGGTTAGAGTTCTTAGCTTCCTATGATTTTGACATCGCATACACACCGGGAAAGGGCAATGCGGTGGCTGATGCATTGAGTAGAAGACATGCCAGCTTAGGGGCTATGTTCCTTGAATGGAAGCAACTGGAGTTTATCGCGGGGTTTGATTTCAGACCAAAGTGCGAATTGGATCCAGAAATGTTAGCAAGTTTGACGATCAGACCCACTTTGATTGAGCGGATCGGCTCTAGTCAGAGGGACGATCCTAACCTATTGGAAATCATCTCCAAGTTAGAGATGGGTATCGAAGAGGAGATGAACAAGTATGGGCTTGATCGAGATAGATGGCTTAGAAAGAATGGAAAGCTTGTTGTACCCAATGTCAATGGATTGAGGGATGAAGTGCTTAGAGAATGTCATCACTCAAAGCTGACTATACACCCCGGTGGTAATAAGATGTACCGAGATATGAAGCAGACTTACTACTGGGAAGGGATGAAAAGAGATGTTGGGAAGTTTATATCCAAGTGCATGAATTGCCAGCTAGTTAAAGCCGAGCAAAAGAAGCCTAGTGGGTTGTTGCAACCATTAGAAATTCCCGAATGGAAATGGGAGCAAGTCTCGATGGATTTCATCGATGGTTTACCAAGGACTAGATCGGGATATGACAGCATTTGGGTAATTGTAGATCGACTGACTAAAAGCGCAAGGTTTATACCAGTCAAATCGACCAGAACGGCAGCTAAGTTAACAGAATTGTATATGAAGTGGGTAGCGAGATTTCATGGAGTACCTAAAAGCATTGTGAGCGACCGAGACCCGTTGTTCACTAGTGGGTTTTGGAAGAGCTTACAAGAGGCTCTAGGGTCAGAGTTACATCTCAGTACCGCATATCATCCTCAGACTGACGGTCAGACGGAAAGGGTGAATCGTATTTTGGAAGACCTCTTGAGAGCATGTATATTGGATTTTGGTGGATCGTGGGATGACCATTTGCATCTAGTAGAGTTTGCATATAATAATAGCTACCAATCCAGTATCGGTATGGCTCCGTTTGAAGCTTTGTACGGAAGACCATGCAACTCACCATCATGTTGGATAGAGACTGGCGAGAAGTTTATGCTTGGACCAGATGTGGTGAGGGAAACTTCAGATAGAATCAAGACCATTCAACAACGAATGAAGGCTGCCCAAGATAGGCAGAAGAGTTATGCTGATAAGAGGAGAAGAGACGTAAAATTCTCCGTTGGCGACTTGGTGTTTGTCAAGATTTCTCCGTTGAAGAGCGTAATACGATTCGGCAGGAGAGGCAAGTTGACACCAAGGTTTGTTGGCCCATTCCCTGTTCTTGAACTAGTCGGGAATTTGGCGTATAGAATTGACTTACCAGAGAAGATGGCAGGAGTACATAACGTATTTCATGTTTCCCAACTAAGGAAGTTCGTTCACGACTCAAATATGACTATTTCACCTGATCAGTTAGAGGACTTCGAAGTAGAACCCGAGGCGGTTGGGAACCGTAAGCCGGCCCGTATTGTCGAGCATGACATGAAGCAACTTCGAAGGAAGGCGGTGAAGCTAGTCAAGGTACAGTGGAGCGAGGACGAGAGTGATTGTACTTGGGAAACAGAGGAGGACATAAGGAAGAAGTATCCAGAACTCTTTGTCTGGTAAGATTTTGACTTCGATTTAGTTTTTCCGCATGCAAGGATAGGCTTGTTTTCTTGTTTTGCATATTTGATTGTTGTATATGGTTGTTAGGCATGCGGGACCCCTTGTATGTTTTGGGTTAAAGAATTTCGGGGGCGAAATTTCTTAAGGGGGGGAGAGTGTAACGACCCGCATTCTACGCATCATAGGATCGTAGAATATTTATTTCTGTCACATACGAAGTCGTATGGTCGTGTAACTTTGGGAGACGACTATTGGGGTCATTTCCCATGTTCATGATTTTTCCCAATTTTTAAATGACCATTTTACCCCTAGTTGGCACTGTTTTGGCCATAACTTTTGATTGGAAAGGAATTTTGACCTGAAACCACTTCCATTGGCTCCGGATGATGGTTTCTCTTTCCGTAGAATGGTCACATTAGCCAAACGGACTTACCGTTTGGGAGATATGGCTGAAACAAGTTTCAGATGGTGAAAAACAGCTTAATTGGGCTTAAACAGGTGATTAGCAGCTAGGCCCAAGGGGAATTTCGGGTTTAGGGAGATATAGGTGCTGATTAGGGTTAGAAAACATTTCTTTAGACATTTTCCAGCCGCCACTTTCATTCCTCTTAACCTAGTCATGGCCTCCACTCTCTAAATCTCTCTAAAACACCCAAAAATCACCTTCTAATTGAAGATTAGGCTTAGCAAACATTAAATTAAGGAGAAAAAACACCAAAGCAAGGTTGGAGCTGCTGTATAAGATTGGGAACAGCGCCAAATCAGAGAATATTTCAGTTTTGGGGTTCTAGTTGTGGCAAAGGTGAGTGATAGCATCATTTTGACACTAATTACGGTTAATTAAGGGTAATTAGTGGAGATTAGCGAATTTATACGTAAATAAATTCTGGAAAAATTCTTAAAATTCTAAAATAATGTTTTAAGGCTCTGTTAGAAATTAGGGTTAATTTCGATGTGTTTTGCTAATCGTATGCTTAAAATATGATTAAGAGGGATTATAGGAAAATGTGAGGTTTTGGCCACTTTTGATCCATTTTGATTCATTTAAATTGTTGTTTGTCGCTTGTGGTTGCTGTTATATGTTGCTATGACTCTTTGGTATGTTTTATGATTGATTAGAATAGTTAGATTGGTCGAAAACGCCGTCGTATGGCGCAAAACACTCGCTAGAAAAGCTGCAGGAAATGCTACAGAGATCCGGATCGGATCGGGTAGGGGATCGGATCGGGTAGGGATCGGATCGGACATGTCTGACCGGACCGGGGCGTGGTACTTTCTGGAGCATGACGTGAAGAGGCGACAAGGAAGGCCTGATCGGATCGGAGGGGTGTAGCGTGGGATCGGAAGGGACAAGGAGGACTGAAGTGGAAGAAAGTGGAGCATGGATACCATATTGCGAACCGAACCGAATATCCGAACCGAACTGATGCTGACGAGACGGAGACGGAGGCATTCAAGCTATGGGGTATCCGAACCGAACCGCTTCAGAATCACCGAACCGAACCGCATGAGGGAGAGCACCGAACCGAACCGCATGAGGGAGAAGGACCCGAACCCAGAAGAAGGTGGCACTCCGAACCGAACCGGGGAAACGTATCCGAACCGAACCGAGCATGGGGAATCGGACGTGTACTTTTACTATTTCGTGATGACTCTTCTGAAGACCCACTCCAATTCGATCAAAACCCGAGATGCAAATGAAGTCCAGATGAGAAGTTAGAGCTCAAGATTTAGATGGGAATCAATGAGTTCGCTTCATGGTTGGGCTTTGCTGCGGGACGCGTGCCAAGGAGTTATCGACGTCTATAGCTTTGGACCACTATGGTAGGAGGTACGAAGGCGGATTCAGGGCCATTATGGCATCGGTAGAACCAAGGGCTACGACCAATGAAGTGGGTCATTGAAATGTTTGGTCATGACTCCAAGTGTTTGGCTTGGTCATAGTAGGGTTTCTACAAGTCGGGATTCGTCGTTGCCTCAGTTTTGTCTAGTGTTCCAAAGTGGTAGATGTCGTACGCTTTACGCACTGAGTGAGAGATGTGAGGATGGTTGCTATGGATGATTTGTTTGCTATCATTGTGACATGCACACCCCACCCCCGTATTCTTACACTATTTGTTATGGCACCTTGGAGTATTGTACGGTATGTGGTACTAACTCTTTGGTTGCAGGTCCAGGTTCAAGTATGGTTTAGTATACCTGTTATTACTCTGTTTAGATGCTTATCGCTCATACCAGGATTTATGTCTGACCCAGAGTTTTATGTCTCTTCTTATTACTCTGGGTGCTCACACGAGCAGACTAGAGACAGGTTAGCTGGTGATGCACGGGTAGATGATCCGGAGACGAGCAGGAGGCTTCCACGTAATATATATAGTATTCTCCCTGTATTGTTGAAGATCACTGCTTGGGCATTGGTGGTGTATCTTCTACTTTAGTTTTCTTTTGATTAGAGACAGTAAATTTGGAAAGTTGTAATAAGCTGTATTTGGATTTCCGCTGCTCTGATGTTGACATTGATTATTAGTTATCAGCTTATACACTGTCTCACCTGTTTTATGTCAAGTATGTTATTATTATATTTTATTCCATGCGCTGTGAGACATTCTACAGGTTCCTTGATTAGTTCATTCCCTTCTTTCCTTTCTTCTGACGACCGTCTTGTGCTAGTCGGGCATGTGTACAGCGCACTTTCGGAGGAAATGCAGACTGGTGCGGGGCGGGCCGTCACACCAAATCAAAGAATTAAATTCAGAAAACTCACTTTTCCTACGGTTTCGACTGAGCTAGAGCTCGCGGTGGCGTCGCCTAGGGTTCTCCGGCGCTGGTGCTTCTCGGCGGCTCGACAAGGGTTGAAACACAACTAGGTACAATATAAAAATTGAATTTTTAAGGAGGAGGGGGGTCCACGGCAGGGCTGTGGCGTTGGGGAGGTGCGCCGGGGTCTGTTGTAATAACCCGAAAATCTGGGCCAGTTTAAAATTTTTATTTTGGCAATTTTAGTGAATTTTGAATATTTAAAATGGATTATTTTAAATAATATCGACGTGAAATTTATTTTGAATATATTTAGAATGTCTATATTATATACGTCGTCGTTAGAATATAAATATTTATATATAATTATAAATAGAATTGAAAATGGCGCGGTAGTTCGATAATTCGATTTCAAACTTCAATTGAATGTACCGGGTGAAAAACAATCCGGATTTTAGTGAAACCAAAAACATTATGATCTAATTGATGATATCTTTCCAACGAATCCGAAAAATCAAGATTTCATAGCGGGAATCAAAAGATATGTCCGGTTGAAAATTCTGAATAGTCGCTATGGAATTCAGGCCCTTAAAAATAGGAATTTTGCAAATGACCTCGGATTTCGACGAAACCACTTTTGTTGGGTCCGTGATGTTGAATTATTGCTAGGTTTCAAATTTCATAATTTTCTGAATCAATATGTGAGCGTGGCATAGGAAAACGCGTTTGACCAGTTTTAGTTGATTTTAATCGACTGGAAATTGGCCATTTTTCATACGGTCTCAGAATTCGACGAAACTAGTTTTGTTAGGACCGTATCGTCAATACGAAGCTAGAAAATATTTTTCCAGAATTTTTAAAGTTAATATGGGACCCCGGTAATTTGAAATGTACGTTTAAAATTCAATAAAATGATTTAAATGTAAATTCAACGGAAACTTAGCGTAACGGTCGAATTAGACTGCGATACATATTCCATTGTGTTCGGAACGGGGGTAAAACGCTATGGACGACAGGCGGTGGGCCTCGTTTGGAGGTCGAAAATAAAAGTTGCTTTTTGGTGAAAAAATTAAATAATAAATTAAATAATATAAATTTTATAAAAGCCCCTCCCCCCTCATTCTTCCCGATTCAGTTTTAAATAGAAAAAAAAATCGAATCGAACGACGGACGGAGGCGCGGCATCGACCACCGCCGCGACCCCCCTGGCGCGCCGCCACTAGGGCGTGGCCTCCTCTTCCTCCACCTCCCCTTCTCCTCCTCGCCGAACCCGCGTCGAACCCACCCAAACCCTCACCGCCTTCGCTGGAGCCCACCGCAACCACCAAACCACCGCGCCGCCCCTTCTTCTTCCCCCTCTCCTCTTCAATCGACAGCCGCAAACCCCCCCCCCCTTCCGCTCCACCTCCGACGCCTGCTGGAGGGCCCACCACACTTCCGCGAGCAAGAAACCCCCTCCCTCTTATAAAAAAAAAACACTGTAAGTTTTTTCATGTTAATTTTGTTTTTATTTATATACTTTAATTACTTTATTGTTTATTTTTCAGATTAGGATTTTTAAATAAAAAAAAGATTTGATTTTTAAAATATAAAAGATTAGTTTTTTTTTTAAATGAAAAGACTATATTTTTAAAACATAAAAGACGATATTTTGAGATGAGTAGTGAAGTAAAAATATAATTTTTATATAAGGAAGATAATCAAAATATGATTTTTATATTTTTAAAGTATAAAAAATATAATATTTACTATATAGGAATATTAAAAATATGATTTTTATATTTGTAAAGTATTAAAAATATAATCTTTATAGGATAGAGAATATAAAAATATCATCTTTGTATATGTAGCGAAATAAAAATCTGATTTTTATTTTATATACGTTGAAATAAAGTGGTGATTTTCATAATGATGAAATCTATATTTTTGAAAAGGCGAAATCTTTATATAGAGAATAGCGTTATAAAAATAGAATTTTTATCTATATATTAGCGGTAAGGAAATATGATTTTTATATATTGAATAGCATAGTAAAAATTCGATTTTTAAGTATATGAAGTGATTATAAAAATATGATTTTTAAATTAAAAGTGAATTAATAAAAATGTGATTTTTATTTTAAAGACATCGAAATATAAAAATGTGTGATTTCTATATGTTGTGACTACGTGCAACAAAGGAGAAGAAAAGGCGAGAACGACGAAGATTTCCTGCATTAGAAGTGCCGTGGAGCTAGGATAGCTATCGGTGAGAACATCTCACTCTAAATTCTCTTTTTCTAGTTATATATATATATATATACTAGGATGCAGACGGTGCTTAGTAGCACCCGACACCCGTCATCCACAGACCATGGATGGCTTGTTTGTTAAATTGTTTGGTTGAGTAGTTGGTTAGTTTGTTGGGTTTGAATTGAATTATTGGGTGAATTGAAATTGATTTGATTGATGTGTGAATGGCGTGGGCCTTCACTAGACCGGGGATAAGGCCAGGCCTCGTCCCGTTTCTAGTATCGTGCCGTTATGCCGCCGAAATTTTCTAAAATATGTTAGAAAAATAAAAATATCATTTTTATTGTGTAAATGAACTGAATAGAAATTCAAGTGTTGAAATAAATATTTTTGACGTTAAAAATATAATTTTTAACGTGAAAGTGAATAAATAAATATTTATAAACAAATCGGCCGATTTGTTTATTTACACTGATTTGACTGATATTGATTGGGTTGATAAATTTTACACATCGCCCAACTGCACAAACAAAAATGTGTGTTTGTTGATTTGAAACCCCACACGGGTGTTGGGATGATATTTGGTGTACACTAATCCCAATTATTTAATTATTGTCGATCGATTGGTCGACAGACTGTGTAAGCGTCGATTATTTATATTTGATGCTTATGCAGTTGTGTAGTGCACTTTGGTTGATGGTTGATTATTTTTCAATGCTATTATATACATGTGTTGTATGGAATCCATATAATTAACGTTATATGGTGATTGATTGGGCCTCATTCCAATTGGGAAAATAATGAATATTATAAAAGAAAATTCATGTGTTGAATATAAAAATAGTCATGTGTTGACGAGGTTCATGTGTTGAGTGAAATATTTTAAATAATAAAAATTACATCTTTATCATATTTACGATTAGAATCTACTTTACGGTGGAGTCTAATTAAAATCAAACGATAAATACCATAGTTTTATAAAATATTTTACTTAACAAAAATATTGATGTGTTGACAGTACTCATGTGTTGAGATTAGTCGTGGGTTGAAAAAAGATATAGATTCATGTGTTGAATGGGATAAATATTCATTTGATGAATAAAATAAAGAAGTTGTGAAAAATATAAAGCCGTGTTGATTAGTTTTGCGCCATTTTAACGTGAACGATATTTATATCGATTTTATTCATTGTATAATGAATATTGAAAAGTGATTTCGAAATTAAATATTTTGAAACGATTTCGAAATGAATTGAATTGAAAACGATTTCGAAATGAATTGAATTGAAAACGATTTCGAAATGAATTGAATTGAAAACGATTTCGAAATGAATTGAATTGAAAACGATTTCGAAATGAATTGAATTGAAAACGATTTCGAAACGAAATGAATTGAAAACGATTTCGAAACGAAATGAATTGAAAACGATTTCGAAATGAAATGAATTGAAAACGATTTCGAAATGAATTGAATTGAAAAGGATTTCGAAATGAATTGAATTGAAAACGATTTCGAAATGAATTGGATAGAAAACGATTTCGAAATGAATTGAATTGAAAACGAATTCAAATTGAATTGAAAGTGAATTGAAATGAATTCAAATTGAATTAAAATTTGAATTGAATAGAAATGAATTTCAAAACGAATTTATAAAGAAGAATTCAATTTTGATTTGAATTGAAAAGAAAGTTGAAATTGCTTTTGAAACGATTTTAAAACGATTTATAAAATTCGTTTTAAATAGAAATCGACGAAATATATATTATATATTATATATATAATATAATGGCCTGAATAGAACGCGCCGCGCCACGGCAGTTCGTGAATTTCGACCATTTAATTCAAACGGATATTGCGGGAGATCCGACCGTCGGATTCTCCTAAAACCGGAACCGTTGGGTTCGTATCGAAAAGAGTTTTCCAATGAATGTTAGGAATTTGAAATCTAACGGTTGGATTTGGAATTATGTCCAAATCAAATTCAAAAAAGGTCGCTGTAAGTGCAGTTCGATGGCCGTTGTTGGAAATCGACTGTACGGGCCTTGATAAAATTATCAAAAATATCTATAATTTGTGTAAAATTATAATATGTGAATTGGAAAGAATTAGGCTGGAAAATTCCACATTTGAATAGGTAAAAATAGATTTCTATCGAAATGAACTAGTTTTGAACTAGAATTAAAATCAATTTATTTTTGAAATAAATAAATTGAATTTGAAAGTGATTTTGAAAATAATCAATATTTCCAATACGTGAATTGGACTGGAGTTGAATCGAAATTATCTTCGGAATATTTCGATGTTGGATTTCGTGACCATACAGATATTGTTATGGGAATTTGAAAGATATATTTTATATCGTTATTTCCAATACGATATTTGTTGGTTTCAGAATTTGATATTGAATATAAGCCGATATATTTTCTATTCAGAGCCTTGTATTTAATATCAAATGTGATTTGGGTTTGTCGTGAATCGTGTTTTAGAAGACATTGGTTCTTTAACCCAGTTAAAGACATAATATTGATTTTTGAGAAGATTAAAACTAAGTGGAGTTTTAATGAATCTTTAATTAGATTAAAAATGTGAATTGATAATTTAAATTATCAAATCTGAAAGGTGATCGAGAATGGAGTACCACCAGTTTTGCTCCAAAGCGATAGTTAAATCTTTAATTAGATTTGAACGTGAAATGGTAATTAATTTTACCGATAACACCGTGGTGTTAGATATGGAGTATGTCCAGTTTTGCTCCATGGGATATATAGGTTGGGATTGGGAAATAAAACAAATAATTACTTCGGTGTGGTTCGCTAATCCCGACTAGTTTGAAATGATATCCAAAGGAAGATTATAGGATAAATTTAGAAGAATTTATCTTTGATAAAATTAATGGGAACATTTCCCTAAGAATGTGATTTTGTGAATAAAAGAATATTCTGAATTGGAATGAGGCATTCGTTGTGTTTGTGTAACATTTGTTTATCATATACGTGGGTTATTCAGAAAGGCCGGGTTTATACCCATTCTGAATAATCGATTCGACGAGATGTCGAAGATGAAGACGGTGGTTGAAGACCGGAAGTCTTCACATCGTTTGGGTGATTACTGATGATCTTGATTGGGCTGTACACCCAGGATGAGGGAATCAGTTGGTGATCGTCCAGACGTACCTGGAGATGGATGGATATGCGAGGAAAGTGCCTCCGGTTTCGTTCAGACCCAGAACGAACTTGTAAATGGATTGTGTGTCTGACATTGGATTTTATTCTGTGTTGATTGATCTCTATTAAATATACATCTGTTTGGTGGCGGAGAATTTATTCTCTTGCTTAACGCCCTTCTCTGAGACGTACGAGCTCAGAGGTTGTATATCGATGGACATCAGTCGCATGGAGTGAATTGCCAATGTGGCATGCGTAAGTGGCAATTGATCAAGGCTTCTGTTGAAAAGCAAAGTCTTGTGGTTGATGATCAAAGCACGGCCTGTGTGGCGTAGCTTTGTGTATAACGTGAATTCGCGAGCCTCACACCTCGGTATGAGTCAAAAACGGGATAGTGACTGCAGGGAGAGCACGACGTTTCTTTCTAGCTAGGGTGGTGTCAGTGACCTACCAGCCCTGACATTTATATACTTTTCACCTGTGTGGTTGTTGGAATGCGAGGCGCCTCGGATGTAGGTCTGTAAGGACCGGGAAACGTGTGTTCAGGAATAACTAATCCTCAAAAGTAAGAGAGGACCGGCCCTGAAGATCCAAGGATCATAGTGGGGTCCTGGGACATTTGCTAGAGTGTCTCGAATCGGAGAGGAGCTTGCCCCTTGCCTCGGCTCATGACGGAAATCCAATTTCCAATACGTGATAGTGCGGTTTTATTTGTAGAACCTAGTATGGCGACATAGTGGTATGGGTCATTCATGCCGCCTATGATTGATATTTATGATTGAAATTGTTTTGACACTATACACCTATACTAGTATCAAATAATGTGTTTTAAACGTATCAAGCATGCTTTGGCTGTTATAAGGTAAAAACCCTATCCTCCGGCTTGCGTTGCATTGTGTGATGGGACCTGGGTCTTATAACAGCTTCATTTTTCTTTATTTAGCATTGCGCTGTTTGTTCTATGCACTGGTATTCTTGGGAGGAAACGCGTTCCGTGTTATACGGTGTGGTCCCTTGATTTACCTAACTTTAAAACCGATATTAATAACTGTTTTAGTTCTCACACCAGTCCCATGACTGACCTGGAGTTTATTGTTTTAACCTAAACTCTGGGTGCCCCTATTTTCCGCGCGGGCAGCTAGTAGTTTTGGTTTTGCAGATTTATATTCACAGGGTCCTGATTTACAGCTGGAACGATGCTCGGAAAGCTCTGTATCCGTGTATCACTTCTAGTTGTGATTTTGTATTATTTTCCGCTGCTTTGTAATTTATTGTAATCTCTGATATTTATCGAATGTAATTTATTCATTTATACTCTGTATATTCTTGTATCTGATGGAATTGTTGTAATAGCAATGAAATGTTCTTTTGTTTGCGTTCTATTTTGTCCTGTTCTCAACGCTATCCGCGCTTTCCTTCACGGGGAAGTTCGGGTCGTGTCAGTTTGGTATCAGAGCTTTGGTTTACAGAGCTCGAGAACAAGACACATTAGAACCATACGAAAGAATTCATCGGATATTGGATTAGCAATATCCAATTAGAATGACTCGTTAGAGATAGGATCAGTAGTATCCTAGAACGAGTGTGAAGAGTATATTTTTCAAATGAAAACAATTTGTTTTGAAAATTTAAATCGTTTTATACGTATTTGAATATTTATTTATTTTGAATATGGACAATCGAGTATATAAAGATTTCGCGTATACGCGTCATGAACGTATAGTCGAAATTTTAATATACTGGGTAGATATAGAGTCACATTCTAGACACCCGGGGATAATTCTGGTGATGTGGCCACATCATCAGTATTTATATTCGTGTTTCGAAGGTGTGATTTCTATATATTTCCATTAGGCTGGTGTGAGTACCAAAACCAATATAGCTAGAACACTTTGTTGTCAATTGTCATCAAAAACATGATTTTTTATATATGTATCAAAAATTATGAATTTGAAACTCTAATCCACTAATTGATTGATGTTTGTGTTGATTGTTTAATTGTTTGCTAATTTTGAACCATTTAGCCTAATTGTATCAAATATTGAATTATATTGAAAATTAGTCGCATTTGCTTGCATATATATACTTGCATTGAACAGGTCATAGCAAGGAGGCTAGAGCAGAGAATAAAATTTGTTTGCCCGACAAATAGGTACATGTTTACTACATAATTTCCTGTTTTGTTTGGGTGATGATGATTTTATGAGCCTATTGGCTAGCCGCTTGGCTTTTTCTTTTTCTTTTTGAGATCTGAAGGACCGGGGAAGCTATTTGAAATTCCCCGATGCTCCCGGTGCAGGGGAGGTTATGGCGAAATTTTTTGAAAATTTAGGGTGTTAGCCAAATTTTTGAAAAATTTGAAAATTTTCAGAAACTGAAAAGTTGGAGAATGGAAGCCAGATCGAACGTAGAGTTGAATAATCAAACCACTTTCGACTTTGTTCCTTTTCGGGGACGAAAAGTTTTAAGTGGGAGAGATTGTAATAACCCGAAAATCTGGGCCAGTTCAAATTTTTTATTTTGTCAATTTTAGTGAATTTTGAATATTTAAAATGGATTATTTTAAATAATATCGACGTGAAATTTATTTTGAATATATTTAGAACGTCTATATTATATACGTCGTTGTTAGAATATAAATATTTATATATAATTATAAATAGAATTGAAAATGGCGCGGTAGTTCGATAATTCGATTTCAAACTTCAATTGAATGTACCGGGTGCAAAACAATCCGGATTTTAGTGAAACCAAAAACATTATGATCTAATTGATGATTTCTTTCCAACGAATCCGAAAAATCAAGATTTCATACCGGGAATCAAAAGATATGTCCAGTTGAAAATTCTGAATAGTCGCTATGGAATTCAGGCCCTTAAAAATAGGAATTTTGCAAATGACCTCGGATTTCGACGAAACCACTTTTGTTGGGTCCGTGATGTTGAATTATTGCTAGGTTTCAAATTTCATAATTTTCAGAATCAATATGTGAGCGTGGCATAGGAAAACGCGTTTGACCAGTTTTAGTTGATTTTAATCGACTGGAAATTGGCCATTTTTCATACGGTCTCAGAATTCGACGAAACTAGTTTTGTTAGGACCGTATCGTCAATACGAAGCTAGAAAATATTTTTTCAGAATTTTTAAAGTTAATATGGGACCCCGGTAATTTGAAATGTACGTTTAAAATTCAATAAAATGATTTAAATGTAAATTCAACGGAAACTTAGCGTAACGGTCGAATTAGACTGCGATACATATTCCATTGTGTTCGGAACGGGGGTAAAACGCTATGGACGACAGGCGGTGGGCCTCGTTTGGAGGTCAAAAATAAAAGTTGCTTTTTGGTGAAAAAATTAAATAATAAATTAAATAATATAAATTTTATAAAAGCCCCTCCCCCCTTATTCTTCCCGATTCAGTTTTAAATAGAAAAAAAAAAGAATCGAATCGAACGACGGACGGAGGCGCGGCATCGACCACCGCCGCGACCCCCCTGGCGCGCCGCCACTAGGGCGTGGCCTCCTCTTCCTCCACCTCCCCTTCTCCTCCTCGCCGAACCCGCGTCGAACCCACCCAAACCCTCACCGCCTTCGCTGGAGCCCACCGCAACCACCAAACCACCGCGCCACCCCTTCTTCTTCCCCCTCTCCTCTTCAATCGACAGCCGCAAACCCCCCCCCCTTCCGCTCCACCTCCGACGCCTGCTGGAGGGCCCACCACACTTCCGCGAGCAAGAAACCCCCTCCCTCTTATAAAAAAAAAACACTGTAAGTTTTTTCATGTTAATTTTGTTTTTATTTATATACTTTAATTACTTTATTATTTATTTTTCAGATTAGGATTTTTAAATAAAAAAAAGATTTGATTTTTAAAATATAAAAGTTTAGTTTTTTTTTTTAAAATGAAAAGACTATATTTTTAAAACATAAAAGACGATATTTTGAGATGAGTAGTGAAGTAAAAATATAATTTTTATATAAGGAAGATAATCAAAATATGATTTTTATATTTTTAAAGTATAAAAAATATAATCTTTACTATATAGGAATATTAAAAATATGATTTTTATATTTTTAAAGTATTAAAAATATAATCTTTATAGGATAGAGAATATAAAAATATCATCTTTGTATATGTAGCGAAATAAAAATCTGATTTTTATTTTATATACGTTGAAATAAAGTGGTGATTTTCATAATGATGAAATCTATATTTTTGAAAAGGCGAAATCTTTATATAGAGAATAGCGTTATAAAAATAGAATTTTTATCTATATATTAGCGGTAAGGAAATATGATTTTTATATATTGAATAGCATAGTAAAAATTCGATTTTTAAATATATGAAGTGATTATAAAAATATGATTTTTAAATTAAAAGTGAATTAATAAAAATGTGATTTTTATTTTAAAGACATCGAAATATAAAAATGTGTGATTTCTATATGTAGTGGCTACGGGCAACAAAGGAGAAGAAAAGGCGAGAACGACGAAGATTTCCTGCATTAGAAGTGCCGTGGAGCTAGGATAGCTATCGGTGAGAACTTCTCACTCTAAATTCTCTTTTTCTAGTTATATATATATACTAGGATGCAGACGGTGCTTAGTAGCACCCGACACCCGTCATCCACAGACCATGGATGGCTTGTTTGTTAAATTGTTTGGTTGAGTAGTTGGTTAGTTTGTTGGGTTTGAATTGAATTATTAGGTGAATTGAAATTGATTTGATTGATGTGTGAATGGCGTGGGCCTTCACTAGACCGGGGATAAGGCTAGGCCTCGTCCCGTTTCTAGTATCGTGCCGTTATGCCGCCGAAATTTTCTAAAATATGTTAGAAAAATAAAAATATCATTTTTATTGTGTAAATGAACTGAATAGAAATTCAAGTGTTGAAATAAATATTTTTGACGTTAAAAATATAATTTTTAACGTGAAAGTGAATAAATAAATATTTATAAACAAATCGGCCGATTTGTTTATTTACACTGATTTGACTGATATTGATTGGGTTGATAAATTTTACACATCGCCCAACTGCACAAACAAAAATGTGTGTTTGTTGATTTGAAACCCCACACGGGTGTTGGGATGATATTTGTTGTACACTAATCCCAATTATTTAATTATTGTCGATCGATTGGTCGACAGACTGTGTAAGCGTCGATTATTTATATTTGATGCTTATGCAGTTGTGTAGTGCACTTTGGTTGATGGTTGATTATTTTTCAATGCTATTATATACATGTGTTGTATGGAATCCATATAATTAACGTTATATGGTGATTGATTGGGCCTCATTCCAATCGGGAAAATAATGAATATTATAAAAGAAAATTCATGTGTTGAATATAAAAATAGTCATGTGTTGACGAGGTTCATGTGTTGAGTGAAATATTTTAAATAATAAAAATTACATCTTTATCATATTTACGATTAGTATCTACTTTACGGTGGAGTCTAATTAAAATCAAACGATAGATACCATAGTTTTATAAAATATTTTACTTAACAAAAATAGTGATGTGTTGACAGTACTCATGTGTTGAGATTAGTCGTGGGTTGAAAAAAGATATAGATTCATGTGTTGAATGGGATAAATATTCATTTGTTGAATAAAATAAAGAAGTTGTGAAAAATATAAAGCCGTGTTGATTAGTTTTGCGCCATTTTAACGTGAACGATATTTATATCGATTTTATTCATTGTATAATGAATATTGAAAAGTGATTTCGAAATTAAATATTTTGAAACGATTTCGAAATGAATTGAATTGAAAACGATTTCGAAATGAATTGAATTGAAAACGATTTCGAAATGAATTGAATTGAAAACGATTTCGAAATGAATTGAATTGAAAACGATTTCGAAATGAATTGAATTGAAAACGATTTCGAAATGAATTGAATTGAAAACGATTTCGAAACGAAATGAATTGAAAACGATTTCGAAACGAAATGAATTGAAAACGATTTCGAAATGAATTGAATTGAAAACGATTTCGAAATGAATTGAATTGAAAACGATTTCGAAATGAATTGGATAGAAAACGATTTCGAAATGAATTGAATTGAAAACGAATTCAAATTGAATTGAAAGTGAATTGAAATGAATTCAAATTGAATTAAAATTTGAATTGAATAGAAATGAATTTCAAAACGAATTTATAAAGAAGAATTCAATTTTGATTTGAATTGAAAAGAAAGTTGAAATTGCTTTTGAAACGATTTTAAAACGATTTATAAAATTCGTTTTAAATAGAAATCGACGAAATATATATTATATATATTATATATATAATATAATGGCCTGAATAGAACGCGCCGCGCCGCGGCAGTTCGTGAATTTCGACCATTTAATTCAAACGGACATTGCGGGAGATCAGACCGTCGGATTCTCCTAAAACCGGAACCGTTGGGTTCGTATCGAAAAGAGCTTTCCAATGAATGTTAGGAATTTGAAATCTAACGGTTGGATTTGGAATTATGTCCAAATCAAATTCGAAAAAGGTCGCTGTAAGTGCAGTTCGATGGCCGTTGTTGGAAATCGACTGTACGGGCCTTGATAAAATTATCAAAAATATCTATAATTTGTGTAAAATTATAATATGTGAATTGGAAAGAATTGGGCTGGAAAATTCCACATTTGAATAGGTAAAAATAGATTTCTATCGAAATGAACTAGTTTTGAACTAGAATTAAAATCAATTTATTTTTGAAATAAATAAATTGAATTTGAAAGTGATTTTGAAAATAATCAATATTTCCAATACGTGAATTGGACTGGAGTTGAATCGAAATTATCTTCGGAATATTTCGATGTTGGATTTCGTGACCATACAGATATCGTTATGGGAATTTGAAAGATATATTTTATATCGTTATTTCCAATACGATATTTGTTGGTTTCAGAATTTGATATTGAATATAAGCCGATATATTTTCTATTCAGAGCCTTGTATTTAATATCAAATGTGATTTGGGTTTGTCGTGAATCGTGTTTTAGAAGACATTGGTTCTTTAACCCAGTTAAAGACATAATATTGATTTTTGAGAAGATTAAAACTAAGTGGAGTTTTAATGAATCTTTAATTAGATTAAAAATGTGAATTGATAATTTAAATTATCAAATCTGAAAGGTGATCGAGAATGGAGTACCACCAGTTTTGCTCCAAAGCGATAGTTAAATCTTTAATTAGATTTGATCGTGAAATGGTAATTAATTTTACCGATAACACCGTGGTGTTAGATATGGAGTATCACCAGTTTTGCTCCATGGGATATATAGGTTGGGATTGGGAAATAAAACAAATAATTACTTCGGTGTGGTTCGCTAATCCCGACTAGTTTGAAATGATATCCAAAGGAAGATTATAGGATAAATTTAGAAGAATTTATCTTTGATAAAATTAATGGGAACATTTCCCTAAGAATGTGATTTTGTGAATAAAAGAATATTCTGAATTGGAATGAGGCGTTCGTTGTGTTTGTGTAACATTTGTTTATCATATACGTGGGTTATTCAGAAAGGCCGGGTTTATACCCATTCTGAATAATCGATTCGACGAGATGTCGAAGATGAAGACGGTGGTCGAAGACCGGAAGTCTTCACATCGTTTGGGTGATTACTGATGATCTTGATTGGGCTGTACACCCAGGATGAGGGAATCAGTTGGTGATCGTCCAGACGTACCTGGAGATGGATGGATATGCGAGGAAAGTGCCTCCGGTTTCGTTCAGACCCAGAACGAACTTGTAAATGGATTGTGTGTCTGACATTGGATTTTATTCTGTGTTGATTGATCTCTATTAAATATACATCTGTTTGGCGGCGGAGAATTTATTCTCTTGCTTAACGCCCTTCTCTGAGACGTACGAGCTCAGAGGTTGTATATCGATGGACATCAGTCGCATGGAGTGAATTTCCAATGTGGCATGCGTAAGTGGCAATTGATCAAGGCTTCTGTTGAAAAGCAAAGTCTTGTGGTTGATGATCAAAGCACGGCCTGTGTGGCGTAGCTTTGTGTATAACGTGAATTCGCGAGCCTCACACCTCGGTATGAGTCAAAAACAGGATAGTGACTGCAGGGAGAGCACGACGTTTCTTTCCAGCTAGGGTGGTGTCAGTGACCTACCAGCCCTGACATTTATATACTTTTCACCTGTGTGGTTGTTGGAATGCGAAGCGCCTCGTATATAGGTCTGTAAGGACCGGGAAACGTGTGTTCAGGAATAACTAATCCTCAAAAGTAAGAGAGGACCGGCCCTGAAGATCCAAGGATCATAGTGGGGTCCTAGGACATTTGCTAGAGTGTCTCGAATCGGAGAGGAGCTTGCCCCTTGCCTCGGCTCATGACGGAAATCCAATTTCCAATACGTGATAGTGCGGTTTTATTTGTAGAACCTAGTATGGCGACATAGTGGTATGGGTCATTCATGCCGCCTATGATTGATATTTATGATTGAAATTGTTTTGACACTATACACCTATACTAGTATCAAATAATGTGTTTTAAATGTATCAAGCATGCTTTGGCTATTATAAGGTAAAAACCCTATCCTCCGGCTTGCGTTGCATTGTGTGATGGGACCTGGGTCTTATAACAGCTTCATTTTTCTTTATTTAGCATTGCGCTGTTTGTTCTATGCACTGGTATTCTTGGGAGGAAACGCGTTCCGTGTTATACGGCGTGGTCCCTTGATTTACCTAACTTTAAAACCGATATTAATAACTGTTTTAGTTCTCACACCAGTCCCATGACTGACCTGGAGTTTATTGTTTTAACCTAAACTCTGGGTGCCCCTATTTTCCGCGCGGGCAGCTAGTAGTTTTGGTTTTGCAGATTTATATTCACAGGGTCCTGATTTACAGCTGGAACGATGCTCGGAAAGCTCTGTATCCGTGTATCACTTCTAGTTGTGATTTTGTATTATTTTCCGCTGCTTTGTAATTTATTGTAATCTCTGATATTTATCGAATGTAATTTATTCATTTATACTCTGTATATTCTTGTATCTAATGGAATTGTTGTAATAGCAATGAAATGTTCTTTTGTTTGCGTTCTATTTTGTCCTGTTCTCAACGCTATCCGCGCTTTCCTTCACGGGGAAGTTCGGGTCGTGTCATCTGTGGTGGTCAGGGGTGTCATGCTTGGTCGGCGGTGGCGGGTTGTGGACCTGGCGTGGCTAGGGTTTCGATCCGGAGCTGATTAGGGACTCGAGGTGGTCGAAGAAGAAGAGGGGGAGGCGTTCAGGGAGGTGGCAACTGGAGGAAGAAGGGGGGCGAGGCCCTATGTCGGCGGCGGCTGGAGACAACGCCTGGTGGCGCGTTGAATGAGGGCGACAGGCAGTTTTTTTCTTCTTTCTGGTAAATGAACGGGAGAGATAATTCGGGGGGGGGGGGGCTAGTTTATATATTTAAGTATTATTATTTTTCGTTTTTTCTTCTAGAATGTTGACTATTTATTCGAACTCCAATCGAGGCCCAACGACTGTCGCCCCTAGCCAATTACTCCCATTCCAAACGCAATGGGATATGTTTCGTAACCCAATTCGGCTGTTACGATCAGTTTTCGCTCAAATTAAAATATAAATCATTATATTAAATTTTAAACGTACATTTCAATTTACTGGGGTCACATATTGATTCATAAAATTCCACAAAAATTATTTCTTGCTTCGTATTGACGATACGGTCCTAACAAAACTAATTTCGTCGAATTCTAAGACCGTTTGAAAAATGGTAATTTTCTAGTCGATTAAAATCAACTAAAACTGGTCAAACGCATTTTCCTTTGCCACGCTCACATATTAATTCAGAAAATTACGAATTTGAAACCTAGCAATAACTGGACATCACGGAACCAACAAAAGTGGTTTCGTCGAAAACCGAGGTCGTTTGCAAAATTTCCATCTTTAAGGGCCAGAATTCCATAGCGCTTATTCTGAATTTTCAACTGGGCATATCTTTTGATTCCCGCTATGAAATTTCAATTTTTCGAATTCGTTGGAAAGATATTCTCAAATAGATTCAAATATTTTTGGTTTCACTAAAATCCGATTTATTTTGAATCCTGTATATTCATTTGAACTTTGAAATCAAAATTTCAAACTACTGCACCATTTTCAATTCCTTTTATAAATTAGAATAAATAATTATATTTTAACAGTGATTCAAATAAATATATACATTTGAATTCTATTCAAAATAAATTTCTCGTCATTATTATTTAAAATAATTCATTTTAAATATTCAAAATTCATTAAAATTGCCAAAATAAGAATTTTAAATTAGCTCGGATTTCCGGGTTATTACAATCTCCCCCACTTAAAACTTTTCATCCCCGAAAAGGAACGAAGCCGAAAGTTGTATAACAAATCAATTTAACTTTCATTGTTTTCTTTATGGCTTAAGTTCTTCAACTTTTCAGTTTCTAAGAACTTTTCAAATTTTTCAAAAACTTGGCTAACACCCTAAATTTTCGAAAAATTTCACCATAACCTCCCCTGCCCCGGGGACTTCGGGATATTTCATATAGCCTCTCATGGCCTTCTTCAATCCAAAAGAAAAAGAAAAGGCCAAGCAGCTAGCCAATCGACTCATAAAATCATCATCACCCAAACAAAACAGTAAATTATGGTAAACAAGTACCTATTTGTCGGGAAAACAATTTTATTCTTCTGCTCTAGCCTCCTTGCTATGACCTATTCAATGTAAGTACATGTACATGCATGCAAATGCGATAAATTTCCAATACAACACACTATTTGATTTAATTTGGCTAAAAGTTCAACATTCTAATTAATCAACAAATAATCAAACAACACAACCATCAATCAATTAGTTGGTTAACATTTCAAACTCATAACTTTGATATATAGTAAAAAATCACATTTTTGATGCCAAATCACAACAATAAGCTCTATCTAATTTTGGTTCTCACACCAGTCTAATGGAAATATATAGGCATCACACTTTCGAAACTCGAATACCAATTCTGGTGATGTTCGAACTATCATCAGAATCATCTCCGAGCGACTAGAGTGTGACTCTATATCTATCCAGTATATAAAAACTCCAAATACACGCAGATCAGACATACACGCAAAATCTATATATACTGGATTGTCCAAATTCAAATATAATAAATTATCAAATACGTATAATCGAATTTAAATTTTCAAAACAAAATTTGTTTTCATTTAAAAAATATACTCTTCACACTTGGTCTAGGATACTACTGATCCTGTAACAACCCGTATTTTCAATAACCTGTAATAACATAAATCGAGGCAGAATTTAATTCTAAAATGGGAATCAAGGGAAACGGGCTATGCCATTGTGTTCGTCTCGGAAAAATACGCGAAATAGAGTCCGAGTTTTCGAAAATCGGAGTCCGTATGACCAAGATATGGCCTCGCGAAGTTTCACGAAAATTCCCAAATTAAAGTATACTTAATTAAGTGAAATGGGTTGTGTAGATATATATATATATATATATTGATATATATATATATATATAATTGAAAATTTAATAAATAAATATGCAAAAATGCTCAAAACAGCGAATTGGGAGAGGGGAATAACCGAACCGGCCGATTTTTGAAGTCGACCCGAGCCCGCTGGGTCGACTAGGGGTTAATCCAGGGTGTTTGGCTGTCAACCCGTGGGCCGATTCGCTCAAGTGCAGATTTTGCATTTGAATGGTTCTCATGGTCCATCTTTAATCTAAAGGCCCTAGATGGTTCCTACACTTGACTTCTTCCCCAAGACATGCTTTGATGGCTTGGATTGAATCTAGGGTTAATCCTATGGCCTAAAACACTTGCCTAATCTATAAATAAGACCCTAACCTACCCTAATTCATTCATAATTAAACCTAGTGACTAAACTATGGCAAAATGCTAGCTCTCATGGCCTCCACTAATTTTATGAAGAGGGTTGCATACTAATCACTCTCTAATCAACTTCTAATCCCTTCTTAGCATCTTAATCTTCTTCATTTGGTGTTCAAAGTTGCTAGTTGTGAGTTTCTATCACTTTGATGATCTTTTGGTAAACTAATTAGATGAGATGTGATGAGATTTATGGTTTTGTATGTGGGTTAATGAGCTTTGAATCATATGATATGATGTTAGCATTAATCTTATGTTTATGCATGTTGAGTATGTAAGCTTATGCAAGTTTAATATGATGTATGTTATGTTTGCATGATGCTAAATATGCAAGTTGTGGGCTATGTAATCATATGCATGTTATGCAAGTTCATGGTAATATGCTATGCAAGTTACATGTTTGTTAATATGCAAGTTACATGTTTGTTAATATGCAAGTTACATGTATGTAAATATGCAAGTTACATGTTTGTTAATATGCAAGTTACATGTTTGTTAATATGCAAGTTACATGTATGTAAATATGCAAGTTACATGTTTCTTTATATGCAAGTTACATGTTTGTTAATATGCGAGTTACATGTATGTAAATATGCAAGTTACATGTTTATTAATATGCAAGTTCATGATGACACATTATGCAAGTCTATAAGCTAATATGCAAGTTTGTTATGCAAAATGAATATGTAAGTTATGTGACATATTATATGCAAGTTATGTGACATGTTATGCAAGTTCATATGCAAGTTATGTGTTTGTTAATATGCAAGATGGCACCTTTGAAACATGTTCATTCATATGCAAGTTGACACCTTTTATATGTGTTATATCATGAACGAAATTACGTGGGAACGATGGGGTAATTAAATGCATAAGTTAATAAGATTGTGTGAAATTAATATAATTATGCATAACACAAAATAAATAAACATAGTATGGGAATTTGCCTATTTGGTTAGGTGTACCCATACTATGTGTTGGGAATTTACCTATTGAGTTAGGTCTACCCCATGGGAATTTACCTATTAAGTTAGGTCTACCCATGTTAAGAAAACATGATTAATTAGGGATAATTAATATAAAATTATGAGGGTGATTAATTAGGTGTAATTAATTGACTAAGACACGAGGTTGGACTCAGTTGTAGCGTAAAACTGCCCGGACCCAACCGGCTTAACCAGTTGCTACAAATGTTAGCCCAATGTGAGAGGTCTTAGGCACAAACTAAATACGTAATTAATGTAAAGACACGAGGTTAGACTCTGTTATGACATAAGGCTGCCCGGACCCAACCGGCTTAACCAGCGGTCATAAAAGACAGTCTAATGTGAGAGGTCTTTACAAAGGTTACGTTCTTAATTAATTAATTAAGAAACACTTAACCACATTAGCATGTAGAGGGACATGAGGGGTTAAGTGGGTGCCTCGGGTGGCATGAGAAAATCTAGTGGTTGCCTTGGGTGGCAATAGAAAATACGATTAGAATACTTAACCAAAATAGAACATGTAATTAAAACATGATTAAAGGGTTAAGTGGGATATACTAGAAAAAGGGACAAGCTTAGGTGGGTAGCTTGTGGAGGCCCATTTCAACCAGTAACCCATACGTATCTTTGTGGGCTCGACCCATGTCGAGGACGGGACACGCATACTGGGCTTGACTGTAAGAGGCAAACGGGTTAGCGGTGGCAACGCAAGTCCAACGGGCTTCATATGCGTGAGTGGGCCCGGGCTGGTAGGTAAGCCGTTGTTGCATCGAGTAGATATAAGCCGTGCACCTTTAGTTTCATCAGGTTGCCACATTGGGGAATGATACATCCCACGGTGGGGCCAGCACGGGTATCTACGTTAGGGAGCCGATCGAATGGGAAGTAGTGTGTACACCTAGTGGATTGTAGGGCCCCGTGGCGCCTACTTGGTCACCTAGGGGTACGCAGGTACTAATTAGTAAATTTTATAAGTCCTTGGGTGGGATCAACCTTTAAGTTAGGAACGACTGGTGTGGTGCAGTTTAGTAATTTACCTTAGGGAGGGTAGATGCGTCTTTATCCTTTATCTTCGTTTAGTTGACTGCTTAGGGTAGCCATTCATCCCTATATGTTACCGTATATCAGTTTATGTCTTCTCTGGTTACTTTAACGATTGTATTGTTAAAGTTATAGGACTCGCTCAGACTTATGTCTGACCCTGTTGTTTTTATCTTTTTCCCAACCCTCAGGTCCTACGGTGGATCCTAGCAGTAGTGGAGCTTGATCGGATTGCTGTTCCAGTCTTTAGGAGCTTGGATAGATGTAAAGCTCCAGTTATCCAGTTATCTTTTCTTTTGTTTGGCTATTGTATGAGAGTGGGATTATGTACTTCTTTATTTTGATGGATATTGTACTTGACCTTTATTGTGGTTTTATGATGTAACCAGACATGTTTTACTTCCGCTGTTATGAGATGATGTTTTAAAATTTCAAGTACTATTTATATCTGTCTTGTTGTAATTTTTCTGTTCTATATTCACTAAAATACTCCACCGATGCTATGGCATTCCCTTAGTGAGTGATCATAGCGGGAGTGGGGTGTTACACGTGGTATTAGAGCTTAAGGTTACCAGAACAGATAAAATTTTTGAGAAAAACTACTTTCTAAGAGTATTTTCGAAGAAAGTATTTTTAAAAGCATGTCTTCTAAGAGAAAAAGTTTTTGAAAAAGAAAAGCATAATCCCCAATAGCCATATCTTTATCTTTCGGAATCTCCTTTTTGAATCTTTCCTCTTTCGTTTCAGCATGGCTGAAGATCTTAACATCCCGGAGGGTTTAGTTATACCACTATGGTATAGGAGGTTGCAAGAGGCTAGGGCCGCGGCTGCGGGTCCGGCCAATGCTACTACACCAGAGACAACCGCTCCTCCTCCTCAGCCTAGAGTGGATAATTTTGCTAAGGTTTGCAAGGAGTTCAAGGCTATAGGAGGAAAACCTTTTCTTGGTTCAGAGACTTTCGTAGAGGCTAGAGATTGGCTTAAGGAAGTGGAAGAGTTGCTGGATATCTTTGAAGTGGAAGAGGGAAAGAAAGTCAAGTTGGCGGCTTGGTTAATGAAGGGAGAGGCCTCATTCTGGTGGGAGGTCACTAATGGAGAACGCCCTGTTGACTCTTGGGCAGATTTTAAGCAAAGGTTTGGGGCTAAGTTTCTCTCAAGGGCGGAAGAGAATCTGTTTATGGAGAAGTTCTTGAATTTGAAGCAAGGGAATCTCACGGTGAAAGAATATGTCAACAAATTCAATCAATTAGCAAGGTTTGGCATAGAGTTGGTGAATACACCGGAGAAGAAGGCTTTGAGGTTCGTTAGAGGCTTGAACGAACCATTGCAAGGAATAGCTATGACTCACATTCCTATGGGGGCCACTTTTGAGAAGCTTGTCTACATGGCACTTATGCATGAGGATGATAAGAATTCTAAGGCACCAGAGAAAAAGGGGGATCAGAAGAAACCGCAACAGCAACAACAAGGCAAGGGCGGAAAAGGCAATGGTGACAAAAAGAAGACGAAGAAGAAGTGCTTCAATTGTGGAACACCAGGACACCTCAGTAAGGATTGTCGCAAAAAGAAGAAGACCGGTTGCTTTCATTGTGGTGAAGCAGGGCATCTTGTGAAAAACTGCCCAAAGAAGGGGCAGAAGACGGGGTCTACCTCAGGAGGCCAGGTGCAAGCTCTTATAGCACCACCTCAGTCAGGGGGGCAAGTTCAGGTTCTCTCAGTTCCACCGATTCAGCAGAGAGGTAGAACTATTTCCGTTGAAAGTCTGGTTTTTCTATTTGATCATCCAGTTCGTACTTTGTTTGACTCTGGCGCATCGCATTCTTTTATCTCATCATCGTTAGTTGAGTCACTGCACTTAGACACCAGTCTAGTTGATGATCCCTTGGTTGTCTCAAACCCAATTGGGGGCTCCATATATCTGTCTATGATATGTTTGGGTTTGAAGATTTCTATACTTAGCGTTGAGTTTAGATGTGATGCTTTTGTATTGGGCTTCACGGGCTATGGGTTGATCTTGGGCATGGACTGGTTATCCAGTAATGGTGCCGTTCTTGATTGCGAAAGGAGAGTTGTCAGGCTCATGACCCGCTTGGGTAACACTCTCGAGATCTCTTGCAATCCCATGGAATCTGTTTTGCTAAGTTATCTTGAATCGCTCGATGCTTCGGTCGAAAGTTTGTGTTCTGTCAGAGTAGTCCGGGAATATCCGGATGTGTTTGAAGAAGTAAAGGGTTTGCCTCCGAAGCGGGAGATAGATTTCCGAATTTATTTGGTGGATAATGCCAAACCAGTGTCTTTGCCAGTACGCCACATGGCTCCTCGTGAGAGAAGAGAACTTCATAAGCAAGTAGGGGAGTTGCTTGAGAAGGGGTTCATAAGGCGAAGTATATCGGAGTGGGGAGCTCCAGTAGTGTTTGCCACGAAGGCGGATGGGTCCCTCAGACTTTGTGTGGATTATAGGGAACTTAATAAGCTCACGAAGAAGAATAGACACCCATTACCGAGGATAGATGATCTCTTTGATCAGTTGGTTGGCGCGTCAGTATTTTCGCAGATGGACTTAGCTACAGGGTTTCATCAGTTAAGAGTGGCGGAGGACAGTATAGAGAAGACTGCTTTCCGGACTCCGGATGGTTTTTATGAGTGGCTAGTGATGCCATTTGGGTTGACAAACGCCCCCGCATACTTTGTTGATCTCATGAGTAGAGTGTTCAGAGAGTATCTGAATAAGTTTGTAGTAGTTTTTGTGGATGACATCTTGGTCTTTTCCAAGAATGAAGAAGAGCATGCCTTACATCTCAAGGAAGTGTTGGAGACTCTTCGAGCGCATAGTCTTAAAGCTAAATTCTCTAAATGCCATTTTTGGAGAAGAGAAGTGCGATTCTTAGGGCATGTGGTCTCTAAGGAAGGGATAGCTGTGGATCCCGCAAAGATAGTATCTATCCAGGATTGGAAAGTTCCTAGAAATGCTACCGAGGTAAGAAGTTTCTTGGGGTTGGCAGGATATTATAGGAAGTTCATCAAAGACTTCGCGAAGATATCAGCCCCATTAACCCGCTTGACGAAGAAGAATCTGGTTTTCTCATGGGATGTAGATTGTGATGATGCTTTCCGACGGTTAAAGAGAGCTTTGACCACCGCTCCAGTTTTAGTGCTTCCAGATGGGAGTAAGCCGTTTGTTGTTTATACCGATGCTTGTGGAACAGGATTAGGCGCAGTCTTGATGCAGGAGGGAAGGGTAATAGCCTATGGAGGGAGACAATTGAGAGTGCATGAGAAGAATTACCCTACCCATGATCTAGAGTTGGCCGCGATTGTTTTCGCACTTAAGTCTTGGCGCCATTATCTTCTTGGTGAGAGATTCGAGTTGTTCACCGACCATAAATCATTGAAGTACTTATTCTCTCAGAAGGATTTAAACTTAAGACAGCAAAGGTGGATGGAGTTCTTAGCATCCTATGATTTCGAGATAGCGTATACCCCTGGTAAGGGTAACGTGGTGGCAGACGCCTTAAGTAGAAAAAGGCTATCTTTGAGTCCATTGTTCGTGGAACGACGAAGCTTGGAGTTTCTTTCTTTGTTTGACTTCAGACCTTCTGTTGATTTTGTACCTGGTTTGTTGGCATCCTTGGAGGTTAGACCTACTCTTTTGAGACGGATTGGCGAGGCTCAGCGAGACGACCCACAGTTGGTTGTGTTGGTAGAGAAGCTTATAAGAGGGGAGTCGTCCAGCCATTTGGGTAGATACACCATAGATGATAAGGGATGGTTGCATAGAGACGGTAGACTTTGTGTACCGCAAGATGAGGGTTTGAAGAAGGCTATTTTGGATGATGCACATCGTTCAAGAATGACTATTCATCCCGGTGGAGACAAAATGTACCAAGACATGAAGAGAGTTTTCTTTTGGGCCGGTATGAAGAAAGATGTGGCCGAGTATGTGGCTAAATGCTTAGTGTGCCAACAAGTTAAAGTGGAGCAAAGGAAACCCGGTGGGTTGCTACACCCATTGGAAGTTCCACAGTGGAAGTGGGATAGTGTCTCGATGGATTTCATCGACGGGTTACCGAGATCGAGGAAGGGCAATACGGGAATTTGGGTTGTGGTAGACAGACTTACAAAGAGTGCCCATTTTATACCCGTAAAGAGTAAGAGGACCGCTCCATGGCTTGCTTCAGTCTATGTTAGAGAGATTGTTAGATTGCATGGCGTACCATCCAGCATTGTGAGTGATCGAGATCCTATTTTCACTAGTGAGTTTTGGAGAAGTTTGCAAGAGGCGGTAGGGACTCAGTTGTGTTTGAGCACCGCATATCATCCTCAGACGGACGGTCAGACCGAGAGGGTGAACCGTATCTTAGAAGATCTTTTGAGGCTTTGTATCTTGGATTTTGGAGGTACATGGGAAGAACATCTTCCTTTGGTGGAGTTCGCATATAATAACAGCTTTCAGTCCAGTATTGGTATGGCTCCTTTCGAAGCTCTTTATGGAAGGCCTTGTCGATCTCCTACATGTTGGTGGGAATCTACGGATAAGATCTTGCTTGGGCCGGATATGGTTAGAGAGACTTCAGAGAAGATTGATTTAATTCGAAAAAGGATGAAAGCAGCGCAAGATAGACAGAAATCTTATGCGGATCGGAGAAGGACGGATCTTGAGTTTGAGGTTGGGGACATGGTTTTTGTCAAAGTATCTCCATTGAGAAATGTTGTTCGCTTTGGGTCCGTAGGGAAGTTAGCACCGAGATTTGTTGGACCATTTCCTATTAAGGAAAGGATTGGACGGATGGCATATAGGGTGGAGTTGCCCGACAGACTTAGTGGTGTTCACGATGTATTCCATGTATCACATTTGAGGAAGTGCTTACATGAGACCGCAGAGGTGGTAGAGCCGAGCTTGCTTAGAGATGTAGAGGTAGAGCGTGATGCGACGATTCGACGAGCTCCTACTCGCATCCTTGGGTCAGAAACTAGGAAGTTGAGGAACAGAGAAGTTCAGCTAGTTAAAGTGCAATGGGGAGATGACGAAAGCAATGCTACTTGGGAGACGGAAGCAAAGATGCGTTCTTTGTATCCATTTCTTTTTGAGAGTATGTCTTTTAACTTCTCCTTTATTGCTTGTCTAGTACTTATCTTATCTTTAGTATATCCTCTCGCTAATACCTATGACCTTTAGATAGGGTAAAACCTATGGTTGAGACATGTGTTTGAAACATGTTATGGTTGATGGATGCATATGGATGCAATTGTTTGCTAGTGGTTGCTCGTGGATGCATATACACACACATTAGGCACTAGATCGGCTCAGTCACTTCATGTTGCATATTGCATAAATGGATGTGGTAGTTAGATTGATGGATGTATCATGGCTGTGTTATCATATGGATGATGCATTTTTGTGTATGGTTGTGCACGCATGTAGAAATTTGTATGTGTCAATAGGGTTTCGCATACATATTGGATGCATGGCACTATCATGGTTTGCATTAAGAAGGTTTACTGTATCAGTAACCGCCTGATTTTCGCATTAGGTAAGTACATATACACACACTTTTGCATATATCCATCCAGCATTTAGAATCTTGTAAGGACAATGATTGCTCGTGGATGATGCTTTGAGTAGATGGATGATTGGATGGTAGGATACGTTCTTCCTAACTTGAAGATTTCGGGGACGAAATCCTTTAAGGAGGGGAGAATGTAACAACCCGTATTTTCAATAACCTGTAATAACATAAATCGAGGCAGAATTTAATTCTAAAATGGGAATCAAGGGAAACGGGCTATGCCATTGTGTTCGTCTCGGAAAAATACGCGAAATAGAGTCCGAGTTTTCGAAAATCGGAGTCCGTATGACCAAGATATGGCCTCGCGAAGTTTCACGAAAATTCCCAAATTAAAGTATACTTAATTAAGTGAAATGGGTTGTGTAGATATATATATATATATATATATATATATTGATATATATATATATATATATAATTGAAAATTTAATAAATAAATATGCAAAAATGCTCAAAACAGCGAATTGGGAGAGGGGAATAACCGAACCGGCCGATTTTTGAAGTCGACCCGAGCCCGCTGGGTCGACTAGGGGTTAATCCAGGGTGTTTGGCTGTCAACCCGTGGGCCGATTCGCTCAAGTGCAGATTTTGCATTTGAATGGTTCTCATGGTCCATCTTTAATCTAAAGGCCCTAGATGGTTCCTACACTTGACTTCTTCCCCAAGACATGCTTTGATGGCTTGGATTGAATCTAGGGTTAATCCTATGGCCTAAAACACTTGCCTAATCTATAAATAAGACCCTAACCTACCCTAATTCATTCATAATTAAACCTAGTGACTAAACTATGGCAAAATGCTAGCTCTCATGGCCTCCACTAATTTTATGAAGAGGGTTGCATACTAATCACTCTCTAATCAACTTCTAATCCCTTCTTAGCATCTTAATCTTCTTCATTTGGTGTTCAAAGTTGCTAGTTGTGAGTTTCTATCACTTTGATGATCTTTTGGTAAACTAATTAGATGAGATGTGATGAGATTTATGGTTTTGTATGTGGGTTAATGAGCTTTGAATCATATGATATGATGTTAGCATTAATCTTATGTTTATGCATGTTGAGTATGTAAGCTTATGCAAGTTTAATATGATGTATGTTATGTTTGCATGATGCTAAATATGCAAGTTGTGGGCTATGTAATCATATGCATGTTATGCAAGTTCATGGTAATATGCTATGCAAGTTACATGTTTGTTAATATGCAAGTTACATGTTTGTTAATATGCAAGTTACATGTATGTAAATATGCAAGTTACATGTTTGTTAATATGCAAGTTACATGTTTGTTAATATGCAAGTTACATGTATGTAAATATGCAAGTTACATGTTTCTTTATATGCAAGTTACATGTTTGTTAATATGCGAGTTACATGTATGTAAATATGCAAGTTACATGTTTATTAATATGCAAGTTCATGATGACACATTATGCAAGTCTATAAGCTAATATGCAAGTTTGTTATGCAAAATGAATATGTAAGTTATGTGACATATTATATGCAAGTTATGTGACATGTTATGCAAGTTCATATGCAAGTTATGTGTTTGTTAATATGCAAGATGGCACCTTTGAAACATGTTCATTCATATGCAAGTTGACACCTTTTATATGTGTTATATCATGAACGAAATTACGTGGGAACGATGGGGTAATTAAATGCATAAGTTAATAAGATTGTGTGAAATTAATATAATTATGCATAACACAAAATAAATAAACATAGTATGGGAATTTGCCTATTTGGTTAGGTGTACCCATACTATGTGTTGGGAATTTACCTATTGAGTTAGGTCTACCCCATGGGAATTTACCTATTAAGTTAGGTCTACCCATGTTAAGAAAACTTGATTAATTAGGGATAATTAATATAAAATTATGAGGGTGATTAATTAGGTGTAATTAATTGACTAAGACACGAGGTTGGACTCAGTTGTAGCGTAAAACTGCCCGGACCCAACCGGCTTAACCAGTTGCTACAAATGTTAGCCCAATGTGAGAGGTCTTAGGCACAAACTAAATACGTAATTAATGTAAAGACACGAGGTTAGACTCTGTTATGACATAAGGCTGCCCGGACCCAACCGGCTTAACCAGCGGTCATAAAAGACAGTCTAATGTGAGAGGTCTTTACAAAGGTTACGTTCTTAATTAATTAATTAAGAAACACTTAACCACATTAGCATGTAGAGGGACATGAGGGGTTAAGTGGGTGCCTCGGGTGGCATGAGAAAATCTAGTGGTTGCCTTGGGTGGCAATAGAAAATACGATTAGAATACTTAACCAAAATAGAACATGTAATTAAAACATGATTAAAGGGTTAAGTGGGATATACTAGAAAAAGGGACAAGCTTAGGTGGGTAGCTTGTGGAGGCCCATTTCAACCAGTAACCCATACGTATCTTTGTGGGCTCGACCCATGTCGAGGACGGGACACGCATACTGGGCTTGACTGTAAGAGGCAAACGGGTTAGCGGTGGCAACGCAAGTCCAACGGGCTTCATATGCGTGAGTGGGCCCGGGCTGGTAGGTAAGCCGTTGTTGCATCGAGTAGATATAAGCCGTGCACCTTTAGTTTCATCAGGTTGCCACATTGGGGAATGATACATCCCACGGTGGGGCCAGCACGGGTATCTACGTTAGGGAGCCGATCGAATGGGAAGTAGTGTGTACACCTAGTGGATTGTAGGGCCCCGTGGCGCCTACTTGGTCACCTAGGGGTACGCAGGTACTAATTAGTAAATTTTATAAGTCCTTGGGTGGGATCAACCTTTAAGTTAGGAACGACTGGTGTGGTGCAGTTTAGTAATTTACCTTAGGGAGGGTAGATGCGTCTTTATCCTTTATCTTCGTTTAGTTGACTGCTTAGGGTAGCCATTCATCCCTATATGTTACCGTATATCAGTTTATGTCTTCTCTGGTTACTTTAACGATTGTATTGTTAAAGTTATAGGACTCGCTCAGACTTATGTCTGACCCTGTTGTTTTTATCTTTTTCCCAACCCTCAGGTCCTACGGTGGATCCTAGCAGTAGTGGAGCTTGATCAGATTGCTGTTCCAGTCTTTAGGAGCTTGGATAGATGTAAAGCTCCAGTTATCCAGTTATCTTTTCTTTTGTTTGGCTATTGTATGAGAGTGGGATTATGTACTTCTTTATTTTGATGGATATTGTACTTGACCTTTATTGTGGTTTTATGATGTAACCAGACATGTTTTACTTCCGCTGTTATGAGATGATGTTTTAAAATTTCAAGTACTATTTATATCTGTCTTGTTGTAATTTTTCTATTCTATATTCACTAAAATACTCCACCGATGCTATGGCATTCCCTTAGTGAGTGATCATAGCGGGAGTGGGGTGTTACAGATCCCATCTCTAACAAGTCATTCTCATTGGATATTACTAATCCAATCTCTGATGAATTCTTTCGTTTGTTTCTAACGTGTCTTGTTCTCGAGCTTTGTAAACCAAAGCTCTGATACCAAAATGTAACGATCGGGAATTTCGCTCGATCTGAATCAGTCGCCAAACTGACCAAGACCGTTTGAAACCCCTGATTGTTTTGAGAACACGACGAATCAGAACGCAAACAGAAAAACATTTCATTATTTATTACGACAATTACATAAGAATACATGAATATACATATTATGAATAAATATTACACAGAAAATATCAGAGATTTAAATTACATTTAAATACATCGCAGCGGAAAAATAATACAAAACACAACTGAAAGAGATATACGGATACAGAGCTTTCCGGATATCATTCCAGCTGTAAACCTGGTTCCTGTGAATATAAATCGGCAAAACCAAAACTACTAGCTGCCCGTGCCAAAATAGGCGCACCCAGAGTTTAGATTAAAACAATAAGCTTCAGGTTAGTCATGTGACAGGTGTGAGAACTAAAATAGTTATTAATCTTTATTTTAAAGTTAGGCAAATCAAGGGACCACGCCGTATAACACGGAACAGGTTTCCTCCCAAGAACACCAGTGCATAAAACAAACAGCGCAATGCTAAGTAAAGAACAATGAAGCTATTATAAGACCCAGGTCCCATCACACAATGCAACGCAAGCCGGAGGATAGGGTTTTTACCTTATAATAGCCAAAGAATGCTTGATACGCTAAATTTCATGTTTTAATTCCTAATCAGAATCCAACCAAAAATTACTAAGAGAATGATTTTCTAATTATTAACCCAGAAGGCTGAAACCAACATCAGACTAATACCCAGGAAACCACCCATCTTAGCTCGTTTCCAGTTAGTTTCTGATTTTATATACAATCATAAATATCAATCATAGGTGGCATAAGTGCCCCATCCCACTATGTCGCCATATATAGGTTCTACAATCGAAACCGCAAAGTCACGTATTGGAAGTTGGATTTCCGTCTGTGAACCGAGGCAAAAGATAGTCCTCACCAATTCGAGACAATCTAGCCCATGTCTCAGGACCCAGACACAGGTGAGCCCTTGGATCGTCAGGGCCGGTCCACGGATGTCCATTAAAATGCCTGAACACTGCATTTCCCCACCCTTTGGGGCGTAAATGAGCCAACGAATGACTCCATCGGCTTCACAAAATCACCGATATATCTGAGGCGCCTCGCAACAGCAACGACCACATAAGTCAAACTCGTCAGCGCGTGTAAAACCACTGACGCCACTTCTAACTAGAAGGAAACGCATGTCCTCCCTGAGGTCCTTCTCCCGTTTCTGGTTCACAACTGGGGTGTGAGGCTCGCGAATCAACACTACACAAAGCTATGCCACACAGGCCGTGCTTTGATCATCAACCACAAGACTCTGCTTTTCAACAGAAGCCTTGATCATTTGCATCTCAGCATGCCACGTAGGCAATTCATGCTATGCAATATCCGATGTCAGACACATATCCATTTACAAGTCCGTTCGAGGCCTGAACGAAATCGGAGGCACCTAGTATCCCGCGTATCCATCGATCTCCAAGTACGTCTGGATGACCACTGACTGATTCCCTCCTCTTGGGTGTATGGCCCAATCAAGATCATCAGTAATCACCCAAACGAAGTGAAGACCTCTAGTCTTCAACCACCGTCTTCATCTTCGACTTATCCTCGTATCAGTTATTCAGAATGGGATAAACCCGGTCTTTCCGAATAACTGGCGTATATAATAAACAAGTGTTACACAAACACAACATACGCCTCATTCCAATTCATCAGCCACTAACCGTAAATTAGCAAGAGAGTAATTCCCCAAATATTAACCCCGAAGGCCGAAACCAACATCAGATCAATACCTAGGAAACCATTCTTCTTAGCTAACCTACACTTAGTTTCTAAATTTCACATTCTTAGGGAAAGGTTCCCATTAATTTTATCAAATATGAATTCTATTAAATTTATTCTTTAATCTTCCTTTGGATATCAAATCCAACTAGTCGGGATTAACGAACCACACCGAAGTAATCATTTATTTTATTTCCCAATCCCAACCTATTTATCCCATGGTGCAAAACTAGTAATACTCCATATCTAACACCACGGTGTTGTCGGTAAATTTAGTTACCATTTCACGTTCAAATCTAATTAAAGATTTAACTATCGCCTGGAGCAAAACCGGTGATACTCCATTCTCGATCTTTTTAATCTAATTAAAGATTCATTAAAACTCCACTTAGTTTTAATCTTTAACTTGGTTAAGTAATCAATGTCATTTAAAACACGGTTCGCGATAAACCCAAAATCACATTCCATTCTATCAGCTTTTAACCGTAAAATAGCAAGTGAGCAATTCCCTAAGTATTAACCCTGAAGGTTGAAACCAACATCAGATCAATACCTAAGAAATCATTCAACTTAACTAATCTCCAGTTAGTTTCTGATTTTCTTAACTCAGTTGGGTCTAAGAACAATATTATTGAAGATACCGTTCACGACAACCCAAAATCCCATTCCATTCATTATTGGGTTAAAGAACAAGTGTTATTTAAAACACCGTTCACGATAAACCCAAAAATCAATTCAAATTCAATTCCATTTAAATACCATTTAATTGGTACACTTCATTAAATTTAAATAAAAAGATTCAATCTTTTCTCAATTGGGCTTAAGAACAGTGTTAATGAAGACACCATTCACGACAAACCCAAATCCCATTTGATATTTAAATACAAGGCTCTGAATAGAAAGTATATCGGCTTATATTCAATATCAAATTCTACGACCAACAATTATCGTATTGGAAATAACGATATAAATATATCTTTCAAATTTCCAAAATAATGTCTGTATAATCGCGACATACAACATCGAAATATTCCAAAGACAATTTCGATTCAAATCCATTCCAATTCAATTATTGGAAATTCTGGTTATTTTCAAAACCATTTCAAATCCAATTTATTTATTTTAAAAATAAATAACTTATTATTCTAGTTCAAATCCAGTTCATTTCAATAAAAGTCTACTTTTATCTTTTCAAATATGGAGTTTTTCATCCCAATTCTTCACAAATCATTTCTTATGATTATACACTAATTATTAATATTTTTAATAATTTTATCAAGGCCCGCACAATCGATTTCCATCAATGGCCATCGAACTACGCTTACAACGACCTTTTCCAAATTTGATTTGGACATAATTCCAAATCCAACCGTTAGATTTCTAATTTCTAATATTCGTTAGAAAGCACTTTTCGATACGAACCCAACGGTTCCGGTTTTAGGAGAATCCGACGGTCGGATCTCCCGCAATGTCCATTCGAAATCAATGGTCGAAATTCATGAACTACCGCAGTACGGCGCGTTCTATTCAGGCCATTCTAAATATATAATATATATATTTCTTCGATTTCCTTTCAAAACGTATTTTATAAATCGTTTTCAAAATAGTTGCAACTTCATATTCAATTTTAAATCAAAATTGAATTTTTCCTTATAAATTCGTTTTAAATTCATTTCGGTTCAATTCAAATTTCAAATTCATTTTCTATTCAATTCAATTCGAATTCATTTTCTATTCAATTCAATTCGAATTCATTTTCTATTCAATTTCAATTCGAATTCATTTCTATTCAATTTCAGTTCGAATTTCATTTTATTTTCAATTCAATTCATTTCAAAATATTCGATTCTGAAATCACTTCTCGATATTCATTATAAAATCGACAAAATTCACGTTCACATTGAAATGGCGTTTAACTACTTAACACGGCTTCCCAATTCAATTTTCATTAAATATTATTTTAAATTATTCGATAATTTTGAACTGGAATCAGGCACAGTTAATTACCATATAATTTCAGTTATATGGATTTCATCCAATTCAAATATATAACAATGACGATAAACAATCAACCATCATCCAAAGTGCGTTCTACGCTGTATAAGCATCAAATATAAATATTCAACGCTCATAACAGCCTGTCAATCCATCAATCGACATACAACTAATTATTGGGATTAGTGTACGTCATATATCATCCCAATACCTGTGTGGGGTTTCAAACAATCAAACACAGATTTTATTTGTGCAGTTGGGCGATATGTAAAATTTATCATCCCAATCAATATTAGTCAAATGTGTGTATATATACAAATTGTCCGATTTGTTTATATTTATTTATTTTATATACACGTTAAAAATTATATTTTTAAAGATGAAATATTTTCCACTATAATATATTTTATTTTATTCCACATCACACAATCTAATTTCGCAACACAACAATCAAACAAACAAGTCATCCACGGTCTGTGTGGGGTTTTGATTAATCTAGCAATTTTATCGTTACAATTTAAATAGTCCATATCAGTCATCAGTTCAACCTGTAAAATATAGTCATCGCCATACAAGCCTCTCGCTCGTATGGTAAATCTTCCACCTCGTCACACAAGCTCCAAATGCTTATGTCGTATATGATGAAGTATGCCTATCTTCCAGAAGCATGCCATGTAATGTAGTTCAAAATTAATTGTTACTATCATATGGAGACGTTTATTATTTAAAACACGAATACCATTCAACACATGAATTTCAATTCAACGAATGAATTTCGATGGAAAAGGATGATGAAGGAGATTCGCGGCGCAAGAGGAAGACGAAGGAGCTTTGAAAAAGGAATGTTCTGGTTATAACTGAAATGATTTGCATATGTGCTGGCATGTATGTTATAATGACTGTCTGTATGTTACAAAGGCCGTCGGTCTATTGTACTCATCCATTATGGGCTAAAAGCCTAACAAAGATTTAACCCAATTTCAAAAATATATATATATAAAAAGGTGATTTTTATATTTAAAACACGAATACCATTCAACACATGAATTTCAATTCAACGAATGAATTTCGATTCAACACATGAAGGTTTTCTATAGTTTATATATATAGATAAAAATGTGATTTTTATATTTAAAACAAGTGCAACACTAACATACACACGCATCGTTTCAATTCATTAGTCACTAACCATCAATCAGTAAGAGAACGATTTCCCAAATATTAACCCCGAAGGCCGAAACCAACATCAGATCAAAATCCTGGAAACCATTCGACTTAGCTAACCTTCAGTTAATTTCTAAATCACATCCATATCGTTTATGATATTTTATAACGATTTATCGCTGTTTTTATTTATTTTAAAATAGCCAATTTATTCAAAACGACGCTTCGGGCCATAACGCAGCCATGGCGCTGTTTTTCTTCAGATTTGATTTACACATATCTGAAAATCTAACCGTTGGATCTTCACAAAATTTACATCATTAGAAAGATCTTTTCAAAACGAATCCAACGGTTCCAGTTTTGGGAAATTCCGACGGTCGGATCTCCCGGTATAATCGTTTGAAGTTTCGATTTCAAAATACGAACTGCAGCGTCGTTATTCGATTATATATAATTATATATATATACATATATACATATATATATAATCGATTCTGGCGCTGTTTTTCTTCAGACTTGAATTAAACATTCCAGACAATCCAACCGTTGGATCTTTACAAAGTTGGTGCCGTTGGAAAGATATTTCCAAAGCGAACCCAACGGTTGCGATTTCAGGAAAATGGGATGGTCGGATCTCCCGGTATAATCGTTTGAACTCACGGTTTCAAAATACGAACTGCAACGTCGTTATTCGATATATTTCAATTCTTTTTATACATATATCGATTCTTCGATTTCAAAACTATATGATTTTCATACATTTGATAAAAATGATATTTTTATCTAACCGTTTTCTATTTCAATACTTCACTATTTTTAACAATTAATGTATATCATAAAAATGAGATTTTTAATGTAAAACAATTTATTTCAAAACTCGACTATTTTATATGTTTCATATAGGTGATATAAACAGGATTTTTATTGTAAAACACTTTCTTTCAAAATATGAATATTTGAATATCTGAGTATATTCTAATATTCAGATTTTATTTTGAAAATTTTGTCTTCTATGGAAAATCCGACTGTCGGAATTTCCCGAAACTGGAACTGTTGGATTCATTTTGAAAAGATCTTTCCAATGATGTAAATTTTGTGAAGGTCCAACGGTTAGATTTTCAGATATGTGTAAATCAAATCTGAAGAACAACAGCGCCACGACCGCGTTATGGGCCGAAGCGTCGTTTTTAATAAATTGGCTATTTTAAAATAAATAAAAATAGCGATAAATCATTATAAAATATTATAAACGACATGGATGTGATTTAGAAATTAACTGAAGGTTAGCTAAGTCGAATGGTTTCCTGGATTTTGATCTGATGTTGGTTTCGGCCTTTGGGGTTAATATTTGGGAAATCGTTCTCTTACCGATTGACGGTTAGTGACTAATGAATTGAAACGATGCGTGTGTATGTTAGTGTTGCACTTGTTTATTATATACGCGAGTTGCTCAGAAAGACTGGGTTTATCCCATTTTGAATAACTGAATCAACGATAAGAAATCGAAGATGAAGACGGTGGTCGAAGACCGGAGATCTTCATCTCGTTTGGATGGTAACCGAGGTCCTGATTGGGAGGCATCCTGAAATATGGATAATGAGTGGTGATTGTCCAGACGTATGTGGTGATCGATGGGTTTTACGAGGTATATAGTGCCTCCGGTTTCATTCAGACCCAGAACGGACTTGCAAATGGACAATGTGTCTGACATTGGAATTTATTATGTGTGACTGATAGCCATCAATTGCACGGTGTGAATTGCCTGTGTGGCATGCTAAGATGCAGTGATCAGGGCTTCTGTTGAAAAGCAAAGTCTTGTAGTGATGATCAAAGCACCGCCTGTGCGGCATAGCTTTGTGTATAACGTGAAATCGCGAGCCTCACACCCCGGTATGAACCAGAAATGGGAGAGGACCTTAGGAAGGACATGCGTTTCTTTCTAGTTAGAAGTGGCGTCAGTGGTTTTACACGCCCTGACGAGTTTGACTTATGTGGTGATATACATGGCTTACCAGTACGAAGATCTAGACAAGAAAGGTATGTTACAGTACGAAGAGGAAGTCAGCTCTGATACCACGTTGTGACGACCCCAACCCCGTACAGACGGAGACAAGGGTAATCCTTGGAATATAACACATAAAATAGATAATAGCAGAGCAGAATTAAATAAATACACCAGATAATGAACAATAAAATATACTGGATAAACATAATCATCAGAGTTACACAGTACAGGATCATACTTGTTATAAATACAGTTCAGCTATACATAAATGTCTACAGCGGAAAACAAACATAATGTACAATAGGAGCTGAACTGCATAAAAAGAGATAAATAATAGAATCCATCTTCAGCTCCAGCTATCCAGAAAGAGCCAGCTAAACCTGAATACAAGGTTGCTTGTGTAGAAAAAGGGGCACCCGAGTTTGAAAGTGAAACAAACTACGAGTCAGTCATGGGACTGGTATGAGAAATCTACTCAACACATTTATAATATGGCTAATCACAGGACCACGCCACTTTCGTGGAACGGGTTTACTCCATCGGATCGCCAGTGCTCTAAAACAAATATTTCTTTGAAACATCGCAATGCTTTTTATAAAAATGAAGCCATTATAAGACTCAGTTCCCATCACACAATGCAACGAAAACCGGAGGATAGAGTTTTTACCTTATAATGGCCAAGATATGCTTGATACGAATAAAACAAAAGCATTTGATATTATTACTAGTATTTATATGTTTCAAAAACAATTTCAAATCATAAGTATCAATCATAGACGGCATTAATGCCTCATACCACTATGTCGTCATATATAGGTATACAATCAAAACCGCACAGTCACGTATTTGGAAATTGGATTTCCGTCATGAACCAAGGCAAAAGATAGTCCTTACCGACTTCGCGACTCTCTAGCCCGAGCCACAGGATCAGAACTCGAGTGACCCTAGGAGCGACAGGGCCGGTCCACCAATGTGGATTAAAATTCCTGAACAATACGTTTCCCTGCCCTTTGGGGCGTAAACGAGCCAACGAATGACTCCATCGGACCCGAGTCGTCCGATCAAACCGAGGCGCCTCGCAACAGCAACAACCACATAAGTCAAACTCGTCAGGGCGTGTAAAACCACTGACGCCACTTCTAACTAGAAAGAAACACATGTCCTCCCTGAGGTCCTCTCCCGTTTCTAGTTCATACCGGGGTGTGAGGCTCGCGATTTCACGTTATACACAAAGCTATGCCGCACAGGCGGTGCTTTGATCATCACCACAAGACTTTGCTTTTCAACAGAAGCCCTGATCACTGCATCTTAGCATGCCACACAGGCAATTCACACCGTGCAACTGATGGCTATCAATCACACAGAATAAATTCCAATGTCAGACACACTGTCCATTTGCAAGTCCGTTCTGGGTCTGAACGAAACCGGAGGCAATATATACCTCGTAAAACCCATCGATCACCACGTACGTCTGGACGATCACCACTCATTATCCATATTTCGGGATGCCTCCCAATCAGGACCTCGGTTACCATCCAAATGAGGTGAAGATCTTCGGTCTTCGACCACCGTCTTCATCTTCGATTTCTTATCGTCGATTCAGTTATTCAGAATGGGATAAACCTGGTCTTTCTGAGCAACTCACGTATATAATAAAAAAGTGCAACACTAACATACAGACGCATCGTTTCAATTCATTAGTCAATAACTGTCAATCAGTAAGAGAACGATTTCCCAAATATTATCCCCGAAGGCCAAAACCAACATCAGATCAAAATCCAGGAAACCATTCGACTTAGCTAACCTTCAGTTAATTTCTAAATCACATCCATATCATTTATAATATTTTATAACGATTTATCGCTATTTTTATTTATTTTAAAATAGCCAATTTATTCAAAACGACGCTTCGGGCCATAACGCGGCCGTGGCGCTATTTTTCTTCAGATTTGATTTACACGTATCTGAAAATTTAACCATTGGATCTTCACAAAATTTACATCATTAGAAAGATCTTTTCAAAACGAATCCAACGGTTCCAGTTTCGGGAAATTCCGACGGTCGGATCTCCCGGTATAATCGTTTGAAGTTTCGATTTCAAAATACGAGCTGCAACGTCGTTATTCGATTATATATAATTATATTTTTATATATATGTATATATATAAATATAATCGATTCTGACACTGTTTTTCTTCAGACTTGAATTAAACATTCCAGACAATCCGACCATCTGATTTTCCTGAAATCGCAACCGTTCGGTTTGCTTTGGAAATATCTTTCGAACGACACCAACTTTGTAAAAATCCAACGGTTGGATTGTCTGGAATGTTTAATTCAAGTCTGAAGAAAAATAGCGCCAGAATCGATTATATATATATATATAATTATATATAATCGAATAACGATGCTGCAATTCGTATTTTGAAATCGAAACTTCAAACGATTATACCGGGATATCGGACCGTCGGAATTTCCCAAAACTGGAACCGTTGGATTCGTTTTGAAAAGATCTTTCTAATGATGTAAATTTTGTGAAGATCCAACAGTTAGATTTTCAGATATATGTAAATCAAATCTGAAGAAAAACAGCGCCACGGTCGCGTTATGGCCCGAAGCATCGTTTTGAATAAATTGGCTATTTTAAAATAAATAAAAATAGCGATAAATCATTATAAAATATTATAAATGATATGGATGTGATTTAGAAATTAACTGAAGGTTAGCTAAGTCGAATGGTTTCTTGGATTTTGATCTGATGTTGGTTTCGGCCTTTGGGGTTAATATTTGGGAAATCGTTCTCTTACTGATTGACGGTTTGTGACTAATGAATTGAAACGATGCGTGTGTATGTTAGTGTTGCACTTGTTTATTATATACGCGAGTTGCTCGGAAAGACCGGGTTTATCCCATTCTGAATAACTGAATCGACGATAAGAAATCGAAGATGAAGACGATGATCGAAGACCGGAGATCTTCACCTCGTTTGGATGGTAATCGAGGTCCTGATTGGGAGGCATCCCGAAATATGGATAATGAGTGGTGATCATCCAGACGAACGTGGTGATCGATGGGTTTTACGAGGTATATAGTGCCTCCGGTTTCATTCAGACCCAGAACGGACTTGCAAATGGACAGTGTGTCTGACATTGGAATTTATTCTGTGTGATTGATAGCCATCAGCTGCACGGTGTGAATTGCCTGTGTGGCATGCTAAGATGCAGTGATCAGGGCTTCTGTTGAAAAGCAAAGTCTTGTGGTGATGATCAAAGCACTGCCTGTGCGGCATAGCTTTGTGTATAACGTGAAATCGCGAGCCTCACACCTCGGTATGAACCAGAAACGGGAGAGGACCTTAGGGAGGACATGCGTTTCTTTTTAGTTAGAAGTGGCGTCAGTGATTTTATACGCCCTGACAAGTTTGACTTATGTGGTTGTTGCTGTTGCAAGGCGCCTCGGTTTGATCGGACGATCCAGGTCCGATGGACTCATTCGTTGGCTCGTTTACGCCCCAAAGGGCGGGGAAACGTATTGTTCAGGAATTTTAATCCACATCGGTGGACCGACCCTGTCGCTCCTAGGGTCACTCGAGCTCTGATCCTGTGGCTCGGGCCAGAGAGTCGCGAAGTCGGTAAGGACTATCTTTTGCCTTGGTTCATGACGGAAATCCAATTTCCAAAAACGTGACTGTGCGTTTTTGATTGTATACCTATATATGGCGACATAGTGGTATAGGGCATTAATGTCGTCTATGATTGATACTTATGATTTGAAATTGGTTTTGAAACATCTAAACACTAGTAAAAATATCAAATGCTTTTGTTTTATTCGTATCAAGCATATCTTGGCCATTATAAGTTAAAAACTCTATCCTCCGGTTTGCGTTGCATTGTGTGATGGGAACTGAGTCTTATAATGGCTTCATTTTTATAAAAAGCATTGCGATGTTTCAAAGAAATATTTGTTTTAAAGCACTGGCGATCCGGTGGAGTAAACCCGTTCCACTATAGACATTTATGTATAGCTGAACTGTATTTATACTAAGTATGATCCTGTACTGTGTAACTCTGATGATTTCGTTTATCCAGTATATTCTATTGTTCATTATCTGGTGTATTTATTTAATTCTGCTCTGCTATTATCTGTTTTATGTGTTATATTCCAAGGATTACCCTTGTCTCCGTCTGTACGGGGTTTAGGGTCGTCACAACGGGTGACGGGTGCTACTAAGCACCATCTGCATCCTAGTATATATTTCAACTAGAAAATAAATTAAAAGTGAGGAGTTCTCACATTGGGATTCCACTCCGCCATTTCATTTCTGAAATTCAGAACATATGGATCTGGCCATACTTCCAACTCAGTCTTCTCCACGTTGTTCATTTTAAAATCCCATTTTTAATATGATGTTCTATACATTAAAAATTATATTTTTAATACACTACCAATATAAAAATCATATTTTTATTCTTTATATAATATAAAAATCATATTTTTATTCTTTCTATAATATAAAAATCATATTTTTATTCTTTCTATAATATAAAAATTATATTTTTTTAATTTTCTCTATAATATAAAAATCATATTTTTTATTTGAACAAAAATTATATCTTTACTTCGCTTCTTCGTATATAAAAATTCTCATTTTTGTTTGCGCTACTTCCTTATAAAAATCAAATTTTTATCACGTTTCTATATAAATAAAAATCCGATTTTTATTTCCCACCTACATAAACAAAAATCAAATCTTTTTAAGGTTAAAAATCACATCTTGAATTTTATAAATAAAAATATAATCTTTCATATAAAAATCATTAATTTACATAAATAAAAATCATATCTTTATCTTATTCAAAATCTAATCTTTACTGAACTAAAAATCTAATTTTTATTAATGCCACATGCAATTATAAACCCACATTTTAATTTGCTAATAACACCAAATCAAAGAATTAAATTCAGAAAACTCACTTTTCCTATGGTTTCGACTGAGCTAGAGCTTGTGGTGGCGTCGCCTAGGGTTCTCCGGCGCTAGTGCTTCTCGGCGGCTTGACAAGGGTTGAAACACAACTAGGTACAATATAAAAATCGAATTTTTAAGGAGGAGGGGGTCCACGGCGGGGTTGTGGCGTTGGGGAGGTGTGCCGGGGTCTGTGGTGGTCGGGGGTGTCATGCTTGGTCGGCGGTGGCTGGTTGTGGGCCTGGCGTGGCTAGGGTTTCGATCCGGAGCTGATTGGGTACTCGGGGTGGTCGAAGAAGAAGAGGGGGAGGCATTCAGGGAGGTGGCGACTGGAGGAAGAAGGGGGCGAGGACCTACGTCGGCGGCGGCTGGAGACAATGCCCGGTGGCGCGTTGAACGAGGGCGACAGGCAGTTTTTTTTCCTTTTTGGTAAATGAACGGGAGAGATAATTTGGGGGGCCTTGTTTATATATTTAATTATTATTATTCATTTTATTCTTCTAGAAGGTTGACTATTTATTCGAACTCCAATCGAGGCCCAATGACTGTCGCCTCTAGCTAATTACTCCCATTCCGAACACAATCGGATATGTTTCATAACCCAATTCGGCTGTTACGATCAGTTTCCGCTCAAATTAAAATATAAATCATTACATTGAATTTTAAACGTACATTTCAATTTACTGGGGTCACATATTAATTCAGAAAATTCTAGAAAAATTATTTCTCGCTTCGTATTGACGACACGGTCCTAACAAAACTAATTTCATCGAATTCTGAGACCGTTTGAAAAATGTTCATTTTCCAGTCATTTAAAATCAACTGAAACTGGTCAAACGCGTTTTCCTTTGCCACGCTCACTACGAATTTTGAAACCTGGAAATAACTTGACATCACAGATCCAACAAAAGTGGTTTTGTCGAAAACCGAGGTCGTTTGCAAAATTTCCATTTTTAAGGGCCAGAATTCCATAGCGACTATTCTGAATTTTCAACGGGGCATATCTTTTGATTCCTACTATGAAATTTCAATTTTTCGAATTCGTTGGTAAGATATTCTCAAATAGATTATATTTTGAATCTTGTATATTCATTTTAACTTTGAAATCGAAATTTCAAACTACCGCGCCATTTTCGATTCCTTTTATAAATTAAAATAAATAATTATATTCTAACGACGATTCAGATAAATATATACGTTCGAATTCTATTCAAAATAAATTTCTCGTCGTTATTATTTAAAAATTCATTTTAAATATTAAAAATTCATTAAAATTGCCAAAATAAAATTTTTAAATTGGGTCGGATTTCCAGGTTATTACAATCTTTATTTGTGATCATGTCTTATGAGATTTCCATTCTATGAAAGGATTTTCTAAAATTTAAGCAAATTGTTTATGATGAATTTTATCACATAAAATATTCGTGACTGATCCGGGTGCTTTTGCTTTCCTCAAAATGTGCTCAGGTCAGGACGAGTTTATTTCAAGATAGTACTGGATTTCTTGTAGCCTCAAGAGAGGAGCCGAAGGTGAGACATATTCCCATATTTTTTTGGTATTAACCTATTTCCACTATGTAACAGCCTGGAAATCCGAGCCAATTTAAAATTTTTATTTTGGCAATTTTAATGAGTTTTGAATATTTAAAATATGAATTATTTTAAATAATAACGACAAGAAATTTATTTTGAATAGAATTCGAACGTATATATTTATATAGATTGTCATTAAAATATAAATATTTTATTTTAATTATAAAAGGAATTGAAAATGGCGCGGTAGTTTGAAAATTTGATTTCAAAGTTCAAATGAATGTACAGGATTCAAAATAAACCGGATTTTAGCGAAACCAAAAATATTAGAATCTATTTGAGAATATCTTTCCAACAAATCCGAAAAATCGAAAATTCATAGCGGGAATCAAAAGATACATCCAGTTGAAAATTCATAATAGTCGCTATGGAATTCTGGAACTTAAAAATGGAAATTTTGCAAACGACCTCGGTTTTCGATGAAACCACTTTTATTGCATCCATGATGTCAAATTATCGCTAGGTTTCCAAATTCGTAATTTTCTGAATCAATATGTGAGTGTGGCAAAGGAAAATGCGTTTGACCAGTTTCATTTGATTTTAATCGATTGGAAAATGGCCATTTTTCAAACGGTCTCGGAATTTGACGAAATTAGTTTTGTTAGGACCGTATCGTCAATACGAAGCTAGAAAATAATTCTTGGGAATTTTTTAGTTAGTACGTGGCCCCGGTAAATTTAAATGTGCATTCAAATTCAATATATAGATTTATATTTTGATTTTGACAAAAACTGATCGAAATGATCGAATCAGCTTACGATACATATCCCATTGTGTTTGGAATGGGGTTAATTAGCTAGTGACGACAGTCGGTGGGCTCGATTTCGAGTTCGAAAGAAAAAGTTGCTTTTTAGAGATAAATTAAATAAATAAATAAAATATATAAACCCCCTTCTTTCTCTCCCTATTCCACCGCTCAGAACGAAATAAAAAAAACCTAGCTAAAAAAACCCGTCGCTCCCCCCCCCCCACCATCATGGAACGCGCTGCCGCCGTGCGAGCAACCCCCCCTCGCCGACCTCCTTCCTCCTCCCACCTCGCTCGCGCAACCCCCTCCCTCCTAAAACCGCGCCCAAACCCCCTTCAATCCGTCGCCATCCACCACTGGCCGCCACCGCGACCCCCCAGCACCCCACCAGCGTCCACCGCAACACCCCCTCCCTTCTCCGACTGTTAGACCGCCATTTCTCGCCCCAAACCCTTCTGTAAGTTTTTAATTTATTTGTTTAATTTATTGAATGTAATTAGCTTGAAAAAAAAAATCAGTTTTTGAAATGATTTTTAATAGCAGGAAAATATGATTTTTGCTAGTACAAAAACAAGATTTCTATGTGGATAAAAACAAGATTTTTGTGAGGTTAAAGTGTTAAAAACTCAATTTTTAGAATGAAGAAGACTTGATTTTTATAGTGAAGTTATAATTTTTAAAGTAGAAAAGTTAAGATTTTTATTTATGTATTAGCAAAATAAAAATATAATTTTTATATACGTAGCATAATAAAAATATAATTTGTATTATATGAGAAGTGAAAGAAAAATGTAATCTTTACAGTATATGAAGTTAAGTTAAAATATGAACTTTATTTTTATCATGAAGGAATGAAAATAAAAATTTGATCTTTATATAGTAGCGATTATAAAAATTCGATTTTTATATAATAGAGAAAATTAAAATATGATTTTTATAAGATAGAGAATATAAAAATTCGATTTTTATATATGAAGCAACGATATAAAAATGTGATCTTTATATAGAAAGTAGCGTTGTTAAAAATATAATTTTTAACATAAACGGTGTAACAGATCTCGTTGGAAGCACGGCGAAGACTTTCTACATATGAAGACTCGCGGCGTTTGATTTGGCTAGTCGGTGAGAACTCCCCACTTTTAATCTTGTTTTGTAGTTAAAAATATATACAAGGGTGCAGACGGTGTTTAGTAGCACCCGACACCCGTCGTCCACAGACCATGGATGGCTTGTATGTTTGATTGTTTGTTGTGATGAAAATTGATTATGTGATGTGAAATAAAATAAAATATTTATATAGTTAAAAATATTTTATTGTTAAAAATAAAAAATTTAACGTGAATGTGAACAAATAAATACTCATTTACAAACCGGATGGTTTGTTTATGTACACCTATTTGAAGGACATTGATTGGGATGATAAATTTTACACGTCGCCCAACTGCACAAATAATATTCAGTGTTTGTGGATTTAAACCCCACACGGGTGTTGGGATGATATTTGACATACACTAGTCCTAATTATTTAGTTGTATGTCGATCGATTGGTCGACGGACTGTGTAAGCGTTAATTATTCATATTTGATGCTTATGCAGTTGTGTGGTGCACTTTGGATGATGGTTGATTATTTATCGTTGTTATTATATACATGTGTTGTATGGAATCCATATAGTTAACATTATATGGTAATTGATTGGGCCTCATTCCAATTTGAAAAATAAAGAATATTACAAAATATAGATTCATGTGTTGACAGTACTCATTTGTTGAGATTAGTCATGTGTTGAAAGAAATATAGATTCATGTGTTGAACGAAATATTTTAACAATAAAATTTACATCTTTATCATATATAAAATTAGAAACTAACTAGAAAATAGATAAGAAGGATGGTTTCCTGGGTATTGATCTGACGTTGGTTTCGGCCTTAGGGGTTAATACTTAGGGAATCGTTCTCTTAATAATTTACGGTTGGAGTCTGATTAAAAATTAAACGATAGAAATCATAATTTAAAAAAAATATTAAATAACAAAAATAGCCACGTGTTGACAGTACTCATTTGTTGGTATTAGTCATGTGTTGAAAGAAATATAGATTCATGTGTTGAATAGAATAAATATTCATTTGTTGAATAGAATAACGAAGTTATTGAAAAATATAAAGCCGTGTTGATTAGAGATGCGCTATTTTGACGCGAACGATATTTATATCGATTACATTCGTTTTTATAATGAATATTGAAAAGAGATTTAAAAATCGAATATTTAGAAAATGAATTCGAATTGAATTTGAATATAAAATGAATTCGAATTGAATATAAAATGAATTCGAATTGAAATGAATTCAAATCGAATTGTAATCGAATTGAAATTTAATTAAATAGAAATGCAAGTGGAAACCAAAGTGAAATCGATTTGGAATGAATTCAAATCAAGTTGAAAATGAACTGAAATTGAATTGAAATCGAATTGAAATCAAATAGAAATGAATGTAAAAAGAATTTATAATGGAAAATTCAATTTTGATTTGAATTTGAAATGAAGGTTGAAATTGTTTTTGAAACAAATTTGAAACGATTTACAAAATTCATTTTAAAAAGGGAATCGATGAAATATATATAATATATATATTATATATATATATACATGGCCTGAATAGAACGTGCCTCACCGCGGCAGTTCGTGAATTTCGTCCATTGTCTTCGAACGGACATTACGGGAGATCCGACAGTTGGATTCTCCTAAAACCGGAACCTTTGAGTTCATATCGAAAAGAGCATTCTAAGAATACAAGAGATTTGAAATCTGACGGTTGGATTTGGAGATACGTCCAAATCAATTTCAGAAAAGGTCGCTGTAAGTGCAGTTCGATGGCCGTTATTGGAAATCGACTGTACGGGACTTGATAAAATTTTCAAAAATATCAATAATTTGTGAAAGATCATAAGAAATGATTTTTCCAAGAATTGGGATGAAAAAACTCCATATTTGAAAAGATAAAAAATAGATTTTTATCGAAATGAACTAGTTTTGAACTAGAATTAAAATCCAATTATTTTTAAATAAATAAAGTGGATTTGAAATGGGTTTTAAATGACCAGAATTTCCAATATATGAATTGGAATGGATTTGAATCGAAATTGTCTTTTGAATATTTCGAATTCCGCGATTATACAGATATTTTGGAGGAAATTTGGAAGATATATTTTATATCGTTATTTCTAAAGCGATATTTGTGGGTTTCAGAATTTGATATTGAATATAAGCCAGTATGTTTTCTATTCAGAGCCTTGTATTTAATATCAAAAGGGATTTGGGTTTATCGTGAACGGTGTTTTAAATAACACTTGTTCTTTAACCCGATAATAAATAGAATGTGGTTTGGGTTTATCGTGAACGGTGTTTTAAATGACATTAGTTCTTTAACCCAGTAAAAGGAGTTTTAATGAATCTGTAATTAGTCGGAAATGTGAATTGATAATTTAAATTATCAAATTTGGAAAGTGATCGAGAATGGAGTATCACCTGTTTTGCTCCAAAGCGATAGTTAAATCTTTAATTAGATTTGAACGCGAAATGGTAATTAATTTTACCGATAACACCGTGGTGTTAGATATGGAGTATTACCAATTTTTCTTCATGGGATGAATAGGTTGGGATTGGGAAATAAAATAAATAATTACTTTGGTGTGGTTCGCTAATCCCGACTAGTTTGGAAAACCTTAACATGGTTTGGAATGACAACCAAAGGAAGATTAAAGAATAAATTTAAATGAATTTATCTTTGATAAAATTAATGGGAACCTTCCCTAAGAATGTGAAATTTAGAAACTAACTATAGGTTAGCTAAGAAGGATGGTTTCCTGGGTATTGATCTGATGTTAGTTTCGGCCTTCAGGGTTAATATTTGGGGAATTGTTCTCTTGCTAATTTATGGTTAGTGACTGATGAATTGGAATGAGGCGTATGTTGTGTTTGTGTAACGTTTGTTTATTATATACACGGGTTATTCAGAAAGGCCGTGTTTAAACCCATTCTGAATAACCGATTCGACAAAATGTCGAAGATGAAGACGGTGGTTGAAGACTGGAAGCCTTCACATCGTTTGGGTGATTACTGATGATATTGATTGTGCTGTACACCCAAGATGAGGGAATCAGTTGGTGATCGTCCAGACGTACTTGGAGATCGATGGATATGCGAGGAAAGTGCCTCCGGTTTCGTTCAGACCCAGGACGGACTTTTAAATGGACTGTGTGTCTGACATTGGATTTTATTCTGTGTTGATTGATCTCTTTTAAATATACATCTGTTTCATGGCGGAGAATTTATTCTCTTGCTTAACGCCCTTCTTTGAGACGTACGAGCTCAGAGGTTGTATATCGATGGACATCAGTCGCATGGAGCGAATTGCCTGCGTGGCATGCCTAAGTGGAAGATGATCAAGGCTTCTATTGAAAAGCAAAGTCTTGTGGTTGATGATCAAAGAACGACCTACGTGGCATAGCTTTGTGTATAACGTGAATTCGCGAGCCTCACACCTCGGTATGAGTCAAAAATGGGATAGTGACCGCTGGGAGAACACGACGTTTCTTTCTAGCTACAGCGGGTCAGTTCTTAAACTGGATGGCATTTATATTATTTTCACCTTTGTGGTTGTTGGATTGCGAGGCGCCTCGATTATGGGTTTGTAAGGACCGGGAAACGTGTGTTCAGGAATAACTAATCCTCAAACGTAAGAGAGGACCGGCCCAGCAGATTCCAGAGGCTATCCAGAGAGAGTAGTCCTAAGACATTTGCTAACTCAAAGCGGAGAGGAGCTTGCCCCTTGCCTCGACTCATGACGGAAATCCAATTTCCAATACGAGATATTTCGGTTCTATTTGTAGAGCCTAGTATGGCGACATAGTGGGATGGGGCGCTTATGTCGTCTATGATTGATATTTATGATTGAAATTGTTTTGACGCTATACACATATAATAATATCAAATGATTTGTTTTAAACGTACCAAGCATGTTTGGCTATTGTAAGGGAAAACCCTATCCTCCAGCTTGCGTTGCATTGTGTGATGGGACCTGGGTCTTATAATAGCTTCATTTTTCGAAAAAGCATTGCGTTGTTTATTCTATGCACTGGTATTCTTGGGAGGAAACCCGTTCCGTGTTATACGGCGTGGTCCCTTGAATTACTCTCTTTTAAAGTAAAGTTTTAAAATAACTGTTTTAGTTCTCACACCAGTCACATGACTGACTTGGAGTTTATTATTTTAACCTAAACTCTAGGAGCCCCTATTTTCGACACGGGCAACTAGTAGTTTTGGTTTTGCAGATTTATATTCACAGGATCTTGGTTTACAGCTGGAACAATACTCGGAAAGCTCTGTATCCATGTATTACTTTTAGTTGTGCTTTGTATTATTTTTTTGCTGCTATGTATTTAAATGTAATTTAAATCTCTGATATTCGCTGATGTGTAATATTTATTCATACTCTGTATATTCTTGAATTCTGATGGATTTGTTGTAATAAACAATGAAATGTTCTTCTGTTTGCGTTTTGATTCGTCTTGTCCTCAACGCAATCCATGCTTTCCTTCACGGGGAAGTTCAGGTTGTGTCAGTTTGGTATCAGAGCTTTGGTTTACAAAGCTCGAGAACAAGACACATTAGAACCACACGAAAGAATTCATCAGAGATTGGATTAGTAATATCCAATAAGAATGACTTGTTAGAGATAGGATCAGTAGTATCCTAGAACAAGTGTGAAGAGTATATTTTTCAAATGAAAATAAATTTTGTTTTGAAAGTTAAATTCAAGTATACGTATTTGAATATTTATTTTAAATTTGATTTGGACAATCTAGTATATAAAGATTTTGCATATACGCGTCATGAACGCATATTCGAAGTTTTAATATACTGGATAGATATAGAATCACACTCTAGTCGCTCGTGGATAATTCTGGTGATGTCTGGACATCATCAGTATTTATGTTCGTGTTTTGAAAGTGTGACATCTATATATTTCCATTAGACTGGTGTGAGAACCAAAGCTAGATAGGTTTATTGTTGTGAGTTGGCATCAAAAACATGATTTTCTGTATATATATATATATATCAAATTATGAATTTGAAACGATAATCCACTAATTGATTGATGGTTGGGTTGTTTGATTATTGATTTGAAATTTTGAACCATTTATCCTAATTGAACTAAACAGTGAATTGTATTGAAATTTTTTCGCATTTGCATGCATATACATGTACTTACATGGAACAGGTCATAGCAAGGAGGCTAGAGTAGAGAATAAAATTGTTTGCCCGACAAATAGGTACATATTTATTGTATTTCTTTGGGTTTGGATGATTTTATGAGCTAATTGGCTAGCTGCTTGGCTTTTTATTTTTCTTTTGGATTGAAGAAGGCCATGGGAGGCTACATGAAATATCCCAAAGTCCCCGGTGCAGGGGAGGTTATGGCGAAATTTTTCGGAAATTTAGGGTGTTAGCCAAATTTTTGAAAAATTTGAAAAGTTGTTAGAAACTGAAAAGTTGAAGAAATTAAGCCGTAATTAAAATAATGGAAGTTGAGTTGAGTAGTTAAACAACTATCAGCTTCGTTCCTCTTTGGGGACGAAAAGTTTTAAGTGGGGTAGATTGTAACAACTCGGAAATCCGAGCCAATTTAAAAATTTTATTTTGGCAATTTTAATGAATTTTGAATATTTAAAATGAATAATTTTAAATAATAACGACTAGAAATTTATTTTGAATAGAATTCGAATGTATATATTTATATAGGTCGTCGTTAGAATATAAATATTTTAATTTAATTATAAAAGGAATTGAAAATGGTGCGGTAGTTTGAAAATTCGATTTCAAAGTTCAAATGAATGTACAGGATTCAAAATGAACCGGATTTTAGCGAAACCCAAAATATTAGAATCTATTTCAGAATATCTTTCAAACAAATCCGAAAAATTGAAATTTCATAGCGGGGATCAAAAGATACGTCCAGTTGAAAATTCAGAATAGTCACTATGGAATTCTAGCCCTTAAAAATGGAAATTTTGCAAATGACCTCGGTTTTCGACGAAACCACTTTTGTTGAATCCGTGATGTCAAATTATCCCTAGGTTTCAAAACTCGTAATTTTTTGAATCAATATGTGAGCGTGGAAAAGGAAAACGCGTTTGACCAATTTTAGTTGATTTTAATCGACTGGAAAATGGCCATTTTTCAAACGGTCTCTGAATTTGACGAAATTAGTTTTGTTAGGACCGTATCGTCAATACGAAGCTATAAAATATTTCTTGGGAATTTTTCTAGTTAGTACGTGGCCCCGGTAAATTGAAATGTGCGTTTAAATTCAATATATAAATTTATATTTTGATTTTGACAAAAACTAATCGAAACGATCGAATGAGCTTACGATACATATCCCATTGTTTTCGGAATGGGGGTAATTAGCTAGTGATGACAGTCAGTGGGTTCGATTTCGAGTTCGAAAGAAAAATTTGCTTTTTGGAGATAAATTAAATAAATAAAATATATAAACCCCCTTGCCTTCTCTCCCTATTCCATCGCTCAGAACAGAATAAAAAAAATCCTAGCTAAAAAAACCCGTCGCCCCCACATCGTGAAACGCGCTGCCGCCGCGCGAGCAACCCTCCCTCCCCGACCTCCTTCCTCCTCGCTCGCGCAAACCCCTCCCTCTCGAAACCATACCCAAACCCCCTTCAATCCGCCGCCATCCACCACTGGCCGCCACCGCGACCCCCCAGCACCCCCACCAGCGTCCGCCGTAACACCCCCTCCCTTCTCCGACTGTTAGGCCACCATCTCTCGCCCCAAACCCTTCTATAAGTTTTTAATTTATTTGTTTATATTTATTGAATGTAATTAGCTTAGAAAAAAAATCAGTTTTTGAAATGATTTTTAATAGTAGGAAAATATGATTTTTGCTAGTACAAAGACAAGATTTCTATGAGGATAAAAACAAGATTTTTGTGAGGTTATAGTGTTAAAAACTCAATTTTTAGAATGAAGAAGACTTGATTTTTATAGTGAAGTTATAATTTTTAAAGTAGAAAAAGTTAAGATTTTTATTTATGTATTAGCAAAATAAAAATATAAATTTTATATATGTAACATAATAAAAATATAATTTGTATTATATGAGAAGTGAAAGAAAAATGTAATCTTTACAATATATGAAGTTAAATTAAAATATGAACTTTTCTTTTATCATGAAGGAATGAAAATAAAAATTCGATCTTTATATAGTAGCGATTATAAAAATTCGATTTTTATATAATAGAGAAAATTAAAATATGATTTTTATAAGATACAGAATATAAAAATTTGATTTTTATATATGAAGCAACGATATAAAAATGTGATCTTTATATAGGAAGTAGCATTGTTAAAAATATAATTTTTAACATAAACGGTGTAACAGATCTCGTTGGAAGCACGGCGAAGAACTTCTACGTATGAAGAGTCGCGGCGTTTGGTTTAGCTAGTCGGTGAGAACTCCCCACTTTTAATCTTGTTTTCTAGTTAAAAATATATACTAGGATGCAGACGGTGTTTAGTAGCACCCGACACCCGTCGTCCACAGACCATGGATGGCTGTATGTTTGATTGTTTGTTGTGATGAAAATTGATTGTGTGATGTGAAATAAAATAAAATATTTATATAGTTAAAAATATTTTATCGTTGAAAATAAAATTTTTAATGTGAATGTGAACAAATAAATATTCATTTACAAACCGGATGGTTTGTTTATGTACACCTATTTGAAGGACATTGATTGGGATGATAAATTTTACACGTCGCCCAACTGCACAAATAATATTCAGTTTTGTGGATTTAAATCCCACACGGGTGTTGGGATGATATTTGACGTACACTAGTCCCAATTATTTAATTGTATGTCGATCGATTGGTCGACGGACTGTGTAAGCGTTAATTATTCATGTTTGATGCTTATGCAGTTGTGTAGTACACTTTGGATGATGGTTGATTATTTATCATTGCTACTTTACACATGTGTTGTATGGAATCCATATAGTTAACATTATATGGTAATTGATTGGGCCTCATTCCAATTTAGAAAATAAAGAATATTATAAAATATAGATTCATGTGTTGATAGTAGTCATTTGTTGAGATTAGTCATGTGTTGAAAGAAATATAGATTCATGTGTTGAATGAAATATTTTAATAGTAAAATTTACATCTTTATCATATATAAAATTAGAAACTAATTGGAAAATAGATAAGAAGGATGGTCTCCTGGGTATTGATCTAATGTTGGTTTCGGCCTTCGGGGTTAATACTTAGGGAATCGTTCTCTTACTAATTTACGGTTGGAGTCTGATTAAAAATTAAACGATAGAAATCATAATTTTATAAAATATATTAAATAACAAAAATAGTCACGTGTTGACAGTACTCATTTGTTGAGATTAGTCATGTGTTGAAAGAAATATAGATTCATGTGTTGAATAGAATAAATATTCGTTTGTTGAATATAATAACGAAGTTATTTTAAAATATAAAGCCGTGTTGATTAGGGATACGCTATTTTGACGCGAACGATATTTATATTGATTATATTCGTTTCTATAATGAATATTGAAAAGACATTTAAAAACCGAATATTTAGAAAACGAATTCGAATTGAATTGAATATAAAATGAATTTGAATTGAATTGAATACAAAACGAATTCGAATTGAAATGAATTCAAATCGAATTGAAATGAATTCAAATCGAATTGAAATGAATTCAAATCGAATTAAAATTGAACTAAATAGAAATGCAATTGGAAATCAAAGTGAAATCGATTTGGAATGAATTCAAATCGAATTGAATTGAAATCAAATAGAAATGAATGTAAAAAGAATTTATAATGTAAAATTCAATTTTGATTTGAATTTGAAATTGAAGGTTGAAATTGTTTTTGAAACAAATTTGAAACGATTAATAAAATTCGTTTTAAAAAGGGAATCAATGAAATATATAATATATATATAATATATATATATTATATATATATAAGGGCATGAATAGAACGCGCCGCGCCGCGGTAGTTCGTGAATTTCGACCATTGACTTCGAACGGAAATTACGGGAGATTCGACCGTCGGATTCTCCTAAAACCGGGACCATTAGGTTCGTATCAAAAAGAGCTTTCTAATGAATACAAGAGATTTGAAATCTGACCGTTGGATTTGGAGATACGTCCAAATCAATTTCAAAAAAGGTCCCTGTAAGTGCAGTTCGATGGCCGTTATTGGAAATTGACTGTACAGGCCTTGATAAAATTATCAAAAATATCAATAATTTGTGTAAAATCATAAGAAGTGATTTGTGAAGAATTGGGTAGAAAAAAACTCCATATTTGAAAAGATAAAAATAGATTTTTATCAAAATGAACTAGTTCTGAACTAGAATTAAAATCCAATTATTTTTAAATAAATAAAGTGGATTTGAAATGGGTTTTAAATAACCAGAATTTCCAATATATGAATTGGAATGGATTTGAATCGAAATTATCTTTGGAATATTTCGATATTAGATTCCGCGATTATACATATATTTTGGAGGAACTTTGGAATATATATTTTATATCGTTATTTCCAAAGCGATATTTGTGGGTTTCAGAAATTGATATTAAATATAAGCCTATATATTTTCTATTCAGAGCCTTGTATTTAATATCAAATGGGATTTGGGTTTATCATGAACTGTGTTTTAAATAACACTTGTTTTTTAACCCGATAAAAAATAGAATGTGATTTGGGTTTATCGTGAACGGTGTTTTAAATGACATTAGTTCTTTAACCTAGTAAAAGGAGTTTTAATGAATCTGTAATTAGATTGAAATGTGAATTGATAATTTAAATTATCAAATTTGGAAAGTGAGCGAGAATGGAGTATCACCAGTTTTGCTCCAAAGCGATAGTTAAATCTTTAATTAGATTTGAACGTGAAATGGTAATTAATTTTACCGATAACACCGTGGTGTTAGATATGGAGTGTTACCAGTTTTGCTTCATGGGATGAATAGGTTGGGATTGGGAAATAAAATAAATAATTACTTCGGTGTGGTTCTCTAATCCCGACTAGTTTGGAAAACCTTAACATGGTTTGAAATGACATCCAAAGGAAGATTAAAGAATAAATTTAAAAGAATTTATCTTTGATAAAATTAATGGGAACCTTTCCCTAAGAATGTGAAATTTAGAAACTAACTGTAGGTTAGCTAAGAAGGATGGTTTCCTGGGTATTGATATGATGTTGGTTTCGGCCTTTGGGGTTAATATTTGGGGAATTGTTCTCTTGCTTATTTATGGATTGATGAATTGGAATGAGGCGTATGTTGTGTTTGTGTAACATTTGTTTATTATATACGTGGGTTATTCAGAAAGGTCGGGTTTATACCCGTTCTGAATAACTAATTTGACGATATGTCGAAGATGAAGACCAGAAGTCTTCACATCGTTTGGGCGGTTACTGATGATATTGATTAGGCTGTACACCAAGGAGGAGGGAATCAGTTGGTGATCGTCTAGACTTACTTGGAGATCGATGGATATGCGAGGAAAGTGCCTCCGGTTTCGTTCAGACCCAGGACGAACTTGTAAATGGACTGTGTGTCTGACATTGGATTTTATTCTATGTTGATTGATCTCTATTAAATATACATCTGTTTCGTGGTGGAGAATTTATTATCTTGCTTAACGCCCTTCTCTGAGACGTACGAGCTCAGAGGTTGTATATCGATGGACATCAGTCGCATGGAGTGAATTGCCTGTGTGGCATGCCTAAGTGGCAGATGATCAAGGCTTCTGTTGAAATGCAAAGTCTTGTGGTTGATAATCAAAGCACGGCCTACATGGCATAACTTTGTGTATAACGTGAATTCGCGAGCCTCACACCTCGGTATAAGTCAAAAACAGGATAGTGACCGCTGGGAGAACACGACGTTTCTTTCTAGCTACGGTGGTGTCGGTGCTTAAACTGTCTGATATTTATATTATTTTCACCTTTGTGGTTGTTGGATTGCGAGGCGCCTCGATTATGGATCTGTAAGGATCGGGAAACGTGTGTTCAGGAATAACTAATCCTCAAACATAAGAGAGGACCGGCCCAGCCGATTCCATAAGCTACCGAGAGAGAGTAGTCCGGAGACATTTGCTAGAGCATCTCGAAGCAGAGAGGAGCTTGCTGCTTGCCTCGACTCATGATGGATATCCAATTTCCAATACGAGATATTTCGGTTTTATTTGTAGAGCCTAGTATGGCGACATAGTGGGATGAGGCGCTCATGTCGTCTATGATTGATATTTATTATTGAAATTGTTTTGACGCTATACACATATAATAGTATCAAATGATTTGTTTTAAACGTACCAAGCATGTTTGGCTATTATAAGGGAAAACCCTATCCTCCGGCTTGCGTTGCATTGTGTGATGGGACCTGGGTCTTATAATAGCTTCATTTTTCGAAAAAGCATTGCGTTGTTTATTCCATGCACTAGTATTCTTGGGAGGAAACCCGTTCCGTGTTATACGGCGTGGTCTCTTGAATTACTCTCTTTTAAAGTAAAGTTTTAAAATAACTGTTTTAGTTCTCACACTAGTCACATGACTAACTTGGAGTTTATTGTTTTAACATAAACTCTGGGTGCCCCTATTTTTGACACGGGCAGCTAGTAGTTTTTGTTTTGCAGATTTATATTCACAGGATCTTGGTTTACAGCTGGAACGATACTCGAAAAGCTCTGTATACGTGTATTACTTTTAGTTGTGCTTTGTATTATTTTTCCGCTGCTATGTATTTAAATGTAATTTAAATCTCTGATATTCTCTGATGTGTAATATTTAATCATACTCTGTATATTCTTGAATTCTGATGGAATTGTTGTAATAAACAATGGAATGTTCTTCTGTTTGCGTTCTGATTCGTCTTGTCCTCAACGCAATCCGTGCTTTCCTTCACGGGGAAGTTCGGGTCGTCTCACACTGTGTGTGTTGTATAGATCCAGGGTGTACTCTGATATTGTAATCATATATATACAGTTTTCTCTTTGTGTAAACAGTATTGACATATTATATTTTATTCATTCCGCTGTGAGATTCTATTCTACTCTAATTCTGAAGTGTTGATGTTCTTCTTCTTCTTCTATTCTAACATTTTATCGTATCACCCTCTAACTTCCTTCTCATAACATTCCGCTTTCCTGTCCCTTTTGAGTTGGACATGTGTGGTTAAATGTCAGCTTAAACGGCACGGAAAATTCAGGTCATCACAACATTAATGCATTACATTGTAAAATTCTCGTTTTAACTAAAGTGCCTACATTATGAAATTATCACGACTTACCTCAGTGTCACATTATTTTGTACGTTGATATCAATATATTTTTAATTAAGCTTATAATCTTGATTTTGATTTATTAGAATAATTTTAATTAATAACTATTCATTAATTCATCTAACAAATCATTAAATGTGACAGTTTCAATTTTTGTGTCACATCCATATTAAAAAAAGTAGTTAAATAGATTTTTCATTTAAATATAAAGATATATAATTATATACCATAAATGTTTTACATAAATAATGATAAAAAACTAATTTATTATTCATTTATCTCAACAAATATATCTGAATTGTTGATTTCTTTTTTTAACTTTAAAAACTACTTAATTTGGCATTCCTATAGTTATGTACAAATTCATCGATTGTTTCCTAATCGTTCATGTTTAGAACCATGTATTTAAATTGCTTACAAAATTTCAAATTTAAATTGTTTTAATAACATATATATATATATGTATGTGTATATATATCAGTCGTATATGTATACACACACATACTAATAAAAACAACAATAAAAAAAATTGTGTTTAACTATAGATATATAGATCACATAACTATATTTATTTACATAGATAATAACAAAGTTAATATGTAAATTAATTATAACCATTCATGTACAAAAACAACAAATTATTTACAACGTTAAAATTCTATTTTTAATTTCTAATAACTCCGCTTTAAAATATGTAACAACCCGTATTTTCAATAACCTGTTATAACGTAAATCGAGGCAGAATTTAATTCAAAAATCTGAATCAAGGGAAACGGGCTATGCCATTGCGTTCGTCTCGGAAAAATACGCGAAATAGAGTCCGAGTTTTCGAAAATCGGAGTCCGTATGACCCGATTAAGGCCCAACGAAGTTTTCAGAAAATTTCAAAGTAAAAACAGATTACAAATTCAAGTTTGAATTTGGAAAATTGGGTAAGATTGGGCCAGGCGGGAAAATTCCCGCCAGAGTACCCAAGTCGACAGCCCTGTCGACTTGGGAGTCGACTTGGTTGGACCCAAGTCGACAGCCCTGTCGACTTGGCTGTCGACTTGGTCCAGCCGGGCAGTTTTGCCTGGTGCACCATTTTGGGTTTGTGTTGAGCTTGGGGGCCAGATTCGGTTTTGAGGGCTGAGATTGGAACTAGGGTTTAATCCTAGGGTTGAAACTAGTCCTAATCTCTATAAATAAGGCCCTAACCTAACCCTAAATCATCATTAATCAATCCTACAACTAAACTATGGCAAAATCAATCCTCTCATGGCCTCCACTCTCTTCATAAAATTCCTAAATAAATTTCTATGAAATTTTCCATGCATACAAGTGTTTTCAAGCTTGTATGAGCATCATTAGCTTGCATTCAAGTCAAGTTTCCATATTTACATCATAAAGCAAGGGTTTTTAGTGATTTGGAGCTTGCATTTTGGGTTTATTTGATTGCATAAGGGCTTTTCTCAATCTTATATTTGCTTATACTCATTTGAGTCTTCATAAGCATTGTAAGCCCTTTTCTACTTTCATATTTAAACTCTAAAGTTAATGAATGATGCAAGTTGTGTTTGATCATTATGATATGCAAGTTTACTATGATGTGTTATGCAAGTCTATCATGTTATGTATGCAAGTTTGCCATGATATGCAAGTATGGTAAGTTATGATATGCAAGTTTATCATGTTACGTTATGCAAGTATGCCATGTTATGATATGCAAGTTAATCATGTTATGTTATGCAAGTTTATCATGTTATGATATGCAAGTTTATATGCAAGTTTGCCATGTTATGTTATGCAAGTTTGCTACGTTATGATATGCAAGTTTGCCATGTATGTTATGCAAGTTTGGGTGAATCATTTTACTCATGATATCATGTTATGCAAGCTTATCTTGAGTATATGAACATAAAGCTTCAAACTTTATGCTAAAGATTGCATTTTGGCAACATGTAGGTTATCATATCTCTTATGATAACTTGCATGTGAGGCTAAATGCAAACTTATGTCCATTTCTACATGTCATTTATCACCATGTATCACCAATATGCTAAGTTTGGTTTTATGCATGCTTTTGAGGCCTAAAAATGTAATATGCAAGTATATGAACACATGTACATTTCATATGCCACCATGTTGAACTTGTGGCTTCAACGCGTTTATGTCATGATTATGCCAAGTTCCCTCTTTCTATCCTTTATGCGCTATTGCGATATGTAAGCGATGGGATTGCGTTTGGGGTTGGGTAAACTTAAAAGACATAAAAACATAAGCTTGGGAATTTACCTATTAAGTTAGGTCTACCCTTTGGGAATTTACCTATTAAGTTAGGTCTACCCAAATGCTTGAAAACTTGTAACATGTTTTGGAAACATGATGGACATGACACTTAGAAAAGATAAGTGTGACCAACTCGAGGTTGGGTTGAGTTTGTAGCGTAAACCTACCCGGAACCGACCGGCTTAACTAGTTGCTACAAACAATAGGACCCAATGTGAGAAGTTGGCCATGTTGTACCTTGAACCCGAGGTTAGACCAAGTTGTGGTGTAAAGCTACCCGGACCCGCCCGGCTTAACTAGTAACCACAACAAGGTCTAATGTGAGAGGTTAAGGCGCATTAAATTAATTAATGCCACATGATTAGGGTTAAGTCATGGTCTACTTAATACTTAACCAATTTGGGCTTGGTAGATTAATCAGGGTTAAGTCGTGAACTCATCGTTAAACTTAACCAAGTTAATCCATGATTAGCAAGAGGGTTAAACCGTACTTAACCCACTAGAAAATCCTAGAAACGGGGGTCCACTCCAGCAGTAATCCCAAGTTTGTATCATCATGACCCTAGGGTCTAGGCTAGGGTGTGGGGCACGAATTACTGGACTTGAGGTAAGCGACCAAAAACGACGGCAGATGGGTACGCCGGTGTAGTTCTGGGCGGACCATGGTCGTGCACATAGTCCGAAGCCGGGGAAAGCATGCACGGGTACCAGTAGATCGAGACTGTGCACTCATGTTTATGGTGTCCAGGGGTTGCCACCCTAGGGCTTGATACACCCGACGGGAGACGCTGCACAGTCTGACTACAATTATGTTTGGGCCGCATTGACACCAACACGTGACGAGTTAGGCTTATAGGGAGCCGATCGACTAGACCGTTTGGTTGGACCGCGTATTAGGGTCACTTCATGTTATTGGGCCAAAGCTTGGGCCAAGGGATCAATATTTGTTTATTCAAGTCATGTTAGTTTGCTAGTACACCTGTGGTGCAAAACCTTAATCTTGATTATGCGATGACATCTTTATCTACCTTGTTAGTTAATCATCATGCCAGTATGTAGTTATCCATATGTTCATCTCAGCTTTTATCATGCCAGTTAACTTTATCAGTTTACATTGATTGTAGTAGGGCTTACTCAGTCTTTTTGACTGACCTGTTTTCTTTCGCCTCTTTTCTTCCGTTCCCCCCCCCCCCCCCCCAGGTTCTCAGGGTGGGAATATTGGAGCTTAGCTTGGATTTCTGATCGCTTGCTTATGGGATTTTAGCTCATGTACGGTCTTGACATGAAGCTAGCTATGGTTACCACTTATTTTGGGGATAGTACTTATGTATTTCAGTTTTTCAGTAATGTTGTTTTTATCTAGACTTGTTCTGAAATGGTTTGAAATCTTCCGCTGTTTTATCTATGTTATTTACTCTGTTTACATATATACATATGTTCTTGTTCTGCCTTGATATATCATTATGCATGTTTACCTGATTCAAACGCCCCTCAAAAGTCAGAGTGCTTGCAAGAGCCACCCTGGCGGAGGTGGGGTGTTACATTTGGTATCAGAGCATATGGTTTACGAGAAGGAACAAAAAGGTTTTTAAAACTTTTGGAAAACTATTTTCAAAACCAAGTATAAAGTATTTTCCAAAGAAAAGTCTAGTTTATTTTAAAGGATATTCCCCAAAAAGCCATTAGCAAAATTCCTTCGTTTTTCTCCATTCTGAATCTGTCTTTTTCTTCATTTTCAGTATGGCCGATAACTTTGCTATTCCGGAGGGAGTACACGTACCTGTTTGGTATAGGAGACTTTTGGAGGCTAGGGCGACTGAAGCCGGCCCCGCAGATGTCCCTCCTCCTCCTCCAGTAGTTAATGTTCCTCCTCCTCCGGTAGTTAATGTTCCTCCTCCACCTGTCGCTGAGGTTCCTCTTCCTCCTCCCCCTCAGCATCCTCAAACTGACTTCGCAAAGACTTGCAAAGATTTCAAAGCAATGGGTGGCAAGAACTTTCAAGGCACTGAGACTTTTGTAGAGGCCAGAAATTGGTTGAAAGAGACCGAGGATTTGTTTGCTATCTTTGGGTTAGACGATCAGAGGAAGATCTTGTTGGCGGTTTGGCTTATGAAGGATGAAGCCGCTTATTGGTGGGAAGTCACCAATGGTACTAGGCCTGTTGAGACTTGGGCCGATCTCAGGGCAAGGTTCGTGCTTAAGTTTCTATCTTTTGCCGAGGAGAATCTGCAAATGGAGAGGATCATAACTTTGAAACAAGGAGATATGTCTGTCAAAGAATATGTGAACAAGTTCAATCAGTTAGCTCGTTTTGGCTTGGATATGGTGAATACTCCTCAGAAGAAGGCTCTCCGTTTTGCTAGAGGATTGAATGAGCCGTTGCAGGGATTGGCTATGTCACATATTCCCCATGGGGCCACGTTTGAGAGCTTGGTTGATATGGCGTTACTTCAGGGAGATGTCAAGAAAGAGATCAAGATGAATGATACTCAAGCCAAGAAGACTGATTCCCAGGGGAAAGGAAATCAAGGAAATCCAAGTGGTCAGAGCAGTCAAGGCAATCAGAACAAGAACAAGAGTCAAGGAAACAAGGGGAACAACAACAAGGGCAAGAACAACAAGGGGAAGTGCCATTATTGCGGTTCAGTTGGGCATCTTATTAAGGATTGTAAGAAGAGGAAAAGGAAGAATGGTGAATGCTTTTTCTGCGGTGAGACTGGACATTTCAGTAAGGATGGCCCGAAGAAGCAAGGGCAAGGCCAGAGTCAGACTCAGCGTGCTGGACCTTCAGGAGGGCAAGTTCATGCTCTCAATACCGCTCCAGTTCCCGATCGAGGTAGTATTTCTGTTGAGAGCCTTGTATATATTTCTGATTTTCCAGTTCGTACCTTGTTTGATTCTGGTGCATCGCATAGCTTTATCTCATCTGATCTTGTTGATAGTTTGCACCTTAGTACTAGCTTGGTAGATGATCCCGTCTGTGTCTCAAATCCTATTGGGGGTTCCGCCCATTTGTCTATGAAATGTGGGGATTTGAGGATCTCTATACTGAGTGTAAAGTTCTTGTGTAGTGCTTATGTTCTTGGTTTTAGGGGATACGGATTGATATTGGGCATGGATTGGTTGTCTAGATATGGAGCCATCCTTGATTGTGAGCATAGGGTGGTGAGGCTCGTGACTCGCCTCGGAAACACCCTAGAAATTTCTTGTAATCCGAGAGGTCCCGTCATGTTGTGTTATCTTGAATCCCTCAACTCGTCTATCAATAGTTTGTAACCGGTGAGGGTGGTCCGAGAATATCCTGATATCTTGGGTGAAGTGAAGGGGGTTACCCCTAAACGAGAGATAGATTTCCGCATTTATCTGGTTGATAATGCCAAGATAGTTTTGTGGCCGGTTAGGCACATGGCCCCGCAAGATGAGAGTTAAGAAAGCAAGTCAAGGGATTGCTTGAGAAGAACTTCATTAGACGAAGTATATCTGAATGGGGAGCGCCTGTAGTATTTACTACCAAGGCAGATGGTTCTCTTCGACTTTGTGTTGATTATCGTGAGTTAAACAAAGAGAATAGACAACCATTGCCAGGGATCGATGATTTTGCTACTGGATTCCATCAGCTCAGGGTAGCTGAAGATAGTATAGACAAGACTGCGTTCAGAACTCCAGATGGATTCTTCGAATGGCTTGTCATGCCGTTCGGCTTGACTAATGCACCCGCCTATTTCGTGGACTTGATGAGTAGGGTGTTCAGGGAGTTCTTGAACAAGTTTGTCGTGGTCTTCGTAGATGATATTCTGATCTTCTCCAAGGATGAGGAAGAGCACGCAAGGCATCTCGTGGAGGTGATGGATACGCTTAGAGCGCATCAGTTGAAGGCCAAGTTCTCCAAGTGTCACTCTTGGAGAAGGGAAGTTAGATTCCTTGGGCATATAGTATCTAAGCAAGGCTTAGCGGTGGATCCCGCTAAGGTAGTTGCAGTTCAGGATTGGAAGACTCTAAGGAATGCAACCGAAGTAAGAAGTTCTCTCAGTTTAGTTAGTTAGTAGCGTCCCTTGAGTTTAGACCTACCCTTCTGGATCAAGTAGGGACTTCACAGAAAGAATACCCGCAGTTAGTCGAGATCATGGACAAGTTGATTAGAGGCGAGATGATAAGTCACCTCGCTATAGATGACAAGGGATGGCTAAGACGCGATGAGAGAAAGAAGGTTCTTGAAGATGCACATCATTCGAGGAAGTGGCCGAGTTTGTCCCAAGGTGCATGTTGTGCCAACAGGTTAAAGGCCGAGTCATAGAAGCCCGGTGGGCTATTACATCCATTGGAGGTCCCCGCAATGGAAGTAGTAAAACGTCACGAAGGATTTCGTGGATGGACTGCCTAGGTCAAGGAAAGAGAATACGAGCATGTGGGTCATAGTAGGTAGACTTACGAAGAGTGCTCATTTCATTCCGGTGAAGAGCAAGAGGACCGCATCTCGGCTAGTGTTTGTATATCTTCGTGAGATTGTGAGACTACATGGAGTCCCTTCTAGTATAGTCAGTGACCGTGACCCAATTTTTACAAGTCAGTTCTGGAATAGCTTGCAAGAAGCTATGGGCACAAGGTTGAATCTAAGTACGGCTTATCACCCACAGACGGACGGTCAAACCGAAAGGGTGAATAGGGTACTCGAGGATCTGTTGAGGCTTTTTATTCTGGATTTTGGTGGTACTTGGGAAGACCATCTTCCTCTTGTTGAGTTTGCATATAATAACAGTTATCAGGCAAGCATAGGGATGGCACCATTTGAAGCTTTATATGGGAGGCCGTGCAAGTCACCTACATGTTGGTGGGAGACTACAAATAAGCTTATACTTGGGCCGGATCTAATCAGAGATACATCCGAGAAGGTCGAGTTGATTCGGAGACGGATGAAAGCGGCCCAAGACCGACAGAAATCCTATGCTGATAAGCGAAGAACTGATTTGGAGTATGATGTTGGGGATATGGTTTTCGTGAAGGTTTCTCCTTTGCGGAATGTGGTCCGATTTGGAGCCGTTGGGAAGTTGGCACCGAGGTTTGTTGGACCATTCCCTATTATAGAGAGGATCGGGCAGATGGCTTATAGAGTGGAGTTGCCCGAGAAGCTTGCCGGAGTACACGATGTTTTCATGTCTCGCATCTCCGGAAGTGTTTACATGAATCAGCAGAGGTTGTTGAGCCAAGTGTTCTGAAAGATGTGGAAGTGGAGAAAGAGGCTACCTTGAGGAGAGCTCCGATTCGTATCTTGGGGACGGAGACCAAGAAGCTAAGGAATCGAGAGGTCAAGTTGGTGAAGGTTCAATGGGGTGAAGCCGAAGAAGACGCAACTTGGGAAACCGAGGAGAAGATGCGTGGGCTTTATCCATTCCTTTTTGAGGGTACACTCTCAATCTCTTTTCTTTGTTAGCATATCTTTCTCTTTGCTATCCATGTTTATCTAGCTTATCGTATTAATCTTGTCATGAGAACCTTAGGTAGAAACCCTTTGGATGAAACATGTGTTTAAAACATGTTATGCTTGATGGTTGCAAGTGTTTGCAAGTGGTTACTCGTGGATGCATGATACACGTTAGGCACTAGATCGGCTCACACACTCCTCATATTGCATATGCATGAGTGTTTATGCTTATTCATGGATGAAAATTTTTGTGTTATCACATGGATGTTGCATATGGATGTATGTTATGTGCATACATATAGATGTTATACATTATGTTGGGAATTGCATACATATGGATTCATTTCACTAACATAATTTGCATTGACGAAATTTGCATTAGATAAGTACATATACACACACATTTGCATATGTTCATACAACATTTAGAATCTGGTAAGGATAATGATTGCTCGTGGATGATGTTTTGAGTAGATGGATGTTGGATGGTAGGATACGTTCTTCCTAACTTGAAGATTTCGGGGACGAAATCCTTTAAGGAGGGGAGAATGTAACAACCCATATTTTCAATAACCTGTTATAATGTAAATCGAGGCAGAATTTAATTCAAAAATCTGAATCAAGGGAAACGGGCTATGCCATTGCATTCGTCTCGGAAAAATACGTGAAAAAGAGTCCGAGTTTTCGAAAATCGGAGTCCGTATGACCCGATTAAGGCCCAACGAAGTTTTCAGAAAATTTCAAAGTAAAAATAGATTTCAAATTCAAATTTGAATTTGGAAAATTGGGTAAGATTGGGCCAGGCAGGAAAATTCCCGCCAGAGTACCCAAGTCGACAGCCCTGTCGACTTGAGAGTCGACTTGGTTGGACCCAAGTCGACAGCCCTGTCGACATGGCTGTCGACTTGGTCCAGCCGGGCAGTTTTGCCTGGTGCACCATTTTGGGTTTGTGTTGAGCTTGGGGGCCAGATTCGGTTTTGAGGGCTGAGATTGGATCTAGGGTTTAATCCCAGGGTTGAAACTAGTCCTAATCTCTATAAATAAGGCCCTAACCTAACCCTAAATCATCATTAATCAATCCTACAACTAAACTATGGCAAAATCAATCCTCTCATGGCCTCCACTCTCTTCATAAAATTCCTAAATAAATTTCTATGAAATTTTCCATGCATACAAGTGTTTTCAAGCTTGTATGAGCATCATTAGCTTGCATTCAAGTCAAGTTTCCATATTTACATCATAAAGCAAGGGTTTTTAGTGATTTGGAGCTTGCATTTTGGGTTTATTTGATTGCATAAGGGCTTTTCTCAATCTTATATTTGCTTATACTCATTTGAGTCTTCATAAGCATTGTAAGCACTTTTCTACTTTCATATTTAAACTCTAAAGTTAATGAATGATGCAAGTTGTGTTTGATCATTATGATATGCAAGTTTACTATGATGTGTTATGCAAGTCTATCATGTTATGTATGCAAGTTTGCCATGATATGCAAGTATGATAAGTTATGATATGCAAGTTTATCATGTTATGTTATGCAAGTATGCCATGTTATGATATGCAAGTTAATCATGTTATGTTATGCAAGTTTATCATGTTATGATATGCAAGTTTATATGCAAGTTTGCCATATTATGTTATGCAAGTTTGCCATGTTATGTTATGCAAGTTTGCTATGTTATGATATGCAAGTTTGCCATGTATGTTATGCAAGTTTGGGTGAATCATTTTACTCATGATATCATGTTATGCAAGCTTATCTTGAGTATATGAACATAAAGCTTCAAACTTTATGCTAAAGGTTGCATTTTGGCAACATGTAGGTTATCATATCTCTTATGATAACTTGCATGTGAGGCTAAATGCGAACTTATGGCCATTTCTACATGTCATTTATCACCATGTATCACCAATATGCTAAGTTTGGTTTTATGCATGCTTTTGAGGCCTAAAAATGTAATATGCAAGTATATGAACACATGTACATTTCATATGCCACCATGTTGAACTTGTGGCTTCAACGCCTTTATGTCATGATTATGCCAAGTTCCCTCTTTCTATCCTTTATGCGCTATTGCGATATGTAAGCGATGGGATTCCGTTTGGGGTTGGGTAAACTTAAAAGACATAAAAACATAAGCTTGGGAATTTACCTATTAAGTTAGGTCTACCCTTTGGGAATTTACCTATTAAGTTAGGTCTACCCAAATGCTTGAAAACTTGTAACATGTTTTGGAAACATGATGGACATGATACTTAGAAAAGATAAGTGTGACCAACTTGAGGTTGGGTTGAGTTCGTAGCGTAAACCTACCCGGAACCGACCGGCTTAACTAGTTGCTACAAACAATAGGACCCAATGTGAGAAGTTGGCCATGTTGTACCTTGAACACGAGGTTAGACCAAGTTGTGGCGTAAAGCTACCCGGACCCGCCTGGCTTAACTAGTAACCACAACAAGGTCTAATGTGAGAGGTTAAGGCGCATTAAATTAATTAATGCCACATGATTAGGGTTAAGTCATGGTCTACTTAATACTTAACCAATTTGGGCTTGGTAGATTAATCAGGGTTAAGTCGTGAACTCATTGTTACACTTAACCAAGTTAATCCATGATTAGCAAGAGGGTTAAACCGTACTTAACCCACTAGAAAATCCTAGCAACGGGGGTCCACTCCAGCAGTAATCCCAAGTTTGTATCATCATGACCCTAGGGTCTAGGCTAGGGTGTGGGGCACGAATTACTGGACTTGAGGTAAGCGACCAAAAACGACGGCAGATGGGTACGCCGGTGTAGTTCCGGGCGGACCATGGTCGTGCACATAGTCCGAAGCCGGGGAAAGCATGCACGGGTACCAGTAGATCGAGACTGTGCACTCATGTTTATGGTGTCCAGGGGTTGCCACCCTAGGGCTTGATACACCCGACGGGAGACCCTTCACAGTCTGACTACAATTATGTTTGGGCCGCATTGACACCAACACGTGACGAGTTAGGCTTATAGGGAGCCGATCGACTAGACCGTTTGGTTGGACCGCGTATTAGGGTCACTTCATGTTATTGGGCCAAAGCAAGGGCCAAGGGATCAATATTTGTTTATTCAAGTCATGTTAGTTTGCTAGTACACCTGTGGTGCAAAACCTTAATCTTGATTATGCGATGACACCTTTATCTACCTTGTTAGTTAATCATCATGCCAGTATGTAGTTATCCATATGTTCATCTCAGCTTTCATCATGCCAGTTAACTTTATCAGTTTACATTGATTGTAGCAGAGCTTACTCAGTCTTTTTGACTGACCTGTTTTCTTTCGCCTCTTTTCTTCCGTTTCCCCCCACCCAGGTTCTCGGTGTGGGAATATTGGAGCTTAGCTTGGATTTCTGATCGCTTGCTTGTGGGATTTTAGCTCATGTACAGTCTTGACATGAAGCTAGCTATGGTTATCACTTATTTTGGGGATAGTACTTATGTATTTCAGTTTTTCAGTAATGTTGTTTTTATCTAGACTTGTGTATTTGGAAAGTTGACATTATGTTGTACCAGACTTGATTTGAAATGGTTTGAAATCTTCCGCTGTTTTATCTATGTTATTTACTCTGTTTACATATATACATATGTTCTTGTTCTGCCTTGATATATCATTATGCATGTTTACCTGATTCAAACGCCCCTCCAAAGTCAGAGTGCTTGCAAGAGCCACACTGGCGGAGGTGGGGTGTTACAAAATATTTGTACTTTTTTTACAAAATCATTCTCAATTTCTTCATATTATTTATTATTAAGTCAATATATTTTAACTAGTCAAATAATATCAAATTTAACATATATTGTTGACACCGAAAAATGGCATAACACCCAAGAAGTAAGAATGTAGAGAATAAAAGTGAAGAAGAATAAATTTAAAATGAAAAGGAATGCAATCACACACAAATTTATAGTGGTTCGACGTTAATGAGCCCACGTCCACTTTATAATCTCTTAGTTATATGAAAAGTTTGAGTATAAACGATGATTTCAGTGACTAATCTCAAGTAAAGCACTGTAACGGTATTAGGACGCAAGATATTGACCAAAAGTCCACTTCTTGAATTTCTAAGGGGCTATTTATAGATAATACAATTCTTGGGTCGACTGGACACGTGTCGCTCATCGTGAAATCTCAGAAAAATATGGAGAAGTGTTCTTTTCAGGCGGAAAGATACAGTCCAGTTATACAACGACATGTGGCAGCTGATCCGATGTTCTTGGAAGGCCGGAAGTCGTCAAATAGGAGCAAGGGCAAATCTCTAGGAAGATATTTCATGCAGAAGCGGGTTTAGTTCGAGGTGATTAGACCGAACGTCATTCAATCTGAACCATTTGCATACAGGACATCTGTCTCTTGTGAAAAAGCTCTGTATTTAGGTCGACCTATAACTTAATAGACCCAAAAGATCGTCGATCTGGGCCGTGATAGTCATTTATCAATGGGCATGTGCAAATTAGCTCGGGTTGACTAACTTATTGACCGACCCATTCGTGGGGCGAAATGAGGCTACTCTTCATGACGATTCTACCAAGATTCCTAGCATTTGTAGAATCTTAACGGTATTGCCAAAAGGCTAGTCAACACTTTGCCCCTCAAAGCACGTCATGTTGTGAACGGGGAGTGCTTTGTATTTTTTGCTTCTAAATTAATCGGTTAAGAACTTAGCCCAACCATATCGGAAAATGGTGTGCAAGTCTGCACGAAGAGAAATACATTGTTCATAGGGATCGACCTATCACGAGTTGATAAGTCATTAGGCTAGGTGGATACTTCAGGTCGGCAAGTCGATCCAAAACAAACTACGAACCGTTACATCATGGAAACACGAAGAGTCACCCTGTTTTACTATAAAAGGCTGGCCCATCTTCATTATTTTACTCTTACTTTTTACTGCTGCTCGATCCTTGTTTTTCTCAAAGAAAATCGAAAGCCATATCTCATTGAAATTTAACAATATCTTATCCGATTAATCCCTAGGTAGGAATCGATTCTTTCTTTTCTTGTTCAAAACCATAATTTCACATGATTTCACGTATAAATCCATCTTTTTTCCTTGTCCTTTGGTTTTAATTCACATCCAATGCACCTCATGGTGGGATTTGGCATCGTCGAGTTTGTCAAAGATGAAGTTGGACGGCGAGGCGATTGTTGTGAGTGGTGTTCGTGGAGGAGCGATGATGGATGGAAGGGAAGTGGGGTCGCCTTTATGTTTGGGTGAGAAGATAAATGGACATCTCGTCTATGGAGAAACTTCAAATCTCGAGGTACTGCAAATTTCGAGACCACATGGAGGAAGGGAAAGCTAGTGAGGGAGACTGGATGACATGGCGAAGGCGATCTCGACAGGTGATGATGCGGAATTATGAAGTTGATTGGAAGAAGAAGGCAAAGCCAACTTCGGGTTGGAGCAGTATGGTAGCTGACCCCAATGTACTTGGGGTTGGAGATGTCGAAGAACTTAGATCGATGGAGTGAACATCGGCCGGTTAGATCAGTAAAGATGATTGACCCGAACGTTCTAAAGATGGGGTTAAGTTTCGGGTCAAAGGAGATGCCAATCAAACTCCAACAGATCAATCCAAAGGAGCTGACGTGAGCTAGGGGAGCTATTCGCGAGTGCTCGAACAATTAGGGCAGATAGTAGAACCAAATCTAAAGAGTTGTTTGCACCCGTTGTGTCAGTTACGACCGAGTGATTCGAACCCTGAATCACCAATTCAAAAGTAATCAAACCAAAGAGAGATTGAACTAAGGCCATTTAACCCCATACTTATGACTGAATATAAACGCTTATCAAACAACCTACTTTACCTGCATATTCTGGACAGATAGGATAGTTCCTTGGCCATGTCAACTGAAAGTTGCGGACGAACCATATTTCTTGGACTAAAACTTGATCATTTCAACTGCACACACATGCGCTAGTACACACACTAGGGGGTTATGGTCTTAACATTCTAACCAGTAGTCTTTCATGAATAGCACAACCATCATGACTGGGAGATACGAAACTCACGGCTCTGGAGATGGCAAGGGAATGGTTCTTCCTCCTCGCCTAGGCTTAGTGTAACAACCCGTATTTTTAAATAACATGTTATAGCATAAACCAAGGCAGAATTAAATGATAAAATCTGAATCAAGGGAAACGGGCTGTGCCATTGTGTTCGTCTCGGAAAAATACGCGAAATAGAGCCTGAGTTTTCGAAAATCGGAGTCCGTATGACCAAGTTATGGCCCGTCAAAGTTTTCAGAAAATTTCAAGCTCAAAAACAGTTCAAATTTGAATTCAGAATTCAAATTCAGCCAAGCAAAATAGGCGGGAAAAATTCCCGCCACCCCCAAGTCGATTGGGGAGTCGACACACCCCAGGTGGTGTCGACTGCCCAGTCGACACCCCTGTCGACTTGGGTGGTCGGCCAGTTTGGCCTAGGTACATCTGACTTGTTCCTCAAGACATGTTTGGAGGCTGGTGACGGATTTTAACGGCTCAGATCCGAATTAGGGTTAATCCTATGGCCTAAACTTACCTAATCTTCTATAAAAAGACCATAATACCTAGCTTAAATCAACACAAATCATTCCTACAACTAAACTATGCCAAAATGTTTCCTAATCATGGCCTCCACCTTCATATCATGGCCTCCATCCTCTTCATGAAAGTTTAAGTGTCCTAAGCTAGTAAAAGAGCCACCTTTCTTCATCAAAACAAGGATCTTTCTTCATACAAATCAAAGGAGCTTCTTGTTTCTCAAGACAACTTGGAGCTTATATTCAATTGGGGATTTTTAGTGTTGCTATTGTGGCTTCGTCTCAATCTTGTTTTATTTTATAGTCTTCATAGCATTGTAAGCCCTATGCTACTCTTAGATTCTAACTATGAAATTAAATATGACATGTTGCAAGTTTGAGTTTGGGCCTAAGTATGATTTGTGCTTTGATTCTATCATGTTAGGCATAGATTTATCCTATGCATGTTTGTAAAGCTATCACCTTGACTTTGTGCATAGAAAGCTATGAGCTTTGATTTGAAATGTTGCATAAAGCAACATAGAAACTCTCATAACCCTTATGTTATCTTGCATATGATGTTATATGCGAATCACTAGCTATCATCCTATGTCATTTATGACCATGTTTCACCTATTTTGCTAAAGTTTGATATCATGCATGTTTTGAGGCTTATAATGTAATATGCAAGTTTATGAACACATTTGCCTCATATGCCACCATGTTTAACTTGTGGCCAAATCACCCTTATGGTATTATGCATGCTTGTGGCCAAATCACCCTTATGCTATTATGCATGCTTGTGGCCAAATCACCAAATCACCCTTATGCTATTATGCATGCTTGTGGCCGAATCACCCTTATGCTATTTGATATGTTTGAGGCCAAGTCACCTTTTATGCTATCATACATGTTGAGGCCATACACTAGTATGTTGAACCCCTTTTGGCCTCAAATATCACCATGTTTAACTTGTGATAGACTTTGCCATCTTATGCCCACCTTGTCATATTGTTATGTTCCCTCTTTGATCGATTTGTGTTGATGCGAATTTACGTGCGATGGGAATACGTTATGGGTAATTGGGCAAACTTAAATAACATGAAAACATGACTTGAAAATATGACATGAAAGTTTGACATGTGTTTATGCTTGAAAACATGAACGTGGACATGACATGTAGAAAACATGAAAGTGGCCAACTCGAGGTTGGGTTGAGTTTGTAGCATAAATCTACCCGGAACCGATCAGCTTAACTAGTGGCTACAAACAACAGGACCCAATGTGAGTAGTTGGTCACATCGCGCTTGAAACCCGAGGTTAGACTGGGTTGTGGTGTAAAGCTACCCGGACCCGCCCGGCTTAACTAGTAACCACAACAAAGTCTAATGTGAGAGGTTGGAGAGCATTAAGTTAATTAATGCCACATGGTAGAGTTAAGTCATGGACCACTTGAATACTTAACCAATTAAAAACGATGGGTTGGTAGGGTTAAGTCATGGACTACTTGAATACTTAACCAATTAAACACGGTGTATTGATAGGGTTAAGTCATGAACTGCTTGGATACACTTGACCGACTCAATACATGGTTAGGATAAGGTTAACCACACTTAACCCGCTTGATATCCTAGTTACGAGGTCCTTTTCAGCAGTAACCCACTTGGGAGTATCTGGATACCCTGGACTAGGCTAGGGTGGGGCACGATTACTGGACTGATTGTAAGAGACCAAAAGAGACGGCTGAGTGGTGCACCGGTTGTTTAGGCGGACCATGGTCGTGCACATTAAGTCCGGAGTTGAACATGGGCACCAGTAGGTTTAGACTGTGCGTGCTTGAATTGTGTCTGCGGTTTGGACCTTTAGACTGGGTTCTCAGGGTGGGAATACTAGCACCTAGCTTGGATCTTTAGCTTGCTTACTGGATAGCTCATGTACGGTTTGGACCTGAGCTCGCTATGGCTTTACCACGTATACTTTGGGGATAGTTTACTTTATGTTATTTCCAGTTTTCAGTTTATGTTTTTCTAGACTTTGTTTTGTTGGGAAAATGATGACTAAGTACTTTGATGTAACTTGACTATGGTTTTGAAATAGAAATTTTATCCGTTGCTTTACTTACTCTGTTTTACTTATATGTTCTGTCTTGTGATATCTGCACGCGTGTTTACCTCGTTTAACGCCCCTCCAAAGCCAGTGTACTTGCAAGAGTGACATTGGCGGAGGTGGGGGTGTTACACTTAGAATGTGACTCCTCCTCTAAATTAGAAACCATCTCGATCCTCTTCTTAAGGTCGAAACTAAGGCTCATAAAGAAAATCCATCACCTATTCGGGAAGAATGAACCATAAGTGGAGCAGTGGTTGCGGGGAAGCACCTGACACTCCTTCGAGTACCATAATTTAGAGAAACCTATGTATTCTTGGATTGAACAATAAGTGAGAAGTTAAAAAGGATAAATGTCAAACACAATATTCCATGGGTGATATTCGAATTCCCCAAGATGGAGAATTCCCTTACAATCAACCAAGAGGTTTTATGGCGTTAACTCGCCAATTGTGCGCTGTAGGAATCATTCCTTCTTTCCATCCCTTCATTGTTGATTTCTTGAAGTTTATGAGGTTGGCGTCAATTCAGCTTCACCCTGTTGCATATGCTAACTTGATGTCCTTGTATGTTCTATATATGGAGCACCTTCTCCATGCTCCAACGTTTGAATATATAGCCTTTTCTTCAACTTCAAACACATAGAAGATTACACTCCTTTACTTTTCTTCGAGGACGCCTATCATAGAAAGATTATTGAAGACGAACCCACCAAATTAGGTGATATTAGACATGACTGGTTCTATGTCCCGTAACAACTGGGATGTGCCCATCGATGGCTCAAATGCAGTAAATTTTATATCTCAACTGAATAGGCCACATCAATATTTCTTACATCAACCCTTCTCCTGTAGGTGATAAGCCAGCTAAGTCAGTAGGTGGGGAGTTCCAAAAGGCGCCTGGACACTCTAGGCGACCTTAACCCGAAGTATTGAAGCATTAAGACATGTTTGACCAATGCGCTTCTACATTGCCATCTCTTTTTTGATGCCAGTAAGAAGCTAGGATACCCGGGGAGTTGAACTCCTCCAACAGTTGCTCCTAAAATTGATGTTCCTCCAGTTGAGGAAACTTTGGCTGCTGCTACTAACGTGCCTCCAGTCAAGGGGCAGTCTGCTTAGCCCTCAGTCAGAGGGAATGTGGATGTTACAAGAAGAAAGTCGCTAAGAAGACAATTATCAAAGGGACTGACCTTCTTAAGGCCCGAAGTGGTGCAGTTATAAAGGAAAAATAAATATCTCCCAAGGAGGTGGTTGACTCGTCCGGAGGATTCTATCGTAAGAGAAGCGCCCTCTCTTACTCGAGGCGATCAAGAAGAAGAAGTGGATTCTCCCTTACGGGACTTATGGGATTTGGATATTCCAGAAAATATACTTTCCTCTCAAAATCTGGATTCCATATCTTTCTTTCCCAAATACAAGGAAGACGTAACTCCATTCAAATCTAAAGTGGCAACATGCATAAGCCAAACTCTGGCCTCTGGTCCGTCTAGGGGTCACTTAAGGCATACACAGCACAAACACTGCATATCACAACACCAATTCTCACACATATTCTAAGTCCTGACTAAAGTCTTCTTGTTGTATTCGAGGTGCCATGAAAGGAGGATATTATTATGACTGTTTCGGCTCCCTCCCAAAAAAAGGTGGCCCCGCGGGTCCCACTTCTCAAGGAAGACCAGATCGAGGGAGTGAGAATAAGCGGGCTCGTAAGCACATAATAAAAGAATGAAAGAGGAAGGAGAAGGAAGACGAGGAGAACCTAAATAGGGACAAAAAGAAGAAAGACAACATGGAGAAGGGAAAGGAGGTACCCAGGAAAAGGGAAAAGACAACGAGCACGAAATGGATAAACATTTCTCTTCTTCCCGTTCTCAAGAAAGGACCCTCAGATGTGATGGAAAGACTGCCAGTGAACACTCCCAAATCATCCTCCCTCATCCAAGACCTCCTACCATTCCTCCTTGAAAGTCACAACTATTTGGTTCCCATGGATAAGACCCTACTGCCCTCACCAAATTCCCTGATAAAGTTCCCCAAATATCAATTTCGTCAGCCAAAGAAAGTACTCCTGCTGAAAGAATAAAAAAACTTGAAGAGGCCTTTCCCCGTCTTTGCTTTGCCAGTATCAAATTCATTCCCAACCTCCAACCATTTCCGGAAAACTTCACCAGTCTGTCTTGGTCAGACATTGAATTTGTTTTAACTCAGTATGATGCAATGTATACATATTCAAGATGATTGTCTTAGGTTATCAGGACCATGGAGGTTGAAATCGATGGGATGCGAATGGAGTGAGAATATAACAAGAAGCCCTTGTGACAGCAAAGGAAGAATTGAAGAAGCGTGAGGCTGAGTTGGTCGTTCTTAAAGAACAAATTGAAAAGACCAAGAGGTACCCAGAGAGAAAAATTGAATGGCTTTGTATCGAACTCGATCGCTGGTCAATCCTTATTAGGATGGCCCAAGACGATGTGAAATTGGTGGGGAAGCAATGCGCATCTCTCAATACTAAAAATGAGATCTTAAGAAATGATAGAGGACGTCTGGACCCTGGAGGTGCAAAATCTTAAAGCTCAACTCGCTACTTCTGAAGTGATTAAAAAATAGGCAGAAGATAATGCCGACATCACGATAGAGAATTCAAGTAACTCCCAGATCCAACATGAAATTTAGATCAAAACTCTTAAAGCTGACCATGTGACAAAAATAAATGAGATGCGTCACGCATTTGGCGACAATGTGCCTTTGTTCTTTGCTATAGTCTTCGCTATAGGGATCCTTTTTGGTGGATGACTATTCGCGAACCTTGATAGATGCTTGGGAGGTATTTGTGGAAGAAGAAAGGAGGGTTTCAGTTAGGCAACAGGTAGATGAGAAAGCTTCGATAACCCAATTATTGTGAGGGGGCGAGTCGGAAGCGCTGGCTGAGGGAAAGAAGTTATCGAAAGAAGCAGAGAATGTCGAGCGATATAAGATTAAAGGAAAATCAATCACAAAAGGGGAAACAAGTACAACTAGAGGTGATGTATCACCTATCCTTCCTGTAGTGATCCTACTATTGGTCAATCAACCAATCCTCTCCCCCACTCAGTCTTCGGGAAATGCGGATGAGTATAGTCCAGATGATCCACTCCTATTTCTTTAGGAACTGGTTACTCCTATTTCAAAGGCTAGGACTCCGGCCATACCCAAGGGTTTTTCGATGGATGGTATATCTCTTTTCTCCCCTCAATTTCAAGAAGTATTCGTACCTTATCACCTAACGGCTGGACCTCTAGTCAGGAGTTATACCATTCTTGCAGTCTGATTAGTGCTCTTCCTACTATAGGCACACCAAGCTGCGAAGACTACCATTGAGTCAGAGACCAAGGTAACGGAGGAGCAATAAAAGGCCCCAGCTGCTGAACCAGGAAAAGACGAGGAGAAGATTAATGCTTTGAAGTGTTTAGACGACAAGGATGCTCAGATGGAAGAGGGAAAGGTGGTGTTTGTTGGGGAGATGGGCAAAACCGGTCTAACGCTCGCAGAGATGAATGCTAGGGACAAAGGTAAAGTTCTCTCCCTCAAAGTCGAACCAGTTACTAATCCTTTTGACATCAGGCCTCTCCAAGTTATCCCCCTTCCACTGCAGATCCGCTAGTCAAAGAAATTCCTCCTCCAGTTCCATCCGGTCAGAGCAACAGAAAGAACGATGCACCAACGTCTGGACATTTTGGTTCCTCTAGTAGCAAACCCAAAAAGTATAGGCGCCTCATGATCACAAAGGAAATTTTAGACTTGATCAAACTAAAAGGAATGGAGGAGAGTAAGAAGCCCAGTGATAAGCCACCTTAGGTTTAATGATCTTTCGTCTTGTGTTATTTTATGCCCTTTGGATATCCTTGTGAGTGCGGCCCTCATGTTTTTGCCTTGTACAAACTTGCATTTTGTAAATGAAGTTTCTATCAATGTGGACATTGTTATCTGCTTGCAAGTTTATGCTTTAGTAAGACGAGTAAATTAAACATTATCGAGACAAGTAATAAATAACAAGCTATAAGGTAAGGATCATAATCAAAACCTAACGACAACATAGGTGCCCCCAACTAACTTTGGATCTCAGGATTTATCCGAATCACATCCTAAGTTAGCTTGTTAGACTGTACTTATGCCCCTAATGTCATTTAGGATTAGGTTTAAATTAGTTTAGACGGTCGGTCCTCTGTACTTTTCCGGGGATCTACCTAAGCTAAAGTTGCAAGTCGGGTGACCCCAGGTCAAGGCGCACGAGTTTTTTATACTCTCTCCTCAATCACCAGGAGTTACAGTTTAAAGAACCAAACCGTTGTTTGTCTGGGTGCACCTATCATGCTCGTCTGTAAATTTATACTCTTTTTCTAATCATGAGAGCTAGAGTTAGTTAGGCGAATGGTCATGTCATTCGCCTTAATCACGTTCCCACACTTTATTTTGTAAGGTGGGGTTTGCTGATTCGAGTACCGACATCAAACCCGAACTTAGTCCACACTCCATTCCTAACTCTAAGGAATGGAACTAGTTGGGCAAGCGGTCGGGTCACACTCGTCTAGGAATCGTCCCCTTGCCCTACGTCAAGAGCAAAGGTCGCCATTCGGGATAGTCAAGTCGCACCCCTATCATTTATACTCATTTTGTCGGTATGCGGGAAAGATTCAAATACGTCATTCAGGCATCATTCCCTCACCTTAGTCTGCAAAGTGGGAGCGTCATGTCGAACGTTGATATCTAGCTCACATTTAGTCATCCCTAGGTCCGATCCATCACAAAGTTAGGGTGGCTCATCAAAACACGAGCCAATGATTGTTGTTGGAGGGTCCGTCACCCCCTTTGTTCAGATTTTAACTTCGGTCAGTCGAATCACAACACATAGTCAAAGTAATAAAGAAAAGTAGAACGGAGCATGGAAAGGAGCCTTTATTTGTAGAGGATAGCAAGTGGCAAAACACACCTTGTTATAGTGCTTAGAATAAATGAACTAAAATAAAAAATTTAAGAAAGATAATGCCATAGATGCTCAGCATTCCATGCTTTTTGGGGCGGTTCGCCATCAACATTCATTAGCTTGAAGGTTCCATTATCAAGCCTCTGTTGGATGACATAAGGTCCTTCCCACTTTGGACCCATATGAACAAGAGCCGGGAAGACCCGCTTTAAAACAAGGTCAACAAATTCGAAGGCTTTGGGTCGAAACTCCTTATAGTAGTATCGAGTTACTCATTGTCGATGCGTCTCAGCACACAGGTTAGATTCTTCTCTTTTTTGTCAATTACGTCTAATGATTTGAGGAGAATCGTCTTGTTAGACAGTGGGTCATAATATGTCGTCTTATGGGAAGGGACTTTGAATTCTATTGGGATGACCGCTTCCGAGCCATAAAAAAAGAGAAAGGAGTGTGACTTCTGGCAGCCTCATGAGTGGTGCAGGATGCCCAAAGATCTAAAGGTAACTCCTTGACCCATTTTCCTTTAACTTGCTCTAAACTTTTTTCAGGATGGACTCGATAATCTTGTTAACAACTTTGACTTGTCCATTGGATTACGTGCATGCGACTGCTGTGTACTTCTTAATAAGACATCGTTGGCATAAATCTCTAAATTCTAAGCTATCGAATTGGGTCCCAATGTCTGCTATGATGGCTCGGGTTATCCCACATCGATACATGATATTTTTGAGAAAAAAATTGATTACTCGCTTCGTCGTGATTGTGGTTAATGTTTCGGCTTTGACCCATTTCATAAAGTAATCCACAGCCACAATTGCATACATTGTACCTCCTTTTAAGATAGGAAGACTCCCGATAATATCGATTCCCTATATAGCGAACGACCAAGGACTAACCATCTGGGTAAGCTTTGTCAACAGAGCTCTTAGAATCTGGGCAAAACTCTAGAAGTTTCCATATCGCTTAGAATAGTTGGTTGCATCCTTACTGACAGTACGCCAAAAGTAGCGGTAGCGCAACACCTTTTCAGCTAAGGTTTTCCCTCTAGTGTGAATGCCACATTCACCCTCGTACGCTTCCCATAATACTCTTCTAGTTTAGCATTAGCCATGCATCGGGGCATGAGGACCGGGAACCCCTTCTGTGAAATCTATCTCCTTGAGCAACATATATCGAGGCTTAGTCATGAGTTCTCACTTTTCATTCTTTCTCTCTGTGAGGGTTCCATGCTGGAGAATTGTTTTGGTGGGAGTCATCCATGATTCTTTCTCGGGTCTGACCTCTAAGGATTAGTCAACTTCCATCTGATCTATGCTCGGAGTGTATAAGGTCTCCACTGGTACTATCTTTGCTTTGCTCTGGCCACCGGAGTTATAACTAGCTTTGCTAATCTGTCAGCCCTTCGATTCTCTTCCCTTGGAATATGGGAGATACTATACCAATCAAAATCATTCAAAATCTCTTCAACTTTCTTGAGATAGGCAGAAATTTGTGTTCCCCTAATTTGTTATTCTTTCCGGACATGAAACACAATAAGTTGTGAATCACAGAAAATGTCTAATGCCGCTACTCCACATTATCTTGCGAGCTTTAGCCAGGCAATTAGGGCTTCATACTCAAAGACATTGTTGGTAACAGGAAAATTTAATCTTAGGGAATAATAAATTGATCATCCTTCATGAGTAAATGACACAAATCCGGCGCCAGAATGTCGATCATTGCGAGCCCCATCTATATACAACTTCCAAGTGTCAATCTTGGTTCAACACTAGGATGTTCGGAGTCATTCTATGAACTATCATTTTTGGGAGTAGTGAATTCGACAATAAAATTGGCTAACGTTTGTCCTCGGATAAACTTCGGGGAAACGAATGTATAGTTGAATTGGCTCAAGTTGATGTTCCATTTGAGCAACCTCCCATATCCACAAGTCGTTGGAGAACCTGTCGTAATGGTTGGTCCATATATACTATGACGAGATGAGCCTAAAATAATGATGAAGCTTTCTTGATGCGAACAATAGGCTATAGGCAAGATTCTCGATCCTTGGATAGTTAAGCTCTGCCCCTATCAGCTTCTTGATTACATAGTAAACTGGTCGTTGCACCCAGTCTTCTTCGCGAACTAAGGATGAGCTGATAGCATGCATGGACATTGCCAGGTATACAAACAAATCTTCATGGTCAACTGGCTTAGATAAGATAAAGGGCTTCTCTTGGTGATCAAGTAAATTTCGAATAGCTTCAACACATACAGACATCCAAGCAACGTTGCGTTTTCCTCTCTTTACAACTCAAAGAAAGGAAGACATTTGTCTGTAGCTCTGGATATGAACCATCCCAAGGCTGCTACCTTGCCTGCCAAACTTTGCACATCCTTGATTTTTTGAGGTTCTTGAATTCCTTTAATTTCTAAGATCTGATCGGGATTGATTTCAATTCCTTGAGAGCTGACGATGAAACCCAAAAAAATTCTGATGCTACACTGAAAGATCATTTCAAACGGTTCAGCTTCATTCCATATCTGCAAATAACACCGAACATCTGTGCCAGGTATTTGACTTGACCAGCTGATTGCTTTGACTTTACCAACATGTCATCTACATATACTTCCATTGTCTTCCCAATTTGATCATGGGACATGCGATTGACTAGGCATTTTAAGTTGCTCTCGCATTCTTCAATCTCAAGGGATAGACCACATAACAATATAATCTGAGATCTATAATGAAATCGGTGTTTTATTGGTCTGGGGCATGCATTGCAATCTGGTTATATCCCGAGTAAGCATCCATGAATGAGAGGAGTTCGTGTCTAGCCATTGAATAGATGAGCTGGTCGATACTGGGAACTGGAAAGATGTCCTTAGGGCATGCTTTGTTCAAATCTGAAAAATCAATACACATTCGCCATTTTCCATTTGCTTCTTCACAAGTATCGGGTTAGCTACCCACTTGGGATAGATTGCATCTCGGATGAACCCATTACTCTTAAGCTTTTCGATTTCCTTCTTCAGAGCTGCCGACCTTTCGGGGTTGAGAATTCGCCTTTTTTTCTTAGCAGGGACATACTTCGAGTCAATGTTAAACGCATGGGTCATTAAGGAGGGTGATATCACATACATGTTAGCATGGGTCCATGAAAACACGTTAAGGTTTTCACAAAGGAATTCGGTCAACTCCCACGTCTGAAGGGAGTCAAGATGGGACCCAATCTTTAAGACCCTAGTCGGGTCGTCGTTATGGACTGAAATCTCCATTGTGGTTTCCTTACCGGTTGCCTTCCTACATCACGGCTCTTCTCCTCTTTTGGATCAATGTCCTCGAGTTGGCAACTGAACAGTCCTAGCTGGGATGTTTTCTGTAGTTGTTATGCCTCCCTCTCCTTCATGGAAGGGAGATTTTTCTCTGGTTCTATACTCTCTTTATCTCGGAGTTCTTTCCAATCTGCCAAGTAACATACCTGTCTACTTACTTGATCTCTGCGTATGGTTCTAATTGCGCTCTGCGTCAGGAACTTTAAAAGCAAGCACCAAAGAGCGATGCAAGCTCTGAACTCTACTAGGACGACCAACCCAAAAATGCATTATAAGGAGAACTTATTCCAATGCAAGGAACAAGAGAATTTGCACTCTCTGGCGGTCACCTTCTCCCAGTTCTATTGGTAGATCAACAATACTAACTGGTTCAGTGGATGATCCGTTAAAGCCATGTATCTTACCAGTGCATGACTTTAAATCACTCAATTCCAACTTCATATGATCATAGGCTTTTTTGAATAGAATATTCATTGAACTTCCGCTACAGTAAGGAACTTCTGTACCGTGGCTGGGCCAATAATGGTCGTAATTACCAATGGGTCAATACTCGGGGTCTTTAACCCCACCGACTCTCTCTCTCACGGAAGACAATGCCATCCATCATCGTCCTCCATTGTTTCACGAGACTGGCGGCCTTGGGGATACTAAACTCATTTACATTGAGGTGTATTGCAACATTTACATATTGCTCCATAGTTTGAATGTTGTATCCTACTGGATGTGGTCCTCTGACAATGGTATTAATCATAATTCCTTTGGCCTTTTTTGGATGGTGGTACAGGGAGTTACTTGACCTTGTTTAGGAGTAGAGGTCCCCAGCCCAATGTCCCTTAGGGAAACCTTGTACTCATCGAGCTTTTCTTCTCTAATCAATTAATCAAAGATATCCCTGAGATGGCGTCGTTTGTTATTCGTATGTCCGTGGATCTCATGGAACAGGCAGAACTTCCCGATCGTACGTTTTTTCTCCGTCGCCTCTCATGGAGGTGGTTTCTTTTATTGGTTGTACTGCACGTGTCAAGGTAAATATATTTTTTAGCGTGTCATTCAATGTCATATAACTCTCGAATACCTGAAATCGAGGTCTTTTTCTATGATTCCACTTTTGACCATGGTTTCCATTAGCGCCTTTTTGTTGGTTTTCATTTTGCTTGCCGCGACTTCCAACATTTACTACCACTTTTCCGGAGTTGTCTCAGGACTATATGACCTAAATTTATCTGAATGGATTTATTGGGTGCACTGTTCGGTCCATCTTCTTCATTTAATTGAACATACGTCTATCATAGTCGGAAGTCAGCTTTTTCATAGAACAAATTGATCTTCGTGAGGGGCTTTCCAACCATATATTTTCCGAACTCTTTCCTCCTGTCGAATCCGTCCACTATGGCTGTCAGGACGATTTTATGATTGGGATTACTCACCTAGGTGACAACCATGTTGAATCGATTAGGGTAATCCCTTAGAGACTCTCCTCTTGCCTGTTTTATCGTTGAAAGAACCATAAGATGCTTTATCTTGGAGGCATGGAGGCGAAATTGGTTCAAAAACTTCCCATTTAAATCTTTGAAGTTTGGGACTGACCTTGGGGGAAGTCGTGTAAACCATATGAGTGCTACCCCGCTAAGAAATATTAGTAAAGCTTTGGGTTTAATTGCGTTAGAGACTGTAGCTGCCTATATGTTCCATGAGTATCTCATGAAATTTTGTTATGGGTCCGTCATATCCTAATAGTGGCTTATCTGAGGCATATTAAACCTTCATGGAAATTCTTCTTGGAGAATGCTATCTTTGAATAGTGTGTGGCTACGGTCAATACCCCAATATTCATTCTTATAGCCCATATTGGCGTTCATGATTTTTCGCACTATGGTGGTTGAATCAGGAGTATCGAAGACGTATCGATCAATCTCCTCAACTTGCCAGCCCCCCTGCTCCTACTTCAGGCAACGTCGCCTGAGTGGCCGTCCAGGCGAAACTTCCTTGACCTCTATTGGCCCGGCTATTTGTAAGATGTTCAGGAGGAAGAACATGAGCATGAGTTGTTCATGTAGTATTGTGATGGGCTGTAGGAGAGGCACTTCGGTTTGGCTAGGAAGTGTGGTTGACATCCTCCAGATTGAGCAGATCAATCCTGTTTTAATTAGCCGTATCGAGTTGACTTGGGTGTCCTTCCAAGCGTTGATGCCATACATTTTCTGGAATTTCAAAGCGGACATCTTCGCTGTGGTTAATTCCACCTTCCCCCAGATGATGGTGAACCTTCCGAGTCCTAGTTCTGCAATGAAGGAAAAGATTTGTGATCTCTGAACTCCTATCATTGCCTTGATATGCGGTTCATGTCTTGTCTCATTGCAGCGTTCTCCTGCGCATGTGCATTTAATGGTGATGTCGTTTCTCGAAGTTGATTCAGTACTGTAATGAAGTCATCTCGAGTGGCAAACACCGAAGAAGGGGCCTGATCGGATGTAGGTGGTTGTATTAAATAAGGCAAGGCAACAGGTTGCTACCCTGGTTGGTTAGAAGTCGAACCCAGAACAGTCGACCCGACCTGGGTTGAACAGAAGGCTAGAGAGTTTGACGAAGGCTTGTGAGCTTGTTGCTATTTATGTCTACAGGAAGCATGTGCGGAAGTCTTGGAAACCATTGCTATCAAAGTTGAATAAAACTCAGGATTTCGTCTTGGATTTGATGGTTCAAATTTGAGAAAAAACCTTTAGACGCTGAGAATACCAATTCTCAGTGAAAGCACCGAAGTGTTGACACCAAAAAATTACACAACACCCAAGAAGTAAAAACGTAGAGAATAAAAGTGAAGGTGAATAAATTTAAAATGTAGAGGAATGCAATCACATGCAAATTTAGTGGTTCGACGTTAACGAGCCTACGTCCACTTTATAATCTCTTATATGAAAATTTTGAGTAAAAATGATGATTTTAATGACTAATCTCAAGTACAGCACTGTAATAGTACTATGATGCAAATTTTTTTTGCCAAAAGTCTGCTCCTTTTTTTTTTGAAGGGCTATTTATAGATGCTATAGTGCTCAGGTCAACTAGGACACGTGTCGCTCATCCTGAGATCTTAAAAAAATCCGAAGAAGCGTTCTTTTCATGTAGAAAGATACGTCCCAGTTATACAACGACAAGTGGCAGATGATCCAATGTTCTTGGAAGGCTCTAAGTGGTCAAATAGGAGCAGGAGAAAGTCCGTAGGAATATATTTCGTGCAAAATTAGGTTCGGTTTGACGTGATCGATCCGAACTCGTTGGATCCGCACCATTTGCATACAGGATATCTGTCTCTTATGAAGAAGCTCTGGATTTGGGTTGACCTATATCTTGATTGACCCGAACGATCGTCGATCTGGGCCGTGATAGTCATTTATCAATGGGCATGCATAACATAAGCTCAGGTTGACTAACTTCTTGAACGAGCCCATTTGTGGGTCGAAACGAGGCTAATCTTCATGGTGATTATCCCAAGATTCCTGGCACTTGTACAATCTTGACGGACTTGCCAAAAGGCTGGTCAACATACATAATAGAAATAAGTTCAATAATATGTGTTAACTCTTCTAAAATTATTTTAATATATCAATTTCAAGAAGAATACTTACTCATAATAGTAAGAATAATAAAATTATTATATTACTTCAAAGAATAAATTACATAACACATACCATGTATAAACAACAATTTATATTATATTTATTTTGTCGAATTCATCGTATATTGTATAATAAAGTTCTAATTTTAACATTAAAATCTATATATTAAAATATTATCATGTGTAACACAAGGGATACAAACTAATAATACTAATGATAAAAGACATAGTCTTACTCCAAAGCTCTTGCAAATTGAAGAATTCAATAATTGCACGGTAGCCGCTGGGCTCTCAAATGGAGTAGTGGAGTGCTAAGAAAAATCACACGTAGAGTAGATAAAGTGTTAGTCAGTGATGAATTATTCAATAACATTTCAAATCTAAGAATTATTGTTCTCTTTAATTATACGAGTGGTCACTTTCCTTACATACCCAATTCAATCAGACAAATACATACACTTAAAAAAAAACATATAGACATGCAAATCAGTGATGCTTCCCAGATGATTATGAGAATGTTGTTGTCTTAAAATCCATTATTCAGGCAAATTGTTATGGTTGGTTTACTGTAATTATGTTGCTTGAGGAAGATAAAGCCAAACTGAAATAGTGGAACAAAAGTAAGCCTGAGCAATAAGATGACATTGGGCAACTTCAAAATGAATGTGAATCACTGCTCCAATAAATGGATGACCCTATTAATGATGAACTAAATGTCAACTACTATGCTTCTTAGAAAATATCAGAATTCCAAAAGGTGAATGAAATGTACATTAGTCCCACATTGTAAAATTAAGACAGAAGTTATGAATATATACTATATTCTCAACCCCTATATTGGCCCTTAGGGTCATGTACTTTTGTTCGAGGGGAGGACCTAAATCTCATAATTAAACACACATGCGTGCATGTCGCCCGTCCTGTACCAGGCTGGGCTTAGGTTTGGATATAATGTGGTGTCTTATTTTCTTTGGAAAATGTTGTTTTTTGCATTATTTTTTCAAATAGATGACGTTCAAATTCAAATGAATGGCCGTAATCGTTAGTGGACAACAACGGTGAAGAGTAATGGATGTGCTACTATGAAATGCGGAGAATACTGATCACATTCTCAATGAATTTGAATCCCAGTCTTCTTCTTCCTCTTCTCAAAAATATATCCGTTGTCGTTTCCAATGCAGAGTGACGTACACATTACAATCTCGAGCAGATAAGATTCTGTTATATTTTGGAAAACTCTACAAATATAAGTTTTAAGGGGATTGCTAAGGCAAGTCCCATAATCACCATTACAGGTTTTGATTACTTTATTTTCCTCCCTTCTGTTTCGTTGTCCGCTTTTGTTTAAATGCAGGTTTTTGCAAAGTCTTTTCGAGAAAACAAAGTTTTGCAAAGGATTTGCAAACGTTTTTCCTACATCATAAAACTACTGTTTTTTGCAAACGATTCGCAATCGTTTTTTCCACATCATAAGTGTAATTGGCTTATATGGTTTTGAAAACAATTTGCTGCGCTTTTTCGTACATTATATTTGTAACAGTTTCTGGTACATGCACATATATAACAAAAACAACAAAGGCTAATTCTATTAACACCCCTCATTTTGCCTTTCCCACCCCACTATAGGTTTAACAAATAAAATGACTTGTTTACCCTCATTTGTTATTGAAATTGACATATACATCATTTTTTTTATTATGCACTTTAATCATAGTGATATGGAAAAATAATACAATAATAATAAAGTTGACTGAAGAAGACAATTGTAATTTAAAAGAAAATGATGTTATATTTTAGATTTGAATTTTATCTTAAGATCTTTTATTTAGAATTTGATTTACAGTTCAATCATTTTTTTAATAAAACTGAAATATAATTTTTTAGATCATGGTATTGATGAAATAAAATAAAAAAGCAATTACAAATTACAGTTCTATTGATTTTTGATTTTATCTCTTCATTAGTTTCATTAGTAATATTAAGTTTTTTTAAAATATAAAATAAAGGATGGTTTCGGTATATCCAGGGGTGGAAAAAGCAAAAGGTATGATGTGATAAAAAAAATTAAATAGTGGGGTGGAAAAGCTAACATTTGGGGTGTGAATAGATCTAGCCAACAACAAAAATCTACAATTAAGAAACATGCCACATAGGTTAAAGAGAAGGCTAAATAGAGTTGGTTGAACCAAGGGGGCCAATGTGCTAAATTCTTTTATACAAAAATGTCTCACAGGAGAAAATGCAATAATATTATTAACGCTTTGGATGAGCATGGGGAAATGATCAATGATATTAACCAGTTGAATAGGGAATCTCTACTATTTCAATAATTTATACATTGGAAATTATGATGATTCAATAGCTTTGTTAATTGCGGGGTCTTGATAACTAAGGAAGGCTTATAAATTGTACAACCTATAATAATTTAATAGGAAATCAAAATACTTATATGCTTCAGCCCCAGGCTAGATGGTTCAAATGCGAAGTTCTTCAAGCTCCATTGGGTCGACTTGAAATATATATTATTAAAATCTATTTAAGAACCTTTTAATTATGGAAAAATATTGTAAGAAGTTGGTCATGCTTCCATGATTCTCATCCCCAAAAGTCATGAAACCGAACAAAATTGAAGACTGTTGGCATGTTATGTGCCGTAACATGATGTACAAAATCATAAGCAAGGTGATATGTAACAAACTTATCAAAATCTTTCTTGACCTTATGTTTAGAAGCCAACCAGCATTTACCAAGGGAAGACATATATCAGAAAACTTTCTTCTAGCTCACAGCTAATCAGAAACTATAATAAGAAAGGAGCACATAAAATGTGTATAAAAGCCAATCTTCATAAAGCTTATGACAAGATCAATAGGAAATTTATAACACATATGCTCTACTATGTAGTTTTTCCACTTTCTATCACCACTCTCATTGAGGAATGTATATCCATACCTGTATTCTCCACAATTAATGGTACTCGTACAAGATATATTGTGGTAACTTGGGCCTAAGGTAGGGCTACCCTCTCTCACCTTATTTGTTTGTTGTAGCTATGAAATTCTTTTCACTCTAGTCTAGATGGAACTAGCTTGACATAATGACCTGTTCTAACCTATACTACACCATGTTGATAACCCTATTATAGTTATCAACTCATCTCCCATGATAGCATATAGTATCAAAGTTATATTTAAAAGGATGAACTGCACTCTAGTCTGCAACTGAATGTTCAGAAATCTAAATGTCATTTTTAACAAACACTAAAAGGACAAAAATGTTGTTCTAAATATCCTCAACATTTAAGAAGGTACTCTTCTTGTTAAATACCTAGGAGTTATGTTATCTTCCAGTATTTTTACTAATAGGGAATGTGGGGAATTAGTGTATTAAATAAGGGAAAAACTGGTTGGATGGAGTTCCAAGCTTCTCTATTTTGTTAGAAGAGTTGAGTTGGTCTATAAAGTTACTACTGCAAGGGTCGAATTATGGATTCAAAATTTTCACATCCTAGATTGCTCAATGAAGTAGACAAAATAACTTCGCTCTAATTTTATATGAAGAGGGGATAAGATATCCAATTGGCATTTTTGAATTATTAAGATTGATAACAATGCCTCTAAAGTGTGAAAACTAATTTTCAGGAGTATAAAGAGTCCAAAGAATACAATACTCGAAGATTTGTTCATGGTAGGCGGATCTCACTATTAAAGGACCCTTGGATTGATGGTGGTACTATTGACAAACTATGATGGAATAATATGTCTAGTGTGTGGAGGCTATGATGTAACACCCCACATTTTTAAGTATAATTAAAAATGAAATAAAATATATGAAAATATGCTTATGATATGTAAATAATCGTGATGCATAAGAAGAATTAATTAATACATGAAAGAGAAGAAAAATTAGTTCGATAACGGTGTGTGTAACGGAAAAGATAGTAAAATGAGGATAATTAATTTAAGAATCGGGAATTAGGTAAAATGGACATCACCATTGCGTTACGCTCGAAATTTTACATGAAATAGAGTCCAAGTTTTCGAAAATCGGAGTTCGGATGAAGAATTATGGCCTGTAGAAGATTCAGAAGGTTTCGGTCAGCACAGAACTGAGCAGGTCGACCTGGGGGTCGACCTGGGGGCCAGGTCGACCAGGGGGTCGACCTGGGAGTCGACCTTCCCCATGGGGGTTGACTATAGTGTCGACCTCCCCCCTACGGGTCGACCTGGTCAGCCTGTTTCGGTCCAGAACACGTTTTTGAAGCCCAGGGACGATTTTTGATGGTCCGGATTGGTTTTAGGGTTAATCTGATGGCTAAAATGAATTGCTACACCTATAAAAACAACCTAAGACCTAGCCTTCTCTACACGCAATTCTATTCTGCTTCCTCTCTGCCTCTGTTCTAAATAAAAATGGCGTCGCTACTCTGCTGGAATCAAAACTAGAAGCTAATCGACATCAACCTAAGCAACCCAATTCAAACTAGAGATTAAAGCTTCTGCAATGATTCTACAACAAATTAAAGTTCTTTCTTTAATCCAACCAAGGCAAGTACAGTTATTTTCCACTATAAACGTTAATTCTGATTGTGACATGAATTGTAAATCTGAATCTGAGATTATATCTGTTCTGTTCTGTTTAGATCTATCTTATTTTGTATCTCTTTCCCCTTTCTATTCTATAGCCAAGCTACCACGAGCATGAGCCAATCTCATAAGAGATTAACATACGCTAAAATATTTGGGATAGTAAAATGAATGATGCATAAATTGGGCACGACCAATAGGTGACTAATTTGAGGAAAGAACATGGACTGTAGCTAGAACATGAATCTAAGACATATGACTAGACATGTTATATTTGTAACATAAAGGGTATTGAACATATGACTTAAGATAAAGGGAATATGGCTTAGGTGTAAAGATTTACATTAAATTAGGATATCTATTAAATGAAAATAAACACCTAAGTAAGGGATCTTTGGGATATATGACATGCATTGAAATTGATGGCTATATTCGGTATAATTTATATGTGAATCTTTTGTCCTAGGCAAGTTGAATTAAATTGGGACATGTAAATTATAACCATAACCTGTGACATGCAAATTCAATGCAACGTGGGGTATATGATCAAAGTGTGAATCTTGACAACTATTTAGGCATGTAAACATAGGACAAATTTATAATTAGGCAAGATATGTTTGTGAAACTTTAAGGAATGATTAAATCTGATATATTTGCCTAAATTGCTAGTTCTGCTATATTTGCCTAATCTGCTAGTCCTGTTATATCGCCTAATCTGCTAAATCTGTCATCTGCTAAGTCTATTGAAAATGCCCAATCTGCTAAACTAAATCTGTTGAGATGCCTAATCTGTTATCTGCTTAATCTGCTAAATTCGTTAAGTCGCCTAATCTGGAAAATCTGTTATCTGCTATATCTGTTGAGTTGATATAATTAGTCCGCTATTGACATAATCTGAATTGGCTATAGTTATGAATAATTGACATGTATATTAGGCGTGGGTATAAATGGTAAATCATTAATTAATTGGCCGCAAAGATAAACATGGCTAACTCGAGGTTAGAATGAGTTTGCGGTGTAATTCTGCCCGGAACCGCCCGGCATATTCCAGTGGTCGCAAACAATAGGTTCTAATGTGAGAATTTAGTCATAACGTGCTTGAAACCCGAGGTTAGACTTAGTTTGCAACAGAAACCTGCCCGGAACCAACCGGCCTAACCGGTAGCCGCAAACTGTCAGTCTAATGTGAGAGGTCTGGGCATTAATATTTAATTAATGGAAATCTGAGATAAATATGATGTCTAAAACGTGTTGGGTGGGTAAGGTTAAGCCAATTGGAACAATGAATCTGATAAACCCGTTTCGTGAATCTGAAGGCCCAATTACAAAGTTAGACAGATCTGTAAATCTGTAACTGGTTAATCTGTAAGCCTGTTAATCCGAACATCTGATCCGTTAGTCTGAAAACCTGTTAACTTGATTGTCTGATCTGTGAACTAGTTGATCTAAACTCTGTATGTCTGAACTTGTAAACAAGTTAATCTGAAAACTGTTAGTCTAGGGACACAAGGTTAGGAGGGGAATTACTTGTGTCATCTGTTGTTTGGAACCCATATTAGTCAGTAAACCTTTCTGGTACCAAAATTTGACCCAATAGTAGGTAGGGTCCGGGCACGCTTACTGAACTAATTATAAGCGGTTCATTCTGATAATGGCGAGGGGTGTTGATGGTGCGTTCCAACCGAGTCATGTGCGTGCATGGATCCCGGTCTGCCTCTGAGGATGTAAGACGCCGTGACATCTGTATATAGGTCTGTGCCAATTGGTTGTCACTTTAGGGAGTGATACACCCTACTGTGGGGCCGACACAGGGTATTTATGTATTAGGGAGCCGATCGCTTGGGGTAGGGTTTTAGGGTACACTTAATTCTGTCTGTTTCTGTTGGTACCGTCTGTTTCTGTTGGGTGGTAACACCTGTCTGTTTCTGTGTGGTACCGTCTGTTCAGGTGGTAAAGGCCCATTACTAGTGTACACCTAATTCTACATTCTGTTTCCGTAGGGATTAATCTGTTTTTGCTTCTGTCTGTTTCTGATCGGGTGGTAAGTCCCATTATTAGCATTCTGTTTCTGTTAAATTATTCTGTACCCACTTCTGTTTCAGTTTAGACATTAGGGTGACACCTAATTCTGTTATACTAGTGCAAGTGCAGAGAAGTGTAAAACAATAGCTTATATCATTCTGTTCTTCTGTTATATCTGTTACACCTGTTACAGTTATCTCTCATCCAGTTTTATTTTCATGTCATGTTATTATTATTTGTTCATAACTAAAAATCACTGGACTTGCCGGACTTTTTGTCCGACCCTTGTTGTTTTGCCTCCTTTCTTCGGTTTCTCCCCCCAGGTTATCCAAGGAGGGAATACTTTAGCTTGATCTGGATTCCTTCTGCTTGAAGTGCTTAAAGTACGGCTTGGTTCTGTATAGCTTCCGTCCTATGGGGATTATGATTTTAAAGTTTTGTACTCTGATGGCTTTTGAACAAGGCTGATATATATGCACTTGAGCTTTTGGTAAAGTTGTAACCAAACCGATTTCTGTCCGCTGCAATAAAGTTATAAAGTTTTTCAAGTACTATTTTTATATCTATCTTGTAATATTCTGTTCTGTTTACTAAAATGCCCCATCAAAGTTAAGGCATTCCCTTTGTGAGTGACCTTAACGGAGGTGGGGTGTTACACTTGGTATCAGAGCTAAAGGTTACCAGATTAGATAAAAGTTTTTGAAAACTATTTTCAAAAAGGTTTTAAAAAGGAAGTATTTTCGAAAGTAAAGCCTATTTTTGAAAAACATAATCCCCAAAAGCCATATATCTATCTTTTGATCCTCCGTTTGAATCTTTGTTTCCTTCTTTCTCCGGGGCTTCCGGCTTTCTAGGAGGTAACCTCATTGCGGCATGGTTCTGTAGACTTGATAAGACTACGACACTAGTCAAAGGGCAAATAAACGCCCGACTTCCATCTGTAGCCGCAATACTCTCTCCTACGGCTAATTTTCTTTCGAGCTTTATCGGATTTTCCGGGCGATGGAGGCAGCTTTCGAGGGACTTGTCCACATGTTACACACAGATAGTAAAGATGAGAATGAGGGAGATTGGCTAAGGAGCACAACCCAAGGATGAGAAACTCATGGACATGGACTTGGTTCACAAAGGAGGCAAAAAAAGGAAATACAAAAGAAGGAAGAAAAGCCTGAAGATAAAGGAGGAGAAAAGTGCTTTACTTATGGAAGCTTGACTCAAGAGGAAGGACAGAGGACATGACCTACTTCGGGAAGGAAGGTGAATGCTCTCATAGTTGGTGGATAGGATAGAAGTAGGAAAATTTTCGTAGAGAGTTTAGTTTCCTTATCTGATTATTGAGTTAGAACTCTTTCCGATTATGGCATTCTGATTTTGTAGTCGAGTCTCTGCACTTTAATACTAGTCTTGTTTCTGATCTGGTTATAGTCTCAAACCCCATAGGGGTTACGACTCATCTGCTGGTGATAGGTTGGGGTTTGAGGATATCTGTGTTAGACGTCAAGTATGACGCATACATTCTGAGTTTTTGTGGGATATGATTTTATCATGCTTAGCTTCCTAAAAATCATTAGGGGACCTGATCTGTACTGGTAGTCTGCAAATATCTGAATAATTCTGATTCCCAGTTCTGACATTGTCTAAAGAGGGTAATCCTCTGGGTGTCAATCTGATGTTGGTTTCGGTCTTCGGGGCCGATACTTAGGACCCATGTCTAATGGGAACCAAGTTTTTGTTCTATCTGTACTCGCTTCCATCATTCGACTGTATCCTATCGATCGAATCTTCGAACTTTAGGTAGAAACTAATGGGTGTAAACATGTGTTTGAGACATGTTATGTTTGATGGTTGCAAGTGGATGCAAGTGGTTGCTAGTGGTTGCCCATGGATGGATATACATACACTAGGCACTAGATCGGCTCGAAAACACTCTCATACTGCATATGGATGTGTGAGCATTTTTAATTTTTGTGGATGCAAAATGATTGAATCAGCACATGGATGTTGCATATGACTGAATGGTTGTGCACTCATATAGAAATGATATGTATCGAGTAGGAAAATTGCATACATGTTGGACTCATGGCACTGGCATAATTCACATTAAGGAGGTCAACTGAATCAGTGGACCGCCTGATCTTTGCATTAGACAAGGAACATATACACACACTTCTTGAATATGTTCATACAGCATTAGAAATCTCTTAAGGATAATGAATGCTTGTGATTGGTGATTGAGTAGATGGATGATTGGATGGTAGGACACATTCTTCTTAACTTGAAGATTTCGGGGAAGAAATCTTTTAAGGAGGGGAGAATGTAACACCCCGCATTTTTAAGTATAATTAAAAATGAAATAAATTATATAAAAATATGCTTACGATAGGTAAATAATGGTGATGCATAAGAAGAATTAATTAATACATGAAAGAGAAGAAAAATTAGTTCGATAACGGTGTGTGTAACGGAAAAGATAGTAAAATAAGGATAATTAATTTAAGAATCGGGAATTAGGTAAAATGGACATCACCATTGCGTTCCTCTCGAAATTTTACATGAAATAGAGTCCGAGTTTTCAAAAATCAGAGTCCGGATGAAGAAGTTATGGCCTGTAGAAGATTCAGAAGGTTTCGGTCAGCACAGAACTGGGCAGGTCGACCTGGGGGTCGACCTGGGGGCCAGGTCGACCAGGGGCTCGACCTGGGAGTTGACCTCCCCCATGGGGGTCGACTATATTGTCGACCTCCCCCCCTACAAGTCGACCTGGTCGGCCTGTTTCGGTCCAAAACATGTTTTTGAAGCCCAGGGACGATTTTTGATTGTCCGGATTGGTTTTAGGGTTAATCTGATGGTTGAAATGAATTGCTACACCTATAAAATCAACCTAAGATTTAGCCTTCTCTACACACAATTCTATTCTGCTTCCTCTCTGCCTCTGTTCTAAATAAAAATAAAAATGGCGTCGCTACTCTGCTGGAATCAAAATTAGAAGCTAATCGACATCAACTTAAGCAACCCAATTCAAACTAGAGATTAAAGCTTCTGCAACGATTCTACAACAAATTAAAGTTCTTTCTTTAATCCAACCAAGGAAAGTACAGTTATTTTCCGCTATAAACATTAATTCTGATTGTGACATGAATTGTAAATCTGAATCTGAGATTATATCTGTTCTGTTCTGTTTAGATCTGTCTTATTTTGTATCTCTTTCCTCTTTCTGTTCTATAGTCAAGCTACCACGAGCCTGAGCCAATCTCATAAGATATTAACATACGCTAAAATGTTTGGGACAGTAAAATGAACGATGCATAAATTGGGCACGACCAATAGGTGACTAATTTGAGGAAAGAACATGGATTGTAGCTAGAACATGAATCTGAGACATATGACTGAACATGTTATATTTGTAACATAAAGGGTATTGAACATATGACTTGAGATAAAGAGAATATGGCTTAGGTGTAAAGATTTACATTAAATTAGGATATCTATTAAATGAAAATAAACACCTAAGTAAGAGATCTTTGGGATATACGACATGCATTGAAATTGATGGCTATATTCGGTATAATTTATATGTGAATCTTTTGTACTAGGCAAGTTGAACTAAATTGGGACATGTAAATTATGACCATAACCTATGACATGCAAATTCAATGCAACGTGGGGTATATGATCATAGTGTGAATCATGACTATTTAGGCATGTAAACTTAGGCCAAATTTATAATTAGGCAAGATATGTTTGTGAAACTTTAAGGAATGATTAAATCTGATATATTTGCCTAAATTGCTAGTTCTGCTATATTTGCCTAATCTGGTAGTCCTGTTATATTGCCTAATCTGCTAAATCAGTCATCTGCTAAGTCTGTTGAAAATGCCAAATTTGCTAAACTAAATCTGTTGAGATGCCTAATCTGTTATCGGCTTAATCTGCTAGTTTGCTTAATCTGCTAAATTCGTTAAGTCGCCTAATCTGGAAAATCTGTTATCTGCTATATCTGTTGAGTTGATATAATTAGTCCGCTATTGACATAATCTGAATTGGCTATAATTATGAATAATTGACATGTATATTAAGCATGGGTATAAATGGTAAATCATTAATTAATTGGCCGCAAAGATAAACATGGCTAACTCGAGGTTAGAATGAGTTTGCGGTGTAATTCTGCCCGGAACCGCCCGGCATATTCCAGTGGTCGCAAAAAATAGGTTCTAATGTGAGAAGTTAGTCATAACATGCTTGAAACCCGAGGTTAGACTCAGTTTGCGACAGAAACCTGCCCGGGACCAACCGGCCTAACCAGTAGCCGCAAACTGTCAGTCTAACGTGAGAGGTCTGGGCATTAATATTTAATTAATGGAAATCTGAGATAAATATGATGTCTAAAACATGTTGGGTGGGTAAGGTTAAACCAATCGGAACAATGAATCTGATAAACCCGTTTCGTGAATCTGTAGGCCCAATTACAAAGTTAGACAAATCTGTAAATCTGTAACTGGTTAATCTGTAAGCCTGTTAATCCGAACATCTGATCCGTTAGTCTGAAAACCTGTTAACTTGATTGTCTGATCTGTGAACTAGTTGATCTAAACTCTGTATGTCTGAACTTGTGAACAAGTTAATCTGAAAACTGTTAGTCTGGGGACACAAGGTTAGGAGGGGAATTACTTGTGTCATCTGTTGTTTGGAACCCATATTAGTCAGTAACCGTTTCTGGTATCAAAATTTGACCTAATAGTAGGTAGGGTCCGGGCACGCTTACTGAACTAATTATAAGCGGTTCATTCTGATAATGGCGAGGGGTGTTGATCGTGCGTTCCAACCGGGTTATGTGCGTGCATGGATCCCGGTCTGCCTATGAGGATGTAAGACGTCGTGACATCTGTAAATAGGTCTGTGCCAATTGGTTGTCACTTTAGGGAGTGATACACCCTACTATGGGGCCGACACAGGGTATTTATGTATTAGGGAGCCGATCACTTGGGGTAGCGTTTTAGGGTACACTTAGTTCTGTCTGTTTCTGTTGGTACCGTCTGTTTCTGTTGGGTGGTAACACCTGTCTGTTTCTGTGTGGTACCGTCTGTTCGGGTGGTAAAGGCCCATTACTAGTGTACACCTAATTCTACATTCTGTTTCCGTAGGGATTAAACTGTTTCTGCTTCTGTCTATTTCTGATCGGGTAGTAAAGGCCCATTATTAGCATTCTGTTTCTGTTAAATTATTCTGTACCCGCTTCTGTTTTAGTTTAGACATTAGGGTGACTCCTAATTCTGTTATACTAGTGCAAGTGCAGAGAAGTGTAAAACAATAGCTTATATCATTCTGTTCTTCTGTTATATCTGTTACACCTGTTACAATTATCTCTCATCCAGTTTTATTTTCATGTCATGTTATTATTATCTGTTCATAACTGAAAATCACTGGACTTGCCAGACTTTTTGTCTTACCCTTTTTGTTTTGCCTCCTTTCTTCCGTTTCTCCCCCCAAGGTTATCCAAGGAGGGAATACTTTAGCTTGATCCAGATTCCTTCTGCTTGAAGTGCTTAAAGTATGGCTTGGCTCTGTATAGCTTCCGTCCTATGGGGATTATGATTTTAAAGTTTTGTACTCTGATGGCTTTTGAACAAGGCTGATATATATGTACTTGAGCTTTTGGTAAAGTTGTAACCAAACCGATTTCTGTCCACTGCAATAAAGTTATAAAGTTTTTCAAGTACTATTTTTATATCTGTCTTGTAATATTCTGTTCTGTTTACTAAAATGCCCCATCAAAGTTAAGGCATTCCGTTTGTGAGTGACCTTAACGGAGGTGGGGTGTTACATATGATAACAAACTTGATTATATAATTAGAAATTGTGACTAGATTATGGAGCAAAAATGTTTTCAATCTTTATCATATGAAGTAAAATATTATCCTACATAGATGGATGAATAAAATGACACTTGTGCTTGAATTTTGACTAAAGGTGGCTCTTTTTCTACCAAGTCTATCGGGGAAGCAGTTCGAATGAAAAATAAAATTGAAAACTAGGCATCACTATGTAGCCTAAGAGCTAACAAACAAAAATTGGATTTCATTATTTATAAAAAGGTCAATTACCATCTCCCTATCAATGATTGACTAGTGTGTAATTCGTGCGTTGCACACGATAATATCATTAAAAATAATCTTAATGTTAAAATGAGAAATTTATTATGCAGTTTGTGATAAATTTTTATGTGAAATACATAAACTATTAATTAAAATTATTATTATTGTCCGTGCGTAGCTTATACTGACAATATGTATGTGTGTGTATTTGAGAATTTTATTAATTGTATTTTGTTAAAATAGATATACATATATTGAAATTGATGTATGTTAATTAATTTATTATGTGAATTACCAAATATTATTCAATAGAATTTGTTTAAATAAGTTAAATGTAAAATTACGTAGTTAGTTTAACTGCATAGCACAGTAGAAGAATTGAAAATAAATTTGCAAAAAAATGTATATTTTTTTATGGAGTTATTGATGCTCAACAAGAATTATATGATATGATATATTGTAAATTCTTAATTTAAATGAACCATAGCTAATTTACAAATCAACTTTGCCATTATTGTTGATATACATAGTTCATGTCATGTGACTTATACATCTTTATATGACATGGAAAACTACATTTTGTTTATATGAACATACATGATAAAATTGACGTATATTTTTAAGAGCTATTAGAAAAACGGGCTAAATATTTTCTAAGAATATTTAAATAAATAGAATTTAATATTTCATAAGTAGTTTAAACGTATGAATTGAAATATAAAATATCATGAAAGAATTAAGGAGGTTCAGCAAATCATTATAGAAATGTTAAATTGCAGGTATTTAAAGCAAAATTGTTTTTTTTTAATTTATGTTAAATTTATTAAGATAAATGTATAGCATATTTTTTTATTATTTTTTATGTATATTATTTAAACTGTGTAACTCATTTGACTTTGTATTTGAATGAAAATCTATTTTTCCATTTTTGTTGATATAGACATGGTGTGCATTTCAAAACATCATATTTAGCATTAATTAATGAACTAACAATAATTTATTGATTGAATTCATTCGTTAAATTTAAAACCACATAATTTTATTAAATATATTTACTTAAATATACAATATTAAGTGAAAATGTGCAGTGTTTTGTGAATAACTAAATAAATGTTGAAATGTAGGCGTTTGACATTAATATTACAATGCAATACACGATAAATATATCGATGTAAATGAGTACAACTTTGAACTTGTGATGGTTATTTGTGTATAGTTTATGTTATATGATTGACTTTTTTGTATTTTATTTATTTTGTTGATATTAATGTAGTTAATCTTGATGTGACTTATTAGTCGAATCAATTAATAATAATTTGCTAAAGTTATTTGAATAGTTTTAATATTATGTATTAATTGTAAAATATAGTACTAAATGTAAAACGTTAGAGAATAATTGAGAGAGACTTAAATGATTATAGAAAATTTGAAGTGTAGGTATTTGAAGCCTAAAATATGCTTTTGTTATTTTTAGTATTCAAAAGAATTATTAGTTAGTTAAATTTATTTAAATTACTTAAATTTTGGGTTTTTTTAATTAATTTAAATGTGTGGACCTAATATAAAATGCTAGTACCCAACAGTTAGTAAATAATCATGTAAACTTTGAAATTTCCATATCTAAATGTAAAATGACAAAAAAGTAAAATAACGTGAGAGAAATATTAAATACGTGTAAAGTGATAGACTGATTTAAAAATAAAATATCCAAAGAAAAATTAGGAGAATAGAGAAAACTCCTAGAGTTAAAGGGAGAGCTTTAAAAGTTTCTGCTTTACTATTATTTAATTGATTTGCAAAATGAGGTGTCAATTAAACTTATTGCGTAAACTCAGCAATACAGTTGATGAGTCACATAATCATTTATTTTATGACTACGAGTACTCATCTAGAATTATGATTAGACTGAAATGAAAGAAGAGCAATATCATGCAACTCAGAGAAAACTTGAAGATGAATTATTACACCTAAGTAGTGGTCGGTGTGGATCGGGCTTGTTGAATTTGATAAACCAAAGAACAATTACTACTGTCGTGCACCACATTTCGAAGGAGTGAAATAGGCAAAATTTCGAAGGCAAAAAAATGAAACCATGTAACAACCCGTAAAATGCGAGCCAGTTTGAAATTTTTATTTTGGCAATTTTAGCGAATTTTGATTATTTAAAATGAATTATTTTAAATAATATCGACGAGAAATTTATTTTGAATATAATTCGAACGTATATATTATACGCGTCGTCGTTAGAATATAAATAATTATATATAATTATAAATAGAATTGAAAATGGCGCGGTAGTTCGATAATTCGATTTCAAACTTCAATTGAATGTACCGGGTGCAAAACAATCCGGATTTTAGTGAAACCAAAAATAATGGAATCTAATTGATAATATCTTTCCAACGAATCCGAATAATCAAAAGTTCGTAGCGGGAATCAAAAGATATGTCCAGTTGAAAATTCTGAATAGTCGCTATGGAATTCAGGCCCTTAAAAATGGACATTTTGCAAACGACCTCGGATTTCGATGAAACCAGTTTTGTTGGGTCCGGGATGTAAAGTTATTGCTAGGTTTCAAGTTTCATAATTTTTCGAATCAATATGTGAGCGTGGCAAGAGAAAACGCATTTGACCGGTTTTAGTTGATTTTAATCGACTGGAAATTGGCCATTTTTCAAACGGTCTCAGAATTCAACGAAACTAGTTTTGTTAGGACCGTATCGTCAATACGAAGCTAGAAAATATTTTTATGGGATTTATAGAGTTAGTATGTGACCCCGGTAATTTGAAATGTACGTTTAAAATTCAATATAGTGATTTAAATGTAAATTAAACGGAAACTGATTCAAATGGTCAAATCAGCTTGCGATACATATCCCATTGTGTTCGAAATGGGGGTAAAACGCTATGGACGACAGGCGGTGGGCCTCGTTTCGAGGTCGTATGTGAAAGTCAACTTTTAGAAAATAAATAATATAAAATAAAATAAAATAATAAAAAAAAAATATTCCCTCCTCCCCTTTTATCCTCCTGCCCCCCCCCCTCCGTTCGTTTAAATTTCAAACTAAGAATAAAAAAAAAAAAAACAAGAGAACCGAATCCTTAATCGACGTTGACCACCGCAACACCCTCCGGCTCAGGCGTCCATAACTCCACCTCCTCCCAAGTCGTCGACGATGATCCCCGCCTTCCTCTGGAACCCGCTGCAACTTCGGAAGTCGCGCCCAAATCGCGAGGCCATCGAGGCGTCGAGTTCAACCGTGGGTGGTGGCGCCGGAGCAGGGAAGAATGGCGGAGGTCGTGGCGGCATCAAATTGAGGCCTCGCGCCTCGAGATGCGTGAAATCTGAAGCCCTAGGGGTTGAGAGTCTTCGACAGGCAACGACCAGAACTGGAAGGAGGAAAGGGTAATTAAAACTTTGTTTTATTTATTTAGAAACATTATTTTTGAATCTGAAAACATTATTTTTAAATCTAAAAATGTGGTCTTTAAAATTGAAATTTGAAAATAAAAATAAGCATTGTTTTTGAAAATGAAAAAAAAAAAGAGATTTTAAAAACTGATTTAAAAATTTGAAAACTGGATTTTTAAAAGATTTAAAAACTGTATTTAAAAAAAAAGATTTTAAAAACTGATTTAAAAATTTGAAAACTGGATTTTTAAAAGATTTAAAAACTGTATTTAAAAAAAGATTAGAACTTTGAAAGGTGAAAAGATAGGATTTTTATTTGGTAAAAGGTATGATCTTTGTATTTTTAAAAGTGATTAAAAATATGATTTTTATATTTTTAAAGTATTAAAAATATAATCTTTACTATATAGAAATATTAAAAATATGGTTTTTATATTTTTAAAGTATTAAAAATATAATCTTTATAGGATAGAGAACATAAAAATATCATCTTTGTGTATGTAGCAAAATAAAAATCTGATTTTTATTTTATATACGTTGAAATGAAGTGTTTATTTTTATAAAGGCGAAACCTTTATTTTTGAAAGGGCGAAATCTTTATATGAAGAATAAGGTGATAAAAATATAATCTTTATCTATATAGAGCGTGATAGTAAAAATATGATTTTTATATATTGAATAGCATAGAAAAAATTCGATTTTTAAATATATGAAGTGATTATAAAAATAGGATTTCTAAATTGAAAGGGAATAAATAAAAATGTGATTTTTATTTTAAAGACATCGAAATATAAAAATGTGTGATTTTTATATATATAGTGACTACGGGCAACGAAGATGACGAAGATGCGATAGCGATGAAGTTTTCTATCAGTGAAGTGCCGTGGAGCTAGGATAGCTATATGTGAGAATTTCTCACCTTTCAATTTCTTTTTCTAGTTATATATATACTAGGATGCAGACGGTGCTTAGTAGCACCCGACACAATCGTCCACAAACCATGGACTTGTTTGTTTGGTTGCGTAGATTAGTTGGATGATTTGATTTGAAATTGAACTGTTTGGTGAAATAAATTGATTGATTGATGTGTGAATGGCGTGGGCCTTCACTAGACCGGGGATAAGGCTAGGCCTCGTCCCGTTTCTAGTATCGTGCCGTTATGCCGCCGAAATTTTCTAAAATAAGTTAGAAAAATAAAGATATCATTTTATTGAATAGAAATGAATTGAATAGAAATTCATAGGTTGAAATAAAATGTTTTATCGTTAAAAATATAATTTTTAACGTAAAGTGAATAAAATAAAATATTCATTTATAAACCGGACGGTTTGTTTATGTACACCTATTTGAATGACATTGATTGGGACGATAAATTTTACACATCGCCCAACTGCACTAATAAAATATGTGTTTGATTGTTTGAAACCCCACACGGGTGTTGGGATGAAATTTGAAATTCACTCATCCTGATTGATTAAATATGTCGATCGATAGATTGACAGGCTGTTATAAGCGTTAGATATCTATATCTGATGCTTATACAGTGTAGTGCACTTTGGTTGATGATTGATTATTTTTCAATGCTATTATATACATGTGTTGTATGAAAATCCATATAATTAACTTTATATGGTAATTGATTGGGCCTCATTCTAATTTAGAAAATAAATATTCATTGGTTGAATAGAATATTTGAAAATAAAAATGTATGAAGCCGTGTTGACTAGATTGACGCCATTTTGACGTGAACGATATTTATATCGATTTTATTCATTTTAAAATGAATATCGAAAAATGAATTGAAAACGATTTCGAAATGAATTGAATTGAAAACGATTTCGAAATGAATTGAATTGAAAACGATTTCGAAATGAATTGAATTGAAAACGATTTCGAAATGAATTGAATTGAAAACGATTTCGAAATGAATTGAATTGAAAACGATTTCGAAATGAATTGAATTGAAAACGATTTCGAAATGAATTGAATTGAAAACGATTTCGAAATGAATTGAATTGAAAACGATTTCGAAATGAATTGAATTGAAAAACGATTTCGAAATGAATTGAATTGAAAACGATTTCGAAATGAATTGAATTGAAAACGATTTCGAATTGAATTTAATTAAAAACGATTTCGAAATGAATTGAATTGAAAACGATTTCGAAATGAATTGAATTGAAAACGATTTCGAAATGAATTGAATTGAAAACGATTTCGAAATGAATTGAATTGAAAACGAATTCAAATTGAATTGAAAGCGAATTGAAATGAATTCAAATTGAATTGAAATTTGAATTGAATAGAAATGAATTTTGAAACGAATCTATAAAGAAGAATTCAATTTTGCTTTGAATTGAAATGGAAGTTGAAATAGATTTTGAAACGAATTTTAAAACTATTTATATAATTCGTTTTAAATAGAAATCGACGAAGTATATATTATATATATTATATATATAATATAATGGCCTGAATAGAATGCGCCTCGCCGCGGCAGTTCGCGAATTTCGACCATTTATTTCAAACGGACATTGCGGGAGATCCAACCGTCGGATTCTCCTAAAACCGGAACCGTTGGGTTCGTATCGAAAAGAGCTTCCTAATGAATGTGAGAAATTTGAAATCTAACGGTTGGATTTGGGATTATGTCCAAATCAAATTTGAAAAAGGTCGCTGTAAGTGCAGTTCGATGGCCGTTGATGGAAATCGACTGTACGGGCCTTGATAAAATTATTAAAAATAGTAATAATTTGTGTAAAATCATAAGAAATGATTTGGGAGAAAATTGGGATGAAAAACTCCATATTTGAAAAGATAAAAATAGATTTTTATCGAAATGAACTAGTTTTGAACTAGAATTATAATTCTATTTATTTTTAAATAAATAAATTGAATTCGAAAAGGGTTTTAAAATAACCAAAATTTCCAATGATTGCATTGGAGTGGATTTGAATCGAAATTGTCTTCGGAATATTTCGATGTTGGAATTCGTGATTATACAGGTGTTGTTATGGAAATTTGAAAGATATATATTTATATCGTTATTTCCAATACGACATTTGTTAGTCATAGAATTTGATATTGAATATAAGCCGATATATTTTCTATTCAGAGCCTTGTATTGAATATCGAATGTGATTTGGGTTTATCGTGAACTGTGTTTTAAATGGCACTGATTCTTTAACCCAGTTAACGATTAAAACTAAGTGGAGTTTTAATGAATCTTTGATTAGATTGAAAAGAACGAGAATGGAGTATCACCAGTTTTACTCCAGGCGATAGTTAAATCTTTAATTAGATTTGAACGTGAAATGGTAATTGAATTTACCGATAACACTGTGGTGTTAGATATGAAGTATAACCAGTTTTACTTCACGGGATGAATAGGTTGGGATTGGGAAATAAAATAAATAATTACTTCGGTGTGGTTCGCTAATCCCGACTAGTTTGGATTGATATTCAAAGGAGATTAAAGAATAAATTTAAAGAATTTATCTTGGATAAAATTAATGGGAACTTTTCCCAAAGTATAGGAATATTTGAATAAAAGAATATTCTGAATTGGAATGAGGCGTATGTTGTGTTTGTGTAACACTTTTATAATATATACGCGAGTTATTCAGAAAGACCGGGTTTATCCCATTCTGAATAACTGATTCGACGTGGTGTAGAAGATGAAGACGGTGGTCGAAGACCGGAAGTCTTCACGTCGTTTGGGTGATAACTGATGATCTTGATTGGGCTGTACACCCAAGAAGATGGAAATAGTTGGTGATCGTCCAGACGTACTTGGAGATCGATGGATATGCGAGGTACTAGGTGCCTCCGGTTTTGTTCGGACCCAGAACGGACTTGTGAATGGACTGTGTGTCTGACATTGGATTTTAGTCTGTGTGATTGATTTCTATTAAATATATATCTGTTTGGCGGCGGAGAATTTATTCTCTTGCTTAACGCCCTTCTCTGAGACGTACGAGCTCAGGGGTTATATATTGATGGATATTAAACGCATGGAGTGAATTGCCTGTGTGGCATGCCTAAGTGGCAATGGATCAAGGCTTCTGTTGAAAAGCAAAGTCTTGTGGTGATGATCAAAGCATAGCCTGTGTGGCACAGCTTTGTGTAACGTGAATTCGCGAGCCTCGCACCCCGGTTGTGAACCAAAAACGGGAGAGGACCTCAGGGAGGGCATGCGTTTCTTTCTAGCTAGAAGTGGCGTCAGTGGTTTTACACGCCCTGACGAGTTTGACTTATGTGGTTGTTGCTGTTGCGAGGCGCCTCGGTTATATCGGTTTCGGCCGATGCATTCTGGCCGGCAGACGGACCAGACTTACACCCCATAGGGTGGGGAAACGTAGTGTTCAGGAATTTTAATCCACATCGGTGGACCGGCCCTGACGATCCAAAGGCTTGACAGAGTACTTGCCTGAGGCTTGGGCTAGACAGTCTCGAATCGGTAGAGGACGATCCATGGCCTCGGTTCATAGATGGAAATCCAATTTCCAAATACGTGACATTTGCGGTTTTAATTGTAGAACCTAGTATGGTGACATAGTGGGATGGGGCGCTCATGCCGCCTATGATTGATACTTATGATTTGAAGTTGTTTTATACACTATGCACTTATAATAGTATCAAATGATTTGTTTTCAACGTATCAAGCATTCTTGGCTATTATAAGGTAAAAACCCTATCCTCCGGCTTGCGATTGCATTGTGTGATGGGAACTGGGTCTTATAATAGCTTCATTTTTCTTTGTTTTAGCATTGCGCTGTTTGTTTTTTGCACTGGTATTCTTGGGAGGAAACCCGTTCCGTGTTATATGGCGTGGTCCCTTGATTTACCTAATGATTTAAAATAAAGATTAACTGTTTTAGTTCTCACACCAGTCCCATGACTGACCTGGAGTTTATTGTTTTAACCTAAACTCTGGGTGCCCTTATTTTGACATGGGCAGCTAGTAGTTTTGGTTTTGCAGATTTATATTCACAGGATCCTGGTTTACAGCTGGAACGATATCCGGAAAGCTTTGTATCCGTATATCTCATTCTAGTTGTGTATTGTATTATTTTTCCGCTGCGATGTATTTAAATGTAATTTAAATCTCTGATATTTCTGTGTAATATTCATTTATACTCCGTATATTCTCGTCATCTGATGCATTGTTGTAATAAGCAATGAAATGTTCTCTTATATGTGTTCTGTTGTGGCTTGTTCTCAAACGATAGGGCATTTCGAACGGCCTGGATCGGTTTAGCGACTGGTTCGGACCGAGCGAAATTCCTTGCTCGTCACAGTTGGTATCAGAGCATTGGTTTACAAAGCTCAGAGAACAAGGCACATTTGAATCATACGAAAGAATTCATCAGATATTGGATTAGTAATATCCAATGAGAATGACTCGTTAGAGATAGGATCAGTAGTATCCTAGAACGAGTGTGAAGAGTATATTTTAAAAAAAAAATGAAAACAAATTTTGTTTTAAAAATTTAAATCAATTGTTCGTATTTGATTATTTATTTTATATTGATTAGGACAATCCAAAATATAAAGATTTTTGCGTATGCGCCTAGCTAGCGTGTATTCGAAGTTTTAATATATTGGATAGATATAGCATCACACCCTAGTCGCCCGGAGATGATGTTGATAATGACCATGGCATCATCAATATTTATGTTCGTGCTCCGAAGGTGTGATTTCTATATATTTCCTATAGATTGGTGTGAGAACCAAAATTAGATAGGGCCTATGGTTGTGATTTGGCATCAAAAATCTGATTTTTGACTATGTATAAAAATTATGAATTTGAAACTCTAATTCACTAATTGATTGATGTTTGTGTTGTTTGTTTATTTGTTCGCTAATTTTTAGCCATTTAGCCTAATTGAAACAAATATTGAATTGTATTGAAAATTGGTCGCATTTGCTTGCATATACATATATATATCATTGAACAGGTCATAGCAAGGAGGCTAGAGCCAGAGAATAAAATTTGTTTGCCCGACAAATAGGTACATGTTTACTACATAATTTCCTGTTTTGTTTGGGTGACGATGATTTTATGAGCCTATTGACTAGCCGCTTGGCTTTTTCTTTTTCTTTTTGAGATCTGAAGGACCGGGGAAGCTATTTGAAATTCCCCGATGCTCCCGGTGCAGGGGAGGTTATGGCGAAATTTTTCAAAAATTTAGGGTGTTAGCCAAATTTTTGAAATTTTGAAAATTCTCAGAAACTAAAAAGTTGGAGAATGCAAGCCAGATCGAACGTAGAGTTGATTAATCAAACCACTTTCGACTTTGTTCCTTTTCGGGGACGAAAAGTTTTAAGTGGGGGAGATTGTAACAACACGTAAAATGCGAGCCAGTTTGAAATTTTTATTTTGGCAATTTTAGCGAATTTTGATTATTTAAAATGAATTATTTTAAATAATATCGACGAGAAATTTATTTTGAATATAATTCGAACGTATATATTATACGCGTCGTCGTTAGAATATAAATAATTATATATAATTATAAATAGAATTGAAAATGGCGCGGTAGTTTGATAATTCGATTTCAAACTTCAATTGAATGTACCGGGTGCAAAACAATCCGGATTTTAGTGAAACCAAAAATAATGGAATCTAATTGATAATATCTTTCCAACGAATCCGAATAATCAAAAGTTCGTAACGGGAATCAAAAGATATGTCCAGTTGAAAATTCTGAATAGTCGCTATGGAATTCAGGCCCTTAAAAATGGACATTTTGCAAACGACCTCGGATTTCGATGAAACCAGTTTTGTTGGGTCCGGGATGTAAAGTTATTGCTAGGTTTCAAGTTTCATAATTTTTCGAATCAATATGTGAGCGTGGCAAGAGAAAACGCATTTGACCGGTTTTAGTTGATTTTAATCGACTGGAAATTGGCCATTTTTCAAACGGTCTCAGAATTCAACGAAACTAGTTTTGTTAGGACCGTATCGTCAATACGAAGCTAGAAAATATTTTTATGGGATTTATAGAGTTAGTATGTGACCCCGGTAATTTGAAATGTACGTTTAAAATTCAATATAGTGATTTAAATGTAAATTAAACGGAAACTGATTCAAATGGTCAAATCAGCTTGCGATACATATCCCATTGTGTTCGAAATGGGGGTAAAACGCTATGGACGACAGGCGGTGGGCCTCGTTTCGAGGTCGTATGTGAAAGTCAACTTTTAGAAATTAAATAATATAAAATAAAATAAAATAAAATAATAAAAAAAAAAATATTCCCTCCTCCCCTTTTATCCTCCTGCCCCCCCCCCCCCCCGTTCGTTTTAATTTCAAACTAAGAATTAAAAAAAAAAAAAAAAGAGAACCGAATCCCTAATCGACGTTGACCACCGCTACACCCTCCGGCTCAGGCGTCCACAACTCCACCTCCTCCCAAGTCGTCGACGATGATCCCCTCCTTCCTCTGGAACCCGCTGCAACTTCGGAAGTCGCGCCCAAATCGCGAGGCCATCGAGGCGTCGAGTTCAACCGTGGGTGGTGGCGCCGGAGCAGGGAAGAATGGCGGAGGTCGTGGCGGCATCAAATTGAGGCATCGCGCCTCGAGATGCGTGAAATCTGAAGCCCTAGGGGTTGAGAGTCTTCGACAGGTAACGACCAGAACTGGAAGGAGGAAAGGGTAATTAAAACTTTGTTTTATTTATTTAGAAACATTATTTTTGAATCTGAAAACATTATTTTTAAATCTAAAAATGAGGTCTTTAAAATTGAAATTTGAAAATAAAAATAAGCATTGTTTTTGAAAACGAAAAAAAAAGAGATTTTAAAAACTGATTTAAAAATTTGAAAACTGGATTTTTAAAAGATTTAAAAACTGTATTTAAAAAAAAAGATTTTAAAAACTGATTTAAAAATTTGAAAACTGGATTTTTAAAAGATTTAAAAACTGTATTTAAAAAAAAAGAGATTTTAAAAACTGATTTAAAAATTTGAAAACTGGATTTTTAAAAGATTTAAAAACTGTATTTAAAAAAAGATTAGAACTTTGAAAGGTGAAAAGATAGGATTTTTATTTGGTAAAAGGTATGATCTTTATATTTTTAAAAGTGATTAAAAATATGATTTTTATATTTTTAAAGTATTAAAAATATAATCTTTACTATATAGAAATATTAAAAATATGGTTTTTATATTTTTAAAGTATTAAAAATATAATCTTTATAGGATAGAGAACATAAAAATATCATCTTTGTGTATGTAGCAAAATAAAAATCTGATTTTTATTTTATATACGTTGAAATGAAGTGTTTATTTTTATAAAGGCGAAACCTTTATTTTTGAAAGGGCGAAATCTTTATATGAAGAATAAGGTGATAAAAATATAATCTTTATCTATATAGAGCGTGATAGTAAAAATATGATTTTTATATATTGAATAGCATAGAAAAAATTCGATTTTTAAATATATGAAGTGATTATAAAAATAGGATTTCTAAATTGAAAGGGAATAAATAAAAATGTGAATTTTATTTTAAAGACATCGAAATATAAAAATGTGTGATTTTTATATATATAGTGACTACGGGCAACGAAGATGACGAAGATGCGATAGCGATGAAGTTTTCTATCAGTGAAGTGCCGTGGAGCTAGGATAGCTATATGTGAGAATTTCTCACCTTTCAATTTCTTTTTCTAGTTATATATATACTAGGATGCAGACGGTGCTTAGTAGCACCCGACACAATCGTCCACAAACCATGGACTTGTTTGTTTGGTTGCGTAGATTAGTTGGATGATTTGATTTGAAATTGAACTGTTTGGTGAAATAAATTGATTGATTGATGTGTGAATGGCGTGGGCCTTCACTAGACCGGGGATAAGGCTAGGCCTCGTCCCGTTTCTAGTATCGTGCCGTTATGCCGCCGAAATTTTCTAAAATAAGTTAGAAAAATAAAGATATCATTTTATTGAATAGAAATGAATTGAATAGAAATTCATAGGTTGAAATAAAATGTTTTATCGTTAAAAATATAATTTTTAACGTAAAGTGAATAAAATAAAATATTCATTTATAAACCGGACGGTTTGTTTATGTACACCTATTTGAATGACATTGATTGGGACGATAAATTTTACACATCGCCCAACTGCACTAATAAAATATGTGTTTGATTGTTTGAAACCCCACACGGGTGTTGGGATGAAATTTGAAATTCACTCATCTTGATTGATTAAATATGTCGATCGATAGATTGACAGGCTGTTATAAGCGTTAGATATCTATATCTGATGCTTATACAGTGTAGTGCACTTTGGTTGATGATTGATTATTTTTCAATGCTATTATATACATGTGTTGTATGAAAATCCATATAATTAACTTTATATGGTAATTGATTGGGCCTCATTCTAATTTAGAAAATAAATATTCATTGGTTGAATAGAATATTTGAAAATAAAAATGTATGAAGCCGTGTTGACTAGATTGACGCCATTTTGACGTGAACGATATTTATATCGATTTTATTCATTTTAAAATGAATATCGAAAAATGAATTGAAAACGATTTCGAAATGAATTGAATTGAAAACGATTTCGAAATGAATTGAATTGAAAACGATTTCGAAATGAATTGAATTGAAAACGATTTCGAAATGAATTGAATTGAAAACGATTTCAAAATGAATTGAATTGAAAACGATTTCGAAATGAATTGAATTGAAAACGATTTCGAAATGAATTGAATTGAAAACGATTTCGAAATGAATTGAATTGAAAACGATTTCGAAATGAATTGAATTGAAAACGATTTCGAAATGAATTGAATTGAAAAACGATTTCGAAATGAATTGAATTGAAAACGATTTCGAAATGAATTGAATTGAAAACGATTTCGAAATGAATTTAATTGAAAACGATTTCGAAATGAATTGAATTGAAAACGATTTCGAAATGAATTGAATTGAAAACGATTTCGAAATGAATTGAATTGAAAACGATTTCGAAATGAATTGAATTGAAAACGATTTCGAAATGAATTGAATTGAAAACGAATTCAAATTGAATTGAAAGCGAATTGAAATGAATTCAAATTGAATTGAAATTTGAATTGAATAGAAATGAATTTTGAAACGAATCTATAAAGAAGAATTCAATTTTGCTTTGAATTGAAATGGAAGTTGAAATAGATTTTGAAACGAATTTTAAAACTATTTATATAATTCGTTTTAAATAGAAATCGACGAAGTATATATTATATATATTATATATATAATATAATGGCCTGAATAGAACGCGCCGCGCCGCGGCAGTTCGCGAATTTCGACCATTTATTTCAAACGGACATTGCGGGAGATCCGACCGTCGGATTCTCCTAAAACCGGAACCGTTGGGTTCGTATCAAAAAGAGCTTCCTAATGAATGTTAGAAATTTGAAGTCTAACGGTTGGATTTGGGATTATGTCCAAATCAAATTTGAAAAAGGTCGCTGTAAGTGCAGTTCGATGGCCGTTGATGGAAATCGACTGTACGGGCCTTGATAAAATTATTAAAAATAGTAATAATTTGTGTAAAATCATAAGAAATGATTTGGGAGAAAATTGGGATGAAAAACTCCATATTTGAAAAGATAAAAATAGATTTTTATCGAAATGAACTAGTTTTGAACTAGAATTATAATTCTATTTATTTTTAAATAAATAAATTGAATTCGAAAAGGGTTTTAAAATAACCAAAATTTCCAATGATTGCATTGGAGTGGATTTGAATCGAAATTGTCTTCGGAATATTTCGATGTTGGAATTCGTGATTATACAGGTGTTGTTATGGAAATTTGAGAGATATATATTTATATCGTTATTTCCAATACGACATTTGTTAGTCGTAGAATTTGATATTGAATATAAGCCGACATATTTTCTATTCAGAGCCTTGTATTGAATATCGAATGTGATTTGGGTTTATCGTGAACTGTGTTTTAAATGGCACTGATTCTTTAACCCAGTTAACGATTAAAACTAAGTGGAGTTTTAATGAATCTTTGATTAGATTGAAAAGATCGAGAATGGAGTATCACCAGTTTTACTCCAGGCGATAGTTAAATCTTTAATTAGATTTGAACGTGAAATGGTAATTGAATTTACCGATAACACCGTGGTGTTAGATATGAAGTATAACCAGTTTTACTTCACGGGATGAATAGGTTGGGATTGGGAAATAAAATAAATAATTACTTCGGTGTGGTTTGCTAATCCCGACTAGTTTGGATTGATATTCAAAGGAGATTAAAGAATAAATTTAAAGAATTTATCTTGGATAAAATTAATGGGAACTTTTCCCAAAGTATAGGAATATTTGAATAAAAGAATATTCTGAATTGGAATGAGGCATATGTTGTGTTTGTGTAACACTTTTATAATATATACGCGAGTTATTCAGAAAGACCGGGTTTATCCCATTCTGAATAACTGATTCGACGTGGTGTAGAAGATGAAGACGGTGGTCGAAGACCGGAAGTCTTCACGTCGTTTGGGTGATAACTGATGATCTTGATTGGGCTGTACACCCAAGAAGATGGAAATAGTTGGTGATCGTCCAGACGTACTTGGAGATCGATGGATATGCGAGGTACTAGGTGCCTCCGGTTTCGTTCGGACCCAGAACGGACTTGTGAATGGATTGTGTGTCTGACATTGGATTTTAGTCTGTGTGATTGATTTCTATTAAATATATATCTGTTTGGCGGCGGAGAATTTATTCTCTTGCTTAACGCCCTTCTCTGAGACGTACGAGCTCAGGGGTTATATATTGATGGATATCAAACGCATGGAGTGAATTGCCTGTGTGGCATTCCTAAGTGGCAATGGATCAAGGCTTCTGTTGAAAAGCAAAGTCTTGTGGTGATGATCAAAGCATAGCCTGTGTGGCACAGCTTTGTGTAACGTGAATTCGCGAGCCTCGCACCCCGGTTGTGAACCAAAAACGGGAGAGGACCTCAGGGAGGGCATGCGTTTCTTTCTAGCTAGAAGTGGCGTCAGTGGTTTTACACGCCCTGACGAGTTTGACTTATGTGGTTGTTGCTGTTGCGAGGCGCCTCGGTTATATCGGTTTCGGCCGATGCATTCTGGCCGGCAGACGGACCAGACTTACACCCCATAGGGTGGGGAAACGTAGTGTTCAGGAATTTTAATCCACATCGGTGGACCGGCCCTGACGATCCAAAGGCTTGACAGAGTACTTGCCTGAGGCTCGGGCTAGACAGTCTCGAATCGGTAGAGGACGATCCCTGGCCTCGGTTCATAGATGGAAATCCAATTTCCAAATACGTGACATTTGCGGTTTTAATTGTAGAACCTAGTATGGTGACATAGTGGGATGGGGCGCTCATGCCGCCTATGATTGATACTTATGATTTGAAGTTGTTTTATACACTATGGACTTATAATAGTATCAAATGATTTGTTTTCAACGTATCAAGCATTCTTGGCTATTATAAGGTAAAAACCCTATCCTCCGGCTTGCAATTGCATTGTGTGATGGGAACTGGGTCTTATAATAGCTTCATTTTTCTTTTTTTTAGCATTGCGCTGTTTGTTTTATGCACTGGTATTCTTGGGAGGAAACCCGTTCCGTGTTATACGGCGTGGTCCCTTGATTTACCTAATGATTTAAAATAAAGATTAACTGTTTTAGTTCTCACACCAGTCCCATGACTGACCTGGAGTTTATTGTTTTAACCTAAACTCTGGGTGCCCTTATTTTGACACGGGCAGCTAGTAGTTTTGGTTTTGCAGATTTATATTCACAGGATCCTGGTTTACAGCTGGAACGATATCCGGAAAGCTTTGTATCCGTATATCTCATTCTAGTTGTGTATTGTATTATTTTTCCGCTGCGATGTATTTAAATGTAATTTAAATCTCTGATATTTCTGTGTAATATTCATTTATACTCTGTATATTCTCGTCATCTGATGCATTGTTGTAATAAGCAATGAAATGTTCTCTTATATGTGTTCTGTTGTGGCTTGTTCTCAAACGATAGGGCATTTCGAACGGCCTGGATCGGTTTAGCGACTGGTTCGGACCGAGCGAAATTCCTTGCTCGTCACAAACCAGGTTAGAATACTAGCAATATTGAAGCTGACATCAAAATTATTAGCAAATATACTAATAACAGGAATCTTCACACTGACGATTGAGATTTGTGTGGTTAAGTGGGCATATCTATTTGTATGGGCTAGTTTTATTTGTAATGGCTTCGGCCTAAGCAATACCACCAAAACTAGATCTATTCACACCCCAACTATTGCCTTTCCCACCACCTTATTTAAACAAAATTTATCAAATTCCATCTTTTTCTTTTCCCACCCCAGAATATAACGAAAGTACCATTCATTTTATACTAAAAAAACAACTTAAAATTAATAATGGAATGAAAGAAGAGATGAAATAAAAAGTACCGAATTGTAATTTGTAATTCCTTTTTTATTTTTTTCATCAATGGCATGATCTAAAACATTATACTTCAGTTTAATTAAAAAACTATTGAACTTTAAATCAAACTCTTAAAAACAAAAGATCTTAAGAAAAAATATCAAATCTAAAATATAACATCATTTCCTTATAAATCGTAACTGTCTTCTTTAGTCAACTTTATTATTCTTGTCTTATTTTTCCGCTTCACTATTATTAAAGTGCATAATAAAATGAAATGATGAATATGAACTGCTTTTTGATCACCAGTCCATTGTGAAAAATTATCTTGGGTTTGATGTACTCAGTTTGTGTAATAATCTAAGTGTAATTTTATTGACTGCAAATATATTTTCATTCTATAAGATCAACAGCGTAATTTCTGTCATTAAAATTGATGGTTGGCAGTACATTGGCCTTCTATAAATGAGTCACTAACCATATTACTAGCAATATTATCACCAATGCTTACGGTGATTTTAAAAAATTTCAAAAATCAAATTATGAATATTTTGAAAAATCAATACTCTAATACCAAATGTAAGAATGCAGAACATGGGTCATAAGGATAAATTAACACTGGAGGGAAAATGAATAGTGTTTTATAACTTACGTGAATCTTTTTAAACTTTTAACAAAAATACAAATATTAATGCAACTGATAAACACAAAAATAGGCGCCCAAATAGTCGGGATTTTTCAGATGTACTTGGAAGAGCTTGGAGCAGGAGGCTTCAGCAATTTATAGCTATTGTTTATTTCCGCTGTGTTGCAAGTGTTGTACTCTGATGATGATATATACACATAAGTACATATTTGTATTTCAAAATTATGTAATATAATATATTTTATTCGTTCTGCTGTGAGATTCGTGTTTACTCTGATGTTGTTATATTTATTTCATTCTTCTTCTTCTTCTTCTTCTTCTATTCTAAACTTCTTTCTATTTCTCACGTTCTAACTTCTTTCTATTAATGATCTGTAAATTCGTAGTGCTTGGTTAGTCGATATGGTATTTGTGTCGATAATCAGGATCGGGAAATTTCCAATTCATTACAGTGTAATGTCCCGTATTTTTGATAGTCAGATATTTAATATATTTTATTATATTAAATATTGAATTGGAATTATAAATGGATTTATAATATATATTTTGTTTATTAAACGATGTCCGAACATATAATTTATATTTAAATTATAATTCGAGCTTGTAAAGTCGCGGTGATTCATAATTTATGACTTGAACTTCAATTGAATATACATAATCCATTTTAAGTCGGAACTCTATGAAACAAGAAACATTTGAATCGATTTGATTATAATTTTCTAATGGAAGAGAAAAAATGGAGATTTCAGCTTATGGATTATTAGTTATGTCCGATTCAAATTTTCGAATAGTCGCAATGGTATTCGTTAATAAATGATAACGTTTATTATATAATTAAATAGGATTTTTAATATAACTTGAATATTGCTTAAACTAAAATTATATATTATTTGGTTTAAAACCCATATTGGTTTATTTTGAAGCTGTATAATATTTCACATGGAGATATATGATAATAATAATTTATTATAATTTAAACGGTTTTAATTATGTTTTATCGATAGTATATAAACCTTCAAAATAGCTTTCTTTTCAAACGACCTTAGTTTCCAATGAATTTTATTGGAATGCGTATAGCTAATTTTTGCTAGATTTCCAGTCTGGAGCCAATCAGAGTTGTTTTATCAGTGTGTGCAATTTAAAGGTGAGCTAATAAATAAACTGAAATTAAAATAATATTGTTGTGCAAACGGAGTTGATTTCAATGAAATTAGTTTCATTAGGACCGGAACTTTGATACGTGGTGGTGTATCCATTTTCATTGTGTTTGGAGTTCACGTGTATCGATCCGAATTTAAAGGTTAACGGTTATAAGCCATAAAGTTTGATACCATAGAAAAATACAAAATAAAACAACATATAACTTAACTTCTAAGTAATAAATTAAACACCTACCCTAAATAATGCACCTGCATACCTAATTTGCTTCTTCATGAAGTCTTAAACTACAATCATAACCGTAAGTCTACCTATACGAACGAGCATCTACCCATTTCCTTCTCTCCAAAATCATGCACAACCCCTACGTTTACACTATACATGCTGGGGCAGCCCTGGGCTAAGGCCATTAGGGCAGCCGCCTAGGGCCTCCGATCTCGAACTATGTGTACTTGGACATGTTTTGATAGTCTAGAACCTCTGATATCCTGACTGACCTAGGGCCTTCGATAATTTTTTGTGTTTCAGGGCCGGCCTTGCTGACTTGTCCTTATACCTTCATGCTTAAGTAAGTGTCACCGCTACCCAAAACTAAAATTTGTACAGGGCTGTTACTGAAAGGAAAATACGCTGCCAACTATCTAATTCTTTCAGCTACATTTGCATCTATCTATAGGTAGGATTTAACATCGGTCATATCTTCTTGCTTCTCCTCCTATAAATACGATGTGCAGATCGACATTTACTTCTTGTTGTAAAAATAAGTGTGCCTTGTCCATTCCTATAAACGAGCGAGCCTTCTGAACCTGAAAGATAAATTAAAAATAAAAATAAAAGAGAGAGCAGAATGAATGGGCTGACTACTAATTAAAGCTCAGTTTTAATGTCTCATGCATGGGTTCAACAAGCCGCAAGGTGAGGACTGGGTTCGAGGCAGAGGGAAAGGCTGATGATGCTGGTGGTGGAAGCGAGGTGCATGGTGGTGTGATGTCAAGTGATGTTCGGTGGCGTGGAGAAACTCGAGGAGGAGTTTGCGGGTACTGTTAGGTTGATGACGTGACATGAAGAATGGTGGGAGTTAAGAAGCATACAACATGCCGTTTGAAATAAATGGGGAAGCTCGACATGTGCAGTAAGTTTTCGAAAAACTATTTTGGGGAACAATATGTATACTGCGTGGAAGGAGAGAGGGACACAGGGTGCTTATTGGAGAAGGAGTCGAGCAGTACGGCATGAGGTTAGGGGGTGGGGGTCTGGCGAACTGAAGTTTGCGTGGGCGTTGGGTTTTCGTGCATGGGAGGAGTAGTGTGTCAGAGGTGGAGAAAGAACGGGAGGGTCGCGCAGTCGGGTCAGAAGCTATGTGAAATCAGGGTGAATGCGCGGGCTAGGAATAGAAGAATTGGGAAGAAGTGGAGGAATCATTCGAAAATAGAAATAGCAGGTGAAAATCATAAAAGTAAAAGAAGATGAATAATATACAATACGTTGTGCCTAATCATTTGATTATAACATGCTTAACTACATTTATACGCCTAAGCTAGTATTAGTTTTTACGGTTAATAGTTAAAACGTGGCCTAGGGAGGGATTGAAAATATACATGATCACATTAGTTATAACTTAGAGGTGGTGATTTATGTTAGTTAACAACATGCCTAAGCTTATTTAACAACATGGCTAGTTTTTTAAAACAAGTTTACATGATTTCCTAATAATGTGCCAACCGAAAATTATTTATGCCTAATCTAAGGTTAGTTTTGCCTAATCATGTTATATATGCCTACTGTTTATAATTACCTAATTAAGTTTTTTAATATGCCTATCTGGTTAAATAACGTGCCTGACCAATATAATTGAATATATTTAGAAGTTAAAATTATTATTTAAGTATTAATAATATTAGATTAAATAGTGTGTAACGTATGGAACTATAACATGTCATACAACAATGGTTTCAGATGAAACAAGTGGCATCATATCCGTATCGACGATCATGACAGATGAAACTAGTTTGAATAGAGTTGACAACTATTGGGGTTATTAGTTAAATTAAACGTCGATTTAATTTAATTAGAATGGACTGTTTCAGCGTTAAACGAATCAAGATGAGTTTACTCACTCAGTTTATCCCACTTATATTCTATATAAGTCAGATTTAATATTTGTGTGCTATGGTTGTTATTGCTGGATGTTTACTGAATATATTATCTTATATTGTTGACTCGATTAAATTAAACATTCGTTTAATATAATTTAGTTCAATCGTTATTTTTAACGATTGTAACCAATGGAGATAACTTACCATTTTGGCCATGTTTATAATAATAAAAACTTATAAAATAAACACTGGGATGTTTAAATTGTTGTTATTGGTTGATTATTGAAATTTTATCTGAATATTGAATTGAATGATTTTATCTAAAGTAACGTATTTGGTTGCAGGGAAAACAGGTTAGAGGAATCCATCTAGATTCCTCACATATATTAATTATTATTTATTTTCATATTACCATTATATGAACTATTCTTATTGGATGATTGATTTGGTTATTGACTGTTGATTGCAAAATTCAACATTTGTTTTGTTTTAACCAATGCGCAGTACTGGTTGAGTAATTGGCAGCATATGGCCTATAAATCAATCGTTTTACAAATATTGTTTCACCGTTAGGTGAATGGACATGAAGGAAGTTATAAAAACAATTATAACAGAAGATGGATCTAAAATATATTGTTTTAAATAAAAGTGTTAGCCTACTTTGTGAACTAGGCAACACAAAGTCAAGAAACCAACCGTTGAAGAGTATTTCAAGTTATGTGACTTCGGTTCGGATCGGAGGGAAGCTCCACAGTTCAGATTAATAGCAGCGTATCGGTTCGGATCGGGTAAAGTTCTCTGTTCGGATCGGATATCTCTTACTGGATAAATTGGTAAAACATACCTGATCGGATCGGAAGGCCAATGAATCTCAGGTGGATCGGAAAGCTGTCTGCTTGCCGCGACTTCGGAGCGGAGCGGAGTATGATTAGAGAAGAAGAGACGTTCAAGCTACTCCGGTTCGGGTCGGGTATTCCGATCCGAACCCCCAACCTGCATGTCTCCGACCCGCACCCATGATCCAGGAAAATCTCCTATAAAGCCGCCTGGAGAACCGGACCGGATGTGACCAATTCCTACCCCTAACGTCCATCTCATTGATGCGTTGTCTGCTTGATGGCCCATCCGAACCCGAAGAGAGGGCGATGGATGACACGTGTTCCGACCCGGATTGCATTTCAGGCAAATTCACACCTATAAATACCCCAACTAGAGACAAAGAGAAGGATCTTTTTCAGCACTTTTGAGAATCCAAGTACTTCCATCATCCGAATTCCTTCACTCCCGGAAAATCCAAACCATCTTTTATTTCTTGTTTTTATCTTTCTGAGTGAACAAAAGTGAGTTGTGAGCGAATCTTACATTGTATTTGTAATTGAATTCCTGAATATAGTGAAAACTAAGTGGACGTAGGCATTTCTTCGCCGAACCACTATAAACCTTGTGTGTTCATTTTTATTTCTGCTTTATTTTATCTTGTTTCTAATCAATTTGGGTGTTAGAACCACATTTGGGTCTAACATTTTGGTGCTTTCACTGAGAATCCTCATCTAAATTCTTTATTTTCCGGGATCTCTTTCTACTTTTTGGACCGTTGAGTTCGAAGAAGTGAATCCATAAGTGTCTCCACTTTCTTACATTCGTTGAAGTAATTGTCAAAGACTCATGGCCCGAGGAAAAGGCAAGGAAGTCCAGTCTGTTCAAGGAAATGGAGCTGATGAAGATCAGCAACATGCTGTTGTAACAAGGTCTAGGGGGCAGAGTTCAGCAGCAGGGAGAGTCAATGCAGGAAATCCGAACCGACAGCAAGGGGAAAGCTCCGATCCGAACCGAGTAGGAGACTCTGAAGCAGTGCACTCCCCCAGTCTGAACCGACCCGACTTGCTCGCTGCACACCGATCCGACCAGGGACCCCAGCTCCGATCCGACCCGACTTCCTACCTCCGATCCGACCCGATGCTTGGTGAAGCTGGAACATCTACTCGAGTCCCCGCGAATGCTCCAATTCCAGCTGCCAGGGTTGGAGACCAGGCCAATCCATCTGCTCCCATCACTCAAGGAGATTTCTCGCGCTTGCTCGATATGCTTGAGAGCACGAGGGAAGCTATGAGAGTTCATGAGCGTACCAACCTCATGATGCAGGAAAATATGAGGCTCATGAGTCGGGAAATCAGTGAGCTCCGCCGGCAAAGAACTCCGTCGCCAGTTCGTCATACACCAGTAGATCAATCTTCATCTTCTGAGGAAGAGAGGCCCCGTGAGCGAAGGCCACTCGAACGACCTCAGAACGTGGAGCAGCTAACGTTTGGATCTTTGGGATCTCGCGAGGATATCGCGCGAGCATTAAGAAACGATAGCCCATCTCGGGGGCAAAGACTCCAATCCCCTCTTCCCGAGATCGACCGGGAACGCGGGGAAAGGAATCGAGCAGAGGCAGCTCGAAGAAGAAGGGTGTCTCCTGAGCAAGAGCCCCGGAGGAACTCGGACACTAGGGCCAGGGAACCTGAGCAGCCCCTAACTAGTGCCGATGTGCAGGCGATGGTTCGTCGAATTATGTCCGAGAGCCGGAATTATACAAATGAAGACTACGGCATAGAGCGAAGCCATACTCCGTTCACTGACGACATCCTAGACTTCCAGTTCCCCCGACGCTTTAATTTGCCACAGATGGATAAATATAACGGAAGGACTGACCCAGGACAGCACTTGATGCGGTATTCGTGGCTTATGAATGCCGCTGCTGCCCCCGATGAAGTAAAATGCAAAGCGTTCCCAATCTACCTAGAAGATGTGGCTTTATTTTGGTTTACCCGACTTCCTCCTCGTTCAATTTCTAATTACAAAGAACTAAGCGAGCGTTTCATGAACCAGTTCCGACTACATGCTCGAAAGTCCAAGAGCGTTATTGAATTGTCAAGGATCAAACAGGCACCAGGAGAATCTTTAAGGGCATATTTAGATCGTTTTAACCAAGCTGTAACTGAGGTCAGTGACCCGCATGAGCCCACAATTCTGATGGCATTGAAGGAAGGAGTCGATCCCGAATCTGAGTTTGGAGACTACCTTTCTGGGAAGACACCCCCCACAAGGGCGATATTCTACGAAAAAGCCGATATTTATCTAAGACGAGAGGAGGCCCGGGCAAACCGGAAAAGAAAGTCTGAGACAGCTTCAAAGGAGAATGTGCAGAGTAATATTGCAGTGAAGCAGTCTGGGGAAAGCTCTGGCAAGGTTGAAGTAAATGTAGGAAACAAGGGAGGAAACAGCAATACTGGAAGCGGGGGAAACAACAACAACCGTAATTCGAACGGTAACAGGAGAAACAGAAATAGGGGAAGCGACCCAAACAAAAGGCCCCGATTCCAGAACTACGAGAACTACACACCACTGAATGACACGTTGGAAAATATTTACCTGGACACGTATAACGTGTTGCAATACAAAAGACCGCCACCTCGTGATTCGACCGAAAAAGAAATGGCGACAGGGAAATTTTGCTTGTTTCACGGAACGCATGGACATTCGACCAATGAGTGTCGACATTTGAGGGATGTAATTGAAAAGCTGCTGCGTGAGGGAAAGTTGGATGAGTACAAGGTTGCCCCGAGGGATAGGGGACAAGGAGAGCAGGCTCCAAAGCAAATCCTACCTGCTCCTAAGCCTACCGCGCAGCAGAAAGGTAAAGGGATCGTCATCAACTCCATAGTAGGCGGACCTCACCCGGCAATTCGAAGCTTTAGGTCAATGGACCAATATGTGAATGCCACCAAACATCTAGATGTGAATGAAGGTGACGAGTTGGAAGATACCACCCCCATCAAACAACAAAAAACCATGTTCGATGACGTGGTGTTTCGCAGCCGAGACAACACGGGAATACAATCTCCCACCAACGATCCGTTGGTTATTACTACCGCTATTGGGCCAGCGTTGGTCCATAAGGTATTAGTAGACAACGGAAGTTCCGTTAATATTTTGTTCAAGAAGTCATTTGATCAGATGAAGCTTGAGCCTGAAGATCTGAAACCTTGTGAAGGATGGATTAGAGGTTTCAACGGAGCGACGACAGCTCCTATGGGATATATAGAGTTGCCTGTGACCCTAGGGCAAGGAGAACGTAGAAGAGTGCGAATGCTCCAGTTTGTAGTACTGGACGTAGATTCGCCATATAACGCATTTTTAGGGAGGCCTGCCCTCGCTGAGTTTAGAATTTGTATCGCCCCTTGGTGCTTGTTACTAAAGTTCCCAACCGAAGCCGGGACTGGAGTAATAAGAGGGGATCAGGTTTCTGGACGGGCCTGCTATGTGGCCGAACTGAAGATGTTGATGAAAGGAGTTAGTGTTGAGAATAAGGAGGCCTCATCTCCCTCAAAGGGGGACTCAGCATAGCAATTAGAGAGGTTGAACCCAAGGGAGTTGCGAAAAGGAACACCTGAAGACCTGGATCCTAGAAAAGATGAGGAACCAGAGGCTAGGAATGCAACTCCTAATGAAGCAACAGTGGAAATACCTGTTGATAAAGCTGATCCGACGAAAGTTGTGAAGATTGGTTCCCAATTGGATCCACGTCATGCTGAAGAGCTGACGAACTTCTTAAAAGCGAACTTAGATGTGTTCGCCTGGACCCATGCTGACATGTGTGGGATATCGCCTTCCGTTATCAGTCACAAATTGAATGTAAGTCCGAAGCATCCACCTGTAAAGCAAAAGAGACGCATGCTGGGCCCAGAGAGGTCGGCTGCCCTCAAAGAGGAAGTAGAGAAGTTGAAGCAAAATGGATTTATTCGAGATTCGACCTATCCCGACTGGATATCGAATCCCGTTCTGGTAAAGAAGCCAAACGGAAAGTGGCGAACTTGTATTGACTTTTCAGATTTAAATAAGGCTTGCCCAAAAGATAGTTTCCCACTTCCCAGGATCGACCAGCTTGTAGACTCGACAGCAGGTCATGAACTTCTCTCTTTCATGGATGCATATTCTGGATACAATCAAATTCCTATGCATGTACCAGACCAAGAGCATACAAGTTTCATTACGAATCTGGGACTATATTGTTATGTTGTAATGCCATTCGGATTAAAAAACGCTGGAGCTACTTATCAGCGGTTGGTAAATAGAATGTTTTACGATCAGATAGGAAAAACCATGGAAGTTTATGTGGATGATATGCTGGTTAAATCAAAGCAGTCCTCCAGTCATACGCAAGACTTAGCAGAAATGTTTGGTATCTTGCGAAAATACCGTATGAAATTGAATCCTTTAAAATGTTCATTTGGAGTGGCGTCGGGAAAGTTCCTTGGCTTCATTGTGAGTTCCCGAGGAATTGAGATCAACCCTAGCCAGATAGCGGCGATTAGAAATATCGAAGAACCAAGGAAAATTAAAGACGTCCAAAGTCTGGCAGGAAAGGTAGCGGCGCTAAGTAGATTCGTCTCCAAAGCCACCGATAAATGTGTTCCATTCTTTGATTTGATAAAAAGGGGAAAGAAGAACTTCCAGTGGACTCCCGATTGTGTCGAGGCTTTTCAAAATCTGTTAGAACTGTTAGAAAAACCGCCAATCTTATCAAAGCCCGTAGACCATGAAGAACTATTTGTTTATCTAGCAGTCTCGGCTCACGCTGTCAGCACAGTTCTGGTTCGAGAGGAGGACAAAGTACAAAGGCCGGTATACTATGTGAGTAAGAAATTAGCAGCGGCAGAGCGCAACTACCCAAAGATCGAGAAGCTTGCTTATAGCCTCCTGATTGCATCCCGAAAGCTTCGTCACTACTTCCAAGCCCATCCAATAACCATATACACCGATCAGCCGTTAAGACAAGTGTTGCAGAGACCCGAAGCGTCGGGAAGGTTGATTAAATGGAACATAGAACTAAGCCAGTTTGATTTGAATTTTCAACCACGAAAGTCAATCAGGGGGCAAGCTCTAGCAGACTTTATTGCGGAATTCACCATTCCAGAGGAAGAAATAATCAATGACCGAGTGGTTAAATCCGAGGATGAGCTAAAGATGAATCCGTGGGAATTATATACAGATGGAGCTAAAAATGACCGAAGGTCCGGAGCTGGAATTGTCTTAGTCACTCCGGAGGGACGGTCGTTATATTACGCTCTGCGATTAGAATTTTCGGCAACAAACAACGACTCTGAGTATGAAGCCCTGATTGCCGGGCTGAAACTCGCTAAAGACCTTGGAGTAAAAGTGATGGATATATTTTGTGACTCTAAGATTGTTGTTTGTCAGGTGAGAGAGGAGTTCGCGGCTCGAGGACCTCGACTTGTCGCTTACCTTAAGAAAGTTAAAGAGCTATTAAGTAGCCTAGAGCGGTACAACATAACACATATTCCCAGAGAAGAAAACCAGAAAGCGGATAGACTAGCAAAATTAGCTAGTTCTGACAATCCAGAGGGGACCGAGGTAATTCCAATTGAAACGTTGGAGTCGCCAAGCTTTGAGTCAATGGACATAGAATTCGTTCTTGAAGCGGAACCAGAGAAGGAATCATGGATGACTCCAATCAAGAATTTTCTTAAGAATGGGACACTCCCATTAAAGAAGAGTGAAAAGAGAGCTGTAGTGCGCAGAGCTACCAGATATGTTATGCAAGACGATACCCTCTATAGACAAGGATTTTCTATGCCCCTGTTACGATGTATCGCACACGACGACATCAAGCGTGTACTGAGAGAAGTACACGAAGGTGAGTGTGGAGATCATACAGGAGGTCAAACTTTAGCAAAGAAAATATTGCGGTACGGATACTTCTGGCCTACGATCAACAAAGATGCAGCTGATTATTCACGACGCTGCGATAAGTGCCAGAGATTCGCCAAAATCCCCAGGGCACCATCAACCCAGCTTAAATCGATGGTGAGTCCTTGGCCATTTGCCACATGGGGAATCGATATCATTGGGGTTTTACCAATTGCTAAAGGGGGAGCTAAGTATGCCATAGTAGCCGTGGATTATTTCACGAAGTGGGTGGAAGCTGAACCCTTGACTAAGATCACCACAAGAAAGGTGATAAGTTTTGTGGTCCGAAATATTATATGCCGATTCGGAATCCCAAGAACAATTATTACCGACAACGGGACCCAATTTGATAGCACTGAATTCAGAAACTTTTGCCAGAAATATAAGATAGATAAACGATATACTGCAGTTGCCTATCCACAATCTAATGGGCAAGTAGAGGCAATAAACAAGGTAATAAAATCCATCCTCAAAAAGCGATTAGAGCGTGCAAAGGCAAAATGGGTTGATGAATTGCCCCTAGCTTTGTGGGCATATCGAACAACGTTTAAAACGGCTACTGGTCATACCCCTTTCTCCCTCTCCTTTGGTTCAGAAGCAGTAATTCCAGTTGAACTGGAAGTTCCTTCCCACAGGGTGACATATTATGACCCGATGACGAATCGGGCACTTTTACTTGAGTCTCTTGATGAAGTCGAAGAGAAAAGAGATGAAGCAGACTTGCGTGCAGCAAGACATCGGCGTCAGATGGCGCACTATTATGACAAAAAAGTTCGCCTCAGAACTTTTGAACCAGGAGATTTGGTGCTAAAGAGAGTTTTTCCATCTCTTCCTCACCTCGGCCCAAAATGGGAAGGACCCTTTGTCATCCAACGGAAACTTGATAAGGGAACATTCAAGTTAACGACCGTAGATGGCGAAGAAGTCCCTCGAGCATGGAATGCCCAACACTTAATGCGATATTTGGATTAGAAATGCTATACTTTTTGCTGTTCTTCCTGTAAACTCTGTAATAAGGCACGACTTGCCTCGGGAAAATCCGGTGATATGAATAAAGAACTATAAAGTGGATGTAGGCTATGACTTAGCCGAACCACTATAAAAATATTATGTGTTATTTACTTTTATGCATTTACATTCATTAGTTGTTCTGTTGTGATTATAAAATACAGGACAACTGAGAGCCTAAAGAAGGTGGAAAACAGTCTGGACATAAAAAGAAGCACAATGATTATTTGTGCGATAGGACGTGAAAGAATGGGAAAACGACATTCTAACTCTAACTCTCCAGAGAAAGAGAGAGAGTATAAAAGCGTCTCCGACTGAGCGCTGAAAAAGAAATTCTATTTTGAACTCTAACTCTCCAGAGAAAGAGAGAGAGTATAAAAGCGTCTCCGACTGAGCGCTGAGAAAGAGGTTCAACTCCGAACTCTAACTTTCCAGAGAGAAAGAGAGTATAAAGGCGTCTCTGACCGAGCGCCGAGAAAGAAATCTTTTCCCGTTGAACGACCGGGGAATAAACAAATAGCTGAACTCGAACTCTAACTCTCGAGAGAATGAGAGAGAGTATAAAAGGAATGCCAGGAAAAACAACAGAAGTTGGTGATACAGGAAATGCTATCCCGTTAAAGAATCGGGAATATTCAGATTGCATGGTTAAGCACTGAATAACTTATGGAGATTGACTGGGGACACATATATATACACATATCTCCCCTCTCCACAACTTTGTTTCATAACTATAGATATGCATTTTTACATAAGTGCAGAACTGCTAACACATAAACATTGCAGAAAGTGAATTATTTTTATTTACAAATGAATAAATTTGTACAGGGAAATGACTAAAAAAGAAAAGTGCGAAAGCTGCTGGTGTAGCAGCACTTATTGATTTACAAAGATGCTAAAAGGACACAGAAGAACCCACTATTTGGGCTTGGAATGAGCCTTTGATTTCTTGACAGCTTTTTCTGCATCTTTTGCTTCCTTCTCGGCTTCAGTCAAGATCCGCTTTGGTTTCTTTTTCCCTGAAGACGTAGTACTGGGGCCAGCAGACTTCTTCCCGGAGGGCGGGGCACTGGAATCGAGAGAAGATTTTTTAGCAAGTTCTTCGGTAATAGATCTAGTGGAAAGCTTAACAACTAACCTTGAACCTGCATCCACAACTGCAAGGGGCTTGAGGACCTCAGGGTCTAATTCCTCAGCCTTTAATTGCAAGCGCTTGTCTTGATCAGCCTTCATGGCAGCCAAGGTAATGTCCTCAGCGCTTTTCGACTCCCCGGTTATGGTAACTTCTGGTTCCTCATCATGCCCCTCGTCTCCTCCGTCGTCTTTTAACGCTGCAATCATTTCTTCGTCATGGGGAGTAGTCACCTTAGTTGATTCACTCCTTTCCCCCAAGTCTGTGGAAGCAGCCTTGTCTTCTCCTTCTTTGACCCTATCAGCGGGCTTTGCCCCAGTGGTAGCTCCTTGAACTACATCTGTCTTCGCGGAGGATTCAACGCCTACAAAAGGAGAAACATCGGTTATCAACTCAGGCGAGAGCAAAGGATTTCTCATTGAACGTTCAATCGTGTAGCCAAAGGTAGTAGTAGCCTTGACAAGTTGAGGAGAAAAGACAGGGATACCTTCTGAAGACTTCTCAGCGGGGGTGACTACTACCTCTGGAGTTGTTTCAGGAATGGGAGATAGCAAAGTTGTTCGGGAAATTCCCGGGTTTTCGGGATCATACCCTTCCACTTCAGGAGTTACAGGAGCAGAAGAAGAGGAGCCAGCTTCAGGAATGGTTTTCTGTTTGGACTTTTGCCTCTCTTCTTCCATGGCCTCAGCAATTAGACGGCGACCTTCAGCTAGGCGCTCCGGTTCGTCGTCTCTCAAGTACTTCTCCATCAACTTATCTTCATCGAGGGAATCGACCTTAAGCTCTTCTTTTTCCCACTCGACGATTTGATTCCACACATGAACCAAAGTGGATGGATAGTCCTCGATCCAGGAAATGTTTCGACGACGAATGATGTGCGCAAAGAACTCGATCATTAGCTCACTGAAGCCCTGAATATCGGCCTCCGCCTCTGATAGCTGTTTGCGGGTTTCCTCCGCAGATTTAATAGCGCATTCAACGTTGCCCTCAGCCAGAGCAGCCCTGTTTTCCGCCTCTAACAATTTTGAAGCCAAATCAGCGTTTTTCTTTTCTAACTCGGCGCTCCTTTTCGCTAACTCGGCATTTTTCTGCTCAAGCTCAACATAAGCAAGACGTGCCTTCGTAGCCTCTGATTTGGCTTCGTCAGCCTGCTTCTTTAACTCGGAACGTTCCTGAGTGTGGGATTCTAGCAAATCATGATAGCGCTTTTGCATGTCTTCAAACTGTTGTTTGAAGTTAGAAGCGTTCTTTTGAGCGATAGCTAGTTGAGCTTGAGTATCTTCTAAATTTTTTCCTAAGGTTTTTAGGGCTTTAGCATCTTCTTCTGCAGTTTTGTGCATTGAGTCAGCATTTGTCAGTAGTGTGCGAATGATTCTGGAAAGAGTGCGGGAATACTTGAACATTTCGGTGTATTGTTTTTCCACCAAATCAATCTTTGCTCTGGCCTCCTCTGCCCAATTAGAAGAAATAGGTTCAAGTGAAGGTAGAAAGGTCAGAGTCTCGAAGTAGTGCTCGGGAAACTGCTCCTTTAAGTATGCCAGCCTTACGGCGGTTCCCGCATCTGATGGAGGAGGGGCTAGGATTGTTAGTTCAGCGCCCCTTCCCGAAGAAGATTCTGTAGAGCCCTTATCTGTCCGAGGTCGCTTAGTAGCAGGGACTTTTTGCTTACTTCTAGACCCAGTTTCCTTTGGAGGTGTTTTCTCTCTGCTTCGCTTTTCATGGGAGGAAGTGGAATCCCTAGATTGTGGTCTATCCTCCTCCCTGCGACCTTGATAGCTTTTGTATTTTTCCTGTTCCGGTCGGACTGGTGAGCGGGAGCGTGAGGATCGGGATCGATAAGGATCATAGGGTCTCCTTTCCTCCCTGCCGCGGTCATCCCGGCGGTTATATTCGGCATCCTGGGGAGGATTAGATATGCTGCGGCGAAGCTTTTTTATGTCATAAGAGGATCGAGTCATTGTACCTGCACGATAAGTTAAACGAAGTTTAGAATCAGCGGATCCATGAAAAAAAAAAAGTGTGATGAGTGCTAGTGCTACGGTGCAAAGTGCATCCTATGTGGTGTACGTGTCCCCCCAACCAACCCGAATCTGAAGCTAAAGTGGTGCGGGCAGGCTCTTTGGCCTTAGCAGGAGTGGTCTCCTCAGAAGAAGTGAAGACTAGAGGGTCCTTTCTGAAATCTTCCGAAGTGTATATAGTCTCGGGTAAAGGGAGATCCCCCAAACCCTGAAATATGTGCTCGTCGGCGCTAGGAACATCCCCTTCGGAAGCGTGAAGTGGCGACCCTTGGGGAGATTTTGATTTGTCTACCGAGGTAGTTTCCTCGGGGGCAACATACCCTTCACGATGTTTTTTGGCCAGATTAGCCAGCTCATCGTCTTGAGTGGAAGAGGGAGAGGGTGAAGTTTGAAGAGAAGCTGCAGGAATTCCCGAGCCTTCACCTATTTCTGGCACTGTTTCCACCGGAGGAATATATGCATAAGGGACTGTCCCATGACCGATGCTACGGTAGACGGATAGCAGCCCGTGAGAATGAAGGTACTCATCTTTAAGAACCTCGTCAATAGTAAGGAATTTTTGGTCGCCATTGAGGAGACGGTGCATTCGATCAAAGAACACTTGGTCTGATACCTGTTTGGGATTATCAACTGCAAATAAAAAGGAAAAACAGGTCAGGGTGACGATTCAAGTGCATAAAGTCCAGGGTCAGGAAATCAGTGCTTTACTTGATTTTGTCCATCTTCTGGCACATCCAGACTGTTGCTTTATATAGAACCACTCCAGTCTGGAATCTCCAGCCTTGCTGCTAAACGGCGTAGAGATTATCTTCCTCTTTGGGACCGACTCAAAGTAACAGAAAGAAGGGGTTTCCCTAGTCCGATGTTTGAAATTATAGAAGAAATGAACGTCGTCAAACGTAAGCTCTACGCCTAGAACTTCACGATATGCTATGAATAAGGTATGCAGATAGGCGTATGAATTGGGATGTAGCTGCATGGGGGCAATCCGCATTTGTCTTAAGAAGTCGACAATGAAAGGCGAGAAAGGAGGAATAGCGCCAACCATGCACATCAGACGAGTGACCGTCATATATCCTTCTGGAGGGTTATGTGGACGATCAGAACGTGAAGGCACTAGAGTGTCTCTCTTCATTATTCCATACTTCAAGCAGATTCTCACAAGTCGGTCATTGTCAATTGTTGATTCTACGGAATCTGGAGGTGATTCCAATATAATGGCTGAGTCAAATTCATCAGGTGCTCGATTGTCACCAATCCCTCCTTCCTCCTCAAAGCCTAGGGAAACTTCATTTTCTGAAGATACTTCATCGCTTTCCCGATGACCAGTTCCGTAATCCGGACCCTCGCTATCCCATTCTGGGTCAGATGAAGAAGATATATCCTCGAGAGAGGTTTTGTGGGAAGTTTCTGGAGCTTCTTTCCTCTCAGCTAAACGAGAAGAGCGTCTGGGCCTCATTGTCATGGAACTATTGAAGAAGCAATAGCGTAGATTAGAGTAAATTATCCCGTGTCCCCCTTTTTTTGTGTATGTGTGTGAACTAAAGTGTGTGCAACAAATGCGGGAAGTGCAAAATAAAAGTACAGCAATATAAGACGAAGCTTTAAAGAGAAAGTAATAGTCCGAGTTGTCCTTGATTCTCATTTATGTTCACAAGGCACTATCCTAACTGTCCGCGAGGCATATTCGTCTAGAATAAGTGTTAGTTGAGTTAGCTGGGTGGTCTTTATGTGTCAAGTTCAATATGTTCGGTTCGGTTCGGATATGCATGTGATGATTGGCTCAATACAGAAGACATTCGGTTCGGGTGCTTCGGTAAGGCAAGGCTAGTTCAAGACAATAGGAACGGTGGGTTCGGAAGCAGAACTGATCTGATCGGATCGGGTGACCCGATCCGATCCGAATCAGCACCACCTGACCGAACCGTTTACTTCAGCTCCTTATCCCATTTACTTTTCCGACCCGAACCGACTTTTTCTTTCCTTTCCATCTTTCCAAAGAACGAAACCCGAGCCGATCCCCTTTCCCTCCTTTTCCTTTCTGCTCCTTCGTCTTCCACCCGAGCCGACTCCAGCTTGTCATCCCACTCTTTATCTCTTTTCTTCTTTCCCATCTACTCACAGATGAATCCATTTTATCACCGAAGCCGCTATGAAGAACAAATGCGCGCTCTCTTCAACTTCGCAACGTCCCGGAGCGATGGCGCGTCCAGCAGCAACGGCGGAGGGTTCGAATGATGCTTATGGCCAAAACATCCTAACCCAACACTAATCGAAATCGAGAACGGTTACAACAAGATTAGTCGAGTTTAAAAAGCTACCTATGTGATTGATTTGAGGAATCAACAAGAAAGAAGTTCGGAGTTTTAAAGTTTTTAAGATTCTCGATGCTGGGGTCCGAGCCGCGATAGAAACTAAGAAGGAAGGAATGAAAGCGGCGACGGGTTTATATAGAGAATAGTGTTGACTCTTCGTCTCCCTTTTTTGTCTCGCCCGATCGGACCGGGGTGGAAGCCCAGAAACGCAACTCTCACTGAAGGCCCAATGTTAAAAAGCCAAACCCATGAAGGCGTTTCGGATCGGCATCCGAACCGAGCGGATTTCACACGTTAGTTTAGTATCTAACTCGAATTGAGTTCAAAAGAAGAAGAACAAAGGTAGAGTACGCCTGCAAGAAGCATTATATGTCAAGAAAAGATTTCCAAATTTGCTCAGGAATGAAGAGAATGTGCGTTCTTCTAACACCCGAACCGAATAAATCTGTGCGCCCCTCCTGACTGTTCTAATTCAAGAGCTAGCGGTTAAAACGACATCAAAGCATGCTTTGTACAACGAAAGCATCCTTTGAGGGGGCAAAATGTTAGCCTACTTTGTGAACTAGGCAACACAAAGTCAAGAAACCAACCGTTGAAGAGTATTTCAAGTTATGTGACTTCGGTTCGGATCGGAGGGAAGCTCCACAGTTCAGATTAATAGCAGCGTATCGGTTCGGATCGGGTAAAGTTCTCTGTTCGGATCGGATATCTCTTACTGGATAAATTGGTAAAACATACCTGATCGGATCGGAAGGCCAATGAATCTCAGGTGGATCGGAAAGCTGTCTGCTTGCCGCGACTTCGGAGCGGAGCGGAGTATGATTAGAGAAGAAGAGACGTTCAAGCTACTCCGGTTCGGGTCGGGTATTCCGATCCGAACCCCCAACCTGCATGTCTCCGACCCGCACCCATGATCCAGGAAAATCTCCTATAAAGCCGCCTGGAGAACCGGACCGGATGTGACCAATTCCTACCCCTAACGTCCATCTCATTGATGCGTTGTCTGCTTGATGGCCCATCCGAACCCGAAGAGAGGGCGATGGATGACACGTGTTCCGACCCGGATTGCATTTCAGGCAAATTCACACCTATAAATACCCCAACTAGAGACAAAGAGAAGGATCTTTTTCAGCACTTTTGAGAATCCAAGTACTTCCATCATCCGAATTCCTTCACTCCCGGAAAATCCAAACCATCTTTTATTTCTTGTTTTTATCTTTCTGAGTGAACAAAAGTGAGTTGTGAGCGAATCTTACATTGTATTTGTAATTGAATTCCTGAATATAGTGAAAACTAAGTGGACGTAGGCATTTCTTCGCCGAACCACTATAAACCTTGTGTGTTCATTTTTATTTCTGCTTTATTTTATCTTGTTTCTAATCAATTTGGGTGTTAGAACCACATTTGGGTCTAACAAAAAGTTTATTTCAAAAGGAATTTAAATTTTTTTTTTAGTAAGTGAGGATGTAAATTATTTTAACCATTTATGTAAGGGCTTCTTAAATGAAATCCATTTTAAGTAAGTAAACGGTTTTGGAATGGGGTATAGTTAAGTTTGAAAAGAAGTTATGAATGTGTTTTTATATTGAATCCAATTTTTTTTAATAAAGTTACAAAAAAAGGTTTTGGCAAATATATGGTTTTGAATAAAGGATTACTTAGTCTTTAAATTTTAACGAACTGGGATTTTCGACTCTGAAAATCAACACATAACTACCATGTTGACTATTTAGACATCGGAAATACCTGATCATTAATAGAAAGAAGTTAGAGGGTGAGAATAGATAAGATAGAAAATTAGAATAGACGAAGATCACCACAGAACAAAATCAGAGTAATATGAATCTCACAGCAGAACCAATAATATATAATATAACATAACTTTGAAATAAAATAGTATATATATACACGTAGAATAATATTATCAGAGTACAACACTTACACATAGCGGAATTAGTAATAGCTATATAATCTTGAAGCCTCCTGCTTCAAGCTTCTCCAAGTATATCTGAAAAGACCTGAACTACTTGACTGCCCGTACAAATTTGGGCACCCAAGAGTTTAGGGAAAACAAAAAAAAATAAACTTTGGGTCAGTCAAGGGACTGGTGTGAGTAAACTCAAATCATTTGGTTTAACTTTTCAAAATCCTTTTCAAAAGAAAAGGATATCATAAGACCGATCCACACATAAACATGGACGGTTTTTACTTTACGATAACCCAAAATATTTTTGGAAATCAATACTTCTCTGATATTATAATAATGTCTAATCATAAGTAATTAACAACCTAGCAGAATGCTTGCATCTCATGTTCCTCATATATTGTATACAAATCAAAATCGCGGGCGCTTATTGGAGATTGGATTCCGACTATGACAAGGTATGGGGCCACATGCCGATAGTGTATCTCTAGAGGCAAATACACTGGATTCAACAAGAACGTCTTGCAACCCGGCCCACACATGACCGCCACCCATTTTGCTTGAGTATATCGAATGTATATCACCAACGGTTGGGAGCTACCCACCGTTTCGCGAAAAGGGATAGCATTGTAACACCCCACCTCTGCTAGGGTCACTCACAAAGGGAATGCACTAGTTTTGGAGGAGCGTTATCGAGGTAAACAAACACAGAAATATTACAAGATAGAACATAGATAAAACAGCGGAAGAATCAAAAGAAAATTTTCGTTACTTTCAAGAAGAGTCAAAACCTTTTACATCAAATAGCCAAGGTCATTATTTTCCATTACAACAAATTATGGCTTGCATAAATAAAGAAGCATAAACTTAAAACATCAAAAGTAGCTTAATTCCCCAAAGGTAGCAGAAATGTAGCCATAGCATAGCTCAAGACCAAACCGTACATGAGATGAACCGAAAGCAAGCGAAATCCAAGCTAAGTGCTAGATTTTCCTCCTTGAGAACCAGGGCGGGAGGGAACGAAAGAAAAAGAGGCAAAAGAAAACGAGTCAGTCATAAAGACTGGTAAGTCAAAGTGACTTTCAGCATAAAAACAGATAAAGGTAACATGACATGTATAAACTGAAAGTAAACATACAGATGATGACAAGATAGGCAAGATAGACTAAGATAACATGATAAATCAAGTAGAGCATCACATATTCAAGGTTCGTTGCATCAACTGTACTAGAATCCCAAACCCATGTCTTATATAAATCATCAAATAATCCCTCGGCCCAATATCATGAAATGACTCATTTCTAGGTCCAACGAAATGATCTACTAGTCGATCGGCTCCCTATAAGTTCTAGCTCGTCATGTGTGTCTGTGTCATACGGCCCTATAACGAATGTATTCACCTGTGCTAGGTCCACCATAGGGTGTATCAAGCCCTATGGTGCCAACCACCGACACGATTCAAGAATGCACAAATAAACCTACTAATGCCCAATGCCTGCTTTTTCAACCCCGGACCACGTGCACGACCATAGCCCGTCTGAATCTACATTGGCGCACAAACACAGCCGTCGTTCTGGTCTCTTACAATCAGCCCAGTAATCGTGCCCCACCCTGCCTAGTTCCAGGGTACCATGATACATCTAGTGGGTTACTGCTGAAACGGACCGCGTAACTAGGGTTTCCGTCCAATAGGTTAAGTGTTGTCATTTAAATTCGAGACTTAACCCTTATCAGTCTAGCATGTCAAATTGGCTAAGTGTTATCATTTAAGTTCGTGACTTAGCCCTACAATTCACGTGTCAAGTTGGTTAGGTGTTGTCGCTTAAGTTCATGACCTGACCCTACCAATCATATTTCAAGTTGGTTAAGTGTTGTCTTTCATGTTCATGACTTAATCCTATCATGTGGCATTAATTCATTAATGCACCCCAACCTCTCACATTAGACCTGTTGTTGTGGTCACTGGATATGCCGGGCAGTTCCGGGCAGATTTACAACACAACTCAGTCTAACCTTGGGTTTCAAGCGCGATATGACCAACTACTCACATTGGATCCTATTGTCTGCAGTCACTGGATTTATCGGGCAGTTCCGGGCAGATTTACACTGCAAACTCAACCCAACCTCGAGTTGGCCATTTTCAAGTTCGTTCTAGTGTCATGTTCATGTTCAAGATTCATGTCAAGTTCGTGTCAAGTTTCAAGGATAAGTTTCATGTCCACATCCAGATTCAAGTTATAACAATGTTTATTTTTCAAGCTTTGCCTATTATCAAGTTCATAATTCATGTTCGTAACCAATTCATGTTTTTCCTAATCTACCCAAATCGTATTCCCATCGCACGTAAACGTGAATCGATCCATATTACAAATAAATCCAAATCTCAAAATAAAGGGAATAACATCAAAACTATGATAGGCAAAAGGGACGAGCATAAAGCGATAAAAAGGGTTACAAGACTAGCATGATATAACTTGAGATAATTGGTTACAACATCACTGTCATATAGTATTTCAAATCTGGCAAGATAAGACGATAGTCATGATAAAAGTTGACATAAAAGAATAGGCATGCAAAAGCAAGCCAAATACAAGGATAATGGATCCAATGGTTTTGGTATACATAATAGCGAATAAACTAAGCAAGTCACACCCTAGGTATGAGATCCAACAACTGCAAATTTGGTGTACAACATGGGATTCAACTATGGGCATGAACAATCAACTATTATAGTCTTAGGTAATTAACCCCAGTAGTCATAGTCACGGTCATAGGTAGAAATCTCATAATTAAGAACCATAAGCGAATAATCACAATAGTCATGGTTAATTATCCAAAATAGTTCTAGGCAATAATCATAGGCAATTAAGGGTAATAGTTTCAAATTCATGGTCACAGATAATAGACTTATGTTCATAATCATAGGTAATAATTCTCATAGTCAAGAGTCATAGGTGAAAAACCACAATTGTCCTTGTCATAGTCATATGCAACAGTCTTACGTTCACCGTCATAGGCATAGGCATAGTCTTATGTTCACAGTCATAGGAATAGGCATAGTCTTATGTTCACAGTCATAGGCATAGTCTTATTAGTCATAGGCAGCCTTATGTCATTAATAATAGTTTAAACGTCGTAGGTAATATTCCCGATAGTCAAGATCCAAGAAGAAACCAAGAATAGATATGAATCATACATAAATCACTTCCAAATTATACCACGCACATACTAGATTTATAGTTTTTATCTAAAAGTAACTGGAACTTACAGATCGTTGTCTAAGAAATTGAGATGCATAAGTCGAATCCATAAACTAGTCGTCGAATAGTTGAATCGTTGAATCTTTATTTGATTGTAGAAGCAAATCCCCAAATATGCAATTCCTAGTCGTAGTCTTCAAGAAATAGTCTTCGCGATTTGATTTAATTTAATTTAATTTAGAGGAAGAAGAAGAAGCCATGTCCATCAAGAATTTAAGCAGCATAAGGTTAGAGAAGAATGGTGTAAAGAAAATGAGGCTAGGAGGCTGTTTATATAGGATTAGGCAGACGAAGCTGGACAGAAAACGAGGTCAAATACATTAGAATGCATCAGGTTCAGAAAATGGGTTCGGGAGGCAGGTCGACCCCCAGGTCGACTCCCCAGTCGACCTGGTCATGGGGAGGTCGACCCCCCAGTCAACTCCCCAGTCGACCTGGTTGGGGGGGGGGGGTCAACTCCCCAATCGACCTAGGTATAAGGGCGGGAATTTTACCGCCAGCCTTCTCGGGGTTTGAATTTTCGAATTTCTGGCTTTATTTTCTAGCTGTTTATTTTATATAAATTCCTGAAACTTCTGAGGGTTATAACTTGGTCATACGAACTCCGATTTTCGAAAACTCGGACTCGATTTCATGCAGAATTTTGAGACTAACGCAATGGCGCAACCTGTTTCCCCTGATTCTTAATATAAAATTTAATTCTGCCTTGATTTATGACTTTAACATGTTATAAAAATACTGTTTGTTACATTCTCCCCTCCTTAAAGGATTTTGTCCCCGAAATATCTAAGTTAGGAAGAATATATCCTACCATCCATCTACTCAACCATCATTCACGAGCAATCATTGTCCTTAAAAGATTTCTAATGCTATATGAACATATGCAGAAATTGTGTGTATATGTTCCTTATTTAATGCAAACGATCAGGCCTGATTGATCTTCTTAATGCAAAATATGTTTAGTGCCATGAATCCAACATGTATGCAAATAATCGTAGTCACATAAACACTATATGTGTGCACAAACATTCATCCATATGCAACATCCGCATGATAACACATTCAATTTCATCCATAAACAAGTATAAAACTCATGCATATGCATTATGAAAATGTGTCTGAGCCGATCTAGTGCCTAATGTGTGTTATGCAACCACGAGCAACCACTTGCGACCACTTGCAACCATTCGCAAACATCAACCATAACATGTTTCAATCACACGTTTACATCCAAAAGGTTTCTACCTACGGTTCTCAAGATAGGATTGAGAAGATAAGAAAGATAAAACAGAGCATCTAGTAGAAGAAGTTAAAGATGTACCCCCAGAAGGTCCTGCCTGTGGGGCTTGCCCTTGCTTCTTTGGGCAGTTCTTGCTGATATGTCCAGTTTCACCACACTGAAAGCATGCTCCCATCTTCATCTTCTTCTTTCTACAATCTTGGATAACATGCCCAAATATACCACAGAAGTTGCACTTCCTCTTATCTCGTGACTTGTTATTATTGTTGTTGTTGTTCTCGCCTCCCTTCTAGAAGTCTTCCTTCTCGTTCTGAGACTCATCCGCCTTAACTTCTTTCTTATCACTCATACCTTTCCTATGTAACATGTTAACAAGCCTCACGAAAACTATCTCCATCGTACGAAAAACCCTCTACGAAGCTAGAAAGAAGATTAGCTGCAGGTTAAAACCACTACGACTACAGATGGAGAAAAGAAAGGAAAAGGGGTTCAAACAAGGAAACAAAGGATAGTGCTAATGGCTTTTGGGGAATAGCCTTTTAATAAAAAAACACTTTTCTTGAAAATGCTTCTTTGTAAACGGTTTCGAAAATAGTTTTAGAAGGTTTTCTAAAAACTTTTGCCCAGTCTGGTAACCTTCTGCTCTGATATCAAATGTAACACCCCACCTCCGCTACGGTCATCACAAAGGGAATGCACTAGTTTTGGAGGAGCATTATCAAGGTAAATAAACACAGAAATATTACAAGATAGAACATAGATAAAACAGTGGAAGAATCAAAAGAAATTTTTTGTTACTTTCAAGAAGAGTCAAAACCTTTTACATCAAATAGCCAAGGTCATTATTTTCCATTACAACAAATTTTGGCTTGCATAAATAAAGAATCATAAACTTAAAACATCAAAAGTAGCTTAATTCCCCAAAGGTAGCAGAAATGCAGCCATAGCATAGCCCAAGACCAAACCGTACATGAGCTGAACCGAAAGCAAGCGAAATCCAAGCTAAGTGCTAGAGTTCCTCCCTGAGAACCTGGAGGGGGGGAACGAAAGAAAAAGAGGTGAAAGAAAACGGGTCAATCATAAAGACTGGTACGTCAAAGTGACTTTCAGCATAAAAACAGATAAAGGTAACATGACATGTATAAACTGAAAGTAAACATACGGATGATGACAAGATAGGCAAGATAGACTAAGATAGCATGATAAATCAAGTTTTGCATCATATATTCAAGGTTCGCTGCATCAACTGTACTAGAATCCCAAACCCATGTCTTATATAAATCATCAAATAATCCCTCGGCCCAATATCATGAAATGACCCATTTCTAGGTCCAACGAAACGATCCACTGGTCGATCGGCTCCCTACAAGTTCTAGCTCGTCATGTGTGTCTGTGTCATACGGCTCTATCACGAATGTAGTCACATGTGCTAGGTCTACCACAGAGTGTATCAAGCCCTATGGTGCCAACCACCGACACGAATCAAGAATGCACAGATAAACCTACTGATGCCCAATGCCTGCTTTTTCAACCTCGGACCACGTGCACGACCATAGCCCGCCTGAACCTACATTGGCGCACCAACACAGCCGTCGTTCTGGTCGCTTGCAATCAGCCCAGTAATCGTGCCCCACCATGCCTAGTTCCAAGGTACCATGATACATCTAGTGGGTTACTGCTGAAACGGACCGCGTAACTAGAGTTTCCGTCCAATAGGTTAAGTGTTGTCATTTAAATTTGAGACTTAACCCATATCAGTCTAGCATGTAAAATTGTCTAAGTGTTGTCATTTATGTTCATGACTTAGCCCTACAATTCACGTGTCAAGTTGGTTAGGTGTTGTCGTTCAAGTTCATGACCTAACCCTACCAATCATATTTCAAGTTGGTTAAGTGTTGTCTTTCATGTTCATGACTTAACCCTATCATGTGGCATTAATTCATTAATTCACCCCAACCTCTCACATTAGACCTGTTATTGTGGTCACTAGATATGCCAGGCGGTTCCGGGCAGATTTACACCACAACTCATTCTAACCTCGGGTTTCAAGCGCGATATGACCAACTAGTCACATTGGATCCTATTGTTTGCAGTCACTGGATTTGTCGGGCGGTTCCGGGAAGATTTACACTGCAAACTCAACCCAACCTCGAGTTGGCCATTTTCAAGTTCATTCTAGTGTCATGTCCATGTTCAGGATTCATGTCAAGTTCGTGTCAAGTTTCAAGGATAAGTTTCATGTCCACATCCAGATTCAAGTTATAACAATGTTCATTTTTCAAGCTTTGCCTATTATCAAGTTCATAATTCATGTTCGTAGCCAATTCATGTTTTGCCTAATCTACCCAAATCATATTCCCATCGCACGTAAACGTGAATCGATCCATATTACAAATAAATCCAAATCTCAAAATAAAGGGAATAACATCAAAACTATGATAGGCAAAAGGGACGAGCATAAAGCGATAAAAAGGTTTACAAGACTAGCATGATATAACTTGAGATAATTGGTTACAACATCACTGTCATATGGGATTTCAAATCTAGCAAGATAAGACGATAGTCACGATAAAAGTTGACATAAAAGAATAGGCATGCAAAAGCAAGCCAAATACAAGGATAATGGATCCAATGGTTTTGGTATACATAATAGCGAATATACTAAGCAAGTCACACCCTAGGTATGAGATCCAACAACTGCAAATTCGGTGTACAACATGGGATTCAACTATGGGCATGAACAATCAACTATAATAGTCTTAGGTAATTAACCCCAGTAGTCATAGTCACGGTCATAGGTAGAAATCTCATAATTAAGAACCATAAGCGATTAATCACAATAATCATGGTTAATTATCCAAAATAGTTCTAGGCAATAGTCATAGGCAATTAAGGGTAATAGTTTCAAAGTTATGGTCACAGATAATAGCCTTATTTTCATAATCATAGGTAATAATTCTCATAGTCAAGAGTCATAGGTGATTAGCCACAATTGTCCTTGTCATAGTCATATGCAACAGTCTTACGTTCACCGTCATAGGCATAGGCATAGTCCGATGTTCACAGTCATAGGCATAGGCATAGTCTTATGTTCACAGTCATAGGCATAGACATAGTCTTTTTAGTCATAGGCAGTCTTATGTCATTAACAATAGTTTCAACGTCGTAGGCAATATTCCAGATAGTCAAGATCCAAGAAGAAACCAAGAATAAATATGAATCATACATAAATCACTTCCAAATTATACCATGCACATATTAGATTTATAGTTTTTATCTAAAAGTAACTGGAACTTACATATCGTGGTCTAAGAAATTGAGATGTAGAAGTCGAATCTATAAACTAGTCTTCGAATAGTTGAATCGTTGAATCTTGATTTGATTGTAGAAGCAAATCTCCAAATATGCAATTCCTAGCCGTAGTCTTCAAGAAATAGTCTTCGCGATCTATTTTAATTTAATTTAATTTAGAGGAAGAAGAAGAAGCCATGTCCATCAAGAATTTAAGTAGCATAAGGTTAGAGAAGAATGGGGTAAAGAAAATGAGGCAAGGAGGCTGTTTATATAGGATTAGGCAGACGAATCTGGACAGAAAACGAGGTCAAATACATTAGAATGCATCAAGATCAGAAAATGGGTTCGGGAGACAGGTCGACCCCCAGGTCGACTCCCCAGTCGACCTGGTCATGGGGAAGTCGACTCCCCAGTCGACCTAGTTGGGGGGGGGGGGGTCGACTCCCCAGTCGACCTAGGTATAAGGGCTGGAATTTTGCCGCCAGCCTTCTCTGGGTTTGAATTTTCGAATTTCTGGCTTTATTTTCGAGCTGTTTATTTTATATAAATTCCTGAAACTTCTGAGGGTCATAACTTGGTCATACGAACTCCGATTTTCGAAAACTCAGACTAGATTTCATGCAGAATTTCGAGACGAACTCAATGGCGCAACCCGTTTCCCCTGATTCTTATTTTAAAATTTAATTCTGCCTTGATTTATGACTTTAACATGTTATAAAAATACGGGTTGTTACATTCTCCCCTCCTTAAGGGATTTCATCCCCGAAATCTCTAAATTAGGAAGAATATATCCTACCATCCAATCATCTTTCTACTCAACCATCATTCACGAGCAATCATTGTCCTTAAAATATTTCTAATGCTATATGAACATATGCAGAAATTGTGTGTATATGTTCCTTATTTAATGCAAACGATCAGGCCTGATTGATCTTCTTAATGCAAAATATGTTTAGTGCCATGAATCCAACATGTATGCAAATAATCCTAGTCACATAAACACTATATGTGTGCACAAACATTCATCCATATGCAACATCCACATGATAACACATTCAATTTCATCCATAAACAAGTACAAAACTCATGCGTATGCAATATGAAAATGTGTCTGAGCCGATCTAGTGCCTAATGTGTGTTATGCAACCACGAGAAACCACTTGCGGCCACTTGCAACCATTCGCAAACATCAACCATAACATGTTTCAATCACATTTTTTACATCCAAAAGGTTTCTACCTACGGTTCTCAAGATAGGATTGAGAAGATAAGAAAGATAAAACGAAGCATCTAGTAGAAGAAGTTAAAGATGTACCCCCAGAAGGTCCTGCCTGCGGGGCTTGCCCTTGCTTCTTAGGGCAGTTCTTGCTGATATGTCCAGTTTCACCACACTGAAAGCATGCTTCCATCTTCATCTTCTTCTTTCTACAATCTTGGATAACATGCCCAACTATACCACAGAAGTTGCACTTCCTCTTATCATGTGACTTGTTATTATTGTTGTCGTTGTTTTCGCCTCGATTCTGGAAGTCTTCCTTCTCATTCTGAGACTCATCCGCCTTAACTTATTTCTTATCACTCATACCTTGCCTATGTAACATGTTAACAAGCCTCACAAAAATATCTCCATCGTACAAAAAACCCTCAACGAAGCTAGAAAGAAGATTAGCCGCAGGAAAAAACTACTGCGACTACAGATGGAGAAAAGAAAGGAAAAGAGGTTCAAACAAGGAAACAAAGGATAGTGCTAATGGCTTTTAGGGAGTAGCCTTTTAATAAAACAAAACTTTTCTTGAAAAATGCTTCTTTGTAAACGGTTTCGAAAATAGTTTTTGAAGGTTTTCTAAAAACTTTTGCCCAGTCTGGTAACCTTCTGCTCTGATACCAAATGTAACACCCCACCTCTGCTACGGTCATCACAAAGGGAACGCACTAGTTTTGGAGGAGCGTTATCGAGGTAAACAAACACAGAAATATTACAAGATAGAACAAAGATTAAACAGCGGAAGAATCAAAAGAAAATTTTCGTTACTTTCAAGAAGAGTCAAAACCTTTTACATCAAATAGCCAAGGTCATTATTTTCCATTACAACAAATTCTGGCTTGCATAAATAAAGAAGCATAAACTTAAAACATCAAAAGTAGCTCAATTCCCTAAAGGTAGCAGAATTGCAGCCCTAGCATAGCTCAAGACCAAACCGTACATGAGCTGAACCAAAAGCAAGCGAAATCCAAGCTAAGTGCTAGAGTTTAATCCCTGAGAACCTGGAAGGGGGAAAAAAAAGCTAAAGAGGCGAAAGAAAACGGGTCAATCATAAAGACTAGTAAGTCCAAGTGACTTTCAACATAAAAACAGATAAAGGTAACATGACATGTATAAACTGAAAGTAAACATACGGATAATGACAAGATAGGCAAGATAGACTAAGATAACATAATAAATCAAGTATAAATCAAGTATAGCATTACATATTCAAGGTTCGCTACATCAACTGTACTAGAATCTCAAACCCATGTCTTATATCAATCATCAAATAATCCCTCGGCCCAATATCATGAAATGACCCATTTCTAGGTCCAAATAAACGATCCACTAGTCGATCGACTCCCTACAAGTTCTAGCTCATCATTTGTGTCTGTGTCATACGACCCTATCACGAATGTAGTCACCTGTGCTAGGTCCACCACAGGGTGTATCAAGCCCTATGGTGCCAACCACCGACACGAATCAAGAATTCACAGATAAACCTACTGATGCCCAATGCCTGTTTTTCAACGCCGGACCACGTGCACGACCATAGCCCGCCTGAACCTACACTGGCGCACCAACACAGCCGTCGTTTTGGTCACTTACAATCAACCCAGTAATCATGCCCCGCCCTGCCTAGTTCCAGGGTACCATGATACATCTAGTGGGTTACTGCTGAAATGGACCGCGTAACTAGGGTTTCCGTCCAATAGGTTAAGTGTTGTCATTTAAATTCGAGACTTAACCCTTATCGGTCTAGCATGTCAAATTGGCTAAGTGTTGTCATTTAAGTTCGTGACTTAGCCCTACAATTCACGTGTCAAGTTGGTTAGGTGTTGTCGTTCAAGTTCATGACCTAACCCTACCAATCATATTTCAAGTTGGTTAAGTGTCGTCTTTCATGTTCATGACTTAACCATATCATGTGGCATTAATTCATTAATGCACCCCAACCTCTCACATTAGACCTGTTGCTGTGGTCACTAAATATGCCGGGCGGTTCCGAGCAGATTTACACCACAACTCAGTCTAACCTCGGGTTTCAAGCGCGATATGACAAACTACTCACATTGGATCCTATTGTTTGCAGTCACTGGATTTGTCGGGCGGTTCCGGGAAGATTTACACTGCAAACTCAACCCAACCTCGAGTTGGCCATTTTCAAGTTCATTCTAGTTTCATGTCAAGTTCGTGTCAAGTTTCAAGGATAAATTTCATGTCCACATCCATATTCAAGTTATAACAATGTTCATTTTTCAAGCTTTGCCTATTATTAAGTTCATAATTCATGTTCGTAGCCAATTCATGTTTTGCCTAATCTACCCAAATCGTATTCCCATCGCACGTAAATGTGAATCGATCCATATTACAAATAAATCCAAATCTCAAAATAAAGGGAATAACATCAAAACTATGATAGGCAAAAGGGACGAGCATAAAGCGATAAAAAGGGTTACAAGACTAGCATGATATAACTTGAGATAATTGGTTACAACATCACTATCATATAGGATTTCAAATCTATCAAGATAAGACTATAGTCATGACATAAAAGAATAGGCATGCAAAAGCAAGCCAAATACAAGGATAATGGATCCAATGGTTTTGGTATACATAATAGCGAATATACTAAGCAAGTCACACCCTAGGTATGAGATCCAACAACTGCAAATTCGGTGTACAACATGGGATTCAACTATGGGCATGAACAATCAACTATAATAGTCTTAGGTAATTAACCCCAGTAGTCATAGTCACGGTCATAGGTAGAAATCTCATAATTAAGAACCATAAGCGATTAATCACAATAGTCATAGTTAATTATCCAAAATAGTTCTAGGCAATAGTCATAGGCAATTAAGGGTAATAGTTTCAAAGTCATGGTCACAGATAATAGCCTTATGTTCATAATCATAGGTAATAATTCTCATAGTCAAGAGTCATAGGTGATTAGCCACAATTGTCCTTGTCATAGTCATAGGCAACAGTCTTACATTTACTGTCATAGGCATATGCATAGTCTTATGTTCACAGTCATAGGCATAGGCATAGTCTTATGTTCACAGTCATAGGCATAGGCATAGTCTTATTAGTCATAGGCAGTCTTATGTCATTAACAATAGTTTCAACGACGTAGGAAATACTCCCAATAGTCAAGATCCAAGAAGAAACCAAGAATAGATATGAATCATACATAAATCACTTCCAGATTGTACCATGCACATATTAGATTTATAGTTTTTATCTAAAAGTAACTGGAACTTACAGATCGTGGTCTAAGAAATTGAGATGCAGAAGTCGAATCTATAAACTAATCGTCGAATAGTTGAATCGTTGAATCTTGATTTGATTGTAGAAGTAAATCCCCAAATATGCAATTCCTAGCCGTAGTCTTCAAGAAATAGTCTTCGCGATTTAATTTAATTTAATTTAATTTAATTTAATTTAATTTAGAGGAAGAAGAAGAAGCCATGTCCATCAAGAATTTAAGCAGCATAAGGTTAGAGAAGAATTGTGTAAAGAAAATGAGGCTGGGAGGCTGTTTATATAGGATTAGGCAGACGAATCTGGACAGAAAACGAGATCAAATACATCAGAATGCATCAGGTTCAAAAAATGGGTTCGGGAGGCAGGTCGACTCCCCCGTCGACCTGGTCATGGGGAGGTCGACTCCCAAGTCGACTCCCCAGTCGACCTGGTTGGGGGGGGGGGAGAGGGTCGACTCCCCAGTCGACCTGGGTATATAGGCGGGAGTTTTCCCACCAGCCTTCTCTGGGTTTGAATTTCTAGCTTTATTTTCGAGCTGTTTTATTTTATTTAAATTCTTGAAACTTCTGAGGGTCATAACTTGGTCATACGAACTCCGATTTTCGAAAACTCGGACTCGATTTCATGTAGAATTTCGAGACAAAAGCAATGGGAAACCCGTTTCCCCTGATTCTTATTTTAAAATTTAATTCTGCCTTGATTTATGACTTTAAAATGTTATAAAAATACAGGTTGTTACAAGCATCAATGTAGATAAAAGAATGAAATGGATTTTCTCTAGATAGGTGATATACACCCTAATAGGAGCGACCCATCTAGCCATGCTACCTGCCCGATTTCTGACATTCCCCCGTTGATGAGGCCTGAGGTCATAACGTATATTTTGACAGATCATACATTCATTTACTTTGAATGCCACATCGTCATACCCACCAAATCACAAATTGATTTCTTAAAAAATACCACGGGTATAAAGCTAAGAGAAACGAATTCCTGCGCCACCAAACGTAAGTACGTTTGAAGAGATCAACTTACGCGATCTGTTAGATATACTCTGTCAGACATTCATCCATTTACGTTGCCCTGGGACTGGACAAACTGAAGGCACTATTCTGTAAACAGGATAGCCCTTGCATAACTTCGTCTTCATTATCTACATCATATTTGATCGCAACACTAACGTCCATACAAAGTGGTTTTCAGATAATGAATCGGATCCCGGTCTCTCCGTATTGACGATGGAAAAATGTTCAAAACTTTGATAGTTGGTGATATAACTATCAAAGAAAAATAGGTGTACAACCAACGGTCTTATTTTCGGATATAAATTTGATCGATCAATCATCAAACAACCCTGGTCTCTTTAGTTCATTAATTTGTTTATTTCCTGTTTCCATATATTCAACATTCCTTATTTTCTAAATTTAGAAAATATACATTATTAATTATTGGAAAACATTTCCGTCTCTTTTCATGTATCACTATCATCCCGGTATTCTATTCATTAAACATTCCATTTTCTATGATTAGAAAATATCTCTGATTATATTGGGAAAACATTTCCAAAACTCATTCATCGAATTTTAAGCAGATGTTTAAATAAAACATAACTAGGCCAATTCAAACCATTACCCTGATTAACTAATTTCACTTAACCAACCTTACTATCAAACCTTAACCATTCCTTAGTTAAAATGAAGCCAATCAAGTTAGGGTATAACTACCTCTCGGACCTTAACTGAACAACATTTCTAACTTCGAAATAGACAAGGTTCACCTTTAAACCTTTAACAAACTTCCTTACGTAACTTATATTCTATTTATGAATCCACTTCTTTATTTTAAAATATTGATTATAACTATAGCATTATAATCCCTTCTTCTTAAATATCTAACTTCAAAATATAACTTTTATTCCTTAAATTTAACTAAATAACTAAACCACTAATTTATTAATAAATAGGTAAATCTTAATAAAAACGGAAAGCAAATATTACTTTCCCGAATTCTTTATAATCAAATTCAATATATAATTCACTTTTTTTTTCGAAAAATCTCTATTTGATAACCCCTTTTCAAATAAACTATATTCGATAAATCTTTCTTCGAATCATTTACATTCGATTAGCTTTCTACGAGTGATTTACATTCGATTAATCTCCTTTCGAATAAACTATATTTGATTAGCTTCTTTAATTCTATTCGAATAAATTATTTCGAATAACTCCTTTGGATTAACTCATTTGGATTAACTCGGTTTGATTAACTCATCTTGACTAACTCAACTCAATTTACTCAACTTGATTAACTTACTTGATTAACTCAACTTATTTAACCCCTATCGAATAACTAATATTCCTATTGAATAACTAATATTCGATTAGCTTATATTCGAATAACTATGTCTGTTCTAACTTTATTTCGAATGGCTAATATTCGATTTAACTCCATTCGCTTGACTCTAGATCGCAGCGATCACAATGGTTACGCCCGATTCCCTCAGGAAAACATCCGACCACCGTAGGCTATCTGTAGCCCTGCGAATTACGCTAGCAGTCGTACGAAATGGCAACTCATTCTGAATAACTATGTTTGACTAATTCTATATCTAATAACTATATTCAATCAACTCTAATTGAATAACTAATATTCAAATTATCCTAATTCGATTAACTATGTTCAATTAACTCTATCTGGTTAACTCTATTGATTAACTCTAACTGGTTAACTCTAACTGGTTAAATCTAATCAATAAACTCTAACTCTAATTTATTAATTCTAACTCTAATTGATTAACTAAAATTCGGTTAACTCCTTTGATTTAACTCTTCGTCCATATTCAGCTCCAAATATCGATGTTGAAATCAATTCTTACTTCTTTTTATAAGTCCTGACTTATATATTCTATTTATTCAATGATAAACATTTCATTTGATTTATAAAATATTATTTATAAATTTATCTTCTCAATCTATTGGTTAGAATAGATTCTATTTAAAATCTTTACTTTAAATCCATATCATGTTATACCCGTGTGCGAATCACAGGTTTAACCTTTTCAAATATAAAATCCTCTTTTTTTACAATTCTAGTCACTTTTCTAGTATTTCCTTTTGTAATCTATTTATTTACCAAATAAATCCCTTTTTGATAATTCTATTTATAAAATATTTTCTTTTTATATAAAATCCATTGATTTTATAAGTAATTCCTTTGATAATCTAACTGTTCCCTTTTTTATTTATTTTACACATATTTCTTCTTTCTATTCTATTTAGTTTTCAAATATATATCCCTTTTCAATTCTATTTGTAAATAGTTTACAAATATTTCTTTTTCAATTCTATTTGTAATTGTTTTACAAATATTTGTTTTTCAATTCTATCTCTTTGATTAAAAAATAAATATTCCTTTTCGATCTATTTATTTTCTAAATAAATATTTTCTTTTTATAAAATCTTTTGATTTTATAAATATTTCCTTTTCAATATAACTTTGAGAATTTCCTTTTTAACATTCCAGTATTGCTTATGGTATTTAACGTAGCATATAACAATGATCAGCATCATTCAACATACAAAATCAACAACAGATTTCATATCACATCATATAACAAAATATATGGAAAAACAGTAATATAAATGTTGAGGAACCCAGTTGGGTCCCTTCGACCTGTTTCACTGCATCTACAGATGATAATCACATGAATAACACGAATATGAAATATTCTGATAACAGAATCAATGTTCGATTAATAAATATCGTTATTGATATTTTCAACCAATTAACTAGCAGTTCAACCAAACAGCTAACACACAGCAAACAACCATCATTTATCATTTCTAAAAATACTTTAGAAAAATATAACTAGGAAGAGTTAGTGAGTTTTACTCACCTTGGACAGTTATCGTTAAATAACGATTAACCATCTTTGATTCAAACGAACAATTTATTTTACAATAAACTGTAGCGAGCTCGGATTCACTCCTAATCAGTCCCATGGTGTAGCCACCGTCCATACAATCCCAACGGATCTGACCGTTCGAAATTCTGATACAGTATGGTCGAGGTATTTAATTTACAAATTCATTCAATTTTTAAATTAAATTAAAACTAAGATTTAAACTTTACTTGGGCTCACCCCTTTACCTTAAGGCCCAAACCCATTCAGCCCAACTTCCCTCTACCATTCTTCCTTCCAGTCGAATTCTACGAATACGATATTTCCAACGCCCCTTCTCCTAATGTCTTCACCATTACGGTATCATCTTACTGCTCAAACCCTTCATAGTAAAATCAAACAAAAATACCATCACACGATCCTTTACTCAAGCATCAATTCCCACCCTTCGTTATGCAACACGCCACCTTAAAACAAACCGCGACCCTCGGCTTCGAACAACAACACAGTAAACTCACGAAAATTTTTATGACCGAAATCCACAAGCTTTTCATACACGATGCGGAATTCGAAGAAAAACCCAAAACTGAAAACTATTTCATGAATTGATTCCTCGTTTACCCAAAATCCTTAACCCTAGCTTACTGAAGCAAAAACCCGAGCCACAAAACTGGCGTCGAACCAGTTGAAAACCCATACTTAAATGAAGGAAATCACCTCAGGGACTTGAATATATGTATAATATAATTTATAGATTTTTATTTCCATTGTTAGGAATTTTTGAAGGAGGAGATGGTTTACTGGAAAAACAAACACTGGTGGCTCAATAGTTTTTGAACGTGAAAAATATCTTAGGGTTTAGAAGTGAATAGGGTATTATATAGAATATTTTTAATATTCAAATATTATATTAAATTTTAAGCCATCGTTATCTGTATATGTCTTTAAAAATTTTGTACGACCATATAAAATACCCAAAAATCATGAAAATGGGCATGCAGCTACAATTCGACACTACGGACCCAACGAAACTTGTAATAACCTAGAAATCTGAGCCAATTTAATTTTTTTATTTTGGCAATTTTATTGAATTTTGAATATTTAAAATGAATTATTTTAAATAATAACGACGAGAAATTTATTTGGAATAGAATTAGAACGTATATATTTATATAGATTGTCGTTAGAATATAATTATTTATTTTTAATTATAAAGGGAAATGAAAATGACGCGGTAGTTCAAAAATTCAATTTCAAAGTTCAGATGAATGTACAGGATTCGAAATAAACCGGATTTTAGTAAAACCAAAAATATTAGAATCTAATTGAGAATATCTTTCCAACGAATCCGAAAAATTGAAATTTCATAGCGGGAATCAAAAGTTATGTCCAATTGAAAATTCAGAATAGTCACTATGGAATTCTAGCCCATAAAAATCGAAATTTTGCAAACGACCTCGATTTTCGATGAAACCGCTTTTGTTGGATCCGTGATGTCAAGTTATTGCTTGGTTTCAAAATTCGTAATTTTCTGAATAAATATGTGAGCGTGGAGAAGTAAAACGTGTTTTGACCAGTTTCAATTGATTTTAGTCGACTGGAAAATGGCCATTTTTCAAACGATCTCAGAATTTGGCGAAATTAGTTTTGTTAGGATCGTATCGTCAATACGAAGCTAGAAATAATTTTTTTTGGAATTTTTGGGGTCCGTATGTGACCCCAGTAAATTGAAATGTATGTTTAAAATTCAATAGAATGATTTAAATGTTAATTCAAATGAAAACTGATTGAAACGATCGAATCAGCTTACGAAACATATCTCATTGTGTTCGGAATGGGGGTAATTAGCTATGGACGACAGTCGATGGGTTCGATTTCGAGTTCGAATTAAAATGGTACTTTATAAGATTCAAAATTAAATTAAATAATATAATAATTATATATATTTCCTCTCTAACCCTCTCCCTCATTCAACACTGTCAAACATAAATCAAATAAAAAAAGAAAGAAAGAGGGCATCGTGCCTTAGCCCACGTCGACGAACGCCACCCCCCCCCCCCCAGCGGCGCCGCCGCCACCGCATCCTCCCAAGCCCCTCCTCCGTCGCTTACTCCTCCCCCGCTTCCCTCCGCTCTAGCTTCTCTCCCCTTTGACCGTTTGATCCCCAAGCCGATGCTGCAGTCCCAGCGCCTACCCGTGGCCAGCTGTGATGGCAAGGAATTTCGCTCGGTCCGAACCAGTCGCTAAACCGACCCAGACCGTTCGAAACGCCTTATCGTTTGAGAACAGGACAAAACAGAACGCATCGAGAAGAACATTTCACTGTATATTACAACAATGCATCAGATTACAAGAATATACAGAGTACAAATGAATATTACACAGAAATATCAGAGATTTAAATTACATTTAAATACATAGCAGCGGAAAATAATACAATACACAACTAGAATGAGATATACGGATACAAAGCTTTCCGGATATCGTTCCAGCTGGAAACCAGGATCCTGTGAATATAAATATGCAAAACCAAAACTACTAGCTGCCCGTGTCAAAATAAGGGCACCCAGAGTTTAGGTTAAAACAATAAACTCCAGGTCAGTCATGTGACTGGTGTGAGAACTAAAACAGTTATTAATCTTTATTCTCAAAGTTAGGTAAATCAAGGGACCACGCCGTATAACACGGAACGGGTTTCCTCCCAAGAATACCAGTGCATGAAACAAACAGCGCAATGCTAAATAAAGAAAAATGAAGCTGTTATAAGACCCAGGTCCTATCACACAATGCAACGCAAGCCGGGGGATAGGGTTTTCCCTTATAACAGCCAAAGAATGCTTGATACGTTTAAAACAAATCATTTGATACTACTATAAGTGCATAGTGTATAAAACAACTTCAAATCATAAGTATCAATCATAGACGACATGAGCGTCCCATGCCACTATGTCGCCATGTATAGGTTTACAATCAAAACCGCAAATGTCACGTATTTGAAAATTGGATTTCCTTCTATGAACCGAGGCAAAAGATAGTCCTCTACCGATTCGAGACTGCCTAGCCCGAGTCTCAGGATCAGAACGCATCGACCCTTGGATCGTCAGGGTCGGTCCACCGATGTGGATTAAACTTAAACCCTGGACACTGCGTTTCGCCGCCCTTTGGGGCGTAAGCGAGCCAACGAATGACTCCATCGGACCCGGATCGTCCGATCTAACCGAGGCGCCTCGCAACAGCAACAACCACATAAGTCAAACTCGTCAGGGCGTGTAAAACCACTGACGCGACTTCTAGCTAGGAGGAAACGCAGGCCCTCCCTGAGGTCCGTCTCCCGTTTTTGGTTCATACCGGGTGTGAAACTCGCGAAGTAAACGTTACACAAAGCTGCGCCACAAAGGCCGTGCTTTGATCATCACCACAAGACTTTGCTTTTCAACAGAAGCCTCGATCAATTGCCACTTAGGCATGCCACACAGGCAATTCACTCCATGCGTTTGATATCCATCAATATATAACCCCTGAGCTCGTACGTCTCAGAGAAGGGCGTTAAGCAAGAGAATAAATTCTCCGCCGCCAAACAGATATATATTTAATAGAGATCAATCACACGGACTAAAATCCAATGTCAGACACACAGTCCATTTACAAGTCCGTTCTGGGTCTGAACGAAACCGGAGGCACCTAGTACCCCGCATATCCATCGATCTCCAAGTACGTCTGGACGATCACCAACTGTTTCCATCTTCTTGGGTGTACAGCCCAATCAAGATCATCAGTTATCACCCAAACGACGTGAAGACCTCCGGTCTTCGACCACCGTCTTCATCTTCGACTTATCGTCGTATCAGTTATTCAGAATGGGATAAACCCGGTCTTTCCGAATAACTCGCGTATATATTATAAAAGTGTTACACAAACACAACATACGCCTCATTCCAATTCATCAGTCCCTAACCGTAAATTAATCAAGAGAATAATTCCCCAAATATTAACCCCGAAGGCCGAAACCTACATCAGATCAATATCCAGGAAACCATTCTGCTTAGCTAACCGACAGTTAGTTTCTAAATTTCACGTTCATAGGGAAAGGTTCCCATTAATTTTATCCAAGATAAATTCCTTGAATTTATTCTTTATTCTATTTTTGAATATCAATTCAAAACTAGTCGGGATTAGCGAACCTTACCGAAGTAATTATTTGTTTTAATTTCCCAATCCCAACCTATTTATCCCATGAAGTAAAACTGGTAATACTTCATATCTAACACCACAGTGTTATCGGTAAATTCAATTACCATTTCACGTTCAAATCTAATTAAAGATTTAACTATCGCCTGGAGCAAAACTGGTGATACTCCATTCTCGATTATTTCAATCTAATTAAAGATTCATTAAAACTCCACTTAGTTTTAATCGTTAACTGGGTTAAAGAATCAGTGTCATTTAAAGCACGGTTCACGATAAACCCAAAGTCACATTCATTAATTATCGGGTTAAAGAACGAGTGTTATTTAAAACACTGTTCACGATAAACCCAAAAATCAATATCAATTCAATTCCAATTAAATATTATTTAATTGGTACACGTCATTAAATCTAAATAAAAAGATTTAACCTTTTCTCAACTGGGTTCAAGAACAGTGTTAGTGAAGACACCACTCACGACAAACCCAAATCACATTCGATATTCAATACAAGGCTCTGAATAGAAAATATATCGGCTTATATTCAATATCAAATTCTACGATTAACAAATGTCGTATTGAAAATAACGATATAAATATATATCTTTCAAATTTCCATAACAACATCTGTATAATCACGAATTCCAACATCGAAATATTCCGAAGACAATTTCGATTCAAAACCACTCCAATGTAATCATTGGAAATTCTGGTTATTTTTAAAACCCTTTTCAAATTCAATTTATTTAATTAAAAATAAATAGAATTATATTTCTAGTTCAAAACTAGTTCATTTCAATAAAAATCTATTTTTATCTTTTCAAATATGGAGTTTTTCATCCCAAATCTTCACAAATCATTTCTTATGATTTTACACAAATTATTGCCATTTTTAATAATTTTATCAAGGCCCGTACAGTCGATTTCCATCAATGGCCATCGAACTACACTTATAGCGACCTTTTTCAAATTTGATTTGGACATAATTCCAAATCCAACCGTTAGATTTCTAATTTCTAATATCCGTTAGAAAGCTCTTTTCGATACGAACCCAACGGTTCCGGTTTTAGGAGAATCCGACGGTCGGATCTCCCGTAATGCCCGTTTGAAATAAATGGTCGAAATTCGCGAACTGCCGCGGCGCGGCGCGTTCTATTCAGGCCATTATATTATATATATAATATATATAATATATATATCGTCGATTTCTATTTAAAACGAATTATATAAATAGTTTTGAATTCGTTTCAAAAACAATTTCAACTTCCATTTCAATTCAAATCAAAATTGAATTCTTATTTATAAATTCGTTTTAAAATCGATTTCTATTCAATTCAAATTTCAATTCAATTTGAATTCATTTCACTTCGCTTTCAATTCAATTTGAATTCATTTCACTTCGCTTCATTTCGAAATCGTTTTTAATTCAATTCATTTCGAAATCGTTTTCAATTCATTTCATTTCGAAATCGTTTTCAATTCATTTCATTTCGAAATCGTTTTCAATTCATTTCATTTCGAAATCGTTTAAAATTGATATAAATATCGTTCACGTCAAAATGGCGTCAATCTAATCAACACGGCTTCATAAAATTTATATTTCAAATATTTTATTTCAAATATTTCTTTTTCAAAATAGTTGTTATTATCAAAATATTTCGTTCAACACATGACCAATCTCAATGGATGAGTACTGTCAACACATGAACTTTTATTTTATATTATTCTTTATTTTTCAAATTGGAATGAGGCCCAATCAATTACCATATAAAGATAATTATATGGATTTTCATACATTACACACATATAATAGCATTGAAAAATAATCAACCATCAACCAAAGTGCACTACACTGTATAAGCATCAAATATAGATATCTAACGCTTATAACAGCCTGTCAATCAATCGATCGACATATTTAATCAATCAGGATGAGTGAACTTCAAATTTCATCCCAACACCCGTGTGGGGTTTCAAACAATCAAACACATATTCTATTTGTGCTGTTGGGCGATGTGTAAAATTTATCGTCCCAATCAATGTCATTCAAATAGGTGTACATAAACAAACCGTCTGGTTTGTAAATGAATATTCTATTTTATTCACTTCACGTTAAAAATTATATTTTTAACGATAAAACATTTTTATTTTAACATATGAATTTCTACTCAGTTTATTTATTCAATAAAATGATATTTTTATTTTTCTAACTTATTTTAGAAAATTTCGGCGGCATAACGGCACGATACTAGAAACGGGACAAGGCCTAGCCTTATCCCCGGTCTAGTGAAGGCCCACGCCATTCACACATCAATCATATCAATTTCAATTTCACCAAAACAATCCAATCCAAATCAAATAATCTAACCAACTACACAACCAATCAAACAAGTCCATGGTCTGTGGACGGGTGTCGGGTGCTTCTAATAAGCACCGTCTACATCCAGTATATATATATATATATAACTAGAAAATAAATTTGAAAGGTGAGAAATTCTCACATATAGCTATCCTAGCTCCACGGCTCTTCATTTGTAGAAGTCTTCGCCTTTTCGCCTTTAAAAATCTCGCCTTTTCACCTTCGTTGCCCATGGCCACTATATATATAAAAATCACATTTTTACTTCGCTATTCAATATATAAAAATCATATTTTTATTTTGAAGTTCAATATATAAAAATCGAATTTTTACTTTGAAGTTCAATATATAAAAATCATATTTTTATTTCGAAGTTCAATATATATAAAAATCGAATTTTTACTTCGAAGTTCAATATATAAAAATCGAACTTTTACTTCGAAGTTCAATATATAAAAATCATATTTTTATTCGAAGTTCAATATATAAAAATCGAATTTTTACTTCGAAGTTCAATATATAAAAATCGAATTTTTACTTCGAAGTTCAATATATAAAAATCATATTTTTATTTCGAAGTTCAATATATAAAAATCGAATTTTTACTTCGAAGTTCAATATATAAAAATCATATTTTTATTCGAAGTTCTACATATTTTAATCATATTTTCATTCGCGAGGATTTCGCCTTTTCCCATTTCGCAAATCTAATTTTTCCTATTTTTAAAAACTCAATCTTTTTTTATATTAAAAATCTCGCCTTTTCACCTTTAAAAATCTCGCCTTTTCACCTTTAAAAATCAGTTCTTTCTTCTATAAAAATCAATCCTTCCTCGTTATAAAAATTGGTTCTTTTCTTAAGATAAAAATCAAATTTTTTTAAAGTAAAAAAAACCAAATCTTTTAAAGTAAAAATCAGTCTTAATAATTAAAAAAAATATATCAGTTTTTAGCAAGCAAAGAAAATCAATTTTTAATAAGCAGAAAAAATCAGTTTAAAAATGAAAATTAAAAATTATAAAACTTACTTTGCTACAATCGAAGTTGTTGAAGGGGGGGGGGGTCTTCACCACGGTTGAGGAGGCCAAGGGGGGTCGCTGGCCGCAACGGATGGCCGGAGCAGTGGCTTGTGGTGGCAGTCGGAGGCAGTCTCTCTCAAGGAGGGGGTAGCGGTTTCAGATCGGTTTTGGGGGTAAGAGGGGGTTACGGGTTTTCTGGGAAAATCGAAGAAGAGAGGGAGGCGTAGAGGAGGGGGGGCTGGGGAACTTGCGGTGGTTGCGCCGCCTAGGCGCGGTGGCTCATCAGAGGGGGGCGGCGGTCCTCCGCTGTTCTTCTCTTTTTTTTTTTTCAGAAATAAACGAATGGAATAGGGGGGGGCCAAAGTGGGTTAAAGGGGAGGGAAAAGAAAATTAATTTTTAATTAATTTAATTGCAAAAAGTTGACTTTTTCATACGACCTCTAAACGAGGCCCACCGCCTGTCGTCCATAGCGTTTCACCCCCATTCCGAACACAATGGGATATATATCGTAGGTTGATTCGGGCGTTACGATCAGTTTTCGTTAAATTTACATTTAAATCTCTATATTGGATTTTAAACGTACATTTCAAATTACCGGGGTCACATACTAACTAGAAAAATTCCAGAAAAATATTTTCTAGTTTCATATTGACGATACGGTCCTAACAAAACTAGTTTCGTCGAATTCTGAGACCGTTTGAAAAATGGTCAATTTCCAGTCGATTAAAATCAACTGAAATGGTCAAAACACGTTTTCCTTTGCCACCCCCACATATTGATTCGAAAAATTATGAAATTTGAAACCTAGCAATAACTTTACATCACGGACCCAACAAAACTGGTTTCGTCGAAATCCGAGGTCATTTGCAAAATGTCCATTTTTAAGGGCCTGAATTCCATAGCGACTATTCAGAATTTTCAACTGGACATATCTTTTCATTTCTAAGATGAAATCTCAGTTTGTCAACTTCGTTACAAAGATATAGTTATACAGATTCAAATATTTCTTGTTTCGTTCAATTCTGACTTATATTGAATTCTGTATATTCATTTGAAATTAGAAATCGAATTTTCGAACTACCGCGCCATTTTCAATTCCTTTTATAATTATATATAATTATTATATATTCTAACGACGACGTATATAATATATACGTTCTAATTATATTCAAAATAAATTTCTCGTCGATATTATTTAAAATAATTCATTTTAAATATTCAAAATTCGCTAAAATTGCCAAAATAAAAATTTTAAACTGGCCCAGAATTTGCGGGTTATTACAATCTCCCCCACTTAAAACTTTTCGTCCCCGAAAAGGAACAAAGTCGAAAGTGGTTTGATTATTCAGCTCTACGTTCGATCAGGCTTCCATTCTCCAACTTTTCAGTTTCTGAGAATTTTCTAAAATCTCAAAAATTTGGCTAACACCCTAAATTTTTGAAAAATTTCGCCATAACCTCCCCTGCAATGGGAGCATCGGGGAATTTCAAATAGCTTCCCCGGTCCTTCAGATCTCAAAAAGAAAAAGAAAAAGCCAAGCGGCTAGCCAAGCGGCTAGCCAATAGGCTCATAAAATCATCATCACCCAAACAAAACAGTAAATTATGTAGTAAACATGTACCTATTTGTCGGGCAAACAAATTTTATTCTCTGCTCTAGCCTCCTTGCTATGACCTGTTCAATATAAGTATATGTATATGCAAGCAAATGCGACCAATTCTCAATACAATTCAATATTCGATCAAATTAGGCATAATGGTTCAAAATTATCAAACAACTAAACAAACAACACAAACATCAATCAATTAGTAAATTAGAGTTTCAAATTCATACTTTTGATACATATACAAAAATCAGATTTTTGATGCCAAATCACAACAATAGGCCCTATCTAATTTTGGTTCTCACACCAGTCAATAGGAAATATATAGAAATCTCACTTTCGTCACTCGAATATAAATACTGATAATGTGATCACAATTATCACCATCATCCCCGGGCGACTAGAGTGTGATTCTATATCTATCCAGTATATTAAAATTTCGAATACACGCGGATCAGACGTATACGCAAAATCTATATATACTGGATTGTCCATTTCTATATAAATAAATAATCAAATACGAATAATTGATTTAAATTTTCAAAACAAATTTTTTTTTCACTTTTATTTATCAAAAACACTACTCTTCACACTCGTTCTAGGATACTACTGATCCCATCTCTAACGAGTCATTCTCATTGGATATAGCTAATCCAATATCTGATGAATTCTTTCGTACGGTTCTAATGTGTCTTGTTCTCTAGCTTTGTAAACCAAAGCTCTGATACCAACTGTGACGGCAAGGAATTTCGCTCGGTCCGAACCAGTCGCTAAACTGACCCAGACCGTTCGAAACGCCTTATCGTTTGAGAACAGGACAAAACAGAACGCATCGAGAAGAACATTTCACTGTATATTACAACAATGCATCAGATTACAAGAATATACAGAGTACAAATGAATATTACACAGAAATATCAGAGATTTAAATTACATTTAAATACATAACAGCGGAAAATAATACAATACACAACTAGAATGAGATATACGGATACAAAGCTTTCCGGATATCGTTCCAGCTAGAAACCAGGATCCTGTGAATATAAATCTGCAAAACCAAAACTACTAGCTGCCCGTGTCAAAATAAGGGCACCCAGAGTTTAGGTTAAAACAATAAACTCCAGGTCAGTCATGTGACTGGTGTGAGAACTAAAACAGTTATTAATCTTTATTCTCAAAGTTAGGTAAATCAAGGGACCACGCCGTATAACACGGAACGGGTTTCCTCCCAAGAATACCAGTGCATGAAACAAACAGCGCAATGCTAAATAAAGAAAAATGAAGCTGTTATAAGACCCAGGTCCTATCACACAATGCAACGCAAGCCGGGGGATAGGGTTTTCCCTTATAACAACCAAAGAATGCTTGATACGTTTAAAACAAATCATTTGATACTACTATAAGTGCATAGTGTATAAAACAACTTCAAATCATAGGTATCAATCATAGACGACATGAGCGTCCCATGCCACTATGTCGCCATGTATAGGTTTACAATCAAAACCGCAAATGTCACGTATTTGAAAATTGGATTTCCTTCTATGAACCGAGGCAAAAGATAGTCCTCTACCGATTCGAGACTGCCTAGCCCGAGTCTCAGGATCAGAACGCATCGACCCTTGGATCGTCAGGGCCGGTCCACCGATGTGGATTAAACTTAAACCCTGGACACTGCGTTTCGCCGCCCTTTGGGGCGTAAGCGAGCCAACGAATGACTCCATCGGACCCGGATCGTCCGATCTAACCGAGGCGCCTCGCAACAGCAACAACCACATAAGTCAAACTCGTCAGGGCGTGTAAAACCACTGACGCCACTTCTAGCTAGGAGGAAACGCAGGCCCTCCCTGAGGTCCGTCTCCCGTTTTTGGTTCATACCGGGTGTGAAACTCGCGAAGTAAACGTTACACAAAGCTGTGCCACAAAGGTCGTGCTTTGATCATCACCACAAGACTTTGCTTTTCAACAGAAGCCTCGATCAATTGCCACTTAGGCATGCCACACAGGCATTTCACTCCATGCGTTTGATATCCATCAATATATAACCCCTGAGCTCGTACGTCTCAGAGAAGGGCGTTAAGCAAGAGAATAAATTCTCCGCCGCCAAACAGATATATATTTAATAGAGATCAATCACACGGACTAAAATCCAATGTCAGACACACAGTCCATTTACAAGTCCGTTCTGGGTCTGAACGAAACCGGAGGCACCTAGTACCCCGCATATCCATCAATCTCCAAGTACGTCTGGACGATCACCAACTGTTTCCATCTTCTTGGGTGTACAGCCCAATCAAGATCATCAGTTATCGCCCAAACGACGTGAAGACCTCCGGTCTTCGACCACCGTCTTCATCTTCGACTTATCGTCGTATCAGTTATTCAGAATGGGATAAACCCGGTCTTTCCGAATAACTCGCGTATATATTATAAAAGTGTTACACAAACACAACATACGCCTCATTCCAATTCATCAGTCCCTAACCGTAAATTAATCAAGAGAATAATTCCCCAAATATTAACCCCGAAGGCCGAAACCAACATCAGATCAATATCCAGGAAACCATTCTGGTTAGCTAACCGACAGTTAGTTTCTAAATTTCACGTTCATAGGGAAAGGTTCCCATTAATTTTATCCAAGATAAATTCCTTGAATTTATTCTTTATTCTATTTTTGAATATCAATTCAAAACTAGTCGGGATTAGCGAACCTTACCGAAGTAATTATTTGTTTTAATTTCCCAATCCCAACCTATTTATCCCATGAAGTAAAACTGGTAATACTTCATATCTAACACCACAGTGTTATCGGTAAATTCAATTACAATTTCACATTCAAAACTAATTAAAGATTTAACTATCGCCTGGAGCAAAACTGGTGATACTCCATTCTCGATTATTTCAATCTAATTAAAGATTCATTAAAACTCCACTTAGTTTTAATCGTTAACTGGGTTAAAGAATCAGTGTCATTTAAAGCACGGTTCACGATAAACCCAAAGTCACATTCATTAATTATCGGGTTAAAGAACGAGTGTTATTTAAAACACTGTTCACGATAAACCCAAAAATCAATATCAATTCAATTCCAATTAAATATTATTTAATTGGTACACTTCATTAAATCTAAATAAAAAGATTTAACCTTTTCTCAACTGGGTTCAAGAACAGTGTTAGTGAAGACACCACTCACGACAAACCCAAATCACATTCGATATTCAATACAAGGCTCTGAATAGAAAATATATCGGCTTATATTCAATATCAAATTCTACGATTAACAAATGTCGTATTGAAAATAACGATATAAATATATATCTTTCAAATTTCCATAACAACATCTGTATAATCACGAATTCCAACATCGAAATATTCCGAAGACAATTTCGATTCAAAACCACTCCAATGCAATCATTGGAAATTCTGGTTATTTTTAAAACCCTTTTCAAATTCAATTTATTTAATTAAAAATAAATAGAATTATATTTCTAGTTCAAAACTAGTTCATTTCAATAAAAATCTATTTTTATCTTTTCAAATATGGAGTTTTTCATCCCAAATCTTCACAAATCATTTCTTATGATTTTACACAAATTATTGCCATTTTTAATAATTTTATCAAGGCCCGTACAGTCGATTTCCATCAATGGCCATCGAACTACACTTATAGCGACCTTTTTCAAATTTGATTTGGACATAATTCCAAATCCAATCGTTAGATTTCTAATTTCTAATATCCGTTAGAAAGCTCTTTTCGATACGAACCCAACGGTTCCGGTTTTAGGAGAATCCGACGGTCGGATCTCCCGTAATGCCCGTTTGAAATAAATGGTCGAAATTCGCGAACTGCCGCGGCGCGTTCTATTCAGGCCATTATATTATATATATAATATATATAATATATATATATATCGTCGATTTCTATTTAAAACGAATTATATAAATAGTTTTGAATTCGTTTCAAAAACATTTTCAACTTCCATTTCAATTCAAATCAAAATTGAATTCTTCTTTATAAATTCGTTTTCAAATCGATTTCTATTCAATTCAAATTTCAATTCAATTTGAATTCATTTCACTTCGCTTTCAATTCAATTTGAATTCGTTTTCAATTCAATTCATTTCGAAATCGTTTTCAATTCAATTCATTTCGAAATCGTTTTCAATTCATTTCATTTCGAAATCGTTTTCAATTCATTTCATTTCGAAATCGTTTTCAATTCATTTCATTTCGAAATCGTTTAAAATCGATATAAATATCGTTCACGTCAAAATGGCGTCAATCTAATCAACACGGCTTCATAACATTTCTATTTCAAATATTTTATTTCAAATATTTCTTTTTCAACATAGTTGTTATTATCAAAATATTTCGTTCAACACATGACCAATCTCAATGGATGAGTACTGTCAACACATGAACTTTTATTTTATATTATTCTTTATTTTTCAAATTGGAATGAGGCCCAATCAATTACCATATAAAGTTAATTATATGGATTTTCATACATTACACACATATAATAGCATTGAAAAATAATCAACCATCAACCAAAGTGCACTACACTGTATAAGCATCAAATATAGATATCTAACGCTTATAACAGCCTGTCAATCAATCGATCGACATATTTAATCAATCAGGATGAGTGAACTTCAAATTTCATCCCAACACCCGTGTGGGGTTTCAAACAATCAAACACATATTCTATTTGTGCTGTTGGGCGATGTGTAAAATTTATCGTCCCAATCAATGTCATTCAAATAGGTGTACATAAACAAACCGTCTTGTTTGTAAATGAATATTCTATTTTATTCACTTCACGTTAAAAATTATATTTTTAACGATAAAACATTTTTATTTTAACATATGAATTTCTACTCAGTTCATTTATTCAATAAAATGATATTTTTATTTTTCTAACTTATTTTAGAAAATTTCGGCGGCATAACGGCACGATACTAGAATCGGGACAAGGCCTAGCCTTATCCCCGGTCTAGTGAAGGCCCACGCCATTCACACATCAATCATATCAATTTCAATTTCACCAAAACAATCCAATCCAAATCAAATAATCTAACCAACTACACAACCAATCAAACAAGTCCATGGTCTGTGGACGGGTGTCGGGTGCTTCTAATAAGCACCGTCTGCATCCTAGTATATATATATAACTAGAAAATAAATTTGAAAGGTGAGAAATTCTCACATATAGCTATCCTAGCTCCACGGCTCTTCATTTGTAGAGTCTTCGCCTTATCGCCTTTAAAAATCTCGCCTTTTCACCTTCGTTGCCCATGGCCACTATATATATAAAAATCACATTTTTACTTCGCTATTCAATATATAAAAATCATATTTTTATTTCGAATTTCAATATATAAAAATCGAATTTTTACTTCGAAGTTCAATATATAAAAATCATATTTTTATTTCGAAGTTCAATATATATAAAAATCGAATTTTTACTTCGAAGTTCAATATATAAAAATCGAATTTTTACTTCGAAGTTCAATATATAAAAATCATATTTTTATTCGAAGTTCAATATATAAAAATCGAATTTTTACTTCGAAGTTCAATATATAAAAATCGAATTTTTACTTCGAAGTTCAATATATAAAAATCATATTTTTATTTTGAAGTTCAATATATAAAAATCGAATTTTTACTTCGAAGTTCAATATATAAAAATCATATTTTTATTCGAAGTTCTACATATTTTAATCATATTTTCATTCGCGAGGATTTCGCCTTTTCCCATTTCGCAAATCTAATTTTTCCTATTTTTAAAAACTCAATCTTTTTTTATATTAAAAATCTCGCCTTTTCACCTTTAAAAATCTCGCCTTTTCACCTTTAAAAATCAGTTCTTTCTTCTATAAAAATCAATCCTTCCTGGTTATAAAAATTGGTTCTTTTCTTAAGATAAAAATCAAATTTTTTTAAAGTAAAAAAAACCAAATCTTTTAAAGTAAAAATCAGTCTTAATAATTAAAAAAAAAATCAGTTTTTAGCAAGCAAAGAAAATCAGTTTTTAATAAGCATAAAAAATCAGTTTAAAAATGAAAATTAAAAATTATAAAACTTACTTTGCTACAATCGAAGTTGTTGAAGGGGGGGGGGTCTTCACCGCGGTTGAGGAGGCCAAGGGGGGGCGCTTGCCGCAACGGATGGCCGGAGCAGTGGCTTGTGGTGGCAGTCGGAGGCGGTCTCTCTCAAGGAGGGGGTAGCGGTTTCAGATCGGTTTTGGGGGTAAGAGGGGGTTACGGGTTTTCTGGGAAAATCGAAGAAGAGAGGGAGGCGTAGAGGAGGGGGGGCTGGGGAACTTGCGGTGGTTGCGCCGCCCAGGCGCGGTGGCTCATCAGAGGGGGGCGGCGGTCCTCCGCTGTTCTTCTCTTTTTTTTTTTTTTCAGAAATAAACGAATGGAATAGGGGGGGGGGGCCAAAGTGGGTTAAAGGGGAGGGAAAAGAAAATTAATTTTTAATTAATTTAATTGCAAAAAGTTGACTTTTTCATACGACCTCTAAACGAGGCCCACCGCCTGTCGTCCATAGCGTTTCACCCCCATTCCGAACACAATGGGATATGCATCGTAGGTTGATTCGGACGTTACGATCAGTTTTCGTTAAATTTACATTTAAATCTCTATATTGGATTTTAAACGTACATTTCAAATTACCGGGGTCACATACTAACTAGAAAAATTCCAGAAAAATATTTTCTAGTTTCATATTGACGATACGGTCCTAACAAAAACTAGTTTCGTCGAATTCTGAGACCATTTGAAAAATGGTCAATTTCCAGTCGATTAAAATCAACTGAAATGGTCAAAACACGTTTTCCTTTGCCACCCCCACATATTGATTCGAAAAATTATGAAATTTGAAACCTAGCAATAACTTTACATCACGGACCCAACAAAACTGGTTTCGTCGAAATCCGAGGTCATTTGCAAAATGTCCATTTTTAAGGGCCTGAATTCCATAGCGACTATTCAGAATTTTCAACTGGACATATCTTTTCATTTCTAAGATGAAATCTCAGTTTGTCAACTTCGTTACAAAGATATAGTTATACAGATTCAAATATTTCTTGTTTCGTTCAATTCTGACTTATATTGAATTATGTATATTCATTTGAAATTAGAAATCGAATTTTCGAACTACCGCGCCATTTTCAATTCCTTTTATAATTATATATAATTATTATATATTCTAACGACGACGTATATAATATATACGTTCTAATTATATTCAAAATAAATTTCTCGTCGATATTATTTAAAATAATTCATTTTAAATATTCAAAATTCGCTAAAATTGCCAAAATAAAAATTTTAAACTGGCCCAGAATTTGCGGGTTATTACACCAGCGCCGCCTTCCCTCTGGCCGGAGCCCCTCCTCCTCAGCCTCTAACGCCACCCCGATGCCAAGACGCCCCCTCAGCCCTCCTTAATCCGAAATTAGTAAGTTTTTATTGTTTACATTGATTTTTATTTTTTAATTTTCAGTTTTTTTTATATAACTTTAAATTTATAAGGATATAATTTTTTTAGGAATATAAAGTTTTGATTTTTAAATTTGAAAGGCTTTGATTTTTTAATTTGAAAAGCTATGATTTTTAAATGTGAAAAAGTTATATTTTTGCTTAGGAAAGTTTAGATTTTTAAATGAAGAAAAGACTAGACTTTTATTAATGAGAAGACGGTATTTTAAAAAATGAAAAGATGGTATTTTTAGATATGAAAAGATCGTATTTTTAAATATGAAAAGAAAAAAAATATAATTTTTATACATGAAGTGATAATATAAAAATGTGATTTTTATATATATAGTGGATACGGACAACGAAAGTGACAAACGGCGAGGACGACGAAGATTTCCTACATATAATATGGCGTGGTGTTTGGCTTAGCTTCTCGGTGAGAACTCCTCACTAAAATTTGAAGTTCAGTTATTTATTTTATAATTACATATATAAACTGCTCCCCGTCGTCCACAGACCATGGACGGCTTGTGTCATTGTTTGTGTTGTGAAAATTGACTGTTGGTTGGGAAATAAAATAATATATATTCATGTGTTGAAATAAAATATATATTCATGTGTTGAAATAAAGTATATATTCATGTGGTGAAATCAAATATATATTCATGTATTGAAATAATATATAATCATGTGTTGAAATAAAATATATATTCATGTGTTGAAATAAAAAATATATTAATGTGGTGAAATCAAATATATATTCATGTGTTGAAATAAAATAAATATTTATAAACAAATCGGACGATTTGTTTATATACACTGATTTGACTGATATTGATTGGGACGATAAATTTTACACATTGCCCAACTGCACAAATAAAATATGTGTTTGTTATTTTGAAACCCCACATGGGTATTGGGATGATATTTGACGTACACTAATCCCGATTGTTTAATTGTGTGTCAATCGATGGGTTGACAGACTGTGTAAGCGTTAATTATTTATATTTAATGCTTATGCAGTTATGTTGTGCACTCAGGATGATGGTTGATGATTTATTGTTGCTATTATATACATGTGTTGTAGAAAATCCATATAATTAACATTATATGGTAATTGACTGGGCCTCATTCCAATTTGGAAAATAAGGAATATCATAAAAGAAAATTCATGTGTTGGATAATATAAATTCATATGTTGAATAGAATGAAAATTCATGTGTTGAATAGAATGAAAATTCATGTGTGGAATAGAATATAAATTCATGTGTCGATTAATATAAATTCATGTGTTGAATAGAATAAATATTCATGTATTGAATAAAATAAATATTCATGTGTTGAATAGAAGAAAACATTCATGTGTCGAATAAAAGCCGTTTTAATTAGATTGACGCCATTTTGACGTGAACGATATTTATATCGATTATATTCGTTTTTAAAATGAATAAAGAAAAGGAATTGATTTCAAAATCTAATGTATTTCGAAAAAATTATCATTCATATATAGATGATATCGAATATTCAATTTTGATTTGAAATTGAATATGAAGTTGAAATCGTTTTGAAAACAAATTTAAAACAATTTATAAAATACGTTTTAAAAGGAAATCAATGAAATATATATAATATATATTATATATATAATGGCATGAATAGAACTCGGCACGTCGCGGCGGTTCGCGAATTTCGACCATTGACTTCGAACGGATATTACGGGAGATCCGGCCGTCGAATTCTCCTAAAACCGGAACCGTTGGGATCGTATCGAAAAGAGCTTTCTAACGAATATTAGCGATTTGAAATCTAACGGGTGGATTTGGAATGGATAATATTAAATCATCTCTTCAAACCCCTCGATCTTCTTCTCTCTTTCGAGGAGCTTGTTGTTAGAAGCAGTGGCCAATTCGATGGCACTTTCAACATTCTTTTCGGCGAGAGCTGCCCGTCTCTCTTTCGAGGAGCTTGTTGTTAGAAGCAGTGGCCAATTCGAGGGGTTTAAAGAGATGATTTAAAATCTCTAATATTATTAAATGTAAGTGCAGTTGTGTTGTGCACTCATGATGATGGTTGATGATTTATCGTTGCTATTATATACATGTGTTGTAGAAAATCCATATAATTAACATTATATGGTAATTGACTAGGCCTCATTCCAATTTGGAAAATAAGGAATATCATAAAAGAAAATTCATGTGTTGGATAATATAAATTCATATGTTGAATAGAATGAAAATTCATGTGTTGAATAGAATGAAAATTCATGTGTGGAATAGAATATAAATTCATGTGTCGATTAATATAAATTCATGTGTCGATTAATATAAATTCATGTGTTGAATAGAATAAATATTCATGTATTGAATAAAATAAATATTCATGCGTTGAATAGAAGAAAACATTCACGTGTCGAATAAAAGCCGTTTTAATTAGATTGACGCCATTTTGACGTAAACGATATTTATATCGATTATATTCGTTTTTAAAATGAATAAAGAAAAGGAATTGATTTCAAAATCTAATGTATTTCGAAAAAATTATCATTCATATATAGATGATATCGAATATTCAATTTTGATTTGAAATTGAATATGAAGTTGAAATCGTTTTGAAAACGAATTTAAAACAATTTATAAAATACGTTTTAAAAGGAAATCAATGAAATATATATAATATATATTATATATATAATGGCATGAATAGAACGCGCCATGCCGCGGCGGTTCGCGAATTTCGACCATTGACTTCGTACGGATATTACGGGAGATTCGGCCGTCGAATTCTCCTAAAACCGGAACCGTTGGGATCGTATCGAAAAGAGCTTTCTAACGAATATTAGAGATTTGAAATCTAACGGGTGGATTACGGGTGAATTATGTCCAAATCAAATGTGGAAAAGGTCGATGTAAGTGCAGTTCGATGGCCGTTGATGAAAATCGACTGTACGGGCCTTGATAAAATTACTAAAAATAGAAATAATTTTTGTAAAATCACAAGAAATGATTTGGAAAGAATTTTTATGAAAACTCCATATTTGAAAAGATAAAAATAGATTTTTATCGAAATGAACTAGTTTTGAACTAGAATTATAATCCATTTATTTTTGAAATAAATAAATTGGATTTAAAAAGGGTTTTAAAAAGCAACCAGAATTTCCAATAACTAAATTGCAATGGATTTGAATCGAAATTGTCTGTGGAATATTTCGATGTTAGATTTTGTGATTATACATATATTGTTATGGAAATTTGAAAGATATATTTATATCGTTATTTCCAATACGATATTTGTTGGTCGTAGAATTTGATATTGAATATAAGCCAATATATTTTCTATTCAGAGCCTTGCATTTAATATCAAATGTGATTTTGGGTTTATCGTGAACCGTGTTTTAAAGAACATTGGTTCTTTAACCCAGTTAAAGACAGGATATTGATTTTTGGGAGATTAAAACCAAGTTGAGTTTTAATGAATCTTTAATTAGATTGAAATGATCAAGAAGGGAGTATCACCAGTTTTGCTCTAGGCGATAGTTAAATCTTTAATTAGATTTGAACGTGAAATGGTAATTGAATTTACCGATAACACCATAGTGTTAGATATGAAGTATTAGCAGTTTTACTTCATAGGATGAATAGGTTGGGATTGGGAAATTAAAATAAATGATTACTTCGGTAATGTTCGTTAATCCCGACTAGTTTGGATAAACCATAATTTGGTTTAAATTGATATTCAAAAGAAGATTAAAGAATAAATTTAAAGAATTTATCTTTGATAAAATTAATGGGAACCTTTCCCAAAGTATAAGAATATTTAAAATAAGAATATTTTGAATTGGAATGAGGCGTATGCTGTGTTTGTGTAACACTTGTTTATCATATACGCGAGTTATTTAGAAAGACCGGGTTTATCCCATTCTGAATAACTGATTCGACGATGTGTCGAGGATGAAGATGGCGGTTGAAGACCGAAGGTATTCACATCGTTTGGGTGATTACTAATGATCTTGATTGGGCTGTACACCCAAGAGGAGGGAATCAGTTGGTGATCGTCCATACGTACATGGAGATCGATGGATATGCGAGGTACAAGGTGCCTCCGGTTTCGTTCAGACCCAGAACGAACTTGTAAATGGACTGTGTGTTTGACATTGGATTTTATTATGTATGATTGATTTCTATTAAATATATATCTGTTTGGCGGTGGAGAATTTATTCTCTTGCTTAACGCCCTTCTCTGAGACTTACGAGCTCAGGGGTTATATATTGATGGATATCAATCGCATGGAGTGAATTGCCTGTGTGGCATCCCTAAGTGGCAATTGATCAAGGCTTCGGTTGAAAAGCAAAGTCTTGTGGTTGATGATCAAAGAACCACCTGTGTGGCATAGCTTTGTGTAACGTTGATTCGCGAGCCTCACACCCCGGTTGTGAACCAGAAACGGGAGAGGACATCAGGGAGGACATGCGTTTCTTTCTAGCTAGAAGTGGCGTTAGTGGTTTTACATGCCCTGACGAGTTTGACTTACGTGGTTGTTGTATTGCGAGGGGCCTCGGTTATATCAGTGATTATGCGGAGCCGATGGAGTCATCAGACTCATTTACACTCCAAAGGGCGGGGAAACGCAATGTTCAAGCATTTTATTCCACATCGGTGGACCGGCCCTGACGATCCAAAGTCTTGACTTAGTACTTAACGAAGGGGCGGGCTAGAGGCTCTCGGATTCAGTGAGGACTATCTTTTGCCTCGGTTCACAAATGGAAATCCAACTTCCAATACGAGATTTGCGATTTTAGTTGTACACCTGTATATGGCGACATAGTGGTATGGGGCATTCATGCCGCCTATGATTGATACTTATGATTGAAAATGATTTCTTCACTTATAGTAATAATAAAAGATGAAATTTAGCGTATCAAGCAGTCTTTGGCTATTATAAGGTAAAACCCTATCCTTCGGCTTGCGTTGCATTTTGTGATGGGACCTGGGTCTTATAATAGCTTCATTGTTCTTTATTTAGCATCACGTTGTTGTTTTATGCGCTGGTATTCTTGGGAGGAAACCCGTTCCATGTTATACGGCGTGGTCCCTTGATTTACCTAACTTTAAAATAAAGATTAATTACTGTTTTAGTTCTCACACCAGTCACATGACTGACCTGGAGTTTATTGTTTTAACCTAAACTCTGGGTGCCCTTATTTTGACACGGGCAACTAGTTGTTTCGGTTTTGCAGATTTATGTTCACGGGATCCTGATTTGCAGCTGGAACGATATCCAGAAAGCTCTGTATCCGTATATCTCTTTCAGTTATGTATTGTATTATTTTTCCACTGCGATGTATTTAAATGTAATTTAAATCTCTGATATTTTCTATGTAATATTTATTCATACTCTGTATATTCTTGTATTCTAATGGAATTGTTGTAATTAACGATGAAATGTTCTTCTGTTTGTGTCCTGATGTGGCTTGTCTTCAACTCAACCCATGATTTCCCGTAAGGGTGATTTCAGGTCGTTTCGGCTTGGTATCAAAGCTTTGGTTTATAGAGCTCGAGAACAAGACATATTAGAACCAAACGAAAGGATTCGTCGGAGATTGGAGTAGTAATATCCAATGAGAATGACTCGTTAAAGATGGGATCAGTTGTATCCTAGAACGAGTGTGAAGAGTACATTTTTAAAATGAAAACGAATTTCATTTTGAAAATTTGAACCTTGTTCAACGTATTTGAATATTTATTTGTATTGAATTTGGACAATAAAGTATATAAAGATTTTGCGTATACGTCTGATCCGCGTGTATTTGAAGTTTTTATATACTGGATAGATATAGAATCACGCTCTAGTCGTCCGGAGATGATGTTGATAATGACCATGGCATCATCAGTACTTATGTTCGAGTGCCGAAAGTGTGATATCTATATATTTCCATTAGACTGGTGTGCGAACCAAAGCTAGACAGGTTTATTATTGTGATTTGGTATCAAAAATGTGATTCTTTGGACTATGTATCAAAGTTATGAATTTGAAACGTTAATCAACTAATTGACTGCTGGTTATGTTGTATGATTATTATTTGATTAATTAAATGTTGTACCTTTAGCCAAATTGAACCAAAAAGTGAATTGTATTGAAAATTTGTCGCATTTGCATGCATATACATGTACTTACATTGAACAGGTCATAGCAAGGAGGCTAGAGAAGAGAATAAAATTGTTTGCCCAACAAGTAGGTACATGTTTATTGTATTTCTTGGGTTTTTGATGATATTATGAGCCGATTGGCTAGCCACTTAACTGTTTCTTTTTCGTTTTGGATTGGTGAGGGCCATGGGAGGCTATTCGAAATATCCTGAACCTCACGGTGCAGGGGAGGTTATGGCGAAATTTTTCGGAAATATAGCATGTTAGCCAAATTTTTGAAAAATTTGAAAACTTCTTAGAAACTGAAAAGTTGAAGAACTTAAGCGGTAAAGAAAATAATGAAAGTTGAGTTGATTAATTAAACAACTTTCGGCCTCGTTCCATTTTGGGGACGAAAAGTTTTAAGTGGGGGAGATTGTAACAACCCGGAAATCAAAGCCAATTTAAAATTTTTATTTTGGCAATTTTATTCAATTTTGAATATTTAAAATGAATTATTTTAAATAAGAACGACGAGAAATTTATTTGGAATAGAATTATAATGTATATAATTATATAGATCGTCGTTAGAATATAATTATTTATTTTTAATTATAAAGGGAATTGATAATGGCGCGGTAGTTCGAAAATTCGATTTCAAAGTTCAGATGAATGTACAGGATTAAATAAAAACCGGATTTTAGTAAAACCAAAAATATTAGAATCTAATTGAGAATATCTTTCCAACGAATCCGAAAAATTGAAATTTCATAGCGGGAATCAAAAGTTATGTCCAATTGAAAATTCAGAATAGTCGCTATGGAATTCTGGCCCTTAAAAATGGAAATTTCGCAAACGACCTCAGTTTTTGACGAAACCACTTTTGTTGGATCCATGATGTCAAGTTATTGCTAGGTTTCAAGATTCGTAATTTTCTAAATCAATATGTGAGCGTGGCGAAGTAAAACGTGTTTTGACCAGTTTCAGTTGATTTTAATCGACCGGAAAGTGGCCATTTTTCAAACGATCTCAGAATTTGACGAAATTAGTTTTATTAGGACCGTATCGTCAATACGAAGCTAGAAATAATTTTTTTTTTGGAATTTTTAGGGTCCGTATGTGACCCTAGTAAATTGAAATGTACGTTTAAAATTCAATAGAATGGTTTAAATGTTAATTTAAATGAAAACTGATCGAAACGATTGAATCATCTTACGAAACATATCCCATTGTGTTCGGAATGGAGGTAATTAGCTATGGACAACAGTCGATGGGTTCGATTTCGAGTTCGAATAAAAAGGTTATTTTATAAGATTCAAAATTAAATTAAATAATAAAATAATTATATCTCTTTCCTCTCTAACCCTCTCCCTTAGTCAACACAGTCAAACCGAAATCAAATAAAAAAACAAAGAAAGAGGGCGTCATGCCCTAGTCCACATCGACGAACGCCATCGCCCCCCCCCCCCTCAGCGGTGCCGCCGCCGCCGCATCCTCCCACATCCCCCCTCCGTCGCCTGCTCCTCCCCCGCTTCCCTCCGCTCTAGCTTCTCTCCCTTCTGACCATTTGATCCCCAAACCGATGTTGCAGCCCCACCGCCTCCCTGTGGCCAGCGCCGCCTTCCCTCTGGCCGGACCCCCTCCTCCTCAGCCTCTAACACCACCCAACGCCAAGACGCCCCCTCAACCCTCCTCAGTCCGAAATTAGTAAGTTTTTATTGTTTACACTGATTTTTAATTTTTAATTTTCAGTTTTTTTTATATAACTTTAAATTTATAAGGATATAATTTTTTTTAGGAATATAAAGTTTTGATTTTTAATTTTGAAAGGCTTTGATTTTTTAATTTGAAAAGCTATGATTTTTAAATGTGAAAAAGTTATATTTTTACTTAGGAACGTTTAGATTTTTAATTGAAGAAAAAATTAGACTTTTATTAACGAGAAGATGGTATTTTTAAAAATGAAAAGATGGTATTTTTAGATATGAAAAGATCGTATTTTTAAATATGAAAAGAAAAAAAAATATAATTTTTATATATGAAGTGATAATATAAAAATGTGATTTTTATATGTGTAGTGGATACGGGGCAACGAATGTGATAAACGGCGAGGATGACGAAGATTTCCTACATGTAAAGAGGCATGGTGTTGGGTTTAGCTTCTCGGTGAGAACTCCTCACTAAAAATTTTTGTTCAGTTATTTATTTTATAACTGCATATATAAACTGTTCCCCGTCGTCCGCAGACCATAGACGACTTGTGTGATTGTTTACGTTGTGAAAATTGACTGTTGGTTGGGAAATAAAATAATATATATTCATGTGTTAAAATAAAATATATATTCATGTGTTGAAATAAAATATATATTCATGTGGTGAAATCAAATATATATTCACGTGTTGAAATAATATATATTCATGTGTTGAAATAAAATATATATTCATGTGTTGAAATAAAATATATATTCATGTGGTGAAATCAAATATATATTCATGTGTTGAAATAAAATAAATATTTATAAACAAATCGGACGATTTGTTTATATTCACTGATTTGACTGATATTGATTTGGGCAATAAATTTTACACATCGCCCAACTGCACAAATAAAATCTGTGTTTGTTGTTTTGAAACCCCACAATGGTATTGGGATGATATTTGACGTACACTAATCCCGATTGTTTAATTGTATGTCAATCGATGGGTTGACAGACTGTGTAAGCGTTAATTATTTATATTTAATTCTTATGTAGTTGTGTGGTGCACTTTGGATGATGGTTGATGATTTATCGTTGCTATTATATACATGTGTTGTAGAAAATCCATATAATTAACATTATATGGTAATTGATTGGGCCTTATTCCAATTTGGAAAATAAGGAATATTATGAAAGAAAATTCATGTGTTAGATAATATAAATTCATGTGTTGAATAGAATGAAAATTCATGTGTTGAATAGAATGAAAATTCATGTGTGAAATAAAATATAAATTCATGTGTTGAATAATATAAATTCATGTGTCGAATAGAATAAATATTTATTTGCTGAATAAAATAAATATTCATGTGGTGAATAGAAGAAAACATTCATGTGTTGAATAAAAGCCGTGTTAATTAGATTCATGCCATTTTGAAATGAACGATATTTATATCGATTATATTCGTTTTTAAAATGAATAAAGAAAAGGAATTGATTTCAAAATCTAATGTTTTGAAAATATTATCATTTATATATCGATGATATGAAATATTCAATTTTGATTTTAAATTGAATATGAAGTTGAAATCGTTTTGAAAACGAATTTAAAACGATTTATAAAATACGTTTTAAAAGGAAATCGACGAAATATATATAATATGTATTATATATATAATGGCCTGAATAGAACGCGCCGTGCCGGTTTGTGAATTTCGACCATTAACTTCGAACGGATATTATGGGAGATCCGACCGTCGGATTCTCCTAAAACCGGAACCGTTGGGTTCGTATCGAAAAGAGCTTTCTAACTAATATAAGAGATTTGAAATCAAATGGTTGAATTTGGAATTAGTCCAAATCAAATATGGAAAAGGTTGCTGTAAGTGCAGTTCGATGGCCATTGATGGAAATCGATTGTACGGGCCTTGATAAAATTATTAAAAATAGTAATAATTTGTGTAAAATCATAAGAAATGATTTTGAAAGAATTAGGATGAAAAACTCCATATTTCAAAAGATAAAAATAGATTTTTATCGAAATGAACTAGTTTTGAACTAGAATTATAATCCATTTATTTTTGAAATAAATAAATTGGATTTAAAAAGGATTTTAATAAGTAACCAGAATTTCCAATAATTAATTTGGAATGGATTTGAATCGAAATTGTCTATGGAATATTTAAATGTTGGATTTCATGATTATACAGAATTTGTTACGGAAATTTGAAAGATATATTTATATCGTTATTTCCAATACGATATTTGATGGTCGTAGAATTTGATATTGAATATTGTGACGACCCCAAACCCCGTACTGACGGCGGCAAGGGTAATCGTTGGAATATAACACATAAACGGATAACAGCATAACAGAATTAAATAAATACACCAGAATATGAACAAATAATACACTGGATAAACATAATCATCAGAGATACACAGTATACAGGATCATACTTAGTACAAATACAGTTCAACTATACATAAATGTCTACAGCGGAAACAAACATAATATGTACAATAGGAGCTGAACAGCATAAAAAGAGATAAATGATAGAATCCATCTTCAGCTCCAGCTATCTAGAGAAAGCCAGCTAAAACATGAATACAAGGCTGCCCGTGTAGAAAAAAGGGCACCCGAGTTTGAGAGTGAAACAAACTACGAGTCAGTCATGGGACTGGTATGAGAAATCTACTCAACACATTTAAAATCTGGCCAATCCGAGGACCACGCCACTTTCGTGGAACGGGTTTACTCCATCGGATTGCCAGCGCTTTAAAAAAATAATTCTTTTAAACATCGCAATGCTTTTTATAAAAATGAAGCCATTATAAGACTCAGTTCCCATCTCACAATGCAATGCAAACCGGAGGATAGAGTTTTTACATTATAACGGCCAAAATATGCTTGATACGAATAAAACAAAAGCATTTGGTATTATTGCTAGTGTTTATAAGTTTTGAAAACAATTTCGAATCATAACTATCAATCGTAGATGACATTAATGCCCCATACCACTATGTCGCCATATATAGGTATACAATCAAAACCGCACAGTCACGTATTTGGAAATTGGATTTCCGTCATGAACCAAGGCAAAAGATAGTCCTTACCGAATTCGAGACGCTCTAGCCCGTGTCTTAGGAACCAGACACAGGTGGGCCCTTGGAGCGACAGGGCCGGTCCACCGATGTGGATTAAAATTCCTGAACACTACGTTTCCCCGCCTTATGGGGCGTCAATGAGCCAACGAATGACTCCATCGGTCCCGGATCGACCGATACAACCGAGGCGTCTCACAATCCATCATCCACATAAGTAAAATGTCAGGCCGTGTAAAAACACTGACATAACTCCTAGCTAGAAGGAAACGCATGCCCTCCCTGAGGTCCTTCTCCCGTTTCTGGTTCATACCGGGGTGTGAGGCTCACGAATTCACGTTATACACAAAGCTATGCTACAGAGGCGGTGCTTTGATCATCAATCACAAGACTTTGCTTTTCAATAGAAGCCATGATCACTGCATCTTAGCATGCCACACCGGCAATTCACACCATGCAACTGATGGTTATCAATCGCACAGAATGAATTCCAATGTCAAACACACAGTCCATTTGCAAGTCTGTTCTGGGTCTGAACGAAATTGGAGGCACTAAATACCTCGCATATCCATCGATCCCCACGTACGTCTGGACGGTCACCACTCATTATCCATATTTCGGGATGCCTCCCAATCAGGACATCAGTTACCCTCCAAACGAGGTGAAGATCGGTCTTCAATCACCGTCTTCATCTTCGACTTCTTATCATTGATTCAGTTATTCAGAATGGGATAAACCCGGTCTTTCTGAGCAACTCGCGTATATAATAAACAAGAGCAACACCAACATACATACACATCATTTCAATTCATTAGTCACTAACCGTCAATCAATAAGAGAACGATTTCCCAAATATTAACCCCGAAGGCAGAAACCAACATCAGATCAACATCCAGGAAACCATTCGACTTAGCCAACCTTCAGTTACTTTCTAAATTTCACATCCATATCATTTATAATACTTTATAACGATTTATCGCCATTTTTATTTATTTTAAAATAGCCAATTTATTCAAAACGACGCTTCGGGCCATAACGCGGCCGTGGCACTGTTTTTCTTTAGATTTGATTTACACATATCTGAAAATCTAACCGTCGGATCTTCACAAAATTTACATCATTAAAAAGATCTTTTAGAAACGAATCCAACGGTTCCAGTTTCGGGAAAATCCGACGGTCGGATCTCCCGGTATAATCGTTTGTAGTTTCGATTTCAAAATACGAACTGCAACGTCGTTATTCAATTTAATATAATTATATTTATATATATATATATATAATCGATTCTAGCGCTGTTTTTCTTCAGATTTAAATTAAACATTCCAAACAATCAAACCGTTGGATTTTTACAAAGTTTGTGCCATTGGAAAGATATTTCCAAAGCGAACACAACGGTTGCGGTTTCGGGAAAATCCGATGGTCGGATCTCCCGCACTAATCGTTTGAAATCACGGTTTCAAAATACGTACTGCAGCTTCGTTATTCAATATATTTCAATTCTATATATATATATATATATATATATATATTGATTCTTCGATTTCAAAACTATATAATTTTCATACTTCTGATAAAAATGATATTTTTATCTAACTGTCTTCTATTTCAACACTTCACTAATTTTAACAATTCATGTATATAATAAAAATGTGATTTTTAATGTAAAACAATTTATTTCAAAACACGACAATTTTATATAGTTCATATAGATGATTAAAATATGATTTTTATTATAAAATAATTTCTTTTAAAAGACGATTATTTTATATAGTTCATATAGACGATAAAAATATGATTATATAGTTCATATAGATGATAAAAATATGATTTTTATTATAAAACAATTTATTTCAAAATATGAATACCATTCAACACATGAATTTCAATTCAATGAATGAATTTCGATCCAACACATGAAGGTCTTCTATAGTTTATATATATAGATAAAAAGGTGATTTTTATATTTAAAACACGAATACCATTCAACACATGAATATGATTCAACGAATGAATTTCAATTCTATACATGAAGGTTTTCTATAGTTTATATATATAGATAAAAAGGTGATTTTTATATTTAAAACACGAATACCATTCAACACATGAATTTCTATTCAACGAATGAATTTCAATTCAACACATGAAGGTTTTCTATAGTTTGTATATATAGAGTAAAAATGTGATTTTTATTGTTAAAACAATTTATTTAAAACACGAATACCATTCAACACATGAATATGATTCAACGAATGAATTTCAATTCAACACATGAAGGTTTTCTATAGTTTGTATATATAGAGTAAAAATGTGATTTTTATTGTTAAAACAATTTATTTAAAACATGAATACCATTCAACGAATGAATTTCTATTCAACACATGAAGGTTTTCTATTCAACAGACGAATATAGTTTCAACACAGGAAAATAATTCTAACACATGAATATTATTCAAAATTTCGGTAGCATAACGGCAGGGTAGTTAAAATCGGGACCGTCCCTAGTACGGCTCCTCGCTCTGCCTTAAAGCCTCGCAGCTTTTGACAATGGGGAATCATGCATCTAGTTCGCACGCAGGCGGCATGTATATTTTTTTCATTTCCGCAAACTAATCCTATGTGGTTTCAACCAAATATTTCTCAACCACAAATGGGTATTTATCAACCACAATCAATCAATTTCAACCACAAACAATTTCAATCAACCATTTGCTATCAATCAATTTTCACACCAATCACAACCAATAAATATCGTCTATGGTTTGTGGACGAGGGGCGTATATACACACATATATATATATATATATATATAGCATTTCACTTCTATTTCAACACGTATATAATTTTTACAATGCATATATAACTTATACATCGAACGTACAACTTATACAACGCTTATACAAGAGGTGTACAATGCTTATATAACTCATACATCGACTATATAATTTATACATCATCGTTTTCCATATTGTTTATAAATTAGAAATCTCACATTGGGTTCCACTCCACCAAAAATAGCAGAAGGCTCAGAAAAATATGCGGTCTCATCTAGAATGTAGAAGACGTCCACCCGGTCACGATGTTTCCTGTTTCATCGATTTTCATCAACACATGAGAAAGATACGATTTTTACAATGAAATCATAAATGGTAGTGCTTTAAACTGCTATTATATAGTTTAAAATTAAATACAGTCGTATAGTTTTAAACCTGTTCAAAACTAGGTTTGTAGTTTACACGAAATTCGAGGCACGAGAGGACGATCGGGTTGCGCTGCGTCGTAGAGGGAGGAGAGGCACTACAGACCGTGGTGGTCGCAGCCCGTTCGGTTGTTGGAGGAAGGAGATACGGCGGCGGGAAGTTCGAAACTTCCTGGGTCTCATTCTCGTCGATGGGGAGGAGGGACAAGGCGAAGGTGGGTCGGATTTGAAGAGGAGGGTCGGCGTTGTCGAGGTAGGGTGGTGGCGGCGCTTGTAGGTGGCTGAGGCGGCGGGAAAAGGGTCGGGAAGGAGGGAGCGCGAGCCGCCGTCGATCGGGGGGTTTCAGAAAAAAAGGAGAGAGAGGGAGAGTGATTAGCCAATAGGATTTTTTTTATTAATTTATATATTTTTGTAAAATTTCAAAAATACACCTTGTCACACACGAACTCCAATCCAAACCTAACGACTGTCGTCCCTAGCGTTTTACCCCCATTACGAACATAATGGGATATGTTTCGAAAGGCCCATTCAAATGTTTCTATCAGTTTTCCTTCAAATTAAAATATAAAACATTCAATATTTAATTTGAACGTACATTTCAATTTGCCGGGGCCTCAAAATAATTCAAAAAATTCCCGAAAAATAAATCTAGCTATGTTTTGACGATACGGTCCCAACAAAACTAGTTTCATCAAACTTTGAGATCGTTTGAAAAATGGCCCATTTCTGGTCGATCCAATTAACTGTAATTGGCCAAAACACATTTTCCTTTGCTACGCTCACATACTAGCTTTAAAAATTATGAAATTTGAAACCTAGCAATAACTTCACATCCCGGATCCAACAAAAGTGGTTTCGTCAAATTCCGAGGTCATTTGCAAAATGGCCAATTTCACGGGCCATATAAATTCCATAGCGACCTTTCTGAAAATTCATTTGGCCATCACTTTTGCTTTCTGCTATGAAACTTCGATTTTTCAGATTCGTTAGAAAGGTATTCACTAACAGATTTAAATATTTTTAGTTTCACTCAAATCCTTTTTGTTTTGCACCCGGTACAGTCAGTCAAAGTTTGAATTCAAATTTTGAAACTACCGCGCCATTTCAGGCCTTGCTTATAATTAGAATTAATTATATTCCTTTTCAATTGTCGATTCAAACTCAGTTTTCATCTTTATTATTTAAAATATTTATTTTAAAGATTTAAAATCCACTATTTTAGCCAATTTAAAATTTTTAAATTGGTTCAGATTTTCCGGGTCGTTACAAATATAAGCCGATATATTTTCTATTCAGAGCCTTGTATTTAATATCAAATGTGATTTTGGGTTTATTGTGAACTGTGTTTTAAAGGACATTAATTATTTAACCTAGTTAAAGACAGGATATTGATTTTTGGGGAGATTAAAACCAAGTGGAGTTTTAATGAATCTTTAATTTGATTGAAATGATCGAGAAATGAGTATCACCGGTTCTACTCCAGGTGATAGTTAAATCTTTAACTATATTTAAACGTGAAATGGTAATTGAATTTACCGATAACACCGTGGTGTTAGATATGAAGTATTACCATTTTTACTTCATGGGATGAATAGGTTGGGATTGGGAAATTAAAATAAATGATTACTTCGGTAAGGTTCGTTAATCCCGACTAGTTTGGATAAACCATAATTTGGTTTAAATTGATATTCAAAAGAAGATTAAAGAATAAATTTAAAGAATATATCTTTAATAAAACTAATGGGAACCTTTCCCAAAGTATAAGAATATTTGAACAAAAGAATATTATGAATTGGAATGAGGTGTATGCTATGTTTGTGTAACACTTGTTTATCATGTACGCGAGTTATTCAGAAAGACCGGGTTTATCCCATTCTGAATAACTGATTCGACGATGTGTCGAGGATGAAGACGGTGGTCGAAGACCGGAGGTCTTCACATCGTTTTGTTGATTACTGATGATCTTGATTGGGCTGTACACCCAAGAGGAGGGAATCAGTTGGTGATTGTCTAGACGTACTTGGAGATCGATGGATATGCGAGGTACCAGATGCCACCGGTTTCGTTCAGACCCAGAACGAACTTGTAAATGGACTGTGTGTCTGACATTGGATTTTATTCTGTGTGATTGATTTCTATTAAATATATACCTTTCTGGTGGCGAAGAATTAATTCTCTTGCTTAACGCCCTTCTCTGAGACGTACGAGCTCAGGGGTTATATATTGATGGATATCAATCGCATGGAGTGAATTGTCTGTGTGGCATGCCTAAGTGGCAATTGATCATGGCTTCTGTTGAAAAGCAAAGTCTTGTGGTTGATGATCAAAGTACCGCCTGTGTGGCGTAGATTTGTATAACATTAATTCGCGAGCCTCACACCCCAGTTGTGAACCAGAAACAGAGAGGACTTCAGGGAGGACATGCGTTTCTTTCTAGCTAGAAGTGGCGTCAGTGGTTTTACACGCCCTGACGAGTTTGACTTATGTGGTTGTTGGATTGCGAGGCGCCTCAGATATATCAGTGACTATGTGGAGCCGATGGAGTCATTGGACTCATTTACGCCCCAAAGGGCGGGGAAACGCAGTGTTCAGGCATTTTAATCCACATCGGTGGATCAGCCCTGACGATCCAAAGGCTTGACTGAGTACTTGCCTGAGGGGCAAGCTAGTGGCTCTCGAATTCGGTGAGGACTATCTTTTGTCTCGGTTCACAAATGGAAATCCAACTTCCAATACGAGATTTGCGATTTTAGTTGTACACCTATATATGGCGACATAGTGGTATGGGGCATTCATGCCGCCTATGATTGATACTTATGATTGAAATTGATTTCTTCACTTATAGTAATAATAAAAGATGAAATTTAGCGTATCAAGCATTATTTGGCTATTATAAGGTAAAACCCTATCCTCCGACTTGCGTTGCATTGTGTGATGGGACATGGGACTTATAATAGCTTCATTGTTCTTTATTTAGCATCGCGCTGCTGTTTTATGCACTGGAATTCTTGGGAGGAAACCCGTTCCTTGTTATACGGCGTGGTCCCTTGATTTACCTAACTTTAAAATAAAGATTAATAACTGTTTTAGTTCTCACACCAGTCACATGACTGACCTGGAGTTTATTGTTTTAATCAAAACTTTGGGTGCCCTTATTTTGACAAGGGCAGCTAGTAGCTTTGGTTTTGCAGATTTAAGTTCACAGAATCCTGATTTACAGCTGGAACAATACCCAGAAAGCTCTGTATCTGTATATCTCTTTCAGTTGTGTATTGTATTATTTTTCCGCTGCGATGTATTTAAATGTAATTTAAATCTCTGATATTTTCTGTGTAATATTTATTCATACTCTGTATATTCTTGTATTCTGGTGGAATTGTCGTAATTACCGATGAAATGTTCTTCGGTTTGTGCCCTGATGTGGCTTGTCCTCAACTAAATCCGTGATTTCCCTTAAGGGGGATTTCAGGTCGTTTCAAAACTGGTTTCGTCGAATTCCGACTCCATTTACTCACACATCGTATTTTTAAAAGTACAAATACTGACTGTTTCTCACATTAAAATCTCGTACAACCACATACTGACTTAAAAAATCATGAAACTTGACATTTGACAATAATTTAATATTGCGGGTCCAACAAAATTAGTTTCGTTGAATTCTGAGGTCGTTTGCAAAACTGGCTATTTTTAAAGCTCTAAATAACCCCTTTAAATATATAGATATATTTAAAAACAATTAAATTAAATATTTAAAAATAAATATTATCGTATATATTCACAATAGAATATCATGCAGCTCCATTGGGATTTATAACTCGATATTCAAATCCCGGTTGAATCGATATTCAATCTATATATAAAATCCTTTTATAATATAAATATATATTTATAATTTCCAAAAGAATTCCATAGCGACTTTTTCTAAAATTTGATTTGAACATATATCAAAATCTACATGATGAAATCCAGTTTTCTCTTCCACTAGAAAAATATACTTCACCTGCTCCGAAAGTTTTTTGTTTCACAGAAATCCAATTTAAAACGGACCCTGTATAGCAGTTGAAGTTCAAATCGCCAAATAGCAAACTGCCGCGCCATTTCGAGCTCGATTATAATTATATTATAATTATACGTTCAAACTGCCATTCAAATAATATATTCGTTATTCTAATTCAATTCTAAACTAAATTAAATATCATAGATGATCCAATTCACACCATTTTGTGAATTCCATTATTTCTGACTATTTTAGGAATTAAATATATTATTATATTATTTATTTTAATTAAATATTCAATATAATTCAATTCTGATCATTTTAAATAACCAAACCATTATCTAAATAATTAAATAAATTATTTATATACCGTAAAAATACGGGTCATTACATAAATTAAGATGGATTGAGGTAAAAAGGGTTTTATATTAAAACCAAGTTTATAAAAAAGGTTTGAAAAAAAAACCATTGAAGTTAAAATGATGATTTTGAGTTGGAAATACTAAATAATGGAATTATGTGAAATGAATAGGATTGAATCAAGATTTTCAAAGTGGGGAATGGTTTAACAGCAAGCATTTTGCAGATTCGATTGGAGTTAAGGAAATTAGAAACCGACTAAAGATTAGTTGAGTTGAACGATTTCTTGAGTGTCGATCTAATGTTGGTTCGGCCTTCGGGGTTGATAATTAGGGAGTTGTTCTCTTACTAGTTTTAAGTTAGGGACTAATGAATGTTGAAGTAACGGGAATAGAAAGAGATTTTGAGAATTTAACTACACTTTCGAGATTTAAAAACTAAAGAGATGTGATTGAACAAGTTTATAAAAAGGGGAAGTGTTAGTTATTGTTTTGAGAAATGAAATAAAAGAGATTTCGTAACAATGTTTATAAATAGAAATTGTTAAGAACCCACAGTAGGATATATATACACACACACGCACACATGATTTAATTCTAAAGTAATTAAAATAATTTTAAGAATACGCTTATTGTGAAATAAGAGATAAATGATGTAATATTAAAGATTAAGGAGTTTAATTAGTTTAACTAAAAAGGCCAAGTGATGCTGAATACTGGATCAGTGAACTCATATTTATTTTCATGATTGAATGATTATTTATTTGATAGTTAAATAACCGACTATCAAATCTAACCTATTGATTGTTGGTACGGAAAGACCGAGATCGAATTTATATTCGAAAACCATTCTAAACCAGCAAATACGAAATCATCGAAGTTGCAGATTGAAGACGAAGCAGTTGAAGATCATGATTCATAAATGGAAGGGCTACTTGATAAATCACTTTGGATTGCAACCATAGTATTTTGATGGTAATTCGATCATCATAAAATATGCAGATTGCAAGGACTACTCATTATTGATCCACAGGGTAATTCATGGATACAGTAGGATAATGCCTTCGGTTTTTGTAGTCCAGGACAACTTGTATGGACGAATGTCTGACATAGTATTTCCAAAGAGATCACGTACGTTGATTTCTTCAAACATACCATAGTTGTGGAGGAGAATGGCCTTTCTTTTGGCTTAACAACTAGAGTATTTTTTGGGATGTTAATTAGTGATTTTCTGGCGGATATGGCGATGTGGCATTCAAAATGAACAGTGGCCAGACGTTCAAAGAGATAATTATAAGCGCCAGCCTCATCAACCGAGAAATGACAAAAATCGAGCAAGCATCATGGCTAAGTGGGTTGCTCCGAAGTAGGGTGTATAATCACCTATCTAGAGAAATTCATTTTCGTATTTTATTCTATTCGATGTTGTCCCTTTTAGGAAACGGTTGCTGATCCCAACCGTTGGTGATATACATTTGATATACTCAAGCGAAATGAGTGGTTGGTCATGTGTGGCCGGGTTACAAGATGTTCTTGTTGAACCCAGTGTATTCCCCTTTAGAGATACACTATCGGCAGGTAGTTCCATACCTTGTCATAGTTGGAATCCAATCTCCAATAAGTGCCTGCGGTTATGATTGTACACTATGTATGTGGAGCGTGAGATGCAAGCGTTCCACCAGATTGCTACCTATTTGTATTTTGAAACTATTATAATATCAGAAGATATATATGATTTCAAAAATACTTTTGGGTTATCGTAAGGTAAAAACCGTCCGTGTTTATTTTTGGATTTGGTCTTACAATTATCCTTCTCTTTCAGAAAATATTTGTTTAACTTTAAAATCTAGGTGGATGTTGCTTGTAGACTTAGTGGGTTTCTTACTCTAGTTCACCATGATGATCTGACATTTGTAAATGCACGGGTTAGATCGAGTTTTACAAGTTCAGGTTATTGGACACTACGAAGTTCAAAAGAGTGCTGGAGAAGTTCAGACATATTAGTATTTATTCCGCTGTGTGTTGTATATGAGGATAAATTATTATAACTGTCTAGATTTGTTGACTATAAATTGAACTCTGATGGTTGTAAGTATTTATTTCAAGCTCTCAATAAAGATTTATTTCAATATTATATTTTGTTCCACTGCGATGTGAGACTTTGATTTTGTTGTGTTAGTTCTTCTTCTTATTCTTTTATTCCAATATTTCTGTCTTTCTTATCTCACCCTCTAAATTCTTTCTATTGGCATCTGGGTTTCCAATACAATTTGGGTTAAACCGGTGTTGTTTGGTCAGCTCAAAAGGCACTAGAAATTTGGATCGTTACAAAATCACTGTAACAACACGTTCGAAAAGTTAGCACAAAGGACTTTTATTACAGCGGTCAGTGCATGATGTCACTTACTAAGCGATTAAGGGTTCGAATCCCGAAGCTGTCACATTTAGTAATCATTGTGCTTAACTTTTCCACAATAGGCTAGAATGTCCAACTTAGTTAGACATGTGATTTGGATGCAACTAAACGGGACACATTGATGTATTATAAACATTATTTTACATTTTTACCTCACTAGGACTTATTGTTCTGACCCATATCCTAATAACAACCCTCAGTTTATCTTAGGGAAGATAGTTCTTTGGAAGTGTTCATGATTGTTTTTCTGCTTTTGTTCTTTCATGTTCGATCATGTAGTGGCAATCAACTACTAAAGTAGTTATCATGGTTGATACTTATTATCCAATCTTGCTTTCCCTGTGATTTTAGTTTATTGTACTTTAACTATGCTCATGCTCATTTTCTGTAGGTACTAAATTTATACGATTCGTGCTTGTATGGGTTTGAGTTTTGGATTTTTTTTTTCACAACTCGAGTTCTAAAAATTGTGGGTTGCACAGATAAAAAAATAAAGTAAAGAAAATGAAAAGGAGACACAAGAATTTTATACTAGCTTGAAATAATCCTACATCCAGTCCCATAATTCCTTAAGAATATTTCTTTTCAAATAGTAAATGCAAATACAATCTCAATTTTAAGGCCACAAGAGACACTTTCCGGAATTTCGACCTCTAGGTAGAAACACTTGATTTCCAAGGCAATAGGTTACACTTAGTAGATTTCCAAGCTAACATCGCACCCAATTAATTTGCAAGCTACAATCAATCCTTTATAAACATTTATTTTTGGTTTTTTAGAGTTTACAAACTCAGATCTTTTGATCTTTGATTATAATTGATGATATAACTCTGAATTTTACTTTGATCTTGAGAGATTAGTGAGAGAATGATAAAGAATCAAATCAAAGATAAATTGACTTGATTTTGGTTGAATTCCTATAGAGTTTGATTTCTTAGAAAAGGAAAGAAAATAAAGAGGAGAGAAGAATGGAAGAAAATAACTATTTAAATTCGTTCAAAATGAATTGTGGAACAACAGTCATGTCTATTTGTAAAAGGTTTCGATGAATAGAATTTTCTTTTGGCAATTCAATTTTGAAATATTTGGTCACTATATCTACATATTCTAGATATGTATGCCAACATATCTATGTATATTCTAATTTTTTATTTAAAATGATTTTAATTCCGTAGCTTTGGAAAATAATTTGAAACTTTGTAATATCATTTGAACATAGTCTTATATATAATAAAATTTTAGAATTAAATTTTGAAATATTTGAAATATTAAATATAATGTAAGTAATATATATAACTACTTAAAAAGTATAAAGAAATTGTCATAACGTATACTTAAATTATAAAACTAAAATATAAATAGTTAAAAATTATTAAAAAGGATGTTCCAAAGAGAAATAAATATCATTTTGAAAACAAGGCTTATTTTGTAAATCAGAAGAAAGAAACAGAGATATTAAGTGCTATAAGAATTTTGACATATACTCTATGACTTTAAAAATTATCTAGAACAACCTCAAATCTTGAACTCTTCAGTACTCATGATTCCTCATTCTCTGACTCTTTAGTTTTTTGATAATATTTGTCTTGATAATTTTTATATTGCCCAGTCTTCATAATCAATATAAGTGTATATTCTGTACATATACTATATATATTTATATTAAGTGTGGTATTTATTTTTATACTATTTCCTAAGGTTGCTGCCATCAAAACCTTTATCTACGGTACTAATAGTGTAACCTTGCGTTTACGTTCAAAAGGGATCGAAAGTATTATATATATATATCTTGTTTTTGAATTATTATTTTGAAAATCCTTTTGAAAATAACAAATACAACTCATATATATATATATATATATATATATCCTCATTGATCGGATAACTAAAACTCTAATACTAAATGTAACAACCCTCCTTGAAATAGAATTAATTCTCGTCTAGTAAAATTCCGTCGAAATATAGACCTACTCCAAAGTAGGCTATTATTTGAAGAAAAACAGTACAAAGCCAAAAATCTTTACTTTAGAGTTCCCAATGCATGGAGACAAATATAATAGATAAACTTGTACTCATTTATTGAAACTTCTCAAAATATTAAGTATAAAAAAATCATATCTTGGAAATTAGCCTTAATTTACAACCATTATTTAGAAAGTATGTCACAAATACAATCTACTGAAGATATAATAGATAAGGTACTACCTGGAGAAATCATATCATATTCTCATTAAGCACTATACCGACATCTTCCCTACCTAACATGTGTTATAATGAAAAAGGAGTCAAAACAACAAGTGTTTAGTGAATAATAACCTCAAGCTTTCCTATAATAGTACCTAGGCAATATAATTTGCAGCTAGAATGTGTCTTATTGATGCGTATGTTAAATTCTTAATACTCCGTATAAAGAGAATATATCAGATTCTTAATACTCGATACAAGGAGGAAAGACATACTTAGACTACTTAAGACCATTATAAAGGTTGCCCCTCATCATTTAAGTCCTCCTGTTTCTAACTCGTAATCCAAACACGACAAATGTCTGGCAATGCAACAAATAGCCCCCTGGACCACTTAATACCTTTTAAGAAAGATAAGTGAACTTTGACTATTTAATACCTTTAATAAAGACATGTCCCATATCTCTTATTCTCAAATAGATCCTACCCGATACTATCTAACTGGTATTACACGAAAATCCTTCCGACCACTTAATAATTCTATAAGGAAGGCAGACCTCAATCAGTCACGTATTGCCTTAACCCTAAGGGAACCTTATAAGGACCTGATTCATGTCGTAACCTTGATGATTTATTACTCTGAGTGAGATGAATCCTAAAACAACCACTTAGTATATCCATAACCACTTGAAGCAAGTCCATTCCTTTATGAACCTATAACGTAGTGACGTCTTGCATTTGTCTGACTATATTCGTAGGAACTAGTAGCCAGATTAAATGGGTAGGCATACCCTACATAATTTGAACTAAACTCCCGTTCTCATATCACTTATCATAAGGATATTCTTATAATTTAGTCATAATTCCCTATATGTATATACTATTCATATTATGGAATCAAATGATATTCTTGTAAGGAATCTTTCTTATTATAACATAAATATGGTTTCTTCCCTCAATTAAACAACAAGCTAATTTCATTCCAAAATAAGGGGATTTGGGTTAATTTATTTCTTAATCTAATATGTAATCAAGAATCTATAATAATACATAAGTTACGCTAACATAGGTAGATACATACATACACACACACGTATATACAAACTTTATTCTAATACAAAATTACTAGCATATGCAATTTCCGTCCTTCTCATCATAAAAATGTCAATTCTTTCAATTATGATAGTTTTACAAATTAATGCAAGTCTTTATTTATTCTCAAAAGATCCAATCAATATTCAGTTTCCATCATCAACAAAAATTAGGAATTAATCATCTCTTGAACAAAGATTCAATATTGACTTGTGGACCAGACTAGGTGCACTAGAGAGGGTTTTACGACTCTGGTCAGTTTCCATCCTGAACAAATTCAAAAAAAAAATCTCAACAAAAATTATATTAATTATTGGAACACATAAAATGTAAACCTTACAATTCTGTATTCAGTTCCATTCAACTTCTCCTTATTTTGTCCGCAGCACTAGCCCAACGGTTAAGGATTTACTACTATGATAATAGTGGCGTGGGTTCGAAACCCGGAATATCATGCTATGAGCTTACCCATATGCATACGCTAAGATCAGCCACATATGTGGTGCTCACGGACCAGGCTTGGTGCACTAGGGAGGGTTTTACGACTCCGGTCGGTTTCCCTCCTGAACAAATACAAAAAAACTTCTCCTTGTTTTAGAAGAATATTATAAATTTCATAGAAAATAAAAGTGCAAATTATGGATAAATATGGTTCTTACACTTTACTCATTAGCAATAGAATTTTGGTGGAAAAGACGTTAAATAAAACATGAAACACAATTGAATTGCAAAAACACATAACTCCGGTCTACTTAATAAGATTATAGTTGAGATCTAACAATAATCATTGGTTTAAAAAGGCACAATAATATGTCGTTACGCTTTCTGAACAACAATAATGATTTTGTATAATACAGTCTTGAGAATTCCAAATGTGAATAGGAACGTCATTTCAAATCGTAATTTTCAATAAGTTATGCAGAGAACTCTTTCAATAATGACCAATCTAAATGAACAATCATACTTACACTATATCCCTGAAATCCAGCGTTTTAAATTCTTTGATATTATATAAGAGACTTTAAGATATGATATCGTGTAATTTTGATTCAATTTGATCATTAGTCTTACAAAAGTCTGTTAATACTCAAATATAGTTAATTACCAAACATAATACAATTATTTATAGTCAATGATCATTAGCTCGTGTGAAAAGTGAGATGTACCCAGGATAAAGGATAAAGAGGTTATGAGTTTGAATGCTTTGTTTTGGTTGACTTATGTATCACCCTTATTATAAAAATAATCAAATGACATATAATGCTGAGGATCCAAACTAATCGCACAAATTATATTGGAATGTGCACATACGTACATACACTGAATATTATTATTGATCGATAAACAATATAAGTTATAGTTATTTTATAAATAAATATATTAATATATGTTATAATATCAATTTTTATCAATATTAGAACAAATTAATAGAATATACACTTCTAGAAATTGAAAGCAATATTCAATACGAAAAATGAATAATATATGTGATTAAAATAAACTAATGTAAAGATTCGTTGGAATTATTTTCCTTTAAAAATAAACCATCAAATAAATAGTAGATGAAGGTGTCGATGTATGCGTACACATTGGTGATGCCGTAGTAATGTCCTAAAGATTACCAATGTCCCATCGGGAAATGACGATGAAAGCTCAATGTTTCTTTAGAACGTACATGTAGGTTATGCATGTGACAATAGATTGACGATGGTTGTGAACTTGGCCGGATTGGTCAAACCCAAGGTGTGACACTAAAGCTATGTTCACAAAATACAAAGTTTGTTTTATTATTAAGGATGTATGCTTTATAAAGCGAATGGTGCCTCAGAAAGAACTTTCTGTAAGGCGACATTAACGAGGGAAGTTTAGTGAAAGAGAAATGCATTTTTGTACTGCGAACATTACAAAGACGCAGCACCTAAATACTAATCGTATGTGAATAACTATATTTTTGGCTAAGTTTCAACTTATTAGAATGAAACCGGCTAGTAATATGTTATTAGAGTTATGCAGATAATATCTTGATATACAACTGAAAATGAACCAACTTATTAACATGCAGTTCCCTCGTTATACATGACGCTATTCAAACAACATATTTGATGTTTTATTTTTAGTCATCAATAAATATTCAGATCCACATCACACTTCGTTTGATGCTTATTCCCTTATTTTTTAGGTGAAAAATATCTAGGCCTAACCCTGGTCATAGGGCACGTAGGTGGTGTCGAAGGGCCACAGACCTGGGAGGAATAGGAGGAGAACGGGGGCGTGGGGCCTCAAACATTTTTCTTTCTTCAATTAAAATTGATACTGCTTACATTTATTGAAAGCTGCAATGGTTTTGTGGTAGTGACAAGTGCTTTAGGATGTGGTCTGGGTTCGATACCTGGAAACTGCTTCATGCATTGTTTTGTTTTTACTTTTGCCTTCCTTCCTACCACCTCTAGGCCCAAAAAAAAGGAATTTGGCCTAGGGCCCCAACCACTAGAAATATCTCCATAATTTTTGTAGGAATTCTTACCAAATAGTACCAATTTAAATTTCCAACTATTTTGAAATATCGGTTGGAGATTTATGAGAGGGGATTACCGAGTCCGCGACTAATCCTTTTAACCTCTATATACACTCCTCGTTAATTTTTATTTTTTCCTTCCTTCCAACCAACTTTGGGCCGCAAAAAGGAATTTGGCCTAGGGCCCCAACCACTGAAAATATCTCCCTCATTTTCTAGTAATACTTACCAAATCATATCAATTTAAATTTCCAACTATTTTTAAAAATCCATTTGAGATTTAAGGGGGATTACGGAGTTTGCGACTTATCCTTTTAACCTCATACTCCTCATTAATTCATAGAAACTAATTCATTGCTTTCATAAACTAAAAAAATGTCTTCATGCAAACTAAATTATTTCGTAGTTTTTTAGCGGTTCAATTTGTGCTTCATATTTCTGAAGCTACAGAGGTTACATTTGATGACCGAGCCATCAAAATTAATAGGGAGAGAAAATTGATCATCTCAGGTTCCATTAATTACCCCAGGAGTACTCCTAAGGTAAAAATAACATGAATACAACATTATTCATTGTATCATTGCTACATTACTATAATTTTTGTGTACGTTTGCATATTGATATGTATTTGTAAGTTATTCAAATGTGGCTTGATCTAATAGAAAAGGCAAAGGAAGGTGGACTTGATGCCATCGAAACCTAGGTGTTTTGGAAAGCTCATGAACCAATGAAAGGAAATGCAAATATTAATCCTGAATCCATATGTTCAATAATATAGGTTGAAACTTTGGGTTGACATATTGGTACTAAAGCTTTATTTCTATGCAGTATGATTTTACAGAAAATTTGGATCTTGTTAGATTTATTAAGGAAATCAACAACGCTGGCCTATACGTTATTTTGCTCATTGGCCCTTATGTTTGTGCTGAGTGGAACCTTGGGTAAGTAGATATTATTTATAATTCATTTTTTCTTTCGATATCATTTTAATAATTGTAAATTTCAATAATTTTATTTTGTAGTGGGCCTCCAGCATGGTTGTTCAAAATTCCTGGAATGGAATTTAAAACTAACAATTAGCCTTTTAAGGTACATTATAAAATATATTATTTTAAATTTTAGTATAAAATCGTATATAATTTTTTGGTTAACCATTTTTGAAATACGATGTTTTAATGTTGTAGAACGAAATGCAAAAGTTCACAACAAAAATAGTGGATATGATGAAAACGGGAAAAGTGCTTGCTCCTAAGGGAGGACCAATCATTCTCACCAAGGTGTACATCGTTTCTAATTTTTATGAATTTTTAAGCCTTTTATTTCTATTTAGTAAAATTTTTCCTTGCAAGATATCAAAAAAGTAGATAATATCAATCGAACATTTTACTTTGAAAAGGAAAATCAAAAATCAAAATTTTGCAAACAAGAAGGTTTGAAGTTTGACAAAGCGGGGTAGACACACGACGTGGGCTTACTTAAGTGAGTATCAATGTATACGATGATCTTAAGGTTCCCTATGTCACTAAAAAAAAGGTTTGAAGTTCGACCATATTTCAAATAATTCTTAAACTTTCACATATTCTTGATTTTTAGGTATAAAATAGAAATAATACATTAGTACAGCTTGGAAATTTTTTCCCATCTTTTCGTCAAAAGAATAAGAAAAGTCAAAAACTCAACCAAAAAATCTTTAGGAAACTCAACTCAATAAGGAAAGTCACAAAAGACTAGCTTTGAAGGCTGAACTCCGTCAATCAAACCTCGCTTTTTTATCTCGTTCATGCCGCACTCGCTAGTGTTGCCCATCCGCAAGTGCCATAATTTGGAAGAATCTGAATCAACTGAAGTAACTGAAGTCGATTCACCAATTACAGTAGTGCTATTTAGTAGATAGAGATTTTCTGCCCTCACTCCTTTCATAAGAATCACGGAACCCTTAGATATTTTCATCATTTCTTCTTCAACAACAATCTTTAGTCCAAGTCTGCTCAATGTCCCAATCGAAATCAAGCTCCTACTCTAATCAAATATGTGCATAGCATCAGTAATGGTATGATTAACGTTGTCAAACAATTTACACTACCAACACCAACCATAGGGTAAGAAGCGTCATTGCCCATCAGAACTTCTCCTCCTTCAATCTCACAGCAAGTGGAAAATGAGTTCCTATTAGGTGCCATAAGATAGGCTGCACCAGAATCAATCGCCATAGGGTGCTCTTCCTAGAAAAGCTAGAAGTTGTAAACACACCAGTGTCACTCTCTATATTTGAATTTTCCACCGCAGAGGTTAAAAGTTGCTTTGCGTATTTTCTTCTTGCTTTAAGGTTGGGAGATCGTGCAATAAAGTGCTCAGGCTTCATACAATAATGGAAATCAAATTCTTTGGCCCCCTAGAATGAGCATAATGGAAATCAAATTCTTTGGCCCCTTAGAATGAGAATTCGAAGAATTCTGTCCTTAACCATTTTCTGACTTTCTTTGGCTTCTACCTCTCTGAATAGATAAGCCTTCGAGATCACTATCCAGGCTAATGCTCGCCAATCTACCTCTTAACACTTCATTACGAAGACCAACCTTTACATCAAAAAGGCTAATTTTACTGGGCCGTAAATCATGGAATTAACAAAAACATTATACTCCTTAGGCAAGAAACATAGAGCATCATAGCTTGAGCCTCATCAGTAATATCAACATCAACTACCTTCAAGCTAATAACTAAAGTGGTCAAAGCATCTACATGATTCATGAGATCGGCTTCAGGCTACTTATTGAACGAATAAAGTTGTTGCTAAAGAATAATCCGATTAGTGAGAGACTTGTTTTGATATGGATCCCATAATTCGTTCACTGTCTTATTTTGAAAAAATTATCTAAGAACTTAATCTGAAAGACTCATCGAATTGTGGTGAGAGTTTCATCTTCCGTCTCTTCCAAATCAACTGCATTCATATCTTCCAATTTCTTAGGTCCAGGAACAACTTTATAAGTCTTCTTCTTCTTCTTATTCAATACAACCTCCATCTTCATCTTCCAAGTACCAAAATCTCTCTTTCCGTCAAAATGTGTTACTCCATAATCGACACTATATCTACCAATAAACTTACAATAACTTACTATAAGTAGCCATTGATAACCAAATAGGAACAATAACACTAGCTCTGATACCAAACTGTAGTGAAATTTTGTTAATTTGAGCGGAAGCATTATTATATGGTCAAGATCTAGTATTATCTATTTAGATATCGTTGGAATAAAAAAAATCAATTATACAGCCTCATAGAAACAATAGCAGAAATAAGAGACACAAAAGATTTAACGTGGTTCAAATATGAATATCCTACGTCTATGGAGACCCAACAACTTCTTTTATTCTTCTTCATTTCAAGAGTGAATATAATAAGAGAAGAATACAAACACTGTGACACCCCACGCCCATTAATGTAACTCTTTATCAAAATGCATTAAGTTTGATGAAGTGTTATAGGTAAACAGAAACATAAACATTACAAAACAAATGTAAAATAACAGCGGAATTTAAAAACTTTATTTAATAGAAAACATCGTGGTCCAAAACATGATTATATCATAAGTCAGAGATACTGAAAACATAAATCTTCTTCCTTGTACAAAAATCATCATCAGAGTACTATAATACATAAAAGAGCATAATCTCCAAAATATAGGCATAGTAGAGAAGATACGAAATCAAGCAGTATATCTAAGCAGCTCCAAACAGAAAAGAAGATTCATGATCAAGCTTGAGTATTCCCACTCTGAGAACCTAAGGGGAGGAGGAGAAGGAAGAGAGAAGAAGAAACAAAATGGGTCAGACATAAGTCTGGCGAGTCTGGTTACTTTTAGCATACAAATAAGTAAAAGCGTCATGACAGGCATATAAGTTGGGGGGGAGATAACAGTGTCATAAGGCAAGTATAACAAGGTAAAAAGGATAAACAGAACAGAACATGCATTGCGCTTCTTCTAATACTTTTCTCCCTCTGCACCAATACTAGTATAACCGAAGCAAGATGATCCTAACAAGTACCAGATGGTAAGCTAGTGAGAGGTTTTACCCCATACAATAACAGGTAGCCCAACAGAACCGACGGGTGTTACCCCCAACGATAATAATAGGCTCCTAAACAGGCATGACTAGATGTACCCTAATTACTACCCTAATCGATCGGCTCCCTAACTCGTAGATACCCATGCGGCCCCACAGTACGATATATCACTTCCTAAGGTGGCAACCCTATAATTTCCAAGATGCACAGCTATATCTACTGATGCCACAATGTCTAATTTTCCCGAGCAGGCGGACCCATGCACGCATATGACCCCGATGGAAAGCACCGTCAGACACCTTTCTCACAAGTGACCTCTTATAACCAGCTCAGCAAGCGTGCCCTGACCCCAACCTAGTTCGGGGTTCTCCGTTTGGTATCGATATAGGTTACTGACTAATACAGGTCTCACACACCAGATGATACAAGCTTCTCCTTGGGATTGTATCCCCACTACTAGGATTTCAACAGGTTATGCCTACTAGTTTAACAAAATTGCATAACCCCAACAGGTTAAGTTTGTCGAGTTTATATGTATAACCTATCCTCATATATTTAACAAGATTAACTTAACCCTCCCACTGATTCAAGCAAGTTTACTTAACCCCTACTCAAGCTAACTTGTTCATGTGATCCTTATGTATTCAAATAGGTTAATTATTACAAGTTAATTACCATTTATTCATTTATGGTCACAATGCACTAGACCTCCTACATTAAGTCTACAACTTATGGATGTTGGATATGTCGGTTGGGTCCGGGCAGACTTCTTCCACAAGTCGGACTTAACCTCGTGTCTTAGCACGTTGCATGTTTATGAACTGAGACCCCTCACATTAATTTACCACTTGTGGACGCTGGATATGTCGGGCGGCTCCGGGCAGACTTCTTCTACAAGTGTAATCTAACCTCGTGTCTAAATGCGGTTACAATGTCTAATTACTTTAAATCTAGGCATTTTCATTATTAACCAATTTTCATGTTTATCATGCCCCAAACCTCGTCTAGTTAACGGTATAAATTATGCCCCAATTAAGATTTAGATCAAGATATAGATTATGCCCCCAAATCTCAAGTTTTGGCTCAAGGTACAAATCATGCCCAAAATTTCCAATCATGTTTTACAACAAGAATTATGCCCCAAATTATCATTCCCAGTAGTTCCCAATTTGCATTGCATATTTCAGCGATATGCCTAAGCTCGAAGGTTGCCTGCCTATAAAAACAAAAAGGGAAAAAGGGGAAGAAGAGAACAAGAATAGGCACAGTAAATAAAATGGCATAAAGTGACAGAATTGGTCATTCTACAAAATAGGCATAGTGACATGATTAGGCAAACTAACATAATAGGCATTCGGTGAGATGATTAGGCAACTAACATAATAGGGATATCATAAACATGCATAATGAGATCTAAACAGTGAATTAGATATACAAATAATGGCAATCTGTTATGATTTCAGATTACTAATAGGCATAGGCTTAGATCCAAACTTATAAACATGTCAAGTTTATATTTTAAGTGTTATATCTAAAAATAACATAGACTCACCGTGGTTGGATCTAAAGAACAAAAGATTTGATTGCAGATGTTGAAGCACAGATCTCTGAATACGTATAACTTGTTGCTGAAGAAGAATAGGCTGGATCAGACCGATTTGGGGCAGCACCTCGTTATCTACATTGATTTAGATGAATAAAACAATGGGATTAATATCCTTTATATAACCTAGGGTCAATGAATTTGGTCAGAAAACAAGTCCATATTTGTAGAGCTGAATCTGGCTCGGATCTGGTGGGTGTCGACATGGGTGTTGACATCCCTGTGTGGGTGTCGACCCATGGGTTGATACCCCATGGCTGGGGTCGACCCCCAACAGGTCTGATTCTGCGTTGGCTCATGCCTTCATATTTCGAACTGATTTGAATTCTGGATTTTATTTTATTCATATATAAGTGGCTTATATGTTTATGAACTTCAAACTTTAATATCCTCTTCATACGATGTCTGTTTTACGCAAACTCGAAGTCTATTTTAAGTAGAATTCCAAGACGAACGCAATGGCGCATTCCTTTTACTTAAGTCCAAATATTTGACTAAGTATTCCTTAGTTTATCATTTTAGTGTTGCTTAAAAATTACGGGGTGTTACATCCTCCCCTACTAAAAGGATTTCGTCCTCGAAATCTCTAAGTTAAGAAGAATGTACATCCTAACATCCATCGTCCATCTACTCATCCACTAGTCACAGGCATTCATCATCCTTAAAAGATTTCTAATGCTTATATGAACGTGTGCAAAGGTGTGTGTATATGTCCTTATACTAATGCAAAAGATTTGGCGGTATACTGATTCAGTCGACCTCCTTAATGCAATGTATGTTAGTGTTGTGAATCCAACATGTATGCAAATAATCCTAGTGTAACATTAAGTTTTATATGTGTGCACAATCAACCGTCTAAATGCAACATCCATATGATGATTCACCCATTCTCATTCATAAAGGAATAAAAATGCACACACATCCATATGTAGTATGAGAGTGATTGAGCCGATCTAGTTCCTAATGTGTGTGTATATGCATCCACGAGCAACCACTAACAACCACTTGCATCCATCAAAGATAACTTGTCTCAAACACACGTTTACATCCATGGGTTTCCTACTTAAAGGATCGAAGAATCCATCGATAGGATATACTTAAATGACGGAAACAAGCATGAATAAAAGGTTTGGAAAAAGAAGTTAAGAACATACCCTTGAAAAGAAAATGGTACGAAGCATGAATCTTGTCTTCGGTTTCCCAAGTTGCATCCTCTTGGTTATCTCCCCACTGAACTTTCATCAACTTGACCTCTCGGTTGCGTAGCTACTTAACCTCTGGTCCAAGAATACAGGTAGGAACTCATCTAACTTCCGCCTCCCTTTTCACTTCTACTTACTCGGCTCAACTACTTCTGTAGTATCATGCAAACATCTTCTTAAATGGGAAACGTGAAAAACATCATGAACGCCTGACAGTCCTCTGGTAGCTTTACTCTATAGGCCATTTAGCCAACCCTTTCGGTTACGGGAAATGGCCATACAAACCTTGGTGCCAATTTCCCTACAGATCCAAAACGAACTACATTCCTCAACGGTGATACCTTGATGAAAACCATGTCTCCTACCTTAAACTCAATGTCAGTCCTTCTCTTATCTGTGTAGTACTTCAGCCTGTCCTGAACTATTTTCATGCATCTACGGATAAGAACATTTTTTCCGAAGTTTCTCTAATCATTTTAGGTCCATGTAGAAGTCTTTCTGCAGACTCCCACCAACAAGTCGGTGATCTACAGGGTCACCCATACAACGCTTCGAAGGGTGCCATGCCAATACTATCCTGATAACGATTGTTGTAGGCGAACTCTACTAAAGGAAGATGCTCTTCCCAAGTCCCTCCGAAGTCTAGGATATACAGCCATAAAAGATCCTTAAGAACTTTATTCACCCTTTCCGTCTGTCCATCGGTTTGAGGGCGATAAGCGGTGCTCAAACACAACTGTGTACCTAATGCTTCTTGCATGCTCCTCCAAAACTCACTGGTGAATATGGGGTCGCGATCACTCACTATACTAGAAGGTACTCCATGTAGACGGACTATCTCGTGAAGATAAACTGTTGCCAACCATGCTGTCGTTCTCTTTCTCTTAACAGGAATGAAATGAGCGCTTTTAGTAAGCTTGTCCACTATAACCCAAATAATGGTGTTACATTTCCTCGATCTAGGCAAACCATCAATGAAATCCATCGAGACGCTCTCCCATTTCCACTGTGGGACCTCCAAAGGATGAAGTAAACCACCAGGCTTCTTTTGCTCAGCTTTGACTTACTAGCAAATCGAACATCGAGAAACAAATTCTGCCACATCTTTCTTCGTCATGGCCCAAAAGAAAACCCTCTTCATATCTCTATATATCTTATCACCACCTAGATGAATAGTCATCTTAGAATGATGGGCTTCCTCAAGGATTGTCTTCAACAAACTCCCAACTCGGGTAACACAAATCCTTCCATCTCGTCGCAACCACCCTCTATTGTGATGACCCGCCCCGCACCAGCCGACATTTCCAATGAAAGTGCGCTATGCCAATGCCCGACTAGCATGGGACGATCGCCCGAGAAAGGAAAGGAATTTGAACTAGCAAGGTACCTGTAGAATGTCTCATAGCGCATGGGATAAAATATAATAAAAACATAACTTTGACATAAAACAGGCGAGACAGTGCATAAGCTGAAAACTAAACCATCATAGCAGCGGAAATCCAAAATACAGGTTATCATCCAAACCAACATTAATACAACTTTGAAATACTATCTCTAAAGCAAAAGAAAGAGGTACACTACTAATGCCCAAAGTAGTGACCAGCAACAACACCGGGAGATTATATATATATCATACATGGAAGCCTCCTACTCGTCTCCGGTACAGCTACTCGTGCATAATCACCTGCATGTTTCTAGTCTGCCCGCTTAAGAGCACCCAGAGTAAAAAGAAGGGACATAAAACTCTGGGTCAGACAAAAGTCTTGTATAAGTGATAAGCAGCAAAACAGAACAATAATAGGTATACATAACCATACCTGAAACTGGACCTGCAACCAAAGAATTAGCACAACAAGATGTACAATATTCTAATGTGACACTAAGACATTGTGTGAAAATAATTGGGAGGGGGTGTGCATGTCATGGTGATAGAAAAACATCAAACATAGCAATCATCCTCACATCTCTCACTCAGTGCATAATGCATACGATATCTACCACTTTGATCACCCAATTCTTTGTTACGATCACTCTGCCCCATGGAGTCATGACGGCTCCACTGCACTGATCCGTAATCACTAATACTTTGCTATGTCCACTATGCCCCCATGGAGTCATAACAACTTCACTGCACTGGCTCATGGCCCTGCTATGATCACTTTGCCCCCATGGAGTCATACCAACCCCACTGCACTGATCCATAGCCGCTAATCCGTCTTAGTGGTGAGTCAAAGCTATAGACATCGATAACCCCTTTACACACGTCCCGCAACAAAGTCCAAATCATGAAGTTAACTCATTGATTCCCATCTAGACCCTGAGTTCTAACTTCTCACTTGGACTTCCTTTGTATCTAAGATTTTGGTCGAATTGGAGTTGGTCTTCAAAAGAATCATCCCGTAGAAATAGAAGCACACACCTGGTTCGGTTCGGTTGGATAGTGTTCAAGTTTTCCCATTTGGTTCAGTTCGGGTGTCATCCTCCATTCGGTTTGATCCGGGTGCCTTCCTCCAACTCAATTCGGTTTGGTGCTTTTGCTTGGATGCGGTTCAGTGCTCGTAGCCCATGCCTTGGTTAATACGCATAGCACTCAAGTCCTCATCGGTTCGGTTCGGGTCTCTCATCCTCCAACTCGTTTACCCCGATCCAATCCCATGTCCCAACTCCAACTCTATGTGGGTGGCATTCCTTCTTTTCAAGCCCCCTCCAGTGCTAAGTTCCGATCCGAATTGAATTCCCTTGCCCAGTTCTCTTATACGATCCGAGCCTCATATCCGATCTGATCTGATCTGAAACCCTGCACATTTCCTGCAACTTTTCCCGCAACTGTTTTACGCTATACGATGGTGTTTTCGACCATTCAAACTTTTCTAATCAATCACAAAGCATACCATACAGTCATAGCAACATAGAGAATCAACAATAAACACCAAGACAACAATTTAACATGTCAATATGGATCAAACATACCCAAAAACCTATACTTTCCCCTTAATCCCCCTTAATCATGTTTATTCATACAATTAGAAAAACATATCCAAATTAACCCAAATTTCTATCAGATCCCTAAAATAATATTTAAGAATTTTTACACATTTTTCCAGAATTTTAACAAGCAGAATTTCGCTAATTAAGACTAATCAGCCCTATTTAGCCGTAATTAGTGAAAAACAATGCAAATCACTCACCTTAGCTACAAATTAATCTTAGATCTGAAAATATCTCTGATTTGGGTCGAATCTCTATGCAACACATCAGCTCCAACTCTGGTTTGATGCTATTTTAACTTGATAATTTGATGTTGATTAGCTTAACCCTTGATTAGAAAGTGATTAGAGGTGTCTTTAGGAGGTAGAAGCAATCACTAGGGTTGAAGGAATGAAAGTGGCGGCTGCAAAAACGAAAAATAAGGGTTTTTCTAGCCCCTTTTAGTCCTTAAATACCCCTAATCCTGAAATCCACCAATGGGCCTAGCTGCTAATCAACCGGTTAAGCCCAATTAAGCTGTTTTTCGCCTTCTAAACCTTAATTCAGCCATATCTCCCAAACAGTAAGTCTGTTTGATTAATGTGACACTCTACGGAAAGGTAAACCATCATCCGGGTCTAATGGAAGCAGTTTTAGGTCAAAACTCCTTACCAATCAAAAGTTATGGGCAAAACAAGATTCACTAGGGGCAAAACGGTCATTTAAAAATTCGGCAAAAATCGTGAACATGGGATATGACCCCAATAGTCACACGACCATACGACTTTGTATGAAAATGAAATAAATATTCTACGACCCTCCGATACATAGAATGCAGGTCGTTACATTCCCCTCCCCCCCCCCCCCCAACCCCAAGAAATTTGGCCCCCGAAATACCATAATTAACAACGGGTCCCGCATGCCTAACAGCCATTTATAAACAATCAAACATACATTACAAACACATCAAGTCTATCCTACCATGCAGAATAACTAAATCGCAATTTAAAACCTTACCAGGCAAAGAGTTCTGGATGCAATTCCCTTATGCTCTCCTCTGTTTCCTATGTACAGTCACTCCCATTCTCGCCCCACTAACCTTGACCAGTTTCACCGCCTTCCTTCAAAGTTGCTTCATATCGCTCTCGACAATACAGATCGGCTTGCGGTTCGCAACCGCCTCATGTTCTACTTCGATGTCATCCAACTGATCCGGTGAAATAGTCATATCGGGGTCATGTACGAACTTCCTTAACTGGGACACATGAAACACGTTATGAACTCCCGCCATCTTGTCAGACAACTCAACTTTATATACCAAATTCCCAACTTGCTCGAGAACTGGGAATGGACCAACAAATCTTAGTGCTAACTTGCCTCTCCTACCAAATTGAATCATGCTCTTTAATGGAGAAATTTTAACAAACACCAAGTCTCCAACGGAGAATTTCAATTTTCTTCATCTCTTATCAGCATAACTCTTCTGCCTATCTTAGGCAGCCTTCATTCACTGTTGGATAACCTTTATCTTATCTGAGGTTTCTTTTATCACATCTGGCCCAATCACAAATTTCTCACTGGTTTCTAACCAACATGATGGTGAGTTGCATGGTCTTCCGTACAAAGCTTCAGATGTAGCCATACCAATACTGGATTGAGAACTATTATTATATGCGAACTACACTAGATGCAAATGGTCATCCCATGACCCTCCAAAATCCAATATACAAGATCTCATGAGATCTTCTAATACTCGATTAACCCTCTTGGTTTGACTATCGGTTTGAGGATGGTACGCGGTACTGAGATGTAATTCTGATCCTAAAGCATCTTGTAAGATCTTCCAAAATCCACCAGTAAATAAAGGATCTCGGTCACTCACAATGCCTTTGGGTACTCCATGAAATATCACTACCCACTTCATATACAGTTTTGCTAACTTAGCTGTTGTTCTATTCGACTTGACGGGTATAAGGCTTGCACTTTTTGTCAATCGGTCCACAATCACCCAAATTTTATCATGGCCGGATCTAGTTCTTGGTAACCCATCAATGAAATCCATTGAGACTTGTTCCCATTTCCATTCTGGAATTTCTAATGGTTGTAACAAACCACTAGGTTTCTTTTTCTTAGCTTTAACTAGCTAGCAGTTCATGCATTTGGATATAAACTTCACAACATCTCTTTTCATCCCTTCCTAGTAGTAGGTCTGCCTCATGTCTCGATACATTTTGTTACCACCGGGATGTATAGTTAGTTTTGAGTGATGACATTCTCTAAGCACTTCATCCTCAATCCATTAACATTGGGTACAACTAATCTCCCATCCTTTCTAAGACATCCATCTCGATCAAGCCCATACTTGTTTATCTCCTCGTTGATACCCATCTCTAACTTGGAGATGATTTCCGATAGGTTAGGATCGTGCCTCTGACTGGAACCAATCTGATCAATCAAAGTGGGTCTGATCGTCAAACTTGCTAACATCTCTGGATCCAATTCACACTTTGCTCTGAAATCATACCCTGCGATATACTCCAGTTGCTTCCATTCAAGAAACATAGCTCCTAAACTAGAATGTCACCTACTCAATGCATTAGCTATCGCACTGCCCTTTCCTGGTGTATATGCGATATCGAAATCATAGGAAGCCAAGAATTCTAACCATCTCTGCTGGCGGAGATTTAAATCTTTCTGAGAGAAAAGATACTTTAATGATTTATGATCATTAAACAACTCGAATCTTTTGCCCAAGAGATAATGTCTCCAATCTTCAATGCGATCACGATCGCTGCCAATTCCAAAACATGGGTAGGATATCTTTTCTCATGCGGTTTCAGTTGCCGACTAGCGTAAGCTACTACCCTACCTCCTTGCATCAACACAGCACCTAGTCCGGTACCACATGCATCCGTGTATACTTTCATCTCTTCATTCCCTTTAGGAATGACTAACACTGGTGCATATGTCAACTTTTCCTTTAGGCCCTTGAATGCATTTTCACACCTTCCGTCCCAAACGAAAGCTTGATTCTTCTTGGTCAGCTGAGTTAATGGTGTCGCTATCTTGGAGAAGTCTTGGATAAACTTGCGATAATATCCAGCTAATCCCAAGAAACTTCTTACGTCTGTTGCATTCTTGGGTGTAGACCAATCTTGTACCGTAGCCACCTTCGCAGGATCCACGACAATATCATTCTCTGAAACAACATAGCCCAAGAATCTCACTTCCCTCCTCCAAAAGTGACACTTAGAAAACTTCGCTTTCAACTGGTGTTTCCTCAACACCTCCAACACTATCCTCAAATGTTCCTTGTGTTCTTCCTCTGTCCTCGAGTAAACCAAGATATCATCTATGAACACATGAACAAATTTATTCAATTGATCCCTGAATACCCTATTCATAAGATCCACAAAATATGTTGGTGCATTGGTCAACCCGAATGGCATAACCAACCACTCATAAAATCCAGACGACGTCCGAAATGTCATTTTAGGAATACTCTCAGCTGCTACTCGGAGCTGATGAAATCCTGTCGCGAGGTCCAATTGGGAGAACACCCTTGCTCCCTCAAGTTGATCAAACATATCATCTATCCGCGGAAGAGGATACTTATTCTTCCTAGTCAGTTTATTCACCTTGCGATAGTCCACACATAAATGAAGGAAACCATATGCCTTGGTAGCAAATACAACTGGTGCTCCCCACTCTTAGACACTTCCTCTGATAAATCCATTCTTCAAAAGATCGCTTACTTGCACCCCGAGCTCTTTCTGCTCTCTTAGTTCCATACGACGAAGTGGCATCACTATAGGTCTGACATCTTTCACTAAATCAATATGGAACTCAATCTCTCGGTGTGGTGGAAATCCGGTCACTTCCTCGAAGATATTCGGATACTGGCCAGCAATGGGAACCCCTGATAACTTGTCCTACGGGATGTCGAGGGAATTTAGAAAACTAGCCATCACCTCATCACTAGGTAGGCCACCAAACACTACCCTTCACCCATCGTCCGTCCTAATAGTCACCGAAAATCCCTCGCTGTCTACCACCATCCCATACCTTTGGAGCCAATCAACTCCCAAAATAATGCCAAACCCCGTAAAGCCCATAACAAAGCAATCACAAGCAAACATACATCCATGACTCGATAAGACCACATTACGACAAATCACACTAAGTTAGTCGAACCGCCAATCGGGTTCATCACCGCTAAAGGTCTATTGACTATCTCGGGTCCAATCCCAACCTATCTACCAGGTCACTAGATATAAAGGAACGGAAAGCCCCAGTATCAAACAGTACTCGAACAGGAACATCATAAACAGAAAACATACCTTGAATGATGACATTATTACCTTTCTCCACAGCAGTTGGGGCATTCGACGAAGAAGGAATAGCATTAATAGCATATGCTTTCACAATCTGCTTCTCTTTAAGGGGTTGTGGACATTTATCCTTGTGATGGCCTACTTAGCCGCAGTTGAAGCACTTCCTGTCCGCTGGCTTTGCTCGACATTCTTTAGCATAATGGCCCTTCTTGTCATAGCTAAAGCACTCAACATATTTCTTACTCTTTTTCTGACCATCCTTAGCTTGGCTCGGTTTCCTCTTATTTTGAGAATTATTCTTGCCTCCACTGCTTGCTTGCGGCTTTGGCTCTCCTGTAGATGCAACAGGGACTTCAGTCTTGGGCTTAGGATAAAGGCTCTCTGACCTCAATGCTTTCCCAATAATTTATTCAAAAGTCTCAATAATATGATTTATAAGCCTTTCCCCTAAGTACTGATCTAAGCCTGTTATGAACTTCTCATTCTTCTTCTCGGGAGTGTCAATGAGGGATAATCCATACTTCGATATAGTATCGAACTCAGCAATATACTCTGAGACTGCCCTACCATTCTGTTTAAGCTCCAAGAACTTCCTAAACAACTCTGAAATCTGGGCAGCTGGGATAAATTTGTCAACTGAAGCAAGCTTTAAATTGATTCCATGTAACTTGATCCTCAGGAGTAGGTGCCTTAATAGCATTCCACCAATTCATAGCCCATCCTTGCAGCTGACGGGATGCTATCTTTCTCTTCATCGCATCATCGATCCCTAAGTCCTCGAAGATGCGCTCACAAATATTGAGCCAATCCTAAACTTCTGTAGCCGATTCCGTTCAATGGAACAGCTTTCCACCAAGACTAGTGTAGTCCTTACAAAGCTTAGCGAAATCGGCCCTAGGCGCCTGCACCGCTGCACCACCACCATTTGTAGCCTTAGGAGCTGGCCGCTGAACATCCCTAAGCATCTCTCTCATGAAGTTAGTGAACCTTTTCCTCATATCAGGAGCATTCCTATTATTGGCTCATGTACCAGTATTCCTTATATATCGGCTCTTCGTTCAATCTGTAAGGAGAAAACGATTAACTATCTCTTCAGTGGTGCTAGTGCAGTGCGACTTCATCCTTAGATATACTAATATTACATATATATAACTTTTGAAAACCCAAAATATAACAAATACGCGCTCTCATATACGTACTATCTCTCCCTAGTGTCTTTCCCTAGGTTAATATGCATTCTAGAGCTCTGATACCAAGTGTGATGGCCCGCCTCGCACCAGCCGACATTTCCAATGAAAGTGCGTTGTGCCAATGCCGGACTAGCACGGGACGGTCGCCCGAGAAAGGAAAGGAAAGGAATTTGAACTAATAAGGAACCTGTAGAATGTCTCACAGCGCATGGTATAAAAATATAATAATAACATAACTTTGACATAAAATAGGCGAGATAGTGCATAAGCTGAAAACTAAACCATCATAGCAGCAGAAATCCAAAATACAGCTTATCATCCAAACCAACATTATTACAACTTTGAAATACCGTCTCTAAAGCAAAATAAAGAGGCATACTACTAATGCCCAAAGTAGTGAATAGCAACAACACAGGGAGATTATATATATCATAAGTGGAAGCCATCTTCTCGTCACTGGTATAGCTACACGTGCATAATCACCTGACCTGTCTCTAGTCTGCCCGTTTAAGAGTACCCGGAGTAATAAGAAGGGACATAAAACTCTGGGTCAAACAAAAGTCTGGTATGAGCGATAAGCAGCAAAACAGAACAAAAACAGGTGTACATAACCATACCTGAACCTGCAACCAAAGAATTAGCGCAACAGGATGTACAATACTCTAAGGTGACACTAACACATGGTGTGAAAATAATGGGGATGGGGTGTGCATATCATGGTGATAGCAAAACATCAAACACAGCAATCATCCTCACATCTCTCATTCAGTGCGTAAAGCATATGATATCTACCACTTTGACCACCCAGTTCTTTGTTACGATCACTCTGCCCCATGGAGTCATGACGGCTCCACTGAACTGATCTGTAACCACTAATACTTTGCAATGTACACTCTGCCCTATGGAGTCATAACAACTTCACTGCACTGGCTCATAGCCCTGCTACGATCACCAACCCCACCGCACTGATCCATAGCCACTAATCTATCTCAATGGCGAGTCAAAGCTATAGACATCGATAACCCCTTTGCACACGTCCGACAGCAAAGTCCAATTCATGAAGTTAACTTGTTGGTTCCCATCTGGACCCTGAGTTCTAACTTCTCATCTGGACTTCCTTTGCATCTCGGGTTTTGGTCGAATTGGAATTGGTCTTCAAAAGAATCATCGCGTAGAAATAGAAGTACACGCCTGGTTCGGTTCGGTTATATAATGTTCAAATTCCCCCATTCGGTTCGGTTCGGGTGCCATCCTCCATTCGATTTGATCCGGGTGCCTTCCTCCAACTCGATTCGGTTTGGTGCTTTTGCTTGGATATGGTTTGGTGCTCGTAGCCCATGCCTTGGTTAATATGCATAGCACTCCGGTCCTCATCGGTTCGGTTCGGGTCTTTCATCCTCCAACTCGTTTACTCCGATCCGATCCCACGTCGGCCTTCCTTCTTCCAAGCCCCCTCCAGTGCTAAGTTCCGATCCAAATCGAATTCCCTTGCCCAGTTCTCTTATCCGATCCGAAACCTGCACATTTCCTGCAAATTTGTAGTGACTGTTTTACGCCATACGACAATATTTTTGACCATTCTAACTTTTCTAGTCAATCACAAAGCATACCATACAGTCATAGCAACATAGAGAATCAACAATAAACACCAAAACAACAATTTAACATGTCAATATGGATCAAACATACCCAAAAACCTATACTTTCCCCTTAATCCCCCTTAATCATGTTTAATCATACAATTAGAAAAAACATATCCAAATTAACCTAAATTTCTATCAGAGCACTAAAATTATATTTAAGAATTTTTACATATTTTTCTAGAATTTTAACATGCATAATTTCGCTAATTAACACTAATCACCCCTAATTAGTTGTAATTAGTGAAAAACAATGCAAATCACTCACCTTAGCCACAAATTAATCTTAGATCTGAAAATTTCTCTGATTTGGGTCGAATCTCTATGCAACACAATAGCTCCAACTCTAATCTGATGCTATTTTACTTGATCTGATGTTGATTAGCTTAATCCTTGATTAGAAAGTGATTAGAGATGTCTTTAAGAGGTAGAAGTCATTACTAGGGTTGAAGGAATGAAAGTGGCGGCTGCGAAATTGGCAAAGAAGGGTTTCTCTAGTCCCTTTCAGTCCATAAATACCCCTAATCCCGAAATACCCCAATGGGCCTAGCTGCTAATCACCCGGTTAAGCCCAATTAAACTGTTTTTCACCTTCTAAACCTTAATTCAACCATATCTCGCAAACAGTAAGTCCATTTGATTAATTTGACCACTCTACGAAAGGCAAACCATCATATGGGTCTAATGGAAGTGGTCTTAGGTCAAAACTCGTTACCAATCAAGAGTTATGGACAAAACGAGATTTGCTAGGGGCAAAACGGTTATTTAAAAATCGGCAAAATCGTGAACATGGGAAATGACCCCAATAGTCGTTACCCAAAGTTATATGACCATACAACTTTGTATGTAAATGAAATAAATATTCTACGACCCTCCAATATGTAGAATGCGGGTCGTTACATCTATCGTCCGTGGAATATCTACTGAGGTGACTAGAAGTCTCCCCTCTACTGATCCTTTCCAAGATATCTGCTAGCTGTGGGTCCTCTCGCTGTGAAGTACCTATCTGGTCCAATAAAGTAGGTTGCACCTCTAACGATGCTAACAAACAAGGTATAAACTCTGTGGAGGGTCTAAACTCAAAAGTCGATATAAACTCCAAGCTTTTCCTTTCCATAAAAAAGGACTCAAAGTCATAATCTGCTTACTCAATTCGTCCGCCACCACAATACCGTTACCAAAGGTGTAAGCAATCTTGAAGTCGTAGGAAGCTAGGAACTCCATCCATCTTTGTTGCCTTAAATTAAGATCCTTCTACGAGAACAAGTACTTGAGAGATTTATGATCAGTTTACAACTCGAACCTCTCTCCTAGTAGATATTGGCGCCAAGTCTTAAGCACAAATAATATGGCAGCTCTAACTCCAAGTCATGGGTAGGGTAGTTCTTCTCGTCGACTCTTAGCTGTCTACCTCCATAACATACTACCCTTTCCTCTTGCATCAGAACCGCACCAAGCATTGTACCACATGCATCAGTGCATACTGTGAATGCCTTGTTCCCATCAGGCAAGGTCAAGACTTGGGCTGTTGTTAGAGCCCTCTTTAATCGCTGGAAAGCATTGTCACAATCTATATCCCAAGAAAATGTCAAATTCTTCTTCATTAGTCTGGTGAGTAGGACTGATAACTTTGCAAAGTCCTTAATGAACTTCCTATAATAGCCCGCTAATCCAAGAAAACTCCTCACCTCCGTTGCATTCTTTGGGATCTGTCAATCTTGAACTGCAACTACCTTTGCAGGATCTACTGCTATCCCATCTTTAGAGACCACATGCCCTAGAAATCTCACTTCCTTTCTCCAAAAATGACATTTTGAGAATTTTACCTTAAGCTGATGTGCACGGAAAGTTTTCGTAACATCCCTCAAATTTAGGGCATGATCTTCCTCACTCTTCGAGAAAATCAGGATGTCATCAACAAAGACCACAACGAACTTATTTAGAAACTCCCGAAACACCCTACTCATCAGATCAACAAAATAGGGGGGTGCATTCGTCAACCCAAAATGCATGACGTGCCACTCGAAGAAACCATCTGGAGTTCTAAAAGAGGTCTTATCTATAATGTCCTCGGCCACCCTCAACTAATGAAACCCCATGGCCAAGTCTAACTGAGAGAAAATAGTTGCACCAATAAGCTGGTCAAATAGATCATCTATCCTCGGAAGTGGGTGCCTATTTTTCTTAGTGAGCTTATTCAACTCTCTATGATCCACACATAAGCAAAGCAAATCAACCGCCGCAGTGGCGAATACTACTGGAGCACCTCATTCAGATATGCTTGCCTAATAAACCCTTTCTCAAGTAGCTCCCCTACATGCTTTGTAACACCCCGTGAATTCTATAACGCTAAGCTTAACAAATCAAAGTATAATTAATTATAAATGATGAAATCAAGGGAAATGGGTTACTCCATTGCGTTCGTCTCGAAATTCTACTTGAGATAGAGTCCAAGTTTGCGTAAAACGGATATCATATGAAGAAGATATGGACGAACGAACTTGGGCAGAAAAACCAAAAAACGGGTCAGAATGCACTGGCGCACTTGGGAAGTACGCCGAAACAGAAATGAACTGGCGCACTTGGGAAGTGCGCCAGTACATTTTTAGCCTGGCGCACCTGCCAAGTGCGCCCAGGTCAGAATGACCTGCTGGTCAGGTCCTGGCTGGCCTGATCAGGGTATGGTCGAATTCTGAGGCTTGGCTGAGTCACTAGGGCTTACATGTCACTTTCTGATTGGCTTCTCTTGAGATGGATGGTCTGGATTCACTCTAGCTTCATCGACGGCTCTAATTAGATTGAAATTCTATAAATACAACTCAAATCTAACCCTAAACTCACACAAATAATAGAATACAAAAGCCGTCATGCTGCTGGAAAGGAACTAGGAATGGCCGCCAATTAGAAAGCCTAGAGACAAGCCAACACTAAAGCTTAGAGAAAAATCAAACTATGAAGAAGATAAAAGTTTAATCAAAATTAATCAACACAACGTTAGTCTACCCAAAGGAGCGCATCTCAGTTTCAGAATTCAGAATCCAGAATTCAAGATTTTGCATTCGTTGAAAGTATAGTAACCTTTAAGAATTTGAATAAAAATTGTGATGTGATTCGATGTGAATGAAAATAGAACTGTGTTATTCTGTTGTTGCGATGGTTCTAAAATGACTTGTGCATTGACGTTTGTGGCATAAATTGATTGATGCAAGTCTATTGAACAATTGCATATGAAAACAATGGCACTTGCAAGTTTGTGGCAAAAATTAGAATTTGATCATTTTATGTATTTGGCGATGGCATGGACTATGTATATTCCCTTAGTCTAAGTTAGAATTTATGTAAACATGTTATAGACCTTTTATGCCTACATGATACAAAACCTATGATACCGTTCTTATGTTTATTTGCAAGTATAATTGGACCTATGTTTCATTAAGTATAATTGGATCTATGTTTCATAAACTATGCAAGATTATGTTTATTTGCAAGTATAATTGGATCTATGTTTCATAAACTATGCAAGATTATGTTTATTTGCAAGTATAATTGGATCTATGTTTCATAAACTATGCAAGTTCATAGGCTATATGATTAGATGTTAAAATTGTACATTTTGGTGAATATACATCATGCTAGTTTTGTGTCTGACATTATGCCAAATTAAACATGTTTAAACTCAAGTTTGTATTAGCCTAAACTATGCCATCTCATATGCCACCTGCTTAGCTATACTTTGATTTGAATGCAAGTTCACATGGCCCATCATTTATGTTAGTATCGCTAAATTGCAAGTTCATGCGCCACACACCCTTATATGTTGTAAAATATTACATGTTCTTGATTTCCCCTTTTCTTACGCTTATAAGGTTGGGTTGAATTGTGTCGAGCCCTACATTTGTTATAACGTTGCGAACTTATAAACGGGGGTAATAACGTTGGGTGTAAAACATGAAAATATATGTTGGCATGTTTGGCACATGCCAACGACAATGACATTTAAAGCGGTATGAATTGTTATACCCAAAATAAAAGATATGACATTTACATATATAATTGAGAAGTAATAAAATATGTAAATTTAGAAAGCATATCAACACGATATGCTTAACCCGAGGTTGGATTAAGTTGTGATGTAAACCTGCCCGGACCCGCCCGGCTGTCCAGTAGTCACAACAATACCTATCCAATGTGGGTGGTTAAGCATTGAGCCCAATAAGGACCCGAGGTTGGACTGAGCTATGTTGTAAACCTGCCCGAAACCGACCGGCACATCTAGTAACCGTAGCAATACCTATCTAATGTGAGTGGTCTGGTGCTTCTAAGAGGCTAAGGACAGATGGTAGGGTTAAGTCAAATATAACACTTAACCAAATTCAACATGTTAACAAGAATTAATGGGTGGGGTTAGGTAAATACAGACACTTAACCACTTAACATGTTTGACTAGAAAATCCTCGTAACGAGGGACCTTTTTCAGCAGTAACCCAAGTTAGGTATCAACGGTACCCTGAAACTAGGCAGGGTGGGGCACGATTACTGGGCTAATTGTAAGCGGTCAAATGACGGCGGTGGGTGCACAGTGCAGGTCTAACGGGGTGCGGGCGTGCAGACACTCCGAAGCAGACAACCAGGGCACTGGGGACACCAGTAGTATAACCTATGCCTTCTAGAATTTGTGTCGGGCCGCCACCATGGGTCTTGATACACCCCATGGTGGGACCAGCATAGGTATCTCCAATTCTTGGGGGTTGTATGACACATATTAACGCGAGTAGGAGCCGATCTTTTAATAAGAATGGGGATCACTTCACCCTCACCATGGGGTGCCAGTCAGAATAAACTCAAGTAGATGTAGAGATATAGTATGGGTGCGATAGTACATTCGACACTTCCTTAGCTTGTGACACCATCCTATTTTCAGTATATATCTATCATGCCCTTTTCTTATTCACATACTGAAGAGTTACTAGATCTACTTAGGCCTTATGTCTGACCCTATTTTCTTTTCGTCTACTTTTCTTTCGTTTCCCCCCAGGTCCACAGGGAGGAAACAGCTCAGCTCAGTCAGGCTCTGTACAAGCTCCAAGAACGTAGATGTATGATTTGGATCTCTTTTGCTCGGATTATGGCTTTGGATATCACTATGGGTATTTTTGTCACTTTATTTATGCTTTATGCTTCTTTAATAATCAAGACAGTTATGAGGTTGTAATGATGGAAGTTGTTAGACCCAAAAGTGGTTCTAACACCCAAATTGATTAGAAACAAGATTAAATGCGGCAAAAATAAAAATGAGCACACAGGATTTATAGTGGTTCGGCGAAGAAATGCCTACGTCCACTTATCTTTCACTATATTCAATAATTCAGTTGCAAATACAATGTAAGATTCACTCACAACTCACTTTTGTTCACTCAATTGACTAAAACAAGAAATGAAAGATGATTTGGATTCTCCGGGAGTAATGGAGTTCGGATAATGGAGGTAGTTGAATTCTCAAAGTGCTGAAAAAGATCCTTCTCTTTGTCTCCAGACGGGGCATTTATAGGTGTGAATTTGCTTGAGACTTGATCCGGGTCGGGCCACGTGTCATCCATCGCACTCTCTTCGGGTTCGGATGAACTATCATGTTGACAACGCATCAAAGGGAAGGACGTTATGGGTATGAACTGGTCATAGCCGGTCCGGATATCCAGGCGCTTTTGCAGGAGAATAACATGGATCATGGGTGCGGGTCGGAGACGTGCAGATAAGGGGTTCGGATCGGGATACCCGATCCGAACCGGATTGGCTTGGGTGCGACTCTCCTTCTCAAACCTGTTCCGCTCCGTTCCATTGTTTGTGGCAAACAGGTGGCTTTCCGATCCATTCGAGATTTAGTTGCCTTCCTATCCGATTAGATATGCCTTACCAATCTACTCAGTAAGAGATCACCGATCCGAACAGAGGACTCTATCCGATCCGAACCGATATGTTGCTCTGACCCGATCCGAACAACTGCAGCTATCAATCTGAATTGTAGTGTTTTCCTCCAATCCGAACCGAAGTCTTATAATTAAAAATACCCTTCAATGTTTGGTTTCTTGACTTTGCGTTGCCTAGTTCACAAAGTAGGCTAACATTTTGCCCCCTCTAAGGATGCTTCTGTTGTATACGAAGCGTGCTTTGATGTCGTTTAAACTGCTAGTCCTTGAATCAGAACAGTCAGGAGGAATGCACAGATTTCTTCTCGGTTCGGATGCTAGAAGAATGCATAGATTTCAATCCGGTTCGGTGGCGCGACTTGGGCACATTTTCTTCCCGTTCCGCTTTGCACTGGGTTGATGGACCAGAAGGTGTGGGCTAGCTTGGACTCGGTCCGAACAGAGTGAAATACGGGGAATACAAAGAGCCACCTCAAGTCCTATATAAACTCACTCACTTAAGCTCTTCTACCTTTCTTTTACTCTCAGCTTTATACCAAAACCTTATTTTCTAAAAATTCCAAAAACCTTAAAACTTCTCGTTTCAATCTTCGAAAAAACACATCTAGGTATTTTGAATCTTCTGATCATTTATGTAATAACTAACTTTAGCTAGAATTTGCGGTTAAGTCGAGCGATTGGAGTGTGGTATTTGATGAACTCCGACGCCTGGATCTCCTCCACCGTTTATCATCGTCGTTGATGGCGTCTTCGCCGTCTCGAGGTAGCAACGGGGGTCTTTGGGATCCAGCGTTAGACATTCAAGCATATAGACGCTTAACTTCGTTTGGGTTTAGTGAAATTTGAAGACGAGAAAGGGGAGAATAGGAACTGGGTTCGGTTCGGGTAAGGAAGTGCTGAAGCAGCGGAGGTGAGGACAAGGTCATACGTTAGGATCGGGTCGGAATGACATATAATGTGGAGAAAGCCATGCTGGCCCGACCAGGTCGGATTGGAGGAGGAGATAGAGAAAGGAAAAGGACATATGGACCCTTTTGTTTGCCGAACCGTTCCGAATGATTATTCCGATCCGGATTTGATCTGCCAAACATGAACGTCTTCTCCGAACCAAACAATATGCAGACCCGAACCGATCCCAGCTATATGCACATCCGATCCGAACTGAACCATAAGCACACCCTACCCGAACTGAATGATATGCATATTCCGACTCAAAGCACAAGACTTTATCCAACCAGGGTTAATCAATGCTTGACATAATCTTCAACTTAATGAACAATTAGAGTAGTGCCTTATGATCGTAAATGATCATCAAGATTTATTCTGAACATCGCCGCTCCGTTAGAACTTTGCATTATGCTTTTAAGTGTTTTTCTTCTCATGTTTTGCGCACACCACACACACTTTAGCTCACACATATGCACAGGGGGGCACGGGATGATTTACTCTAATCCGTGCTATTGCTTCTTCAATAGTTCTATGACAATGAGGCCCAGACGCTCTTCCCGTCTAGCTGAGAGGAAAGAAGCTCCTGAAACTTCTAACAAAATCACTCTTGAGGATATATCTTCTTCGTCTGATCCAGAATGGGACAGTGAGGGTCCAGATTACGTGGTTGGTCATCGGGAAAGCGACAAAGTGTCTTCAGAGAATGAAGTCTCTCTGGGTTTTGAGGAGGAAGGAGGGATTGGTGACAATCGAGCACCCGATGAATTTGAATCAGCCATCATATTGGAATCACCCTCGGACTCCGTTGAATCAACAATTGACAACGATCGACTTGTTCGAATTTGTCTAAAATATGGAATAATGAAAAGGGACACCCTAGTGCCCTCACGCTCTGACCGTCCCCACAACCCTCCAGAAGGATATATGACGGTCACTCGACTGATGTGCATGGTTGGTGCCATTCCTCCATTCTCCCCATTCATCGTTGATTTCTTAAGACAAATGCGGATTGCCCCCATGCAGTTGCATCCCAATTCATATGCCTATTTGCACACCTTGTACATAGCATATCGTGAAATCCTAGGCATAGAGCTCACATTCGATGACGTTCACTTCTTCTATAATTTCAAGCATCGGACTCGAGAGACTCCATCCTTCTGCTACTTTGAATCAGTCCCAAAAAGGAAGATAATCTCCGCACCATTTAGCAGTAAAGCTGGAGATTCCAGACTAGAATGGTTCTACATAAAGCAACAGTCCGGATGCGCTAGGAGATGGACAAAATCAAGTAAAGCATTGATTTTCTGAACTCGGACTCTACACACTTGAATCATCACCCTGACCTGTTTTCCTTTTTGTTTGCAGTCGACAATCCCAAACACATATCAGATCAGGTGTTCTTTGATCGGATGCACCGACTTCTTAATGGCGATAAAAAATTCTTGACTATCGACGAGGTCCTTAAAGATGAATACCTTCACTTTCATGGGCTGCTATCCGTGTTTCGTAGCATCGGCCATGGGACGGTCCCTTACGCATACATTCCTCCAGTGGAGATAGTTCCAGAGACAGGAGAAGGCTCGGGAATTCCTACAGCTCCTCTTCAAACTTCACCTTCTCCCTCTTCCACACAAGATGATGAATTGGCTAATCTGGCCGAAAAACATCGTGAAGGGTATATTGCCCCCGAGGAAACTACTTCTCTAGACAAGTCAAAATCTTCCCAAGAGTCGCCACTTCACGCTTCCGAAGGGGATGTTCCTAGCACTGATGAGCACATATTTCAGGGTTTGGGGGATCTCCCCTTACCTGAGACTATATATACTTCAGAGGATTTCAGGAAGGATCCTTTAGTCTTCACTTCTTCCGAAGAAACTACTCCCGGTAAGGCCAAAGAGCCTGCCCGCACCAGTCTAGCCTCAGACTCGGGTTGGTTGGGGGGACACACACCACTTAGGATGCACTTTACACCACAGCATTAGCATTCGTTGCACTTCTTTCTTCATGAATCCATTAATTCTAAACTTCGCTTATTTTATTGTGCAGGTACAATGTCTCGATCCTACTACGATATAAGAAAACTTCGTCGCAGCATGTCCAATCCTCCTCAGGATGTCGAGTATGATCGTCGGGATGACCGTGGTAGGGAGGAGAGAAGACCTTATGATCCCTACCGTTCTCGACCCTCACGTTCCCGCTCACCAGTCCGATCTGAACAAGAGAAATATAAGAGCTATCAAAGCCGTAAGGAGGAGGACAGACCACAATCCAAAGACTCCTCCTCTTCCTATGAGAAACGCAGTAGAGAGAAAAGTCCTCCAAAGGAAACCGGGTCTCGAAGTAAACAAAAGGTCCCTGCGATTAAACGGCCTAGGACAGACAAGGAGACTACAGAATCCTCTTCAGGAAGGGACACCGAATTGACAATCCTCGCCCCTCCCCCACCAGATGCGGGAACTGCCATAAAGAGGGCATATTTGAAAGAGCAATTTCCCGAACACTACTTCGAAACTCTGACTTTTTTACCTGCCCTTGAACCTGTTTCGTCTGATTGGGCAGAAGAGGCCAAAGCAAAGATTGATGCCGTGCAAAAACAATATACTGAGATGTTCAAATATTCGCGCAATCTTTCTAGAATCATTCGCACTCTAATCACAAATACTGATTCAATGCAAAAGACTGCGGAGGAGGATACTAAGGCCTTAAAAGCTTTAGGAAAAGATTTGGAAGACACTCAAGCTCAGCTAGCGGTCGCTCAAAAGGACGCTTCTAATTTCAAACAACAATTCGAGGATATGCAAAAGCGCTATCACGATTTGCTTGAATCTCATACTCAGGAGCGTTCTGAATTAAAAAAGCAAGCTGACGAGGCCAAGTCCGAAGCTGCTAAGACATGCCTTGCTTATGCTGAGCTTGAGTAGAAAAACGCCGAGTTAGCAAAGAGGAGTGCTGAATTAGAAAAGAAGAATGCTGACTTGGCTTCAAAATTGTTGGAGGCAGAGAACAGGGCTGCTCTGGCCGAGGGCAACGTGGAATTTGCTATTAAATCTGCAGAGGAAGCCCGCAAGCAACTATCAGAGGCGGAGGCTGATATTCAGGGCTTCGGCGAGCTAATGATTGAATTCTTCGCACACATTATTCGTCGTCGAAACATTTCTTGGATCGAGGACTATCAATCCACTCTGGTTCAAGTATGGAATCAAATCGTTGAGTGGGAAAAAGAGGAACTTAAGGTCGATTCTCTTGATGAAGACAAACTGATGGAGAAATACTTGAGAGACGATGAACCGGAGCGCCTAGCTGAAGGGCGCCGCCTTATTGCTGAGGCCATGGAAGAAGAGAGACGGAAGTCTAAACAAAAAACCATTCCCGAAGCTGGCTCCTCTTCTTCTGCTCCTGCAACTCCCGAAGTAGAAGGGTATGATCCCGAAAATCCGGGAATTCCTCGAACCACTTTGCTATCTCCCATTCCTTAAATAACCCCAGAGGTAGTAGTCACCCCCGCTGAAAAGTCTTCGGAAGGTATCCCTATCTTTTCTCCTCAATTTGCCAAAGCTATTACTACCTTTCGCTACGTGATTGAACATTCGATGAGAGACCCTTTGTTTTCGCCTGAGTTGATAACCGATGTTTCTCATTCTGTAGGTGTTGAATCATCCGCAAAGACAGATGTAGCTCAAGGAGCTGTCGCTGGGACAAAGCCCGCTGATAGGGCCAAAGAAGGGGAAGACAAGGCTGCTTCCATTGACTTGGGGGAAGGAAGTGAGCCAACTAAGGTCACCACTCCCCATGATGAAGAAATGATAGCAGCTTTGAAGGACGATGGCGGAGACGGGGGGCATGATGAGGAACCAGAAGTCGCAATAACCGGGGAGTCAAAAAGTGCTGATGATGTTACCTTGGCTGCAATGAAGGCTGACCAAGACAAGCGTTTGCAATTAAAGGCCGAAGAACTAGACCCTGAGGTCCTCAAGCCCCTCGCAGTTGTGGATGCGGGTTCAAGGTTAGTTGTTAAGCTCTCAACTAGATCTATTACCGAAGAACTTGCTAAAAAATCTTCTCTTGATTCCAGTGTCCCGCCCTCCGGAAAGAAGTCTACTGGCTCCAGTACCGCATCTTCAGGGAAAAAGAAATCGAAACGAATCTTGACTGAAGCCGAGAAGGAAGCAAAGGATGCGGAAAAAGCCGCCAAGAAATCTAAGGCTCATTCCAAACCCAAATAGTGGGTTCCCCTGCATCTTTTTAGCATCTTTGTGAACCAATAATTGCTGCTACAAAAGCAGCTCCTGCACTTTCTTCTTTAGTTATTTCCCTGTACAAATTCATTCATTTGTAAATAAAAATAATTCACTTTTTGCAATGTTTATTTGTTAGTAGTTCTGCACTTATGTAAAAATGCATGTCTATAGTTATGAAACGAAGTTGTGGAGGGGGGAAATATGTGTATGCATATGTGTCCCCAGTCAATTTCCATAAGTTATTCAATGCTTAACCATGGAATCTGAATGCTCCTAATTCTTTGACGGGATAGCACTTCCTGTGTCGTCAGTACCTGTCGTTTTTTCTGGCATTTCTTTTATACTCTCCCTCTTTCTCTTGAGAGTTAGAGTTCGAGTTCAGTCATTTGTTTATTCCCCGGTCGTTCAACGGGGAAAGACTTCTTTCTCGGCGCTCAGTTGGAGACGCCTTTATACTCTCTTTCTCTCTGGAAAGTTAGAGTTAGGAGGAGAACTTCTTTTTCAGCGCTCAGTCGGAGACGCTTTTATACTCTCTCTCTTTCTCTGGAGAGTTAGAGTTAGGAAGAGAATTTCTTTTTCAGCGCTCAGTCGGAGACGCTTTTATATACTCTCTCTTTCTCTGGAGAGTTAGAGTTAAGAATGTCGTTTTCTCATTCTTTTATGTCTTATTGCACAAATAATCGTTGGGCTTCTTTTTATGTCTAAACTGTTTTCAACCTTTTTAGGCTTTGAGCTATCCTGTATTTTATAATCACAACAGAATAACTGATGAATGTAAATGCGTAAAAGTAAATAACACACAATATTTTTATAGTGGTTCAGCTAAGTCGTAGCCTACATCCACTTTATAGTCCTTTATTCATATCATCAGATTTTCCCAAGGCAAGGTATGCCTTATTACAGAGTTCACAGGAAAAATAACAAAAAGTACAGCATTTCTAATCCAAATATCGCATTAAGTGTTGGGCATTCCATGCTCTGGGGACTTCTTCGCCATCCACGGTCGTTAAATTGAAGGTTCCTTTTTCAAGTTTCCGTTGAATGACGAAAGGTCCTTCCCATTTCGGACCAAGGTGAGGAAGGGATGGAAAAACTCTCTTTAGCACCAAATCTCCTGGTTCAAAAGTTCTGAGGCGAACTTTTTTATCGTAATAGCGTGCCATCTGACGCCGATGTCTTGCCGCACGCAAATCTGCTTCGTCCCTTTTCTCTTCGACTTCATCAAGAGACTCAAGTAAAAGCGCCCGATTTGTCATCGGGTCATAATATGTCACCCTGTGGGAAGGAACTTCTAGCTCAACTGGAATCACAGCTTCTGAGCCAAAGGAGAGAGAGAAAGGGGTATGACCGGTAGCCGTTTTAAATGTTGTTCGATATGCCCACAAGGCTAGGGGCAATTCATCAACCCACTTTGCCTTTGCACGCTCTAACCGCTTCTTGAGGATGGATTTTATTACCTTGTTTATTGCCTCTACTTGCCCATTCGATTGCGGATAGGCAACTGCAGTATATCGTTTGTCTATCTTATACTTCTGGCAAAAATTTCTGAACTCAGTGCTATCAAATTGGGTCCCGTTGTCAGTAATAATCGTCCTTGGGATCCCGAATCGGCATATAATATTTCTGACTACAAAATTTATCACCTTTCTTGTTGTGATCTTAGTCAAGGGCTCAGCTTCCACCCACTTCGTAAAATAGTCCACGGCTACTATTGCATACTTAGCTCCTCCTTTTGCAATTGGTAAAACTCCAATGATATCAATTCCCCATGTGGCAAATGGCCAAGGGCTCACCATTGATTTAAGCTGGGTTGACGGTGCCCTGGGGATTTTGGCGAATCTCTTGCACTTATCGCAGCGTCGTGAATAATCAGCTGCATCTTTGTTGATCGTAGGCCAGAAGTATCCGTACCGCAATATTTTCTTTGCTAAAGTTTGACCTCCTGTATGATCTCCACACTCACCTTCGTGTACTTCTCTTAGTACACGCTTGATGTCGTCGTGTGCTATACATCGTAACAGGGGCATAGAAAATCCTTGTCTATAGAGAGTATCATCTTGTATAACATATCTGGTAGCTTTGCGAACTACAGCTCTTTTCTCACTCTTCTTTGATGGGAGTGTCCCATTCTTAAGAAAATTCTTAATTGGAGTCATCCATGACTCCTTCTCTGGTTCCGCTTCAAAAGCGAATTCAATTTCCATTGACTCAAAGCTTGGCGACTCCAACGTTTCAATTGGAATTACTTCAGTCTCTTCTGGATTGTCGGAACTAGCCAGCTTTGCCAGTCTATCCGCTTTCTGGTTTTCAACTCTGGGAATATGTGTTATGTTGTACCGCTCTAAGCTATTCAATAGCTCTTTCACTTTCTTGAGGTAGGCGATAAGCCGAGGTCCTCGAGCCACGAATTCCTCTCGCACTTGACAAACAACAATTTTAGAGTCACCGAATATGTCTAACATTTTTACTCCAAGGTCTTTAGCAAGTTTCAGCCCGGCAATCAGGGCTTCATATTCAGAGTCATTGTTAGTTGCCGAAAACTCTAATCGCAGGGCGTAATATAACGACCGTCCCTCGGGAGTGACTAAGACAATTCCAGCTCCGGACCTTCGGTCATTCTTAGCTCCATCTGTATATAATTTCCACGGATTCATCTCTAGCTCATCCTCGGATTTAACCACTTGGTCATTGATTATTTCCTCCTCTGGAATGGTGAACTCCGCAATAAAGTCTGCTAGAGCTTGCCCCCTGATTGACTTTCGTGGTTGAAAATTCAAATCAAACTGACTTAGTTCTATGTTCCATTTGATCAACCTTCCCGATGCTTCGGGTCTCTGCAATACCTGTCTCAAGGGCTGGTCGGTGTATATGGTTATTGGATGGGCTTGGAAATAATGACGAAGTTTTCGGGATGCGATCAGGAGGTTGTAAGCGAGCTTCTCAATTTTTGGGTAATTGCGCTCTGCCGCTGCTAATTTCTTACTCACGTAATACACCGGCCTTTGTACTTTGTTTTCTTCTCGAACCAGAGCCGTGCTGACAGCATGAGCCGAGACTGCCAAATAAACAAATAATTCTTCGTGATCGACGGGCTTTGATAAAATCGGCGGTTTTTCTAGCAATTCCAACAGGTTTTGAAAGGCCTCAACACAATCCGGAGTCCACTGGAAATTCTTCTTTCCCCTTTTTATCAAATCAAAAAACGGAACACATTTATCTGTGGCTTTGGAGATGAATCTACTCAGTGCCGCTACTTTCCCTGCCAGACTTTGGACGTCTTTAATTCTCCTTGGTTCTTCGATGTTTCTAATCGCTGCTATCTGGCAAGGGTTGATTTCAATTCCTCGGGAACTCACAATAAAGCCAAGGAACTTTCCCGATGCCACTCCAAATGAGCATTTCAGAGGATTCAATTTCATCCGATACTTTCGCAAGATACCAAACATTTCCGCTAAGTCTTGCGTATGACTGGAAGACTGCTTTGATTTGACAAGCATATCATCCACATAAACTTCCATAGTTTTTCCTATCTGATCATAAAACATTCTATTTACCAAGCGCTGATAAGTAGCTCCAGCGTTTTTTAACCCGAATGGCATTACAACATAACAATATAACCCCAAATTCGTAATGAAACTCGTATGTTCTTGGTCTGGTACGTGCATAGGAATTTGGTTGTATCCAGAATATGCGTCCATGAAAGAAAGAAGTTCATGACCTACTGTCGAGTCTACAAGCTGGTCAATCCTGGGAAGTGGGAAACTATCTTTTGGGCAAGCCTTATTTAAATCTGAAAAGTCAATGCAAGTCCGCCACTTTCCGTTTGGCTTCTTTACTAATACGGGATTCGATATCCAGTCGGGATATGTCGAATCTCGAATAAATCCATTCTGCTTTAATTTCTCTACTTCCTCTTTGAGAGCAGCCGACCTCTCTGGGCCCAGCATGCGTCTCTTCTGCTTCACAGGCGGATGCTTCGGATTTACATTCAATTTGTGACTTATAATGGATGGTGATATCCCACACATGTCAGCATGGGTCCAGGCGAACACGTCTAAGTTTGCCTTCAAGAAGTCCGTTAATTCTTCAGCACGACGTGGATCCAATTGAGAACCAATCTTCAAAACTTTCGTCGGATCAGCTTTATCAATGGGAATTTCCACTGTCGCTTCATTAGGAGTTGCATTCCTAGCCTCTAGTTCCTCGTCTTTTCTGGGATCCAGGTCTTCAGGCGTTCCTTTGGGCAACTCCTTCGAGGTCAATCTCTCTAATTGCTATGCCGAGTCCCCTTTTGAGGGAGACGAGGCATCCTTACTCTCAACGTCAAGTCCTTTCATCAACATTTTTAACTCGGCCACATAGCAGGCCCGTCCAGAAACCTGATCCCCTCTCATTACTCCAGTTCCAGCTTCGGTTGGGAACTTAAGTAACAAGCACCAAGGGGCGATACAAACTCTAAATTCAGCGAGGGCAGGTCTCCCCAAAAATGCGTTATATGGCGAATCTACATCCAATACTACGAACTGAAGCATTCGCACTCTTCTACGTTCTCCTTGCCCCAGGGTCACGGGCAACTCTATGTATCCCAGGGGAGCTGTCGACGCCCCGCTGAAGCCTCTAATCCATCCTTCACAAGGCTTCAGATCTTCGGACTCAAGCTTCATTTGATCAAATGACTTCTTGAACAAAATATTAACGGAACTTCCGTTGTCTACTAATACCTTATGGACCAAGGCCGGCCCAATGGTGGTAGTAATAACCAACGGATCATTGGTGGGTGATTGTATCCCAGTATTGTCTCGGCTTCGAAATACCACGTCGTCGAACATGGTCTTCTGTTGTTTTATAGGGGCAACATCTTCCAAATCATCACCTTCATTCACGTCTAGATGCTTGGCAGCATTCACATATTGTTCCATTGACCTAAAACTTCGGATTGCCGGGTGAGGTCCGCCTACAATGGAGTTGATGACAATTCCTTTACCTTTCTGCTGCACTGTAGGCTTGGGAGCATGTAGGATTTGTTTTGGTGCCTGCTCCCCTTGCCCCCTGTCCCTCGGGGCAACCTTGTACTCATCCAACTTTCCTTCACGCATCAGCTTTTCAATTACATCCCTCAAATGCCGACATTCATTGGTCGAATGCCCATGAGTTCCGTGAAACAAGCAAAATTTCCCTGTCGCCATTTCTTTCTCGGTCGAATCATGAGGTGGCGGTCTTTTGTACTGCAACACATTGTACGTATCCAGGTAAATATTTTCCAGGGTGTCGTTCAATGGTGTATAATTCTCGTAGTTCTGGAATCGGGGTCTTTTGTTAGGGTCACTTCCCCTATTTCTGTTTCTTCTGTTACCGCTCGAATTACGGTTATTGTTGTTGTTTCCCCCACTTCCAGTATTGCTGTTTCCACCCTTGTTTCCTACATTTACTTCAACCTTGCCAGAATTCTCCCCCGACTGCTTCACGGCGATATTACTCTGCACATTCTCCTTTGAAGCCGTCTCAGACTTTCTCTTTCGATTTGCCCTGGCCTCCTCTCGCCTTAAATAAATATCGGCTTTTTCGTAGAATATCTCCCTTGTGGGGGGTGTCTTCCCAGAAAGGTAGTCTCCAAACTCAGATTCAGGATCGACTCCTTCCTTTAATGCCATCAGAATAGTGGGCTCATGCGGATCACTGACCTCAGTTACAGCTTGGTTAAAACGATCAAGATATGCCCTTAAAGATTCTCCTGGTGCCTGTTTGATTCTCGATAATTCAATAACACTTTTGGACTTTCGGGCATGTAGTCGGAACTGGTTCATGAAACGCTCGCTTAGTTCCTTGTAATTAGAAATCGAACGAGGAGGAAGTCGGGTAAACCAGAACAATGCCACATCTTCTAGGTAGATTGGGAATGCTTTGCACATCACTTCATCTGGGGCAGCAGCAGCATTCATGAGCCACGAATACCTCATCAAATGCTGTCCCAGATCAGTCCTTCCGTTGTACTTGTTCATTTGTGGCAAGTTAAAGCGTCGGGGAAATTGGAAGTCGAGGATATCGTCGGTGAAGGGAGTATGGCTTCGCTCAATGCCATATTCTTCATTTGTATAATTCCGGCTCTCGGACATAATTTGGCGAACCATTGCCTGTACATCAGCATTAGTTAGGGGCCGCTCAGGCTCCCTGGCCCTAGTGTCCGAGCTCCTTCTGGGCTCTCGCTCAGGAGATGCTCTTCTTCTTCGAGCTGCCTCTGCTTGATTCCGTTCCCTGCGTTCCCGGTCGATCTCGGGAAGAGGGGACTGGAGTCTTTGTCCCCGAGTGGGGTCATTGTTTCCTAATGCTCGTGCGATATCTTCTCGAGATCCCAAAGACCCAAATGTTAGCTGCTCCACGTTCTGAGGTCGTTCGAGTGGCCTTCGTTCACAGGGCCTCTCTTCCTCGGAAGATGAAGATTGGTCTACTGGTGTGTGACGAACCGGTGATGGAGTTCTTTGCCGACAGAGTTCACTAATCTCCCGACTCATGAGCCTCATATTTTCCTGCATCATGAGATTAGTGCGCTCATGAACTTTCATAGCTTCCCTTGTGCTCTCAAGCATGTCAAGCAAGCGCGAAAAGTCTCCTTGAGTGATGGGCGCAGATGGATTGACCTGATCACCAACCCTGGCAGCTGGAATTGGAGCATTCGTAGGGGCTCGAGTAGAGGTTCCAGCTTCACCAAGCATCGGGTCGGGTCGGAGGTAAGAGGTCGGATCAGATCGGAGCTGGGGTGCCTGGTCGGATCGGTATGCAGCGAGCAGCTCGGGTCGGTTCAGATTGGGGGAATGCACTGCTTCAGAGTCTCCTACCCGGATCGGGTCGGAGCTCTCCCCCTGCTGTCGGCTCGGATTTCCTGCATTGATTCTTCCTGCTGCTGAACTCTGCCCCCGAGACCTTGTTACAACAGCATTTTGCTGATCTTCGCCAGCTCCATTTCCTCGAACAGACTGAACTTCCTTGCCTTTTCCTTTGGCCATGAGTCTTTGACAATCACTTCAACGAATGTAAAAAAAAAGCGGAGAAATTTAAGGATTCACTTCTTTGAACTCAACGGTCCAAAAAGTAGAAAGAGATCCCGGAAAATAAAGAATTTAGATGAGGGTTCTCAGTGAAAGCACCAAAATGTTAGACCCAAAAGTGGTTCTAACACCCAAATTGATTAGAAACAAGATTAAATGAGGCAAAAATAAAAATGAGCACACAGGATTTATAGTGGTTCGGCGAAGAAATGCCTACGTCCACTTATCTTTCACTATATTCAATAATTCAGTTGCAAATACAATGTAAGATTCACTCACAACTCACTTTTGTTCACTCAATTGACTAAAACAAGAAATGAAAGATGATTTGGATTCTCCGGGAGTAATGGAGTTCGGATAATGGAGGTAGTTGAATTCTCAAAGTGCTGAAAAAGATCCTTCTCTTTGTCTCTAGACGGGGCATTTATAGGTGTGAATTTGCTTGAGACTTGATCCGGGTCGGGCCACGTGTCATCCATCGCACTCTCTTCGGGTTCGGATGAACTATCATGTTGACAACGCATCAAAGGGAAGGACGTTATGGGTATGAACTGGTCATAGCCGGTCCGTATATCCAGGCGCTTTTGCAGGAGAATAAAATGGATCATGGGTGCGGGTCGGAGACGTGCAGATAAGGGGTTCGGATCGGGATACCCGATCCGAACCGGATTGGCTTGGGTGCGACTCTCCTTCTCAAACCTGTTCCGCTCCATTCCATTGTTTGTGGCAAACAGGTGGCTTTCCGATCCATTCGAGATTTAGTTGCCTTCCGATCCGATTATATATGCCTTACCAATCTACTCAGTAAGAGATCACCGATCCGAACAGAGGACTCTATCCGATCCGAACCGATATGTTGCTCTGACCCGATCCGAACAACTGCAGCTATCAATCTGAATTGTAGTGTTTTCCTCCAATCCGAACCGAAGTCTTATAATTAAAAATACCCTTCAATGTTTGGTTTCTTGATTTTGTGTTGCCTAGTTCACAAAGTAGGCTAACAGAAGTATATTGAGACAATTATGGAATGTTATGTTTTGAACACGTATTGATGAATAAAAAGTCTGTTGGATTCCGCTATTTAAAATATGTGTATTTATATCTGTCTTGATTTTATCTGTGGCTTTTACTTATAAACCTCCACCAAAATTAAGGCATTCCCTTTGTGAGTGACCTTAACGGAGGTGGGGTGTTTCACTTGGTATCAGAGCATAGGTTTACCAGATAAGATAAAAGTTTTTGAAATTGTTTTCAAAAAGAAAGTTTAAAGAAGCATTTTTCAAGAAAAAGTGTTATATTTATAAAACACAAAATCCCCCAAAGCCATATGCACTATCTCTTTCTATCCTTCGTTTTGAATCTTTCCTTTGTGTTTCAGCATGTCTGGAGACCTTAACCCCCTGGAAGGAGTGCCGATTCCCGGCTGGTTTAGGAGGTACTTAGAAGCAAGGGCCAATGGCGCGGGCCCAGCAGACATCCCTCCTCCAGTGGCCGCGGTTCCTGCTCCTCCTCCTCCACCTCCTCGTGGAAATGCCTTCGCAAAAACATGTAGAGACTTCAAGGCAATAGGTGGAAAAGACTTTTATGGGACATAATCCTTTGTAGGGGCAAGAAACTGGCTAAAGGAGACTGAGGATATGTTTGTCATCTTTTGTGTGGATGACAGGCAAAAGATACAACTAGCGGTATGGTTGCATAAGGATGAGGCTTCCTATTGGTGGGAAGTTACCAATGCTCAAAGGGCAGTGGAAACATGGGAAGATTTTAGGACAAGGTTTGAAATGAAATTTCTCTCCCAAGTAGAAAGAAGCCAGCAAATGGAGAAGTTTCTAACTCTGAAAAAGGGAAGCATGACGATCAGGGAATATGTTAATCAGTTTAATCAGCTGGCCAGGTTTGGGTTGGACTTAGTAAACACCCAACACAAGAAGGCAATTCGCTTCGTCAAGGGTTTGAATGAGCCTCTACACAACCTTGCCATGACCCTTGTACCCACGGGAGCGACTTATGAAAGCTTGGTGGACATGGCATTTCTACACGAGGAAGACCACGGAAAGAAAGAAACTAAGGTGGAAGAGAAGAAAGAGGGTCTACAAGCGAAGAAAACCAACTTCAAGAAAGGAGGGAAGAAAAATAAGCCCCGTGAGAAGAGAAGGTGCAATTTCTGTGGCATTGTGGGCCGTATATCAAAAGACTGCCGGAAAAGAAAGGCAAAGATAGGTGGTTACTTCCATTGTGGAGAGACTGGGCATCAAGCTAAGGACTGCCCAAAGAAGAAAGGGCAGGGACAGAAAGCTGGATCCACTTCAAGGGGTCAGGTTCATGCGCTAGTGGCACCTCTGCAAGAAAGAGGTAGTAATATTTCTGTAGAAAGTGAAGTCTATCTTTATGATCATCCAGTTCGTACACTTTTTGACTCTGGTGCATCACACTCTTTTATTTCATCTGCCTTAGTAGAATCTCTGCATCTAGACACTAGTATGGTAAAAGATCCCTTAGTAGTTTGAAATCCAATTGGGGGCTCCGCTTACTTGTCAATGGTTTGTTTGGGGTTTGAAAATCTCTATTCTCAGCGTTAAGTTTAGTTGTGATGCCTTAGTCTTAGGCTTCCCGGGATATGGTTTGATCTTAGGCATGGACTGGTTATCCAGTAATAGTGCCATTCTTGATTGTGAGAAAAGAGTAGTTAGGCTCTTAACTCGGCTTGGTAACACTCTAGAAATTTCTTGTAATCCCTTGAGTGCTGTTATGCTTAGTTATCTAGAGTCGCTTGATGCTTCTGATGTGAATTTGCAATCGGTCAGAGTAGTTCGGGAATATCTGGATGTCTTTGAGGAGGTGAAAGGCTTACCTCCGAGGCGGGAAATAGACTTCCGCATATATCTTGTGGATAACGCAAAGCCTGTAACTTTACCTGTCAGACACATGGCTCCGAGGGAGAGAATGGAGCTCAGTAAGCAGGTTAAAGAACTTCTCGAAAAAGGGTTCATTAGACGGAGCATTTCAGAACGGGGTGCTCCAGTGGTGTTCGCAACCAAAGCAGACGGTTCGCTTTGCCTTTGCGTCGACTATAGGGAGTTAAACAAATTGACCAAGAAAAATAGGCACCCTCTTCCCCGAATCGACGATTTGTTTGATTAGCTTGTAGGTGCAACGGTCTTCTCCCAACTTGATCTGGCAACTGGGTTCCATCAGCTAAGAGTAGCTAAAGATAGTATTGATAAAACGGCGTTCAGAACCCCAGACGGTTTCTTCGAGTGGCTTGTCATGCCTTTCGGCTTGACAAACGCACCCGCTTACTTCGTAAACCTAATGAGCAGGATGTTCAGAGAATTCCTCAATAAATTTGTGGTTGTCTTCGTAGATGATATCTTAATCTTCTCAAAGAGTGAGGAAGAGCATGCTCAGCATTTGAAAGAAATCATGAAACTCTTCGAGCTCACCAACTAACAGACAAACTCTCCAAGTGTCACTTCTGGAGAAAAGAAGTAAGATTTTTGGGCGTATAGTTTCCAAAGAAGGGTTGGCCGTGGACCCCGCGAAAGTAGTGGCAGTACAAGAATGGAAGACACCAAGAAATGCAACCAAAGTTCGAAACTTTCTTGGGCTAGCCGGTTTTTACCAAAAGTTTATTAGGGATTTCGTGAAAATCTCAGCCCCACTCACAAGGCTAACAAAGAAGAATCTGGTGTTCACATAGGATTTGGACTGCGGGTTTGCTTTCCAACGATTAAAGAGGGCTCTCACAACAGCCCCAGTTCTGACCTTGCCGGATGGAAGCAAAATGTTCACAGTATACACGGATGCATGTGGAACGGGACTAGGCAATGTTCTAATGCAAGAAGGAAGGGTAGTAGCTTATGGTGGAAGACAATTGAAGGTTCATGAAAAGAACTACCTAACCTACGATCTTGAGTTAGCCGCCATCATCTTTGCACTTAAGTCTTGGTGCCATTATCTCCTAGGTGAGAAGTTTGAATTATACACTGACCATAAATCGTTGAAATATCTCTTCTCGCAGAAGGATCTTAACTTGAGGCAGCAAAGATGGATGGAGTTCCTTGCCTCGTATGACTTTGGAATTTCCTATACTCCCGGCAAAGGCAACGTGGTAGCAGACGCGTTCAGCCAAAAGAAACTGACCTTAAGCCCGCTCTTCGTAGAGAGGCAAAGCTTGGAGTATATAGCCAATTTTAACTTTAGGCCCTCCTCAGATTTTGTACCGGGTTTGTTAACATCTCTCGAAGTAATCCCTACTCTCTTGGACTCAATAGGGGCTGCGCAACATGAAGACCCTCAGCTTGTTGATGTGATTGATAGGCTTATTAGGTGTGAGACTTCTAGTCACCTCAGTAGGTATGCCATCGATGATAAGGGATGGCTGAGGCGAGATGGAAGATTATGCGTCCCACAAGCAAGCGAGTTGACAAAGAAGGTTCTCGAAGAAGCGCACCATTCCAATATGACTATACACCTTGGCAGTGATAAGATGTACAAGGATATAAAAAGGGCTTTCTTTTGGAACGACATGAAATAAGACGTGGCAGATTTCGTTTCTAAGTGCATGACCTGCCAACGGGTCAAGGCGGAACAGAAGAAGCCTGGAGGACTACTTCATCCTTTAGAGGTCCCACAGTGGAAGTGGGATAGCATTTCAATGGACTTCATTGATGGACTGCCTAGGTCAAGAAGAGGGAACACTAACATTTGGGTAATAGTGGATAGGCTTACTAAAAGCGCCCACTTCATACTTATCAAAAGTAAAAGGACTGCCTCATCTCTAGCATCTCTTTATCTCAAGGAAATAGTTCGACTCCATGGGATACCCTCCAGCATTGTTAGTGACCGAGACCCTATCTTCACAAGTGAGTTTTGGCGGAGTCTGCAAGAAGCTGTAGGCACATAGTTATGTCTAAGCACGGCCTATCACCCCCAAACCGATGGCCAGACGAAAAGGGTGAATAGAGTTTTAGAGGATCTTTTAAGACTTTGTGTTCTTGACTTTGGAGGGACGTGGGAGGATCACCTTCCTTTAGTGGAATTTGCCTATAACAACAGCTACCAAGCTACCATCGGTATGGCACCCTTCGAAGCCTTGTATGGAACACCATGCAAATCACCAACTTGTTGGTGGGAGTCTACAGATAAGCTTATACTTGGGACGGATATGATTCGAGAGACTTCATAGAAAGTGGACTTGATACGTAGGAGAATGAAGACTGCTCAAGACAGACAGAAATCCTACGCCGACAAAAGGACAGACCTTGAGTTTGAGGTTGGGGACAGGGTTTTCCTTAAGGTATCACCTTTAAGGAACGTCGTTCTCTTTGGATCCATAGGAAAGCTAGCACCAAGATTTGTAGGATCGTTTTCTATCATCGAGAAGGTTGGGAAGATGGCCTATGGATTAGAACTACACGAGAAACTGGCCGGAGTTCACAACGTCTTTCATGTATCTCACCTCCAGAAGTGTTTGCATGAGTCTGCGGAGGTGGTGGAACCTAGCATTCTACAAGAAGCCGAAGTGGAACATGAAGCAACTGTGAGGAGAGTTCCAACCCGCATCTTAGGAACTGATGTGAAAAAGCTACGCAACCGCGAAGTCAAACTCGTTAAAGTTCAGTGGAGCGACGCCGAGGAAGATGCGACTTGGGAAAATGAAGACAGAATACGCGCTGCCTACCCTCTTCTTTTTGAGGGTACATCTTTGACCTCTCTTTTTCCTTAAGTTGTGCTTGTATCTATCTTTTTAGGTATATCTCCTCAATATTTTATCTTAGGTAGAAACCCCTTTGGATGTAAACATGTATTTCGAACATGTTATGGGTGATGGCTGCAAGTGGTTTCTAGTGATTGCTAGTGGTTGCTCGTGGATGCATATACACACACCTTAGGTTATAGATCGGCTCAGTCACTTCATATTGCATATGCATGTATGTATTCTCATTTGTATATGGTTGAAAACTTGATATGTTGTCATATGGTTGTCGCATTTGTATGAATAGTTGTGCACTCATGTTGAATTATGAGTAGGAAAGATTTGCATACATAATGGGTTCATGATACTTACATGATTCGCATTAAGGAGGTCAACTGAATTAGTAGGCCGCCTGATTTCTGCATTAGATAAGGACATGTCCACACACATTATGCATATGATCATGAAGCATTAGAAGCCTTTTAAGGACAGTGGATGCCTGTGTTTGTTGGTTGAGTAGATGTACTGTTGGATGGTAGGAGATACGTTCTTCCTAACTTGAAGATTTCGGGGACGAAATCATTTTAAGTGGGGGAGAATGTAACACCCTATGAATTCTATAACGCTTAGCTTAACAAATTAAAGTATAATTAATTATAAATGATGAAATCAAGGGAAATGGGTAACGCCATTGCGTTTATCTCGAAATTCTGCTTGAGATAGAGTCCAAGTTTGCGTAAAACGGATATCGTATGACGAAGATATGGACGAACGAAGTTGGGCAGAAAAACCAGAAAACGGGTCAGAATGCACTGGCGCACTTGGGAAGTGCACCAGAACAGAAATGAATTGGCGCACTTGGGAAGTGCGCCAGTACATTTTTAGCCTGACGCAGCTGCCAAGTGCGCCCAGGTCAGAATGACCTGCTGGTCAGGTCCTGGCTGGCCTGATCAGGGTCTGGTCGAATTCTGAGGCTTGGCTGAGTCACTAGGGCTTACATGTCACTTTCTGATTGGCTTCTCTTGAGATGGATGGTCTGGATTCACTCTAGCTTCATCGACGGCTCTAATTAGATTAAAATTCTATAAAACAACTCAAATCTAACCCTAAACTCACACAAATAATAGAATAAAAAAGCCGTCATGCTGCTGGAAAGGAACTAGGAATGGCCGCCAATTAGAAAGCCTAGAGACAAGCCAACACTAAAGCTTAGAGACAAATCAAACTAAGAAGAAGATAAAAATTTAATCAAAATTAATCAACACAACGTTAGTCTACCCAAAGGAGCGCATCTCAGTTTCAGAATTCAGAATCCAGAATTCAAGATTTTGCATTCGTTGTAAGTATAGTAACCTTTCAGAATTTGAATAAAAATTCTGATGTGGTTCGATGTGAATGAAAATAGAATTGTGTTATTGTGTTGTTGCGATGGTTCTATCATGACTTGTGTATTGACGTTTGTGGCATAAATTGATTGATGCAAGCCTACTGAACAATTGTATATGAAAACAATGGCACTTGCAAGTTTGTGGCAAAAATTAGAATTTGATCATTTTATGTATATGGCGATTGCATGGACTATGTATATTATCTTAGTCTAAGTTAGAATTTATGTAAACATGTTATAGACCTTTTACCTACATGATCCAAAACCTATGATACCGTTCTTATGTTTATTTGCAAGTATAATTGGACCTATGTTTCATCAAGTATAATTGGATCTATGTTTCATAAACTATGCAAGATTATGTTTATTTGCAAGTATAATTGGATCTATGTTTCATAAACTATGAAAGATTATGTTTATTTGCAAGTATAATTGGATCTATGTTTCATAAACTATGCAAGTTCATAGGCTATATGATTAGATGTTAAAATTGTACATTTTGGTAAATATACATCATGCTAGTTTTGTGTTTAACATTATGCCAAATTAAACATGTTTAAACACAAGTTTGTATTAGCCTAAACTATGCCATCTCATATGCCACCTACTTAGTTATACTTTGATTTGAATGAAAGTTCACATGACCCATCATTTATGTTAGTATCGCTAAATTGCAAGTTCATACGCCACACACCCTTATATGCTGTAAAATATTACATGTTCTTGATTTCCCCTTTTCTTACGCTTATAAGGTTGGGCTGAATTGTGTCGAGCCCAACATTTGTTATAACGTTGCGAACTTATAAACGGGGGTAATAACGTTAGGTGTAAAACATGAAAATATATGTTGGCATGTTTGGCACATGCCAACGACAATGACATTTAAAGCGGTATGAATTGTTATACCCAAAAATAAAAGATATGACATTTACATATATAATTGAGAAGTAATAAAATATGTAAATTTAGAAAAAACGATATGCTTAACCCGAGGTTGGATTGAGTTGTGATGTAAACCTTCCCGGACACGCCCGGCTGTCCAGTAGTCACAACAATACCTATCCAATGTGGGTGGTTAAGCATTGAGCCCAATAAGGACCCGAGGTTAGACTGAGCTACGGTGTAAACCTGCCCAGAACCGACCGGCACATCCAGTAACCGTAGCAATACCTGTCTAATGTGAGTGGTCTGGTGCTCCTAAGAGGCTAAGGATAGATGGTAGGGTTAAGTCAACTATAACACTTAACCAAATTCAACATGTTAAGAAGAATTGATGGGTGGGGTTAGGTAAATACAGACACTTAACCATTTAGCATGTTTGGCTAGAAAATCTTGGTAACGAGGGACCCGTTTCAGTAGTAACCCAAGTTAGGTATCAACGGTACCCTGAAACTAGGCAGGGTGGGGCACGATTACTGGGCTAATTGTAAGCGGTCAAACGACGGCGGTGGGTGCACAATGCAGGTCTAATGGGGTGCGGGCGTGCACACACTCCGAAGCAGACAACCAGGGCACTGGGGACACCAGTAGTATAACCTATGCCTTCTAGAATTTGTGTCGAGCTGCCACCATGGGTCTTGATACACCCCATGGTGGGACCAGCATAGGTATCTACAATTCTTGGGGGTTGTATGACACATGTTAACGCGAGTAGGAGCTGATCTTTTAATAAGAATGGGGATCACTTCACCCTCACCATGGGGTGCCAGTCAGAATAAACTCAAGTAGATGCAGAGATATAGTATGGGTGCGATAGTACATTCGACACTTCCTTAGCTTGTGACACCATCCTATTTTCAGTATATATCTATCGTGCCCTTTTCTTATTCACATACTGAAGAGTTACTAGATTTATTCAGGCTTTATGTCTGACCCTATTTTCTTTTCGTCTTCTTTTCTTTCGTTCCCCCCCAGGTCCACAGGGAGGAAACAACTCAGCTCAGTCAGGCTCTGTACAAGCTCCAAGAACGTAGATGTATGATTTGGATCTCTTTTGCTCGGATTATGGCTTTGGATATCACTTTGGGGATTTTTGTCACTTTATTTATGCTTTATGCTTCTTTAATAATCAAGACAGTTATGAGGTTGTAATGATGGAAGTATTTTGAGACAATTATGGAATGTTATATTTTGAACACGTATTGATGAATAAAAAGTCTGTTGGATTCCGTTGTTTAAAATATGTGTATTTATACCTGTCTTGAGTTTATCTGTGGCTTTTACTTATAAACCTCCACCAAAATTAAGGCATTCCCTTTGTGAGTGACCTTAACGGAGGTGGGGTGTTTCATGCTTGCTAAGCTCCCTCCTTTCTCTTGGAGCCATGTGGCATACAGGTAATGCAACTAGTTTTGCATCATCCACCAAGTATATACGAAAATCGATCTCGAGCCTCAGAGGTAAGCCCCGAACCTCCTCAAAAACACCCAGATACTTACATACTATTGGTACAAATCGCAGATCATCGATAAATGCATCAAGTGGCTCTAGGAAACTAAGCATTACAGACCCTATAGGGTCACAAAAGATCTTGAGGGTCCTCCCATGGAAAGTCAAAAGTCTAACGGCCCTCCTCTCACAATCCAGAATGACACCATACATGGCTAGCCAATCCATCCCTAGAATCAAACCATAGCCCATAAAACCAAGTACATATGCGTCGCATTCAAACTCGACGCTTGCCCTAGATATTCTCAAATCCTGACAAATCATAGACAACTGAGCCATACCCCCAATGGGGTTTAGGACAACAATGGGATCCAAAATCATTCTAGTACTGAGGTTCAGAGACTCGACCACAGAATTAGATATAAAAGAATGTGAAGCGCCCAAATCAAAAAGAGTTACAACAGAATGATTGGAAAGAGAAATCTAACCTTCAACGGAAACTTTCCTACCTCTGTCTGGTGCATCGGCCATGAGAGCATGCACATGTCCTCCTGAAGATCCTGCTCTTTGACCTTGTCCTTGCTTCTTCGGTCACTCCTTAGAAAAGTGTTTGACCTCTCCACAATTGAAACAAGCATTTTCCCTCCTTTTGCAGTCTTTGACCGAATGACCCTCGCATCCTCAATTATGACATTTCCTCTTATCTTTAGCCTTGCCATATTTTCCACCCTTCTTTTGTTGTTGTTGTACTTTCTTTGGCCACACTGTCTTATTTTGTGTTTCGTCAACCTTAACCTCTTTCTTTTCACATTTATCTTTCTCGTGCATTAATGTCGTATCAACGAGCTTCCCAAAAGTTACCCCCATTGGAATATGAGACATAGCCAACCCATGAAGGGGTTCATTCAATCCTCTAGCAAACCTCAAAGCTTTCTTGTGTGGGGTATTCACTAGCTCCAAGACAAACCTGGCCAATTGATTGAATTTATTAACATACTCTTTCACAAACATGCTTCCTTGCTTAAGTGCCAAAAACCTTTCCATTTGCATACTTTGGTCGGATTGAGAAAGAAATTTCATTTCGAATCTTTGACGGAAATCATCCCAAGTGTCCACTGGTCGCTCTGCTTGCGTTACTTCCCACTAGAACGAGGCCTCATATTTCAACTACCAAATGGCCAACTAAATCTTCCTAAAATCGTCAACCTCAAAAATCCTAAAAAAGTCCTCCGTCTCCTTGAGCCAATTCCTTACTTCTACAAAAGTCTTTGGTCCTCAGAATGGCTTTCTGCACATAGCCCAGAAATCCTTACATATCTTGGAGAAATTATCTTCTCGCGAAGGGAGAGGAGGAGGAACAACCCCTGCAATTGGGCGAGGGGCGTCTGCTTGGCCTTCGGTTGGTGCCGTAGCCTCCAGATACCTACGAAACCAAGCCAGTATCTGTATGCCCTCTGGAATATTAGGTTCCCCAAACATGATGAAAAGGAAAGGAAAAGGGATTCAAACAAAGAATCGAAAGATATTTTATATGGCTTTGGGGAATATGTTTTCCAAAAAAAGACTTTTCTTTTGAAAATGCTTTCCGTTTAAAACTCCCTTGAAAACAATTTTCAAAAATCTTTTATCCGATCTAGTAACCTCTCTCCGATACCAAATGGTACACCGCAGGTCCATTAGTGTTACTCTTTATCAGAACGCATTAAGTTTTGTGAGGTATTATAGGTAAACAGGAACGTAAACATTACAAGACAGATGTAAAATAACAATGGAATTTAAAAACTTTATTTAATAGAAAACATCGTGGTAAAAAACATGATTACATCATAAGTCTAAAATACTGAGAACATAAATCTTCTACCTTGTACAAAAATCATCATCATAGTATAATAATACATAAAAGAGCATAATATCCAAAATATAGCCATAGTAGAGAAGATACGAAATCAAACAGTACATCTAAGCAGCCCCATGTAGAAAAGAAGAATCATGATCAAGCTTGAGTATTCCCACCCTGAGTACCAGGGGGAGGGAAGGAAGAGAAAGAAGAAGAAACAAAATGGGTCAGACATAAGTCTGGAGAGTCCAGTTATTTTTAGCATATAAATAAGTAAAAGCATCATGACAAGCATATAAGTTGGAGAGAAAGATAACAGTGTCATAAGGCAAATATAACAAGGTAAACAGGATAAACAGAATAGAACATGCATTGCACTTCTTTTAATAATTTTCTCCCTTTGCATCAATACTAGTATAACCGAAGCAAGATGATCCTAACAAGTACAAGATGGTTAGCTTGTGAGAGGTTTTACCCCATACAATAACAGGTAGCCTAACAGAACTGATGGGTGTTAACCCCAAGGATAATAACGGGATCCTAAACAGGCTAGACTAGATGTACCCTAATTACTACCCTAATCGATCGGCTCCCTAACCAGTAGCTGACCCACAGTAGGATGTAACATATCCTAAGGTGGAAACCCCGTTATTTCCAAGATGCACATCTATATCTACTTATGTCATAGTGTCTTATTTTCCCGAGCAGGCGGACCCATGCACATACATGACACCAATGGAACGTGCCATCAGACTCCTTTCTCCCAAGTGATCTCTTATAACTAGCTAAGTAAGCGTGCCCTGACCCCGACCTAGTTGGGGTTCTCCATTTGATACTGATATAAGTTACTAACTGATACAGGTCCCACACGCCAGATGATACAAGCTTCCCCATGGGCTTGCATCCTCGCTACTAGGATTTCAACAGGTTATGCCTACTAGTTTAACAAGATCGCATAATCCCAACAGGTTAAGTTTGTTGGGTTTATATGTATTACCCATCCCCATATATTAAACAAGATTAACTTAACCCCCCACTGATTCAAGTAAGTTTACTTAACCCCTACTCAAGTTAGCTGGTTCATGTAATCCTTATGGATTCAAACAGGTTAAGTATTACATGTCAATACCATTTATTCATTTATGGTCACAATGCGCTTGACCTCCCACATTAAGTCTACAACTTGTGGTTGCTGGATATGCCGGTTGGGTCCGGGCAGACTTCTTCCACAAGTCAGACTTAACCTCGTGTCTTAGCACGTTACATGTTTATGCACTTAGACCTCTCACATTGGATTTACCATTTGTGGACGCTGGATATGCCGGGCGGCTCCAGGCAGACTTCTTCTACAAGTGTAATCTAACCTCGTGTCTAAACGCAGTTACAGTGTCTAATTACTGTAAATCTTGGCATTTTCGTTATTAACCAATTTTCATGTTTATCATGCCCTAAACCCCGTCTAATTCATGGTAGTTATGCCCCAATTTAGATTTAGGTCAAGATATGGATTATGCCCCGAATCCCAAGGTTTTGGCTCAAGGTACAAATTATGCCCAAAATTCCCAATCATGTTTTACAACAAGAATTATGCCCCAAATTATCATTCCTAATCGTTCCCAATTTTGTGCGTTTGCAAATTTCAGCGATATGCCTAGGCTCGAAGGTAGCTTGGCTATAAAAACAAAAAAGGAAAAAGGGGAAGAAGAGAACAACAATAGGCATAGTAAATAAAATGGCATAAGGTAACAGAATTGGTCATTCTATAGAATAGGCATAGTTACATGATTAGGCAAACTAACATAATAGGCATTATGATTAGGCAACTAACATAATAGGGATATCATAAACAGGCATGATGAGATCGAAACAGTGAATTAGATATACAAATAATGGAGGATCTGTTATGATTTCAGATTACTAATTGGCATAGGCTTAGACCCAAACTTACAAACATGTCAAGATTACATTTTATGTGTTTATATCTAGAAATAACATAGACTTACTATGGTTGGATTTAAAAAACAAAAGATTAGATTGCAGATGTTGAAGCACGGATCTCTGAATATGTATAACTTGTTATTGAAGAAGAATAGGCTAGATCAGACTGAGTTGGGGTAGCACCTCATTGTCGCCGTTGATTTAGATGAATAAAACAGTGGGATTAAGGTCCTTTATGTAGCCTAGGGTCAATGAATTTGGTCAGAAAACAAGTACACATATGCAGATCCGAATCTGGGGGTGTTTACATGAGTGTCGACACCCCTGTGTAGGTGTCAACCCATGGGTCGACACCCCATGGCTGGGGTCGACCCCTAACTGGTCTGATTCCCGTGTTGGTTCCCGCCTTCGGATTTCGAACTGATTTGAATTCTGGATTTTGTTTTATTCATATATAAGTGGCTTATATGTTTATAAACTTCAAACCTTAATATCCTCTTCATACGATGTCTGCTTTATGCAAACTCGGAGTTTATCTTAAGCAGAATTCCGAGACAAAGGCAATGGCGCAGTCCATTTTACTTAATTCCAAATATTTAATTAAGTATTCCTTAGTTTATCATTTTAGTGTTGCTTAAAAGTTACAGGATGTTACAAACACTCAATAAAAATTTATCACCTTAATTGATACAAAAATAGAGATCTTATTGAGGATATATTGAAGAGAGCATTATTGGTTTGTGATTAAAAAAAATGAGCAAATGTCTCCTATTTATATGAGTAAGGATAAAAACATGCATGAAGTAAGCATGAAAAGTTTTCGAATTTCCTTGATTTGATTTCAAAGCAAATTTTGCATATTTGTGTTTGTTTCCACATATACTTATATTTGACTAATTCCTCAAAACAAATATTATAACTTCTTGTATCATCCGAAACAAATAGTAAAACAAATAGAATTAAATCGTCTGAGTTTAAAAAAAATGCCAGAATCGAAATGGAATTTCTGAGATTTCCATTTTGAAACCGAAATATCAAAATTTCTTAATGATCGAAACGAAAATAGAAAGTGGAATTATAAACCTTGATTAGTAATGCATATTTATTTACATATTTATAAAAAATGTATTAGAATTATTAAACCAGAATTTCCGAAATTGGATCAGGTTTTAAGGTTGTCTATGTGATCGGAACAAAATCGAAAACCGTAATTTCGAACCTCGATTTAAACTTTGTTTTCATATAAAGGGTATGTGCTTTGTCAAGCGAACGGTGCCTAGGGAAGGACTATTCAGAAGGTGGCATGAAGGAAGAAAGTTTAGTGAACACAGTGTTTTTTTACTGCGGACATGACAACAAAAGCAACAGCACCTAAACACAACAATGTGTGTATAACCGTAAATTTGGTCTGGCTCACAAAAAAAATCTAGTTCAATTTTTTTTAATTTGCTTGAGTTTCAATTAATTAGAATGAGTTAGGCTAGTAATATGTCATTAGAATTGTGCAGAAAAGTATTTGATATACAACTGAAAATAAACCAACTTATTAACTTGCAATTCACTGTTATACATGATGCAATTCAAACAACATATACGCAGGCCCGACCCAAAGGGCAGCCCACCAAGCCCTCGGGCTGGGGCAACATAAGTGATCTTATATATATAATGTGTGTGTGTGTGTTTTTGATATATAGGATGTAAGGGAAAATCTTTCCAAGCTAGCATGTGATTGGGTGGTGAATATGCTGAAATGTAAAGTGCTATCATTATTTGTTATAGGTTCAAAACTAGTTGTTGATGGGGAACTTTTTTTCCAGCGTTTTGTATTAAAATTGGCTGAACAGGAATGGGCATCAAAACTCTAGGGTCGGCCCCGCATATACGATGTACTATTTTTGAATCACTAATAAATTTGCAGATACACAACACACCATTTGACACGATTATTTCCTTATTATATTCCTTTATTTCCAAGTGAAAAATATATCTGGATATTTTTCGTGGGAATTATAACCAAGTCATATCAACTTAAATTTCCAATTGTTTTGACATATCGGTTGGAGATTTACAAGGGGAGATTACACAGCCCACGACTTATCCTTTCAACCTCTATATATACTCTTATTAATTCATAGAAACCAATTCGCTACTTTCATCAACTAAGAAAATGGCTTCATGCAAGCTAAAATATTTCGTAATTTTTTTTAGTGGTTCAAAATGTGCTTCATATTTCTAAAACTACAGAGATCACATTTGATGGTAGAGCCACCAAAATTAACGGGGAGAGAAAGTTAATCATATCAGTCTCCATTTGTTATCCCAGGAGTACTGTTAAGGTAAAAATAACATGAATATAAAATTAAATATTGTATTAACACTACATTATTGTAATTCTTGTGCATTTACATGTTGATATGTATTTGTCTGTTATTCGAACGTCGCCTGATCTAATAGCAAAGGCAAAGGGAGGTGGACTTGATGCCATCAAAACATATGTTTTTGGAATGCTTATTAACCTATGAGAGGAAATGTAACTGTTAACCTTTAATAATATAGGTTGAAACAATGGGTTGATATATTTGTACTAAAGCTTTATATCTATAGAGTATGATTTTATAGAAAATTTGGATCTCATTAAATTTACTAAGGAAATCAACAACGCTAGCTTGTTTGCTATTTTGAGCATTGGTCCTTATGTATGTGCTGAGTGGAATCTTGGTTGAGTAGATATTATCTATACTTCATTTTTTTCTTTCGATATCATTTTAATAATTGTAAAATTTAATAATTTTATATGTCGTGGGCTTCAAGCATGGTTGTTCAAAATTTCTGGAATGGAATTTAGAACCGATAATCAGCCCTTTCCTCTAAAACAATAAGAAAGGACAAAAACTCAAGTGAAAGATCATTAAAAAGGTTTAAAAAGAAAGGAAAAGTCAGAAATAAAACGGAGATATATGAAAATTCATGTTAATTAAGTATTTAAAAAATCTACAGAATTTTTTATTAAAGCATTTCTCACTATTTACGCAAAAGTCAGCTCCTTTATTGAAATTCAATGGTTAGTCTGAATATTGCATCTCTATTTTCTCTTCTAAACAATAAATCTTTTACCATTGCTAAATTTCAATTGGTTGATTACTCGTTTAATTTTATTATGAATGCAGATTGAGAACAAGTATAGAAATATCACGGGACGATTACGGTAATACTAAGAAAAGGTACATCAATTGGTTAGCCAAAATGGCGGTGACACTCAACACGAGTGTCCCGTAGATCATGTGTTAACAGTCGGATGCACCCCAACTAATGGTACGCCATTCAAACTACTTATACTACATCTTCAGACATTTGAGAAGAATCTAGAGTAAAGTTGATCAATAATTACATATAGTTTTCTAAAGAATTTAACTTAAATCAATACAGATAAACAATTGCAATGCATTCTACTACCATGACCTCACTCCGAACAATCCAAACAGTCCTAAGATTTGGACTGAGAACTGGACTTGCTGGTATTTATTCTTTTCCTATTCTTCCCTGAATATAAGGAGAAATCACAATTATAGGCTTGTTTGGAGAAAGTATTATGTGATTAGCCATGTTTCAGAAATAATAAAAAATATAGGCATGTTTTATTCGGGGAGGGATATTGGCGAACTCACCTGTGTGCGAGTTCTGAAAACTCGCCTATGTATTTTGGATCATTTCCAACTTTTATATGTACTCACTAGTCTTCTCATAATTCCAGACACACTCAACCACATCTTATCAGCTCCATATATTTCAAAATGACTTCTCAAACAATGGTGGAGCAAGAGGTTAACTCGTACCCAGTTTGCTACCACTATGGATATATGGCTGAAGTTGTCGCATTTAATGATGGCGAAAACATCCATCAAAGAAGTCTTCTTTGTAACACCTCGAAATTTTGAATAATCGAATTAACTAAATTCAAGAATAATTAATCTCAGATGTGAGAATTAAGGGAAACGGGTTGCGCCATTGTGTTCATCTTGGAATTCTGGTTGAGATAGAGTCCGAGTTTGCGTAAAACGGATAACGAATGAAGGAGATATGGACAAACGAAGTTAGGCGGAAGAATCAGGAAAAAATAGATACACTAGCGCACTTGGGAAGTGCGCCGATACAAAAATTGCACTGGCGCACCTGCCAAGTGCGCCCAGGCCGAGCAGAAAGCCTGCATGGCTTTTTGGTGTAATCTGATCCATATTGTGACTCATTGTTGAGTCCTTTCTGACTCCTTGCTGAGTCATTAGGGCTGAGGTGTCACCCTATCCCGACTGAATGGTTTTGATTAACCCTAAGATCATCCGACGGCTATAATTAAATTGAAATTCTATATAAACATGGGTAGACTCAAACCCTAAAATCAAAATAAAAATTGGAACTATGGCCATCATGCTGTCATCTTGTAACCTAGAGTAGCCGCCACCAATTAGAGAGGAAGAAAAGCTAATCAACTCAATTCTATTCAACTCTAATCAAAACAATAACAAATCTACTACAAAGGCAAGCTAAATCAATTTCAAAACTCAGATTTCAGAACGCAAGACCTTTCTGTTGTGAGTTCGATTTCTTTAACAAGATAATTAACAATTTAATTAGGTTGAGTTATGATTTGGATTATATGGTTATGTTGTGAATCATTGACCATTATGTCATTATCTATGTTGTAAATCTATGACGTTATTATCTATGTTGCAAAGCTGTGATGTTATCATCTATGTTGTAAATCTATGTTAATTGTTGGCTTATGGTCAATCAATTCATAATGATGTTTCATATGCTGGTTTGGTAATGTTGTTAGAACTAATTCATATGTTAAATCATATGTAAGTTTAACTTGATAATTCTATATGCAAGTTTAGATGTTAATTTAGATATGAATCATATGCAAGTTAGTGAGAATCATAGATAATGTTTCATGACATCTATTTTATGTGTAAATTGGATCTAAAAGTTAGGCTATGACGTGTGTGAGTTAGATGCAAGTTTACACCATAGTTTACGTTGCATAAATACAATATGCAAGTATATATATGTTGGAGTATGAATCATGTAATGTAAGTTTGTGACTATTTCCTATGTAAGTTTACATCTTATGATTAGATCTATGGACACATCCATAGTTTATGCAAGTTTGTGACTTTGGCCTATGCAAATTTTAGACGAAAAACCTTATCACACATGCAAGTGCACCCCTTATGTTTAGATCTAGTTTTTATTCTATGCATGTTGTGATGTTTTCTTTTTATTCCATAAGTTAGACTATTCGAGTCTAACGTATATTTTACGTTAAACAAACGAACGTACAACGTGGGGGCAAGGGGATAACATTAAAAGATTTAATATTGAGAATTGGCATAAATGCCTTAAATGTGATGTTAATTGGTATAATTTTATATACCATAAATAAATGGACATAATTGAGTCAATTATGGACATAGTTAAATTTGTAATTGATTGACAATTTGAATAGGGAAATTAATTCAAATTGGGTATAATTAATTATGTGTAATTAATCGCCTAAGACACGAGGTTAGACTCTTTTGTGGTGTAAGCCTGCCTGGACCCGCTCGGCAAATCCAGCTGCCACAAATGCCAGTATAATGTGGGAGGTCCTTGGCATAAATTAAATCCATAACAGTTGTAAAGACACGAGGTTAGGCTCGTTTGTGATGTAAGACTGCCCGGACCCGCCCGTTAAATCCAGCTGCCACAAATGCCAGTCTAATATGGGAGGTCTTTACAAGGTTACACTCCTAATGAATTAAGAAACACGTAACCAGATAAACATGTAGCGGGACATGAGGGGGTTAAGTCGGTGCCTTGGGTGGCATATGAAATTTAGTGGGTGCCTTGGGTGGCATTTGAAATACAATTAGATGCACTTAACCACGATTGAAAAATGTAAGAAGACATGAATAAGAATGAGGTTAAGTGGGAAAAAACTTAGAGGGGACCAAGCATAGGTGGAAAGCTTGTGTGTCATGCATGGGGGCCCTTTTCAAGCCAGTAACCCATTAAGTATCTTTGTGGGCTCGACTCAAGTCGAGGATGGGACACGCATACTGGAATTGATTGTAAGAGGTCAAAACGGGTCAGCGGTGGCAACGCAAGTCCAACGGGTTCATATGCGTGTGTAGGCTCGGGCTGGTAGGTAAGACGTTGTTGCATCGTGTAGATATAAGCCGTGCATTTTTTGTTGTATCGGGTTGCCACTTTGGAGAGTGATACACCCCACTGTGGGGCCAGCACGGGTATCTACGAGTTAGGGAGCTAATCGAAAGGGGGTAGTGGGTACACCTAGTGGAGATAGGGGCAGACGACACCTATGAAGGTAGCTAGGGGTACACTAGACTACCATTATCATTATTAAGTTCTGTAGGCGGGATCAACCTTTAGGGTGACTAGTGTTGTGCAGTGTAGTAATTATCTTATAGTGATTAGGGGTGCCTTTACCGTTATCTTGGTTCATCTTATTTCCTCGTTTTGTTCTGTCATACCCAATTGTTCACAGTCATTTCCTTATTTTCCAGCTTATGCCTTGTCCTAGTTATTTTGATAATTATATTGTTAAAGTTATCGCACTCGCCAGGCTTTATGTCTTACCCCTTTTTCTTTCCACCTCTTTTCTTCCTTTCCCCCCTCAGGTTTGCAAGGAGGGAATACTACAGCTTAGTTCCAATTTCTTTCAGTTGCTTGAAGAGAGTAGATGTATCGCTTGGGACTCTCTCATCTAGTTTTGCTTATGCTCAGTGGGGATTTATGCATTTATGTTATTTAAGTATTTGCTTCTTTATGTACTTTGAATTTTTTGGAAAAGACTACTGATCTTGTTGTAATGGTTTTGGAAACTACTTATGTAAACTCGTTTTGAGTTATGATGAAATAAAATAAGTTTTATCTTCCGCTGTGTTGTCTTATTTATTTGTTCTTGTAATTTATCTATTCTATACAACAATAACGCTTCATGGACATTGATGCATTCCCTTTGTGAGTGACAATAATGGACTTGGGGTGTTACACGTGGTATCATAACTATGGTTACAAGAACAGATAAAAAGTTTTGAAAAGTTTTTTCAAAAGTATTGTTTTCCTTGAAAGTATTTTCAAAAACTTGTTTTAGAGAAGCTATTTTTAAGGAAAGTTTGCTTTAAAGAGCATAATCCCCGTAAGCCATGCATCTCTCTTTCGCTTCCCTTGTTTTGAAACTCTTTCGTTTTCTTTTCAGCATGTCTGGAGCATCTGAGATACCAGAGGGTGTTCATGTACCCGGTTGGTTTCGTCAATATCTCGAGGCTAGGGCCGCTTCCGCGGGACCGACCAACATTCCTCCTCCCCCAGCTCCAGTCATTCCTCCGCGTGGAGATACTTTCTCAAAGATATGTAAAGACTTCCATTCGATGGGTGGAAAATCTTTTAGTGGGAATAAAACATTCATTGAAGCTAGAAATTGGTTGAAAGAAGTGGAGGATCTTTTTAGCATTTTCGATTTGGACGATTGTAAGAAGGTCCAATTTGCTGCTTGGTTGATGAGGGACGAAGCTTCGTTTTGATAGGAGGTCACTAATGGAGAGCATCCGGTTGATACATGGCCAGATTTCAGGCATAAGTTTGAGGAAAAGTTTCTCTCATGGGCTGAAGAGAATTTATATATGGAAAGATTTTTGGCGTTAAAGTAAGGGAATCTGTCAGTAAAAGAATACGTCAACAAGTTCAACTAGTTGGCGAGATTTGGCTTGGACTTGGTGAATACACCCGAAAAGAAGGCCCTGAGATTTGTTAAGGGTTTGAACGAGCCACTACATGGGTTAGCTATGACCCACATCCCTATGGGGGCCACCTTTGAGAGGCTAGTTAACATGGCTCTTATGCATGAAGAGGAGAAGGGCGCCAATGCTAATAAGGCACCCGAGAAGAAAGGGCATCAAAAAACCGCAGCAGCAACAACAAAACAAGAAGGGAGGGAAGAACAATAATGGCAAAGGAAAGAAGAAGTGCTTTAAATGTGGGACACCAGGCCATCTGAGTAAAGACTGTTGGAAAAAGAAGAAGACTGGCTGTTTCCACTGTGGAGAGGCAGGTCATCTAGTTAAGGACTGCCCAAGGAAACAGGAGCAGGGGCAAAGAACTTCTGGAGGGTAGCTTCAGGCTCTCATGGCACCAAGGAAGGCAAGGGAGCAGGTCCAGGCTCTCGCGGTCCCGCCGCTGCAAGAACGAGGTAGAAACATTTTCGTTGATAGTTTAGTTTTTCTATTTGATCATCATGTCCGTACTTTATCCGATTCTGGCGTATCACATTCGTTTATCTCTACATCATTAGTTGAAACACTGCATCTAAATACTAGTCTTGTTGTGGATCCCATTATAGTCTCAAGTCCTATTGGTGGGTCGGCTCATTTATCCATGGTTTGTAGGGGTTTGAGATTGTCTATCTTAGGCGTTGGTTTGAATGTAATGCTTTTTTGCTTGGTTTCATGGGCTATGGGTTGATTCTAGGGATGGATTGCCTAGCCCGATATGGCATCATCCTAGATTGTGAACGAAGGGTAGTAAAATTGTTGACTCGTAGTGGAAAGACCCTTGATATTTCTTGTGACCCTAAAGGATCGGTGATGCTTAGTTATCTTAAGTCACTTGACGCATCCAATGATGATTTACATTCTGCTCATATAGTCCGTGAATATGTTGATGTCTTCGATGAGGTGAGGGGTCTACCCCCAAAACGTGAGATAGACTTTCGTATTTATCTTGTAGACAATGCAAAACCAGTATCTCTTCCAGTATGCCACATGGCTCCTCATGAGAGGAGGGAGCTCAATAAGAAAGTAGTGGAGTTGCTTGAGAAAGGGTTCATAAGACATAGTATATCGAAGTGGGGTGCTCCAGTAGTATTTGCCACGAAGGTGGATGGGTCCCTTAGACTTTGTGTGGACTATAGAGAGCTTAATAAACTTACTAAGAAGAATAGGCACCCATTGTCGAGGATTGATGATCTCTTTGATCAATTAGTTGGCGCCTCAGTGTTTTCGCAGTTGGACTTAGCCACTGGTTTCCATCAGTTGAGAGTGGCTGAGGATAGCATAGACAAGACTTCCTTTAGGACTCCAGACGGTTTCTATGAATGGCTTGTGATGCCCTTCGGTTTGACAAACGCCCCCGCATACTTTGTTGACTTGATAAGTAGGATGTTTAGGGCGTACCATAATAAATTCGTGGTGGTCTTTGTGGACGACATCTTGGTCTTTTCTAAGAGCGAGGAAGTGCATGCCCTACATCTTAGGGAAGTGTTGGAGACCCTTCGATGCATAACTTTAAAGCTAAATTTTCTAATTGTCACTTTTGGAGGAAGGAAGTGCGATTCTTAGGGCACGTGGTTTCCAAAGAAGGGATAGCTGTGGATCCCGCGAAGGTGGTGGCCATCCAAGATTGGAAGGTCCCTAAAAATGCTACCGAGGTGAGTAGTTTCTTGGGGTTGGCCGGCTACTATAGGAAGTTTATCAAGGACTTCGCAAAGATATCAGCCCCATTAACACGCTTGATGAAGAAGAACCTAGTTTTCACGTCAGACATAGATTGTGATGAAGCGTTCCAACGTTTAAAGAGGGCTTTGACCACAACCCCAGTCTTAGTGTTGCCAGATGGGAGTAAGCCATTCACCGTTTATATCGATGCTTGTGGGACAGGACTAGGCGCAATCTTAATGCAAGATGGAAGGGTAATAGCCTATGGAGGAAGGCAGTTGAGAGTACATGAGAGAAATTACCCTATACATGACCTAGAGTTGGCCGCTATTGTTTTCGTGCTTAAGTCTTGGCGCCATTATCTTCGTGGCGAGAAATTCAAATTGTTCACTGACTACAAATCGCTAAAATACTTGTTCTCTCAGAAGGACATGAACTTAAGGCAGCAAAGATGGATGGAATTCTTAGCGTCTTACGATTTTGAGATAGCATATACCCCTGGCAAGGGTAACGTGGTGGCAGACGCCTTAAGTAGGAAAAGGTTGTCTTTGAGTCCGTTGTTTGTTGAGCGACAAAGCTTAGAGTTTATCTCTACGTTTGACTTTAGAACTTCCAATGACTATGTACCTGGTTTGCTAGAATCCTTAGAGGTCAGACCTACGCTTTTGGGACGGACTGGTGAGGCACAGCGAGATGGCCCACAATTGGTTGAGTTAGTAGAGAAGCTCATAAGGGGGGAGTCATCGAGCCATCTCAGTAGGTATACCCGAGATGATAAAGGTTGGTTACGTAGGGACGGTAGACTTTGTGTACCACGAGACGTGAACTTGAGGAAGACCATTCTTGATGATGCACATCGTTCGAAGATGATCATTCATCCCGGCGGGGACAAGATGTACATGGACATGAGACGAGTTTACTTTTGGGCCGGTATGAAGAAGGATGTGGCCGAGTTTGTCGCTAGATGCTTGGTGTGCCAACAAGTAAAAGCAGAGCAAAAGAAGACCGGTGGGTTGCTTCACCCATTGGAGATCCCACAATGGAAGTGGGAGAGTGTCCCGATGGACTTTGTTGATAGATTACCGAGATCGAGGAAGGGTAATACGGGGATTTGGGTTGTGGTAGACAGACTTACTAAGAGCGCCCATTTCATTCTCGTGAAGAGTAAGAGGCCTGCTCCTTGGTTAGCCTCCGTATACATTCAAGAGATAGTTCATTTGCACGGTGTTCCTTCTAGCATAGTGAGCGATCGCGATCCTATCTATACTAGCGAGTTCTGGAGGAGCTTGCAAGAGGCGGTAGGGACTCAGTTATGTTTGAGCACTGCATATCATCCTAAGACGGACGGCCAGACCGAGAGGGTGAATCGTATTCTAGAGGACCTTTTGAGGCTATGTGTTTTAGACTTCGAAGTTACATGGGAGGAGCATCTTCCTTTGGTGGAGTTCGCATATAATAATAGCTTTCAGTCTAGCATTGGCATGGCACCTTTCGAGGCTCTTTATGGACGGCCGTGTCGTTCGCCTACATGTTGGTGGGAATCTACGGATAAGATCTTACTTGGGCCCGATATGATTAGAAAGAATTCAGAAAGGATCAATTTGATTCGAAGGAGGATGAAGACGGTGCAAGATATGCAGAAATTTTATGTGGACAAGAGGAGGACAGATCTTGAGTTTGATATTGGGGACACGATCTTTATCAAGGTGTCTCCATTACGGAATGTTGTTCGCTTTGGGTCCGTTGGGAAGTTAGCACCAAGGTTCGTAGGGCCATTTCGTATTAAGGAGAGGATTGGACAGATTGCGTATAGAGTGGAGTTGCCCGAGAGACTTAGTGGTGTACACGACGTATTCCATGTATCACATTTGAGGAAGTGCTTGCACAAGACCGCGAAAGTGGTAGAGCCGAGCTTGCTTAGAGAGGTGGAGATAGAGCGTGATGCGACGATTCGATAAGCTCCTATGTGCATTCCTGGGTCAGAGATTAAGAAGTTGAGGAATTGAGAGGTCAGGCTAGTCAAAGTGCAATGGAGAGAAGATGAGAGCGATGCTACTTGGGAGACGGAAGAGAAGATGCATTCATTATACCCTTTTCTTTTTGAGGGTATGTCTTTTAACTTCTCCTTTATCGCTTACCTTGTACTCGTTTTATCTTTAGTATGTCCTCTCGCTAGTATCTTTGACCTTTAAATAGGGTAGTCCTATGGTTGAAACATGTGTTTGAGACATGTTATGTATGACGGATGCATGTGGATGCAAGTGTTTGCTAGTGGTTGCTCGTGGATGCATATACACACACTTTAGGCACTAGATTGGTTCAGTCACTTTCATATTGCATATTGCATATAAATGGATGTATTTAGTAAAATGAATGTACATTGAATGTGTGTACCATATGGATGTTGCATTTAAATGGATGGTTGTTCACACATGTAGTAATGATATGTATAGGATTCTTTGCATACATGATGGATACATGGCACTATCATTATTTGCATTAAGGAGGTCGACTGAATCAGTGGACCGCCCGATTTAGCATTAATATACGGACATATACACACACTATGCATATGTACATGAAAATCATTAGAAATCTTTTAAGGACCATGGTTGCTAGTGGTTGATGGTTGAGTATATGGATGATTGGATGGTAGGATATGTTCTTCTTGACTTAGAAATTTCGAGGACGAAATCCTTTAAGTAGGGGAGAATGTAACACCCCGAATTTTTGAATAATCAAATTAACTAAGTTCAAGAATAATTAATCTCAGATGTGAGAATTAAGGGAAATTGGTTGCGCCATTGTGTTCGTCTCGGAATTCTATTTGAGACAGAGTCCGAGTTTGCATAAAACGGAGATCGGATGAAGGAGATATGGACAAACGAAGTTAGGCAGAAGAATCAGGAAAAAAATAGATACACTGGCGCACTTGGGAAGTGCGCCAGTACAAAAATTACACTGGCGCACCTGCCAAGTGTGCCTAGGCCGAGCAGAAAGCCTGCACACCTTTCTGCTATAATCTGATCCATATTGTGACTCAGTGCTGAGTCCTTTCTGACTCCTTGCTGAGTCATTATTGCTGAGGTGTCACCCTATCCCGACTGAATGGTTTTGATTAACCCTAAGATCATCCGATGGCAATAATTAAATTGAAATTCTATATAAATATAGGTAGACTCAAACCCTAAAATAAAAATAAAAATTGGAACTATGGCCGTCATGCTGTCATCTTGTAACCAAGAGTAGCCGCCACCAATTAGAGAGGAAGAAAAGCTAATCAACTCAATTCTATTCAACTCTAATCTAAACAATAACGAATCTACTACAAAGGCGAGATCAATCAATTTTAGAACTCATATTTCAGAACGCAAGACCTTCTTGTTGTGAGTTCGAATTCTTTAATAAGATAATTAACAATTTAATTAGGTTGAGTTATGATTTGGATTATATGGTTATGTTGTGAATCATTGACCGTTATGTTATTATCTATGTTGTAAATCAATGATGTTATTATCTATGTTGTAAAGCTGTGATGTTATCATCTATGTTAATTGTTGGCTTATGTACAATCAATTCATAACGATGTTTCATATGCTAGTTTGGTTATGTTGTTAGAACTAATTCATATGTTAAATCATATGTAAGTTTAACTTGATGATTCTATATGCAATTTTAGATGTTAATTTAGATATGAATCATATGCAAGTTAGTGAGAATCATAGACAACCTTACATGTTTCATGACATCTATTTTATGTGTAAATTGGATCTAAAAGTTAGGCTGTGACATGTCTGAGTTAGATGCAAGTTTACACCATAGTTTATGTAGCATAAATCACATATGCAAGTATATATATGTTGGAGTATGAATCATGTAATGTAAGTTTGTGACTATTGCCTATGCAAGTTTACACCTTATGATTAGATCTATGACATCCATAGTTTATGCAAGTTTGTGACTTTGGTCTATGCAAGTTTTAGATGAAAAACCTTATTCACACATGCAATTCACCCCTTATGTTTAGATCTAGTTTTTATTCTATGCATGTTGTGATGTTTTCTCTTTATTCCATAAGTTAGACTATTCGAGTCTAACGTATATTTTACGTTAGACGAACGAACGTACAACGTGGGGCAAGGGGATAACATTAAAAGATTTAATATTGAGAATTGGCATAAATGCCTTAAATGTGATGTTAATTGGTATAATTTTATATACCATAAATATATGGACATAATTGAGTCAATTATGGACATAGTTAAATTTGTAATTGATTGACAATTTGAATAGGGAAATTAATTCAAATTGTGGATAATTAATTATGTGTAATTAATCGCCTAAGACACGAGAATAGACTCTTTTGTGGTGTAAGACTGCCCGGACTCGCCCGACAAATCCAGCTGCCACAAATGCCAGTCTAATGTGAGAGGTCTTAGTCATAAATTAAATGCGTAACAGTTGTAAAGACACGAGATTATGCTTGTTTGTGGTGTAAGACTGCCCGGACCCGCCCGGCAAATCCAGCTGCCACAAATGCCAGTCTAATGTGGGAGGTCTTTACAAGGTTACGGTCTTAACGAATTAAGAAACACTTAACCAGATAAACATGTAGTGGGACATGAGGGGGTTAAGTGGGTGCCTTGGGTGGCATGTGGAATTTAGTGGGTGCCTTGGGTGGCATTTGAAATACGATTAGATGCACTTAACCAAGATTGTAACATGTAAGAAGACATGAATAAGAATGGGGTTAAGTGGGAAAACCTTAGAGGGGACCAAGCATTGGTTGAAAGCTTGTGTCATGCATGGGGCCCCTTTTCAAGCCATTAACCCATTAAGTATCTTTGTGGGCTCGACCCAAGTCGAGGGCGGGACACGCGTATTGGATTTGAATATAAGAGGTCAAAACGGGTCAGCGGTGGCAACGCAAGTCCAACGGGTTCATATGTGTGTGTGGGCCCCGGGCTGGTAGGTAAGACGTTGTTGCATTGTGTAGATATAAGCCGGCATTTTGGGTTGTATCATGTTGCCACTTTGGGTAGTGATACACCCCACTATGGGGCCAGCACGGGTATCTACGAGTTAGGAAGCCAATCGAATGGGGGTAGTGGGTACACCTAGTGGAGATAGGGGAAGACGACACCTTTGAAGGTAGCTAGGGGTACACTAAACTACCATTATCACTATTAAGTTCTGTAGGCGGGATCAACCTTTGTGACTAGTGGTGGTGCAGTGTAGTAATTATCTTATAGTGATTAGGGGCTCCTTTACCTTTATCTTGGTTCATCTTATTTCCCCGTTTTGTTCTGTCATACCCAATTGTTCACAGTCATTTCCTTATTTTCCAGCTTATGCCCTGTCCTAGTTATTTTGATAATTATATTGTTAAAGTTATCGCACTCGCCAGACTTTATGTCTGACCCCCTTTTCTTTCTACCTCTTTTCTTCCTTTCCCCCCCCCCCCCCAGGTTTGCAAGGAGGGATTACTACAGCTTAGTGCCGATTTCTTTCAGTTGCTTGAAGAGAGTAGATGTATCGCTTGGGACTCCCTCATCTTTATGGCTTTGCTTATGCTCAGTAGGGATTTATGCATTTATGTTATTTAAGTATTTTCTTCTTTATGTACTTTGAAGTTTTTGGAAAAGGTTGTAATGGTTTTGGAAACTACTTATGTAAATTCGTTTTGAGTTATGATGAAATAAAATAAGTTTTATCTTCCGCTGTGTTGTTTTATTTATTTATTCTTGTAATTTATATGTTCTATACAACAATAATGCTTCATGGACATTGATGCATTTCCGTTGTGAGTGACATTAATGGACTTGGGGTGTTACATTCTTTGTTCCAGTTATCCCTACAGATGCAATTTTTCAAAATGGATTGACGAACCGTTTTATCCTAGGGGCATAGCATATGCGAATGAGTTGGAGCAAGAAATTAGATGTCTCAAAAAACTCCTAGAGGACTTGCAATTTAACTGTAACTACTAGTGCTTCTATTATCTGTCGTCGTTGTAGGTTTCTAAAGTTTAGTGTGAGTTATTCTATTATCCGTAGTCATTGTAAGTTCATGAAATTTTGTTTGAATTATTGTTTATGTGTTTGTAGGACTTGGAAGATTAATATGAAGTACTGTATGTTTGTGTTTTTCTAATAATTTATTTTATGTTTTTTAAATTTGAATTAAAGCTTTGTATGTTTGCGGGTTCATGCACTATACATTATGTCATAAAGATGAATTAACAACCAGCTGCCACAAATTAAAGCTGGGTCAGTCTGTTTATGTACAGTACGATCTACCGCAAATCAGGTGATTTAACTAGACACGGATAAAGATGGTCCAATATTTCTAAATAGTTGAGTTAACAAGACTCTGCCAAATCTGACTCAATGTTTGTCCATTCTGATAAAGCCTTTGTATGGACGAATGACAATGATTTATTTCGAATTTGATTATATGATTAAAGATCTCCCAATTCTGATTCCAGGCTTGTTTTTTCTGAAATTGATTCTACTTTATTTTGAAATTGGTGACATGATTAAAGCTCTGTCAATTCTTACTTGACAACGATCGTACTGAGTTGATTAAAGTTGATTTGACAGTGACGTTGCTTAGATGGTTTCCCTATCTTATATCTCTTCAGCGCATTATTTCTCATACACTTCAATCCTATCTTCAAATAACTTCAAGAAAACTAAACTCACTCAAAAATGGCACCTACTTTTGTTACTGCACTTTACTACTATGACAGTGAATTGGTCGTGGATGAGCACCAAAATGGAAGTTAAGTGGGAGGATTCTGCAAACCAGGGAAAGTTCGAAGGGGTTGCACACTAGATGCTTTAAAAGAAATAGTCTTCTAAGCAACCAAAATTAACCCTATTGAATATGGTATTGAGTTGTTAGTCAACTGGCCTACTGATTTGGGGACGAGTCCATAGCAATTTTAGAAGATGCAGATGTACAAGTAATATTTTCCGCTATTAAGAAATCGATTTAGTTGTTTGTTGGAAAAGCAGCAAAAGAAATCATGGAAGATATTGTGGAAGAAATAATCACACCCCTATTGTAACAACCCGTAAAATCTGGGCCAGTTTAAAATTTTTATTTTGGCAATTTTAGCGAATTTTGAACATTTAAAATGAATTATTTTAAATAATATCGACGAGAAATTTATTTTTAATGGAATTCGAACGTATATATTTATTCGAATCGTCGTTAGAATATAAATATTTATTTATATATATAAAAGGAATTGAAAATGGCGCGGTAGTTCGATAATTCGATTTCAAACTTCAATTGAATGTACCAGGTGCAAAACAATCCGAATTTTAGTGAAACCAAAAATAATATGATCTATTTGAGAATATCTTTCCAACGAATCCGAAAAATTGAGATTTCATAGCGGGAATCAAAAGATATGTCCAGTTGAAAATTCTAAATAGTCGCTATGGAATTCAGGCCCTTGAAAATGGAAATTTTGCAAACGACCTCGGATTTCGGCGAAACCACTTTTGTTGGGTCCGTGATGTCAAGTTATGGCTAGAATCCAATTTTCATAATTTTTCGAATCAATATGTGAGCGTGGCAAAAGAAAACGCGTTTGACCAGTTTCAGTTGATTTTAATCGACTGGAAAATGGCCATTTTTCAAACGATCTCGGAATTCGACGAAATTAGTTTTTTTAGGACTGTATCGTCAGTACGAAGCTAGAAAATATTTTTCTGGAATTTTTCTAGTTAGTATGTGGCCCCGGTAAGTTGAAATGCGCGTTCAAATTCAATATATAGAGTTATATTTTGATTTTGACGAAAACTGGTTGAAACAGTCGAATCAGCCTACGATACATATCCCATTGTGTTCGGAATGAGGGTATTTGTCCAGGGGCGACAGTCGTTGGGTTAGATTTGGGAGTTCGAACAAAATAAAATCAAATGGAGAAAAAAATTATTACTAAATACAAATATATGCCCAAGGTCAAAGCCCCCCCATTATTTTCCATGCGGTCAAACTACTCCAGCGGCCTTCTTCCCCCAAACCAACGATAGAAACCGTCCAACCCTTCCTCCTCCCGTATCTCTCTCCTCGTCATCTTCATCCCAAATCCATACCTACCCACTTCGAGATCCCCTAGAGACCTCTCTATCTACCGGAGGTGATGGAGATTTTTGGCACGGACAGCTCATATTTGGAGCTCGAACGCTGGGCATTGGGAGCCGCTTCCACGGCAGTGCAGGGGTTCGAATTGGCTGGGGTTGGGCGAGCGGCAAGGTGGTGCTGCTGCGTTTCTGATGGTGGTGGCGGATCCTACTCCAGGCGGCTAGATGATGAACGACGACGTGCCCTAGGGGGCTGATCGAGTTCCTGAAGCGACAGACAGTGAGTTTTCCCTTTTAATTTATTCAAGATGATATTGTTTAAAAATATATATATAATTTTTCTTATATAGATAGTAGGAAAAATAAAATATATAAATTAGTATAGATATAAAAATATAGAATTTGTTTTAGAAAAATATAGAATTTGTTTTAGAAATGTATATAGAATTTGTTTTAGAAAAATATAGAATTTTGTTTGTTAAATGAAAGTATGATTTTTGTTTGTTTAAAAATATGAATTCTTTGATTTGAAAGATATGATTCCTATTATTTGAATAGCGACATAGAAATATAATTTTTATATATACAGTAGCAGAATAAAAATGTGATCTTTATTTATTGAAATGGCTTTGAAATAAAAATGCGATTTTTACTATGAAGTTGAAGTAATAAAAATGCGATTTTTACTATGAAGTTGAAGTGATAAAAATGCGATTTTTACTATGAAGTTGAAGTGATAAAAATGCGATTTTTACTATGAAGTTGAAGTTATAAAAATATGACTTTTATAGAGTGAAAAGGCGAAATCTTTATATAGAGTGGCGAGATAAAAATATAATCTTTATTAGAAGAAGAACGATATTAATTTTTTTTTTATTATAAACAGCGTGAAAAGAACGGCTTTGGAATTTCAAACAGATCCAGACGGTTCAGCAGTTCAGCAGTAAAGCACGGCGGAGTGGAACCATCTGTGAGAACTTCTCACTCTTCAATCTCTTTTTCTAGTTATAAATATATACTAGGATGCAGACGGTGTTCAGTAGCACCCGACACCCGTCGTCCACAGACCATGGACGACTTGTATGCTTGTTTGTTTGATTTTGATGTGTAGTTGATTGTGTGATGTGATGTGAAATAAAATAAAATATTTATATATATGAAATAAAATATTTTATAGTGGAAAATATTTTATAGTTAAAAATAGAATTTTTAACGTGTATATGAAATGAAATAAATTAATATAAACAAATCGAACGATTCGTTTATATACACACATTTGACTGATATTTATTGGGACGATAAATTTTACACATCGCCCAACTGCACAAATAAAATCTGTGTTTGATTGTTTGAAAACCCCACATGTGTATTGGGATAAAATAAGACATATAGTAATCCCAATAGTTAGTTGTATGTCGATCGATCGATTGACAGACTGTTATAAGCGTTAAATATTTATATTCGATGCTTATACAGTGTAGAGTGCACTTTGGATGATGGTTGATTATTCATCGTTGTTATTGTATACATGTGTTGTAGAAAATCCATATAATTAACATTATATGGTAATTGATTGGGCTTCATTCAATATTTGAATATAAATATTTGAAATAGAATATTTGAAAATAGAAATATATGAAGCCGTGTTGATTAGATTGACGCCATTTTGATGTGAACGATATTTATATCGATTTTATAATGAATATCGAAAGTGATTTCGAAATCTGATATTTTGAAAAGAATTGAATTGAATAGGAAACGAATTCGAATTAAATTGAATAGAAAACGAATTCGAATTAAATTGAATAGAAAACGAATTTGAATTGAATTGAATAGAAAACGAATTCGAATTGAATTGAATAGAAAACGAATTCGAATTGAATTGAATAGAAAACGAATTCGAATTGAATTGAATAGAAAACGAATTCGAATTGAATTGAAAACGATTTTGAATTAAATTGAATAGGAAACGAATATGAATTGAAATAGAATTGAAATCGATTTGAATTGAAATCAAATAGAAGTGAATGGAAAAAGAATTTATAAGGGAACATTCAATTTTGATTTGAATTTGAAATAAAGGTTGAAATTGTTTTTGAAACAAATTTGAAATGATTTATAAAATTCGTTTTATAAAGGAAATCAACGAAATATATAATATATATATATATATTATATATATATAATGGTCTGAATAGTACGCGCCGCGCCGCGGCAGTTCGTGAATATCGACCATCGACTTCGAACGGACATTGCGGGAGATCCGACCATCGGATTCTCCTAAAACTGGAACCGTTGGGTTCGTATCGAAAAGAGATTTCTAACGAATATTAGAAATTTAAATCTAACGGTTGGATTTGGAATTATGTCCAAATAAAATTTGGAAAAGGTCGTTGTAAGTGCAGTTCGATGGCCGTTGATGGAAATCGACTGTACAGGCCTTGATAAAATTAGTAAAAATATCAATAATTTGTGTAAAATCATAAGAAATGATTTGGGATGAAAAACTCCATATTTTAAAAGATAAAAATAAATTTTTATCGAAATGAACTAGTTTTGAACTAGAATAATAATTTATTTATTTTTAAAATAAATAAAGTGTATTTGAAATGGTTTTGAAAATAACCAGGATTTCCAATATATTGATTGGAAATGGATTTGAATCGAAATTGTCTTCGGAATATTTCGATGTGGGATTTTGTGATTATACAGGTATTGTTCTGGGAAATTTGAAAGATATATTTATATCGTTATTTCCAATACGACATTTGTTGGTCGTAGAATTTGATATTGAATATAGGCCGATATATTTTCTATTCAGAGCCTTGTATTTAATATCAAATGTGATTTAGGTTTGTCGTGAATGGTGTCTTCATTAACACTGTTCTTGAACCCAGTTGAGAAAAGATTAAATCTTTTTATTTGGATTTAATGAAGTGTACCAATTAAATAATATTTGATTGGAATTGAATTGATATTGATTTTTGGGTTTATCGTGAACAGTGTTTTAAATAACACTTGTTCTTTAACCCGATAATTAATAGAATGTGATTTTGGGTTGTCATGAATGGTATCTTCAATAATACCGTTCTAAGATCCAAAGGAGTTAAGAAAATCAGAAACTAACTGGAGATTAGTTGAGTTGAATGGTTTCTGGGGTATTGATCTGATGTTGGTTTCGGCCTTCGGGGTTAATACTTAGGGAATTGCTCACTTGCTAATTTATGGTTAGGGTCTGATTGAAATGTAATGTGATTTTGGGTTTATAGTGAACTGTGTTTTGAAATGACACTGATTCTTTAACCAAGTTAAAGATTAAAACTAAGTGGAGTTTTAATGAATCTTTAATTAGATTGAAAAGACCGAGAATAGAGTATCACCAGTTTTGTTCCAAAGCGATAGTTAAATCTTTAATTAGATTTGAACGTGAAATGGTAATTGAATTTACCGATAACACCGTGGTATTAGATATGGAGTATTACCAGTTTTGCTTCATGGGATGAATAAGTTGGGATTGGGAAATAAAATAAATAATTACTTCGGTGTGGTTCGCTAATCCCGACTAGTTTGGAAAACAATAATTTGGTTTGAAATGATATCCAACGGAAGATTAAAGAATAAATTCAAGGAATTTATCTTTGATAAAATTAACGGGAACCTTTCCCTATGAATGTGAAAGTTAGAAACTAACTGTCGGTTATCTAAGCAGAATGGTTTTCTGGATATTGATCTGATGTTGGTTTCGTCCTTCGGGGTTAATATTTGGGGAATTATTCTCTTGATTAATTTACGGTTAGTGACTGATGAATTGGAATGAGGCGTATGTTGTGTTTTTGTAACACTTGTTTAAAATATATGCGAGTTATTCGGAAAGACCGGGTTTATACCCATTCTGAATAACCGATTCGACGATAAGTCGAAGATGATGACGGTGGTCGAAGACCAAAAGTCTTCACATCGTTTGGGTGATTACTGATGATCTTGATTGGGCTGTACACCCAAGATGAGAGAATCAGTTGGTGGTCGTCCAGACGTACTTGGAGATCGACGGATATGCGAGGAAAGTGCCTCCGGTTTCGTTCAGACCTAGAACGGACTTGTAAATGGATGATGTGTCTGACATTGTATTCCTTTATATTGTATTCGTTGATCTCTGCTAAATATATATCAGTTTGGCAACGGGGAATTTATTCTCATGCTTAACGCCTTTCTCTGAGACATACGAGCTCAGAGGTTATATATTGGCAGAAATCAGTGGTACGATATGGATTGATAGTGTGGCATGCTGAGATGCAGTGATCCAGACTTTTGTTGAAAAGCAAAGTTTGGTGGGTGAAGATCAAAGCACAGCTTTAATATAGCATGGCTTTGTGTATAGCGTTGATTTGCGAGCCTCACACCTCGGTATGGTGGTAAACTGATGGTTTGATCAGTATGCTTTTTAGTGGATGGGCACCTTAGTGGTGTCGTGGATTCGGTCGACCGAGATGAGCTTAGTGCTCAGGGATATATAGAGTAAGCGGTGTTTTCTCTCGCTGGGACGTAAGCCACGGTGATACTCTGGTCCCAAAAGTGCGTATGTGCAGACGGTGTTTTCTCTTGTTGGGACGTAAGCCGTGGGGAATTGCATTACGCGATCGATCTTTCGAATCAGGAGCCACCATGATGGAAATCCAATTTCCAATACGTGTATTTCGGTTTTATTTGTAGAGCCTAGTATGGCGACATAGTGGGATGGGGCGCTTATGCCGTCTATGATTGAATCTTATGATTTGAAGATATTTTATACAATATGCACTTATAATAGTATCAAATGATTTGTTTTAAACGTATCAAGCATTCTTGGCTATTATAAGGTAAAAACCCTATCCTCCGGCTTGCGTTGCATTGTGTGATGGGACCTAGGTCTTATAATAGCTTCATTTTTCTTTATTTACCATTGCGCTGTTGTTTTATGCACTGGTATTCTTGGGAGGAAACCCGTTGCGTGTTATATGACGTGGTCCCTTGATTTACCTTACTTTGAAAATAAAGATAAATAACTGTTTTAGTTCTCACACCAGTCACATGACTGACCTAGAGTTTATTGTTTTGACCTAAACTCTGGGAGCCCCTATTTTGACACGAGCAACTACTAGTTTTGGTTTTGCAGATTTATATTCACAGGATCCTGGTTTACAGCTGGAACGATATCCGGAAAGCTTTGTATCCGTATATCTCTTCTAGTTGTGTATTGTATTATTTTCCGCAGCTATGTAATTTATTGTAATCTCTGATAAGTTGTGATGTATATTATTTATTCATACTCTGTATATTCTTGTAATCTGATGCATTGTCGTAATATACAATGAAATGTTCTTCCGTCTGCGTTCTGTTGTGGTTTGTTCTCGAACTATCCGCGCTTTCCTCACCAGGGAAGTTACGGGTTTTCACAGTTGGTATCAGAGCTCTGGTTTACAGAGCTAGAGAACAAGACACATTAGAACCAAACGAAAGAATTCATCAGATATTGGATTAGTAATATCCAATGGGAATGACTCGTTAGAGATGGGATCAGTAGTATCCTAGAACGAGTGTGAAGAGTATAAAATTAAAAAAAACCAGTTTTGTTTTGAAATTTTAATTTAAATAACTCGTATTTGAATATTTATTTTATATTGATGTGGACGGTCCAGTATATATAGATTTTGCATATACGTCTGATCCGCGTGTATTTGACGTTTTAATATACTGGATAGATATAGATTCACACTCTAGTCGCCCGGAGATGATTCCGATGATTGTAGCTACATCATCAGAATTAGTGTTCGAGTGTTGAAGGTGTGATATTTATATATTTCCTATTGACTGGTGTGAGAACCAAAATTAGATAGGGCCTATTGTTGTGATTTGGCATCAAAAATGTGATTTTTGACTATATAACAAAGTTATGTGTTTGAAAAGCTAATCAACTAATTGATTGATGGTTGTGTTGTTTGATTATTGTTGGATTAATTAAAATTTGAACCATTTAGTCAAATTGTACCAAAAAGTGAGTTGTATTGAAAATTTGGTCGCATTTGCTTGCATATACATGTACTTTCATTGAACAGGTCATAGCAAAGAGGCTAGAGCAGAAGAATAAAATTGTTTGCCCGACAAATAGGTACATGTTTACTATATAATTTACTGTTTTGTTTGGGTGATGAAGATTTTATGAGCCTATTGGCTAGCCGCTTGGCTTTTTCTTTTTGAGATCAGAAGGCCTATATGGCAATTTTGGGATTTTCCCGTGGCTCCCGGTGCAGGGGAGGTTATGGCGAAATTTTTTGAAAATTTTGGGTGTTAGCCAAATTTTTCGAAAATTTTGGGTATTAGCCAAATTTTTGAAGAATTTGAAAATTCTTAGAAACTGAAAAGTTGGAGAATGGAAGCCAGATCGAACGTAGAGTTGATTGATCAAACCACTTTCGACTTTATTCCTTTTCGGGGACGAAAAGTTTTATGTGGGGGAGATTGTAACAACCCGTAAAATCTGGGCCAGTTTAAAATTTTTATTTTGGCAATTTTAGCGAATTTTGAACATTTAAAATGAATTATTTTAAATAATATCGACGAGAAATTTATTTTGAATGGAATTCGAATGTATATATTTATTCGAATCGTCGTTAGAATATAAATATTTATTTATATATATAAAAGGAATTGAAAATGGCGCGGTAGTTCGATAATTCGATTTCAAACTTCAATTGAATGTACCAGGTGCAAAACAATCCAGATTTTAGTGAAACCAAAAATAATAGGATATATTTGAGAATATCTTTCCAACGAATCCGAAAAATTGAGATTTCATAGCGGGAATCAAAAGATATGTCCAGTTGAAAATTCTGAATAGTCGCTATGGAATTCAGGCCCTTAAAAATGGAAATTTTGCAAACGACCTCGGATTTCGGTGAAACCACTTTTGTTGGGTCCGTGATGTCAAGTTATGGCTAGATTCCAATTTTCGTAATTTTTCGAATCAATATGTGAGCGTGGCAAAAGAAAACGCGTTTGACCAGTTTCAGTTGATTTTAATCAACTGGAAAATGGCCATTTTTCAAACGATCTCGGAATTCGACGAAATTAGTTTTGTTAGGACCGTATCGTCAATACGAAGCTAGAAAATATTTTTCTGGAATTTTTCTAGTTAGTATGTGGCCCCGGTAAGTTGAAATGCGCGTTCAAATTCAATATATAGAGTTATATTTTGATTTTGACGAAAACTGGTCGAAACAGTCGAATCAGCCTACGATACATATCCTATTGTGTTTGGAATGGGGGTATTTGGCTAGGGGCGACAGTCGTTGGGTTAGATTTGGGAGTTCGAACAAAATAAAATCAAATGGAGAAAAAAAATTATTATTAAATATAAATATATGCCCTAGGTCAAAGCCCCCCATTATTTTCCACGCGGTCAAACTACTCCAGCCGCCTTCTTCCCCCAAACCGACGATATAAACCGTCCAATCCTTCCTCCTCTCGTATCTCTCTCCTCGTCATCTTCATCCCAAATCCATACCTACCCACTTCGAGATCCCCTAGAGACCTCTCTATCTACCGGAGGTGATGGAGATTTTTGGCACGGACAGCTCAGATTTGGAGCTCGAACGCTGGGCATTGGGAGCCGCTTCCACGGCAGCGCAGGGGTTTGAATTGGCTGGGGTTGGGCGAGCGGCAAGGTGGTGCTGCTGCGTTTCTGATGGTGGTGGCGGATCCTACTCCAGGCGGCCAGATGATGAACGACGACGTGCCCTAGGGGGCTGATCGAGTTCCTGAAGCGACAGACAGTGAGTTTTCCCTTTTAATTTATTCAAGATGATATTGTTTAAAAATATATATATATTTTTTCTTATATAGATAGCAGGAAAAATAAAATATATAAATTAGTATAGATATAAAAATATAGAATTTGTTTTAGAAAAATATAGAATTTGTTTTAGAAATGTATATAGAATTTGTTTTAGAAAAATACAGAGTTTGGTTTGTTAAATAAAAGTATGATTTTTGTTTGTTTAAAAATATGAGTTCTTTGATTTGAAAGATATGATTCCTATTATTTGAATAGCGACATAGAAATATAATTTTTATATATACAGTAGCAGAATAAAAATGTGATCTTTATTTATTGAAATGGCTTTGAAATAAAAATGCGATTTTTATTTTGAAGTTGAAGTAATAAAAATGCGATTTTTACTATGAAGTTGAAGTGATAAAAATGCGATTTTTACTATGAAGTTGAAGTGATAAAAATGCGATTTTTACTATGAAGTTGAAGTTATAAAAATATGATTTTTATAGAGTGAAAAGGCGAAATCTTTATATAGAGTGGCGAGATAAAAATATAATCTTTATTAGAAGAAGAACGATATTAAAAATATAATTTTTTTATTATAAACAGCGTGAAAAGAACGGCTTTGGAATTTCAAACAGATCCAAGAGATTCAGCAGTTCTGCAGTAAAGCACGGCGGAGTGGAACCATCTGTGAGAACTTCTCACTCTTTAATCTCTTTTTCTAGTTATAAATATATACTAGGATGTAGACGGTGTTTAGTAGCACCCGACACCCGTCGTCCACAGACCATGGACGGCTTGTATGCTTGTTTGTTTGATTATGATGTGTAGTTGATTGTGTGATGTGATGTGAAATAAAATAAAATATTTATATAGATGAAATAAAATATTTTATAGTGGAAAATATTTTATAGTTAAAAATAGAATTTTTAACATGTATATGAAATGAAATAAATTAATATAAACAAATCGAACGATTTGTTTATATACACACATTTGACTGATATTGATTGGGACGATAAATTTTACACATCGCCCAACTGCACAAATAAAATCTGTGTTTGATTGTTTGAAAACCCCACATGAGTATTTGGATAAAATACGACATATACTAATCCCAATAGTTAGTTGTATGTCGATCGATCGATTGACAGACTGTTATAAGCGTTAAATATTTATATTCGATGCTTATACAGTGTAGAGTGCACTTTGGATGATGGTTGATTATTCATCGTTGTTATTGTATACATGTGTTGTAGAAAATCCATATAATTAACATTATATGGTAATTGATTGGGCTTTATTCAATATTTGAATAGAAATATTTGAAATAGAATATTTGAAAATAGAAATATATGAAGCCGTGTTGATTAGATTGACGCCATTTTGACGTGAACGATATTTATATCGATTTTATAATGAATATCGATTTTGTAATGAATATCGATTTTATTCATTTTATAATGAATATCGAAAGTGATTTCAAAATCTGATATTTTGAAAAGAATTGAATTGAATAGAAAACGAATTCGAATTGAATTGAAAAGGAAACGAATTCGAATTAAATTGAATAGAAAACGAATTTGAATTAAATTGAATAGAAAACGAATTTGAATTGAATTGAATAGAAAACGAATTCGAATTGAATTAAATAGAAAACGAATTCGAATTGAATAGAAAACCAATTCGAATTGAATTGAATAGAAAATGAATTCGAATTGAATTGAATTGAAAACAAATTTGAATCAAATTGAATAGGAAACGAATACGAATTGAAATAGAATTGAAATCGATTTGAATTGAAATCAAATAGAAGTGAATGGAAAAAGAATTTATAAGGGAACATTCAATTTTGATTTGAATTTGAAATAAAGGTTGAAATTGTTTTTGAAACAAATTTGAAATGATTTATAAAATTCGTTTTAAAAAGGAAATCGACGAAACATATATAATATAATGGCCTGAATAGAACGCGCCGCGCCGCGGCAGTTCGTGAATTTCGACTATTGACTTCGAACGGACATTGCAGGAGATCTGACCGTCGGATTCTCCTAAAACCGGAACCGTTGAGTTCGTATTGAAAAGAGATTTCTAAGGAATATTAGAAATTTGAAATCTAACGGTTGGATTTGGAATTATGTCCAAATCAAATTTGGAAAAGGTCGCTGTAAGTGCAGTTCGATGGCCGTTGATGGAAATCGACTGTACAGGCCTTGATAAATTATTAAAAATATCAATAATTTGTGTAAAATCATTAGAAATGATTTGGGAAAAATTGGGATGAAAAACTCAATATTTGAAAATATAAAAATAATTTTTTATCGAAATGAACTATTTTTGAACTAGAATAATAATTTATTTATTTTTAAAATAAATAAAGTGGATTTGAAATTGTTTTGAAAATAACCAGGATTTCCAATATATTGATTGGAAATGGATTTGAATCGAAATTGTCTTCGGAATATTTGATGTGGGATTTTGTGATTATACAGGTATTGTTATGGGAAATTTGAAAGATATATTTATATCATTATTTCCAATACGATATTTGTTGGTCGTAGAATTTGATATTGAATATAGGCCGATATATTTTCTATTCAGAGCCTTGTATTTAATATCAAATGTGATTTGGGTTTGTCGTGAATGGTGTCTTCATTAACACTGTTCTTGAATCCAGTTGAGAAAAGATTAAATATTTTTATTTGGATTTAATGAAGTGTACCAATTAAATAATATTTGATTGGAATTGAATTGATATTGATTTTTGGGTTTATCGTGAACAGTGTTTTAAATAACACTTGTTCTTTAACCCGATAATTAATAGAATGTGATTTTGGGTTGTCGTGAACGGTATCTTCAATAATACTGTTCTTAGATCCAAAGGAGTTAAGAAAATCAGAAACTAACTGGAGATTAGTTGAGTTGAATGGTTTCTGGGGTATTGATCTGATGTTGGTTTCGGCCTTCGGGGTTAATACTTAGGGAATTGCTCACTTGCTAATTTATGGTTAGGGTCTGATTGAAATGTAATGTGATTTTGGGTTTATAGTGAACCGTGTTTTGAAATGACACTGATTCTTTAAACCAGTTAAAGATTAAAACTAAGTGGAGTTTTATTGAATCTTTAATTAGATTGAAAAGATCGAGAATGGAGTATCACCAGTTTTGCTCCAAAGCGATAGTTAAATCTTTAATTAGATTTGAACGTGAAATGGTAATTGAATTTACCGATAACACCGTGGTATTAGACATGGAGTATTACCAGTTTTGCTTCATGGAATGAATAGGTTGGGATTGGGAAATAAAATAAATAATTACTTTGGTGTGGTTCGCTAATCCCGACTAGTTTGGAAAACCATAATTTGGTTCGAAATGATATCCAACGGAAGATTAAAGAATAAATTCAAGGAATTTATCTTTAATAAAATTAATGGGAACCTTTCCCTATGAATGTGAAAGTTAGAAACTAACTATCGGTTAGCTAAGCAGAATGGTTTTCTAGATATTGATCTGATGTTGGTTTCGGCCTTCGGGGTTAATATTTGGGGAATTATTCTCTTGATTAATTTACGGTTAGTGACTGATGAATTGGAATGAGGCGTATGTTGTGCTTGTGTAACACTTGTTTAAAATATACGCGAGTTATTCGGAAAGACCGGGTTTATATCCATTCTGAATAACCGATTCGATGATAAGTCGAAGATGATGACGGTGGTCGAAGACCGAAAGTCTTCACATCGTTTGGGTGATTACTGATGATCTTGATTGGGTTGTACACCCAAGATGAGGATATCAGTTGGTGGTCGTCCAGAAGTACATGGAGATCGACGGATATGCGAGGAAAGTGCCTCCGGTTTCGTTCAGACCTAGAACGGACTTGTAAATGGATGGTGTGTCTGACATTGTATTCCTTTATATTGTATTCGTTGATCTCTGCTAAATATATATCTGTTTGGCGGCGGGGAATTTATTCTCTTGCTTAACGCCCTTCTCTGAGACATACGAGCTCAGAGGTTATATATTGGCAGAAATCAGTGGTACGATATGGATTGATAGTGTGGCATGCTGAGATGCAGTGATCCAGACTTTTGTTGAAAAGCAAAGTTTGGTGGGTGATGATCAAAGCACAGCTTTAATATAGCATGGCTTTGTGTATAGCGTTGATTCGCGAGCCTCACACCTCGGTATGGTGGTAAACTGATGGTTTGATCAGTATGCTTTTTAGTGGAAGGGCACCTTAGTGGTGTCGTGGATTCGGTCGACTGAGATGAGCTTAGTGCTCAGGGATGTATAGAGTAAGCGGTGTTTTCTCTCGCTGGGACGTAAGCCGCGGTGATACTCTGGTCCCAAAAGTGTGGATGTGCAGACGGTGTTTTCTCTTGTTGGGACGTAAGCCGTGGGGAATTGCATTACGCGATCGATCTTTCGAATCAGGAGCCACCATGATGGAAATCCAATTTCCAATACGTGTATTTCGGTTTTATTTGTAGAGCCTAGTATGGCGACATAGTGGGATGGGGCGCTTATGTCGTCTATGATTGATACTTATGATTTGAAGATATTTTACACAATATGCACTTATAATAGTATCAAATGATTTTTTTTAAACGTATCAAGCATTCTTGGCTATTATAAGGTAAAAACCCTATCCTCCGGCTTGCGTTGCATTGTGTGATGGGACCTGGGTCTTATAATAGCTTCATTTTTCTTTATTTAGCATTGCGCTATTGTTTTATGCACTCGTATTCTTGGGAGGAAATCCGTTCCGTGTTATACGGCGTGGTCCCTTGATTTACCTTACTTTGAAAATAAAGATAAATAACTGTTTTAGTTCTCACACCAGTCACATGACTGACCTGGAGTTTATTGTTTTGACCTAAACTCTGGGTGCCCCTATTTTGACACGGGCAGCTAGTAGTTTTGGTTATGCGGATTTATATTCATAGGATCCTGGTTTATAGCTGGAATGATATCCGGAAAGCTTTGTATCCGTATATCTCTTCAAGTTGTGTATTGTATTATTTTCCGCTGCTATGTAATTTATTGTAATCTCTGATAATTTGTGATGTATATTATTTATTCATACTCTGTATATTCTTGTAATCTGATGCATTGTCGTAATATACAATGAAATGTTCTTCCGTCTGCGTTCTGTTGTGGTTTGTTCTCGAACTATCCGCGCTTTCCTCACCGGGGAAGTTACGGGTTTTCACAGTTGGTATCAGAGCTCTGGTTTACAGAGCTAGAGAAAAAGACACATTAGAACCAAACGAAAGAATTCATCAGATATTGGATTAGTAATATCCAATGGGAATGACTCGTTAGAGATGGGATCAGTAGTATCCTAGAACGAGTGTGAAGAGTATAAAATTAAAAACAAGTTTGTTTTGAAATTTTAATTTAAATAACTCGTATTTGAATATTTATTTTATATTGATGTGGACGATCCAGTATATATAGATATTGCATATACGTCTGATCCGCGTGTATTTGAAGTTTTAATATACTGGATAGATATAGATTCACACTCTAGTCCCCCGGAGATGATTCCGATGATTGTAGCTACATCATCAGAATTAGTGTTCGAGTGTCGAAGGTGTGATATTTATATATTTCCTATTGACTGGTGTGAGAACCAAAACTAGATAGGGCCTATTTTTGTGATTTGGCATCAAAAATGTGATTTTTGACTATATAACAAAGTTATGTGTTTGAAAAGCTAATCAACTAATTGATTGATGGTTGTGTTGTTTGATTATTGTTGGATTAATTAAAATTTGAACCATTTAGTCAAATTGTACCAAAAAGTGAGTTGTATTGAAAATTTGGTCGCATTTGCTTGCATATACAAGTACTTTCATTGAACAGGTCATAGCAAAGAGGCTAGAGCAGAAGATTAAAATTGTTTGCCCGACAAATAGGTACATGTTTACTATATAATTTATTGTTTTGTTTGGGTGATGATGATTTTATTAGCCTATTGGCTAGCCGCTTGGCTTTTTCTTTTTCTTTTTGAGATCAGAAGGCCTATATGGCAATTTCGGGATTTTCCCGTGGCTCCCGGTGCAGGGGAGGTTATGGCGAAAATTTTCGAAAATTTAGGGTGTTAGCCAAATTTTTGAAGAATTTGAAAATTCTTAGAACTGAAAAGTTGGAGAATGGAAGCCAGATCGAACGTAGAGTTGATTGATCAAACCACTTTCGACTTTATTCCTTTTCGGGGACGAAAAGTTTTATGTGGGGGAGATTGTAACAACCCGTAAAATCTGGGCCAGTTTAAAATTTTTATTTTGGCAATTTTAGCGAATTTTGAACATTTAAAATGAATTATTTTAAATAATATCGACGAGAAATTTATTTTGAATGGAATTCGAATGTATATATTTATTCGAATCGTCGTTAGAATATAAATATTTATTTATATATAAAAAAGGAATTGAAAATGGCGCGGTAGTTCGATATTCGATTTCAAACTTCAATTGAATGTACCAAGTGCAAAACAATCCGGATTTTAGTGAAACCAAAAATAATAGGATCTATTTGAGAATATCTTTCCAACGAATCCGAAAAATTGAGATTTCATAGCGGGAATCAAAAGATATGTCCAGTTGAAAATTCTGAATAGTCGCTATGGAATTCAGGCCCTTAAAAATGGAAATTTTGCAAACGACCTCGGATTTCGGCGAAACCACTTTTGTTGGGTCCGTAATGTCAAGTTATGGCTAGATTCCAATTTTCGTAATTTTTCGAATCAATATGTGAGCGTGGCAAAAGAAAACGCGTTTGACCAGTTTCAGTTGATTTTAATCGACTGGAAAATGGCCATTTTTCAAACGATCTCGGAATTCGACGAAATTAGTTTTGTTAGGACCGAATCGTCAATACGAAGCTAGAAAATATTTTTCTGGAATATTTCTAGTTAGTATGTGGCCCCGGTAAGTTGAAATGCGCGTTCAAATTCAATATATAGAGTTATATTTTGATTTTGACGAAAACTGGTCGAAACAGTCGAATCAGCCTACGATACATATCCCATTGTGTTTGGAATGGGGGTATTTGGCTAGGGGCGACAGTCGTTGGGTTAGATTTGGGAGTTCGAACAAAATAAAATCAAATGGAGAAAAAAAATTATTATTAAATATAAATATATGCCCTAGGTCAAAGCCCCCCCATTATTTTCCACGCGGTCAAACTACTCCAGCCGCCTTCTTCCCCCAAACCGACGATATAAACCGTCCAATCCTTCCTCCTCCCGTATCTCTCTCCTCGTCATCTTCATCCCAAATCCATACCTACACACTTCGAGATCCCCTAGAGACCTCTCTATCTACCGGAGGTGATGGAGATTTTTGGCACGGACAGCTCAGATTTGGAGCTCGAACGCTGGGCATTGGGAGCCGCTTCCACGGCAGCGCAGGGGTTCGAATTGGCTGGGGTTGGGCGAGCGGCAAGGTGGTGCTGCTGCGTTTCTGATGGTGGTGGCGGATCCTACTCCAGGCAGCCAGATGATGAACGACGACGTGCCCTAGGGGGCTGATCGAGTTCCTGAAGCGACAGACAGTGAGTTTTCCCTTTTAATTTATTCAAGATGATATTGTTTAAATATATATATATATATAATTTTTCTTATATAGATAGCAGGAAAAATAAAATATATAAATTAGTATAGATATAAAAATATAGAATTTGTTTTAGGAAAATATAGAATTTGTTTTAGAAATGTATATAGAAATTGTTTTAGAAAAATATAGAGTTTGGTTTGTTAAATGAAAGTATGATTTTTGTTTGTTTAAAAATATGAGTTCTTTGATTTGAAAGATATGATTCCTATTATTTGAATAGCGACATAGAAATATAATTTTTATATATACAGTAGCAGAATAAAAATGTGATCTTTATTTATTGAAATGGCTTTGAAATAAAAATGCGATTTTTACTATGAAGTTGAAGTAATAAAAATGCGATTTTTACTATGAAGTTGAAGTGATAAAAATGCGATTTTTACTATGAAGTTGAAGTGATAAAAATGCGATTTTTACTATGAAGTTGAAGTTATAAAAATATGATTTTTATAGAGTGAAAAGGCGAAATCTTTATATAGAGTAGCGAGATAAAAATATAATCTTTATTAGAAGAAGAACGATATTAAAAATATAATTTTTTTATTATAAACAGCGTGAAAAGAACGGCTTTGGAATTTCAAACAGATCCAAGAGATTCAGCAGTTCAGCAGTAAAGCACGGCAGAGTGGAACCATCTGTGAGAACTTCTCACTCTTCAATCTCTTTTTCTAGTTATAAATATATACTAGGATGTAGACGGTGTTTAGTAGCACCCGACACCCGTCGTCCACAGACCATGGACGACTTGTATGCTTGTTTGTTTGATTATGATGTGTAGTTGATTGTGTGATGTGATGTGAAATAAAATAAAATATTTATATAGATGAAATAAAATATTTTATAGTGGAAAATATTTTATAGTTAAAAATAGAATTTTTAACATGTATATGAAATGAAATAAATTAATATAAACAAATCGAACGATTTGTTTATATACACACATTTGACTGATATTGATAGGGACGATAAATTTTACACATCGCCCAACTGCACAAATAAAATTTGTGTTTGATTGTTTGAAAACCCCACACGGGTATTGGGATAAAATACGACATATACTAATCCCAATAGTTAGTTGTATGTCGATCGATCGATTGACAGACTGTTATAAGCGTTAAATATTTATATTCGATGCTTATACAGTGTAGAGTGCACTTTGGATGATGGTTGATTACGCATCGTTGTTATTGTATACATGTGTTGTAGAAAATCCATATAATTAACATTATATGGTAATTGATTGGGCTTCATTCAATATTTGAATAGAAATATTCGAAATAGAATATTTGAAAATAGAAATATATGAAGCCGTGTTGATTAGATTGACGCCATTTTGACGTGAACGATATTTATATCGATTTTATAATGAATATCGATTTTATTCATTTTATAATGAATATCGAAAGTGATTTCAAAATCTGATATTTTGAAAAGAATTGAATTGAATAGAAAACGAATTCGAATTGAATTGAATAGGAAACGAATTCGAATTAAATTGAATAGAAAACGAATTTGAATTAAATTGAATAGAAAACGAATTTGAATTGAATTGAATTGAATAGAAAACGAATTCGAATTGAATTGAATAGAAAACGAATTCGAATTGAATTGAATAGAAAACGAATTCGAATTGAATTGAATAGAAAACGAATTCGAATTGAATTGAATTGAAAACAAATTTGAATCAAATTGAATAGGAAACGAATACGAATTGAAATAGAATTGAAATCGATTTGAATTGAAATCAAATAGAAGTGAATGGAAAAAAAATTTATAAGGGATCATTCAATTTTGATTTGAATTTGAAATAAAGGTTGAAATTGTTTTTGAAACAAATTTGAAATGATTTATAAAATTCGTTTTAAAAAGGAAATCGACGAAACATATATAATATATATATATATATATTATATATATAATGGCCTGAATAGAACGCGTCGCGCCGCGGCAGTTCGTGAATTTCGACCATTGACTTCGAACGGACATTGCGGGAGATCTGACCGTCGGATTCTCCTAAAACCGGAACCGTTGGGTTTGTATTGAAAAGAGATTTCTAACGAATATTAGAAATTTGAAATCTAACGGTTGGATTTGGAATTATGTCCAAATCAAATTTGGAAAAGGTCGCTGTAAGTGCAGTTCGATGGCCGTTGATGGAAATCGACTGTACAGGCCTTGAAAAATTATTAAAAATATCAATAATTTGTGTAAAATCATAAGAAATGATTTGGGAAAAATTGGGATGAAAAACTCCATATTTGAAAAGATAAAAATAAATTTTTATCGAAATGAACTAGTTTTGAACTAGAATAATAATTTATTTATTTTTAAAATAAATAAAGTGGATTTGAAATGGTTTTGAAAATAACCAGGATTTCCAATATATTGATTAGAAATGGATTTGAATCGAAATTGTATTCGGAATATTTCGATGTGGGATTTTGTGATTATACAGGTATTGTTATGGGAAATTTGAAAGATATATTTATATCGTTATTTCCAATACGATATTTGTTGGTCGTAGAATTTGATATTGAATATAGGCCGATATATTTACTATTCAGAGCCTTGTATTTAATATCAAATGTGATTTGGGTTTGTCGTGAATGGTGTCTTCATTAACACTGTTCTTGAACCCAGTTGAGAAAAGATTAAATCTTTTTATTTGGATTTAATGAAGTGTACCAATTAAATAATATTTGATTGGAATTGAATTGATATTGATTTTTGGGTTTATCGTGAATAGTGTTTTAAATAACACTTGTTCTTTAACCCGATAATTAATAGAATGTGATTTTGGGTTGTCGTGAACGGTATCTTCAATAATACTGTTCTTAGATCCAAAGGAGTTAAGAAAATCAGAAACTAACTGGAGATTAGTTGAGTTGAATGGTTTCTGGGGTATTGATCTGATGTTGGTTTCGGCCTTCGGGGTTAATACTTAGGGAATTGCTCACTTGCTAATTTATGGTTAGGGTCTGATTGAAATGTAATGTGATTTTGGGTTTATAGTGAACCGTGTTTTGAAATGACACTGATTCTTTAACCCAGTTAAAGATTAAAACTAAGTGGAGTTTTAATGAATCTTTAATTAGATTGAAAAGTTCGAGAATGGAGTATCACCAGTTTTGCTCCAAAGCGATAGTTAAATCTTTAATTAGATTTGAACGTGAAATGGTAATTGAATTTACCAATAACACCGTGGTATTACATATGGAGTATTACCAGTTTTGCTTCATGGGATGAATAGGTTGGGATTGAGAAATAAAATAAATAATTACTTCGGTGTGGTTCGCTAATCCCGACTAGTTTGGAAAACCATAATTTGGTTCGAAATGATATCCAACGGAAGATTAAAGAATAAATTCAAGGAATTTATCTTTGATAAAATTAATGGGAACCTTTCCCTATGAATGTGAAAGTTAGAAACTAACTGTCGGTTAGCTAAGCAGAATGGTTTTTAGATATTGATCTGATGTTGGTTTCGGCCTTCGGGGTTAATATTTGGGGAATTATTCTCCTGATTAATTTACGTTTAGTGACTGATGAATTAGAATGAGGCGTATGTTGTGTTTGTGTAAAACTTGTTTAAAATATACGCGAGTTATTCGGAAAGACCGGGTTTATATCCATTCTGAATAACCGATTCGATGATAAGTCGAAGATGATGACGGTGGTCGAAGACCGAAAGTCTTCACATCGTTTGGGTGATTACTGATGATCATGATTGGGCTGTACACCCAAGATGAGGGAATCAGTTGGTGGTCGTCCAGACGTACTTGGAGATCGACGGATGTAATAACCCGGAAAATACGAGCCAATTTAAAATTTTTAAATTGATTATTTCAAAGGAATTTGAACATTTGAAATAGAATATTTCAATAAAATAGTGAATTAGAAATAGTGAGTCAGTTTGAAAATTTGAATTCAAACTTTGGCTGACTATGCAGGGTGGAAAATATAACGGATTTTAGTGAAACCAAAAATATTTAAATCTGTTAGTCAATACCTATCTAACGAATCTGAAAAATCGAAGTTTCATAACGGGAATTAAAAGTTATGGCCGAATGAATTTTCAGAAGAGTCGGTATATAGAATATATAGGCCTGGAAAATTGATATTTTGCATACGACCTTGGAATTCGACGAAACCACTTTTGTTGGGTCCGGGATGTCAAACTATTGCTAGGCTTCAAATTTCATAATTTTTGAAGCTAGTATGTGAGCGTGGAAAAAGAAAATGTGTTTGGTTGATTTTTGTTAAATTGGATCGACCAGAAAATGGCCATTTTTCAAACGACCTCAGAATTCGACGAAACTAGTTTTGTTGGGACCGTAGCGTCAAAACATAGCTAGATTTATTTTTCTGGAATTTTTCGAATCAGTTTGTGGCCCTGGCAAATTGAAATGTGCGTTCAGAGTTAAAAATTAAATGTTTTATACTTTAATTTGAAAAATAACTGACTGTAATAGTCGAATGGGCCTACGAAACATATCCCATTGTCTCCGGAATGGGGGTATTTAGCTAGGGACGACAGTCGTTGGGTTTAAAAAGGAGTTCGTTTGAGAAAACACTATTTAAAAATTTAATATAATCCTCGGCCAATCATATTTCTCCATTCATAATTTTAAACCCCCCCCCCCCCCCCGTTCAACGGCGACCCGAGCTCCCCACCTTCTCTCCTCAATCGCCGCCGCCTCAGGCGCTTCCAGACTTCGCCACCCCCTACCTCGACGCGCCTCAGCCCCCTCTCCAAATCCGACTAAGCATCGCCGCCCCTCATCGCCTGTGCCGCCCGTACCGACGCCTCAAAGTCCCGACCTTCCCAGCGCCGCCGCCGCTCCGATCTGACACCGCACCCCCTTAAACCACTACCGATTTAAAGCCCTCTCTTCCCTCTTCCACGTCCAACTCCCTGATCGTCCCCACGTGCCACGGATTTCTCGAAAATTGTAAACCTAGTTTTGAAGCTCGTGAAAGTGAGTTTTTCTTTGATCTTTACACTTTGAAAAATCATATCTTTTTGGTGTTTTGACGAAATTCGATGAAACAGGAAACGTCGAGACCGCAAGGAAGCTCTCTACCCAATAGAAGAAGCTGCGGATTTTTCTGACATCGTATCGATTTTTAGCGCTCAGAAAACCAAGGTGAGAAATCTAAATTAACGTGAAATTGATTGGAAAATGTCGTGTATAATTTATATAAGCGAAATATAAATTACATACGTGTTGTATACCTCATGTACATGCGTAGTGTAAGCTATATGAGCGAAGTATGAATTTTTACATGCATAGAATAATTGATATATGTGTTGAAATGCAAGTGAAATATAGCAAATATATTATATATATATATATATATATATATATATATATACTCCCCTCGTCCACAAATCATGGACGATATTTATTGTGGTGAATTGGTGTGAAATATTGGATGAAAAATACGAACGGTTGAATAATTGTTTGTGGTTGATATTGTTTGGTTGTGGTTGAAAAATACCCATTGGTGATTGAGATGAATTGAAAATATTTGTGGAAATAAAAATAAACATGCCGCCTGCGTGCGAATTAGATGCATGAATCCCCATTGTCAATAACCGCGAGGTTTTAAGGTAGAGCGAGGAGCCGTACTAGGGACAGTACCGGTTTTAACTACCCTACCGTTATGCTGCCGAAATTTTGAATAATCTTTGTGTGTTAGAATTATTTTCATATGTTGAAATTATTTTCATGCATAGAAATTAAAGTTATACATTGAAACTATATCCATGTGTGGAAATTGTTCATGTGTTGAAAAGTGTTGTGTGAAAATAAAATTCATTCGTGGATGAGTGAAGTGTTTAAACAACAAAAATCATATTTTTATATATATATGAAGTATGAAAAATATTCGCCTTATACAAATAATTTCAATCATAAAAATCCCATCTTTCTAATATGAACAACATAAATAAATTGTCTATGTGTGGAAATACTCATTTGTTGAGAAATGTGCGTAGTGGAAAAGTTCATGTGTTGAATAAATAGATTGAACAATAAAAATTACATTTTTATTGAAACTATGAAGTGTTGAAACCATACATTGGTTGAATAAATATTTTAAATGATAAAAATATCATTTTTATCATATGTGTGATATGCTAAAGATATGCGGACGTTGAAACAAATATTTGTGATAGAAATATTATTTTTAACATGCATAAGAACTAAATAAAATAGTCATGTGTTGAAATCTATTTTAGTTCGCCAAAATTATCATCTTTGAAATGTGAAGTGTTAAAAATAGCCACTTGTTCTAATAAACGTGCATGAGTTGAAATATACGTTAACTAGCTAATGATATGATTTTAGCCTATGCATGCAACATTAGAATGAATGGTGTTTTTAAACCAAAGCAAATCGAATATGAAATTGAATGGAAAATGATAAATGTTAGGAATTGTATATATGTACATGCATATCTATTGAACAGGTTAAAGCAAAAAGGGGCTAGACAAGAGAAATAGAATTTTGTGCCCGACAAATAGGTACACATTTACCGCTTTGTTTGGGTGATGATTTTATGAGCCTGTTGGCTAGCCGCTTGGCTTTTTCTTTTTCTTTTTGATATGAGACGCCCGTGTGGCTATTTGGGAATTTTCCCAGACCCTCCCGTACAAAGGAGGTTATGGCGAAATTTTCCAAAAATTTAAGGCGTTAGTGAAATAATTGAAGAGGAAACGATATAGGAATTTTTGAATGAACTATATTTATATAAATATATAAATATAAATAGAATTAAAATGAAACGTGGCCATGTAGTTCGTGTTTCGAAACCGTGATTTCAAACGACTAGTGCGGAAGATCCGACCATTGGATTTTCCCGAAACCTCAACCGTTGGGTTCGCCTTGGAAATATCTTTCCAACGGCACCAACTTTGTGAAGATCCGACGGTTGGATTGTCTTGAATGTTTAATTCAAAATTAGTGAAAAATAGCGCCAGAAACGATTATATATATATATAATTAAATTAAATCGAATAACGACGCTGCAGTTCGTAAATTGAAATCGTAACTTCAAATGGTTAGTGTGGAAGATCCGACCGTCGGATTTTCCCAAAACTGGAACCGTTGGATTCGTTTTGAAATGACCTTCCTAATGATGTAAAATTTGTGAAGATCCAACGGTTAGATTTTCCTATATGTGTAAAACAAAATTAGTGAAAAGCAGCGCCAGTGCATCGACACGACCTGAAACGTCGTTTAATTAAATATGGCCGTTTTAAATTAAATAAAAATGGCGATATATCGTTATAAAATACTATTGACGATATAGAGTGGAAATAAACCAATTTTGTTATGTTTGCTTGATATGTGATGGTTGAATGTATTTGACATGAAAATTATAACTAAATAACTGAAATGTGATTGTTGAATAGTCCAACCATGTGATTGATAGATTTGAAAATCTAAATATACGTGGGTTATTTGAAAAGGCCGAGTTTATCTCATTTCAAATAATCGATCGACGTTGAGAAGTCGAAGAGTCGAAGACGGTTGAAGACCGACGATCTCCACATTGGATGGATGGGAGCTACTGATACTCGTGACTGGAGTAGCTACCATGAAGGAATTGAAGTAGTAGCCGTCCAAACATATTGTTGATTGTACGGATATGCGAGGAATTGGTGCCTCCGATTTCGTTCACACCCAGAACGGACTTGTAAATGGACTGTGTGTCTGACATTGGATTTTGTTCTGTGTTGATTGATCTCTGTTAAATATATATCTGTTTGGCGGCAGAGAATTTATTCTCTTGCTTAACGCCCTTCTCTGAGACGTACGAGCCCAGAGGTTATGTATTGACAGAAACCAGTCGCATGGAGTGGATTGCCTGTGTGGCACGCCTAAGTGGCATATGATCAAGGCTTCTATTGCAAAGCAAAGTCTTGTGGTTGATGATCAAAGCATGGTCTGTGTGACGTAGCTTTGTGTATAACGTGAATTCGCGAGCCTCACACCTCGGTATGAGTCAAAAACGGGAGAGTGACTGCAGGGAGAGCACGACGTTTCTTTCTAGCTAAGGTGGTGTCAGTGACCTACCAGCCCTGACATTAGATATACTTTTCACCTGTGTGGTTGTTGGAATGCGAGGCGCCTCGATATAGGTCTGTAAGGACCGGGAAACGTGTGTTCAGGAATAATTAATCCTCAAAAGTAAGAGAGGACCGGCCCTGAAGATCCAAGGATCATAGTGGGGTCCTGGGACATTTGCTAGAGTGTCTCGAATCGGAGAGGAGCTTGCCCCTTGCCTCGACTCATGAAGGAATCCAATTTCCAATACGAAATTTGCAGATGTGATTGTATTACTAGTACGGCGACATAGTAGATGGTAGCTATGCCGCCTAGGATCGATATTTATGATTGAATTTGCTTTTGAAACATATATGCACTAGTAATAATATCAAACACCTTTGTTTTATTCGTATGAAGCATCTTTGGCCATTATAAGGTAAAAACTCTATCCTCCGGCTTGCGTTGCATTGTGTGATGGGACCTGAGTCTTATAATGGCTTCATTTTATAAAAAGCATTGCGTTGATTTAATCATTTATTTTATTTCATGCACTGGCACTCATTGGAGCAAACCCGTTCCGTGAAAGTGGCGTGGTCCTTTGATTTGCCTTATTATTGTTGTTAATAAGTTGAGTAGATTTCTCATACCAGTCCCATGACTGACTCGTAGTTTGTTTCACCTTGCAAACTCGGGTGCCCTCATTTTCACACGGGCAGCCTAGTTACAGGTTTCTGACGCACCTTTTGGCTCATGGCGAGGCTTGACTACACCTTGCTGACTTGGATTTTCTCCGCCATTATTGTATCTATATTATGATTCCGCAACTGGCAATGTAGACTGATATTCCTTTTGTGTACTCTTTATGTATGATTCCGCCTCGGGCGATGGTGACTGATTATGTATCATTATGCACTAAGTTGTATCCTGTACTGTGCTTCTCTGATGTGATGATATCTATATGATTCCGCTGTCATATGTGTGTAAATTATTCTATTTTTCTGTTTATGCTATTATCTGTGATCTGCTAATGATGATTAATGTGTTATATTCCAATAATTATCCTTAACACCGTGTCACGGGGTTTTGAGATCGTCACAGCTGGTACCAGAGCTTTGGTTAACCTTAGTTCTGGAGTCTAACACATTAAACACTTCATCAAAATAGAATCAGTAGTATTCTAAGGCGAGTCACTCATTAGAGATAGGACTAGTAAAGTCCTAGAATGAGCTGAGCAGATTAGCAAAAACAATTGATCAGTCCATCGTTATCTTTCCGTAGAATGTCTGCTTAATTATGCAATAGACTATCATTTCTGTTAGCTGACTTTTTCGTTGCTTATACAGAATCTGACAAATGGCTACCAGAGCAGCCGCCGCTAGAGGAGGCCGTGCCGGCCGAGGCCGAGGTAGGGGAGAAATCCCAGCTCAAGAAGGACCTTTGATACAACCTCCGGCAGCTCAATACTTCGAGCTCGACCGTGTAGCTAAGAGATATAAGAACTTAAGAGGCAAGACCATCTCGGGAACTGGCACCGTAATAGAGGCCCTTGCATGGCTCAAAACATGCGAGAAAATTCTTGAAGGCCTAAGGCTAGGAGACGAAGACAAAGCTGTTATGGGCGCCTGGCTTATGCAGGAACAAGCCGAATTATGGTGGGAGTCTCTTACCGCCGGGAATAGAGAAGCTGGAAGAACATGGGATGGATTTAAAGAACTCTTCAAGGAGAAATATGTCCCAGAACAAGCTCTAGAAAGAATGCACGATGACTTCGCCAATCTCTAGCAAGGGGATCTTTCCGTGCAAGATTATCTGAACAAATTTACAATGTTGTCGCCCTATGCTCCTGAGCTCGTTGCCACTGCGAAATCCAAAAATAAGAGGTTTATCTTTGGACTAAAACGACAATATCATGATAGAGCCATGGCCCATGTCAAGCTGGATTTCAATGAGCTAGTGGAAATGACATGCAACTATGAAGACCTAGATCAAAGACATCTGGATCAGGATCGCGCTAGAAGCCAAGCCGGAAACAAGCGCAAGCCTGCTGTAAATCAGGGCGAGTCAAGCCAAGCAGCAGCTTCAAAACCTCAGACTGGCAAGCCGCCAAGAGGAAATTGCTTTAACTGTGGTAAGCCGGGGCACTACTCAAACGTCTGCACAGCTCCGAAGAAACAGAAAACAAACTCTCAAGGCTCTCAAAACCCTCGCTCGTGCTTCAATTGTCGCAAGACCGATCATCTGGTCAAAGACTGACCTTTGCTAAAGAAAGCTACAGTAGCTCATGTTTATGACGGGTCTAGCCCGCCAGCTGCTTCCGACGGAGCAGGTAAACCCAATGTTTTGGGAGGTACCCTTACAATTAAAAATATTCCTGTTTCTGTATTATTTGACATAGGTGCATCGCGTAGTTTTATTGCTAAAAACACAGTGCACAAATTAAAGTTAAAACAGCGAAAGCTTAAAGAATCGGTTGAAGTTCATAACCCGATAGGGGGTCCTGTTACTCTCGGTTCATATTATAGGGTGCCGACCTCTTATTCTTCCTACAAGTTTCCCATTAATTTAATTGTTATGGATTTTCCCAAATTCGATGTTATCCTGGGGTTAGAATGGTTAATGAAATATGAAGCCGAAGTGAATTGTGCGGAAAGAATCGTTAAAATTCGAACGAAGCTTGGATATATTACGGTTCCCTGTCATGGTTCGAATCCGAATAGAGAAGAATTTTGGTCGGCATTAGAACTTATCCCCACTTCCATGGAAAAGATTCCGATTGTTAGCAACTATGTGGATGTGTTTGAAGAAGTTGAAAACTTACCTCCGCAAAGAGAAATAGAATTCCGAATCGATCTAATTCCCAATGCCAGACCAGTGGTGCATCCAATTCGTAGAATGACTCCAAAAGAAAAAGAAGAATTAGGCGATCAAACTCGTCAACTGTTGTGGAAAGGTCTAATCAGACCGAGTTTTTCCAATTGGGGTGCAGCTGTTGTGTTTGTCCCGAAGTCAGACGGTACTCTTAGATTATGTGTTGATTACCGAGACCTCAACAAACAGACGCTTAAAAATAAATATCCATTACCCCGCATTGATGATTTGCTAGACCAATTGAATGGGGCGAAAGTATTTTCCCGAATGGACCTAGCTACAGGTTTTCATCAATTGAGAATAGCAGAAGAGTGTGTTCCTTTGACCGCTTTCAGAGGCCCAGACATATTTTATGAATGGTTAGTAATGCCGTTTGGCCTATGCAACGCTCCAGCATACTTTGTCGATCTAATGAATAGAGTGTTCAGGGGAGTTCTGAATAAATTTGTCCTCGTATTCATCGATGATATTTTAATCTACTCCAAATCAAAACCCGAGCATGAAAAACACTTAGAACAAGTATTGGAGATTCTAAGGAAGAACGTCTTCAAAGCCAAATTCTCTAAATGTGTCTTCTGGCAAGAAGAAGTCAAATTTCTTGGCCATGTCATGTCCGAGAAAGGAATTTCTGTTGACCCAAGCAAAATAATAGCGATTCAAGATTGGAAACAACCCACTACTCCCACAGAAGTTAGAAGTTTTATGGGGTTGGCTAGTTATTATCGAAAGTTCGTTAAGGATTTTTCGAAGATATCCGGTCCGTTAACGAAACTCACAAAGAAACATGAGAAGTTTAAGTGGACTTCCGACTATGAAGAAGCTTTCCAGGAATTGAAATCGAAGCTGACCACCGCTCCAGTGTTAACAATTATTGATGGCAATCAGGATTTAACGGTTTAGACAGATGCTTCTATTAGAGGTCTTGGGGCAGTGTTAATGCAGAGAGGCCAAGTAGTCGCTTATGCAAGCCGCCAATTGAAACCGCATGAGAAGAATTATGTGACTCATGATCTTGAGTTGCTAGCCATCGTATTTGCCTTGAAAATCTGGAGGCATTACTTATTGGGCAAGAAATTTATACTCTACACAGATCATCAATCATTGAAGTATTTATATACCCAAAAAGATCTGAATCTGAGACAGCAGCGTTGGCTAGAATTTCTTGCAGCGTATGATCTTGATATCCTGTATACGCCGGGGAAAGCTAACGTAGTAGCGGATGCACTTAGTAGAAAGACCGCAATCGTTGCCCATCTTATAATTACACCTGGATTGATTCATAGGATTTCAGCCCTTCAGAAAGACGATGAATTCATTCAGAGAATCAGTAAGAGAGTCAAGGAAGGTGAAACCACGAGTTTCCGTATTGACAATAAGGGGGTTCTCAGGTTAAATAACAGGATTTGCATCCCAAATATTCCAGGCCTTCGAAGAGAAGTACTAGACGAATGCCATAAATCCAAATTTTGCATCCATCCTGGGGTGAGTAAAATGTACAACGATATCAAACGCACTTTCTGGTGGAAGGCAATGAAAAGAGATATTTCTTTGTATGTTAGCGGATGCCCTACCTGTCAATTGGTCAAGAGTGACCAACAGAAGCTAGCTGGACTGTTGCAACCGTTGGAAGTCCCAGGCTGGAAATGGGAACAGATTTCCATGGATTTCATAGATGGTTTGCCGCGAACCAAGAAGGGTAATGACAGTATTTGGGTAATCGTAGATCGCTTCACGAAGACTGCCCATCTTATACCTGTCAGATCCAATAGAACTGCCCAAAGTCTAGCACAGATATATTTCAAAGAAATTGTTAAGCTGCATGGAATTCCCATCAGCATAGTCAGTGATAGAGATCCCCTATTTACTAGCAAGTTCTGGGAGGCTTTCCAGACAGAATTGGGGACCAAACTGAATATGAGCACCGCTTATCACCCACAAATAGATGGCCAAACTGAGCGGGTGAATAGAATTCTGGAAGATTTATTGCGGGCTTGTATAATCGACTTTGGTGGGTCATGGGAAGATCATTTGCATTTGGCAGAATTCTCATATAACAATAGCTATCAAGCAAGTTTGAGAATGTCACCATTTGAAGCATTATATGGCAGACCCTGCAGATCTCCAGCATGTTGGGTAGAACCTGGCAACAGACTTGTACTAGGACCCGATATGATTAGGGAAGCATCGGATAAAGTGGACTTCATCAAGAAGCGATTGAAAACCGCCCAAAGCCGACAGAAAAGTTATGCAGACTCTAGAAGGAGAGATTTGACATTTGCTGTTGGTGATCATGTTTATTTAAAGGTTTCTCCGATGAGAGGAGTAATCAGATTTGGAAAGACTGAGAAGTTGGCACCGAGATTTATTGGTCCCTTTCCTATACTTGAGCGAATTGGAACTCTTGCTTATAGGGTTCAATTGCCAGATTGGTTGCCTGGAGTGCACAATGTTTTTCACGTATCTCAACTTAGGAGACATGTGCATGATCCGGATCTTGTTGTAGAAGAAGCAGCGCAACGGGATGTGGAGATAACTCCAGAATTAGCACTCAAAAGAGAGCCATTAAAAATTGTTGGCAAAGAAACTAGAGAACTCAGAAGCAAAAAGGTTCATTTAGTTAAAGTGCAGTGGAGCAGTGATCCTAGAGACTGTACTTGGGAAACTGAGGAAAGCATTAAGCAAGCTTACCCCAAATGCAGAGTGGATATCTCTGACTAACTCCGGTGCAAGGTACCTTTACCATACTTTGCATTTACATTTTATTTCCTACTTTACTGTTGTTTCCTTTTCGAGGACGAAAAGTTTTAAGTAGGGGAGATTGTAATAACCCGGAAAATACGAGCCAATTTAAAATTTTTAAATTGATTATTTCAAAGGAATTTGAACAATTGAAATAGAATATTTCAATAAAATAGTGAATTAGAAATAGTGAGTCAGTTTGAAAATTTGAATTCAAACTTTGACTGACTATGCAGGGTGGAAAATATAACGGATTTTAGTGAAACCAAAAATATTTAAATCTGTTAGTCAATACCTTTCTAACGAATCTGAAAAATCGAAGTTTCATAACGGGAATTAAAAGATATGGCCGAATGAATTTTCAGAAGAGTCGGTATATAGAATATATAGGCCTGGAAAATTGATATTTTGCATACGACCTCGGAATTCGACGAAACCACTTTTGTTGGGTCCGGGATGTCAAACTATTGATAGGTTTCAAATTTCATAATTTTTGAAGCTAGTATGTGAGCGTGGCAAAAGAAAATGTGTTTGGTCGATTTCTGTTAAATTGGATCGACCAGAAAATGGCCATTTTTCAAACGACCTCAGAATTCGACGAAACTAGTTTTGTTGGGACTGTAGCGTCAAAACATAGCTAGATTTATTTTTCTGGAATTTTTCGAATCGGTTTGTGGCCCTGGCAAATTGAAATGTGCGTTCAGAGTTAAAAATTAAATGTTTTATACTTTAATTTGAAAAATAACTGACTGTAACAGTCGAATGGGCCTACGAAACATATCCCATTGTGTCCGGAATGGTGGTATTTAGCTAGGGACGACAGTCGTTGGGTTTAAAAAGGAGTTCGTTTGAGAAAACACTATTTAAAAATTTAATATAATCCTCGGCCAATCATATTTCTCCATTCATAATTTTAAAATAAAAAAAAAGAAACCCCCCCCCCCCCCCGTTCAACGGCGACCCGAGCTCCCCACCTTCTCTCCTCAATCGCCGCCGCCTTAGGCGCTTCCAGACTTCGCCACCCCCTACCTCGACGCGCCTCAGCCCCCTCTCCAAATCCGACTAAGCATCGCCGCCCCTCATCGCCTGTGCCGCCCGTACCGACGCCTCAAAGTCCCGACCCTCCCAGCGCCGCCGCCGCTCCGATCTGCCACCGCACCCCCTCAAACCACTACCGATTTAAATCCCTCTCTTCCCTCTTCCACGTCCAACTCCCTGATCGTCCCCACGTGCCACGGATTTCTCGAAAATTGTAAACCTAGTTTTGAAGCTCGTGAAAGTGAGTTTTTCTTTGATCTTTACACTTTGAAAAATCATATCTTTTTGGTGTGTTGACGAAATTCGATGAAACAGGAAACGTCGAGACCGCAAGGAAGCTCTCTACCCAATAGAAGAAGCTGCGGATTTTTCTGACATCGTATCAATTTTTAGCGCTCAGAAAACCAAGGTGAGAAATCTAAATTAACGTGAAATTGATTGGAAAATGTCGTGTATAATTTATATAAGCGAAATATAAATTACATACGTGTTGTATACCTCATGTACATGCGTAGTGTAAGCTATATGAGCGAAGTATGAATTTTTACATGCATAGAATAATTGATATATGTGTTGAAATGCAAGTGAAATATAGCAAATATATATTATATATATATATATATATATATATATATATACTCCCCTCGTCCACAAACCATGGACGATATTTATTGTGGTGAATTGGTGTGAAATATTGGATGAAAAATACGAACGGTTGAATAATTGTTTGTGGTTGATATTGTTTGGTTGTGGTTGAAAAATACCCATTGGTGATTGAAATGAATTGAAAATATTTGTGGAAATAAAAATAAACATGTCGCCTGCGTGCGAATTAGATGCATGAATCCCCATTGTCAAAAACCGCGAGGTTTTAAGGTAGAGCGAGGAGCCGTACTAGGGACGGTGCCGGTTTTAACTACCCTGCCGTTATGCTGCCGAAATTTTGAATAATCTTTGTGTGTTAGAATTATTTTCATATGTTGAAATTATTTTCATGCATATAAATTAAAGTTATATATTGAAACTATATCCATGTGTGGAAATTGTTCATGTGTTGAAAAGTGTTGTGTGAAAATAAAATTCATTCGTGGATGAGTGAAGTGTTTAAACAACAAAAATCATATTTTTATATATATATATATGAAGTATGAAAAATATTCGCCTTATATAAATAATTTCAATCATAAAAATCCCATCTTTCTAATATGAACAACATAAATAAATTGTCCATGTGTGGAAATACTCATTTGTTGAGAAATGTGCGTAGTGGACAAGTTCATGTGTTGAATAAAAAGATTGAACAATAAAAATTACATTTTTATTGAAACTATGAAGTGTTGAAACCATACATTGGTTGAATAAATATTTTAAATGATAAAAATATCATTTTTATCATATGTGTGATATGCTAAAGATATGCGGACGTTGAAACAAATATTTGTGATAGAAATATTATTTTTAACATGCATAAGAACTAAATAAAATAGTCATGTGTTGAAATCTATTTTAGTTCGCCAAAATTATCATCTTTGAAATGTGAAGTGTTAAAAATAGCCACTTGTTCTAATAAACGTGCATGAGTTGAAATATACGTTAACTAGCTAATGATATGATTTTAGCCTATGCATGCAACATTAGAATGAATGGTGTTTTTAAACCAAAGCAAATCGAATATGAAATTGAATGGAAAATGATAAATGTTAGGAATTGTATATATGTACATGCATATCTATTGAACAGGTTAAAGCAAAAAGGGGCTAGGGAAGAGAAATAGAATTTTGTGTCCGACAAATAGGTACACATTTACCGCTTTGTTTGGGTGATGATTTTATGAGCCTGTTGGCTAGCCGCTTGGCTTTTTCTTTTTCTTTTTGATATGAGACGCCCGTGTGGCTATTTGGGAATTTTCCCAGACCCTCCCGTACAAAGGAGGTTATGGCGAAATTTTCCAAAAATTTAAGGCGTTAGTGAAATAATTGAAGTGGAAACGATATAGGAATTTTTGAATGAACTATATTTATATAAATATATAAATATAAATAGAATTAAAACGAAACGTGGCCGTGCAGTTCGTGTTTTGAAACTGTGATTTCAAACGACTAGTGCGGAAGATCCGACCATTGGATTTTCCCGAAACCTCAACCGTTGGGTTCGCCTTGGAAATATCTTTCCAACGGCACCAACTTTGTGAAGATCCGACAGTTGGATTGTCTTGAATGTTTAATTCAAAATTAGTGAAAAACAGCGCCAGAAACGATTATATTTATATATATATATAAATATAATTAAATTAAATCGAATAACGACGCTGCAGTTCGTAAATTGAAATCGTAACTTCAAATGGTTAGTGTGGAAGATCCGACCATCGGATTTTCCCAAAACTGGAACCGTTGGATTCGTTTTGAAATGACCTTCCTAATGATGTAAAATTTGTGAAGATCCAACGGTTAGATTTTCCTATATGTGTAAAACAAAATTAGTGAAAAGCAGCGCCAGTGCATCGACACGACCTGAAACGTCGTTTAATTAAATATGGCCGTTTTAAATTAAATAAAAATGGCGATATATCGTTATAAAATACTATTGACGATATAGAGTGGAAATAAACTAATTTTGTTGTGTTTGCTTGATATGTGATGGTTGAATGTATTTGACATGAAAATTATAACTAAATAACTGAAATGTGATTGTTAAATAGTCCAACCATGTGATTGATAGATTTGAAAATCTAAATATACGTGGGTTATTTGAAAAGGCCGAGTTTATCTCATTTCAAATAATCGATCGACGTTGAGAAGTCGAAGAGTCGAAGACGGTTGAAGACCGACGATCTCCACATTGGATGGATGGGCGCTACTGATACTCGTGATTGGAGTAGCTACCATGAAGGAATTGAAGTAGTAGCCGTCCAAACATATTGTTGATTGTACGGATATGCGAGGAATTGGTGCCTCCGGTTTCGTTCAGACCCAGAACGGACTTGTAAATGGACTGTGTGTCAGACATTGGATTTTGTTCTGTGTTGATTGATCTCTGTTAAATATATATCTGTTTGGCGGCAGAGAATTTATTCTCTTGCTTAACGCCCTTCTCTGAGACGTACGAGCCCAGAGGTTATGTATTGACAGAAACCAGTCGCATGGAGTGGATTGCCTGTGTGGCACGCCTAAGTGGCATATGATCAAGGCTTCTGTTGCAAAGCAAAGTCTTGTGGTTGATGATCAAAGCATGGTCTGTGTGACGTAGCTTTGTGTATAACGTGAATTCGCGAGCCTCACACCTCGGTATGAGTCAAAAACGGGAGAGTGACTGCAGGGAGAGCACGACGTTTCTTTCTAGCTAAGGTGGTGTCAGTGACCTACCAGCCCTGACATTAGATATACTTTTCACCTGTGTGGTTGTTGGAATGCGAGGCGCCTCGATATAGGTCTGTAAGGACCGGGAAACGTGTGTCCAGGAATAATTAATCCTCAAAAGTAAGATAGGACCGGCCCTGAAGATCCAAGGATCATAGTGGGGTCCTGGGACATTTGCTAGAGTGTCTCGAATCGGAGAGGAGCTTGCCCCTTGCCTCGACTCATGAAGGAATCCAATTTCCAATACGAAATTTGCGGATGTGATTGTATTACTAGTACGGCGACATAGTAGATGGTAGTTATGCCGCCTAGGATCGATATTTATGATTGAATTTGCTTTTGAAACATATATGCACTAGTAATAATATCAAACACCTTTGTTTTATTCGTATGAAGCATCTTTGGCCATTATAAGGTAAAAACTCTATCCTCCGGCTTGCGTTGCATTGTGTGATGGGACCTGAGTCTTATAATGGCTTCATTTTATAAAAAGCATTGCGTTGATTTAATCATTTATTTTATTTCATGCACTGGCACTCATTGGAGTAAACCCATTCCGCGAAAGTGGCGTGGTCCTTTGATTTGCCTTATTATTGTTGTTAATAAGTTGAGTAGATTTCTCATACCAGTTCCATGACTGACTCGTAGTTTGTTTCACCTTGCAAACTCGGGTGCCCTCATTTTCACACGGGCAGCCTAGTTATAGGTTTCTGACGCACCTTTTGGCTCATGGCGAGGCTTGACTACACCGTGCTGACTTGGATTTTCTCTGCCATTATTTTATCTATATTATGATTCCGCCACTGGCGATGTAGACTGATATTCCTTTTGTGTATTCTTTATGTATGATTCCGCCTCGGGTGATGGTGACTGATTATGTATCATTATGCACTAAGTTGTATCATGTACTGTGCTTCTCTGATGTGATGATATCTATATGATTCCACTGTCATATGTGTGTAAATTATTCTATTTTTCTTTTTATGCTATTATCTGTGATCTGCTAATGATGATTAATGTGTTATATTCCAATGATTATCCTTAACACCGTGTCACGAGGTTTTGAGATCGTCACAACGGATATGCGAGGAAAGTGCCTCCGGTTTCGTTCAGACCTAGAACGTACTTGTAAATGGATGGTGTGTCTGACATTGTATTCCTTTATATTGTATTCGTTGATCTCTGCTAAATATATATCTGTTTGGCGGCGGGGAATTTATTCTCTTGCTTAACGCCCTTCTCTGAGACATACGAGCTCAGAGGTTATATATTGGCAGAAATCAGTGGTACGATATGGATTGATAGTGTGGCATGCTGAGATGCAGTGATCCAGATTTTTGTTGAAAAGCAAAGTTTGATGGGTGATGATCAAAGCACAGCTTCAATATAGCATGGCTTTGTGTATAGCGTTGATTCGCGAGCCTCACACCTCGGTATGGTGGTAAACTAATGGTTTGATCAGTATGCTTTTTAGTGGAAGGGCACCTTAGTGGTGTCGTGGATTCGGTCGACCGAGATGAGCTTAGTGCTCAGGGATATATAGAGTAAGCGGTGTTTTCTCTCGCTGGGACGTAAGCCGCGGTGATAATCTGGTCCGAAAAGTGCGGATGTGCAGACGGTGTTTTCTGTTTTTGGGACGTAAGCCGTGGGGAATTGCATTACGCGATCGATCTTTCGAATCAGGAGCCACCATGATGGAAATCCAATTTCCAATACGTGTATTTCGGTTTTATTTGTAGAGCCTAGTATGGCGACATAGTGGGATGGGGCGCTTATGCCGTCTATGATTGATACTTATGATTTGAAGATATTTTATACAATATGCACTTATAATAGTATCAAATGATTTGTTTTAAACGTATCAAGCATTCTTGGCTATTATAAGGTAAAAACCCTATCCTCCAGCTTGCGTTGCATTGTGTGATGGGACCTGGGTGTTATAATAGCTTCATTTTTCTTTATTTAGCATTGCGCTGTTGTTTTATGCACTGGTATTCTTGGGAGGAAATCCGTTCCGTGTTATACGGCGTGGTCCCTTGATTTACCTTACTTTGAAAATAAAGACAAATAACTGTTTTAGTTCTCACACCAGTCACATGACTGACCTGGAGTTTATTGTTTTGACCTAAACTCTGGGTGCCCCTATTATGACACGGGCAGCTAGTAGTTTTGGTTATGCAGATTTATATTCACAGGATCCTGGTTTATAGCTGGAACGATATCCGGAAAGCTTTGTATCCGTATATCTCTTCTAGTTGTGTATTGTATTATTTTCCGCTGCTATGTAATTTATTGTAATCTCTGATAATTTGTGATGTATATTATTTATTCATACTCTGTATATTCTTGTAATCTGATGCATTGTCGTAATATACAATGAAATGTTCTTCCTTCTACGTTCTGTTGTGGTTTGTTCTCGAACTATCTGCGCTTTCCTCACCGGGGAAGTTATGGGTTTTCACAGTTGGTATCAGAGCTCTGGTTTACAGAGCTAGAGAACAAGACACATTAGAACCAAACGATAGAATTCATCAGATATTGGATTAGTAATATCCAATGGGAATGACTCATTTGAGATGGGATCAGTAGTATCCTAGAACGAGTGTGAAAAGTATAAAATTAAAAACAAGTTTTGTTTTGAAATTTTAATTTGAATAACTCGTATTTGAATATTTATTTTATATTGTTGTGGACGATCCAGTATATATAGATTTTGCATATACGTCTGATCCGCGTGTATTTGAAGTTTTAATATACTGGATAGATATAGATTCACAATCTAGTCGCCCGGAGATGATTCCGATGATTGTAGCTACATCATCAGAATTAGTGTTCGAGTGTCGAAGGTGTGATATTTATATATTTCCTATTGACTGGTGTGAGAACCAAAATTATACAGGGCCTATTGTTGTGATTTGGCATCAAAAATTGTATTTTTGACTATATAACAAAATTATGTGTTTGAAAAGCTAATCAACTAATTGATTGATGGTTGTGTTGTTTGATTATTGTTGGATTAATTAAAATTTGAACCATTTAGTCAAATTGTACCAAAAAGTGAGTTGTATTGAAAATTTGGTCGCATTTGCTTGCATATACATGTACTTTCATTGAACAGGTCATAGCAAAGAGGCTAGAGCAGAAGAATAAAATTGTTTGCCCGACAAATAGGTACATGTTTACTATATAATTTACTGTTTTGTTTGGGTGATGATGATTTTATGAGCCTATTGGCTAGCCACTTGGATTTTTCTTTTTCTTTTTGAGATCAGAAGGCCTATATGGCAAATTCGAGATTTTGACAAAAACTGGTCGAAACAGTCGAATCAGCCTACGATACATATCCCATTGTGTTCGGAATGGGGGTATTTGGCTAGGGGCGACAGTCGTTGGGTTAGATTTGGGAGTTCAAACAAAATAAAATCAAATGGAGAAAAAAAATTATTATTAAATATAAATATATGCCCTAGGTCAAAGCCCCCCCCCCCCCCCCATTATTTTCCACGTGGTAAAACTACTCCAGCCGCCTTCTTCCCCCAAACCGACGATAGAAACCGTCCAACCCTTCCTCCTCCCGTATCTCTCTCCTCGTCATCTTCATCCCAAATCCATACCTACCCACTTCGAGATCCCCTAGAGACCTCTCTATCTACCGGAGGTGATGGAGATTTTTGGCACGGACAGCTCAGATTTGGAGCTCGAACGCTGGGCATTGGGAGCCGCTTCCACGGCAGCGCAGGGGTTCGAATTGGCTGGGGTTGGGCGAGCGACAAGGTGGTGCTGCTGCGTTTCTGATGGTGGTGGCGGATCCTACTCCAGGCGGCCAGATGATGAACGACGACGTGCCCTAGGGGGCTGATCGAGTTCCTGAAGCGACAGACAGTGAGTTTTCCCTTTTAATTTATTCAAGATGATATTGTTTAAAAATATATATATAATTTTTCTTATATAGATAGCAGGAAAAATAAAATATATAAATTAGTATAGATATAAAAATATAGAATTTGTTTTAGAAAAATATAGAATTTGTTTTAGAAATGTATATAGAATTTGTTTTAGAAAAATATAGAATTTGTTTTAGAAAAATATAGAATTTGGTTTGTTAAATGAAAGTATGATTTTTGTTTGTTTAAAAATATGAATTCATTGATTTGAAAGATATGATTCCTATTATTTGAATAGCGACATAGAAATATAATTTTTATATATACAGTAGCAGAATAAAAATGTGATCTTTATTTATTGAAATAGCTTTGAAATAAAAATGCGATTTTTACTATGAAGTTGAAGTAATAAAAATGCGATTTTTACTTTGAAGTTGAAGTGATAAAAACGCGATTTTTACTATGAAGTTGAAGTTATAAAAATATGATTTTTATAGAATGAAAAGGCGAAATCTTTATATAGAGTGGCGAGATAAAAATATAACCTTCATTAGAAGAAGAACGATATTAAAAATATAATTTTTTTATTATAAACAGCGTGAAAAGAACGGCTTTGGAATTTCAAACAGATCCAGACGGTTCAGCAGTTCAGCAGTAAAGCACGGCGGAGTGGAACCATCTGTGAGAACTTCTCACTCTTCAATCTCTTTTTCTAGTTATAAATATATACAAGGATGCAGACGGTGTTTAGTAGCACCCGACACCAGTCGTCCACAGACCATGGACGGCTTGTATGCTTGTTTGTTTGATTTTGATGTGTAGTTGATTGTGGGATGTGATGTGAAATAAAATAAAATATTTATATAGATGAAATAAAATATTTTATAGTGGAAAATATTTTATAGTTAAAAATAGAATTTTTAACGTGTATATGAAATGAAATAAATTAATATAAACAAATCGAACGATTTTTTTATATACACACATTTGACTGATATTGATTGGGACGATAAATTTTACACATCGCCCAAATGCACAAATAAAATCTGTGTTTGATTGTTTGAAAACCCCACATGGGTATTGGGATAAAATACGACATACACTAATCCCAATAGTTAGTTGTATGTCGATCGATCGATTGACAGACTGTTATAAGCGTTAAATATTTATATTCGATGCTTATACAGTGTAGAGTGCACTTTGGATGATGGTTGATTATTCATCGTTGTTATTGTATACATGTGTTGTAGAAAATCCATATAATTAACATTATGTGGTAATTGATTGGGCTTCATTCAATATTTGAATACAAATATTTGAAATAGAATATTTGAAAATAGAAATATATGAAGCCGTGTTGATTAGATTGACGCCATTTTGACGTGAACGATATTTATATCGATTTTATAATGAATATCGATTTTATTCATTTTATAATGAATATCGAAAGTGATTTCAAAATCTGATATTTTGAAAAGAATTGAATTGAATAGAAAACGAATTCGAATTGAATAGGAAACGAATTCGAATTAAATTGAATAGAAAACGAATTTGAATTAAATTGAATAGAAAACGAATTTGAATTGAATTGAATTGAATAGAAAACGAATTTTAATTGAATTGAATAGAAAACAAATTCGAATTGAATTGAATAGAAAACGAATTCGAATTGAATTGAATAGAAAACGAATTCGAATTGAATTGAATTGAAAACCAATTTGAATTAAATTGAATAGGAAACGAATACGAATTGAAATAGAATTGAAATCGATTTGAATTGAAATCAAATAGAAGTGAATGGAAAAAGAATTTATAAGGGAACATTCAATTTTGATTTGAATTTGAAATAAAGGTTGAAATTGTTTTCGAAACAAATTTGAAATGATTTATAAAATTCGTTTTAAAAAGGAAATCGACGAAATATATATAATATATATACATATATATATATATTATATATATATATAATGGCCTGAATAGAACGCGCCGCGCCGCGGCAGTTCGTGAATTTCGACCATTGACTTCGAACGGACATTGCGGGAGATTCGACCGTCGGATTCTCCTAAAACCGGAACCGTTGGGTTCGTATCGAAAAGAGCTTTCTAAGAATATTAGAAATTTGAAATCTAACGGTTGGATTTGGAATTATGTCCAAATCAAATTTGGAAAAGGTCGCTGTAAGTGCAGTTCGATGGCCGTTGATGGAAATCGACTGTACAGGCCTTGATAAAATTATTAAAAATATCAATAATTTGTGTAAAATCATAAGAAAAGATTTGGGAAAAATTGGGATGAAAAACCCCATATTTGAAAAGATAAAAATAAATTTTTATCGAAATGAACTAGTTTTGAACTAGAATAATAATTTATTTATTTTTAAAATAAATAAAGTGGATTTGAAATGGTTTTGAAAATAACCAGGATTTCCAATATATTGATTGGAAATGGATTTGAATCGAAATTGTCTTCGGAATATTTCTATGTGGGATTTTGTGATTATACAGGTATTGTTATGGGAAATTTGAAAGATATATTTATATCGTTATTTCCAATACGATGTTTGTTGGTCGTAGAATTTGATATTGAATATAGGCCAATATATTTTCTATTCAGAGCCTTGTATTTAATATCAAATGTGATTTGGGTTTGTCGTGAATGGTGTCTTCATTAACACTGTTCTTGAACCTAGTTGAGAAAAGATTAAATCTTTTTATTTGGATTTAATGAAGTGTACCAATTAAATAATATTTGATTGGAATTGAATTGATATTGATTTTTGGGTTTATCGTGAACAGTGTTTTAAATAACACTTGTTCTTTAACCCGATAATTAATAGAATGTGATTTTGGGTTGTCGTGAACGATATCTTCAATAATACTGTTCTTAGATCCAAAGGAGCTAAGAAAATCAGAAACTAACTGGAGATTAGTTGAGTTGAATGGTTTCTGGGGTATTGATCTGATGTTGGTTTCGGCCTTCGGGGTTAATACTTAGGGAATTGCTCACTTGCTAATTTATGGTTAGGGTCTGATTGAAATGTAATGTGATTTTGGGTTTATAGTGAACCGTGTTTTGAAATGACACTGATTCTTTAACCCAGTTAAAGATTAAAACTAAGTGGAGTTTTAATGAATCTTTAATTAGATTGAAAAGATCGAGAATGGAGTATCACCAGTTTTGCTCCAAAGCGATAGTTAAATCTTTAATTAGATTTGAACGTGAAATGGTAATTGAATTTACCGATAACACCGTGGTATTAGATATGGAGTATTACCAGTTTTGCTTCATGGGATGAATAGGTTGGGATTGGGAAATAAAATAAATAATTACTTCGGTGTGGTTCGCTAATCCCGACTACTTTGGAAAATCATAATTTGGTTTGAAATGATATCCAAAGGAAGATTAAAGAATAAATTCAAGGAATTTATCTTTGATAAAATTAATGGGAACCTTTCCCTATGAATGTGAAAGTTAGAAACTAACTGTCGGTTAGCTAAGCAGAATGGGTTTCTGGATATTGATCTGATGTTGGTTTTGGCCTTCGGGGTTAATATTTGGGGAATTATTCTCTTGATTAATTTACGGTTAGTGACTGATGAATTGGAATGAGGCGTATGTTGTGTTTGTGTAACACTTATTTAAGATATACGCGAGTTATTCGGAAAGACCGGGTTTATACCCATTCCGAATAACCGATTCGACGATAAGTCGAAGATGATGACGGTGGTCGAAGACTGAAAGTCTTCACATCGTTTGGGTGATTACTGATGATCTTGATTGGGATGTACACCCAAGATGAGGGAATCAGTTGGTGGTCGTCCATACGTACTTGGAGATCGATGGATATGCGAGGAAAGTGGCTCCGGTTTCGTTCAAACCTAGAACGGACTTGTAAATGGATGGTGTTTCTGACATTATATTCGTTTATATTGTATTCGTTGATCTCTGCTAAATATATATCTGTTTGGCGGCGGGGAATTTATTCTCTTGCTTAATGCCCTTCTCTGAGACATATGAGCTCAGAGGTTATATATTGGCAGAAATCAGTGGTACGATATGGATTGATAGTGTGGCATGCAGAGATGCAGTGATCCAGACTTTTGTTGAAAAGCAAAGTTTGGTGGGTGATGATCAAAGCACAGCTTTAATATAGCATGGCTTTGTGTATAGCGTTGATTCGCGAGCCTCACACCTCGGTATGGTGGTAAACTGATGGTTTGATCAGTATGCTTTTTAGTGGATGGGCACCTTAGTGGTGTCGTGGATTCGGTCGACCGAGATGAGCTTAGTGCTCAGGGATATATAGAGTAAGCGGTGTTTTCTATCGCTGGGACGTAAGCCGCGGTGATACTCTGGTCCAAAAAGTGCGGATGTGCATACCGTGTTTTCTCTTGTTGGGACGTAAACCGTGGGGAATTGCATTACGCGATCGATCTATCGAATCAGGAGCCACCATGATGGAAATCCAATTTCCAATATGTGTATTTCGGTTTTATTTGTAGAGCCCAGTATGGCGACAAAGTGGGATGGGGCGCTTTTGCCGTCTATGATTGATACTTATGATTTGAAGATATTTTATACAATTTGCACTTATAATAGTATCAAATGATTTGTTTTAAACGTATCAAGCATTCTTGGCTATTATAAGGTAAAAACCCTATCCTCCGGCTTGCGTTGCATTGTGTGATGGGACCTGGGTCTTATAATAGCTTCATTTTTCTTTATTTAGTGTTGCGTTGTTGTTTTATGCACTGGTATTCTTGGGAGGAAACTCGTTCCGTGTTATACGGCGTGGTCCCTTGATTTACCTTACATTGAAAATAAAGATAAATAACTGTTTTAGTTCTCACACCAGTCACATGACTGACCTGGAGTTTATTGTTTTGACCTAAACTCTGGGTGCCCCTATTTTGACACGGGCAGCTAGTAGTTTTGGTTTTGCAGATTTATATTCAGAGGATCCTAGTTTACAGCTGGAACGATATCCGGAAAGCTTTGTATCTGTATATCTCTTCTTGTTGTGTATTGTATTATTTTCCGCTGCTATGTAATTTATTGTAATCTCTGATAATTTGTGATGTATATTATTTATTCATACTCTGTATATTCTTGTAATCTGATGCATTGTCATAATATACAATGAAATGTTCTTCCGTCTGCATTCTTTTGTGGTTTGTTCTCGAACTATCCGCGCTTTCCTCACCGGGGAAGTTACGGGTTTTCACACCTATAATGAGTAGCGGTTTAGGTTATTTCACAGAAATGTTGCAAACTCACGATCCATCACAGATCTTTAGTTCTCCTTTTTACACCAATCCGTATTTTCCACCATACATGAACGAGCTTGACGAACGTTGAATAAAGCGTTGGAAAAATATATGGTGCTGGGCGAAATCGTATCCTTGTTTGCCTCAGTATTTTGCGGAAATAAAAAGAAGCAATCCAGGTTCAGTAAGACATATAGTACACGATGATGTTGGGGTATTTGAGTGTGCTTTTTGGGCATTTATTTCTTCCATTGCAGGTTTTTTTACACTACCATCTAGTGCTCTCTATTGACGGGACACATTTGTACGGTAAGTACAAAGGAATACTGCTAGTTGCAACCACTATAGATACGGACGACTGCCTTTTCCCATTAGCTTATGGGGTGTCGAATCTGAATCATATGATAATTGGGCCTAGTTCTTTTCATGCATGCGTAAGTTCATTTATAGCGTACGAAATCGACACATTACATTTATATCTGATAGAATGAAAGGGATCCCAAGTGATTTTCAGGATAGATGGCAAGAACCTCACAAACATAGGTTCTGTGCAAGGCATCTGAAAGTAAATTTTCAAGCTGCAGGTCATCGAGACAAGCAACTTGTAGGCTTGTTTTACGCTGCTGCATGTGCTTCAAAACTGGTTGAATACACTAAACCTAGAGAAGAAATTAAGGCAACTAACCCGGAGGCGCATACCTGGATTGAACGAAGCCTAGAGAATTGCGAAAAAAACTAGCTCTTTGCAGAGATGACGGTGGTTGTTTCCATATTACGATAACCAACGCATCTGAAAGTTTTAATGGTGTACTAAAAGGCGCCAGATCCTTGCGTATAAAGTCGTTGGTTGCAAGAACGCTATTTCGATCAGTTAAGTATTTCTATAAGAGGCTTTAAAAAGGAAGAGGGTCTGAATACAAAACTTACTACCAAATGGGAAGCTAAAATTGAAGCTCGTGCAAAGCACGATGTTGTAAGCTTGTTCGATTTGGTCGATATAAATAGCAATTGATTCACTGTAATAGAGATGAATTTGGTGTTGTAATCGATGGTTCTCATGTCATCTGTACATGCAGAATCCCACTTCTGCAGAAGACAACATGTGCTCATGTGATGGCGGCTTGTTCAGCACAATATTTTGGTAGTAATAGAGTATATCATGATTTTTCTTCTGAATGGTACTCCGTCCAAAATTATAGAGCTATATACGACCCAGAGTTTAATCCTATACACGATAACAAATATTGAGACCCATACAACTGTCCATGAATATTGGCTCTGCTAGTCAGAAGACTAGACGGACGATCAAAATCAATGAGATTCAAAAATGTTATGGGCGATCATCAAACACCCAAAACAAACAGGTGCAACAAATGTGGATCGCATGGGCATAACCAAAAGCAGTGTACTTCAGTAGCCTAAAATAGAGACGTATGTTTGTTGATGCGATGTTAGTGTGTTGCATTTCGTGTATCTGTATTTCTTATGTTTCAAACTTATCTATCCTTAATCGGACTATGTGTCTCTCTTATATTTGAATATTGGAATTTGGTATTTGTTTTACGTTGTTTGATTAAGCTATATATACTATTTAAATGTCGTGGTAATTCGTAGTTTAACGTTTAGAACTTCATTCAAATATATAGGAATCGTTATACATCGGATTTCATTGAAACACAAAAAGTTCGAATCTATAGAACTATATTTTAGTAATGGAGTAGAAAAATGGGAATTTCATATTATAGATATTAAGTTATGTCCAAATCAAATTTCAAGAAAGTCGCTATGGAATTTAAAACCACAAAGTATACAGGCGATTTTTGAAAACTCGCCTACGTGCGCATTTTGAAAAGGTGCCTTCGTTAATTCAAAACAGGACTATTTCTGTAATTACTTTTCAAACAAGTCTGTTTGCATTATAAACTTTAAAAAAAAGACTAACATACTGAATTTCCCTTAATATAAAGTATGTATGTACATGGGACATCAATGGTATAATAGTTGTGTTTGACTAATATAATTTAGGTTCAAAGCTTCGGAATGCCAGACCCACATAGGCTTATGGAAGATGTAGCTTATGCAGTTGCTCGTTTCTTCTTGAATAGTGGAACAGTACAGAACTACTACATGGTACTTCATTCTAAATTATCGTCTTGTTATGTATATTGTTTGATTATTTAAGATATAACAACTTTACGATCTATGTTCTTGTATATGGTATCGTGGAGGAACAAATTTTGGGAGAACAATAGAAGGGCCATATATCACAATGTCATACGATTATGATGCACCTCTCGATGAATATGGTATACTGATACTATTCATATTTATTTTCTTCTACTATTCTACTGGCATTGCTATATCAATATTCTTGTAGGTAACATAAAAGACCTAAATGGAGTGTAACACCCTGAATTTTCTGTGAATATTAAAATTAACAATCCTAAGCATACTTAATTATTAAAGTGAGAATTAAGGGAATGGGTTAACCTATTGCGTTCGTCTCGAATTTCTGCTTGGAATAGAGTCCAAGTTTTCATAAATCGGACTTCGTATGAGGAAGTTATGGCCCTCGGAAGTTTTAGTAATTTTATATAAATTAAAACATTTCAGAATAAAAATTCAAAATTCAAAATTCAAATAGGGAAGTTGGCTGGGCGGGAATTCTCCAGCCCAAGGTCAGGTCGACCAGGGGGTCGACCTATCGGTTGACCTACCCTACACAGGTCGACCAGGGGGTCGACCTACCCCCCTTCGGGCAGATCTGAAATGTGACGATTTCTGACTCTTTGTTGAGTCATTAGGGCTGATGTGGCTATTCTAGATAATTCTATCTAGTCTGGATGGTTGGGATTGCTACTATGATAATCTAACGGCTTAGTTTGATTCAAACTTCTATAAAAGAGTGCCCAGACTCAAACCCTAAACCTAAACAAAATTTGTTTCTTGGCCACCATGCTGCTGCTAGGATAGTTCTTCTTGCTAAAGCTTAGGGATTAGCAAGTCAAAATTCTAATTCAAAAGATGAATAAATCATTCTCTTCCCAAACCTATCTTTGTGAGTACAATTTCTTTCACAATAAATTTAATAAATTAATTATGATGAGTTATAATTGGATTATGAGAACATGTCTGTTGAATCACGTGATGTTGTTTAACTCTGTTATCTTATACTGGTAGATCTATTTCATATGTCCAATTATACATGTTTAACTTGATTCATTTTACGCAAGTTTGGGATGTAAATCATATGCTAGTTTGTATATGAAACCTTATGCAAGTTTGGGATGTTAAATCATATGCTAGTTTGAATATGAATCTTATGAAAGTCCGTTTTTACATATGTTAATTCGTATTTAAATCTTATGCAAGTTTGGGATGTTAAATCATATGTTAATTCATATGTGAATTTTATGCAAGTTTGGGATGCTAAATCATATGCTAGTTTGAATATGAATCTTATGCAAGTCTGTATGTGAATTGTACACAAGTTTATATGTGAATTAAGTATATACATATGCTAGTTTATATGCAAAAACATGTGATAAATTCATATGCAAGTTGTAGGAATCCACATGCAAGTTTAGGTGAAAATTATATTCACATATGCAAGTTTAGGCGAGACCCATAATTCATATATGCAAGTTCACAACTTCATGTTTAGATCTATATTTAGATCCATGGTACTTTATGCAAACATATGATTCTATGTGTCCATTGTCTATGCAAATTATTGGCTATGCAAATTTATGTTATAATTCTCATTTGCAAGTTACATCTATTTTATGTGTTATGCAAGTTGTGATGTTTCTTTCTTTTTATGAGTTAGACTATTTGCGAGTCTAACATATATCATATTAAAACATACGAGCAGCGTGGGGACAATGGGAAAATATTAATTATGTAAATAGTGAATTGGCATAAAAATAGCTTTAAAAGCGAAAAATTAAATTTAGACATTAAATGGGTATAATTTATATACCTAAAAATTATGGACATAATTTAGGTGACAATTATGGACATAATTAATTTGGAAATTATTAACAATTTGAATAGGGATAATTAATTCATATTGGGCTGAAATAATTTGTAATAATAAACGCCTAAGACACGAGGGTAGACTCATTTGTGGTGTAAGACTGCCCGGACCCGCCCGGTAAATCCAGCAACCACAAACGGTAGTCTAATGAGAGAGGTCAAAGGCATAAATTAAATGCGTAATAGTTGTAAAGACACGAGGTTAGACTCGTTTGCGGTATAGACTGCCCGGACCTGCCCGGCAAATCCAGCAACCACAAATAGTAGTCTAATGTGAGAGGTCTTACAAGGTTACGGTTTTAATGAATTAAGTAACACCTAACCAAGATAAACATGTGGTGGGACATGAGGGTTAAGTAGGAGACATGGGTGACATGTGAAATACGATTAGAAACACTTAACCAAATTGAAACATGTAAGAAGACATGAATAAGAAGGGGTTAAGTGGAAAATTCTAGTGGGGACCAAGCATAGGTGGAAAGCTTGTGTCAAGCATGGGGGACCCTTTTCAAACCAGCAACCCATTGAGTATCTTTATGAGCTCGAGTTAGATTGAGGACGGGACACGCTTACTGGGCTTGATTGTAAGAGGTCAAAACGGGTTAACGGTGGCAACGCAATTCCAACGTGGTTATGTGCGTGCGTGGGCCCGGGCTGATAGGTAAGACATTGTTGCATCGCGTAGATATAGATCGTGCATCTTTAGTGGTAATGAGTTTCCACTTTGGGGAGTGATACACCCCACTGTGGGACCAGCACGGGTATCTATGAGTTAGGGAGCCGATCGCAAGGGGATAGTGGGTACAACTAGTGGATATAGGGGCAGGCGGCACCTATAAAGGCAACTAGGGGTACACGAAGCTACCATTATGATTATTATGTTCAGTATGCGGGATCAACTTTTAGGGTGACTAGTAGTGGTGCAGTATAGTAATCATCCTATAGTGATTTGGAGCGAGATTAACACCAGAATATTCCTCTTTTTTGTTTGTCTTGCCCACTTGTTTCACAGTCATTCCTTGTTTTAGCAGTTTATGCCTTATCCTAATTACTTTAATAATTATATTTTTAAAGTTATTGTACTCGCCGGACTTTATGTCTGACCCCCTTTATTTTCGCCTCTTTTCTTCCTCCCCCCTCCCCCCTAGGTTCTTAGTGTAGGACTAGTACTAGTGGAGCTTGATTTGGATCTTTCTCTCTCTTTGGAAGTGCTTGGATTGTTGAAAGTAAAGTTCAACACGTCTCTTTTATGGCTACTTATGTTGGGGTTATGCTTTTTACTTTATGTACTCAGAAAACAATTTGTCAAGATGGATATTAAGTTTACTTGGTTTTATTGTTGGTTTGTGAAGTTGTTGTAATCAAACTATTTCTCTGCTGCAATAAAAGTTTTTTTAAAATTTTCAAGTACCAATATATGTATCTATCTTGTTATATTCTGTTTTATTGCCAATAATAATCCATGAAACTTAATGCATTCCCTTTGAGAGTGACATTAATGGATGTGGGGTGTTACATGGAGTCATCTTAATAACGTTCACGGTGCTATCAAACAGATGGAGAAGGCTCTTATAAATGGAGAATAAAACCTCACACAACTTGCCGATAATACATCAGTAATTTATTGATATAATTTCCAATGTACTTTTTTTGTGGGTATTTTAATTTACTGTTGATATTTTCTTGATTAGGTTACAAAATACACAGTCCAAAATGGAACATCTGCTTGTTTGCTGCACAACAAGGACAACACTAGCGATACATGGATGGATTCGAAGGAAATAGATTCTTTTTGCCAGCATGGTCGATAAGCATCCTTCCTAACTAAAAGAAAGAAGTATATAACACTGCTAAAATCACAACTCAAACTTCAATGTTGGTAAAGAATTATGGAATTATGTTTTCTGTATAAAATTATGGAGCAAGTTATGAAAAAACACCTACCAAAATAAATGATGGTCCAGTACAATTAATTGGGCACAATGCTTCTACAAATTCGAACTCTTTTGCAAATTCAAGTGCTTCTGGAAATGTATCATATGATTTGTCACACAATACATGGAGATAGATGATCGGATTGGATGGTGAAAAGGTGAAAAATCACCTTGAGAATTTTAGTGAAGGCCATAAGTGGGTAAAAGCTAGATTACTGCTTCCATAAACAGGCCATTCACCTGGTATAAGGTACATTATACATATATATCATTTAGACATATAGTTAACAAATTGTTATAAGGGGTACAAATTACCATCTAGTATTTGATTTTGTAATATGCAACATGCAATGTTTAAAACTCCATTAGGAACAAATCTCGTAGTCGTGGATTTACTTGGAATTGGTAAAGGAGAAGCTTGGGTTAATGGAAAGAGCATTGGACGATACTGGCCTTCTTACATTGCAAAGAAAGATAGCCGAACAAAGTACAACTATAGAGGAGAATTTACTGCTGCTCGTTCATACAAACCGGATGCAGAGAGCCCTCACAAAGATGGTAATTTTCATTAATCTTCTACTTATACTTTTTCATTTTGGTAAATTTTTAAGCATGACTAATTCAAACAAAATAGGTAATATGTGCCATGGGAAATTTTAATTACCGACACGCACAACACATTGACGTTATTCAAAGAAATCAAAGGCAATGTAATAGTAGTAAACTTTCAAACAGTAACAGTTGGTGTGGTTTATGGAACAGTTTCGAAGCATGATACATTGTCATTAACATGTCCTGGCCAAAGAATATCGAAAATTGAGTGTGCCAGTTTTTGAAATCTTGAAGATACATGACAAAGCTTCAAGAAAGGCACTTGTGAATCTTCTCTATTTTTAGATAAGATTCAGCAAGTACGATTATGGCTGTTGGTTTAGTTTATATTTTCATTAGCGTCTTCTACTTATTTTCTCTAACAATATTTTCTGTATATTTAATGCAGGAAGGCATTGGTTCCGAATCGTGCGAAATCAAAGCTGGTGAAGGTTCTCTTGGTATAACTTCTAGAGTCTGCAGTAGAAATGCTGCTAAGAAGCTATCAGTCCAAGCAATTTGCAGCTAGTTTTATTTATTTTAGTAATTGCTATTTTGTAAAGTTGATTTCAGACTATTGCGTTTTAATTGTCTTCTATTTTAGTCAATAATATTATTAGGTTGTTTGTTTGATCTAAGAACTATTATGCAATCCTGTTTGATATTAATGTCAAGTTTGATTAATTTGTACTTTTCTTTTGTATGTTGTATTTATCTAAGATAAGTTTTGAGCTTCACTGTTCCAGTTACACTTCCTATCTGCTATCAATTTAAAAAATGAAAAAATGGAAGCTTAGAAATGAGGAACAAACTCGCAAGTCAGGTCATATCTTAATTTAGATATTTCTCTTTGCTTGGTTCAGTTTAATTTGCTCATTGGGATGTTGCTTTTACATAAGCCACAACTTAGATATTTAAAGATAACTATTCTATTCTTTACTCATCTTCCCCAAATTTTAATTTCATTCTAAACTTCACTGAGAACATCTCCTTTTCAAAATAGCATGTTATAGCCATATATTGTATCAAGCACTTGATGAACATAATTCTACACTGTTGTTTCATCAAAGAGTTTTGAAGATGAGGGAAAAGCTTCTAAACAAAGAAGCTGGACTGGACAAGGCTGATTTTGAAGCCCAATAGAAGCAAGAACCATTACGGAATTATGGTAGGAGAAGAAGAGTTTAAAATGTACATATTGGTACACGTGCACAAATCTGAGTGCTTTTTTTTACTTTAGGCTATACGTATGTGTGGCATATTTGTGATTAAAAGATACGTTGAATTAGACCTCAGCAACTTATATACAAGCAAGGATCGTACATATGTAATGTAGGCTGAAGTCATCAATAAAAACTTACAAATTCTACCTTATTGTTGTTGTGTCTCTCTTCTTATTTTGGATCTCCTTTCTTTTCACCAAGGTGATCACCTTGTTTCTATTGATCCTCTTATGCCGATCTTCATTTTCGTCTTCCCTTTCCGCAACTCAAAACCTCTTATTCCCTTTGTTTCAAAAATCCTACAGCGATCACCCATTTTCTTGTAATCAATCCGCAGTTATCCGGTCCCCTTCTCCCCTGCATTTTCTTCTACTGCCAAGAAAACCCACTTCCCTAAACACCCTGTTATCTTCCCCACCATCTCATTTTCCAACCACAATGCTATAGCATGCATCACCCATCAATTCTTCGGACATAACTATTTACACGTCAGAATTTCATGTCTCACCCATATCCATGCATCTGTACAAACTTTGCCCACACTCATTCACGCCACCAATCATTCTTCATTTTTTAGTATACGGAATAATATTGTCTGGTGTCATGTTGTTATGCCTATTGACTACTCAATTTCTATTCCCATGCGTAGTTTTTATGACCACTTTTGTTTTTTGTTTTTTCCCCCTTGTGATACGCTTTCTTGTGCATTGAGCTGAATGTTTTTAAAAGTGGTTTCAATGCTTGTCACAATAAAATTAATAAATTAATTATGATGAGTTATAATTGGATTATGAGAACATGTCTGTTAAATCACGTGATGTTGTTTAACTCTGTTATCTTATACTGGTAGATCTATTTCATATGTCCAATTATACATGTTTAACTTGATTCATTTTACACAAGTTTGGGATGTAAATTATATGCTAGTTCGTATATGAAACCTTATGCAAGTTTGGGATGTAAAATCATGTAATAACCCAAAAATCTGGGCCAGTTTAAAATTTTTATTTTGGCAATTTTAGCGAATTTTGAACATTTAAAATGGATTATTTTAAATAATATCGACGAGAAATTTATTTTGAATATAAATCAAACGTATATATTTATACGCGTCGTCGTTAGAATATAAATATTTACATATAATTATAAATAGAATTGAAAATGGCGCGGTAGTTCGATAATTCGATTTCAAACTTCAATTGAATGTACTGGGTGCAAAACAAACCGGATTTTAGTGAAACCAAAAATCATAGGATCTATTTGATAATATCTTTCCAACGAATCTGAAAAATCAAAATTTCATAGCGGGAATCAAAAGATATGTCCAGTTGAAAATTCTGAATAGTAGCTATGGAATTCAGGCCCTTAAAAATAGACATTTTGCAAACGACCTCGGATTTCGACGAAACCACTTTTGTTGGGTCCGTGATGTAAAGTTATTGCTAGATTCCAAATTTAATAATTTTTCGAATCAATATGTGAGCGTGGCAAAGGGAAACGCGTTTGACCAGTTTCAGTTGATTTTAATCGACTGGAAAATGGCCATTTTCTAACGGTCTCAGAATTCAACGAAACTGGTTTTGTTAAGACCGTATCGTCAATACGAAGCTAGAAAATATTTTTCTGGAATTTTTCTAGTTAGTATGTGACCCCGGTAAATTGAAATGTGCGTTTAAATTGAATATATAAAGATTTATATTTTTAAATCCAACAGAAACTGATTCAAACAGTCGAATTGACCTGCGATACATATTCCATTGTGTTCGGAATGGGGGTATTACGCTAGGGACGACAGTCGTTGGGTCTCGATTGGGGTTCGATAGAGAAGTCAACCTTTTGAATTTTAAAGTTGAAATTAAAATATATATATATATATATATATATATACACTCTCCACTCTCTTTCTCTCTCTTCATTTCAGAATCGATTATAAAAAAAAAGAGGAAAAGGGGATCGGCGATCGACTCCACGCCATCGCGCCCCTCCAAGGCGGCTCCGCCCATCGCCTCGTCGAAGAAACCCCCACCTGACGCCGCGCATCCCCCTTCTCCCCCCTCCATCGATCGAAGTCCCGAGCCATACCCCCCTTCAATCGAACCAAACCCGACGCCACCACCAGAAGACCGTCACCTGCTCCGCCTGCCACCACCGGCGAACTCCAGCGCCCTCCCCCGTCCCTCTACACCTCCGACGTGGCAGCAAACCCCCCCCCCCCCCCCCCCCCCCGCCCTTGCGACTGAGGCACGCCATCTCCACCCCATTATCCACCGTAAGCTTTCTTCTTTATTTCATTTATTTTATTTAATTATAATACACTTTTATTTGCTGATTTTTATTTATATAATTTACTTATATAAAGATAGCGATTTTTTTTATATATAATACATCAGTTTTAATTTAACAAAGATATGCAATTTTATATGTAAAGATTCGGTTTTTCTATGAAGTTAGCAAAGGGAAAGATTTGATTTTTTACTTCATAAAGATTCGATTTTTACTTCATAAAGATTTGATTTTTATAAATACGGGTTTAGAAAAAATTCGATTTTTATATATTGAATAGTGAAGTAAAAATTCGATTTTTATATATTGAATAGCAAAGTAAAAATTCGATTTTTATATATTGAATAGCAAAGTAAAAATTCGATTTTTATATATTGAATAGTGAAGTAAAAATTCGATTTTTATATATTGAATAACAAAGTAAAAATTCGATTTTTATATATTGAATAGTGAAGTAAAAATTCGATTTTTATTTATTGAATAGCGAAGTAAAAATTCGATTTTTATATATTGAATAGCGAAGTAAAAATTTGATTTTTATATATTGAATAGCGAAGTAAAAATTCGATTTTTATATTTTGAATAGGAAAGTAAAAATTCAATTTTTATATATGTAGTGGCTACGGGCAACGAAGGTGACAAAAAGGCGAGAACGACGAAGATTTCTATAAATGAAGTGTCGTGGAGTTGGATTAGCTATTGATGAGAATTTCTCACTCAAAATTTCTTTTTCTAGTTATATATATATATATATATACTAGGATGCAGACGGTGTTTAGTAGCACCCGACACCCTCCATCCACAGACCATGGATGACTTGTTTGTTTAATTGTTTGGTTGTGTAGTTGGTTAGATTATTTGGTTTGAATTGAATTGTTTGGTGAAATGGAATGGATTTGATTGATGTGTGAATGTCGTGGGCCTTCACTAGACCGGGGATAAGGCTAGGCCTCGTCCCGTTTCTAGTATCGTGCCGTTATGCCGCCGAAATTTTCTAAAATAAGTTAGAGAAATAAAAATACCATTTTTACTTTGTAAAGGGACTGAATAGAATTTCATTTGTTGAAATAAAATAAAATATTTATATAGTTAAAAATATTATATCGTTAAAAAATATAATTTTTAACGTGATTGTGAATAAATGAATATTTATAAACGAATCGACCGATTTGTTTATATACACTGATTTGACTGATGGATTGGGATGATAAATTTTACACATCGCCCAACTGCACAAATAAAACATGTGTTTGATTGTTTGAAACCCCACACGGGTGTTGGGATGAAATTTGAAGTTCACTCATCCTGATTGATTAAATATGTCGATCGATCGATTGATAGGCTGTTGTAAGCGTTAAATATCTATATTTGATGCTTATACAGTGTAGTGCACTTTGGTTGATGGTTGATTATTTTTCAATGCTATTATATACGTGTGATGTATGAAAATCCATATAATTAACTTTATATGGTAATTGATTGGGCCTTATTCCAATTTAGAGGATAAAGAATATTATAAAGTAAAGGTTCATGTGTTGACTGTACTCATCCGTTGAGATTAGTCATGTGATGAACGGAATATTTTAACAATAAAATTTACATCTTTATCAATATAAAACAAAGGTTCATGTGTTGACTGTACTCATCCGTTGAGACTAGTCATGTGTTGAACGAAATATTTTGAAAAAGAAATATTTGAAATAGAATATTAGAAAATAGAAATATATGGAGCCGTGTTGATTAGATTGACGCCATTTTGACGTGAACGATATTTATATCGATTTTATTCATTTTAAAATGAATATTGAATAGTGATTTCGAAATCGAATATTTTGAAATGGAATTTGATTTCAATTGAACATATAACGAATTTGAATTGAATGGAAAACGAAATGAATTTGATTTGAATGGAAAACGAATTGAATTCGAATTGAATATATAACGAATTTGAATTCGGATTGAATATATAACGAATTCGAATTCGAATTGAATATATAACGAATTTGATTTCAATTGAATATATAACGAATTTGAATTGAATAGAAAGCGAATTCGAATTGAATTGAAAAGAAAACGAATTCGAATTGAATTGAATTGAAAAGAAAATGAATTCGAATCGAATTAAAATCGATTTGAATTGAAATCAAATAGAAGTGAAAGTAAAAAGGGATTTATAATAGAAAATTCAATTTTGATTTGAATTTGAAATAAAGGTTGAAATTGTTTTTGAAACGAATTCAAAACTATTTATAAAATTCGTTTTAAATAGGAATCTACGAAATATATATTATATATATTATATATATAATATAATGGCCTGAATAGAACGCGCCGCGCCGCGGCAGTTCGCGAATTTCGACCATTAAATTCAAACGGACATTACGGGAGATCCGACCGTCGGATTCTCCTAAAACCAGAACCGTTGGGTTCGTATCGAAAAGAGCTTTCTAAAGAATATTAGAAATTTGAAATCTAACGGTTGGATTTGGATATACGTCCAAATCAAATTTGGAAAAGGTCGCTGTAAGTGCAGTTCGATGGCCGTTGATGGAAATCGACTGTACGGGCCTTGATAAAATTATTAAAAATAGTAATAATTTGTATAAAATCATAAGAAATGATTTGGGAAAAATTGGGATGTAAAACTCCATATTCGAAAAGATAAAGATTGATTTTCATCAAAATGAACTAGTTTTGAACTGAAATTAAAACCCATTTATTTTTAAATAAATAGATTGGATTTGAAATGGGTTTAAATAGAATTGATTCATGGGTTTATCGTGAACTGTGTTTTAAATAACACTAGTTCTTTAACCCGATAAATAAATAGAATGTGATTTGGGTTTGTCGTGAACTGTGTTTTAAATGACATTGGTTCTTTAACCCAGTAAAAGGAGTTTTAATGAATCCGCAATTAGATTGAAATGTGAATTGATAATCTAAATTATCAAAATTGGCAAATGAGCGAGAATGGAGTATCACCAGTTTTGCTCCAAGCGATAGTTAAATCTTTAATTAGATTTGAACGTGAAATGGTAATTAAATTTACCGATAACACCGTGGTGTTAGATATGGAGTATTACCAGTTTTGCTTCATGGGATGAATAGGTTGGGATTGGGAAATAAAATAAATAATTACTCCGATGTGATTCGCTAATCTCGACTAGTTTGGAAAACCATAATTTGGTTTGAAATGACATCCAAAGGAAGATAAAAGGATAAATTTTAAAGAATTTATCTTGAATAAAATTAATGGGGACCTTTCCCTAAGAATTGAAATTTAGAAACTAGCTGAAGGTTAGTTAAGAAGAATGGTTTCCTGGGTATTGATGTGATGTTGGTTTCGGCCTTCGGGATTAATATTTGGGGGATTGCTCTCTTACTGATTACGTTTAGTGACTAATGAATTGGAATGAGGCGTATGTTGTGTTTGTGTTACATTTGTTTTAAATATACGCGGATTGTTCGGAAAGTCCGGGTTTATACCCATTCTGAATAACCGATTCGACGATATGTCGAAGATGAAGATGGTGGTCGAAGGCCGGAATTCTTCACATCGTTTGGATAATTACTGATGATCCTGATTGGGCTGTACACCCAAAAGGATGGAAATAGTTGGTGGTCGTCCAGATATACTTGGAGATGGATGGATATGCGAGGAAAGTGCCTCCGGTTTCGTTCAGACCCAGAACGGACTTGTAAATGGATTGTGTGTCAGACATTGGATTTTATTCTGTGTTGATTTATTTCTATTAAATATACATCTGTTTGGCGGCGGAGAATTTATTCTTTTGCTTAACGCCCTTCTCTGAGACGTATGAGCTCAGAGGTTGTATATCGATGGACATCAGTCGCATGGCATGAATTGCCTGTGTGGCACGTTAAGATGCAATGATCAAGGCTTTTGTTGAAAAGCAGAGTCTTGTGGTTGATGATCAAAGCACGGCCTACATGGCAGCTTTGTGTATAACGTGAATTCGCGAGCCTCACACCTCGGTATGAGTCAAAAACGGGATACGAACTGCAGGAAGAGCACGACGTTTCTTTCTAGCTTTGGTAGTGTCAGTGACTTACCAGCCCTGACATTTATATACATTTCACCTATGTGGTTGTTGGATGAGGCGCCTCGATTTTAGGTCTGTAAGGACCGGGAAACGTGTGTTCAGGAATTGCCAATCCTCTAACGTGAGGACCGGCCCTGAAGCATCCAGGATTGCCCAGAGTGTGTAGTCCTGAGACATTTGCTAGAGTGTCTCGAACGCGGAGAGGAGCTTGCCCCTTTCCTCGACTCATGACGGAAATCCAATTTCCAATACGTGTATTGCGGTTTTAATTGTAGAACTAGTATGGCGACATAGTGGTATGAGACATTCATGCCGCCTATGATTTATAGTTATGATTGAAATTGTTTTGACACAATACACTTATTATAGTATCAAATGATTTATTTTAAAACGTACCAAGCATGTTTGGCTATTATAAGGGAAAACCCTATCCTCTGGCTTGCGTTGCATTGTGTGATGGGACCTGGGTCTTATAATAGCTTCATTTTTCGAAAAAGCATTGCATTGTTTATTCTATGCACTGGTATTCTTGGGAGGAAACCCGTTCCGTGTTATACGGCGTGGTCCCTTGAATTACTCTCTTTTAAAGTAAACTGTAAATAACTGTTTTAGTTCTCACACCAGTCACATGACTGACCTGGAGTTTATTGTTTTAATCTAAACTCTGGGTGCTCCTATTTTCGACATGGGCAGCTAGCAGTTCTGGTTTTGCAGATTTATATTCACAGGATCCTGGTTTACAGCTGGAATGATATCCGGAAAGCTCTGTATCCGTATATCACCTTCAGTTGTGCTTTGTATTATTTTCCGCTGCTATTTAATTTATTGTAATCTCTGATATTTATCGAATGTAATTTATTCATTCATACTCCGTATATTCTTGTATCTGATGGAATTGTTGTAATAGCAATGAAATGTTCTTCCGTCTGCGTTCTATTTTGTCCTGTTCTCAAAACGATCAGGAGTTTCGAACGGTCTACATCGGTTTAACGATTGATTCGGATCGAGCGAAATTCCAGGCCGTCACAAATCATATGCTAGTTTGAATATGAATCTTATGAAAGTCCGTTTTTACATATGTTAATTCGTATTTGAATTTTATGCAAGTTTGGGATGTTAAATCATATGCTAATTCATATGTGAATTTTATGCAAGTTTGGGATGCTAAATCATATGCTAGTTTGAATATGAATCTTATGCAAGTCTGTATGTGAATTGTACACAAGTTTATATGTGAATCAAGTATATACATATGCTAGTTTATATGCAAAAACATGTGATAAATTCATATGCAAGTTGTAGGAATCCACATGCAAGTTCAGGTGAAAATTATATTCACATTTTTAGGTAAAAATTATATTCACATATGCAATTTTAGGCGAGACCCATAATTCATATATGCAAGTTCACAATTTCTTGTTTAGATCTATATTCAGATCCATGGTAGTTTATGCAAACATATGATTCTATGAGTCCATTGTATATGCAAATTATTGGCTATGCAAATTTATGTTATAATTCTCATTTGCAAGTTACATCTATTTTATGTGTTATGCAAGTTGTGATGTTTCTTTCTTTTTATGAGTTAAACTATTTGTGAGTCTAACATATATCATATTAAAACGTACGAGCAGGGTGGGGACAATGGGAAAATATTAATTATGTAAATTGTGAATTGGCATAAAAATAGCTTTAAAAGCGAAAAATTAAATTTAGACATTAAACGGGTATAATTTATATACCTAAAAATTATGGACATAATTTAGGTGACAATTATAGACATAATTAATTTGGAAATTATTAACAATTTGAATAGGGATAACTAATTCATATTGGGGTGAAATAATTTGTAATAATAAACGCCTAAGACACGAGGTTAGACTCATTTATGGTGTAAGACTGCCCGGACCCGCCCGGCAAATCCAGCAACCACAAACGGTAGTCTAATGAGAGAGGTCAAAGGCATAAATTAAATGCGTAACAGTTGTAAAGACACGAGGTTAGACTCGTTTGCGATATAGACTGCCCCGACATGCCCGGCAAATCCAGCAACCACAAACAGTAGTCTAATGTAAGAGGTCTTACAAGGTTACGGTTATAATGAATTAAGTAACACTTAACCAAGATAAACATGTGGTGGGACATAAGGGTTAAGTAGGTGACATGGGTGACATGTGAAATACGATTAGAAACACTTAACCAAATTGAAACATGTAAGAAGAAATGAATAAGAAGAGGTTAAGTGGAAAATTCTAGTGGGGACCAAGCATAGGTGGAAAGCTTGTGTCAAGCATGGGGGACCCTTTTCAAACCAGTAACCCATTGAGTATCTTTATGAGCTCGAGTTAGATCGAGGACGGGACACGCTTACTGGGTTTGATTATAAGAGGTCAAAACGGGTTAACGGTGGCAACGCAAGTCCAACGTGGTCGTGTGCGTGCGTGGGCCCGGGTGGTCGTGTGCGTGCGTGGGCCCGGGCTGGTAGGTAAGACATTGTTGCATCGTGTAGATATAAGTCGTGCATCTTTAGTGGTATCGGGTTGCCACTTTGGGGAGTGATACACCCCACTGTGGGACCAGCACAGGTATCTATGAGTTAGGGAGCCGATCGCTTGGGGGTAGTGGGTACAAATAGTGGATATAGGGGCAGGCGACACCTATAAAGGCAACTAGGGGTACACAAAGCTACCATTATGATTATTATGTTCAGTATGTGGGATCAACTTTTAGGGTGACTAGTAGTGGTGCAGTATAGTAATCATTCTATAGTGATTAGGAGCGAGATTAACACCAGAATATTCCACTTTTTTGTTTGTCTTGCCCACTTGTTTCACAGTCATTCCTTGTTTTAGCAGTTTATGCCTTATCCTAATTACTTTAATAATTATATTGTTAAAGTTATTGTACTCGCCGGACTTTATGTCTGACCCCCTTTATTTTCGCCTCTTTTCTTCCTCCCCCCTCCCCCCCCCCCCCCAGGTTCTTAGTGTAGGACTAGTACTAGTGGAGCTTGATTTGGATCTTTTTCACTCTTTGGAAGTGCTTGGATTGCTGAAAGTAAAGTTCAACACGTCTCTTTTATGGCTACTTATGTTGGGGTTATGCTTTTTACTTTATGTACTCAGAAAACAATTTGTTAAGATGGATATTAAGTGTACTTGGTTTTATTGTTGGTTTATGAAGTTGTTGTAATCAAACTATTTCTCTGCTGCAATAAAAGTTGTTTTAAAATTTTCAAGTACCAATATATGTATTGGTCTTGTTATATTCTATTCTATAGCCAATAATACTCCATGAAAGTTAATGCATTCCCTTTGAGAGTGACATTAATGGATGTGGGATATTACATGGAGTCATCTTAATAACGTTCACGGTGCTATCAAACAGATGGAGAAGGCTCTTATAAATGGAGAATAAAACCTCACACAACTTGCCGATAATACATCAGTAATTTATTAATATAATTTCCAATGTACTTTTTTTGTCGGTGTTTTAATTTACTGTTGATATTTGCTTGGTTAGGTTACAAAATACACAGTCCAAAATGGAACATCTGCTTGTTTCCTGCACGACAAGGACAATGCTAGCGATACATGGATGGATTCGAAGGAAATAGATTCTTTTTGCCAGCATGGTCGATAAGCATCCTTCCTAACTAAAAGTAAGAAGTATATAACACTGCTAAAATCACAACTCAAACTTCAGTGTTGGTAAAGAATTATGGAATTATGTTTTCTGTATAAAATTATGGAGCAAGTTATGAAAAAACACCTACCAGAATAATTGATGGTCCGGTACAATTAATTGTGCATAATGCTTATACAAATTCGAACTCTTTTGCAAATTCAAGTGCTTCTGGAAATGTATCATATGATTTGTCGCACAATACATGGAGATACATGATCGGATTGGATGGTGAAAAGGTGAAAAATCACCTTGAGAATTTTAGTGAAGGCCATAAGTGGGTTAAAGCTAGATTACTGCTTCCATAAACAGGCCATTCACCTGGTATAAGGTACATTATACATATATATCATTTTGACATATGGTTAACAAATTGTTATAAGGGGTACAAATTACCATCTAGTGTTTGATTTTGTAATATGTAACATGCAACATTTAAAACTCCATTAGGAACAGATCTCGTACTCGTGGATTTACTTGGAATTGGTAAAGGAGAAGCTTGGGTTAATGGAAAGAGCATTGGACGATACTGGCCTTCTTACATTGCAAAGAAAGATAGCCGCACAAAGTACAACTATAGAGGAGAATTTACTGTTGGCCATTCACACAAAACCGGATGCAGAGAGCCCTCACAAAGATGGTGATTTTCATTAATCTTCTACTTATACCTTTTCATTTTGGTAAATTTTTAAGCGTGACTAATTCAAATAAAATAGGTAATATGTGCCATGGGAAATTTTAATTACCGACACGCACAACACATTGACGTTATTCAAAGAAATTAAAGGCAATGTAATAGTAGTAATCTTTCAAACAGTAACAATTGGTGTGGTTTATGGAACAATTTCGAAGCATGATACATTGTCATTAACATGTCCTGGCCGAAGAATATTGAAAATTGAGTGTGCCAGTTTTTGAAAGCTTGAAGATACATGACAAAGCTCCTAGAAAGGCACTTGTGAATCTTCTCTATTTTTAGATAAGATTCAGTAAGTACGATTATGGCTGTCGGTTTAGTTTATATTTTCATTAGCGTCTTCTACTTATTTTCTCTAACAATATTTTCTGTATATTTAATGCAGGAAGGCATTGGTTCCAAATCGTGCGAAATCAAAGCTGGTGAAGATTCTCTTGGTATAATTTCTAGTGTCTGCAGTAGAAATGCTGCTAAGAAGCTATCAGTCTAAGCAATTTGCAGGTAGTTTTATTTATTTATTTGTAAAGTTGTTTTCAGACTATTGCGTTTTAGTTGTCTTCTATTTTAGTCAATAATATTATTAGGCTGTTTGTTTGATCTAAGAACTATTATGCAATCCTGTTTGATATCAATGTCAAGTTTGATTAATTTGTACTTTCTTTTGTATGTCGTATTTATCTAAGATAAGTTTTGAGCTTCACTGTTCCAATTACACTTCCTATCTGCTATCAATTTAAAAACAGGAAAAATGGAAGCTTAGAAATGAGGAACAAACTCGCAAGTCAGGTCATATCTTAATTTAGATATTTCTCTTTGCTTGGTTCAGTTTAATTTGCTCATTGGGATGTTGCTTTTACATAAGCCACAACTTAGATATTTAAAGATAACTATTCTATTCTTTACTCATCTTCCCCAAATTTTAATTTCATTCTAAACTTCACTGAGAACATCTCCTTTTCAAAATAGCATGTTATAGCCATATATTGTATCAAGCACTTGATGAACATAATTCTACACTGTTGTTTCATCAAAGAGTTTTGAAGATGAGGGAAAAGCTTCTAAACAAAGAAGCTGGACCGGACATGGCTGATTTTGAAGCCCAGTAGAAGCAAGCACCATTACGGAATTATGGTAGGAGAAGAAGATTTTAAAATGTACATATTGGTAAACGTGCACAAAACTGAGTGCTTTTTTTTTACTTTAGGCTATATGTATGTGTGGCATATTTGTGATTAAAAGATACGTTGAATTAGACCTCAGCAACTTATATATAAGCAAAGATCGTACATATGTAATGTAGGCTGAAGTCATCAATAAAACCTTACAAATTCTACCTTATTGCTGTTGTGTCTCTCTTCTTATTTTGGATCTCCTTTCTTTTCACCAAGGTGATCACCTTGTTTCTATTGATCCTCTTATGCCGATCTTCATTTTCGTCTTCCCTTTCCGCAACTCAAAACCTCTTATTCCCTTTGTTTTAAAAACCCTGCAGCGATCACCCATTTTCTTGTAATCAATCTGCAGTTATCCGGTCCCCTTCTCCCCTGCATTTTCTTCTACTGCGAAGAAAACCCACTTCCCTAAACACCCTATTATCTTCTCCACCATCTTATTTTCCAACCACAATGCTATAGCATGCATCACCCATCAATTCTTCGGACATAACTATTTACGCGTCAGAATTTCATGTCTCACCCACATCCATGCATCTGTACAAACTTTGCCCACACTCATTCAGACCACCAATCATTCTTCATTTTTTAGTATACGGAATAATATTGTCTGGTGTCATGTTGTTATGCCTATTGACTACTCAATTTCTATTCCTATGCATAGTTTTTGTGACCACTTTTGTTTTTTGTTTTTCCCCCCTTGTGATACGCTTTCTTATGCATTGAGCTCTTGCTTATCTTAATTCGTCCCAAGAACGTTTTTAAAGGTGGTTTCAATGCTTGTCGCATATTTTTTTCTCTTTACCATATATTTTAGTTTTGTGGATGTTAGCGGTTTCCTGTTTTTATTCCAGTACAACACTGAAGTCATTTTTGTCCTTTAATCTGCTAAAGATAGTTTGGAGGCTCCCAAAACCCTGAACATACATAAGAGCGGAATATGAGTTTACCCCAAAATTTACATAGTTTGGAGGATACAAGCTTTGTATCCTCCAAATTTACTCCAAATAACATACATAAGAGTGGAATATCAAAGCTAAAGATAGGCAAAAGGGAGAGTATGCCGAGCAGGTGGAATATGAGTTTATCCCACTTGTCTACAATGACTAATCGCTTCGTGGATAGTAGAATTCAATGCCCATGCCCGAAACAATTCTCAAACTCAACTGTGGAGACACAATAGCTATAGCTAAAACAACCAATGCTAAGTAACATTTGTCCTTTGAGCCTATTCACATTCAAGAGACCAATAAAAACCCGAAGTCCCTGAAAACACAACAATTAATGTGTTTATCGGTAGCCCCAAAAATAAAAATTACACAAACATTATTACTAGTGGGAATGCACGTCTATCAGCTAAAGATACTTTGGACGATCTTTAAACCCTGAAGCCCCTTTAGGTGTTGGTGGAGGAGATTGCACAACTCACCCAGCAGCAAAAGGAAGGGAGTTGGCAACATTCAGATGAGAAGACTTTCGATGAAGATGCATAAATTCGTATAAGTATATAATATTGTTGATAAGAAGGATATACACTAGTACAAAATATGTCTAGTGCATCGCCTCATCTGCTTCTGTTGTGCTAATAACTGAAGCAACTACTATCATTTGCTTCGGTTTTTTAACAACCGAAGCAAATGCACTGAAGCAAATAGCATTACTTGCTTCGATTGCGCTCACAACTGAAGCAAATAGTATAATTTGCTTCAGTTATGTTACCAACTGAAGCAAATGCACCAAAGCAAATAGAGCTATTTGCTCCCATTGTCCTTACGACTGAAGCTAATGATGTTATTTGCATCTGTTCATAAGGAACCGAAGCAAATACACCGAAGCAAATAATGCTATTTACATCGATTATTTACGAAGAAGCAAATAAACTTAAGCAAATAGTTTATATACCAATAATTATAAATAACTTACATATGTCATTTTTATTGTTTATTACAATGAATGATTATGAATAAATAATTTATATTTATTAAATATTACAAATAGTCAATAATTATTTCATTTTAATTTATTATAGCTATTATTAATAATCAGTAAATTACAGTTATTATTTATTAATCGATTTCAATAACTAATAATAACTAATAGATAATAAGTATTTAATAATTAATATATAATTAGTCAGTAATATTTAACAATCAAGAAGTAATATTTATTAATTATTAACTTAATTAATAATGAAAAATAAATAAGTATTAATATTTGGGAAAGTCAATTTAGACACAAATGTTTGACATAAATTAAGGGGCACAAAACATGAACAATAGGATCATCCCATGATTTGCACCCCTCACGTAAATAAAAATTAATCATGTAGCTGTGATTTCGTGTCTCATTATTTGTATCAAACTTTTGTGTTCATATTGCAACTGCCTTAATAATTATATGGTGTTTAAGGCTAATATTTAATTGTTAATTATAAAATTTAATGATTTTGAAGTGATATTTATTATTTGATGATTAATTTTAATTAATTATTAATTAACAATTACTACTAAAAATTAATACATAGTTGATAATTACAATATTTACTTGATAAATCATATTTAATATAAAAAATAATAATAGAGATGTAATACTTTAAAATTATAATTCATAATCATATCTAATATTTGATAAAAAGTTTAAAAAAATTTAATTTTTCTAAAATAAATTAAAATAATTAGTGTTCGTTCAAATTAAAGAAAAATAAACAGGAAAAAGAAAACTTATGTGACTTGCATTTAAAGTATGAAATAATATGAAATTAATAGTTTAATATTACCACATTATAATTAATATTATTTCATATATAATGACTAGTTAATAACCATCAATAATAATACTTTCAAAGCTAAGTGCGTCTTTTCCAAGATCGATGCAAATTTAACACAACTGGACCTGCCACGCACGTTCAATACATGCAAAATTAGAAATATGCCATGCACGTTTAAAATAAAACTAAACATCTCATATGTACCTACCGCACTGAAACCCGACCCAACAACTAGACAAACAAAGGTATCATAGCGAAAAAACTAGGCAAATTCTATTTGAACCACAGAATTTGCTGAGTAAACCCAGCTAATCCGAAAGAACAAGGTAAACCCAATGTTTTGCTGAGTTCACCCATGTATTATTTAAAAAAAGACATTTTTACCCTCTTTTGTAGGACCCCTACTAGATTCTTTACTCCACCTCGTAGAGCCCCTACAAGATTCTTTACTTTACCTCGTAGAGTCCTAAGAGGTAAAGTAAAGAATCTCGTAGGGGCTCTACGAGGTGGAATAAAGAATCTAGTAGGGGTCCTATGAGGTATGCTGAAAATTGGAAAAAAAATATTGTAAAGTATGGGCAGTTTTGTCCTCGTTTTTTCTGGGTACACTCGGCAAATTCTTGGGTTTGTTACAACCCTAATCAAAGAACTGCCGGACCACGAGCTAATGGCGACTCAAATTAAATGAGGAAAAGGAGAAAATATCTGCTCTCTTGGCTCCATCCTAAAGCTTAGATGCGATCCATAGCATGGTTCATGGGATTTGACTATTAGCCCAGATCGGCCATCACTGCTGCTGAAGTTTCTCCGAAGGCTCTCTCGAATCGGTTACCTTCCTCTCCCTAGGTAATGACAGTTACTAATTTTTTGTCTATAGAAATTAGAAATTTTCATTGAAATCGATTTAATATTATTTTGATTGAATCAGGTTTTGGAATTCACTGGAAATGCAGCAAGAAATAATGAGAAGGCTAGATTTGTTCCACGGCACGTTCGGTTGGCTGTCAGAAATGATCAAGAGTTATCGAAGCTTTCGGATATTGTTACATTCTCCAATGGAGGAGTCATGCTTAATATTCACAATTTTTCTCTCGACGAAGGCTGTATCTTCCTAAGCTACTACTGAGGACGAATAGATGGTATGATATTTTTACAAAATTGAATTTTCACGAGACGATCTAGATGCAGCTTGTTTTCCTTTCCTTTTTAATCTGTAGATTTAATAGGTATGTTTTTTTTGAAATGTTTGGTTCTTTAGCGGGATATAGAGATGTTATGATTATATTTTTTATCCTATAAACATAATAGTTGTTCTAATTATAATTTTGCACCGGCCTCTGTTTTCCTTTTTCCTAGCGTAATGCAGAAAATAAAGCGTATCTTACAATTTTACGAAGGTAAGTGTGTATTGTTTGTTTTCAGAATTTCATGTGTATGTAATTGCCCATTTAGAGACATTCATTTCGGTAGATTATGGCGTGAGACTGCCATAATTACTTATTGATTTATTATTATATTATTTGTGCATGTTTTAGCTTATATTGTTTTCACTCTGAATATTTATGTAGAAGTCAATCAGAGCATTTTGGTTTTAGCTAGGGATGAATTATGGGATATTCTGCCAAATGAGGTAAGTTTACTTTTTTGATTTTTTTATGTATTGATTTGAGTTTATCTGAGTGTTTTTTTGGTTTTGTTTACAATCTTTCAGAATTGGGTATACATGGTGGAAACAAATATATAGCTAGTTCCACAAAAAACGTGCCTTAACAAGGATTACGGGAAAAAATAAGGTTTTACATGACCACCCTGTTTCCATTTATTCAACCTTTATTGCCTTTGCCTATTTTATTTTCTACATTTCTAGACCTGAGAATTTTTCTAACTCAAACACTTCCCATAGACTGTTGTGTATTAGATACATCAGTTATATGTTATCTGTGCCATGTAAAATCGAATTAAATTACCTGTTTGTGATGTTATTGCACAAATTTCAATTATAATTTGTCTATTTACTTATGGGATGTGACTAAATTCCTTCGTTACTATCTCCTAAGTTTGATGTTTTTAATGGTTAAAAATTATTCTTTGTAACTGCATTGGTGTTGCAGTCAACTGGTGCAACACATGGTACTCATAGTACCCTTCAGTTTGTTCTCCCTATTTTTCAACATTTCTATTACCATAGTATCACTCCTTATTCGTTCAATTTCATATCAACTCATTAAACATATGAACTGTTCTTGATAACCACTTTTTACTAAGTTTCATCATTGGGTACATCAACTGTCTGTAAGTGAACTAAAATAAGGTGAACAATTATATATGGGGGCGGCTATTGGGACACATAACTAGACACAAACATTGAGACACAAAATCTTGATCATTGGATTTTTTTGTCTTTATGTGGAGAGTTGGAATTCAGGGGGAGATCCAATGATGTAGATTTTGTGTCCCCTTATTTGTGTCTATATGTTGTGTTCAAATAGACTTTCCCATTATATATTCAACATGCCACAAACGCACAGTTATATATTCAACTGTAACTTTGCCTTAACGTTACAGGATCATGGAAGTCTAGCATATCCCATACAAATTATCTTATAGTATAAATGTAAGAAACATAAATTTTTGGAAAAGCGGCAATGAATTAATGGGCCGATAATAAAATTCCAACATGTCCAACTTAGTAAAGAGAGATGGGACTTAGGCTGGTTCTATTTCGTCACCATTAAATCATTTTCTGAATAAAGGCAAGAATCGTCTCTACTGTTATCAAGGTATGTCAAAAAATAAATTTTACGCAAATTTTATGTTACCTACAGCAATTAGCTTGACTTCATTCCATTTCTTTGCTTCAACTGAATTTTTATTTTCTTGTTGTAAATAACTATCAATAATATTCATAAAAAAATAACTTACTACTTATATGATCTGACAACATTAGATGGATACTATGAACAATTAACTATGTAGATTCCAATTAATAAACATAATAACATGACTTTGGTAGTATGAATACATCAATTTGAAAGGCTGGACGAACATGGGAAAAATTTTGTGGACATCAGCATTCTAAGTTTGCGATGCAATAACATCAAAATTCTGGTTTTGCACTAGCATTTATGCTTTTATTTATCTAAATGTCATATTGCTATGTTTCAAATCAGTGTTAAAACTAGCTTGATATGATTCAATACTTGCTAATGTGTGGTTAATTGCTGTATATAGGGATATGTGCACTGAACAAAATTCTCATATTAAACCCTTCCATTGTAATCCGTAGTCTACTGCTAGGTTGGCACCTACTACGATAATTGTTCATTTACATGACTATGTTACTATAAAAAATTAAACATCATATCTGGCCATAGCTACTCAATCAAACTAGCCATGCAATTGTATGTCTTCTAATTATGTGCACAAAGGATGTCTTAACTAAGTACTGCACATCAACATTTTCAGCGTCATACACCGTCACTTACCATTTGTGATTGGAGAATGAACTAAACAACACATCGCACTTTCTAGTTATGGCATATAACTCAGTTTGTCATTTTTAACTTGTTTTCATTGTTGGTTGGTCTTGATTTGTTGTTGCCTTGTCTTTATTTCTATGAGTAACCTTCTGCATTGTCTTTTTTGGAGTATATAGGATAGGAAGCCCACTGGCGAGTTAAAAGGCTTGCAACAATTATTTTTTCATCTGAGTACTTTTTTTTGAACCACTTCTTACATGCACAAGTGGTTTTACAGAATAAATAATGATAGTGCAATATTTTGTTTTATTTTACCCTGTACCGTTAATTTATGACTATCAACATTCTAACAGGTGAAAATATGATTTCAGAGACATTCTAAAGCCCAATGGAGTCTGGGCACCATCTTCAGTGAGAGCTTGGCTTAATTCTGAAAGTTTGCCTTTAGTGGGAATTTTGCAAATATTGCATTGTTCTTTCTGGAAAATTGTTGATGCATCTTGTTTTGTACTTGCATGTTAAGGGGTCCATTATGTGGTATTAAGATAGGATTAACATTAACAATAAATTATATCATTCTATATTATGCTGATGTACATGATTTTAGTGCTATCAATGAATGATATTCGTGCATTGTCCATTTTATATCCATTGTGTGATATATCATATAATTGCAGGTGACAATTTTTTATGTTGATATACGTTTATATTGTTGCATGGTTAAGGGTCATTATTTTGTTAAAGAGGTTTTTTTGCTTCTGTTGTTATCATAACAGAAGCAACAAGCAGGGTCATTTTTTTAGCTAATGGTGTACTTTTTTGCTTCGGTTTTTAGTAGAACGGAAGCAAAAAAATAAAAAATAATTCTTGCTTCGACTAAATAACAGAAGCAGCAGACTCTGGTCTTTTGCTTCTTCTGCATTTGCTTCAGTTATAGAACCGAAGCAATATGGGGTAAATAACCGAAGCAACAGACCTATTTTGTAGTAGTGATAGAGCTAGTGAGCGATATCCCTGACAGCATCGATGATATAAATAAATTAGGCATCAACCTTAAGAATGATATGTTGTAAAAAAATAAATTAAAAGCAAACTGACCTCTAGACAAATTAGGCATCCACCTTAAGAATGATATGTTGTAAAAAAATAAATTAAAAGCAAACTGACCTCTAGACATAATTTTCAAGTTTCCAGGTTAAAAAACGAACAGAGCACCTTCAAACTAAAGAGCTTCCAATCTCTGACACAAACTGGTTTTGATAGAATATGAGAGATAATGTTGTATCAGATAGGGGATTTATTTTTCTCTATTTATACACCACTACCCATCATCGTGGGTATTATCTCAAACGGTAAAGCTGTTGATTTGCTCCTTTTGAAAAATATCTGATAAGAATGCTTCTGCTGTAGAGAAAAACCACATATCGTTTTGTTGTTTTTTTTAGGCACACATATCATTATCTTTAAAGAATTAAACACGTGTCTAAGATTCTCCCACATGGTCCATAGGACATAGCAAAATGATTTTTCTCACTTGGCTTCTAAAAACAACTTTCCTGCTTAAAACTGTATTTTCAATTAAAAAAAAACTAGTACAAAAATCATGGTGGAAAATAAATTCATTTGAAAATCACCTTTTATGCATCACAGTACAATAACTTTGACTGAATTGAACTTTATTTCATAACTTCTTCACGAGGAAGTTAAAATACTCATCCCAGTCCATATGTCATTTAATAAAACTTTATGTATACAACTGAATCCATATAAAATGACAGTCTTTTATTCTGTAAAATGCACAAGACAATACTTAAACACCAAAACAAAAACTTGACATACTAAAAAGTCTCATATGCTCCACATGATCTTTATATAAATTTTCTAGAGTCAACGCAACCAACAAAATTTGAATCTGAATACCCGACAACTTCTAAACATATGGATTTCATATATGTGAGCATGTAGTCCTTAGTTCCTTGTAGATACCTTAATACTTTGCTCTCCAGTTGTCCATGCCAGGATTGCTTTGATATCTACCTAACATTCCAACTGGAAATGCAATATCTGATCTTGTACAGACTTGGGCATACATTAAATTACCGACAACATATGCATATGGAATGTTTCATTTGTTCCTTTTTCACATTATTTCTCGGGCACCGACTCAAACTGAATTTATCTCCTTTGATTATGGGTGCCGCACTTGGTGAGCAATCTTTCATGTTATATCTTTCTAAAACTTCATTGATATAGGACTTTTGAGATAGCCCTAACATTCCTTTAGTTTATCCCGATGAATCTCAATGCCAATGACAAATGATGATTCACCCATATCTTTCATATTAAATTTTTTTAGAAAGATATTGTTTAACTTTATAGAGTAAACTCAAGTCACTACTTGCTAACAAAATGTCATCTACATAGAGAACCAAAAATATGAATTTTCTCCTAGTGACCTTAAGATATATACATTGATCAACAGTGTTTTCAGTAAAACCGAATGAAGAAATTACATTATGAAATTTGAAATACCACTCACGTGAAGCCTGTTTTAATCCATATACTGATCTCTTAAGTATAAAAACATGACGACTCATTTTGTCTGAAGTAAATCCTTCAGGTTAAGCCATGCAGATTTCCTCTTTCAAATCACCATTAAGGAATGTTGTTTTCACGTCCATTTGATGAAGCTCCAGGTCATATACCATCATTGCTTCTTCTTTGGGAAAAGAAGTTCATGACCCGTGGGATACTAATGTCGTGATTATTTTTAATGAGTCTGTAAAGGCCCGTAAATCCGTACCAATTTGAGCTGACTAATATCCTACACATTCAACTCAAAGTGCACGAAAATACAGATCTTTACTAGAAAGAAGTTAGAGGATGAGATAGGAAAGATAGAACTAATAGAATAGAAGAACACAACTGAACAGAATCAGAGTAAACACGAATCTCATAACCAAACGAAATAAAATATATTACATACATAACTTTAAATTACAAACTGTATTGTATATACATACCATTTCAGAGCATAACACATGATATATCACAGCGGAAATAACTCAACATAACTAACAGTGAAGTCTTCTGCATTTGAGCTCCTCTAAGTGTATCTGTAAAAGCCTGAAACACTTGAATATCCGTACAAATTTGGGCACCCAAGAGTTTAGGGAAACACAAATAAAATAAACTTTGGGTCAGTCATGAGACTGGTGTGAGTAAATTTTAACCATATCGTTTAACTATGGAAATCCTTTTGAAACAAAATGATAATAGTAAGACCAGCCCACACATAAACATTGATCGTTTTTACTTTACTATAACCCAAAACACGTTGATATCAAAATTTAGTGATATTATAATAAAGTCTAATCAATATAAATAACCAAATAGTAGAACACTTGCATCTCACGTTCTACATATATAGTATATAATCAAAAACCATAGGGCGTTTATTGGAGAATGGATTTCAACAGACAAGGTATGGGATCGCCTTCCGATCAGTGTACTCTAGAGGGTATACACCTGGGTTCAACAAGAACGTATTGCAATCTGACCATATATGGTTGTCCGCTCATTTAGCTTGAGTGTAGCGAATATATTGTCATCCACGGTTGTTGGCCATCCAACCGTAATCCAAAGATACAGAATTGAAAAGAAGAACAAATGTGAATTTTCTCTAGATCAGTGACAATACACCCTGCTTGGGTATGACCCAACTAGCCATGCTGCCCACCCGATTTCTGTATTTTCCTGATTGTGAGGCTAGAGGCTACGTCTATCTTTTAGAACATCTGATCACCATTCACTTTGAATGCCACATCGTCAAATCACTAATCGATTTCTAAAAATATCACGGGTATAAAAAGCTAAGAGGAATGAATTCCTCCGCCACCAGACGTAATACCTTTAAGAGATCAACCGTACGTGATTTATTAGGTATACTCTGTCAGACACTCGTCCATACAAGTTGTCCTGGGACTGGACGAACAGAAAACACCATTCTGGAACAGAATGACCCTTGCATTTCACTCCGTCTTCAATTATCTTCAACACAATCTAATTCGCAGCACCTATGCTTATATGTAGTGGTTTTCAGATAACATATCCAACCGGTCTCTCCATATTGACAACGATGGTCAAAACCCTTCGATAGTCGGTTATTTAATTATCGAAGTAAAAACAAACATTCATTCAAATGTACAACTAAACTTCACACAACCACGGGCACTTTTTATTTAACATTCATTTTTATTGTTCAAATTCCCATATCTTACCAGATATTCCTCCAACCCTGTTTTAGCCTTTTCATACTTCTTGGAAAACATTCCTAGTTATTATAAACTCTTATTCTCCCATGTCCTAGAAAATATACATTATTAACGTTCGAAACATTTCCATTCTTTATTTTTTTTCACTTGGATAATATACCCTATCTACATTGGAAAAATATTTCCAATTTCATTATAAATATTTAATCTACCAAACGTTCACTTTTAAAACATTATTCACTTTAAAATGTGTATATCATCCCTATCGTAGAAATCTAGACACCTTTATCAAATAATTCTTTATTCAAGTAATAAATACCCTTATTTTGTTTACCGAAATCTCTTTCATTTTATATTCCCATTCCACTTTATAAACTCTGTTTCTAAGTCAACTTCTTGCTAAATCAATATCAAGTTTATAACTAAATATTGATTACATATCCTATTAAAATTTATTGGTTTAAAAATAAATATCAATTATCCTATCATATTATAATTCCTAAAAATAATTTACTTTAATACATCTGACATCGTCGAATTATAGTTCCAGTTCCTAATAGCGTTATTTAGTTCTAATCATATTCCAAACATCTAAATGATGTCATCGTTTTCAGAAACGATTCTACAATTTCTCTTTCTAAACTTATTCTTATATTTCTTTGTACAACATCGTTACTTATTACTTTAGAATAAGTGGATTTCAAACCATACTGTTCTCATTCCCTAGGAAATAGTGCTATATATAAAAACCACGCTTAAGCTTGGTCAACAATGTTAATTTATCATTATAGTTCAATAACTTTCAATATGTTGCAATATTCCCTTTATAACTAATCTTGACTTCTCTTTCCGTTACAAACTGATACCATTCCTCGATAATAGTGAAGCCATTCAAGTTGGGGTATTTTATTTACCTCTCAGACCTTGATCGACAACGTTCTTATCTTAGAACAGATATGAGTCCGTAACTCTAAATTTCTTATTACTAATAATATCAATTAAATCGTATTTCTTGTTTATTTTAAATATGGTTTTAAGACGCCATATGCTTATTTTGAAAGCTCGATTGTTTATAAGTATTTATATTAAGTGTTAATTCTTCGCTTCATCTTCCTTATATAATTCCAATTATAACTTCTTTACCCAAGTCCATTAACGCTCTTTGTGGTTTGTCGCTTCTCTTTCCATTTGAATCATTTTACCTTATTTAGGTAACATCTCATTACAAATTCAATACTATCTTAAATGAATTCCTTTTAAGAAACAATTACTTTAATTACATAATAATTAACTTCATCAGTGCTGAAGTAAAACAGTTTACTTCATTATTAATTTCAAAAATAGATTAGTTGCTTACTTAATAAACAATAACTAATTTTATTAGTCCATTAATCATTTAAACTTCATTAAATGAAAAGGTCATTCATAATTAAGGAGTCCTATTTATTTAAACAATTAATTTCTAAAACCATTATTGTTTGATTAATTGAAGATTAATTAATCAAATAATCAATTTCTAACAAAACAGTTGATTTAATCAACTTCAAATCATCAGTTAATTTGTTAATTGATCATAATTACTCGTTACTATTAGATTAATAAAATTAATCTAAAATATTGCTTAATCCTTTTTGTCTTAAAATGATTATCCTTATAGGACAATTTATATCTTCATCTGATTAAAAAAATCGCTTATAATTTCTTAATAAAAATTAACTACAAAATGTTTATAATAAAACTTCTATTATAATCTAGGACTTCACTTTAATTATAAAAATATAATTTTTATAGCTTAACTTCGTTGATTTGCCTGACGACCAATCAACTTCTTGACAAAAAGATGGGTTTATAGTCGACTGTTGTCACATTCTTAATCGACATCGTCTGTCAAAATAAATGTTGAATTTCCATTCAACATTAGTATCCATACAAGGTTTCAATGTCATTTGGGTTCAAATAGTGCATATATAAAACAAACAGTACATATAAATATTAAGGATTCCGATTGGATTCCTCTAATCGGTTTCCTGTATCCGCAGATGTTAGTCAACACAATTAAAACTAATTCCATACTAGGGAATATTATAATCGATGGAATCAGTATCCAACCAATGATGTCTACATATGCAACAATATATATTATTCAACCAATTTAATTGTAATCTACCTATATGACCATCACACAACATTCAATCAATATTAAAATATAATTATAATATTTTAAATAGATCAGAGTTAGTGAATTTACTCACCTTTGCGCGTTAACCGTTAAATAACGATTTGCGTCGGTACACCGGATCAGACATTATAATTTCCAACGAGTTTCCAATGGTTTCGATCCAGTTCCAATCCACTCGGTTGCCTTCATCCCTTCAGGGCTTCAGATCCTTGCACAGTCCATCACAACATTTCCTTTTTATTTTATTTGCTTATATTATCCTTTCTTTTATCATGCTTTGTACCGTTCCATGCAACCGCCTTGTATATATCGATATTGCTAATTTACCCGGAAATGGTGTTTGTCAGATCCTGCGAAACCATCCTAGCTGCATGATTTGCTGACATATGCCCATGTTTTGTTGCAGAATTACAACACTACCCCCGTGAATTAAACACCTTTGCCTAATTCGCAGTTTCTGACAAAAAAGGTTTCGGGCGCAGTAGCAAGTTCCTGTATATATATAAGCCACGCATGGTGTAATGGTATGCCAATCTCCACCAATTAAATCCCTTATATAAATTAACATTATTTAACAATAATCTTCATCCCTTTGTTGTTCAACGCAGAACCCACAACCATGCGTTATTAACTTGACACAACCATCGCTGTTGTACTTCGCTGCTATCATCTCACAGCAGTTACAAGACAACTCCATCATATTATATGCCTTCACCTTCTCGAACTACTCCTCTTCCTCGATCCTATGCCATTTACGATATCACTTGAACTCGCAAACACACGAACCCATCGTGGGATCACCACGCCTCCTCACGATACCTGAACGCCGCGACGATCATTCCTAAGCACAGCTGCACTTTCTTTGTATTCGTTGTGTGAACAACGAACACATGTGCTCCTAAATTAAATAAACAATACCAATATTCATGCTCCTACTCACCTTTCCCCTCAGTCCATACCCAAAAATGCTCCTCTTTTCATAGTATCCTTCATCACCTTGTCGATAACCATATCTCCAGTACACACGGCAAGTACCTAACGCCCCTCAGCACGGAACTTCACGAAATCCCTCCTGCCATATTGAATCCTTTAAAACCATCCGAACACCTTTCTGTCTTCCACTTTTTACATGCTCCATCCGCATGCACACAACATGCAACAAACGCCCTTCAAGAACAGTACCTTCCTTCCAGTTCAGTGTTGCATGCCATGCACTCATGTTCTCTACCATTTACGTGAGTTCTTCCTCAACCGTGGAAAGACTTGCGTGCTCACATTCTACACACACTCTCTGTTTTTCGCTCTCATCTCGCAACTCTTAGTCTTCGTCTTCGGTAATCGTCTCGCTGCCATTCTCCAGAACACATCACCTAATTCTCACCAACCGTCAATGGTAAATTACTGAATACTTACGTTTGGATTTTATTATGGAAGATGGAATATTTCTCAAATTTTCATTTCATTTGCAGGCCTCCGGCCATGGGAGATTTGATGCTGTATTCAGTGAAAACGAACCATATATATATATATATATATATATATATATATATATATATATATATATATATATATATAAGTATTCCTTCGCATGTAAGTATTAGTTTATAGAGTAGGTTGTTTTATTTAATACATAGGTAGTGCCGATGATTTGAAAACTCATGCTTTCTTTGGCATGAAGTAATAGGGAGTACTGTTCTGCATTTTGAAAGTAATGGTTGCAGAAGACTTATGAGTGAAGGAAAATCAATATATATATATATATATATATATATATATATATATATATATATATATATATATATATATATATATATCATTACATATCAATTGTTACCTTATCTCGTTTCAGTACGGTATTGTGTTTTCTAAACATTTAATTTAATTTAGAAATGATTCAAAAGCAGCAATCCCTGAACCGTTCCATTGAGGTGTTTCTTTGTTGTTAAGAAATGTAAAGGTTTGGAGAAGTCAGATGATGTACGTATACTGTTTATGAAGTACCAATACTTATGAGCTAAGTTTTAAAGTAGACGAGGTGTATGGTTTCTCCTTACCTTGAAGGGTCCGCTAATGTGAAAAATACAGGGTGGAAAATATTTAAGCATTAAGTTACTGATAGTCCATTCAAATGTGCATTTTACTTCTTCTTTGATGATGCATTGACAAGAAATACTAGCTTGTTATTTTAAAGCTTTGATATTATAAGAATCTTGTTACATACAGTTTCGTTCACATCTGAACAGTTTAAATTATCACTACGTCTCAAAGGACTTGTCCAAAATCGAAACCGATATTTAAATATATTTAAATAACCGTTATGGCAAAAAACGATTATACCACTACTTTTCTGAATATTTAATTTGGACATAACTAATAATATATAATCCGAATATTTCGATTTTTCACTTCAATTCGAAAAATACTGTTCAATAGATACCAACGTTTCTTGTTTAGTAGAAATCCGACTAATAACGGATCTGGTACAGTCAGTTGAAGTTCAAGACGTTAAATTATGAGCTGCCGCGACATTACGAGCTCGATTATGATTATATTATAATTAATACATTCAACTGTCGTTAAAATAATATATTCGTTATTATAATTCAATTCTGAACCGAATTAAATTAAATCTATTAAATTACCCAATTCACATTATACTACAATTTAACCGTTTCCGACTGTTTCGGAAATTAAATATATCACTCCACGATTTATATTTATTAAATAATCCAAATTATTTAATTCAAATCATTTAAAATTATTAAACCAATATAATAAACTAATTATTATATTGCTAAAATTCTAGGACGTTATAGAGTCCTTTTGAGAAACTGGAGAGAATGTCTTATAGTAGTCAATACCTTTCTTTTATGTGAATTCTTTTGCTACTAGTCTAGCTTTGCGTCTTTCGATTTGTCCATTTGAGTCATGTTTGTTCTTATAGACCCGCTTGCGCCCAATATGTTTGACTTCTTTCGAAAAATCAACTAATTCCCAAACTTTATTAGTAGACAAAGAATCCATTTCTTCTTTCATAACACTATACCAAGAATTTGAGTTTTCTTTCCCTTTAATGGCTTATGAAAACGAGATCGGATCATGTTCAACACCAATATCATAGTCAGACTCTTGAAGATACACGTAATAGTAGGAAGAAATTGCACTTCTTCTATCTTATGAGGATCTTCTCAATATGGTATAACTTCCTCATTTGGAGGTTGTTGAACTTCAGTGGCAACTTGATCCTCATGGATCGAAAACTCGATTATCAATTATTCTTCTTGTACAACATTTTATGAAATCTCACGAAGAATAACAAAATCCTTTGAATGTTCAGGTATGTTTTCTTGATCTCGAAGTTCATAAAAACCTAAATTTCAAGGTTCCGTACTTCTATTAAAGTTTCCATCCTCAATATATCTTGCAAGCCTTTCTTCAATAATCTTAATATCACGGCTTCGATAATGGAATTTATATCATTTGGAATGCTTTGCATAACCAATTAAAGAACCACTGACTGTTTTAGAATCCAACTTTCTTTCTTGTGGTTTGTACATCCTGACCTCTACTTGACAACCCCAAGTGTGTAAATGTTTTAAACTTGGTTTCCAACCATTCCACAACTCGAAAGGTATTTTAGGAACTGTCTTGGTTGAAACTCCATTTAAAATATACACTGCGGTTTTGAAGGCCTCACACCATAAGGACAAAGGGAGTTCAAAATTACTAATCATACTTCTTACCATATCTATTACTGTATGATACCTCCTTTCAGCCACACCATTCATTTGTGATGAGCCAGGCATCACATAATGAGCAACAATTCCATGTTCTTCAATGAATCTTGCAAACGAAACTGCTTTTTTGTTTTTTTCATCTTTTGTATACATACCGTAGTATTCACCACCTTGATCCGATCACACAATTTTTATCATTTTTTCTGTTTTTTCTCTGTTTTCGCTTTATAAGCTTTGAAGACATTCAATGCTTCGTGCTTCTCTTATACAAGATAGAGATACACGTATCTAATGTGATCGTCAATAAAGGTTATAAAGCATTTTTAAGCATTAAAACAAGGTGTTAAAAAAATTGTGCATAAGTCAATGTGTATGATTTCTAATGTATAAGAGCTCCTTTTAGCACCCTTCTTATTCTTGTTAGGTTGTTTCCTTTTGGTACGGTCTAAAGAACTACTTAAACAAGAAAAATCAAGAGTTTGTAAAACTCCTTTATTTATCGATCTCTTTATTCTATCGAGGGAAATATGCCACAACCTTTTGTGCCATAACATAATTGAGTTCACATTAATAATACTCCTTTTCATGCCAATACAATTACCTTTTATTTAATAAACTGAAAACAAATGTTTGATCTAAAAATAATTTAAATATACCATCTTCAATTTTTTCCATTAACCCTTTTGCAGACTACTTTCAAAGAACTCAAAACTAAAACCCAAAGGAGTGAGTTTTAAAATAGAAACAAAATTTCTAGAAAATGAAGGAATGTAAAAAAAATTTATTCAAATCAAACACAAAACCAAATTTCAAAACGATCCTAAATGTTCCAACCACTTCCACATGTAAAAGAGCCATATTGCCTAAGTAGAAACATTGTTTACTTTCCGTAGGTATAGAACTCCTTGGGTAGTATTAGCAACATGTATTGTAGAACCAATGTTGATCCACCATGTATTACTAAGAACATTAATTACACTAGATTCTTAACATATTAGGGAAAGTGGATTACCTTTCTTCACGAGCCATGCTTTATTCTCACTATCCCTTTTGACATGTCTCTTCTTATTGCAGAAAAAACATTCCAGCGCTTCCTTATTGCTATTGGATTTCTTAACAGACATCGACTTGTTCTTTGCTTTATTGCAAGAAATTTGTGGCATCTTTCCTTATGCATTTCTTTGAGAAACTAGATGAGCACTTTCTTATTTCTCCTGCTTCAACCTCCCTTCTTGTTAAACACACATGATCAATAATTCATTTACTGACCACTTGTCTTTATATGTGTTGTATGAGATCTTAAATGTGCTGTATATAACAACATGATTTTTGTTTAATGATAACAAACATATATATGTTATTATAAATGTGTTTTCAGTTGTACTATTCTATTACATCACATACATAAATAATTATTTATATTGAATAGAATAATACTGCACAAGAATTTAAATATTCAAATAGTATTTTACTTAAATATAATATTTTATCTCAACATTTGAATAGTACAAATTTTCACAACTCCATTATTGTACATCTCTGTAATAAAATTCATTCAATTTCATTTAGTACATTATCTCATCACTACATTTCTCTTAGTCACTCAGTTACATACATTCATTTACTTACATACTGTCACTCACTTGTCTTTAGTGTACTTCAATGTCAGTCCAGTTACCTGCATACCTATTACAGAAACATACATAATAAACTGGAACAAAAATAATTTTAAATTCTAGCAGATATAAATTTATTTTTAAGTTTTATTTGCTTTAGAATTTTGGTGTGATTCTCATCATATTTCTTGACTTGGTCTGATGTATATATACATCCATATATATCTAGACTGCTTGTGATATTCACAGTGATTCATTGTAAATACCACAATGTAGACAATAACTCTAGTGCTCACATATATAAAGTACACATACAAAATACATGTAATACACATACATGTATATGTATATACACATATATTTTGTGCAGGGGCAATATTGTCCGACATCAGTAAGTGGACATGAACCAAGATATTCAATGCAAGTGACAGAGCACATATGGAGCAACACTTATATACAAACACACACACACACACACACACGCACACACACACACACACACACACACACATATATATATATATATAAAAACACATACACACATATGTGTGTGTGTATATACATGTATGTATACATGACAGCAAGTACTCAAGCATCAATTCAACAAGACCAATTTCTGATCCACCAAGAGTAGTATACACATGCCACTTTACAAGTTCAAGACGGCTAAATATAGCAAGGCATCATATATCAAATACAAATGTACTAGGGTATATATTCAAGATGTCAAGGGAGCATAATAGTGGCAAACGAAACAAAAAAAAATTCATCAACATGGGTCACTATAAGTATGGGTCAAGAGTAACATTAAAATAGTTAAGGTGCAACAAGAATCAACCAGAGCAAGGAATGTAAAGCAAGTACAAATATATATATATATATATATATATATATATATATATATGTGTGTGTGTGTGTGTGTGAAATATATATATATATATATATATGTGTGTGTGTGTGCGCGCGCACTCACACACAAGTGTATAACAGTGAAGAGCATGCATCAAGGCAGCAAGTATACAATGTGTACTGCATGGAGCACATGTCCAACGGAAAATTCTGGTCAACAAACTGAAGATCAATTCACCATGAAGTGACATAGCAATAACAAAATGAATTTGACAAGAACAAAGTGACATAAATATTCAAGACAGTTCAAATACATAAATGGACAAGGCACAAAACATGGTAGCAACTTCAAACTCAAGTGATATGGATTACAGAAATTCCAAGTATGATGTGTTCAAGTGAAGGTTGACAACACATGCATGCTGCAAGTATCCATGAACACACGAGTGCAACAATACAAGGAATGGAAACATCAAAATACGAACACACAAACACACACATATACACACACGTCTGTGTATATAGACATATGTATGTATATGGGAGCACCACAAAGCACTTGAATCAAGCAGCAATGCGTGCAACAACTGGTCAAATAGCACATACAACATGCACAATCACATAAGCAATGATGTACACTAGTGTGCATGCGACAAGACATTCTTTTTCAAGTGCAAAACAATACACATGAATCTAAACCGCATGGAAAGATGGTTGCAACACAAGGTGGTAATACATGGGCAGTGTACTTGAGCAATATGCACATGGAAGATGCTAAAAGTCAGGAGCAACTGTAATGGCGGGATTTTTCGACCCAGAAAATCAACATAAATACACTGTCAATTTCTCGAGCATCGAAAATACTAGGACATTAATAGAAGAATTTAGAGGGTGAGAAAGAAAAGATAGAACTAATAGAATAGAAGAAGAAAGAACTCACTGAACAGAATCGGAGTAAACACGAAACTCACAGCGGAATGAATAAATTTTATTATAACATAACTTTGAAATACAAATCTGTATTTGTATAACTACATACCATATATCAGAGTACAATACATCGTATCACAGCGGAAATAATCTCTAACTAATTTATGGTGAAGCCTTCTGTTTCCAGCTCCTCCAAGTGAATCTGTAAAAGCCTGAAACACTTGACTGCCCGTACAAATTTGGGCACCCAAGAGTTTAGGGAAAACAAATAAAATAAACTCTGGGTCAGTCATGGGACTGGTGTGAGTAATTTCCAACCATACTGTTTAACTTTGAAAATCCTTTTCAAACAAGAAGATAATAGTAAGACCAGCCCACACATAAACATGGATGGTTTTTATCTTACTATAACCCAACATATTTTTATATCAAAACCAGTGATATTATGATAATGTCTACTCAATTAAATAATCAAGTAGCAGAACGCTTGCATCTCACGTTCCACATATATATAGTATAAAATCATAAACCGCAGGGCGCATATCGGAGAATGGATTTCAACAGACAAGGTATGGGAGCACCTTATGAATAGTGTACTCTAGAGGGGATACACTCAGGGTTCAACAAGAACGTCTTGCAACCCGGCCACACATGACCGCTCACTCATTTAGCTTGAGTGTCGCGAATATATTGCCACCACGGTTGTAGGCCATCCAACCGTCAAATCCGAAGATACATAATCGAAAAGAAGTATAAATATGAATTTTCTCTAGATCGATGACAATACACCCTGCTTGGGGATGACCCAACTAGCCATGTTGCCTAGCCCAACTTCTGTCATTCTCGGTGGTGAGGCTAGAGGCTACGTCTATCTTCAGAACATCTGATCTCCATTCACTTTGAATGCCACATCGTCAAATCTGTAATCACATTTTGATTACACAAATGCACACTGGGTGTAGAATAAAGAGAAGTTATCTTCTCCCCACCAACTTGGTACATTCGTAAAATCAACGGCATGACCATTAGAAATACTCTGTCAAACACTCGTCCATACAAGTTGTCCTGGGACTGGACAAACAAAAACACACCATTCTATAACTAGACGATCCTTGCATTTAACTCCGTCTTCAATTATCTTCAGCATATCTAATTCGCAACGATTATGCCTATACGGAGTGGTTTTCGGGTAATAACCCAACCGGTCTCTCCGTATTGACAACGATGGTCAAAACACTTCGATAGTTGGTTATTTAACTATCGAAGTAAAACAACAATCATTCCAATGTTCAACTAACATTTCACAATCACGGGCACTTTTATTTAACATTCGCCTTTATTATTCGAATTCCCATATCTTACCCGATATTTCCCAAATCCCGTTTTAGCCCTTTTTACATTTCTTGGAAAATATTCCCAGTTACCAACTCTTATTTCCATATTCTTGAAAATATACGTTATCAATGTTCAATCCATTATTCATTCTTTTCACATTCCTTGGTTTCTACACTTGGATCATATATCCTATCTTTATTGGAAAAATATTTCCAATTTCATTATAAATATTTTAATCGGCCAACCGTTTACTTTTAAAACATTATTCACTTAAAAATGTGAATATCATTCTTGTTATAGAAATCTGAATACCTTTATCAATTAACCTTTTATTCAAGTAATAATTACACTTATCTCGTTTACCGAAATCTCTTTCATACTTCACATTCCCAATTCACTTTATCACTTTGTTTCTAAGTCAACTTCTTATCAAATCGATATCAAGTTTATAACTAAATACTGACTCCTATCCTATTAACATTTATTTGTTTAAAACTAAATGTTAATTATCCTATCGGTTTATAATTCCTAAAAATGATTAACTTTAAATACATTCGATATCGTCGAATTAAAATTCCAAATCCTAATGGTTTACTTCTAATCACATTTCGAACATCGAAATGCTGTCATCAGTTTCTAATACGATTCCCCAATTCTTTTTCTAAACTCTTTCTTATATTTCTTTGAACAAACGTCGTTACTTATTACACTAGAATAAGTGGATTTCAAACCAAACTGTTACATTTCCTAGGAAGTGCTGCTATATATAAAAGTCACGCTTAATTCTAATCAACAGCAGTTAATTTGTCGCTATAGTTCTAAACTTGTCATACGCTGTAATATTCTCCTTATAACTAATTACAGTCACACTTACCTTATCAACAGCGTTATTTTATTGCTATAGTTCAACTTAACATACGCTGTAATATTCTTTGTTATAACTAATCTTGACATAACAGTCACACTTATCTTATCAACAACGATATTTTATCGCTATAATTCTAAGACTGGCAATACGCTGCCGTATTCCTTTTATACACATCTTGACATCTCTTTCCGTTACAACTGTTATCGTTCCTCAATAATAGTGGAGCCGTTCAAGTTGGGGTATTCTATTTACCTCTCAGACCTTGATCAACAGCGTTCTTATCTTAGAACAGATCTACGTTTGTAACTCTAAACTCCTTATTACTTATAATATACATCAAATCGTATTTCCTTGTTTTATTTTGGAATATGGTTTTATAATACAACATCTTTATTTTGAACTCGGTTGTTTTACGATTATTTATATTCCATATTAACTTTTCGCTTTCTCTATTCCACAGTCCTATTGATAACTTCTTAATTTAAAAGGTAATTAAATCTCATTTATTTCTAACTGTTTTCATTAGATTAACTAAAGGCCAATTAATCTAATGATCATTTTCCCAATAACAGTTGATTAAATCAACTTCATTCATCAGTAACTTCGTTAACTGATCTTAATTACTTCTCATTAGATTAATATAATAAATCTAACAATATTTCTAAAATTGTTTATCTTAAATATAATTATCCAAATATTTTATCGTCGGATAATTTCTGCTTTATAAACTAATTTAAATATCAACAATCGTTTTTATTTACTATATAAAAACGAACTCTAAAATACTGGTTTATAATAGAACTTGTATTATAAATTTAAATCTTCTTTTTAATTATAAAAATATAATTTTTATAATTAACCTCGTTGATTTTCCTGACGGCCAATCAATCCTTTAACAAAACGATGGTTTTACGGTTGACTGTCACCACTTACTAAATCGATATCATTTATTTATTTATCGAAACAGATGTTGAATATCCGTTCAACATTAATATTCACATGGGGTATTAAGTATAATTCGGGTTCAAACAGTGCATACAAAACAAACAATACATATAAATATCGAGGAATCCGGTCGAATTCCTCCAACCGGTTTCCGCATCCACAGATGTCAGTCAACACAATTTACACTAACTCTATACAAGGGGATATTCAAATTGATGGAATCAGTGTCCAACCGAGGGTGTGTACATATGTAACGGTATATAATATTCAATCAAATTAATTGTAATCTACCTAATCGACCATCACACAATATTCAAACAACATAAAATATAATTAAAATATTTTAAAGTAGATCAGAGTCAGTGATTTTACTCACATTGGCGTGTTAACCGTTAAATAACGATTTGCGTTCCGTTGATTATATCCGGCACTTTAAATTCTGCCATCGTCGACTTCTTGTTGTTTTATCGGAACTGCACCTACTCATTCCCGCTGCCTTTTCCTTTTTCTTTGTGAACTGATAAATCCGTTGCTCCATCATTTTTCTTTCTTTTCTTCTTTTAAAAGCCTCATAAATATTTATAACATTCAAGCTTTAACCCCGTCGACCCATCGCCTTAACACCCTCCCGCATTTCTATTGTAATGAGACTTCCTTGTGCCCTCTCGTGTCACCTGCTCTTCCAAAAATACACTGTCCTATTCACACTTCCAGTTATGCTTCACATTATCCATTCTCTTACTGGTAAGTGGTTACCGGCAAACTCCCCTCCAACCGTTCTCAGATCAAGGGTAGCCGGTGAGCTTACCATTTCATTAATGTTTTGCAGACCTATGACTTAATTATACAGCTCATTTCACTTCTTGTTTCCTTAACCTTTGTCGATACTCCACCACAACCAGTCAAACATCCTCCAACAACTTCAAATAAACAACATCAATACCTTACTTACTTCCGCCACACAGTTGCGTTCCAGGCAACTCTACCCATTAACCCACTCAACAGCTTTGAAACCGCCTGCTATAAGTGTTTATGTTACCACCAAGACCCCACTACTCCATCACTTGTTAGGAAGACTCACCAAAGTTTTGTACTCCATTTGATTCAGCAAGCAGTTGAACCTCACCGGCTCTTTATCAATTTTCCCACATGCCTCCTGCATGAAAGCTTACGTGGCTTGCATGATGTCCCCTCCTTTTCTTCCAATGCATGTAACTACTGACCAGCATCAGTCCCACCTTGTTGCCTCCAACTCCTCACATCTGCATCCTTCCTTTCCACAAAAATAAACACACGCACACGCCCTCTTAACTCCATGCGCTCTTCTTCCCAGAAAATAGCATGCCGCCCCAGTACAATGGTTTGAACACCATTTCCACTACACTCCAGTTTCACGTTCTACCCTCCTGTACACACCATGTCCTTCTGAAACAAATGAATCCACTTCGTCCTTCATTTTAAATCCCCTGTATGCACCACTACACATCAGTGGCCACGTCCTCCTTTTTCAACGCAGCAGCACCTGCTTTAACACTTCAACCCTTCTCACCGTCTAACTGCTACTTGCGGAAACACACGTGACCCCCTCCATCCTAGTAGAAACTGGCACCCTTATTTACAGATCCACGCACCATGTTCTCCAATGCAATCGGTTTCCCCTTCACAGCCACATCCTGCACGTAACCACCTTCACTGACATTCCATCCACCTACGTCAGCAGTCTCCACCGCAACATCACTCTGGTCCTTGATCGGGAAGTGTAGAAAATACCCATGGAGGAGGCGCACCAGACTGCTTCGAAACACTTCATCATGGGTTCACGGATTTTTGGATTTAAGATTCTGCATTGGGTTTTTGCTTTGAGAGAAGACGAGGAGAGTTTGGTGTATATATATGGGTATGGTGTCTTCTGATGGAAGGAACCGCTCCCAAGATATTTTTGTTTTCTATTAATTTAAGGTTCTCATTTGTGGTGCAAACGTGCTTGCCATGTTGAATTTAATGAAAGCATGGTTTCGTTATGTCCATTCAGTATGGTTTTGTGTTACTTCACTTTCATGGTTTAATGAGATTTGATTTGCGCGTCTCCAGGGATAGACACAATAGGTGTTGACTTCCATTTGCAAACAATAGGTAGTAGCATATAGTTTCACACGTGAATGAAGGGATTAATTTAAATGTTGAGCATGTTTAGAACTTTAGTCGGTAAGAAGAAAACATAGATCGACCCCTTTTTATCTTTACTTTTGATCCATATATATATATTAGACCGTTCGTTTTATACTTTGTCTTGTTACTACATGCTCACGCATAGTTTATCCCATGTCTTCGATTTTAATTTTAGTTATAAAGTTAACCGTACCCTATTTACATAAAACTCCGTCCACATACGGCTTGCTATCGACAGAAGTAAATATATCATCGCGCTCAGCAGTGCGCCACGATCCCAAAAATATAATAATACCGGTAGTTTGACTTATATTTTGAAATCCCGAAATACCGATACAGGGTGCATAATACTCCAAATAAAAAGTTGCTTATTTAATTTATTAAAAATTTCAGTAAAATTATAAAAATTAAATTATCGCTGCGCCTCAAAAGAACCTTGTCCCGATTTGCAACCGATATCAAGTTATATTCAAATAACTGTTACAGTCGATATACGCTTCTACAGCGACTTTTCAAATATTTAATTTGGACATATCTTGCAATATATTTGACGAAATATTGGTTTTTCACTTATGTTAGAAAGATATAGTTCAACAGATTCCAACGTTTCTCGTTTCGAAGAAATCCGATTTAAAATGAATCCGGTACACTCAGTTGAAGTTCAGAACGTTAAATTACGAATTGCAGGGTTGTTCTGAGCTCGATTATGATTAATATATATTTATATACGTTCAACTTCTTTTTAATTAATATACAAATCCACTTATATTACAAATTCAATATTTAAACTGATTTAAATATTCAAATACCAACCGACAAAAATTCGGGACGTTACAGACCTTCCCCCTTAAAATAATTTCGTCCTCGAAATTGCTAAGATAGGGAAAATGCTACGATCTCTGTTATAACATGGTTAAAAATCTTTTTGGTTTACTTCATAATTCCAGTTTCCACTGAACTGATTATTTCCAATTAAAATATTAATTCCTTATTATTTCGAATATTTTCAAAATTTCTGAAAATTTCCTAATAGCTTAAATTTTCAGAGAATCTCGCCAGCATCTACTCTGCACGGCTCACTCGGTACTACAACAACTTGCCACTCTGGGCCTTCTCCAATCCAAAAGAAAATCAAACAGCCAAACAGCTTGCCCAAACTGACTCATAAAAAATCTCATACTCGTATATAAACGTGTACCTTCTCTGTTGGGCATTCAACTCTATCTCTGTCATCTGCTATCAAATCAGCATATCCAAGCATCCTTGGTTGATCTCCCATCAATCCGTTCTCAAACCAGTCTTTCGCTTTTACTAAGCCAAATTTCTATTTCAACTCCAATTCCATTTACTGATTTATTTCTCGAATCAGTTATCTTCATCTCCAAATTCCAAACTCGATTCTTATTCTCCAAGAATCAATTCATTTTAATAACTCAAATCTCCAATATTCCTTTTTTTTTCAATTTCCATTTTGGATCATTCCAAATTCTGTCCAATTTTGTTTATCTTAGGTTATGTTCCACTTTTACCCTTTTAACTCCATAAGTTAAATTTTTATTTCAGAATTCAAATTCCTGGGATTTATTTCAAATCAGTTTGAAATCACATATTATTCAAAACATTTGAATTTCTGACAACTTGTTTCTCAAACAATACAAAACAAAATCTTTGGTAGTAATCCGTCACTAACCAGCTCGAAAACGAACACCGATAATGTCACGATCATCATCGGAATTTATTTTCCAACCATCAAACTGAGTTCAATACTGTATTATTTCCAAAACTCATTTTCAAACCCCTTATTTTGAAATTCATCAAAATATTCCTTTCAAAATGCTTGGAAAAGCATCTTTAAATTCACCCAGGATCTTAAAATTCCATATATTTAATTCAAATTCAATTCCAATTCTTTCCCAGTTTCTAGCCAACTCAATTATAAATCTTATTCGATCATAGTTTCAACCAACATATTCAATATATATTTGATAATTCCAATATATATGCTTTCTTTATATCAAAATATATCTTGGGTAAAATTATTTCATTTCCCCAGCTTTCAAAACAATACTATGTCGAATTTCTCTATCCAAGCGTTTATAAATCCCCATCGACCTCGTCAGCTAAACGGGTCGACCTGAAATTTATATACCACTCACCAGATCAATCAACACAATATAAAATGGTTTTTATATTGATTTACAAATACACGATCATATACTTATACACTCAACTCAATCTAGAGTATCACTAACTCCATCTCTATTGAGTTACGCCACAGAGCCAAGGTAATCACTTAACCTTCTGCTCTGATACCAACTGTAATGGTGGGATTTTTCGACCCAGAAAATCAACATAAATACACTGTCAATTTCTCGAGCATCGAAAATACCAGGACATTAATAGAAGAATTTAGAGGGTGAGAAAGAAAAGATAGAACTAATAGAATAGAAGAAGAAAGAACTCACTAAACAGAATCAGAGTAAACACGAAACTCACAGCGGAATGAATAAATTTTATTATAACATAACTTTGAAATACAAATCTGTATTTGTATAAATACATACCATATATCAGAGTACAATACATCGTATCACAGCGGAAATAATCTCTAACTAATTTAAGGTGAAGCCTTATATTTCCAGCTCCTCCAAGTGAATCTGTAAAAGCCTGAAACACTTGATTGCCCGTACAAATTTGGGCACCCAAGAGTTTAGGAAAAACAAACAAAATAAACTCTGGGTCAGTCATGGGACTGGTGTGAGTAAATTCCAACCATACTGTTTAACTTTGAAAATACTTTTCAAACAAGAAGATAATAGTAAGACCAGTCCACACATAAACATGGACGGTTTTTATCTTACTATAACCCAACATATTTGTATATCAAAACCAGTGATATTATGATAATGTCTACTCAATTAAATAATCAAGTAGCAGAACGCTTGCATCTCACGTTCCACATATATATAGTATAAAATCATAAACCGCAGGGCGCATACCAGAGAATGGATTTCAACAGACAAGGTATGGGAGCACCTTATGAATAGTGTACTCTAGAGGGGATACACTCAGGGTTCAATAAGAACGTCTTGCAACCCGGCCACACATGACCGCTCACTCATTTAGCTTGAGTGTCGCGAATATATTGCCATCACGGTTGTAGGCCATCCAACTGTCAAATCCGAGGATACAGAATCGAAAAGAAGTATAAATATGAATTTTCTCTAGATCGATGACAATACACCCTGCTTGGGGTTGACCCAACTAGCCATGTTGCCTAGCCCAACTTCTATCATTCTCGGTGGTGAGGCTAGAGGCTACGTCTATCTTCAGAACATCTGATCACCATTCACTTTGAATGCCACATCGTCAAATCCGTAATCACATTTTGATTACACAAATGCACATTGGGTGTAGAATAAAGAGAAGTTATCTTCTCCCCACCAACTTGGTATATTCGTAAAATCAACGGCATGACCATTAGAAATACTATGTCAGACACTCGTCCATACAAGTTGTCCTGGGACTGGACAAACAAAAACACACCATTCTATAACTGGACGATCCTTGCATTTAACTCCGTCTTCAATTATCTTCAGCATATCTAATTCGCAACGATTATGCCTATACGGAGTGGTTTTCGGGTAATAACCCAACCGGTCTCTCTGTATTGACAACGATGGTCAAAACACTTCGATAGTTGGTTATTTAACTATCGAAGTAAAAACAACAATCATTCCAATGTTCAACTAACATTTCACAATCACGGGCACTTTTATTTAACATTCGCCTTTATTATTCGAATTCCCATATCTTACCCGATATTTCTCAAATCCCGTTTTAGCCCTTTTTACATTTCTTGGAAAATATTCCCAGTTATCAACTCTTATTTCCATATTCTTGAAAATATATGTTATCAATGTTCGATCTATTATTCATTCTTTTCACATTCCTTGGTTTCTACACTTGGATCATATATCCTATCTTTATTGGAAAAATATTTCCAATTTCATTATAAATATTTTAATCGGCCAACCGTTTACTTTTAAAACATTATTCACTTAAAAATGTGAATATCATTCTTGTTATAGAAATCTGAATACCTTTATCAATTAACCTTTTATTCACGTAAAAATTACGCTTATCTCGTTTACCGAAATCTCTTTCATACTTCACATTCCCAATTCACTTTATTACTTTGTTTGTAAGTCAACTTCTTATCAAATCGATATCAAGTTTATAACTAAATACTGACTCCTATCCTATTAACATTTATTTGTTTAAAACTAAATGTTAATTATCCTATCGATTTATAATTCCTAAAAATGATTTACTTTAAATACATTCGATATCGTCAAATTAAAATTCCAAATCCTAATGGTTTACTTCTAATCACATTTCGAACATCAAAATGCTGTCATCAGTTTCTAATACGATTCCCCAATTCTTTTTCTAAACTCTTTCTTATATTTCTTTGAACAAACGTCGTTACTTATTACTCTAGAATAAGTGGATTTCAAACCAAACTGTTACATTTCCTAGGAAGAGCTGCTATATATAAAAGTCACGCTTAATTCTAATCAACAGCAGTTAATTTGTCGCTATAGTTCTAAACTTGTCATACGTTGTAATATTCTCCTTATAACTAATTACAGTCACACTTACCTTATCAACAGCGTTATTTTATTGCTATAGTTCAACTTGTCATACTTTGTAATATTCTTTGTTATAACTAATCTTGACATAACAGTCACACTTATCTTATCAACAACGATATTTTATCGCTATAATTCTAAGACTGGCAATACGCTGCCGTATTCCTTTTATACACATCTTGACATCTCTTTCCGTTACAACTGTTATCGTTCCTCAATAATAGTGGAGCCGGTCAAGTTGGGGTATTCTATTTACCTCTCAGACCTTGATCAACAGCGTTCCTATCTTAGAACAGATATACGTTCGTAACTCTAAACTCCTTATTACTTATAATATACATCAAATCGTATTTCCTTGTTTTATTTTGGAATATGGTTTTATAATACCACATCTTCATTTTGAACTCGGTTGTTTTACGATTATTTATATTCCATATTAACTTTTCGCTTTCTCTATTCCACAGTCCTATTGATAACTTCTTAATTTAAAAGGTAATTAAACCTCATTTATTTCTAACTGTTTTCATAAGATTAATTAAAGGCCAATTAATCTAATGATCATTTTCCCAATAACAGTTGATTAAATCAACTTCATTCATCAGTAACTTCGTTAACTGATCTTAATTACTTCTCATTATATTAATATAATAAATCTAATAATATTTCTAAAATTGTTTATTAATATAATTATCCAAATATTTTATCGTCGGATAATTTCTGCTTTATAAACTAATTTAAATATCAACAATCGTTTTTATTTACTTTATAAAAACGAACTCTTAAATACTGGTTTATAATAGAACTTCTATTATAAATTTAAATCTTCTTTTTAATTATAAAAATATAATTTTTATAATTAACCTCGTTGATTTTCCTGACGGCCAATCAATCCTTTAACAAAACGATGGTTTTACGGTTGACTGTCACCACTTACTAAATCGATATCATTTATTTATTTATCGAAACAGATGTTGAATATCCGTTCAACATTAATATTCACATGGGGTATTAAGTATAATTCGGGTTCAAACAGTGCATACAAAACAAACAATACATATAAATATCGAGGAATCCGGTCGGATTCCTCCAACCGGTTTCCGCATCCACAGATGTCAGTCAACACAATTTACACTAACTCTATACTAGGGGATATTCAAATTGATGGAATCAGTGTCCAACCGAGGGTGTGTACATATGTAACGGTATATAATATTCAATCAAATTAATTGTAATCTACCTAATTGACCATCACACAATATTCAAACAACATAAAATATAATTAAAATATTTTAAAGTAGATTAGAGTTAGTGATTTTACTCACATTGGCATGTTAACCGTTAAATAACGATTTGCGTTCCGTTGATTATATCCGGCACTTTAAATTCTGCCATCGTCGACTTCTTGTTCTTTTATCGGAACTGCACCTACTCATTCTCGCTGCCTTTTCCTTTTGCTTTGTGAACTGATAAATCTGTTGCTCCATTATTTTTCTTTCTTTTCTTCTTTTAAAAGCCTCATAAATATTTATAACATTCAAGCTTTAACCCCGTCGACTCATCGCCTTAACACCCTCCCGCATTTCTATTGTAATGCGTCTTCCTTGTGCCCTCTCGTGTCACCTGCTCTTCCAACAATACACTGTCCTATTTACACTTCCAGTTATGCTTCACATTATCCATTCTCTTACTGGTAAGTGGTTACCGGCAAACTCCCCTCCAACCGTTCTCAGATCAAGTGTAGCCGGTGAGCTTACCATTTCATTAATGTTTTGCAGACCTATGACTTAATTATACAGCTCATTTCACTTCTTATTTCCTTAACATTTGTCGATACTCCAACACAACCAGTCAAACATCCTCCAACAACTTCAAATAAACAACATCAATACCTTACTTACTTTCGCCACACAGTTGCGTTCCAGGCAACTCTACCCATTAACCCACTCAACAGGTTTGAAACCGCCTGCTACAAGTGTTTATGTTACCGCCAAGACCCCACTACTCCATCACTTGTTAGGAAGACTCACCAAAGTTTGTACTCCAGTTGACTCAGCAAGCAGTTGAACCTCACCGGCTCTTTATCAATTTTCCCACATGCCTCCTGCATGAAAGCTTACGTGGCTTGCATGATGTCCCCTCCTTTTCTTCTAATGCGTGTAACTACTGACCAGCGTCAGTCCCACCTTGTTGCCTCCAACTCCTCACATCTGCATCCTTCCTTTCCACAAAAATAAACACACGCACACGCCCTCTTAACTCCATGCGCTCTTCTTCCCAGAAAATAGCATGCCGCCCCAGTACAATGGTTTGAACACCATTTCCACTACACTCCAGTTTCACGTTCTACCCTCCTGTACACACCATGTCCTTCTGAAACAAATGAATCCACTTCGTCCTTCATTTTAAATCCCCTGTATGCACCACTACACGTCAGTTGCCACGTCCTCCTTTTTCAACGCAGCAGCACCTGCTTTAACACTTCAACCCTTCTCACCGTCTAACTGCTACTTGCGGAAACACACGTGACCCCCTCCATCCTAGTAGAAACTGGCACCCTTATTTACAGATCGACGCACCATGTTCTCCAATGCAATCGGTTTCCCCTTCACAGCCACATCCTGCACGTAACCACCTTCACTGACATTCCATCCACCCACGTCAGCAATCTCCACCGCAACATCACTCTGGTCCTTGATCGGGAAGTGTAGAAAATACCCATAGAGGAGGCGCACCAGACTGCTTCGGAACACTTCATCATGGGTTCACGGATTTTTGGATTTAAGATTCTGCGTTGGGTTTTTGCTTTGAGAGAAGACGAGGAGAGTTTGGTGTATATATATGGGTATGGTGTCTTCTGATGGAAGGAACCGCTCCCAAGATATTTTTGTTTTCTATTAATTTAAGGTTCTCGTTTGTGGTGCAGACGTGCTTGCCATGCTAAATTTAATGAAAGCATGGTTTCGTTATGTCCATTCAGTATGGTTTTGTGTTACTTAACTTTCATGGTTTAATGAGATTTGATTTGCGCGTCTCCAAGGATAGACACAATAGGTATTGACTTCCATTTGCAAACAATAGGTAGTAGCATATAGTTTCACACATGAATGAAGGGATTAATTTAAATGTTGAGCAAGTTTAGAACTTTAGTCGGTAAGAATAAAACATAGATCGACCCCTTTTTATCTTTACTTTTGATCCATATATATATATATATATATATATATATATATATATATTAGACCATTCGTTTTATACTTTGTCTTGTTACTACATGCTCACGCATAGTTTATCCCATGTCTTCGATTTTAATTTTAGTTATAAAGTTAACCGTACCCTATTTACATAAAACTCCGTCCACATACGGCTTGCTATCGACAGAAGTAAATATATCATCGCGCTCAGCAGTGCGCCATGATCCCAAAAATATAATAATACCGGTAGTTTGACTTATATTTTGAAATCCCGAAATACCGATACAGGGTGCACAATACTCCAAATAAAAAGTTGCTTATTTAATTTATTAAAAATTTTAGTAAAATTCTAAAAATTAAATTATCGCTGCGCCTCAAAAGAACCTTGTCCCGATTTGCAACCGATATCAAGTTATACTCAAATAACCGTTACGGTCGATATACGCTTCTACAGCGACTTTTCGAATATTTGATTTGGACATATCTTGCAATATATTTGACGAAATATTGGTTTTTCACTTCTGTTAGAAAGATATAGTTCAACAGATTCCAACGTTTCTCGTTTCGAAGAAATCCGATTTAAAATGAATCCGGTACACTCAGTTGAAGTTCAGAACGTTAAATTATGAACTGCAGGGTTGTTCTGAGCTCGATTATGATTAATATATATTTATATACGTTCAACTTCTTTTTAATTAATATATAAATCCACTTATATTACAAATTCAATATTTAAACTGATTTAAATATTCAAATACCAACCGACAAAAATGTGGGACGTTACAGCAACATAATAGATTCAAGACAATGCAAACATAACAGAGGGCACATGCAATGTAAAATCATGATCAAGTGAAAATTAACAAGGTTAAATAGCATGGCAAGGTAGTGAACGCAAACAATGCGTATGCAGGTTCAGGCTATTTTCAACATACACAAATTCAGCCACGAGCAGGATGATCAGTCACAAGACAACAATTTGAAGTGGCCAAAGCCTTCAACATGAATAGGAGGCCTTTCATATACATGAATATGCATATGGAAATACGTGCAAGAGATTTGTTATACAAGTGCACAAGTTCGAACAAACATTTAAAGGAAAAGGAAATTCCTTTCTCAAAATTGATTGGGTCCGGAACGAAGAAAGATTTTTAATCTGCATAGATTAAAATTTGGTGGAATATTTTAGGCAAGAATTCATTTCAAGTGTTTCCTGAAATCAACCAATCAAAAAATTGAGGATTATATTTCAAAGTTCGAAAGTTTCCAAAAATCTCAAGAGCTTTTAGTATCAAGAAAATCTTTCCAGATTATCACGAGACAAATGAATGCCAAGAAATCCATTCAAAAATCTTATATGCGACATTTAATCAACATGCATTCACTGTTATCATGACAAGTAAATCAAAACAAATTGGAAAATCATGTAACAATCAGAGTCGAATAAAACACACAAGTTTTCAAACCAAGTCATTAATGAAATCAGAGAGTAATCGAATGGTTTCTATACCCTATATGTAACAACCCGAATTCCGACAGACCATATTTTTTTTCAAAATTCTAATCTTTCGAAACTCGTGTTGGTTTGTATGGTTTCCTGCCGAAAAGACAATGATATAGAATATATCAGAGCTTAGAAAATTTCTCATAGCGGAATGGATAAAATATAATCAAAATGTAGCCTTACCCATATAATAATACTGCCTAATCAGTATACAAAACTATCATATCTCTGCCACAATCTAACCTGCGAGTATGTTATGAGGAGGGGTTAGAACATAATTTCTGGTGACTGGATTAAAACTACATATTTTGGACAACCCTATATACACCATTTAGTTACATTTTCTTATTTATTAGGTTACTTGGGTTAACTGCACTCAAGGTTTACATACACGTCGTACCCATCTACTCCCCAGTAGACTAACCTAATACAATATATATGTAGTTACCCCCAATATTAAGGTACACCCCATGGTACCCCACTCGCACGGTCTCCGCCATAACGCCGTAGAAATATACGTAGTCCCTCATCCTACGTCGGAGCGATGTATGGATCCCAATATAACTTCGTTTCGCATAGCTCCGCCATTGCCATGCTATGTAAGCGTACGGACTGCCACCTTCGAACCATTCGATCGAATCAAATTCCATCACAGAGTAATGCCCTAGAGTCTATGATACACTACCCGGAGCAGATATGCATGTATCTAGACTTTCTCACGTACGTATTGTCAACCGTACTCGATGCCTTAACCGCGCATATTTTCTACTGTGCACTGAGTTCCGTAACAGGGATGTACAAGAAACACAGAACTCAGCCGGGAGCTTTTCAGATATCTACATACATAGATGCTACGGTTTGCATTCTCAGTGGCTATGGTCCCACCCGACCCGTCCCTCAACTAGTGAAAGACCAACAGAATTGAGAGCTAGTGACATGGCCCCAAAACGAAACAACAAACAACATCCTAATTGGCTTGTCCCGCAGCCAAAGCCTTGATAGAGAAATGTTGATTATCTGAAGGTTTAGCTCTCCATCTTTTCGCATCACGCATCATGCATCATGCTGATGGTCGATGGTTGGTACCCGACGACTTCTATCAAAGAAATGGTTAGACCCACCCAAAGGAAAAAAGATGAAATGGTCATAACCCGTCTAGTCACAAGGCAACAAGATCAGCGAGTCACCAATTCCACCCTACAACCATCTGACTGCCCACTGTCATGGTAGTCAAGGTATACTCACCAGGTAGTAAATCGCAGACCTAACCTCTGCGAACACAGCCTAAGCATTGTCACCATACAGAGGACTATTAGGAGTACCCCCCACATCCCATGAAGCGGCATACTTCCCCTTCCAGTCCTTCGGAGCTAGCAGAATATCAGCAAAACAGGCAGAATAATCAGATGGACGTGCCTCGTGCCTCATGAAACCATGATGATCTACGCCGTTAAGTTATATACCTTCTAACATACGGATTGGCCCAAGCGGCTCGGGTTTATGTGTTATTGGACCCTATGTCTAATCATTTAATTACGCGCTTGCTCTACCTTTGCAAATTTCTATTTAACTTGGTTATTTCAAGTCATACTGACTTCTTATTCAAGTTACCAAGTTTCTCTTGCTTATTCATTTCAGTTTATAACCTAACCCAATATTTCATTAATAAGCCTTTAACATGTTATTCTCATCATCAGGACTCAGTTTCTCAAGTTCACAGATTACTTAATGTATAATTATGTACAACTTATTGCATTACATAAGTTTTCCCCTCTTTTCTCTACTTATTTGCAAACAACAGGTTTCAGGTTTCTGGATTTACAGATTACTTAATTTATAATAAAGTACAACTTATCTCATTACATAAGTTATCTCATTCCCTTTATCATTTATTATAACCTAAGTAATAATTTCCACTTGTCCCTGGGACAAGCCTACCTATTATTTTTCCTTTTTCCCTCTCAAGTTTATTCATAGTTGGTTATTATCATTCCCCGTTCATTTTACTTCTTTGACCGTTTTAATTTTCATTCATTTCCATTAATTACAATCAATGCCATTTATTCCAATCCTGTTATATACATATATTTATATATTTGTTTATGCACCAGACCTCTAACATTACGCCGACTACTTGTGGATGCTGGATTTGCCTGAAAGACTTCTACCATTAGTTGGACTTAACCTCGTGTCTTAGCACCGTCACACGTATACTATGCACTAGACCCCTCACATTAAATTAACAACTTGTGGATGCTGGATTTTTCGGGCAGTTCCGGGCAGACTTTAACCACAAGTTAAATTTAACCTGATGTCTAAGTGTGGTTACAATTTTCTATTTACTGTAAATTTAGGCATATCCATTCTTCCCCATCTATTTTTACATGTCATACTTAATATCATATTAAGTATATTTTAACTGATTGTCATGTCGCATTTTCTTCTAAATATGTAATTAACTCCTTAAAATAATAGCATGTAATCATCCAGTCATGTAATTATTTCAATCTAACAAATTGACATGTAATTATCCCAGTTCTTACAGTTAAGGGTTCAGGTACATAATATACCATAGATTAACATGTAATTATCCTAATTTCACATTAACTTAACTTACAATATCTAATTAACAAGTTATTAGAACATGTATGTATATAACAGTAATCATTTCCACATGTTTTATCAGGTTTATACATTTCAGCAAATTTACATTTCAGAAGATTAATCATTTTAGCAGATTTACTATACATTTTAACGGGGAATGCCGAACGACAAATATACCATTATCAAAAAGGCATAACTTAAATCCATTCACCTAATTGCTTTCCAACTCTGAATCTGGTCTAGACCTAGCATTCCATGGCTCTAGTAACTTGATCTAGAATCTAAGTAACCATGGATTCACAATTCTCAGACTAAATGAAAAAGTGAAGAAAGAGGAGAAATTTAAATTAACCAAATCCAAAAATTTACCTTACTTCGAACAGAACTGAACACCCTTTTTGTAAATATACATACTTATCCTCTAGATCTTGAATCGGAATCTCCTAATACTAATTATTATTCTTTAGAGAGATTTGAGGAGGAAGAAGAATGGCAGAGTCTAGACAGCCTCTCAGAAAATATGAGACTTAAGCTAGGCTCTGATAGCCTATTTATAGGTGTTCATGATCTTATCGTACACGCAGCGCTGAGTTAGCAACGAATATGGTTGAAAAACAGTCTTGATTCATCAATAAAGCTTCCCAGATCTGGGGTTTCAACCCCTGGGTCGACCCTAGGATCGGCCTACCACCCTTGGGTCGACCTAGGCCCCGCTATTCTTTTCTTTTTCTTCGCGTATGGTCCTCAGTTTGAATTGATTTGAATTATATTCATATATACGGTCCTTATAGTATACAAAACTTCAAATGCCCAATTTACACGTATATATACATACGCACAACTTTTATTTCATTTTCAAAATTCAAATGGTGCTTACGTCGTTATTCAATTCTTACCAGATTTCTTTGATTGTAGCCTTTTTTTGAACTTTTCTCTTATATATATATATATATATATATATATATATATATATATGCACAACTATCCGCATATATTTACATATACATATAATTTTATACTTCCTTATATATATAATTTTCCTTATATGTTCGTTCATACATATTTTCTCTTAAGAACATGTGTTATTTTAGCCGTTCCCTTAACACAAAATTATGGCGCCAGCAGGGATCGAACTCGCACCACTCTCTTGAAAGTCACACGCTCTTACAAATTGGACTACATAGGCTTTTGTTAACAAGATTAAAAACAATGGTGGTCATTGTTCTTTTTCTTTTACCTTATTTTCATGTTTGTTACATTATTTAATTTAAAGTTATTTTCTTTATCTTAAATCAGTTTTCTGCAATCCATAGGCCTAAATTATCCAGAAAATCGTCATAGACGCAATGGTGCTAATCTCGTGACCAAATTCCGGAAGCTCTTCAAACTTTACTTTATTTTTCTTAATTAAAAATGCGGGGTGTTAAATTCTCCCACCCTTAGGAAATTTCGTCCCCGAAATTATATAAGGGTAAAATTAAATAATCCCTATACATCCATAATGTGTGCATCCAAATTTTGCAAACATCTGTGCACTCGTGCAAAGTGTGATACAACATAATAATACATGTATGCCTAAGCAGTAACTCCTATATGTATGCATGTTTTTTTTCAAAAATTCTTTTAAAACATAATACACACATCCTAAATATACTGGCAATTCTGTATGAATGCAGTATTTTGAAAATCAAACTACTTTTTCATCCAAATTTTCCCACATTCTTGTAGAGCAAGAGCGTAGTTCATCCAATTTTTGCATCCAAAACCCTACCAAGCAACTTTATTTTTCAAATTTTAGAAAAATCTAATTTTCTAAATTCGATTTCTTATGTTACAAAAAGGTAGAAAACGGAAAACTTCACATCCTCCAATTTTCTTTTAGTTACCCTTTTTATCTGTACTTGGATTTTATGTAACTATTATATAAAGATTCCCTATTTTCCTATCCAAGCACAACCCACATAAGGAAACCTTCTTTGTTACATATTTTCTTCTTTAACTTATCTTGAAAAAATTTGCTCTTATTCATCTTTTCTCAGAATTTTCCATTTTTCTTTAAATGTCATGTTTGTTGCTTTACTGAATTTGTTGTTTCCTTTTTAGTTATGCCATTACTCTTTTCTTAGCTTATTTAGCTTAATCCTCTGATCTAAGTTCAGTTTCAAATAAGCCTTCTGGTCCTTCAACTGAAACGGAAAAACAAACGCTCTACATAGCTACTACTAAGGGCCAAGAATCTCAGGACTATGTCCCCTACAACCAGAAAAGTTCAAACCACGGGATCAATGACAGGTTTAGGTGTTACCTTAACTACCCAAAAGGAGAAAAATAACAGAACGATCACAACAGAAATGTAATAATGGGTTTTAACCCTGATAGAAAAATTAGCAACAGGATCTAAACGCTTACTTGCCTTTCACTATCTAGTAGGCACCACTAGTCCTAGCTATGTACCAACAGTCATTTTCAAGCAACACCCGAGGATTTTCAATGCTTACGCGTTCAACGGGAACTTACCAATATTATTCCAAGATAATTCCCGCTATCTACTTCATAGCCTCATAACTTTTCCCATCATCCCTAGGCACTAATCCTTACGTACTCGATATTTCTTAAAACATGGTTTGGCCTTTTCATTTAAATTTTCTTCAAAAATTAGAAGTGCTAAAACTACATTTTCCTCACCAAAACTTTCGTTTGCCAAACCGTAAAAACATATCATCTCATAAAAATGTATTTTTTTTTTCAAATCTCAAAAACTAGAGTAGACAAGGACAACTATTACTCAGTTAGGATTACAACTATTCTTACTTACAACTAGGTACATGAATCTACTCTATTCATAGTTTCTACGACTTATTTTGTGTAAGGACCCGTTACTTCCCCGTGAAGGAAAGAGCGGATACTTTGAGAACAACACACAAATGAACGCAGACAGGAGAACATTTCATTGTTATTACAACAATTCCATCAGATACAAGAATAGACAGAGTATAATTGAATAAATTACATTCGATAAATATCAGAGATTACAATAAATTACATAGCAGCAGAAAAACAATATAAATCACAACTAAAAGTAATACACGGATACAGAGCTTTCCGAGCATCGTTCCAGCTGTAAATCAGGATCCTGTGAATATAAATCTGCAAAACCAAAACTACTAGCTGCCCATGTCGAAAATAAGGGCACCCAGAGTTTAGGTTAAAACAATAAACTCCAGGTCAGTCATGTGACTGGTGTGAGAACTAAAACAGTTATTTAAAACTTTACTTTAAAAGAGAGTAATTCAAGGGACCACGCCGTATAACATGGAATAGGTTTCCTCCCAAGAATACCAGTGCCTATAATAAATAGCGCAATGCTTTTTCGAAAAATGAAGCTATTATAAGACCCAGGTCCCATCACACAATGCAACGCAAGCCGGAGGATAGGGTTTTCCCTTATAATAGCCAAACATGCTTGGTACGTTTAAAACAAATTATTTGATACTATAATAAGTGTATAGTGTCAAAACAATTTCAATCATAAATATCAATCATAGACGGCATGGGTACCATATATTATGTCGCCTTACTAGTTCTACAATTAAAACCGCAATATCACGTATTGGAAATTGGATTTCCGTCATGAGTCGAGGCAAGGGGCAAGCTCCTCTCCGCTTCGAGACACTCTAGCAAATGCCTCGGGACTACACACTCTGGGTAATCCCTGGATGCTTCAGGGTCGGTCCTCTCTTATGTTTGAGGATTGGTAATTCCTGAACATACGTTTCCCGGTCCTTATAGACCTAAAATCGTGGCGCCTCATCCAACAACCACATAGGTGAAAAGTATATAAATGTCAGGGCTAGTAAGTCACTGACACCACCAAAGCTAGAATGAAACTCCGTGCTCTCCCTGCAGTCCTTATCCCGTTTTTAACTCACACCGAGGTGTGAGGCTCGCGAATTCACGTTACACACAAAGCGACGCCACAAAAGCTATGCTTTGACCATCAACCACAAGACTTTGCTTTTCAACAGAAGCCTTGATCAATTGCCACTTAGACGTGCCACACAGGCAATCCAAGCCATGCGACTAATGTCCATCGATATACAACCTCTGAGCTCGTACGTCTCAAAGAAGGGCGTTAAGCAAAAGAATAAATTCTCCGCCGCCAAACAGATGTATATTTAATAGAGATCAATCAACATAGAATAAAATCCAATGTATGACACATAGTCCATTTAC